>CM077141.1:2902500-4353750 GCA_039645545.1 Dendrolimus houi
GACCAACACTATATATATATTTTTGGTCATCTATTCATCATGCTCTGTAGATAACTCTGTGGATCAATGACTTCTTACTGGGCCTCTTCAGACGTCTTTATCACCTTATCATATCCACTAAGGCTATTCTTAGAGTTCAAGAAATCTCTTTGCAAAATTATAAGAAAATCGATTTTTCTGGAAACAACGTAATAATAAACAACTAGTGGTCGAAATTCGACCATATTAATTAATTTAAATTATAAATTTGAACATTATTAAGGTCAGTATTACGATATTGTCAAAGACTATACTTCTATAATCACAGATTTCGCAAAGGCTACACTGTTAATTTGACTATAACAATAAACAAAAGTGTACATATGAGTGTGTGTGTCAAATACACAGTAGTGTGTGCAATGTTTTTTTTATTGATTTAATGTATTTTTTATGCATTATTTAAAAAAAATATCATTCTGCTTTCCTTCTCTATATCTTATACGAATATATACAGCTGAAGAGTTTGTTTGTTTGTATGTTTGTTTAATTGAACGCGCTAATCTCAGGAACTACTGGTCCGATTTGAAAAATTCTTTCAGTGTTAGATAGTTCATTTATCGAGGAAGGCCATAAAAGTCCCACTGCTGGGCTCAGGCCTTCCGCTATTGGAGAACGGACAATATATCCGCCACGCTTGTCCAAGGCGGCTTGGCAGGTTTGACACATCGGTTATGTTTTCCTTCACCGTTGTTACCACGTGATAATTGTAACAATAGGTCAGAAAACTGCCTAAGTGGTACATGCGTTCCGGCAAGGATTCGAACCCGCGCCCTTTGAGTTTTGGACGCGTGCGCTAGCCACAACGCTACCACGATAACAGAAATAACATACACATATGTGTTAGACAAAAGTCTTTTCGCATATGGTATGTATGAACTTGTAATAAGATCTCTTTGGCTATACCATTTGTATCTGGCTGGTTTTGGTATCATTAAAAAGTTTTAATTTTAAAGAAGACAATTCCAAATTCAAATTAGGAAAATGGGTGATTTTCATTTGTTTTTCTTATTGTTAAAATGAGTGAATCTAATGAAGAAATTCGATACATTTTAAAATTTTACTACAAAAAAGGTAAAAATGCAACACAAGCCACGAAAAAAATTTGTGATGTTTATGGACCTAATGCCGTATCTGTGAGAGTAGCACAAATTTGGTTTAAGCGTTTTCAATCCCGAAATTTTGATATCAAAGATGCACGTCGCTCTGGTCGCCCTGATACGGACAAAATTGGTGCCATTTTTGAAAAAATGGAGCAAGGTCGGTATATTAGGAGTTACAATGTAGCTGGAGAACTGGGAATTGACCACAAAACGGTTTTGGCACGTTTGAAAAAAGCTGGGTACACAAAAAAGCTCGATATTTGGGTGCCTCATAAGCTCACTGAAAGAAACCTAATGAACCATGTACTCATTTGTGATTCTTTATTACGACGTAATGAAACCGAACCATTTTTGAAGAAGCTGATAACTGGTGATGAAAAGTGGATCACGTACGACAAGAACGTACGAAAAAGATCGTGGTCAAAGGACGCTCAGGCTTCACAGACTGTGGCGAAACCCGGGTTAACTCGCAACAAGGTGATGCTGTTGTGTATGGTGGGATTGGAAGGGCATTATTCATTATGAGCTGTTACCGCCAGGCAGGACCATCGATTCTGGACTGTACTGCGAACAACTGATGAGATTAAAGCAAAAAGTTGACAGAAAGCGGGCGGAATTAATCAACAGAAGGGGTGTGGTTTTTCACCATGATAACGCTAGACCTCACACATTTTTAGCTACTCAGCAAAAATGGCGAGAGTTTGGCTGGGAGGTGTTAATGCATCTGCCGTATAGTCCTGACCTTGCAGGACTGCCAAAACCACTTGTCGCAGTTTTTTGATCAGAAGCCCCAAAATTTTTATAGCAATGGGATCACGTCCCTACCTACAAGATGGCAAAAAGTTATCCAACAAAATGGCACCTACATACTTTAGTCAAATGTAAATAAACTTTATAAAAAAACCTTTTGAATTTTTATATAAAATGCGAAGAAACTTTTTCCCCAACCTAATATAAAAAATGTGTGTGCAGTTCACAAGCAGTAGAAGTGAAACAAAGTGTGACAAGGGGTGGAAGGGATTCAAAATTTTGTGACGTCACATTTCATATATTATATCGTTATAAGATATTGAAGCTTTAAAACACGAAATTTGAAGCACTGACGAAAAGTTTCAAATATTTCCAACTCTATCTGTATGAGTATAGTATTTAAATTTATAAATTTAATGCATTCTATCTCATTCTCTCGCAAGCTTAGTACTATAGATTTAAGTGTTTATCTCTTTACAGTGTTGCTTTTTCATTTCATCGACTTTGAAATCACAACGATTCTAAAGAAGTTTCACTTCAATATTATATATTACTTAAAGTTTTACATGTAATAAAATAAATGGAACACAGTAAAAATGTATGGCTTCTTCCAACATGAAAATAAAATGTAGTGAATACCGTCTATATATAATTGAGAGATTTTAAATTATAATCTACACAATTACTAATACTACATCATATTAGAGATAAACTTTGTTACATATATCTATGGTAAATTATAGCAAAGTACTCTATACAAAGCAGGCGCTAATCGCAGAATAAACAAAAATATAATAAAATTATTACTCAATTAAGGAAATGGCCGATGGTATCGTTCAGCAATATGAGGGTACATAACAAAATTAATTATTAATATTAACCTTAAAAAAAAAATTCCTATGTAAAACGTAAGTTAATGTGACACACAATTGACAATTAGGCGTGAGGTATATTTATGCTAACAGTTACAGATATCCACAGACAACAGATATTACATAGAGACATTTGTTATTCACAGTTCCAAGTTTAATGGGTTCGCAATAGAAAAACAACTATATAATATTTACGAACATAATTGTCCATTTCCTTTACTCATAACACATAACAAAACATTTAGCATGGCTTTTACTTACATTTTAATAAGCGGTTCACAGTACAATTGCCACAACTTAATCATGGACTCTTTATCTACTTTGTATTTTGATTCCTTCTTATCCAACTTTACTACTTTACAAATTTTTAGGACACTTATGTGTACTGCAGCGTTCCGAACAGGATAAAGGTTTGATTTAATATCAGCACAAATGGAAAACATGTATCTGACGGTATATGTTGAATTATATATTTTGCTACCCTCTATTAAAAATAAAACAGGGTTACCAGCCTTCAAACACAGACTATTAATTACCGATAACAGAAAATGTAGACTGTTGTTGGATGCAAGCTAACATTTGTTATTTCTAGAACACAATACCTGTTCTCTCGATAACAGACACATAACAAATCAAACACAAACTTTAGCTACCTAACCGTTCTATTTATTATTATTTTTCTCTCATTCTATCTAAGTAAGCTAAAAGGAGATGCACCTAGTATTCATATCGGTGTCTCATTTACACTTCAAGGACTTACACGGGCTAGAACGAGACACACCTAATATTTATAAGGTAACAGAATTAACAGAATGTCAAGCATTTCAGATGCGCACACATTACGGGACGCATCTGGAAACAATGGGCACGCCCAGAATCGGACGCGGCTTTTGTGCTGCCAACTTTTCTTAGAGAAAACATGCTATGTGAACTCTTAATTAGCGCCAGATTGGCAAGGGTTTGGAAAAAGCGCTGAAAATAAAGTAATAAGATTTGATATTTTCCTATGGTCTTTTGACGATAATATTGCAATACACGTCGATATTTCAGTGAAGAGTTACATAATTAAAAAACGCGTCAAGTAAGGTGCTAAGCGCTGAAAAATAACCTTGTGTGTACATAGATGGTACATAGAGATAAAAATCTAACACTGAAAGCGCTAAGTTGGCAACAGTAGGTACGCACCGCAAGCCGCGTAAAGGAACTTCGTTACAATAACAAGTGAAAAACAATATGTTATTTAAAAACAATATAATCAATGCTGTTATTTTTGGATAACAATAACAGGAGTAATAGATATTTAATTTGACCCGTTATAAGTTCTCTATTGAGAATCTGTTAATAGCTAGAAAATACTAGTTACAAACAGAACTACAGAAATTGTCATTTGTAAAGAACAGATGTATGGTATATATCAGAGCATACTCAAAACTATACTCAACAATACTCAAAACGTTGTACAAAGAAGAGAAATCCTAGTGTGAATAACATGTAACCGCGATGTACGATGACAGTGGCTCCATCTAGTTAAAAATATAATATCTATGTTATTACTTATATATTTATTGTACTATGGCTTGTATTTCAATACGGAAATTGCACTCTTCTAATGATCATACAAATCGAAAATCGTATATCTAATAGAAGCAAAAATAATAAAGTAATTACAAATATGATAAAGATGCTTCGAAAAAATCTTTCCGCATCCGTCACACACAAAATAACTAGTCTTGCCTTAAATATTGTAACAAAGAAAACTTTTTTTTCTATTGCAAATAACATTTATAAGTTTTACAGTATGTTAGTTTAATACAGAAATATAAAACAATTTAAAATATAAAAAGCTTATTCGATGTGGTCTCCATTGGCTGCAATACAGTCCTTTAAACGTTGAGGCCAGTTATCAATAGAAGCACGCACTCTTTCCATGGGAAAATTTGTCACTGCCAATCGTATGGATTGTTTTAGGGACTCCAAATTATCGTGGTGTTTAGAGCAAGCCGTACTCTCTAAAACTGACCATAAATCATAATTCAGCTGATTAAGATCGGGATTAGAAGACGGCCAGTCTTCAGCTCTGATTAACTCCGAAACGTTCGTTTCCAACCAAGACTGCGTGGACTGAGCTTTATGACCCGGCGCCGAGTGTTGCTGGAAGGACCATTCTTGGTTATTGAACATGGTGTTGTTAAGGGACTTAACTACCTTCTTAAGAATGGTATCTTGATATATTTGTGCCGATGTTTTGATACCTTTTTCACAAAAATATGGCTCACTCACTCCTTCATAGCTAACACCCCACTAATCCATCACTGAAGACGGATAATGCCCACGTTGCACGCTGTTGACTAATTGAGAAGCTTCCTTAGAGCTTTGAGCATAAATACGGTCATTTTTTTTGTTAAAATGTTGCTCAATTGTAAAAAAATTCTCATTCGTAAACAAAACTTTTCTGTGACCTCCCTTTACCTACCGCTTCAGTAGTTGTTTCGATTTTACCACCTTATCCTTTTTTAAATTATGAGTTAAGAAATGAGTACTGCGTCTCTTATAGGCTGCAAGTCCTAAGTCATCTTTTAATACATGACATGGTTCTAGGTGATATTTTCATCTCCCGAGATAAAATGTTTTTGCTTTCGGACAGGATTTCTTCGAATTTTTTCCCTTACTGCTTTGACCACCTTTTTCGTACGAACACTACGTGGACGGCCAGATCTTTTTCTGTCAGAAACAGAGGTCTCATTGTACCTACTAATAGCCCGGTATACAAACATTTGACTAATACCAAGCATATGGAGAGTTTTAAAAATTGCATTTGACTCCATACCTACTTTGTGTAATGCAATCACAGCGATTCGGTTCTCTTTATCGCCCCACTCCGTTTTAATATCGCAAAATGTTGTACAATGTATTGGCGCCAAAATGAGAAAACACAATGAACAATCATATAAAAATGATAGATTCCAAATTCAAATGTAATATTTTGTTTCTTTTTAATTGTAACAGTATTTATGGCCAGACTAAGTATATGTAGATTTCAAATCTTAAATGAAATATCAATATTAAGATTTAATTGGATAAGCAACAAAAATTCATATATCTTTTACTGTAAAATGATATCGATATCCCGAAATCGTTATGCCCATAGCTATTTTTTTGATGCGCAGGGGGAATACATTTCGTACCATACTGAGTCCCTCTCGACTGTGGGGGTGGGACCAGACCGCGGCGATGAGCGCCACGCAGCGTGTGCGAAGACTCTGCGCGGAACCAACTACTCCGCTAAACCTAAACCTGTGTCCCATACCCGGCGCTTGTGTGGCAGAACATGAGATGACGAGCGAAGCTACACCCATTGTTCAACCGCGCAACAAGCTTAGGTCACCCCGGGATGCAGAGTGATCCACTTCACCAACAGAGGCTTGACCCGTCGCATGGTCCCCACAATGCGTGGACCACTGCGATGGAATCATGGGAAGAGATTCTGCGCATACCTTTGTCTCCGGAGGCCTGTCTGACGACGGCGTCCGAGGAGCGCGTGCACAGCTCGTTATGCCCATAGCTGGGCAGTACCTCTCTAATCCGTTAGTCGTTAATTAACGAAGTTAACATTTCGAGTAACGAATTAGCTTTTAAGTTAACTTAAAAATATGTTAACGGACTCGTTAACTTCCGTTAAATTGTCCAAAGTCCGTTAATAATTAATCCAGCAACAAATCTTTAAAGAGCAAAGCTCAGTCTCGTCAAAATGTAGCTAAACAAATTCGAGACTCTTAAAATGATGTGGCATTGCTCGGGGAACAAATATTCGCAAATCTGTTTATTAAATATAATACTGCTATACCCTCAAGCGCTGCAGTTAAACGTCTTTTCTCTACGGGCAAGGATATACTACAGCCGAAACGAGCCTCGCTTTCAGACGAGAACTTCAACATATTAATCTTCATGAAGGGGAATATACATACTATGCCAGATGTAATGTTTCGTCTAAGATGTAAGTGGTTCATGTAGCAATTGGTCATTACATTACTATAAAATCGTCTTAAAATTAGTTCGTCTAATTAGTGTTTCGTCCAGAACGCAACTAGTCTATCTTAATAAAATAAATTCTAAACCTTAATCCAAATAAATGAAAAAACATTGTTTGTCAATGTGCCTATATTAAACACTAATAAAAATATACCCTTTTTTTTCTAACCTGTTAACTTCCAGAACCAACAGTTTTTTTATAAGAAGATGCAATTGTTATCACGTGTTAACGGATTAGCGATTAACGAAGTCAACTATTTGATCACCAGTGCCCAGATATGTATATGCCATATCTCGCGATACAATACCAGAGAATCTAATCGCACCGGTCAATCAATAATATGAATTCAGAAATATATGGTTTTAAAATTAGATATGCATTATACTGGCAATCTGTTAAAAGGTACTAAGTACTAGATAAAATAGACCTATAAAAATTGTTGTCTGTAGACATGTTAAAGTCAGACAGACGTATGTAACGCGTTTAACTCTTTTTTTTTTATTGGACTTGACTTTATGTTGTTGGTCCGAAGACCTCACAACTTTACCGGGGTTTTCGGGGCGAGTGCCTTTGCGAAGCGAAGGCGCTCGAGCCCGGGGGCAACTTGCTCGAGGGGCTCCTAGGGAGTTTCACCTCGGCTGGACTGTTGCCATGAGAGGGGGATGAATCTAATGATGCCCACCATAGGGCGACACAATGCACTAATTGAGAGCGGGCGACGGGTAATATAAAGCCCGAGAGGAAGGATCTCGGCAGACCGGGATCGGCGGTTCGCGGTGGCCTATGCTATCTTACTGCCGTTTCGCAACGTGTTATGGTTGGGAGAGAAGAAACGGCGAAAGAAACTTCCCAGCAACACGCCTAGTCTATCCTATGGGGGGGGCTGTCTCCTGGCGTCCCTCGCGGGGACGTGGAGAGATCGTGATTGGCGGCGTCGACGCCGCCGTCTGTGTCTGTCTGTCTGTGCCTGCCAGCCTGCCGTCCTAACCGCGGGCGGGCTGATCCGAGCCAGCCGTTTTGTGATATCGTCGATCTTGTCCGTGAGGATGTTACGCGGTCGTCGCACGAGAGCCTTTCGTCGAGGCTTATAATCGGACGCGTCAAATGGTTTATTTGGCTGTACAAAAACTAATCCTAAAGAGTGAATAACATGTGACCGCGATGCACGATGACAGTGGCTCCATCTAGTTAAAAATATAATATCTATGTTATCTACATCTTATATATATATATATATATATATAAAACAAAGTCGTGTTAGTTACTCAAGAACGGCTGTGCCAACTTTTATGATTTTCGTGTTTTTGGAATTGTCTTCGTCCGAATGGAATGGGTTTAGATTCATATTTGAACCAGGTAAGTGGCGCTGCAATCGGGTTCCAGGATTTAGGTGAAATTATTTTTGCGTGTGTTCAAGGAGATCCCGGGATGGTTTTGATGCACGATTGGACCCGGTAGGTGGCACCGCTGAACACCTCTTTAACGGTGGGACCGATTTTAATGATTTTTTGTGTTTTTTCAAGTAGATTCGAGAACAGTTTAGATTATAAATTGGTCCCGGTTGATGGCGCTGCAATCGGTTTCTAGATTTTTATTGTTTAAGGGAAAGACAACGTCTGCCAGGTACAGCCAGTTATTTATGTTTTTATATACCATCGGCTGGGTGTTCTTCTGCATTTCCTCAAGCGACTTCGCTAATGTACGCAATGTTTTCCAAGAACGTTTTTGTTGCATACCCTGGGGAATTGGTATGAGCTCCCAGCTGAGGGTTTCCCACAGGGCGTTTTTTTAAAAAATACGGAGTTTTTTTAAAAGAGTGTCATGAAATTCCTTCGACGCCGGCAGCGTGTTCGTGACATCTCCTGCGTTGCAGACGTCCATAGGCGATGGTAACGACTTTCCATCAGCAGGGCCGCCCTAGGGAACGTGAAAAATACCGCCCTATTATTATGCCCTCTAACTAGACTTCAAAACCTAGATATCCAAGGAGAACTCGATTTTTAAGATTTGGAATGAAACCAATAAATTCCCAATTTTTGAAAATCATTGATATTTATAGCAGAAAGTAGAATTTTTGCTGACTCTCCAAATTTTGCCGCCTTCGAAAATATCGCCGTCCTGGGCACTAGCCCCTAGTGCCTCTAGTGTAAATACATCACTATCCAATCAGTATTTTATTTTTATTTTTATTAACATCTCTACGGACTCTAGTTCCGTATCCTTTTTTTACAATTAAATTTAAGAAGAAGTTAAGAAGTTGTACACGCTTATTTGTTAATTTGTTATTGTGTGTGACATTGAATGAATTTATGTTTGTGTTGTGCTGTACCTTAAGGATAACTTATTATATTAATTTATTCTAATTTTAATAATAAACTTATACTAATGTAGAGTGTATCTGTTACTAGCTGGATCCAATCAGTTTATACCTGTCTGGTGTACTCGATCCATAACAAAAAATGCAGTAATACATTGACACTTCATACACGCTTAGGGTAGGAAACTATTTTTCAAAAAAATAACGTATTGCATTTTTTAAGTAGGGACAAGATAAAGTATTTGGAAATATTACGTATTGTATCGTAAGTGGAACACTGACCACTGTCAGTGTCCACTGGCTGGACTGGTCCACAAATTCACAGCTATGGAGCGAGCTATGTTAGGTGTTTCTCTTATGGATGAAATCAGAAATGAGGACATCCTTAAGAGAACGAAGTTGAAGTGGCAGTGGGCCGGTCACGTCTGGCGCAGGACCGACGGCTGATGGAGCAGACGAGTCCTGGGGTGGAGACCACGTCACGGGAAAACGGGGATGAAACTTTATACGAAAATCCGTCATTTTCAAAGTACCTAAAGGCATGCAATTTCATACATATATATACCCGCTTCTGCCTAGAAAGAAATGTACACGTGTATTGTGCGTTTTTTGGAAATTAAATTCCTAAGGGATGTAAAAAAGGCTATTTTTTTACTTTTTTGGCTACTCAAACTATGATTATTTTGAAGTGAAACTTCTTTAGAATCGTTGAAACGAAAAAGCGACTCTATAAAGAGACTGCGAGAGAATGAGATAGAATACATCATATTTAATCATTTAAACACTAAGCTCATACAGATAGAGTTGGAAATGTTTCGTGTTTTAAAGCTTATATATTATAACGGTAATATATCAAATGTGACGTCACGAAGTTTAGAACACACTCCTTGCGTGTGAACTGCACACACACAATTTTTTTTTATCTACGCGAGCGAAGTCGCGGACAACAGCTAGTTAAAGATATTTTTAAAGTAAATTGCTTTTTTTGCTAGAATACATCAGACAGGCTGTACCTGGTGGTAAGTGGTTACCATCGCGTATGTATATTCATACAGACAAAGTAGTCCTGGAGAAAAATCATTGTAAAATACGATGACGGTTTTATAAAGATTGCGTATTTGCTAAAATGGCTTCGTAACCTTAAAAAAGTACAGTCGTAGTATTAAAAGGCTCGCCAGTTCTCAAATTGATTGATATAAGTTTCCGCGAGCACATGCTACCTTTTCAAACTAAGCCACAGAACAGACTCTCCCACAGAAAATTATGTTTAACTGTTTGACAATAAAGTTTAGAATTACTTAGATCAATTTTGTTTTATTTTCTATCTTGTCTAAGGAGATTGGTTAGAGATGTAAAACCTTTTCATTGGTTTTAATAGTGATAAAGGTAATGATCATATTCTCTTTGTTTCTGATGATTAAAACTATTGTTAAGCTCAGTGTCTGTCATTGTCAACATTGCAATTTTTTTACGTTTCTATATTTTATAAACGTGGCAAAACGTATAATTGATTTAAATGTTGGCAGTACTGTTTCTTGTACTTGTGCAAGCAAAAGTCGACTTTAGGGGATGAACCTTTTCATACCGCGACTGTACTTATCATGTTTTGTAGGACAAAGTAGAATATTGGAGTCCAGAGGAGAGTGGAGATGTAAACAAAGGATGCGTCATGGATCCACTGGAACTAGTGCCTTTGGAATGTGAGTACATATATTCATACCTAGCTTCTGCCCGCGACTTCGTCCGCATGGAAATTTTGTTTTAACTATCCCACGGGAATTCTTTAATTTTTCGGGATCAAAAGTATCCTATATATAAGGGAGACCAGGGATATAAGCTTCCACCATACAAAATTTTATTTAAATCGGTCCAGTCGTTACGGAGATTAGCCGGTACAAACAGACAGACAAACAGAGAAATTAAAAAAAATGTAAATTAATTCTATTTCACTTCTTACATCCCTCTGACTCGATTATTAGCATTTTTTTTCATTGTACAGAAATTCGACCTCTACAGTTTTATTATATGTATATAGATAATATTGTTACGAACGGATACTAATCCTTTACAGGTGTTTTATTAGCCATTCGAATTTGAGTGATCTATTGTTCGCGCTAATCCCTTTTAGTCTAAGAGATACTGAAGATAGCCCTTCGCCCATCTGATAACCAGATGAGACATATTTTTTTATCAAATTATAACGATTTCTAAACGCACCTATGATGCTTGCAAATCGACAAGTGTTCATGGCTATTTTTGAAGTCTTCAAAGCATTGCAATAATATTCCATGAATGGTTTTTTGCAGGCAAGCTTAAACGCTTATTTTTGTAATAAATTATCTCTCTTATGTTACCAATTTTTTTGGTTAACAGAACGGTGAAATTACCTATATTAACTTAACTGTTCATACTTGCTTGCCAAGTAACCATGAACAGTTGAATAAAGGTTATAAAAAAATGATGAAAATTATTTTAATTAAAAATAGCCATGTACACTTTTCGATTGCCAAGCTATCATACGCGTTTTTATAACTCAATAAAATTCTATAAAGTAATATGTCTCATCTGGTTATCAGACGGGTAAACGTCGATCTTTACTGTCTCCTCTACTATTTGTACGCCTCCCGGCAAGACGTCACGAATCCTTCTTTCTATTGCTAGCATTTCATGCACATACTTAGAAGCCATAATGCTTACAAATAAATAATCACAAGGTGTAGTGGGCATGTTGCTAAACTATTCAATAAATATATAAGGTGCGTCTGTCGGGGATAAAGTTAGTTAAGTTTTAAGTGAGATTGAGGTGTTAGCTAGTATCTCAGGACGAGTACGAGACTTTTAACGACAAACTTTGCGCGATTTGTATCATTACGATTTTCTGCTTTACCCTTTGAACTTCTTATATTCAGTTATATTTGTAAGAACTGTGAATTACGTGTATGTAATTCTTATAAATGTTGTTATCATTCCAATGACATTATAAATTCACATCCCACAAATTCGTAACAATATCATTATAACCTTTTATACGGTTTAGAATGCGGAATTTGAAAAACGCCAAATGCACAACCACTTACCTTATTTGCTGTGCTGCGGAAACCCTTCGATTGTGGATTGTAAATCACAGTCACTGGCACGATTTCTTGATTGGCTAGAGGATTGGCTAATTGTATAGTTTGGAAAAAATCTGTCCATGCGGATGCAGAGACAGAATATAATCTCCTGCGGCAAGGCGGCCTGCCGCAAGAGGCGACAAAATAACCCACAGCCCGGTAGTAGTACATTTGGCCATCTAGATAGCTACCACCCAGGGTCTAGGTATGCGGCCATAACAACCTTGAGTTGTGTTACGGCATTAGAGACTAGGTTCCGGTCTCTCTTAAGAGAGCAGCAGCGCGTTTGTAGCACCTATGGTGTTGCAAATGTCTCTAGGCGATAGTAACTGCTTTTCATCCGGTGGGCCGTCTACTTGTCTACTTAACTCATGCAATAATAAATCACGACGAATGGAGAACCTCCGCCTTTTTTTAAGTTGTTTAATAAGACTGAAGAGACTGCCCTGTACAGGGTGGAGGCGATATGTAATGCTCCTCCGTCTCAAAGGAAGATCTTCCAGCGAGGCTATCGTTATTTCTCGCAGGCCTACATATATTATTGTTGGAAATTTGTATGTTTTTTTATTGCATGAGTTCAGCAGACAGGCAGACGGCCCACTTGATGAAAACCTGGCCATTAATACCGGAACACAACTCAAGGTTGTTATGGCGGTATACTCTAGACCAGGGGTGGTAGCCATCCAGTCGGGCAAATGCCCTACCACCTGACTGTGGGTTGTTTAGTCGCCTCTTACGACAGGCCGTCGGGCCGCAGGAAACTGTATTCACTCTTCGTTCCTGCACGGATAGTAATAATAATTGTATATATTCTTTGTACGTTTCGGGAAACGTTTGCGGTCTCAATTATTGTACAGCGCCATCTATTGGCTTGTAAGTGTTCCACTACAAGACTAACACCGATTTTATCATATTATTCTCTTGCAGCTGGTCTCTCAACACCTCGACAGGCGAGTGGTCGGTACCACCTGTCATCGCGGTCGTGTTACAGAGCACCATTAAGACTATGCCGACTGCTGGCCTTGGTCATCGTATTGCCCAGCATGTTTATCGTGGTGCCCTTATATATGAGGTGAGTCATCGTCCTGTACGAGTTATGAGATGACAAAGAGAGACAGATGTATGTATATAATATGTGAAAACTAAAATGTGTCTGTACAGTGAAGCTATTTAAAAAAAAACCACTGGAATACACTACATAAACGTTAGAGAACACGAGCAACTTTTTTAGAGTTCTTGCCTGTTTGTCAGTTTATCTGTTTGTTCGGGATTCACGTAAAAACTACTTGGCCGATTTCGATGCGGTTTTCACTGATCGACAGTTAATTCTTAGACATAAAATCTGCGCTACTCTTTATTTCGGGAATCCCGCGGAATTTTTTCTGGGAAGGATTTAAAATGGTTAGATCTAAAAAAAAACTAATTCCAATGTGATTTTTTTAATGATAGGTAGCAAATTTTCTGTAATAATATGTGTGATATTTTTATCCCAGGAATCCCGCGGGAATTTTCCCGGAAGCGGTTTGATATTGTTCGGGTGCATAAAAATTAGCATATTCCGACGCAGTTTTAATTGAAACCATAGCTTATATTCTTTACTATATGGTTATAATGCTGGGGTACTTTATATCCTGGAAATCCCGCAGGAATTTCATGTCAAACCTGGATGAAGTCGCAGCCATAGCCTAGTAATATAATAAAATTCTAAAAATGCCGTATATGTACACTGAAGCTAATTTAAAAAAAAACAACTGGAATACACTATATAAACGACAGAGAACATGATGCATTTTTTATATTTCTTGTCTGTTTGTGACGTTTTCACTCGTTCACTTGCATACACCTCAAGTGTATGAATATTACATAGAGCACGTTTCATCCAGATAAAAATACCCGAGGGATAGACTAATATAACCGAAAAAGTGGTACTTCATCCGCGTTGTACTAGCGCCACCGTTACAATTCACTAACAAATACATAGCTATTGCAACGACAATGACGACATGACAGCGTGTTCCTCTCATGGTTAGTTTCTCCTTCGCTTTGCTAGATGGCGTTACGGGTAATTATGATTAGGTACTTTGAAGTAAAAATCATATTCGACATTTCTAGGAATTACAAGATGCCCACTTGAACACATACATAGCAAAACGACCAAAAGTTCCAAAGCGTCATGCATTCATTGGCGTTTACGCGTTTTGTTCAAACATATTACTAGTTTCTTTATAAATTAACTAGAGACCAAAAGGTCGAAAGTGTCATGAATTTATTGGCGTATACGTTTTATATTCGTGCATATATTATTATTGTATGTATTATTAAATGATATAGCAACTCATAACCCGATCGGGCACCGGCTTTTGTTTTATGAATTGCGGTAAGATTGAAAAATTTTGTTAATACAGCCGCGGGCGAAAGCTAGTAAGTGTTTAATAATGTGTGATTGTTCGAATCGACATAGTCCCTTGTTATCACTATCACTCGAAGTGAAGACGGGTCGCTGACCTATAACAATCAAGGCAATCTAATCATACCACTTGCTATATTATTATAACTAGAACTTGTATACACTGAAACGAAAGAAAGAAAGAAAAACTTTATTTGAAGAAATAGCGACGTAATTACATTTCTTATACATTATTATACACAGAGCATATTTCAAGAATTTGTACGCCACTTTTTCAGCGAACAAGGTTTGCAATCAACATATTGCTGTGCCGGAATTATATCCGGTTAATTATATTTTCAGTGCAAACCTTCCTTTTGGCGTAAGACCAAAGCGACCCAATTTTATTTTTGTTCAATAATAATAATAATATAATAATAGTAATATTTAATTAGTGAAACAAATAAATAAATTTTAATAAAACCAACAATAAAATACTTCGGTCCTTCAAAATTAAAATAAATACTCGTGTAACAACTTGTATTGAATCATCTATTCGAATACAATTCTATACAGTGCTTGCCGAGTAATACCACATTCTGTGTGTATCATTGCGAACAAACACATCTGTCATGGCCATGACCCACCTGATGGAAGGTTACCCTCACCTAGGGGTAAATCGGGTAATTGCGACGCCAAAAGTGCTACCAATGTACTGCCAGTCTCGAAAAGGAACTGGAACCACAGCACGAGGTTTTAATGGCTGTATCTAGACCAGAGCAGGTAACCATCCAGACAGGCAAATACCGTGGCCGGCCCTGCGACATGGTTTTGAGTGGTTTCGTCGCCACTTACGACAGGTGGTCCAACCAGAAGAATTAGTATTGTTACGAGCTACAGGCCTTGAATTAAAAATGCCGTTGGAACTACTATAGAATTTATTAAAACTGTACAAATACGTATAAAACAAATACAAATAAAACTGGATGCAACCAGTTCACACTGCACGATTTAATGCATTTCGATACGCGCAGTCTGTCGTCTATATCGCTAATCGAGAGTACTACAAACGTCTTACTCGCCTCGTAATCGTCGCTTGACTGCCCCACCCCTCCATTCGGGCATTTTCTTATACCAACTATACAGTACAAAAAATATCGGCCGTGCGCACTGAGTTTCCGAGAAATAGTAATTTGCACACCTGGTTATCTATTCCTGCGAAGGGCCAACAAAGCCGAAAACAACAACAATAAAGATTAGTTCGACGCTAATGATGGTTATAAAACAAGTAGAAAAACAATAGCATGTTTTTCGTAATTACAAATTCAAAACACAAAAGAATTCCTAAATCCGGGAAGAAATAAACTGCGCTTACGACAGGCAGCTGTGCGTTTATCTTTGACGGCATGTAACAGTGTTTTTGCTCCGTTCCTACACGGATATTACAATTTATATTAATAATAATACCATAAATAGGAGATATTTATATTTTTGTATGTTTGTAACGAATAAACTCGAAAACTACTGGATCGATTTCAAAATTTCTTTCATCATTAGAATGCTACATTATTCTTGAGTGATATAGGCTGTATTTATAACTAGAAAAAATTAGTGATTCCTACTAAAACTTCAATAAAGTAACCCAAGGTGTAAAAATAGCCATAAAATGTTGATGATAGAACAAAAATGTTTTACAATATTAAAGACCATATAAATATCTACAAAAAACTTCGCAATACCATATGTCCAACTATGGTAATTATGCCACTTAACATTTTTTTAAATAAATAAAATAAATAATAGCAGCCCAAAAATGTCCCAATGCTGGGCTCGGGCCTCCCACTATAGGGGAACGGACAGTCTACCCGCCACGCTTGTCCAAGGCCGCTTGGCAGGTTTGACACATCGGTTATGTCGATGTGCAGGTTGCATCACGATGTTTTCCTTCACCGTTATTAGCACGTGGTAATTGTAACAATATGCACATTAGGTCAGAAAACTGCCTAAGTGGTGCATGCGTTCCGACCAGGATCGGACCCGCGCCCTTTTTTGAGTTTGGAACGCGTACGCTAGCCATTACGCTACCACGACTTGTGTGATGAATTACTATTTTTTTACATTTTAAAATTTCATTAATCCTTACCCAAATAAATAATTTCGTATTCAAGATCGTTTCAATACCTATAGATTACTTTTTGAATTATACAAATCGGACATTCCGTTCAAAAGATATTACGAATTTAAAAATATCAATCAAAACAAAACATTTGGCGCTGGAATCGGGTTCTAGGATTTTGATGAAATTTTATGTGTATTTGAGTTGGTCCCGGGATTATTTAGATTCACAATTAGACCCGGTAGGTGGTACTGAGATCGAGTTTTAGATTTTTATTTTTTCAGGGCAGAACAACGTCTGCCGGGACCTCTAGTCTAATATAAACAACCGAGTATAAAATTTTTTGAAAAGGTCTAATTCTCTATTTCTCTTATTCTAAGGTAGTAAATGTTTGTTTCAGGTACCGTGTCTTTCTGGGCCAGATGTACCCGATGAGCATGACCGATATGAGACTGATAGATAGTAAGATATCTCCCACTTGGTGTCAGGTAGGTCTGTATTTATGAACATATTCAGTCATTTAGTCTCATCATTGCAGCCTGGCGAACTGTCGTAAAACGTCACAATGCAACCCAGGTGGTAAAACATCTGCTTATCTGGATCGCTACCATCCCTGGTCTAGGGTATGCTACCATAATAACCTTGAGTTGTGTTTTTGTCATCAGTAGCAAAATTCCAGTCGCCTCTTCGAGACTGACAGCAAATTGTTACATCTTTGGTGTTACAAATATTCTTAGGCACCCATGTCAAGAGCTGGGTCGATGTGGGCGTTGACCACAGAGCATTCATTCTCTCCATCGATTGACATTGAAAAAGGCGCGATTTTCAAATCAACCAATAACATTGTGTACTTCGTCGTTAATGATATCAGCGCTCCATAATGCGTTCCACTAGAGTTTATGATTGTATATAATTTTATATGTTACTAGCTGATGCCCGCGACTTCGTCCGCGTGGTGCGATTTTTTAACTATCCCACGGGAACTCTTTTTGATGGCAAGGTTCAGACTAGAGCAATAATCAAAATCGTTGTTCTGCCTTTAGATGATTGAATAATTATTTCATTTGTTTTACCTTTATATTATTAAAGATTAAATTATTATTCATGATTGTTAATTTTAATGACTTCATTAAACCATTTTAATTTAATGCTTTTTTTTAACTATGTTGTATGAATTTGTTACTTGTTTTCAATTTTGCTTCATTCTTATTTGTGTTATTATTCAATGCAAATGGGCTTATAATGTGAATTATTTCTTTTCAATTTTTATTTGTCTGTTAATAGTTTGTCAGAGGGTATTTTTTTATTTGTTTTGGTTTGAATTTGTCTATCGTTTGACTTTACTTTATTTAATTTAATTAATGTTTCAGTGATATATATATATATATATATATATATATATATATAAAAAATTCTTGCTGGGGGTAATTTGTTCACGACAAAAAATTATTTTATTTTAGTTTGAATTCGAATAATTTAAACATATTATCTGTCATATTGAAAGTCATTCACAATAGTACATATAATACAGAAAACTTTTATTTTATTAATTAGTTCAATAATTCATTCCCTCTCCAACATCGGGATTAAAAGTATCCTATATGTTGACCAGGGATATAAGCTACCACCATACAAAATTTCATTTCAATCGGTCCAGTCGTTTCGGAGATTAGCCGGTACAAACAGACAGAGAAAAAAAAATTGAGAAAAATCTAAATTAGTTCTATTTCACTTCTTACATCCCCCTGACTCGGTTTTTAGCAATTTTTTTCATTGCACAGAAATTTGACCTCCACAATTTACATTCGATTATACAGCAGTTTATAGAAACGACAGTAGCTTAGGCTAAAGGTATTTGATAAACTTTTCAAGATAACTTTATCGGTTGTTACCAGTGCGTATGTGTTATAAATATTACACGATAAAAAAAATCCGAAAATATTGTTTATGCAAATGTATGTGAAGACGAGATTTATTTGAAAAGTGTTGGCATTACAACCTTGAAGAAAGAACAGCTGATTCCTTATTCAATGGCGATAATGCCATCGTTATATGTATTTTAATTACAAACTTTGCCCGCCATTTAATTTGTACAATATTTAATTATCATCTATAGAGAAAACAAAACATCTGCGTCTCGGGACGCTCGACAGAAGTGATAACTTGATCTAATCTAAGATGAACTATTTAAAATTGAAATTGTTTAACTTGCGACAAGCTTAGGTTATTACTTAAATTTTATGTATATTAATATGATAATGTAAGGAAAGGTTATTTATTAGTAAAATCTTTTATTGATTATAAAATATACCTATATTTTATTCTTAGTTACAATTCTTGCAATAATTACATTAGAATTTGGTGTATGTACATTATTAGTATCATTATTTTATAATTTAGTTAAAGTGAGAGAGGAGGAACCTGCCTTCTGCTGCCGTATGCGTGAGAGAAAGGGAAACCAGACAGCCTGGCGTCGTAACGCGTTACGTAACGAAGCGGTTTACCCTCCGACAAGAAGTTATCACTTCAATAGTTGAAGTGTATGTTTGTAATGTCAAAATAAAAATGTGAAAAAATTAGGGAGGATAATTCGGCGCAGGAGATTCCGAAAATGCAATCTCTGAAAGGGCTGGACCGATTATATCGAAACTTTCAATGTCAGGTAGCTGATGTTATAAGGAGTAACTTAGGATACCTTTTTTTAGGGTACCACGAAAATAATCCACGCGAAGTCGCGGGCACAGCTGGTCGAAAATAGAACAAACGAAAATTGAAAACAAAATTAAATAATAATTTTGTGAAAAGTAATTTATAAGTATAAAATGATCTTAAAAAATTGTTGATATTTTGTTTATTGCAATTTATGCCACAATTTAACACTGGCTGTATACAAAATTGGGTCAGGAATGGCATGTATTATCTATGGTTTGCATAGTTTCCAATTTTTTTTTTGGAGTTTTTGCTATTTTTTTTGAGTTTTTTGCTATTTTTTTCGGAGTTTTTTGAAAGGGTGCATGTTGTGCTGTGCAGTTTTATTTTCTAAAAATGTGTAAAATTACTCTAAAATGAACAATAGTTGTATAATATTGATAGTTTTTGAGTAGTAATTGTGTTTTTGTGAGAAATGAGAACTGTATAGCCAAATGTGGCCTTTCGAGTTTTCATAAGAACTCCGTTGAATGGTGTCGATTGTAGCCTACAATACAATTGCGCCTGGCTTAAAGGCCTAGTTGCCAAGCCATAAACATAAAATAACCAAATTTTTTTGACAGCAGGGAGAATCGCTTCCCACGCTCGAAAAGTGCTCTTTTCATCCCTGTGATTAGGCAACTCCAAGCGTACTTTCTGAATATGAGAAACGAAAAAATACTTTGATACTATTAATATTTTTCCAAAAAGTGTAATTAATGACCTATTAAAACAATAAATAACTATATTGGGCATATTTTTATGTATTTTAAATCTGGGCATGGATTTATTTTAAATTACGACAATGTTCTTTAGAAAGTGTAATACTTTATGTACTTATATAATTTGATGTAATATTACACCATTGTAATCTCCAATATCAATCAATCGATGTTTTCAGAGGCAAGTAGTGAAATCAAACGCGACCTTCAACGCGTTTGTGGTGCCAGGACCTCCCGAGTTGACAGAAGACTTGGTCCCAGTCTCCATGACTAGAGAACTAGAGTTAGAAGACGACATGAAGGAGTATTGGGGGTTTTATCTGTTAAAGGGCTCTTCAGTCACTGTCTCAGCTTGTGTCAGGTCTGTATGCAGATGTCAAGAATTGAAGGAATACCTAATTTCTTTTTGTTTCTTTGTTTGAAATAAAAATAGACATTACAAATAAAAAATGTTTACTTTAATATCTAAGTTAACTATCACATATTATCACGCCTGTTTCCCATAAGATAGGCAAAGACGATAAATCTCCACTTGCTACCATCTTCACATACATCTTTCATTAAGGTTAGTAGCAACGCCAAAGTCCTTGAGGATTTTTCGAGTGATAGTGGAGATTCCATAGACGCGGTCATATTTCAGATGCCTTATTATTTTATTGTGAATTAAATTAAGTAGTATTTAAAAAGGTAATATAACAAAAAAAATATCTCTTTTATAAAGATGTAAATACTTTTTTATCCTGCTTTGATAAAAATTTAAGGTGTAAAGTGATTTCATGTCAATTATTTGGAGGTGATTGATTATTTTATTTTCTTAACTTAATATAACTATAGAAAAATTACAACAAAAAAAAAACCACGTTACCTCTTACATCGTGCAGATTTATGATATTTTTAGGTAAATTATTGACTACCTACTAGTATCATATAAAAACACGTTTATTTTAGCCGGGGGACATTCGATTGAGGACCATAGACCGCGATAAGTGCAAGCGCTGAGGGGGAAAATTCGCCAAATTGGGGGTGGCACTAGCACGTCTAGGCAGAACTAAAGATGCTATTGCCACTCCCCAGTTAGGGATAAGCACTAAAACCCTTGGGTGTTCCGTCCTGCGCCTTATGCCAGGGCAAGGGAAAAACGGAACCTTTTTTTGTTTAAGGCGGGGGTAATGCATTTCGCACAGTACCGGGTCCTTTGATAGGGATTAGACCATAGTCGATTATGGAGGCATTCCCAAGGGGGCAATCCAAACACTAATCGACCGGCTTGTGTGGAGACTCGATTACTCAATACCCCACTAAAACCACCTTCCTCCCCTGTGCCACGCGCTGTGGTAGGAAGAGCGTGAGACTTAGAACGTAGTTACGCCCACGCTGATCCTAGCGCATCAGTGCTTGAGAATGCCTCGGGAAGTAGTGCAAACTCACTTCGACAACAGGGGTGAAGACTCCTCTGCTCCATAGATGCTAGAGGGCCCCTGCAGCGGTATTTCAGGGAGGGAGATCATGCTCTTACCTGCGCCTCCGGGACTCCGACGGGAAAACAGAAGGTCAACCAACTCCGCGCGAGGCTATATATGAGTACAACGATTATGGCGTATGACTCATCTATAAACCACAAGTGAGCTTTTGGTTTTGAATGACCAATTTTTCTTCAGGTGGCCAGGTGCATCTCTAATAATGATCAAAGGCTACAAGCATCTGCAAGAATGTGCATATATTGGTGACGATTCCTCTGAGGAGTTGGACGAGATCATTGAGGCTTATGAATTGGGTTTACTAACAAATAAGACATTAACTGAAAAACTAATGAAGTTGAATAAAGAGAGGGGAAGAGTTAACGATCCTGGTAAGTATTGTTCTGATTGTATTTACTATTAGCTATTGCTTGCGGCTTCGAGTCCCACACACCTCCCGTTGCGCAAATACATTCCCCTAATGTTTTAAAAAACGTAGCACAAAAGTCACCTATCTTCTTCTATCTATACCAGGGCTTCCCAAATTTATTTTAACTGTGACTCCCTTGGGAAGAACGGCCTGGCCTTCTTGCTATACATTTACCTACTAGTTGCAGTTCTAGTCTAATAACAATATGTTAGAAAAACTCCAAATCGCATCTAAATTTTTTATTAGAAAATAAAGAACAAAACCAAAACAGTTCGTGTTCTATTTTTTTGAATAGAATTATCCGCCATAGTGAATATTAAAACGAAAATTAAAAGAGTGCGTAATTTATCAAAACAAAAGCTTGAATAAACGATGCCAACGTATGCATTCTAGGCGTGAGGCATATTTATGCTAACAGTGAATAATAACAGATATTCACAGACAACAGATAACATTTGTTATTTCTAGAACACAATACCTGTTCTCTCGATAACAGGCACATAACAAATCAAACATAAACTTTAGCTACCTAACCGTTCTATTTATTATTATTTTTCTCTCATTCTATCTAAGTAAGCTAAAAGGAGATGCACCTAGTATTCATATCGGTGTCTCATTTACACTTCAAGGACTTACACGGGCTAGAACGAGACGCACCTAATGTTTATAAGGTAACAGAATTAACAGAATGTAAAGCATTTAAGATGCACTTACGTTACGGGACGCGTCTGGAAACAATCGGACGCGGCTTTTGAGTTGCCAACTTTCCTTAGAGAAAACATGCTATGTGAACTCTTAATAAGCACTAGATTGGCAAGGATTTGGAAAAAGCGCTGAAAATAAAGTAATAAGACTACGATACTTTCTTAGTTCACTTTATTATAAACACTTGGTTTTTTGACGATAATATTGCAATACACGTCGATATTTAAGTGAAGAGTTACATAATTAAAAAAGCACGAAATAAGGTGCTAAGCGCTAAAAAATAACTTTATATGTACATAGAGATAAAAATCTAACACTGAAAGCGCCAAGTTGGCAACAGTAAGTATACACCGCAAGCCGCGTAATGGAACGTCGTTCCAATAAGAAGTAAATAACAATATGTTATTTAATAACAGATACTCAATGCTGTTATTTTTGGATAACAGTAACAGGAGTAACAGATATTTAAATCGACCTGTTATAACTCATCTCTAATGCATGGAGGGCGGTCAATGGCAGCGGATGGCCCGCGGTCCCGCACCTGCGCCTCGCACTGGCCGCCCCGCTGCCCCGCATCACAATGCGTATGGCGCTCATTCGACTCGGTCGTATCGACACAGACAACCAAACTATTTAGATCGCCTCACGACGCCCCTGGGATAATAACGCGGCGCCCCAGGGCGTCGCAACGCACAGTTAGGGAAGTCCTGATCTATACTTTAATAAATCAGTAAATGGTTCGAGTTTGTACGATGCGTTTAAAAATATGATAAATATTAGGGGGGCTAATTCGGACCAGCAGATGCCAAAAATACAATTTTTAGATTTTTTGTCTGTCTACCTGTTAGAGCATCACGTGACAACTACTGAACGGATTTAAATAAAACTCGACAAAGAGTTAACTTATATCCCGGGGCGTAACTTGGATATTTTTATCCTGATTAATGATATCGTTTCCTATGATAGACCAAAACAGCGAAAAAGTTGGCGTTGCGATTGCATTGTTTCTGGAAACTACTGAACGTTTATGAATGAATTTGACATAGTGCTGGCTTATAACCCGAAGTATCACTTAGGATACATTTTATCCTAAGTGATACATTTATATTAATGACGTCGTTTCCTTAGAATGGACGGGTTAGCAAAATAGATGGCGCTGCAATCGCGTTTTTTTCAATTCACCAACAAATACTTACGTTGTCATAAACAACATGTCGTTCATTGTATTATTTCAAATCAAGTTGGCTTCGACTATAGTCGACGCATTTTAAACTGAGTCGTCGAGCAATAAATGTCACTGACAGTAGGAATGTGCACGCAATGCAACCCGTTATCGGTACTTATCTACCTGCGCACGCGGGGTCGATGCGTCATCGTGACCTTCATTAGTACGCTGACTCCTGAATGGTCGTTACGAGGAAGGGTTGTTGTTTTTCTATAAATATAATATTTTTTGTTATGACACTCATTACATTACTTACGCTTCGTTACTCAATACCCACAATGGAGAATACCATTATCGATATGCACCTCTACAATTCTTACGCACATCACTACACCTCTCCATAATACCTGTAAGTGCGAGCGAGACAGACAGATAAATATGATTTATGACCCGAAGCCTCAGTGCATTATGCGTCGACTATAGCCTCTATGTTTTGCTGGGCAGTTGTCTAGACTATATGGACTTAGTTTCTTTGTTATCTAAAAAACCGAATTAAGTTTTTATGTAAGTAAAATATAGCTAATGCCTGCTCTAGTTCTAAGTAAACAAACAAATTGTATCTAAATATAGTAAATATTATAAAAACTCAAAAATCAAGTTTTCGCCGTTTATGAGACAAAGGCAGAACAAAAGAGTAAACGATATCAAAGAAATGGAAAGATTCGATATGAAATACATAGATGGCACCAAAAATAACAAAAAATTAACAGAAGTATAAGGTTAAACAATGTTCTTTAATACATATATTTATTTAAAATGTAGCACACAATGTCATTCTATATAAATAAAAAATTGTATCAAAATATAGAAAATATTGTAAAACTAGAAATTAAAAGCGCTATCTTTGAAAGTTGCCCGAACTAATATATGGATAATTAGTATACAACCAAAATTAAGTAGCATCACGCAGAACCCACAGACGACGTAAAGGGTATACACGAAACAGCGGTCAGCATTTTTCATTGCGGTTACACTTTTATCTAGCTCCCATTCACTGAGCGTCTGAGTAACGTGCGATAAGGAGTTTGGTTCCATAAAAGGATATGCATGTCATGAAGTGGGCATGTTATTATTCTAAGAAAAGTCAATCTTCGATTTTAATTCAAAATACCTGTTTATAAGTACCCGTAACGCCATCTAGCGAAGGTGAAACTAATCATGGCAGCAGCACATTAAAATTGCGGCGCTGTCACTTTCGTTGTCATGACGACGTATTTTCTAGTGAATTGCAACAGTGGCGGCAATAAAAGCAGATCACAAAGGCTACGTTCCATCAGGGACTCACAACGATTTATTCACGTTCACGACCGCGATTTATCCCGTTCCACTTGCTTTCCGGCGTTACAATCGTAAACCCAAATGGAACGGCTATTCGACCCACCTATTGACATGGGTCGTTGTGAGCGTTGTGTGATCGAAAATGATGACGTCATTAGTGAAGTCTTTGCCACGACCACAACGACCGCGGTCGCCTTGTGGAACGGCTAACTGAGCATTTTGGGCGTATTGGCTTTTCGACTATATTCGTCTATCCGTCGAGAATAGTATTTTTTTCTGGATGAAAAGGTATATAAAGATCTGCCTTAAGTATATAAATATAGAGCTAAAATTCATTTGAAATCTTTTAAGTTTTATTTAAAATTGAAAACTAATACTAACTTGTAAAGAGAGATGTGTTTTATTTCGAATTAAATAAGGTTGAATTTTATGTGTTTATCTCTTTTTGGTGTCATTTTTTCATGTAATCGATTTTCAAATCACAACGATTCTAAAGAAGTTTCACTTCAAAGTTCTAAAAGTTATAATTTTGGAAACTGTTGGTTTTCCAGCTCCTGGGTCGATCAAAGTTTTGCTCAAATATTGCAACATCTGATTCAATAATTAATTTACAACTCAACACTATTCTTAAAAAAAAAATTAAATGTATCTATTATCTGTTATTGCATTTCAGAAACAATGAGAAGGCACAAGCCTGGTGTAAGTTTTCATGACCCGAGTAACGTTGCCAATACCACGTCGTCCTCAGAAAACGTTCCCACTATAGATGTTACAGACCATGATCCTAAGGTAAGTGGATACAGTACGCGTAAAACTTGTTGAAGTGAAACTTCTTCAGCATCGTTGTAATTTGAAACTCGATGTAAAGAAAAAGTATTGGCAGTTATAGAGACTGGCGATAGAAGTGAAAACTTAGAATTTTTAGTATTAAAATTTGAAATTTCATAATGCTTGAATTAAAACACTATTTCAACAATGACCAGTATATATAAGTACACATTGAACTTTTCACTGAATCCATTCAATTTCACTTATAAGATATACCCAGCACTAATGTTGCACAATACCTCAGCTGTATAGCTACAGATATACTGCTATAAGTATGTCGGTGACGCGAACGCACGAGATTTCACCCATCTAAAAAGCGTCTAACGTGCACAGTACACGGCCGCTGCGCATGCGCCAATCATAAGCATGTCGGTGACGCGAACTCACAACGTTTTCCCCTGACAAAAAGTGCCCGACGCGGCTAAAGAAGTTTTCACTTCAAAAACTGTTTGAAGTTTTTCGTTAATATATGAAATGTGACGTCACGAAATTTAGAATCCCTCCCACCCCTTGTCACACTTTGTTTTATTTCTACTGCGTGTAAACTGCACACACACACACAATTTTTTTTATTGCGAAGCTTGCAGAGAAGCGCACTGCCCACCTTAGACATGTGCGCCGCGTTGAAAAATGGTGGCGGCGGGCGCTGGAGGTTTCCAGCCGGCGGCGAAACAATTCCAGGCTTTATAAGTTACTGTATTTAAATCTACTTCATCTATGTGTACTTCGAAAACTACTCACTGCAAAACTTGGGCACCCAAAAGTGTATGCTGCAAACCGGGAATAAATAGGCAGTGAAATAGTATAGTACAATATTAGCAAGTTGAATTGGCAGTGAGGCTGTCACATCTGTCGCAGGACCGACTATTTAAACTATTTAAACAATGGTTAAAGTCGGTTCTGCCGCTCGCCGGCCGCTGTTGCGGCACCCTTGCTTCGTTCGCTCGGCTTGTGGGCTTTAATCTAGAGATACCCTAACCTAAACCAGTGTCCTTGTCACTGGTCACGACCTTCGACCATGCCTCACACCTATACTTTGTTTTGCTAGCATTGTTATTGCATGTTGTCGGTAATTATATAATATGTTATAGTCAAACATCGAAGCTCTGGCGCTCCTAGGTTTGACTAGTCAAACCTCAGGTCTGACATAAAGTCTCAAAATCCAAATAAATAACGTTTTTCTGCCTTTGACTAACGAACTTTTGTCTAACCTAGGAGAGACTAATTTATACAGTCATTAAAAATGTAACAAGTGCAGTACAAATCGACGTTTGGCCGAGTCTGCCTTAGTCGCTTCTAGGATCGACTAGGTAAAACCCGAAACAGATTATTTTACGTTCGACGTTTGACTAAAAAGTTGGGTATTTCTAGATTTGACTGAAAATACTCTAGTCAAAGGCCGAAATTGGAATCTATTTCGGGTTTTTTCGAAAGGCTTTGGTCAAACCTAGGATTAATTAGTCATTCCGGGAAGAGACTCCATATCGATTTTTGACTATAACATATATACATATCTGTCAATGTGTAATATCATTAACAATTGAAAACAATATCGCATCACAAATAACGCATTACACCCATCGTCACACCTGCGTGAAACGGCCTATATCTTTAAAATTACCGCATGTAACAATTTAAAATTACAGCATAAGAATAAGGTATTGTGTTGTGTGCCATCGAAAGTCTGAAAATTTAATTACATTAAATCAGTACATAGCGATGGTGATAATGTATGTATTTTTGATACAGTCATGTAGTGAATTGAATCATTTCATTGCCTTGAAAAATACTCGATAAATTGAATAAAATCAATGTTAATTGGTCCCTTCGGTAATTTGAAGTTGAAGGAATATTATCTTGCTCGCAAACGTGCGATAATTTGAAGTCCGGGCTTTCCTACTCTCTATAATTTGAAGCGTTTATCATGCACATACCTGTCGTTTGTTTACATAGATGTACAGACTTTTCAATTGTTTACATAAATGAGATATGAGTAAGTTCGCATTCCAGTCTTCTTTCAAACGTTAATGAGTCATGTTAATGTTTGATTTGTGCTATTAAAATGAATCCAAGTAAGAACAAATATCTTTCCATAAGTTCCATATGTAAACGCTTGTTATTTTGAACTACTTTTGACAATTTGAAATTTATCTTTGGTCCCTTGAGTTTCAAATTATCGAGAGTCAACTGTATTTGTATTTTAGAATGTTTGTACCAAATAAACTCAAAAACTACCAGACCGATTTCAAAACATTCTTTCACCATTGTAATACTACATTGTCCCAGATTAATATAGGCTATATATATTTGGTACTAGAAAAAATTGAAGATCTCTACTAAAACTTAAACAATGTAACCCAGGGTGTAATGAAATTAGTTTTTGATCGGGTCCGGAGAGGTTTAGATTCACAATTAGACCTGGTAGGTGGCGCTGGAATCGGGTTCTAGATTTTTATTTTTTAAGGGCAGGCAACGTCTGCCGGTACCGCTAGTAGATTATATTTATAAATAAATGATTGCTCATCGATTTCAGGAACTTCGCGAAATACTTGAGAAGCTCCAAGCGTCCAGACAAGCTGCCAAAATGGCAGCAATCAAGAATTTCCACCTGCCCGCACATTTGATGGCATTACCTGCCTTACATCGCCACAGAGATGCCAATGTTGACAAGGATGAACGAATGTGGTTGTCATTTGACGGTAAGTTGTTTGATATAAGATATTGCAATTGAAGGCCCAGTTCCTAAATAAAGCTGTAAATTTATTTCATGGCTACTTTAGGAACAAAATTTTATTTTGTTCCTTTATTTCCCGTAGGATATCTTTTGAAATCTATACATGTAATAAAACTGTAGAGGTCGAATTTCTGCACAATAAAAAAAATGCTAAAAACCGAGCCAGGGGGATGTAAGAAGTGAAATAGAACTAATTTAGATTTTTAAAATTTTTACTTTCTCTCTTTGTCTGTCTCTTTGTACCGGCTAATCTCCGAAACGACTGGACCGATTTAAATGAAATTTTGTATGGTGGTAGCCTATATCCCTGGTCCAACATATAGGATCCCGAAAAATTAAAGAGTTCCCGTGAGATAGTTAAAAAACCGCACCACGCGGACGAAGTCGCGGACATCAGCTAGTATGAAATTAAATATTTATTCTTGTATAAATGTAATTGTATACAGGTGTTATTCCAAGAAATGGTTCAGTACATTTTACCAGTTTCAATGGTGTGCAAGTAAGCAGGATCTTAATCGTCGTCATTTAAATATTTAGTTCCTATTTATTTGATTAAGTACCTACCTTTTATATTACTTGGATAATATTTATTACCTTTATTTATTAATTATATAGATATTTGTTTTTTTATTATTATTATTTCAATCTGTGTATGTCAATTATTTAATGTCTTAAATTAAAATGTTATTATTAATTATGTATTGATATTATGTATCAAGCTATATCTTACCAACCGTTCAATTCCCCGACTAACAGCTGAAATTTGACATAAGCTCAAGTACAAGTAACGTCAAAATTGAATCGATAGTAAGGCAATAAAAATATGGTAAGTCGTGGTAGCGTAGTGGCTAGCGCACGCGTCCCAGACTCAAAGGGCGCGGGTTCGAATCCTACCCGAAACGCATATACCTTTTAGGAAGTTTTTCGACCTGATATGCCTGTTGTTACTGTTACAATTACCACGTGATAACAACGGTGAAGGAAAACATCGTGATGAAACCTGCACATCGAGATAACCGATGTGTCAAACCTGCCAAGCCGCCTTGGACAAGCATGGCGGGTATACTGTCCGTTCCCTATAGTGGTAGGCTCAGCAGGGGGACGTTTATGGGCTGTTATTTTTTTTAAGGCAAGTGAATAAATTATTTAAAATAGCCAATAGGCCTAGATGACTTCACTCTCTCTTTTCTTTTATCCTCTACCAATTACTTGAGTCGGCACCATATCTGTTTTCCTTCAACACTCCTCTATTCTGACATATGTTCTCTGTCACACCACAAATCATCATATCATCCTTCACAGAATCCATCCATCTCTTTTTAACCGACTTCCAAGAGAAGGATGTTCTCAACTTGATTGGTATATATATATATTTTTATGTATGTACACCTATTACTCTGAAATTTATGATCCGATTCGAATCCGATTTACGTGATTCTTCTGTAGTTTGATGCAGAATTGTTGCCATTTGGTCCCCTAAAAATGTAATATAGTTTGACCCAGTAGGTTTCATTTTATGAAATGAAATTTTATTTTATGAAAATTTCCGTTCCCGTTTCTTGGGACCTATATTTTTGAAGGCGCGCGACACCTTTCGTAGGCCTACCCATAGCTAGACACTTAATGTAAGAAATAAATAAAACTTCGTTTAAAAAAACCAACTTCAAAAATTAATAAGTATAAAATAACTTATTTGTAAAGCTATTTTTAATTATAATATCTTACTTTTAATATATATTATCTAAAACATGTTGAAGTCGGTGCGAAGTAAAACATAAAAATTCCTATATTTTGAAAATTACTAAGCACTCAGCAATCCCAGCACAAGGAAGAGGTGACAAGCATCGACTGCTCTCTTCATTTTACCAAAGAAATATAAAAGATCATTTGTGCGAAGTAAGCTATATGTCAAAAATATTCGTTGCAAGTATTTTAGTCTTGAATTTTTTTTATACAATTTTAATCTATTTGTTAACCAACATCCCCCATTAAGTCCAAATCGATAAATTCCAGTCCGTGGCCAGGCCGTAATAATAATTTGAAATAAGAATAAATTAATAGTAGATTGTTACACAAGAGTTGGCAGAAACTTATTTAGGCAAGAGATAGTTTGGCGCACGAGCGAGCGTAGCGAGGCCGCTAATAGTTCGAATGCCTAAATAGGTATTTCACCCGATGTAAACATTCTAATTTATATTTCGAATATGAGGAATGTTTTCCGTGGTATTGTACCAGCCAGTTTTTTTATCATTGATGATCTCAGATCTTTGTATATATATAAATCAATTGCTGTTCGTTAATCTCGCTAAAAGTCGAGAACGGCTGGACTGATTTGGCTAATTTTGGTTTTGAATTATTTGTGGAAGTCCAGGGAAGGTTTAAATGGTGAGTAAATATGAAAAAAAATTGATTCTGAGGCGGTACGAAGTTTGCCGGGTCAGCTAGTTAAATAATAATTTAGTGAAAGTTAATTATTAATATAAAGTTATGTTACAAAATTATTAATAATTTTTTATTACAATTTTATGCCGCAATTTAACAGCTATATAAAAAGTAGGACATGGCTTGCAAACTTTTTAATTTTTTTTAACAGCAGGGAATATCCTTTTTCCAGGGACGAAAATTACTATTTTCATTCCTCCAATTAGGTAACTTCAAGCCCACTTTCCAACTATGAGAAATTTGTACGCCGCATTTTCAGCAAACAAGGGTTGCACTCAGTTCATTGCTGTGCTGGAATTATATCCGACACAGCCTTGATCAGTGCGAACCTTCCTCGTATCGTGTTATCAAAACAACTTAAATATCTTTAAATATTGCAAATTTCCAGACATTGACGGCAACACGAGCCAAGTAACAGAGCCGACAATCTACTCTAATCCAATTACAACAAATGGAAGTCCTAAAACAATAAAAAAGATACTACTAAGCATGACAAGTGAAAACAAAACTTATCAACAGGAGAAAGATAAAAGTGATTCCCATCTTACAAAGAAAATGACGGATAAACAAATTGCTGTAACAACTACAGAAAGTTTGAAAGAAGTTAAGATGGAGTATAAAACATCTACAGTTAAACTGGTAAGTTTAATATTACTAGTGATCGAAATTCGACCAAAATAATTAATGTCAAAGACTACTTCTTTGTCGCAGATTTCGCCAATGAACAAAAGAGTATATATGTCTGTGTCAAATACATGGTACTGTGTGTATTGTTTTTTTATTGATTTAATGTATAGATACATTATATTGTATTTATAGATAATTCTGAATGCCCAGTCAGTCCAGTGTACTAAGTGCGAGCTTTTCTACTAGACATGCTACGTATATTCGGCCTATTCGACCACTTTTTCACCATTGGGTATTCGGCCGAATAAAGAATACCAATACAAAAAAGCCCCGCACATATTGCTCAAAATTATATATATTTCCATCAAAAATTGATATTTAAACTACATTTTGAAAGTGTTAAATGCAACTTTAATTATTTTTTATTTTAATATTACGTTACGGCTAGTTTTTAAAGTAAACTTCTGTACTTGTGTTAAAAAAACAGTCTGAGATAGATCACATATGTATGAAGAAAAAGAGTTGTTATCTTACGTGTTGCTGGGGAGTTTCTTGCCGCTTCTTCTCTTTTAAACAGCGATAACATGTCACGAAGCGATGTACGTAGAATAGGAAGCAGATTAAAGTTTTTACTTATATATATCACCTTCAAAAAGTCTTCTCTTATTACTTATCTGGGACTATATTACAATTATTGACTGTGGTCAAGTGTGACTTACTTATTAACCGACTTCAAAAGGAGAAGGTTCTCAATTTGATTGGTATTATTTTTTCTTTTTTTATGTATGTACACCGATTACACTGAGATTTATGATCCGATTTACGTGATTCTTCTTTAGTTTCATGAGGAATAGTTGCCATTTGGTCCCCTAAAAATTTAACATACTTTGGCCCAGTGGTTTTCATTTTATGAACATTTTTTTCTGTTCCCGTTTCTTGGGACCTATATTTTTTAATTATAATATCTTATTTTTAATATTTATTATCTAAAACGTCTTAAAATCGGTGCTAAGTTAAAAATATCTTTAGAAATAAGTTCTTTTATACTTTTTAGTTTTTGAAGTTCGTTTTTTTAAACGAAGTTTTTTTAGCTTTAAATGAACACCGTTACTGATTTACTACATTAGTGTAGAGTTATCTCTCACAGTTTAACGTCACTAACAATGTCGCAACTCAAATAACGCATTAAACCCTAAGCTACATCTGTGTGACACAGTCAATAACACTAGCACTATCCCAGGTCTAGTAGAGGCAGAAGATTCATGAGAACAAATTAAAACATGACATATACGGTATCTGTCTATGAACGGGGAATTAGTACAATTTCCTGCGACGGGTCAGGTGGTAGGGTATTAGCCCGTCTAGATGACTACCACCCCTGCTCTAGAGTATGCCAGCATAAAAACTTTGAGTTGTATTCCGGCATTAGTGGCCAGGTTCCAGTCTACCTTTAGAGAGAGGTAGCACATTGGTAGCAAGCACTTTGGTGTTATAAATGTACTACAAAGGCGATGGTAACAGCTTTCCACCGGGTGGGCCGTCTGCCTGTCTGCTGAACTCATACAATAAAAAAAGAGAATATACTCATAGATAATTCTTCTCTAACTTTTATTAATATAAAAATAATTCCTATAGCCTACATCCGTCAACATATTATAATTCAAAATAAACTTCTTAAGTATCATTTTCAATTGTTCACTATTTTATTCAAAAAAATATTATTATCAGTTTTATTTCGGTCCAAATTGGACCTATGTTAAATCATCGGACTTATTGACTTATAATCTATGCTGCACATTGTAAAACACGTATATCATTCTCTCGCAGAGTTAGTCCTATAGATTTGTGTTTATCGTTTTATTGTCGCGTTTTCGTTTCATCGAGTTTCAAATCACAACGATTCAAAAGAAGTTTCACTTCAAAAAAGAAGACAAACCGTGTTACTATTCAGTGAAAGCAGTAAAATATTAAATTTCGATACCGACCAATAGATATGTAAGTTGTAATGGAAATTTCCTTATCATGTTAGGATTCAGTTATCAATACATTCCTCTCCAGGAGCCGAATTATCAACACATACGCACGCAATGCTCACTTTTACGACATACTCATAGTTTTATTGACAGTAATAATCCATACTTTAGATATGAATGTGAAAGTAATTATCTCGATTTCTTTACGTGTTTTTGAAGTGAAACTTCAAAATCGTTGTGATTTGAAAATCGATGAAACGAAAAAGTGACAGTAAAAAGAGATAAACACATGACATTCAATCTTATTTAATTCGAAATAACTCACATTTCTCTTTACAAGTTAGTATTAATTTTCAATTTAAATTAAACTTAAAATTTCAAATGAATTCTAGCTCTATTTGTATACACGTAAGGTAGATATTCTTTTATACGTTGATCAAAGGAAATTGTGCGTAACAATGCATTGAATTTTGAACTTTAGGACAGTGATTTAAAGTGTAATTTAGATTGAATTTTTTGAATTATATTATGTTGACGGATGTAAGCTAAAGGAATTATAATTGTATTAATAAAAGTTAGAGAAGAATTAGCTGTGAGTATGTTCTCTGAAGTTTCACTTCTACTGTCAACTGCACACACACATTTTTTTTGTTCTTTAAAACATTGTCGTCCGTTACTGGTGACGACTTCGAATGCCGATTGGACAGTTTAAACTGATCGTGTGTGGTGTATATGAACAAACTGCAGATTGGATCAAGATGGTGTACGGCCACCTTTATATGTTATAATAATTTTTTTTTTAAAGTGTAAATTCTGTCGCTTACATTGTATTTGCATAACAGACTCAATTTTGCGAACTTCTTGTTTGTTTTACACAAGTAATCATACTTTATTATGTACATACACGTATCTAAATATGACTTAGTGATAACACAAAAAAAAATATAACAAACGGATGTACATATTTAACAATGAATCTCAACAAACTGCAATTTGATAACGTATGACTTTTATTTAATGTTCAAAACAAAATTACGTAAATATCTATTATAGTGGAAATAGAATCTTCTAGAGGAATTTCATTCGCCTAGTAAAAACTTTTGAAAAATTCCTAAATCCTAGAACTCTAATGTCAACCAGGGGGAACCGCTACACTCGCGCTTGCTTGCAAATAAGTCTATTGTGTAGGTATGTTCTTATTAGCTAACCCGTGCCTACTTCGCTGAACTTTATTAATTACAATCAAATACACTTTATGTCACTAAGGTATAATGTAGCTTTCTACTGGTGAAAGAATTTTCAAAATCGATTCAGTAGTTAAAGAGATTACTACCTACAAACAAACTAGTATACTTATAGACTTATATGTGTATACTTTGATTAAAGTGTGTATATTTAATATTATACTGGGTTGTATACTAACTTTGTTTTAAATATGTGCAAAGGGCAATGGCCATAAGGCTGCCTGTCCATTGAAGCGGAGCGGAGAAACCGAGATAAATTAACCAATAGGATTGCATAAAAATGCGTCATTGGACAGGCAGCCTTATGGGCCTGCCATGAATACTCTATAATAAAAAATATCTTAAGCTAAACAATTCCTACCCAGGTGGTATTATCAAAAGAAAGACGTCAGCAATTTGGCGTTGTTATTGCTTGATCACGGATATGTTATCAATTGGCTTGACCTAACAACGTAACTATCTTGAAATCTTGACTTTTATTTTATGACTGTCATATTTACTCTTTATAGTATAATATTCAATAATCCCAAATAATATTTTTGACTTTCGAAGTAACTTAAGTGCCTTCTGAAAAAACACTCGGTTTATAATAATATACTGTCACTGCAGCAACCATAATGTGTTAGTAACGAACAGCGCCATCTAGTTCAAAGTTCCAACGTAAAAAAAGAACGTTCTAACTTTGAATTATATGTTTTCAAAGAAATATTACTATAGAAAAATTAAGATTTCTCCTAAACCTGTTTCAATGGTTTAAATATTATTAATATATATGATAAATATTCAAATTTTCTACAAAATATTGAGAAAGTCATAAAGGCTCGTGCAATTTTATAGTAATCCAACTGCTTTAACAAACTGGGCAATATCCTTTAATATTATCTATTTGTTACTGTTACATTCTGTCAAAGATAAACGCACAGCTGCCTGTCGTAAGCGCAGTTTATTGTCTTCCCGGATTTAGGAATTCTTTTATATTTAGAATTTGTAGTTAAGAAAAACATGATATTGTTTTCCTACTTGTTTTATGACCATCATTAGCGTCGAACTAATCCTAATTGTCATTGTTTTCGACTCGTTGGCCGTTCGCAAGAATAGATAACCAGGTGTGCAAATTACTATTTCTCGGAAACTCAGTGCGCGTGGCCGATTTTTTTGTACTGTGTAGTTAGTATAAGACAATGCCCAAATGGAGGGGTGAGCAGTCAACGACAACGACGATTACGAAACGAGAAGACGTTTTGTAGTACTCTCGATTAGCGATAGAGACGACGGACTTTGCGCGTGTCCAATTGTATTGAATCGTGCAGTGTGAACTGGTTGCATCCAGTTTTATTTGTATTTGTTTTATATGTGTTTGTACAATTCTAATAAACTCTATAGTCATTCCAACGGCATTTATTTTAATTCGAGTCCTGTAGCTCGTAACATTACTATTATCTTAATAATATTATATTAGTATAGTATTACTAACATTATTAGTAAAATGTATAGTTAGCGCTAGGGATACGTGGCGCAAACTTGGGGGGGCCTACGACCAGCAGTGGATAGGGACTGACTGAAGAAGATAGTTAGCCATGACTTCGCTCCAGGCTCAAGCGGAAGATCAGGGTTGGGTCCAGTAGACCAACAATTCGTGGAGGGCGCTGCATATACTACTCCAAGCAAAGTTAGGGTCGCCAGAGAGCGAAAGAGAGGATGGTGCAGACAGTTTTAGACCGTCGTCTATCTAATTGGACGGGGGTTCGAAAACAACGTTTTGTATTCGTTTTCCCATTACCCGTGGTTAAGGGCTACTGTTTACGGGGGTATCGGTAGAAACACCTCTACTGTACGAAGTGGTACGGTCCTGCTTCTCGGGGTTTAGTAGCAAATCAACGCACTAGGATGTCAGAAGAGTTTAACTACGTTATACATCAATGGCATACTAGATTCTCACAGGGACCCAGGTAGGTTTAGTGGGTAGTTTGTTCAGCCTCCTCCTTTAATGGAGGAGATCCTGTTTGCCGTTTGCTGCAAAAGTCCCAACACGCACACGAAACGCGCAGCACAAGGCAGCACTTTAGGTCTTCCCCTATATCCAAGACCCGTGACCAACAATTATGCTGAGTTTGATCCAATTTTTAGGACTTATATTAAGATGTCTTGTTCGTATGTGGTTGATTTTCTCTTTGTTTATTTTGCTATCTTAAACCTTGTTTTACTTGTTCGCCCTAAAAATAAACATGTTCTGTTTCTTTCTATTTATGTAGAAAATAACATTAAACCTTTCAACTAAATATAAATATAGACATTGCTCACACAATATAGAGTTACAAAGATGTTGAGGCTAAACTAGTGACGGATATGCCATCAGGCTAAGTAGACTGCAGATTTTAGAGACGCCAACGAGACCAAAATTGCTGTCGAAGCATACATCCAGCAGTGGACAATGATAGACTGATGACAAAATATATAAAATATGATTATTTTCTTATCTACAGCCATTAGAAGAGGAGCCTAACTCAAAGGAGGTGTTCGAAGATGTCCTGAAAAGGCTCCAGGCCTTGGGCGATAAAGGGAAACGGGTGCTGGTGAAACTTCACAAAACCATGGGCGTTGAATATTATGAAGTAAGTAATTGTTGTAATACTTTTCAATTTAAATATGCACATAGCTTTGTTGGAAGTTTGCTTATTTATTAAACACGACAAGGTTCAACTATAAATAATTATAATCATTTAAAAATTATGTTATAATATAATTTTTATGTAAACATGATACAAAGGTTAAAAAAAAAAAGTCATCTTCGATATACAGTCGACACGACTGTACATACAGTTGGTATGTACAGTCGTGGTAAGAAAATGTTCGTTACTTTTCAAATTGATTCATTTAACGTTCTGCGAGCACATTTTACCTTGTCATACTAAGTCACAGAACATACAACTATAACTATTTAACAATAAAGTTTAAAAATACTTAGATCGAAGTTGTTTGATTTTCTATCTTGTCTTGTCTTTCTTATAATCTCTATTAAAGATAAGACGCTTTGTTCATCCAGTTCATGTGTTTGTTAAGTTGAAGTTACATACTAGATTTATCGAAATAATAAAGTTTAGCGCCTATAACTTTTATAATAGCAACAAGTAGAGAGTTGATGAGTTTAATTTTAATTACAGTAAAAGCACAGAAAGTACCAACCACATCATAATTAGATATCGACTTTTTAATAATAAAAATTTAATAACAATTAATTTACGATAATGATAATTATATAATTCATTATAAATGAATTATTACTAGAGTTACCTCAAAGAGGTTAATTACTATAATAATAAAATAAAATACATTATGTAGCAGACTGCCACTGTCAACATTCACTAATCGGGGAGCGTGCCCAGACGGCTGGCTGCATTGCCACACTGTATAGCAATACTTATAGCCTTCGGATCACGGGCAGTACCAAAGAGTTTGCTATAGATTTCTTTAAAGAAACTATTTGCCGATGGACTCCATAGACCTAATGTTACAACCCTAAATGGTACAAATATGTAACTTTTTCCTAAGGTTCGAAAGTGGCGGCGTTGCCAACCCCGGACTCGGTCGTTGGAACATGTGACGGGGCCAGTGAATCAACACAAGTCGCATTTGACACTAGCAATCGCCCCATCTTCTAAGAGACGAGTGACATGCTATCCGGTCTCTTGCCATCGTAATTGTGCAATATTTATTATAAATGAGCGCCTATAGTTTTTATAATAGCAACAAATGCATTGTTTGTGAGTTTACTACTAGTGTCAGTGAAGGCACAGAACATATACATCATAATTATTCAAAAATTTACTAATCGAGTTTCGTAAAAACTATTCATTGTATTGTGTATTTATGTTTGTATGAGTATAAAAATCTCTACTTCTATAAAATTTGATATTAAACTGAGCAACAGGAGAGCGTTACCGGATTTAGTAAATTTAAAGAAAAAGAAAATATATTTGCCCAAAAGTTGTTGTACATTATAATTGTGTGTTATTGGTTTTGAACGCGATTATTTCCAATACTTAGGATACGGGTAAATCAAAATCGGATATAATGTCAGCAGTGACTGGCAGTGGGGAGGAGCTGGACCGACTGCGGCAGGTGCTGATGGAGGCAATCGACGAAGAGAAGACCAAGTCACAAAGGCAGCGTGAGTCATTAAAAACATAATATCGTATAATGTCAGGGGAATATTGTAAGAATTGCCTAATACAAAACTAACTCATTTTTTTTATTATATACCACATATTTACGCCTAGATTTTTGTAATAGCAAGAAATCGAGAGTTGTTAACTTTCCTATTAATTAGAGTGAAGCTGTAATCTGTAAAATTTATCTATCAATACGTGAAGCAAAAACTCGAACTACACGGACGGAGGAGTATGAAATTTTGCACACTTATAGTTTATATAGAGAAGAACCGATGAATGGTAATATTTTTTTAATATTATGCATAAAAATACATTAAATAAAAAAAAATTATTACACACACTACCATGTATTTGACACACACACGCATATATAATTTTTTGTTTCTTGTTAAAGTCAAATTAACAGCGCAGCCTTGGCGAAATCTGTGTTTATAGAAGTATAAGTCTTTGACATTAATTATTATGGTCGAATTTCGACCACGGGCAACCACTACTTATAATTAATTGTTTAATTTTACAATATAAAAAAGTGTGTGTGTGCAGTTCACACATAGTAGGAGTGACACAAAGTGTGATAAGGGGTGGGAGGGATTCTAAATTTCGTGATATCACATTTCATTTATTATATAATTCATATATTATAAAGAGAAAAGATTTGTATTTTTGAACTTGTGTGTTTTTGTATGTTTGTAACGAATAAATTCAAAAACTACTGGACCGATTACAAAAATTCTTTCACCATTACAATGCTACATTAGCCCAGATTAATATGGGTTTTAATATTTTTTACTATTACTTCAATAATGTAACCCAAGGTGTAAAAAAATCTAAAAATTGCATTTTCGGTATCTCGAAGTCCGAATTATCCCCTTTGTTTTTGTTTTATATTCCAAGATTACAAACCGGCATTTCAATTTTATTTACCTGTATGTATGTATAGAATATAGCGCCTAGTCGTGGTAGCGTAATGGCTAGCGCACGTGTACCAAACTCAAAGGGCGCGGGTTCGATCCTGGCCGGAACGTATGCACCACTTGGGCAGTTCTCTGACCGAATGTGCATATTGTTACAATTACCACGTGCAGGAAAACATCGTGATGCAACCTACACATCGAGATAACCAATGTATCAAACCTGCCAAGCCGCCTTGGACAAGCGTGGAGGGTAAACTGTCCATTCCCCCTATAGCAGGAAACCCGAGCCCATCAGTGGGACATTTATGGGCTGTTATCTATATATTAATACGTGAAGCAAAAACGAAAATTGCGCGAAGGGAGGAGTATGAAATATTGCACACTTATAGTTTATATAGAGAAGAAGCGACGAATGCTATTTCTTTTTTAAAAATTATGTATAATGAATACATTAAGTCAATAAAAAAAAACATTACATACACTACCATGTATTTGACACATACTCTTTTGTTTATTGTTGTCATGGCGAAATCTGTTATTAAAGAAGTATAGTCTTTGACAACAAATAATTATTGTCGAATGTGGACCACGGACGACCACTACTTATTATTATTATATGTATATAATGTATAGAATATAGATGTTGTCCATAATATAAGCGTAATTTGTCTACTATAAGAATGTACAGTCAGCATCTTATAGAAAAAAGCGGCCAAGATGGTTAAATAGATAAGTACATCGAAAGTCACCATTAATATCGATACAACCAAGGTCGTCTAATAGTTCGAAGCAGCCTTCTTGTCGAAAAACATCGGTACACGAACAACGTCAAATACATGAGTTCATTCAAGTCATCATTATTATGTTAACAAATACCTCGGTAAAGGTAACTAAGTAGCGAAAGTATCCAAAACTACTCAAAACACTTTCGATGTTCTTCTATAAGTCCTTTCTATAAGACGCTGATTGTACAACGCGTGTGTTTTATGCCGGTTTATTTGTTATTTATGTATTGTTTATTTTATTTTAAAAATTAGCCCTTTAGCTACGGTAGCGCCACCCAATTTAATGCCTTTTTAATGATATATTTTTATACACAGATTCGGTCCACTTAATCCCGTACTCGGTGACAATCAGCTGTTTCAAATATAAATTGCCATCTTGCCTCTTAGCAGTGACTTAACTATCTCTCGATGTTGGTTATTTTTGACAGTTATTTGTAAATTACTTTACCACCTCTTATCCTTAAGAGGAGTTTATGGGTAAGATTATCACTAATCAGATGCTGAGCAGCTTCTTAAAATTTAACAAACGATGATTATTAAGCCCATTATTGTTTATGTATTGTTTTTACAGAGAAGCGCCGCGACGCTCGTGACCAGGCTCGGGCGAAACGGGAGCTGATGCTGGGACAAATCCAATTGGAGAAGGAGCTTAACGAAGACGATGAAGCCCGGGACTATGCTGCTGAAGAAGTAAGAGAATAGTCTCTTTTGAGGCTAGTAATAGAAAAATTATATCATAACATATACGGTATCCTTGCATTAAAGAATACTATTACCTGCACCCAGGAGGGCTGTCGTAAGAGACGAGATAACAACTCATAGCCAGGTGGTATTTGCCCGCCTGGATGGCTACCACACCTGGTTCTAACCTTGAGTTGTGTTTCGGCATTAGTGACCAGGTTTTAGTCTCCCTCAAGAGAGCGGCAGCACATTGGTCACTTTTAGTGTTACAAATGTTAAGAGGCGATGGTAACCGCTTTTCATGAAGTGGATCGTCTGTCCTTCTGCTGAAGTAATGCATTAAAAAAATGATACCATATAGTTCCTAAGAATAGCGCGTTCAAGCAAACAAACAAATTCTTCGGCTTTATATATTAGTATAGATAAGCCATTTTTGTGTATTACGACAGCAATGGGCTAATTTAAACATTTGTTATTTGGCAATACCGACCAATGACATTTTATTTTCAAATCGATGACTTTCGATTTATTTACATATAGTGTTGATTAATAATCTGTGCATTACATGACTTACAGAACATCGCTATTAAGTCACCTACGACAAGAAAATACGACAATTATGTCATTTATTTCATGTGGGCTTTACTGTCAAGAAAAATGTAACTTGTTAGACGTGCAAACGTCAAAATTAAAATTAACTAAATAAAACTAAAACTAAAATTATTATTTATTTGACGTTTTAAAGTTAAGTACTAAGTGCATAAGTATGCCTTTAACATGTAATTTTAAAACGTCAAGTAAATAATAAAATACAACATGAAAATTACGTAAATAAAGAGGAAAACATCGCGAATTTATTTATAATGTCAGTTTTAAACAGTAAGAAGTATTATTTTCATATAGATAATCCAAACTCATACCTTATGGTGTCCTTCAATGTATCTAGCCTGACACTCACTTCATCCTGTTTAACCCCCAGGGTCTGGCACCAGACGGCTTCGCAGAACATCATGAGCAAATCAACGAAACCTCACCTTTAGACATGAGCAATTCCGAGCTTTGGTCTTCTTTCAGCAGTAGCGAAGAAGCCCTGCTGGAGTGTGAAGGTCTGATCTTGAACTTGCCACTTTCTCATCATTCCAAGTGTTATGCTGAAGCCACTGATGTAGAGACCTTCGCTGCTGCAAAAGCCAACGCGCTTACTTACAGGTAGGTTTATAGGCAAACTAGGGCAACTCTAGTTGTAATCCTAGTTTAAGAGCAAGCATTTCCACTTACGGGTTACATTGCATTATTTTTTTACGTAGGCGCTACTAAGTAAATTGTCTATTTTTAACCGAGGTCCAAAAAGCAAAAGGAAAAATGCAGAAAAGGTTCTCAACATTCGTCCGATCTATATTGGATTCAGTAATGCTTCAAAATGATCTCACACAATACACATTTTATTGTTATTATTGGTTTTGGAGATATAGCGGTTAAAATACATTGTAGAAAAAAGGAAACCGACTTCAAGAGTAACTAAAAAGCAATAAAAAAATATTTTCTACAACAACTTGAAGTCGATGCCAGGCAAAGCATAAATAAACAACAACAAAGCAAAATATAGTAATTTTTGGTAATAAGTCGATTTTTTTCTATTTAAATAACAATACATAAATTTTAAAACTAAACTATCTTAAAAATTATAATGTTTGTAATAAAAAATGTTTGTAATAATATTTACATAATTTACAATTATAAAATTACATATTCTTACAACTTAGCCAAAATTCCACGAAGCACGTCGATAAATGTGAATACACACCTGCCGGCCATAAAGCATAGTTTATTGCCTGCCCGCATTTGGAGTTCTTTTGTTTACTTTGTGTTTAAAATTTGTATAGTATAAAACAATGCGCGAATGGGGGAGGGGGGGGGTGAATCAGTCAAGCGACGACTGCGATACAAGCAAGACGTGTGTACACTCGATAAGCTATATAGTGACGGACTTTGCGCACGTTATTAAATCCTGCATTACATTTGGACTTATTGCGTCTAGTTATATTTGTAACTGTGTTATACATGTTTGTATAGTTCTAATAAATTATATAGTAATTCCAACGGCATTTTAATTCGAGTCCTGTAACTCGTAACAATATAATCGAATACAATAAAAGAAAACTTATTTATATCGTATTCTACCCATAGTCCCTCAAGACTATAAGTAGAATAATGAGCCTAGATCACCGTCTTCTATGGGTAAGGTGCCCAGAAAGCTGGCTACGACTCATTCAAAAAAAAATCTTTTCTTAAAAATTAAACTACACTATAAAAAGAAACCTTAAATTAAATACTAGAACTAAATAAAAAAGAGGGTATAATTATAGATAAAATATTGATCCCAAACCACTGTCGCTTACCGGGAACGTTCCCAGAAGTCTTTACCACGGCGTTATCACGTTGAATAGCAAGCTTAACCTTTCAGCAAAATAGACGCTAGCCTTTGGGCCGCGTAAGAGGTTTACTAAGCGTTCGGCGACGTCTCGATAAAGTTTTAGAACGTTAGGACCCCACGGACCCAGTGTTTCCACCCCAATAGTCGCAAATGTGTAACTATTTCCGATGGCGGCGTACTTGCAGCGCTCGAGGGCCTCCGGTTTGGCTGCAGCAGAACCAGCGGTAGCACACGTACTTGAAAAGGCACGTAATTTTTATGTTTTACTTGGCACCGACTTCAAGATGTTGTAGATAATATTTATTTTTTGCTTTTAATCGACTTCAAAAAAGGAGGATCTCAATTTATCGTGACAATATTTTTAGTTACTCTTGCAATCGGTTTATTTTCTAACCCACTTTCGAAAGGAGGAGATTTTGTGTCAATTGTGGACCGATTTTTATTTTTTTTCTTCATGTAAAAGAGTTTACTCTTGAAGTCCTCTTATCACCAGAAGTTGGCATCTGGTGAGTGGATCCCAGGGAAATCGAGAGCAACCCTCTTTAAAGAGCGATGTGCGCCTGCACTCTACGACAGGGCAACTTGTATACCCATGTCAATATTATAATTTCTACAGGTGCTTAAAAAATTACTTATATTATTATTTGAGGAAATAGTTGGCTATAATCGCTTAAAAGCGCTTATATTATTATATTAAATGAGATAGTTATTATATGCTAACAGATGGAGGCACTAGTATCCTATATCACGGTTACAATTTATTCAATTCACTTACATATTATTCAATGTTAATTGGAGTTTCGTTGCAGCGCTCTTTAAGAAGAAAATGTATGTTGAGATCGAAGTTTCGGTCTAATTTTTAAGCGTTGGTAATTAAGAATTCTTAAGTAATTAAGAATTCTTAATAACCAACGCTTAAGTTTATTAATCTGTCAGTAATGACAGATTAATAAACTTTGTAATATTATAAAATTCTTAACATGCCGTTTCTGTACATTAAAGCTGTTTAAAAAAAACAACTGTAATAGACTTTATAAAAAACGATGGAGAATACGATGCAATTTTTTTTAGATTTCTTGTGTTTATCTGTTTATTTGGGATGCACGTAAAAACTGCTGGGCCGATTTCGATGCGGTTTTCACTGATTGACAGCAAATTCGTAGACTTAAAATCTGCGCTCTTATGATTCTGGGAATCCCGTGAAGATTTATCTGGGAATGATTTTTTTTAAATTACTAATCGATAGCAAATTTTATGTAATAAAGTGTGAGATTTTTTAGCAATTGAGCCGGTGAGCTATATCTATATATTAATACGTGCACCAAAAACTTTGTACCCTTTTTTACGAAAATTGCGCAGACGTAAGAGTATGAAATTTCGCACACTTATAGTTTATATACCTACATAGAGAAGAAGCGACAAATGCTAATATCTTTTTAAAATTATGCATAAAAAGACATTACACACACTACCATGTATTTGACACACTCACGCATATATTATTATACTCTTTTGTTTATCGTTGCCTTGGCGAAATCTGTGATTATAGAAGTATACTCTTTGACAACAAATTATTACGGTCGAATTTCGACCACGGGCGACCACTAGTTAATACTAACTGAGAGATAAGTTTTAATAAATTTGTATATATCTCGTTTTTATGTAAATAGAATAAAATTCGTAATGAATATAAACGAGGTATCGTGAAATATGGCAACTTAACCAACGGTTGACAATTTTGCCATTATAGGTCTTCGACTTTCGTTTACCAGATTACAATTACCTTTAACAAAATTACAATTACCTCTAACAAAATTACTTTTTTGAGCAAAAAGACATTTTGCGAGAAATAATAGTAATACTGCAAACGAAAACGTATAATGGCATAATTGACAACCATTGGTTAAGTTGCCAGATTTCACGGTATCTTGAAAGTCGCTCCCAAAAAATCACTAAAAATCGCCTTCGTTGGTATGGCCATGTCAAAAGACGAACTAAAGATCATGTGGTACAAATTGTCCTAAACATACCAGAACGAAAGAAAGGTAGAGGCCGCCCGCCATTGTCTTGGTAGTCGAATATTAAAAGAGACCTTAAGATATTGTTACAATACCCCACTAAAACCACCTTCTTACCATAAGCGCGGGGCACATGGGTTACCTTTCCATATAGAGTGGGTTCCTTACTGAGTTTTTTTTTTTTTTATCGCAGTAGTTCAGCAGACAGGCAAACGGCTCACTGGATGGAAAGTGGTTACCGTCACCTATGGACATTTGCAACACCAAAGGTGCTACAAATACGCTGCTGCTCTCTTAAAGGAGACTGGAACCTGGTCACTGATGCCGGAACACAACACAAGGTTGTTATGGCGGCATACTTTAGACCAGGGGTGGTCGCTATCCAGTCGAGCAAATACCCTACCACCTGGCTGTGGGTTGTTTAGTCGCCTCTTACGACAGGCTGCCCGGCCGCAAGAAATTGTATTCTTTCTCCGTTCCTGCACGGATAAAATGAGTCCCCACACATGCCGACAATCGACTCTGTTATCTGCGCCATCTTCAGTGGATAACTCTCATTGCATTGGTCTAATCCCAGTAAAGGACCCGGTAGTGTAAGAAATGTATTCCCCTGCCTCAAAAAAAAATGTTACATTTACTTAGTTGCATAGTTGTTCTTGTCTTGTTTTTTTTTAAGGCTAATAGTTAATTTTGTTATGTACCCTCTTATTTCTAAACGGCACTATTGGTCATTTCCTTAATTGAATAATAATGTAAAAATTTTATTTATTCTGTGATTAGCGCTTGTTTCGTATAGAGTAGCTCTCTATAATTTACCATAATTTTCTGTAGCAATATTTGTCACTAATATGATGTGGTAATTGTGTACAGATTATAATTCAAAATTTCTCAATTGTATATAGATGGTATTCACTACAGTTTATTTTCATAATGGTAGACGCGATAGATTTTTTTACTGTATTCGATTAATTATATTACATGTAAAACTTTAAATATAAAATATTATTTAAAGTTTCGAAACAATAATTAATTAAATTCTTGTCATTCATAATTAAAATAGTTAATCAATGACTTCAGTCCACTATCGGTTGTGCCAATTTGCCAAGTTTCTTATACTGTAAAATTAATAATACTAGTTTTGCCAAACTTCAATTTTATGTCATCAGTTCTTTAGTGTATTTACAACAAGGTCGAAATCAGAAATCAGAAATCATTTATTCATAACAAAGTTACACGTCAATTTCTACATCATTTAAATACACATGTCACAAAATAAAATAAAATATAAATTATGTCATATTGTAGGATATAAACTCCTCGTGATTATAGAAGGTGTACATGACAAATGTGACATCGTATATTTAAACAGACATGAAATCAAAGCAACCACACAAAAGTGGCTTATGCAACTTGATTACCAAAAAACTGAAAACTTATTGTATAATATCATATAAATTAACCTTATTATATATATCAGTATATTGTGATCCATCATTTGCACACACACACACACACACACACACACACACACACACACAAGTTAACATATATTTTTTAAATTTAATTTAAGAGATAAAAATTGTTAAGTCAGTCACACACGTACTTGGTGTCCCGAGGTACAGGCTAGTCCTAGTGCGGAACCTATGTAAACATTATTTCAGTGTAATTTTATGGCAATAAATTGATTTTGATTTGATTTGATAATGGGATAAGGAGTGGAAGAAGACGGATATACCTAGCTCATTTTTATTTGTCATTCGCGACCTACCATACATACCCATTCAGTTACTTAGTTCTAGTGTAGAGTGTAATGTAGAGTGCTAACATTGACAGAGAAGACATTATATTTAAATTTAAGTTTAATTTTTGTTATTTTTTATTTATATTGTTTGTGTGTGTTATTTTTTTTAGGAGGGTAATGGTGTAGGGTTTCACATACCCATACAACTAATAATCGTCTCTCTTATATCTTTCCAGGGTACCAGCGAACGGCTACTACTTCTTTGTCTTCAACTCTGAAAATGAGGTTCAGAAGAACTACATCCGTGCGAAGTTTGACCTTCAAAAGACGCGGTACGACGTGGCAAGGACGAAACTGAGGGAATGTACAAACAGCACTTCTAGATGCGATTTGCCGTTAGATATTTTTTCTAGTCAAAAGGTGAGTTGATTAGTTGTAGTTTTAGATTAATTTTGTAGACTTTTTGGTAATACAGATGTAACATTTCAGTCCCTTGAATTTAGAGACAGGACTGCCACATTTTTTTGAAGAGAATATTTTATTATTGTTTTTAAGCTGTAAAAATATAGCACTTTTGAGAAATTTCGGAAAAAAATGTTACACATTGATTTCTCATGATCTTTGTTTGTCCAGCAAAGATTTCTAATTTTTTCAAAATAATCATAAGATCTGAACATAAAGCGTTACAATTAAATTATTGAAGAATATATACTACCTACATTTCGTACTATATTATTTTTCTACAACATATAGTACAATTAGCTAAACTATAGTACAATACTAACAATCTATACTAATATTATTTAAAAGAGATTTGTATGTTTATAACGAATAAATTCAAAAACTACTGGACCGATTTCAAAAATTCTTTCACCATTAAAATGTTACATTATCTTTGATTAATATAGGCTATATTTATTACTAGAAAAAATTAGGAATCCGTACTAAAACTTCTATAGCTTCTATAGTGGGTCCGGATGGTTTAGAGTCACAATTAGACCCTGTAGGTGGCGCTGGAATCGGGTTCTAGATTTTGATTTTTTCAGAGCAGGACGACGTCTGCTGGAACCGCTAGTATTATATATTACAATAAGATTGGGAACCCTATTTAGAGAATACCTTTAGAATCAAATAACTTGGCTATAGCGTCTTCGAGTCTAACGCTGATTTCAGACTAATTGTAACAAGTGCCTTGGAATCAAATTCAAAAGTTTTATTCATAATAAGTTCCACTGGATAACACTTATTGAAGGTGATACATATAGGTTAACATTTAACTTACCTTCCTAGTCTATGTACTTTACTTATGTTATTGCTGTTAAGGAGAAGAAGCGACAAGAAACTCCCCAGCAACACGTCTAGCTAAAAATTTATTAGCTCAATTTTTTTTTAAATAATTTTTATACTAGTTTGTTACACACACACAAAATCTACCGAGTTTACAAATAAATATATGTACAAAAGTTCATCCAATAGAATCATAAAGTTTTCTTATCTTTTGTTTACATCAACAGTAGGCCAGCTTTATAATACTGTGAAATCTGTATAACTGGGATCTGAAGGGATCTAAATTTTCGTATCACTTAAGGCTTTGCGTTTACCCAGTTTCACAAATATGCAGACTAACTTGACATTGTCTTATTTATAGAGGTTCCCTATGAGAGGTCGAAATGTACCATTTTTCATGTAAAGAGGAAGAAATGTTAAGGTGGAAACGTTTATATATTGGATTGTTTGTAAACAGTCGTGTCATAATTTGTCTAAACCTAATAAATTATCTCACTATATATGGGCTACTGAGCTACAAAGACCCAGTTATAGAGAGATAAACATCGAGAAACTATGTGTGTGTGTGCAGTTCATATCTAGTACAAGTGAAACAAAGTGTGACAAGGGGTGGAGGGATTTTAAATTTCGTGACGTCACTTTTCATGTATATTATTATTTAATATAATTAATCTTTAGAACATTATCTGTATGAGCATAGTGTTTAAATTATTAAATACCCGCGGTTTCACCCGCGTGGTGATGGAAAATCGTTATATTTTGGATAAATCACACTATATCTTTATAAATTATTGGCTATGTGTTATTCTGATGTGTAAGCTATATTACTGTAAAGTTTCATCAAAATCCATTCAGTAGTTTTTGCGTGAAAGAGTAACAAACATAGATCCATACATACATTCTTACAAACTTTCGCATTTATAATATATATAGGATATAGGATAATGCATTCTATCTCATTGTCTCGCAGGCTTAGTCCTATAGATTTATATGTTTATCTCTTTTTAGTGTCGCTTTTCGTTTCATCGAGTTTCAAACACAACGATTCTAAAGAAGTTTCACTTCAAAAAGAGAGAAATAAAGAATGTCAAAAATAAATATGTGAAAAATATCAGAGGGGACCTCAGACCGGGAGATTCCGAAAATGTTTTTTGTTTAGAGTCTGTCTGGATGTTTTGGCTAATCTCTGAAACAGCTGGACAGATTTTGACAGGACTTTCATTGGCAGATAGCTGATATTATAAGGATTAACTAAGGTTACGTTTAAAAATACGGTACCGCGAAAAAATATTCCACGCGGACGAAGGCCCGGGCAAAGCTAGTGTTTAGATAAAACGTCTTAATTTTGAAACAAACATTTGTATTTATTCATTGGCCATCATATAACAAGTTGGCGATTATAAAAAATATTAGTATTTTTTTTTTTTTCTTTGATGCATAATAATTACAGATAATTTAAGAATTTCCTTTGAGTCAGGTTGCCTGGAAGAGATCGCTTTTAGCAATAAGGCCGCCTTTTTGTTTTACCAAGTAACTACTGTCTTGTTGTGCATTTTTGTATTTTTTTGTTTTGGTGAACAATAAAGTGTTGTCTATATCTATTTTCAGGTTGTTTTGGAAGTACCACTACGTGACAACGATTCTTTGTGGAACGAGCAGTTCGTGATAATATCGGAATGCGAACCCAGGACCTCCATTTACTTGGCGTGCGTAATCGCTGTGCCTGTACTCATACTGATATTCGCTTTTCAATGATTTTTATTGCTGCACAGCAGACAGACTGACGGTCTGATGGAAAGTGGCTACCGTCGCTTATTGACATTTGCAACAATAGAGATGCTATCAACGTGCAGCCGGCTTCGAAACGGGTGCTGGAACCTGGCCACTGATGCTGGAATACAGCCCCGGATCTTGAACGTTGCGAGGGGGGGCAAAAACTGAAAAATACTGCCCCCACTCTCCTATAGTTTTACCTTAATCATCATGACTTCAGCCATCAGTCGCCCACTGCTGGACACGTGTGCATCTGTGGTTTTTAACCTATGCCTACGCGCCCCGCGAATATTAATTTATGTGCTTAAAGTACTAGTGTTGAATTGTGTACTAAGTTTGAATTTGCCTCCTTCTGAATTGGAACTGGATTATCAAGATTGTTATGGCAGCATATTCTAGAGTGGTGGTCATCCAGACTGGCAAATGCTCTCCTTGGCTGTGAGTATTTCTGTCGCCTCAGACAGACCGTCCGGCTGCTAGAACTAGTATTCTTTCTCCGTTTTTACTCGTATATCTGTTTTACTCAAAAACTTCACTGAGAAACTGAAAACTGGCAAAGCTTGAAACCGGTTAAAAATTAATCGCTTTTTAAACGTTATAACCGGATCTAGTCAACTTTTTCGTTTGAATTGTAAACGTTAAAAAGAGTATTAAGTTTTTTTTTATTGCTGAAGTACAACAAATAGACTGACGGCCCAACTATGATGAAAAGTTACCGTCGCCTATGGATATTAGCAATACCAAAGGTGCTGCTGATCTTGAAAGAGAAACTGGAACCTGGACACTTATGTAGGAGCACAACTCAAAGTTGTTATGGCGGCATACTCTAGACCAGGGGTGGTAGCCATCCAGTGGGGAAAATGCCCTACCACCTGGCTGTGGGTTATTTTGTCGCCTCTTATGACAGGCCGCCCGGCCGCACGAATTAGTTCTATTTCCGTACCTGCGCGGAAGAAAAGTATACCACTCTGATATATTCTGCGACAAATACTTATTCGACATGACATCTGCTTCTAATATATAAATGTGTTTGAGTGCAATTGATGAACTTGGTGTACCACATGGCTCCGCTTTGCATGCATGCTGGTTTATTTGACAAAACTTATTTAACGAACTCTTGTTGTTAAAAACCGGTTATACGATTTTTCTGATTCCAAGCCCTGTTATTCGACAAAACTTATTTAACGAACTCTTGTTATTAAAAACCGGTTGTACGGTTTTCGGATTCCAAGCGCTGTTATTCGACAAAACTTATTTAACGAATTCTTGTTTTTAAAAACCGGTTAAACGGTTTTTCGGATTCCAAGCTCTGTTAGTTGGAAACTGAGATTACTTATATAAAGTTTTCGTTAAATTATAACCAGCATTAAGGCAAAGAAAAATATGATATATGAACCGGCTGAATACGTACGTACAACTAAAAAAACGTAATGGTCTAGGGTTCAGTCCGCGTCAGGGTAAATATAAACGAACTATAAGATTGCATGATAATGTTAATGTATTTACGGTTATTTTATTTAAATTAATAATTCTGAATATCTTTACATATCATAGGTATTTTGTAGAATTTAAATTATTATAATTTAAGTTATACTGTTTCCAAACGTTTATTTTATTTTTGATATTTACACGTCGATCAAGTTATATATTTATTGACAATAAATCCCACACGAAACAAATGACATAATTTTCTTACTTTATTGTTGTGAATGACGTAATGGTGATCATTTGTGAGTCATGTAACGTACAGACTATTAAACCATCGACACTATACTTACATAATTTGAAAGCACGATTAATTTCGAATTATGTACGTAATTTGAAAACAAAAAAATATTTCAAGATAAAAAAATAATAATATCGCAATTATTATGCTTATAAATGGCTTATATAATATAATATGTAAAATACGTTCATTAAAATGTGGGTATATTTATTACACAATAATATAGTATTTCAGCAAAAATATATAGATGAGTTAAATTGATTGAAAACTTATTTATAAATGAAATCGATTTTTGTAACAAATCGATTCGGCAACGAATTAGGACATTACCAATTGATCTGTCATCGAGCTGTCAAGAATAAAATAAGTCCTTGTAAAGGGTGTAAACATTATAAGGGTATGACTAATGGAAACACAATGCTAGGAATGATAATTGTATTATATATTATTTTAATGTATATTAATATTTAAGTATTTAAATAAAAACAACTTTATTTTGGCGAAGCTACAGTTTCCCATTGATTGTAACTAGTAAATGAAAGTTCATGAAGTTACAATATGTCACTGTCACTCATAATATTATTGACGTTTGCATTTATATAGTTTTAAATGCTATGCTAATACCATAGATAATACTATATATACATAAAAGGTAATACATCTCAATCATAATACAGCGGATACATGTTGAAATACTATCTAATATTTTTACATATACGGTCTTATTCATAGAGAGTTAGGGTAAGTATGAACGCTTGTTTACGGTTCTTAAAGAAGCATCCAAACTTACTCTAACTCTCTATGAATAAGACCGGTATCATCCAACTTTTAAAATATTTTTTTTATTTCATGAGCTCAGCAGATAAGGCAGTCGACCCACCTGATGGAAAGCGGTTACCGTCGCCTTTGGACATTTGTAACATCATAGGTGCTACCAATGTGCTGCCGCTTTCTAAAAGACTGGAACCTGGTCACAAATGCCGGAACACAACTCAAAGTTGTTATGGCGGCATACTCTAGACCAGGGGTGGCAGCCATCCAGTCAGGCAAATGCCCTACCACCTGGCTGTGGGTTATTTTGTCGGTTCTTACGACAGGCCCCCCTGGCCCCAGGAAATTGTACTCTTTCTCCGTTACTGCACGGATGAAAAAATATGATAGAAATAATTATTATTACTTTTCAAAAGGTAGTCAATGCGCTATTTGACTCATTTTAATTGTACCTACTATGATGTCATAAGTGGGTAAAAAAGTAACCCGTAACATACTTTGCAATCGCAGGTGGCGCCACTAAATCGTTGTTTTTTTAAATAGAAAGTCGCTTTAAAACTTTCAATCAACATATATTTATTATTACATTTAAAACACGTTTTGGAGTTTACTCCATAAGAATCGATTGTCATATAAGGCTCCCGGTATGGAAATTTTATGAGGAGTAAAATAAGAAAAGCATTACGTTGATTTATTATGAAATTTTGAACTGTAATGTAATGAAATAAGATCTAAAATAATATTCATCAGTGCGTATTAAAAGACAATCGTACTTAAGGAGTAAACCTCAGTCGTGTGTCTGAGCTGACAGATTCACTTTTTTAAGCTTAAATCAATCACAAATTAAGAATCCTAATAAGTTCCTTCTCGATTACTTGACATTTAAGAAATCGAAAAGTTCTAATCAGGACTTTCATTTTATAACAGGGTTAAGTTTTAAACTAGCGGTCCCGGGAGTCGTTGCCCTGCCTTGTAAAAAAATCTTAGAACCCGATTGCAGCGCCACCTACTGTGTCCAGTTATGAACTAAAACCATCCGTGGACCCACTCGAGCACACACGAAAATTCACAAAGATCGGTCCAGGGTCTTAGGAGTTCGGTGACATACACACTAACTTTAGAATTTTATAATTGAGATCAATAATTAAGATAAGGACAATTCTATCTTTTAAGTGGGACTAAATTACAAATAGTTACAAAATTTCATCAAGATCGGTTTAGTAGTTCCGGAGTAAACTCCGATAATAGTTATATATACATATAAAAATCTCTGACTATATGTGTCCGGAATAAATCGCGGACATATATAGCGTGAGACGACATTCTTATATATATATAAGATGTTGATTGAAAGTTATAACTGACATTTTCTATACTGGTGGCGCCACCTTTAATTGAAGAGTGTGGTAGGTTTTTTTATTGGACCATTGTATTCTTTTATACATTTACCTACTCCATTATTTGATCAAAACCTTCTAATTAGCCATTAAAATCATAAAAATGTTTATATTTTAAACCTTCTCTTCTTAGATATAGTGTTCAATATGAAATGACAATCGATCCATAGAAGCTCGTCAAGGGAAAGTTAACTTTCATTGCAATTGTTCTGAATCAATGATAATTGATTGCAATGATGTATATCAGTTTCAATATTGCAAGAGTGGACAATTGGGTGGATTGTGCCAATGTAGCATTAAAATAACTTGAATTATTTATACATATAGAAGTATTAAAACGAGGTCCGCTAAAAAGCATATCAAATAAATGTGCATGTATGAAGAGGTTAATGAAAGCAGATGAAGCGAAAGTTGTTTGTCAGGATCGTCGCAAATGGAGATCTATAATCTGTCTTACCCCCATGGGAAACAGGCGTGATAATATGTATGTATGTGTATATATACGTAGTACTGAATAAGAGCTTTATCAGCCAGCTCTTTACACACAATATACGTATACTAGCTGACTTATGCTCACTTACTGGGCGTCGTTAAAAATAAATATGCACCCACGCACACACGCATGCACTCATGTCAAAGTTTAGTTAAGCTTTGTAAACTTTAATTAATTCATTAAAGCAGAAAGCACTCGCAGTGCCTCGTACCAGGATGTGAGCAATTCTTGCGTGGAACGTTATTGCTGTAACATATTGGACAGGCGTTCCCGTGTCCACTTCGCTGGTCGTAAAATATTTTTTGGTTTATTAACCACTAGCGGCCCGCCCCGGTTTCGCACGGGTATTTAATAAAAATCAAAATTATTCTTTTTAAAAATATAATACAACCTATGTCGCCCGGGGATAATGCAGCTTGCCAACAGTGAAAGAATTTTTCACATCGGTTCAGTAGTTTCGGAGCCTATTCAATGCAAACGATCAAACAAATCTTTCTTCTTTATAATATTAGTATAGACAATTAAATATATCCTATGTTACTCGAGATTAATGTAGCTTTCTAGTGATGAAAGAATTTTCAAAATCGGATCAGTAAGTACCCGAGATTACCCCGAACATCCAAACTCACAAACTTTACCTCTTTATAATGCTACGTATAGATAGAAAATGTATATAAAATTCTTAGGCCATTAATAGAAAGATGGAGTCTCGGATTCTCAAAGTGAAGCGGGCTCAAGTATGCCGATCTTAGAATAGGATGTTACTTACGTTACGTTACTATTATCCACACAGACGCAACCCACGAGTACATAAGTTTACGCAGACAAGTTGTAAAAAAGTCTTCGCTTCAGTTGATGCTTTTGTTCACATATGATCCGTCTATACTTTGATTCTGAATCTTTATGTCAAGCATTCGTAATTTTATTACGAACATTTATGGAATACCGATTTGTCAAAATGTGGTAATACGCGAGCGAGATAACTAACTCAAATTCAAATTCAAAAGTTTTTATTCAAAATAAGTTCCACTGGACAACACTTTTCGAAGGTCATACATATAAGTCATAATTTTTGAAGTTTTTAGCGGAAACTAAAGGAGACGCTGTGCTGTGCAATTTTATTTTCTAAAAATGTGTAAAATTACTCTAAAATGAACAATAGTTATAGAGTATTGATAGTTTTTGAGTATTAATTATGTGTTTTGTGAGAAATGTGAACTGTATAGTTAAATGTGGCCTTTGAGTTGTCACAAGAACTCCGTTGAATGGCACCAGCTGATAACCTACAGTTCAGCTGTGCTGCACATAGGCTTAAGAAAATGAAGGAACTATATTTGAAAAACCTGTGAAGTGCCGAATATCCAAAACAAACTTGGTTTAAAGGTCTAGAAACCAAGCCATAAAATCCAAAAAAAAGTCATAATTGAAATTTACTCCCTATTCTATGTACACCGCTTCGCTACCCGTTATCGCTGTTAGAAGCGGCTAGAAATTCCCCAGCAAAAAGTCTAGATAAAAAAATTTTTGTTCGTCATTATTATTATCTAGAAGTCGTTATACAATTACCTTTCAAATAATTAATGGAGTTGCAACAAACAAAAACTATTTTTACCGTCGCAATAATGACATACTAAAATTCATACTGCGACATATCTTCATAGATTACTTACATGTAATGCAAAATAGAAACGCTATATAGTAACTCCGTGTATGTAGGCCTGAGCTCTATGCCGATGAATAGCTCGCCGAACGAGTTATAATTTGCATTACAAGACTTCGTATCATAATTTTGACTGATTTAATCTGTTTTCTAAATCTAACATAAAATTAATCAACTTATTAAAATTCTTATCCCATACCTGTCAATCGAGTAAAAATCAATTTATTAACCAACAGATTTATGAGGTGATGATTATCACAGAAATATTCAGTCTCTTTGTATTGGATGACGTTTAAGACCATCGCAAAATTGAAATTTGCTCAATTACCTTGATTGATTGTTCATTGGTAATGAATCTATATATAAGGTGTCCGGTATTAATAAAAGATTTATGATAAGCTTTTGATTAGATTCTCGTTTATATAATATTTATGTTATGGAAAAACATCGTAAGCGACAGAATTTAGGTATTTTACTTTTATTATTGCAATACAACAAAAAAAATATGATTTGTAAAATAGCTCTCCTTTTAAATATTATACAATAACATTATATCGCTTACGAAGTTCTTCTTATAACAGGGCCCCAATTCTGCTATTGCAATTGCGTCAAAATATTCGAACACTAGCGTCATAATGGCTGTTTTTTTTCCATATATAAAAAATTGACACCAATGCATTTTCTGGCGATACCGGAACAGCAGAATTAAGAAAAATGAAGGAGGCCCAGGACTTCGGCGTCAATGCAGGACCTTGTAACTAAATTTTTAGGTGAAATTGAAATCTTTACATAATACCTGTATCAAAGTTAGGATAAACAACATAAGGGTTCGATGTTTGATAATATGGCTATAGAACCCGAAAATTAATAGTGGAATAAAACTTTATTTTCCATTTTATCAAAATTGACCGTTCGTATCTTATCCCCTTCATCCGCTGATATTTTAATTATGCATTAGTTTCCTAAGATACAATTCCAATACCATCATAGGATATACTCCCGTATAAAATGTCCAGTAGACGAATGAGCAATGAACCGTCAAACGTTCAATTCAAATTACAAGTCAAACAAAACGTTACTGCCCATTTTGACAATGTTTACCTTTACCACTCGTATCTTATCCCCTTCATCCACTGATATTTTAATTATGCATTAGTTTCCTAAGATACAATTCCAATACCATCATAGGCTATACTCACGTATAAAATATCCAATAGAAGCATGAGCAATGAACCCTCAAACAATTCAGTTCAAATTACAAGTCAAACAAAACGTTACTGCCCATTTTGGCAATGTTTGCAAATTGTATCTTATCCACTTCATCCAGTGATATCTTAATTATGCATTGGCGTCTTAAGATATCTAAGAACTAATACATAATATCATAGACTACGCTCAAGTATAGAATATGTAAGGACATAATATGTAGATGCATCGGCAATGAACCATCACACGATTCAGTTCAAATTACAAGTCAAACAAAACGTTACTGCCCATTTTGTCAATGTTTACATTCTTATCTTATCCCCTTTATCCACTGGTATTTTAATTGTGCATTAGCGTCCTAAGACACAAGTCTAATATCATCATAAGCTATAACTCAGGTATAAAATGTCCAGTAGACGCATGAGCAATGAACAATCAAACAATTCAATTCAAATTACAAGTCAAACAAAACGTTACTGCCCATTTTGCCAATGTTTACCAATCGTATCTTATCCCCTTCATCTACTGATACCTTAAGTATGCTTCAGCATCTTAAGATATCTAAGATATAATATATCTGCATATAAACATAATATCATAGGCTACGCTCAAGTATAAAATATGTAAGTACATAATATGTAGATACATCGGCAATGAACCGTCAAACAATTCAGTTCAAATTACAACCATTTAGCCTTGCTCCTTCAAGCAGAACATAAAACCACCATTGTAGCATAAAGGTCCTTGCAGACTTAATAGCATAGACGCTTTAAATTTCAATTGATCGATTCGTAACATGTTATAAATGTAATGTGAATTCTTACTGCTTATTGAATATTCTAGATTTTATTTACTTATTTATTTGAACAACACAACAGATAACAATTGATAACTCGTTAACGTAATATAGTTTGTGAATTATTAGGTCTAGATAGGAATCCATGCGTGCTGACACGTGAATGTGAAAATTATATTTTCACAAACAAAATTATATTAATAACTAGGATATGCCCGCGACTTCGTCCACGCTTGACTAGAAATTCCCGGAACACAAAGTACCGCAGCAATCGTTTTAGTGAAAACTGTGTCTTAATAAGCTAATTTTTATGCACCCGAACAACTTCAAACCGCTCCCAGAAAAATTCCCACGGGATTACTGCGATAAAAAGAAGCGCAGATTTTAAGTCTAACAATTTGCTGTCAATCAGCGAAAACCGCATCGAAATCGGCCCCGTAATTTTTACATGAATCCCGAATAAACAGAAAGGAAACAAAAAAAAAATATACATCATGTTCTCCATCGTTTATATAGGCCATTCCAGTTGTTATTTTTTTATAAATAGCTTCAATGTACAGACACGACATGGTTAGAATTTGATTATCTTGTAGACGTTTGTAATAATAATTCAATAAATACTTACATCTAAGAAAAAAAAAGAAAATTACAAAAATTCCGTTATTTTTGTGTCTACAAAATGTCATATACTGAACGATATAACGATATACAATAGGTCAGATCGTTAGATGACAGTTAAATCAACTAATGGCCGGTTCCTATAATTATTTTACATTTATTAACTTTCTTTTTTTTATTGCATGAGTTTACAGCCAGGCAGGCGGCAAAGTGGATACCATCGCCTATGGACATTTACGACACCAAAGGTGCTACAAATGCGATGGCAGCATCACATTTGTAGCACCTTTGGTGTTCTCTTGAGGGATACTGGAACCTGACCACTAAAGCCGGAACACAACTCAACGTTTTTATGGCGGCATATTCTACATCATGGATGATAGCCATCCAGTCGGGCCAATACCCTACCACCTGGGTGTAGGGTGTCTTATCGCTTCTTACGACAGTCCGCCCGGCCGCAGGAAATTGTATTCTTTCTTCGTGCCTGCACGGACTATCTTGTTCACTATCCTGTTCTTTACCATCGGTAGTAAGGCAAATAAGCAGTTTACAAGTCATAGGAACCGGCCATAAGACACTTTTTATGATCTTACAAATCGTCGCGACCTCATAGAATTTGTACAAGTTTACAAAGTATGAGTTCATAATTTTTATAGGTAAGTAAAAGCATTAATCTTTAAACGGTAATTAATATGTTCTACGATGATATTTTAATTTGTTATATTATTTGTAAATAATGTTAGAAAGTATTGCAACATGTACTCGTATTATCTATCCGATTATTCAGGTGTACAAATAACCCAGGCAAGGGCGTGGTTGTCCGCAAACAATGAAAGACTCCGTAAAGGTTATAAAGATCAACTGTTTTCATAATTAGCCTACATTTTAAAATTTATTATTATGTTATTACAAATCAAAGATATTAGAAAAATTAGGATGATATTTTAACTGTTTATCAGGCACCATAAATATCACGCCTTTGAAACGCCTCTATAGTTCTTTATTAGTTTTATTTTTATTATATATATATATATATATATATATATATATATATAATGTATGTATAATATGTATTTGTGCACAATATATATGAATATTATAAATATATATATTATGAATATCTGTATACTATATTTTTTTTTTTAGTTACTTATATATAATATATACTATATAGGGACACTTCAGCAGGCATTATTTCATAATTTTATTAAATACATTTACATTTATATCAGAGCTTGTCATAAACTCTTTATAGCGGTCTTGCTTTTGTACAAAAACATTGTAAAGTGTAAAGTATCCAGTAATTGGCAAAAATCATATTACACAGAGTTTATTGTTTAAGTTATAAATATTGTAAGCTGTTGGATATGTAATAAATAAATAAATAAATAAATTATTGTTATTCAAACTAATTTTGTTTAAAAGTACTAACAGGAACTTGATATAATTTTCACATCTATTTATTAGGTTATTTTTTATTTTTATGCAACAATATATAATTTTTAAGGTGATTTTTATGTAGTATATATTGTTTTCGTACAGTTTAGTTTATTTTATAAAATTGTAATATTATATTTTGTATGATACTTTTTCATAAATGTAATTTTGTATATACTAAAAAAAAGAAATCATTTCGTAATGATTTTTAAAATTTAAAAATTCATTTATTCTATGCTTAATGTAGATACATAGACATGATTACACAATAACCCTTTTAGGGTATATTGTAAATTAACATTAACATTATACATTAGTAGTAGCTATCCCACATAACTATGTAGTTGTACACTAAAAAAAAATCTGCGGCTATTTACATCTATATCTTATATATAAAAATCAATTGCTGTTCGTTAGTCTCGCTAAAACTCGAGAACGTCTGGACTGATTTGGCTAATTTTGATTTTGAATTATTTGTGTAAGTCCAGGGAAGGTTTAAAAGGTGAATAAATATGAAAAAATGCTTGGAATATAGTAAAAACAACAATTTCGCTTTCCCTTAGAAACTATTCCTACCTGTCAAACATTTGACATTCGTCCCGTCGTTTAGAAGTCAATTAAATTTAAAAGCCGTTCAGAAATCAAATTAAATTTAAAAGCGAAGTTTAGTTGAAACATTCTGCTCATTCGGCTATTTTATTTATTGATTCTGAGGCGGTACGAAGTTTTCCGGGTCAGCTAGTAATATAATAAATATAAAAGCTTTATTTTTTTTGCAGTTTTACGAAGTCGTTTTATAGAGGCACATAATTAATTAAGATTACTTTGCTGTCGCTTTTCATCTATATCGACCCAGAACCTGTGTGCAATTTCAAAACTTAGCAAGACACTTTTGTGGTGTCTAAACACCTAAAAGTGCTTAAGAACTTTTAGAACACACCACAAAAAAGTGGCATCAAAAATATGCCATTTTAAAACTATTACTTTATTGTAACTATTAGGAGTAACACTATATCTTGATACAGTTTTTACTTGTTTCGGCGAACATAATACATCAGGATAGTTTATTGGAACACTTACAAGCCAATAGATGGCGCTGTGCAATGATTGAGGTCGCAAACGATTCCCGAAATATACAAAGAATATATACAAAATTTCCAACAATAATAGAAAGGCCTGCGATCTTCCTTTGAGATTATGGAGCATTCCATCTCGCTCCTCCAGTCCAACCTAAACTAGTAAGGCAATGGATTCATAAACATTCATTTAGTACTTAGTACACAATGTCAGTTGCTAGGTTTTCAAATTGCACAACTGAGTAGTTTCTGGGAAAATATGATTGTATTATACGAAGACAAGACAGACATGACGATTTCGTAAAGCTACTGTTTTATCCAAAGTGGCAACAAAAACTTCAAAATACGCTCCGTTTTTCCAGATGAGTTTGTACAGTCCTAAAGGATACTTACTCATCGAAGCATAAATAATCAGTAGAATATGCATCGGTTCAATTTCATAGCGGTTATTTAAAATCTTCCATACCTTACAATTTCCATTGACGCAGCAAATATGTTATTAGCCGTTCATTTGCCTTACAAATGATATAAAACTGTGATTATTAATTGAGAGAAGTTTATGTTATACTAGCTTCTGCCCGCGACTTCATCCGCGTGGAATAGTTACTTTGGGCTAACGCTAACTTCAATCCGCGACTTTATTTACGTAAGAGGTGCCCCACAGCCCTTCCCACTCATGACTGCCTGCCGGCCTTGCACATCATAAATGCGCGAGCAGTACTCATTATTTACTCATTATTATTTTGCTGTAATGTTATTTTAAAACTGCGATATCTCCTAAGCATTGAAATATAACATGTCTAGAGAGAGCATTGCTAAGAAACAACTCCGCCAAAAACGACATCAATAATATGAAGCGTTGCTATATTCACTCTCGTAAAAGTCTCAATGTGTGCGTGTTTTTGGGATATCAGCTAAAAAATATGACCCCAATTTTTTATAATTACACACTATTTTAGTGTAAGTGAAAAGTTTAAATGATCGTTATTATTTAATCGTTTTATAATTGAATATTACTCAGAGGTTTTAGTTTTTTTTAATAATTAAAGTATTAGCATCAAATGTAGTCGTATCTTGGAACGAACCATAAAAAAATACAAGCACAAATAAATTCATAACACACTCTAGTATATGTAGTAATTTTAATTTGTAATAAAATGTCTGTACAGATATTAGTACATATTTATTAGTCTTTTAATTACCAATACTAATGTAATAATTCTACAAAAACTATTCATAATAGTAAATTATTTTCGTGCTACACAACATGTTCACGAAGGTTATAAGACGACTAGTAATGCCCCAAAGATTCTCCTGCGCTAAAAATCAGTGAAATCATTTGTAATAGTGGACTTGGAACGATTCGATGGGTTCATACTGGGTGTGTTATTGCAATCTAAATTTATATCAGTAGTAGGAACTACGGGCTAGGTACACGGAATAGTTTAGTGCAGGGACTTAAGAGCAACTAAACCACTCAAAAGGTCTATTATAAATAAAAATATTCATATTTTCGTCGTGTTCGGTTTGATTATTTTAAAAACTAAAATTCAAAACTAACAATAATATATTAAATTATTTATTTATTAGGAATTAATGGAGATGAAGCTAACAGAATATAGACAAAATTAATGTATTAATTATGACAATAATGTACTAAAAAATGTCGGTACACCATATCTCCATAAATTAATAACATGTTTTAGGTAACGTAAAATGAAACTATACAAAAAATATGTTTAAAAATTATTATACACTTATTTCCGTAAATGTAACTCTGTTTTCTATAGATTTTTTTTATTATTCATATTTCATTAAAAAACCGTAACAAAACCCCCAAATTTTGTAAAATGACTCGCACTTTTCACCTGACAACATCAATCAACTCTATAAGTTTTGAAATATCGAAATTAAATTTCATATTTTTACAAAGAAATCATGAGAAAAGTGTTGTGTTCCGATGAAATGACATGTTATCCTTATCCTTTCCTCTTTTTAAATAGTTCCGACACATTTTAATAACGCAGGACGGCATAATGATTTTTTTGCGAGAGCTCTAACCTGTAAAGTAGTCGAAACGACACTAACAGGCGTGGGGAGCGATTGCACCAAATTTGGCGCACTTTTTTGGGCCATTTTTGTGCAATTGACGCGCTATCTAGACGTTTATATGATCTAAGCTCCTAAGATATTCATTGAAATCGAGTGATGTAAATGGCAATTTTGTTTTAAACTAAATACTTGTGATGAATAACGTATTTATTTGGATCAGGATTAATATCATGTTTATAAAAACACCTTCGCAAATAATGTATTATTTTAGAACAAATTTGGTTAGCATAAAAAAGGTTATAGTGAGCCAACCTTAAAAGTCAGAAATATGCTGTCGCGGACTTTTTTATAGAACTTTTAAAAGTGAACAGTTCTGTTTCATATGATTTTTGCGAAACTTTAACCGTTTACGCAGCGGAAGCTCTCAAAAGAAAAAAACCTGATTTCTGAGATTAGCGCGTTCAATCAAACAAAAAAACAAACTCTTCAGCTTTATATATTAGTATAGATTTTAAGCAATAGTAAATGAAAACCCAGATTACGTCGTGTGCGGTAATGTTACTCATATCTTAAAATGTTTAGTAGGTACATGGGCGCGACCTAGTTTCACTCGGCGGTTTTTAAGTTTATATATACAAATATATTTACAAGAATGGCTCTTTTAAAGTTATGATAAATACTCTTCAATCTTACCTGCGTATTCGTATGTCAAATAGCGCTATCTCACAAATTTTTGAGATACCAGTAGAATATCATCTTTAGCAACATGCTACCGTAACAAGGCAGGTACCACTAAAATTTACATATGAAGAGTGTCTTAAAAATATTTATATCAGCTCAGTATTGTAGCGGTGTGGGATATATTCTATTTTTTTTTAGGATTAGATACTCTCGAACAAAATTTTACTCGTCTGGGGATAAAACCGCTGCTGTAAAATCGTATTCTGATAAACGTATATCTAGGTATAATTATGTACCTAGCAGCGGGGCGAGGTGAAAATTCGGCGAAGATAAGGCTGTTGAAAAAACTCGCGACGTATTTTCTTATTACAATTTTTAGTTTTAATTTTGCAATGTTACTGCATATTTTGAAACAAAAGCCGGTGCCCGATCGGGTTATGAGTTGCTCATCCAATACGTGCGGAAAGCCGTCGAGCGTAAGAGATAGTAAAACAGTAATATATGCAGGAATAAAAAACGTAAGCGCCAATGAATGGATGGCGCTTGCAACCTTCTGGTCGCTAGTTTCGTAAAGGTAGGCTATGAGTAAACGAGTTATATAAAGTCCACGCCACTGGTACCTTGTTTACGCTTTACATTTTAAAATTCAGTAGTGAATATTTGACAGCTGTCAAGTGTCAACGTGACAGACTTTTAACACGATTCTGCAAAAGTGTCCCTAGTTATTTTGTGATATTGTCATGTATCTACTGGGAGGTGCAAGCCATTGCGATATTTTGACACCTACCATCTACATGTATTTATGTTCATGTGTATAGTCAATGTGGCGAAATCCGTTAGTGGGGGAACTCCATACACCTCTTATTACTTCCGTGTTTGAATAGTTTCGACAACAACAAATCAGTCAGTGAAGCTAAGACAACATTGAATTCTATCTTTGAATTGTAGTTGGCTGTAAATTCCGTTTAAAAAAAGTTAAAAAACGAGCGGTTTGTGAACTTACCCCATTGACGTACTTCGCCACATTGAGTATGTATTTTAAATAACATAAGACTTGCACGCATTTATAACATTTCAGTGGTATTTTGTATGTAATGAATTCGATTTTCAAGGCAGGGGTCTGGTGCTCAGTTAAAGACGATTTTGACCTAATACAGACACCAAAACTTTTTCTTAATCTATTTAATGTTGTAAAATCTTTGATTTATTGAGAGCAAATTAAGAAATTATTTTTTATTGATACGTCTCACGTTCATATTAGTAATACAAATCTGCTAAAGTGGCTGTTTTAACTATTCAGTATCTTTTAGAAGCATTCAAAGGATATTTTTTAAAATAATAATACATTTACGTATAAAAATATTTTAATTAGTGACAAGACTTTTGTGTTTTATTAACTAGAGCAACAAGCTTATAATAACATTATATAATGAGTAGTATAATAGCTGCTAAGAAATCTAAGTGGTTCTCTGGAGGTGAGTGTCACCATTTTCAAAGCTTTATGATTTATTCAGATTACAGATGGCGGAATATTGTTCACAAAATATGTCGATCGCTCAATAAAAAACATAACTCAATCATAATAAAACTACGTTTTAACGGTTTTAAGCGCGATAATTGTGTGTGTTGATGTCAAATGTCAACGAGTATGGTTTACGTTGGAATAACAAAAATCAAATAAATTACCGCGCTTAAAACTGTTAAAACGTAGTTTTATTATGTATAAAAGTCGCGAAAACTTAAGAAAATATAACTCAATCACCTAGAAAACTAGAAATATAGATGGCGCCACAGTTGATTCTTGTTTCCATTTTCGACCTTTTATTGTTTAAATCATATTTTTAGACCAATTAATAGTTAGAAATTGAGAACCGTTTTATAAACCATCATCTCCCAGAAAAGTAAATTGTTTTTTTGGTATAATCTTTGTAACTTTTTGATTGTTAACCGATTTTTACAGGTTAAGACTAACGGTTTTACAATACTTAAGAATTCGGTTAAAAAATGAAAAACTTACAATGATTAAGTACAAAAAGACAATGTTTTCTGAAAAATGATGGTATGCACCTTACGACAATTGAGATTACAAGTATATTTTAAACAATAAAACCACAAAAAGCAAGAAAAAAATACTTCTAGCGCCAGTTACGTTTTTTACTGGGTGATTAAAGTTCCTATATAATTTGTCCAAGGTTATATAGATTGTTTAGTTAACCTACCACTGATGGTGAAACTCGCCTTCCATTATTTTAAATAAATGCTACACAAATTACAGTAATTATTTTAAATGTTACAGAGGCTGTTTATGTGATACTAGTCATAGTTACTATTGTTATATACTTATTGTTACTATTCTTAAATATAGATCTATATACAAAACGTGCTGTTTTAATTATACACATAATCACTTATGCTACAATAATTTACTTATATCAGCTGTGCAATTTCAAAAGCTAGCAACTGCCATTGTTTTTAAAATGAATGTTTGTGCGCTTATTTTCTGAGGCATTTGCTGACGTATTGTGCTTGCCAAAATATGTAAACACTGTATCGAAACATAATAAATGACATATCGTTCAAGTTCTGATTTTTTTTGTGCAGTGTAAAATTTCTTCTAATGCATTTGCTAGGTTTTAAAAGCCTAGACGACTGATAATTTTTTTAATTATTAAAACCTTAAAAATTTATAAGTCACACTCATGTTCAAAGTTGGATCAAATCATATTTTTGATAAATCAGTGCATTGCATTTTATAGACGAACCTTCCATGTCCAATTCGCACAAAACCAGGCTTATTGGGAGCGATATCACATTTCGATACAGTTCTTTCTTGTTTTGGCAAGTTCACAAAATATTAGAAAATGTTTAGTAACATAATAAGTGTATAAACACAAATTTGAAAAACAATGTCAGTTGCTTGGTTTTAAACTTGTACGGCTGATTTGTACTAAACAATTTGAAGACAATTTACAATTAACAACGAAGAGCTTATATCGAATTATTTTTATTATGAATGACAATGATGGTAAAGAGAAGCTTGAACTAAGTATATGTATAATGCAGGTAAATGACGAAAACCGGGATTTCCCTTAGGGATTTGATCAATTCCTACGAGATGTTAGAATCACAACTCTGTGGGTGATTTACCTGAAGAAAGTAAGTGATTTGATCAAATTCCTGAACTGATTTAGTGAAATTATGAAATGAACAAGTCAGGACTAGCACAACTCTGTGTTTCGTTTGTTTCCACTTCCCTATACCTTACTGTCCCACTCCGGCGACCGTGTAAGCAACGTCGCGTTTCTGACGTGACAACACTACCGCAGAAGTCGTGAGGGGTAGTCGAAGACCCAGACCAGTGACCAGTGAACAGTGCCACCGCAACATGGCGAATTCCACTCTCCGTACTGTGTTTCCCCCGCGGTGGATAGTCCTCAAACGAATTAACCCCCGTAAAAAAGTTAGCTTCAGACCAAAGCGCACAAACCGAGCGATAGAAATGAACGTGCCGTGGCAGCAGCCAGCGAGTGCCAGATTTAATCTATTATATCACCATTTATTCATTGATATCTATTTAAACGACGATTAAAAGTCGATTGTGACACTCGCCGGCTCATGCTGTTCAGCAGTATCGCTGCGGACTAACGTCGCTAAGTTACCTACTCTACATTTGATTTGATGGTTTACTAAATAAAGGGATGTGTTCAAATCACTTATTTTCTTTGGGGAAATTACCCTACAGATTATATTATTATTTCACTATAAGAGTTGAGGATTTTGATAAAATCCCAGTTTTTTTCATTTCCCTGCGACATATAGTATGCTATTCAATGGATAGATACCAACTATTTGTTCACTTTGCTATTGTAGTTTTCTTCTTTTAAAACTTTTTAACACTATAGACAACGGGAGAGAGGTCGTCCAATCCATGCAGGGGAGTTTAAACGTCCGTTTGAGGAGATTTAAACTAATGTATAATTTTATGTAAACTTTTGTTGATCGATTAACTGTCATTGATATTGTATATTATTATTATATCTAAAATAAACGAAAGATTAAACTCGGTTCTATAGTTTAAATTACCATTGATCATACGGGCCTTCTTCCATGGTTTTATTTTGTACCACTTTGGGACACTAAATCAATCAATAAAATTGTCGCGGCGATAATAACGTATGTCACCTAGGTTTATTAGTACTATCGCGACCTCAGCAAATAATACTTTAAATTCAAGGTCTTTTAGAAGAATGGCGGCACCAAAAATCTCTCTATACTGTTATAAAATTAACATATATAATTCACTTTTATATAAAATACCAGCGGTTCCGGTAGCCGTTGTCCTGATCTGAAAACATAAAAATCTAGAACCCGATTTCAGCGCCACCTACCGAGTCTAATTGTGACCTAAACCATCCCTACTCAAACACTAATTTAAAAAAATTAGTGTTTGAGTGTAATAATAATTGAGTGTGTAATGTAACCCAAGGTGTAAAAACACCTTGGGTTACATTATTGAAGTTTTAGTAGAGATTCCTATTTTTTTCCAATAATAAATATAGCCTATATTAATCTGGAATAATGTAGCATTCTGATAGTGAAAGAATTCTTGAAATCGAGCCAGTAGTTTTTGAGTTTATTCGTTACAAACTTACTAAAATACAAATCTTTCCTCTTTACAATATTAGTATAGACTAGTAATGCCTGGTCAACTTCGTTCGCTTTGCCATGTTAGTTTTTGTTAGTGAATTACAACGGCAGCGCCAAAAAAATACGACCGCAGCGCCACCTTTGTCGCTATGTTCTGTTGCAACCGAAAGTTGCCAAAGTTATGAAAATTATAGGTTGAATCCTAGTTCGGGACTTTGGTTACGTGACGGACTGCACAAAGTAATTGTTTTTCATTCTTATGTTTTCTTTACGTTCTTCGTCTTTATGTACTGTGGCTATGATTTTTTTTTAATCGTCTATCCCACGGAAGAGAGATCATCTATCGGGATAAAATATCCTGAATTAACCCGGGATATAAGTTGGCTCTGTATATTTTTGAAGTGAAACTTCTTTGGAAACGTTGTGATTTGAAACTCGATGAAATGAATAAAGCGACACTAAAAAAATATTTAATAATTTAAACATCTTCATAAAAATAGAGTTGGAAATGTTTTGAAGTTTTGATGTTCATAAATCAAATTGAAATTAGAACATTTGTTTCCTATTTTAGTTATCACAAGCCTCTCGTGTCATTTGTTCAAAGTGAAAACATGGAATCAGAATAATATGTGTTGTAATACTATGTCTTAAATATATAATATATGAAATGTAATATTTTGTTTTGTATTAAAATATTAAACCATTTTTGAGCTTGGTAAAAAATATTATAAAAATAATAAACCTTATAATTATCCTAATACTCCTGATACTCTATATTTATCTCATTCTCTCGTAGGCTACTTTTCTGTAGTTTCACTTATGCCGTGTATAAATTGCACACACACTTTTTCATCGAAGTGAAACTTCTTTAGAATCGTTGTGATTTGAAACTCGATGAAACGAAAAGCGACACTAAAAACACATAAATCTATAGGACAAAGCCTGCGAGAGAATTAGATACGTGTTTTACATTGTGCAACACAGATTAGAGAGTCAATAAGACCGATGATTAAACATAGGTCCAATTTGGACCGAAATAAAACTGATAATAATATTTTTTAGACTAAAACAGTTAAAAATTGAAAGTGATACTTAAGAAGTTTATTTTGAATTATAATATGTTGACGGATGTAGGCTAATGGAAATATATTTACATTAATAAAAGTTAGAGAAGAATTATCTGTGACTATATTCTCTGAAGTTTCACTTCTACTGCGTGTGAACTGCACACACACACTTTTTTTTCATAAAAAGCTGGAAATCAAGAAGACGGCCCATCTGATAGAATGTGGTTACCGTCGCCTTTTAGATTTTGCCAGCTTTTAAAATGGATTAAAGAGGATAGGGGATGAGAAAGAGGGATCAAACAAGAGGAATGGGATAGAAAAGATGGATATAGAATTGGAATAGGAGGATGGGATAAAAAAAATTAGATGGGGAGAGACGGATCAGACAGGAAGAATGGGATTTTTGTTATTTTTTTATTGTAGGAGTCCAGCAGACAGGCTGACGGCCCAACTGTGATAGAATACAACTCAAGGTTGTTATGGCAGCATGCTGTAGACCAGGGGTGGTAGCTATGCAGCCAAGCGAATACCACATGGCTAGGATATGGGATATGGGCATCTGGGGTATGGAAGATTGGATAGGATATTTAGGAAGCTTGTTTCGGCGATTAATTATATTTACGTGGATTTTTCGATTGTTAGAAAAATGTCAACACCTATGCGTTTTCAAGAAGCCTTTTTATGTGGTGTTACCACTGTAAGAAATATAAATTGCACGACCTTTTAGTATTGTCATTTGAATAATGGGTTAGTGCCATCTCGCGACACCTTGTCGTAGACACTCACTCATCGCACGAAAGAAAATTAGCTCAAGGTTAATCGTTTACGCCGATATACCGTGAGAGTGTGGTATCACACCAATCGAGCTCGCCCTAAGAGTTGTAATGAAAATAATGATTCCAGCATAGCTCTACCAGTGTCGAGTTTTATTTACGAGACAAGCATAAGTTATTTATTTTTTATTTAAATCATAAAGTTAACAAAATATTTATACTGTTTATTCTACGTAGGTATATTCAAATTCAAATTTTTTTATTCAGAATAATTTCCACTGGAGAAGACTTTTTATAGGTCATACATATAAGTTAAAATTTAGTTTTACTTCCTATTCTATGTACACCGCTTCGCAACGTGTTATTGCTGTAAGGACAAGAAGCAGCAAGAAACTCCCCAGCAACACGTCTAGCTAAAATGGTTTTTCGTTATATATTTTTTTCTATTTATATCTCAAGTTCTTTTTTTATAAATTTTGTACAGAAGTATGTTATAGAATTACTCTTCGAAGAATTAATGGAGTTGTAGCAAATAGTGTATGCTCAGTAATACAAATACACAGTAAGAGGAAAGAAGAATACTATTATTGTTATAATAATAACGAGTTTGTACTGCAACATAGCTCCATTAAATCCTTACATGTTTGGCAAAATTAAAACGTTATACAGACGATTGTATATGAGGTTGGAGCAAACTGCTATGTATATGAAGTTTTATCATTTAAATATTCTTCAATAGTGTAATATATATTGTTATTTACAAGTTAAATAGTTTTTAAATTAAATTCAAAAAATATTTGGTATAAAAAAATGATTAGTATTACGCCAAAAGGAAGGTTTGCACTGAAAATCAGCATTGTGTCGGATATAATTCCGGCACAGCAATAAGATCAGTGCAAACCTTGTTTGCTGAAAATGCGGCGTACAAATTCTCAAAATATGTTTTTTTTATTTTTAAGATGTCAGCCATGTACGTCGTTATTTTTTCAAATATTTTTTTGGCTATTTTTCTTTTCTTTATTTAAATCTGTTCAGTAGTTTTCACGTGACAGACCACAACCTATGATACGATCAATAGTAAGTAGTATACATGTTCTTTCAATAATAAGGATAAATGTAATAGGATACATTTTATCCCGGAAAATGAGATAGTTTTGGCCAATATAAATTCAAAATTTTCCGCGAGCGTATCCAAGCTACAAGTCTAGTCTGTTATATAATACAAACAGTAAAACAGCTATGTTTATGCATAATTCAATGTTTGTTATTGGACTAGTCTTCCTACTTAGTTCAAAGGTCATTGCTTTATAAATTTTCAATGTAATATTTTTTTATCGCTGCCTTGCCTGCATTCGGTATAGTATTTAGCAAGAATTCTTGTCTGCATTGTATTATATATATAATACAATGCAGACAAGAATTCTCGCTAGATACTATATAATAAAACTGTAGAGATCGAATTTCTGTACTATGAAAGAAAATGCTAAAAACCAAGTCAGGTGGATGTAAGAAGTGAATTAGAAAAATTTAGATTTTTTTAAATTTCACGTTTGTCTGTCGGTTTGTACCGGCTAATCTCCGAAACGACAGGACCGATTTAAATGAAATTTGGTATGGTAGTAGCTTACATCTCTGGTCAACATATAGGATACTTTTGATCCCGAAAAATTAAAGATTTCCCGTGGGGTGGGCAAGTTAAAAAACCGCACCACGTGGACGAAGTCGCGGGCATCAGCTAGTATATATATATCCAAAAGGCGACTGCGACTTTTGGGCCGAAGAAAGATGTAGCTAAAAAATAATCATTTCTCTTATAATTTACCCCTTTCCTAAACTTAAACTCAACACCCCTGTGCGTAACTCAACTTTCTACAACAATTCTTTTACCGTTAAGGCTAAAAAGTCTTGGAACGCGCTGCCTATTGCATCAGACAAGCAAAATTGCTAATCGCTACCGAAACTGGACCAATAGGTACTGCATCTGTGAAGCCCTAACCCTTGTCGACGAACTTAGGGTGTCCTCAGGGACGACACCTTCTTCAACAACGGGGAGGGAGGAAGTCCGCGTGATGTCGCGGTTATGCACGCGGCCCTATCTCATTCTCTTATCCCATCCTAAAGGTTGGCAACGCGTTGCCTCCTCCCCTGGTTTTGCAAACGTCTATAGTTGACGGTAACCACTTACCATGAGTTGCGCCGCCTGCCGAAGAGCTGAGAGCGGACATTGGAGCGAACGCATTGAACGCAACCGATATTTAAATGATAAATAAATAATAAATAATCGGCAGACAAACACACATGCTGTAAATCTCCCAATTAAGCAACTTACGCTTGTGTTATGGGTAATATACAACTAATTACTCTGGGGCCGATCCCAGACACCCAGACCATAGTAAATAACGGAGAAAATTCGTTTCCGAAATTTATCATACCAGGGATCGAACCGGCGCCTCTGCGTTGCTGTGAGGTAAGCCGGCAAAGGCTTAGCCTGCTCAACCACAGAAGAATGATGATAGGAGTCACTAGCTGGTTTACGCAAAAACGGAGCATTACACGTAACACATAGATGGTGTCATGAGGCATTAAATCCGTTATAATCGTATTACAAAACTTACAATGGCCCCATATAGATAAGATAGTAATAGTACACTAGTGTAGTAGTGCAACCAGTGAAACAATGTTACCAAGGTCATGTACCGTGTGTTAATATTGTTACAACTTAGGCCCCGACAAAGACAAATTCCACGTACAGTCTGTAAAAGCACATTTTATTACCTGTAGGCATTTGAACTAATTGTAATCCTTTTATGATCGTCTTCTTTTGTTTACGTATTTATTGGCACACGTTTCTAGAGAACACGTTTTTATCCGTGCAGGAACGGAGGAAGAATACAATTTCCTGCGGCCCGGCGGATGGATGGCTACCACCCCTGGTCTAGAGTATGCCGCCATAACAACCTTGAGTTGTGTTCCGGCATTAGTGGCCAGGTTCCAGTCTCCCTTAAGAGAACAGCAGCGCATTTGTAGCACCTTTGTAGCACCAAAGGTGTTGCACCAACACAACACAGACAGGCAGACGGCCCACCGGCCGTCTGCCTGTCTGCTGAACTCATACAATAAAAAAAGAACAGCCCATTGTTTTATTGTACTGGTTCATGGCTGCTTGCGGTCGAATTATTAGCCAGGTGTTGCGAATTACGACGACTACGATACGGGCACATTTGTATTTGTGAGATATAAAACGACGGCCTGATGGGGAGAGGGGGCAGTCGAGCGAGAACCACGAACAAGGCGAGACGTGTACATTCGGGAATCTATTAGTGACGGACTTTGGGCATTTTATTGAATTACGACCTTCTGCATTACGTTTGGATTCGGTGTGTTCGGTTATATTTGTACCTGTGTTATAAGTGTTTGTAGTTCTAATAAACTTTATAATAATTTGAACGGCATTTTAATTCGATTCCCGCAACTCGTAACAATATGTACGATACACAAAAACCATAGTACACTTGATGTAAAACTATCAATGAAGTAATTCACGTATACTCTTTCCAAGCATTTATTTTAATTTTGACAGCTCGATGACAGATTAATTACTAATGTCTTAATTCGATACAGACTCGATTTTTTATAAAAATCGACTCCATTTATAAATCAGTTTTAATCAATTTAACGTATTTATATTGTTTTGCTAAAACTACTCTATATCGTGTAATAAATATACATTTCAATGAACACATTTTACATATCATAGGTTTTTTTTAAAGTTGGGTTTATTTATAAGATCGTCTTACCATTTATTACTTAGTTTATTTTCGTATTTGATCTTATTTTTAAGTTAGTTTAGCCTTTTTACCCGTTCTAGTTATATATATATATATATATATATATATATATATATATATATATATATATATATATATATGCATTGAGATATTGTACATATGAGATACTAATACTACACTACTATATTAATACGTGAAGTAAAATTTTGTATCCCTTTTTATGAAAATTGCGCGGACGGAGGAGTGTGAAATTTCGCATATTTATAATTTATATAGAGAAGAAGCGACGAATGCTAATATTTTTTTTAAATTATGCATAAAAAATATATTAAATCAATAAAAAAAACATTACACACACTACCATGTATTTGACGCACACACGCATATATACTCTTTTGTTAAAGTCAAATTAACAGTGTAGCCTTGGCGAAATCTGTGATTATGGAAGTATAGTCTTTGAGAACAATTAATTATGGTCGAATTTCGACCAATGGGCGACCATTGGTTAATTTAAATAAGCCATTTAAAATGGCACTTATAATAGCGCTATTATTTTTCTTTAAAGTAGAACATTTTTATTTTCAAATCGATTACTTTGCGTTTATTTTCGTATACTTGGTTTAATAGTATATGCGTTACATGACACACAGAACATCATTATTACGTCACCCACAACAATAAAGTACCAGAATTATGTCATTGTTTCATGTGGGCTTTACTGTCAAGAAATATGTAACTTGATAGACGTACAAACGTCAAAAGTAAAATAAACGCTTGAAAGCAGTATAGTACTTATTAAGGTGACACAACTCTTTAGGTATGTTTCAAAGTTCAAATATTATTTTTATTTAGATCGTTAAGACTTGTAGCAACGCCAACGTCCTTGAGTACTTTTCGGTACTGATATTTCGGGCGAAATCGGGAATTCCATATATTCATATGCATTATTATTTTAATGTGAAGAAAACAAAGTTTAAATTTTGTTTGTTATTAGTAGTTAATAATTAAGATGAACAAGTTCTTGGTAGGCTATAAATAAAACTTTAACAATACTCATTGACACTTGACATCTTTGTCTTCCGTGATCACGCTTACTGAAAAGTGGCCGAAACGTAGGAATAATAAAAAATCTAATAAATTACCGCGCTTAAGAGAGTCGCATGTATTCTCTATGGTTCGCATAGTTTTTAAATTTTTTGACACCGGGGAAAATCGTTTCTTATGGACGAAAAGTACTGTTTTCATCCCTGTGATCAGGCAACTCCAAGCGTACTTTTAGAAAATGTGAAATGAAAAAAATATTATATAATCAAGTTTAATTTCTTTGAAGTAAGATTGTTTTTTTTACATAAGTGGAAATATGAATTCAAATTTCGCCGTGTATGTCACAACACGCCTCGCTCTAGCTCTTTCGGCTCTTGAAAGAGTTAGTAGAGAGAGCCGTCGATCGATTTCGACTCTATATCTCTATTGAGCTAAATGAGCTGAAGAACTAAAGGAGTGATATATATTTATATTTTAGTGAGCCATTTTGCACAAGTCTACGCTGTTTCCAAGCGTTTATTTTACTTTTGACGTTAGCACGTCTCTCAAGTTACATATTTCTTGACAGTAAAGCCCACATGAAACAAATGATATAATTGTCGTACTTTATTGTTGTGGGTAACGTAATAGTGGTGTTCTCTGAGTCATATAACGTAAAAACTATAAAACTTAAAAACTAAAATTAAAAAATAAATAAATCGGAAGTAATTAATTTGAAAATAAAAAATATTCTACTTTAAAGAAAAATAATACCACAATTATTATAAGTGCCGTTTTAAATGGCTTATTTAATATATGTAAAACTAGCTTGTTCCCGCGACTTCGTCCGCGTGGAATAGTTTTACAAAAAAGTAACTTAAAAAGACCCCCGATTTTGAAACATTCTTCATTGATGCTCCGCTCCTATTGGTCTTAGCGTGATGATATATAACTTATAGCCTTCCTCGAAAAATGGGCTATCTAACACTGAAAGAATTTTCCAAATCAAACCAGTAGTTCCTGAGATAAGCGCGTTCAATCAAACAAACTAACCAACAAACTCTTCAGCTTTATATATTAGTATAGATATGGTCATTGAAATGTGGGTATAGTATACACGATATAGTATTTTTAGCAAAAATATATAGACAAGTTAAATTGATTAAAACTTATTTATAAATTTTCGATAAATATAATTTCGATAAATATAATAAATATATTTCGATAAATTTCGATAAATAAAACTTATTTATAAAGATCGATTTTTGTAACAAATCGAGTCCGTAACGCATTAGGACATTACTAATTGATCCCTCATCGAGCTGCCAAAAGTCAAATAAATGCTTGGAAAAGGTATAGCAATAACCCCTGTACCTTTTATGCCATTAGTTTAGTTATCCCACGGGAGCTATCCATTTTTTTGATAATAGTCCATGTCTAATCTCTAAGGAATATTTTGGTCAAAATGTTTCATCGTGATACACAGTACACTAGTGTACAGTAAGAACAGGAAGATCGAATTAATTAATTAAAATTTGAATAAATTCATACATTTAAATATATGAATAGAATGATAACATTTGTAATGTAAACTAAGCTATAAATAAACCAATAGGGCAGATAACAGTCAAATAAATTGAGGCACTTTTTATTATTTAGCAAAAGGTCAAGGCCTTTGTACGAGTGTACAAAATTAAGACGTATTCGTTTTTGCATTCGTACAAAATCTTCGAGGTATGAGGAGTGAGTGAGAGGTACAAGTAAAAGAAGACAATGTATTATTTTTTGAAGTGAAACTTCTTTAGAATCGTTGTGATTTTAAAATCGATGAAACGAAAAAGCGACACTAAAAAGAGATAGCACAAAATATCAACCTTATATAATTCTAAATAAAACACATTTCTCTTTACTCGTTAGTATTAATTTTCAATTTAAATAGAACTTAAAAGATTTCAAATGAATTTTAAATCTGTTTGTGTATAATTAAAGCAGATATTCTTTTATAAGTAGTTTAAAGGAAATTGTGCGTAACAGTGAATTAAATTTTGAACTTTATGCCAGTGATTTAAAGTGTAATTTAGATTGAATTTTTTGAATTATAATATGTTGACGTGTGTACGCGAAGGGAATTATATTTATATTAATAAAAGTTACAGAAGAATTTAATCGGTTCCCCTCACACCATTTTACCACCGGACAAGCAGACGTACGCGCTCACGCCACCTATATATGATGAAAAATACCAACAAAGCGGACGAAACGTTATCCTTAAACTTTTATCATACGCACCGCTAAAGAACTCTTTACCGTCGTCTGTTTTTCCTGAAGAATACAATCTAGGTGTCTTCGAGTCTCGCGTGAACAGGTTATCTTCTAGGTAAGCGTGCTCCACGTTAGACTGCATTTCCACCTGACATCAGGCGCAATATCAGTCAAACGGGAACCTATTCATTATAAAAAAAAATATCTATGAGTTCTCTGAAGTTGATGAAGGTGAAATTATTTACTTTCATATCCGTAAAAGTATAGGATTCGGTCGCGTAACACGTCGCATTATGTGTTAGTTGCTATTCAAAATACATTGAATGTGTTCTCACGGAAACAGTCGCTAGACAAAAGGTTCTGTAATGGCTGATATGTCATAGGTTACTTAAAAAACACTGCGAGCGTACGTTGTCGAACTTTCGACGCGATACATTCAGCAGGTGTATAGCTAGCCTAAAAGCTGCTCCACGATAAATTTAGAGAAGGAAGGTGAAAAATAAAAAAGGCATTGAGATTGATATTTCAATAATATCTGTCAACTAAAATATTCTCGTCAGTCTTAGAAAATATATTAAAGAGATCCATTGGTGTAAAAGTTCTATCATGGAGTGTATTTAAATTACAAAAGTATTATGATAAAATGGTATTTTAAAGCCCTTTTTACATGTCAATAATGTTAGGTAAAATATGCCATATATATAATTGGAGTGAATAGGGCTGGTGCCTACCTCGGGCAACGGATCAGTATGGCGATCCAGCGACGAAACGTAGCCAGTCTTCTGGGCACCTTACTCATAGAAGACGGTGACATAGATCCAGTATTCTACTGATACTCAAGTAATTATAAGTAGGATACTATCTATATAAGTAATAATTTACGCTTACTCAAGGTGAAGTTTTATTGGAATATGTTTTAATATTTTAAATATATTATCGTATTTTTTATAGCCGGAGTACAGCAAACAGGCGTATGTGTGTGTGTATATGTGTATGTTCTTCCGTATATATATAAGTTTATTGCATATTTTTCTCTGTCATGTTGGTGTACAACAAAAAGTGACGTGTCTAAATATATATACGTGAAGCAAAAACTTTGTACCCCTTTTTACGAAAATTGCGCGAACGGCAGGGTATAAAATTACACGCACACTTATAGTTTATATAGAGAAGAAGCGACGAATGCTAATATTTTTTTTAAATTATGCATAAAAATACATTAAATCAATAAAAAAACATTACACACACTGCCATGTATTTATCACACACACCCATAAATACTCTTTTGTTTATTGTTGCCTTGGCGAAATCTGTAATTATACAAGTATAGTCTTTGACAACAAATTATTATGGTTGAATTTCGACCACGGACGACCACTAGTATATATAAATATTTAGTGTCACGCCATATTTACATTAAATTTGTCAAGGGGCCTACGTATTGGCCTACCCAAGGCCCCACGCAAGCCCCCAAAAGTCCGGGCCATTTTTACAGCCCGTTGTCTGCAAAGACATATAAACAAAATGTTATGTTCCAATAACGATTAAGTATTACATATACAAAAAATACATATAGCTTTATAACGTGCAAATGAGATTTAACAAAATTGTAAAAACTTCTTTAATTATATCACTGTACAAGAATGTTAATTTTATGACTCGGTAGAAATAACTGCTGTAATAAATAAATTAATATCATCAAATTTAACATTATCTAGATTTAAAAAAATATATGCATAAAGTAGGATCTCAGACGAATAAAATAGGTAGAATGAGCCCGTGCTCTCTAATGGCCGGTTCCTATGTATATATCTCACTATATATATTCATTCATTTACCTTACCATCGGTTGAATTTTGACATTACGTATATGACATTGTAAACACTCAAGTGTGTCGCGTGATTTATACATACGATATTTTTATCTAAAGTGACCCAGAGGAATCTCATCTCTGAGGTGATTGCGTTTATTTGTGTTTATTTAAAAACTAATCGAAAATATACAACTGCTGTCATTCTGCAATATAAAACAAAATTTGGTTATTGTCCTCCACAACTGGATGTAGTTAGCGAGATGAGAGTGTGCCTGTCAACAATTCGTCCTCGCATAGCTATACTTTGCAAAGCTCACCAAGATTAAATTGCATACTAAAAGTTCCTATATTTTACTATATGTTATATTTTTGATAATAAAAAATACAGCCAATAGCAGTGAAAATCAGCGTTATGTCGGACAAACTCCGGCTCAAAGATAAGCTGAGTGCAAATCTCATTTGCCGAAAATGCGGCGTACATGTTCTGAAAACTCGTTTCTTTCGTTTTACGATTTGTAATTAGTGTAAGTACGATGCTATTTTTTCAAATATTTTTTTTCTTTCTTTCCTCTTTTCTTTCAATAATGATAATTAATTTAATAAATATACCAATACCTCCTTCGCTTCAACTATTAAAAATTTTGCATGTAAGTACGTCAGGGTATCGCAAATTTGCAAAGAATATGTTAGTGCGTCGCTAAGTAATAAAAAGTTGAGAACCACTGTGTTAGAGCATCACGTAAAAACTACTAAATGAATTTAAGGCTTGTAGCAACGCTAAAGTCCTTAAGGATTGTTCCGTACTAATTTTTCGGGCAATAGCTGAGATTCCATAGAAGCGGTCATTTTTCAGATGGATTATTTTATTGTGAATAAAATAAAGTAAATTTTAAAAAATAATGAAACCAAATTATATATATTTCTTTTATAAATATGTCGATATTTTTTTAGTCTTGTTTGGATAAAAATTGAAGGAGTAAATTTGTTTTATGTCTATAATTTGCAGGTGATTTTTTTCTTAACTAAAAGTAACCATAGAAATAGCAAAAACCCCATTACGTCTCATATCGTGAATATTTATAAAAAAAAAATTTGTTACATTATTATTTAGTATTTAACAACCAAAAGTTGTTTCGTTTGCACCTCTTATCGACCTTTTGCGGCAATAGGAGCCTTAATTGAAACTCGACACAAATGTAGGTTATATTCCGGGTCAATGTTTAGAATATTCTATCCCGATAAATGACGTCGTTTCTGTAGGTTACAAGAATATGGCCATAAAGGAGTTGTTCCGGTTGAACTTCTTCTTTTGCTTCCGCACCGTTGCAATTCTTTAACAAATACCTCGTTATGGTGACGCGAACAAAGTTTCTGGCGCTGCTAGTCTTCAATATAAATTAATCAAAGTGATTTCGTATCAGGTCGACATAAAGTGGAACACTTTTGTATATTTACATATGACGCCGTCATTAAAGGGTAAACAAATGTCAAACATATATCATCCAAAGTATAAGAAAAAGTTGATTGTTAATTATTAAGGCGACATAGCCAAGTTGTGGCTAAGCCTTTAAGAAGAATGAAAAAAATGTATAAGAAAATTATAATGCTATTATTATGTTATATTATAATTAGTTCTGTGCATTATTATATTATAATGCACAGAACTAAAAGAACACGAAGGAATTAAATGCCCTTAAACAATATATAAATATGGATCATTTTGGTTGATACGTGCAAATTGTAAAACAAAACGAACCACCTAATATTGGCTTCACTTTAATGCTATTTTGTCTAGGTACAGTCGTGGTGTGAAAAGTTCCGCCAGTTTTCAAATTGATTAATTTAACGTTCTGCGAGCATATGCTACCTTTTCAAACTAAGTCACATTGTTTTCACTGTTTGACACCTTGACTGTTCGATAAAAAATTATGTTTAAGTGTTGGACGATAAAGTTTAAAATTACTTAGATTAAAGTTGTTTGATTTTGTATGTTCTCTAAGAAAATTGCTTAGGGATGTAATACTTTTTATTGGCTTTAATATTTATGATAAGCATAGTGATTATATCCTCTTTGTTTCTGATGACTAAAAGTGTCTGTCATTATCAACATTGGATTTTTCTTTTTTCAAGTTTCTGTATTTTATAAACGTAACAAAAAGCAACATTTATTAAAATATTGGCTGTTTCTTGTACTCGTGCAAGCAAAAGTCGACTTTAAGGTGACGAAACTTTTCATACCGCGACTGTACAAATGATACAACACTATTACTCGAAATGATATTTAAAAAGCTAAATTTACAAATGAATAATCTCAAATATTCCAGTGTATGATTAGTAATTTCTAAAATAGAGAAGGCGTAGAGTAAACGCCTGCATATAAAATAAATTCTGTTGTTCTATCAACAATTATGTAAGCAAATGTTTGATTCGCCACAAAATCTATTGTATCTTCGTTTCGAACTAGAAAGTTGGCTGTATCTTTTGCATGGACACCCTTCTCATTAACGTCTATATAAGCTAACTGTGTCATAATAGATACATGTAAGTTATAATCGCTAATATGTCCTAATTCTGCTAATTTTGGATCAAAAATCCTTTTAATATCCATATCGTAAATAAGCTCCGGTAAATTTATTACATCAGTATGCGTTTTAAACCTTGGTAATTGGACAGACACTACTTGAGGTCCTTCTGACTTAAACATATTAAAAACCGACGTCAGTGTTGTTCGTCGTAAATTGTAGAATAGCTCTTTAATAGGCCTACCTTTAACTGGTAAGAATACTAAGAAAGAAATCCTTCCATCAGCTAACGGTAGCTCCAGAACATTAGCACTTATTAACGGATCGTACGTATAATTAAAATTTCCAATTTGATGCATCATATTTACACTGCCAGTATACATTCCACTAAAAAACTTAGCAGGTTTCGTTTCTCGGGGATTGAAAGGATGTTTCCAAAAGCTCCTGAAATAGTTCGCGTCTGCCAGCAAGAGGGATGTGTACAGGAAATCGTCGTAATAAACAGCGTCGTCAAAATCTCCATTAGACCTTGACTCCAATATTTGATTCAGTTCAGCAGCCGCTTTCTTTGGGTTGTCATAATTTTCTAAGAAAAGTTTGGTTCCGTACAGCCTTCTAATTTTATTTACATACGGCTTCTTCACGCCCATCAATTCATCGGCTATCAGCATACTTTTCCTTCTGTATTCCGATACCAAATCTCTATTCATCTTCCTCAGTAGGTTGCTGAGCTGCCTCTTAAAACATCCATGTGCTGTGTGCCTTGTCACTTTTCGGATTTCTCTTAAAGTCCTACCTTTCGCTCCTTCTGCTAACGTTCCCAACTGAAGCCATGTAGACAGTGGAGAAAACACGAAGTGCCCGTTGGTATCCTGACTGACTCGTCTAAGTATCTCCATAGAAAAATTGTAGACATGTCTTTTAAGCAATAAACTTGTTGATTTCACTGTGCAGGGGTATTTAACTGCTTGGGTAAATTCGCACAGGAGCACTAATGTTAGTAATAACTTTAGTTTAATAGAGAACATGATTTATTACTGTTTATTTGGGTTACGATGCGCGTTGGTCGACGCGTGTGGCAGTTTTGCCCAGCGCTCGAGAACTGTGGGACTCCGGACTAATGTCTATGAGTGTTGAACTTGTTCGAGTTATTTTTAATGAAAGTAAGCCGCGTACAGCACGCGCGGTTCTTCCTCTAGTTACTATGATTTACGTTTTTATTTTACTTATGTAAAATAACTGCGTCCATTTTTATCTTTTCGATAGCAGCTGATATTGATTGAAATTCGAATTTGGCCTTAATAGATTTGAATGAAACGAACTATGTTTATTACATTGAAGGTTTTATTTTAAAATTTATGAATGCAGAGGAAAATATATATTTATTTTTAAGTAAGCCCTTTACAATTTATGATGTTGAGATTGACAGACGTATTAATGGAATGTAAACATTGGGAATTAATTGAGTAAATTAATATAAAGAGAATCACGTATTATTGATGTTCAATCGCTTGTTTTTTTTTTTACATTATATATTTTTGTAATTGTTTATTTTGGTGTGCAATAAAATGTTATTTTAGGTATATTATTGTATATTAAGGATTTAATCTTTAATTTTCTTAGTATTTAGAATTTTTATATTGTATATAGTTCTTAATTTTTTTATCGTTTTTCTTCTTTCTTATCTAACTATTCAGTTTTATAATCAACAGTATGCTTAATATTTTCTTAAGTTTTCGCGACTTGTATACATAATAAAACTACGTTTTAACGGTTTTAGATTAGGCTCCCATAGAGTGAAAATAATAACCATAAACAAAATTAAAACTAATTAATTAAAATGAACAAGTTGGCGGTAGGCTAAATAAAACTTTAAACAATACTCGTTGACACTTGACATCTTTGTATTCCGTGATCACGGCCACTGAAAAGTGGCCGAAACGTCGGAATAACAAAAATCAAATGAATTGCCGCGCTTAAAACAGTTAAAACGTAGTTTTATTACAACAGTATGCTGTTTTAAACCGTTTTAATATACAAATATTATAATTTCGAAAGTAATTTTGTTAGTTTGTTTATATAGATATATTTTTGTAATTGTTTATTTTGGTATGCAATAAAGTGTTATCATAGGTATAATTATACTGTTGTATATTTAGAATTTAACGTTTAATTTTCTTAGTATTTAGAATTTTTATATTGTATAGAGTTCTTAATATTTTTATCTTTTTTCTTCTTTTTATCTAACTATTGAGTTTTATAATCAACAGTATGCTGTTTTAGACCGTTTTAATATTGAAATATGATAATTTCAAAATATATTTTTATTTTTCAGAACTAAACGCCTAATAAAGGAAAAGGAGATAAAGTATTTTCAGCGTTGTTTTGGAGTTCTTTAGCCAATTTTGCAAAAAAAAAACGTTTATGAGATCGCCATGTAAATGATAAAATTTAACAGAATAGTGAAGTCATTGTAATTCCATACAACAGTTTAGTGAATCTGTGAAACAAGTAAATAAAAAGTTAGGGATGGCCGCCAAATATGTAACTATAATAAGGGTAGGAATTTTATTTCTCAAAATCTTGACAAATTTTATAAGTGATTTTAGAATCGTTACGATTTCTAACTCGATGAAACGAAAAAGCGACACTAAAAAGAGATAAACACAAATCTATATGACTAAGCCTGCGAGAGAATGAGATATGAATTTTACATTGTGCTGCACAGTTTAGACTTAGAGAGTCGATAAGACCAATGATTAAACATAGGTCCAATTTGAACCGACATAAAACTGATAATAATATATTATCTACTATCTTCTGCCCGCAATTTCATCCGCGTAGAAAGTTTTTAAGTATCCCACGGGAACTCTTTAATTTTTCGGGATCAAAAGTATCCTATATGTTGACCAGGGATATAAGCTTCCACCATAAAAAAAATCATTTAAATCGGTCCAGTCGTTTCGGAGATTAGCGGGTACAAACAGACAGATAAACAGAGAAACAAAACATTTGATAAAATCTATATTAGTTCTATTTCACTTCTTACATCCTCCTGACTCGGTTTTTAGCATTTTTTTCATTGTACAGAAATTCAACCTCTACAGTTTTATTATATGTACAGATAAGTATATTCTCTGAAGTTTCACTTCTACTGCGTGTGAACTGCACACACAATTTCTTTTATTGACTTTTATTTAAATAAGTGTGTGTATTCGCTTCTAAAGTCATAAAAAATGTGAATCCCTACCCCAACTTTTGAACTACGAAGTAGAAAATTCTGAAAAAAAATTAACAAAAATTTGTACGTACAATATTCGTTGGGTATTTTTTTGAGATATGAGGTATTTTCGACTCGATACTTGCTCATTGTTCCGTAGTTAAATTACAAAAAAAGAAAGCGACTCAAGAGTAACTAAAAAGCTAAATAATAATATTTTCTACAAGATCCTCAAGTCATTGCCGAGTAAAACATAAAAATTATAATAATATACTATACAATTTTTTTTGGTATATATTTTTGAAGTGTGTTTTGTATTTTCTTCTTTTTTTCTACTTTTTAGTTACGCATATCCTTGAAAAGCTTTAAAAGAAATATATATGAAACACGTTGTACATGCTTATAATAATCTAGGGTTGCTCTCGATTTCCCTGTTATCCACTTGTCAGATCCTAACTTGGCGATAATGGGACCACTTCAAGAGTTATACTCTTTCGAATAAAGAAAACCTGAAAATCGGTCCACAATCGACGGAGAAATCACATAACAAAAAACCAAAAAATCATACAGTCGAATCGTAACCCTTTTTAAAAATCGGTTAAAGATATTACCCATTGAATTATATTGTTACGAATTACAGGACTCGAATTAAAAATGCCGTTGGAACTACTATAGAATTTATTAGAACTGTACAAACACGTATAAAACAAATACAAATAATACTGGATGCAACCAGTTCACACTGGACGATTCAATGTAACTCGACACGCGCAAAGTCCGTCGTCTATATCGCTAATCGAGAGTACTACAAACGTCTTACTCGTCTCGTAGTCGTCGCTTGACTTCCCCACCCCTCCATTCGGGAATTGTTTTATACTAACTATACAGTACAAAAAAACCGGCCGCGCGCACTGAGTTTCCGAGAAATAATAATTTGCACACCTGGTTATCTATTCCTGCGAACGGCCAATAAAGTCGAAAACAATAACAATAGGCTATTGTGTAATTGCAAATACGAAGTAATAAAAAGAACACCGAATGCGGGAGGGGCAATAAACATTATGCGCAGCATTTCTTTGTCTGTATGTGACAATAGGTATGCAGGTGGCTCAACTTGTAACAATATAAAAAGTAAGTACACCACTACCATTGAGTAGTACTAGTTGTACAAGATGATCTACTGATTCAATAAAACAGTAAATGATTTTAATTTGGACTATTGATGTCCGTTTTCTGAGGTTACCAGTTATGTGTTCAATAACAATTGATTCCATAAAGTTCTGTAATAAATAAACTTAGGTCAAGTGTTATTGAGTTTCTGAATACGTATGGAAGCATGCGATAACTATTCGACAACTAGTACCAAAACTCGCCACTAGATGAATCTATTTAAGAAGGAATAACTAATATTAATTTTACTACTTTAATTCATCATTATAACTAGTAATACACCGAATTATTATTATTTTAGCGATTTAAAGTCATTTTGGTCGTTTTACATAATACATTTAGATAATTTCATTGATGTATAATTGATAATCACTGTTATAAAAAAAACAGAACAGACAGAAGTGATAACTTAAACTAGTCTAAGTTGAACTATGAATGAATTAATGAATTAAAACACTTTATTGTTCACCAAAATTAAAACTACGTTCTTAAAAACTAGATACAATAAATGTTGAACAAAGGGCGGCCTTATCGCTTAAAGCGATCTCTTCCAGGCAACCCCTTAAACTAAGGAAAATATTAAAACATGACAGTGGCGGTGTAGACAATAAGTAATATAAAAAATATATGAAATAAGGAAATGTATAAAAATAAAATAAAATCATTATTATATACTATATAAACACAGTACATATCATAATACATATAGAATAAGCAGCACTATACCTGAGAGGACCAAAAATAATTAAAAACCATGATTTTAAAAGAGGATACTGACTTAGCTTGTCTGATGTTGAGTGCCAGTGAGTTCCATAAACGGACAGCCTGTACTGTGAAGGAGTTGTCAACGAAGGAAGAAGTATTTAGTATTGAAATTGTTTAACTTGAAAAAAGCTTAGGTTATTACTTAAATTTTATGTATATAGCGCGTGGGTTATATATAGTATATATATATATATATATATATATAGTAAGAGAGGAGGAGCCTGCCTATCGCTGCCGTATGCGTAGAGAAAGAGAAGCCAGAGAGACTGGCGCCGTAACGCGTTACGTAACGAAGCGGTTTACCCTCCCATAAGAAGTTATCACTTCAAAAACATTTCTAATTTTATGTCAAATTGTGTTTGATTTTTCATAATATTTGGGTACGCTTTGCCGTTTGATTGGCATATAAAACGTGTCTGCACTTCTCTGAGGTTTTCTGGATTTGGCATGCTTATTTTAGTTCGGGACAATTTTGCTATTTCCTTACTTACTATAGATATCACTCTTGACACAGTGGTTTTATGGACGCTTATATAAACACCAATACCTACCTGAAAAGTACCAGTAGCGTAAAAGCGTAAAGATATACAAATTTACTCCAACGGGGACAATGTGTATTTACGATTAACCATAGGTGCTTATGCAGGATATTTTTTTTCACATAAGTACATCTCGGTACCCTTACTGAACCGATATCTCATTTTAAACTTTTCAGCTGTAAATAATACGAATGGATTTCTACGTATCCTTAAACTTTGGGGTATGCAATAATGTGCGATATTTCCATATTCAACTCCGATGAACTGCTGTCCATAATTCTAATATTTTTAGTATTAATCGCTTATCCAAATAAACGATGTGATATATGAAACAGTTTACAATTTAATACAATTAATTATATGTTAAAACATTATAATTATATGTTAATAAGTCAAAATTAACCTTTAGGTTAATTTTGACCGCGATCGGTGGTTCGCGGCGACCTACGCTATATTACTGCCGTTTCACAACGTATTATGGCTGGGAAAGAAGAAACTTCCCAGCAACACGCCTAGTCTAACCTATGGGGGGGCTATGTCTCCTGGCGTCCCTCGCGGGGACGTGGAGAGATCGCGATTGGTGGCGTCCATAACGCCGCCGTCTGTGACGCCGTCGTCTGTGTCTGTCTGTCAGTGCCTGCCAGCCTGCCGTCCTAACCGTGGGTGGGCTGATCCGGGCCAACCGTTTTATAATAACGTCGACCCTGTCCGTGAGGACGTTACGCGGTCGTCGCACGAGAGCCTTTCGCTGAGGCTTATAATCGAACGAGGACACGACGTGCGGATTTCGATGGTGCGGCGCGAGATCGAAATATTTACCCGAGAGCGACGTAATGTAGTTTTTGATGGAGGAAGCTCCAGAACGCGGTGGAGGTCGACGTTACGCATATAGAGGGGAGTACCGACGGCTCTGCGGATGAATGTATTCTGCACGATTTGCAGTTTCTTTAAAAGAGCAGGCTTGGCACGGCCGAATACCACAGTCGCGTATGTCATGATCGGGCGGACCTGGCATAAGTATTTCACAAGCGAGTTAAATATTACACTTATAGTATACATATGATGAAATTGAAAACATAGCACCATGTATTTTGACATAACGCCATCTAGCTGTGATATATCTGCAAAAGTAATGTTTTAGTACTTCATTATTTGAAGAACAGACAAAGATGCTATACCATACAGCCTCGTCATTTGAGTATATTGACTACCATTGACTTAAATAAAAACTAATGCAATTTTGTCTACCCTCTGAAAAAAGCAATTTGTTTATTTTATTTTGAAATAAGAATAGAACGTTTTACATTCTATTCCTAGTTTGATTTTTCAAAGGCTAGTGTGCAAAATTGTCGTCAGCGGCAAGGGTCGTTAATAACCGACCATATTATCGCCTAATTGTGAACAATATTTGCCAAATTTTTGAAGTCGGTTAAAAACTGCGTTTGTCATCTCTACGAAACGTTTTATAGTTTGTGGACTGTGAAGCACTTGTCCGAATTTTTATGCAAATATAAACACGTTACCTTCAATACGTTGCCTATTATAGAAGACCTTACAAACATTATGCAATAAGTAGCTACGTTGAAAAATTGTAAGTAAATACGATTATGTAAACGAATCTATTCGAGGCAGCCAGTTATGGTGTAGCTGCTAAATATTCTAACTAACTGCATTTATACAAATTCCATTACTACGTAGGTATTTGTACATTTCACATGAGGCGTGCTGAATGAAATAACATACATTGCAAAGCTGTATTTAGTTTAGAACATTTGCCATAAGGTGCGTTTAAACCAAACGGACACAGAGCTAGAGCTAGAACTTGTTCTAGCTCTAGCTCTGTGTCCTTGCCCTTGTCTAATGCCCTTGGGCATTCTTTCTCGGTGTTTTTTAAACGAAATAAAATTCTTAGCGTTCACACCAAAGCATCAACGAGCAAGAATGAGAACCAAGAACTAGGATTCTTGCACGATAGATATTTAGATCAGTCGAACGAATGCTCACTGCCTGTTCATGTTAATTCTGTAATTGGTAATGCTTCGTTATAGCCGACTGACAGGAATGTTATAATTGCAAGTGCTCTTATTCTGTTTCAAAACCTCAAAAAAGAAAAGAAGAAGGAAACGTTGGTGGGTGACGTTTTACAGTCTTCAAACGTCTGATCCCACAGACATCTAGAATTTTGGTAGGCTTCTATCATAAATAGCCTTTTTCTTGAGACCAACCCATAGTTGAATCGATGAGTGATACGGATCATTAACATCTAAATAATTGAATAGAAAATAGAACATTTTATGTTCAAAAACAACCTTACTCTTGGTTTACCGTTTGATTTTACAGTAATTGATCCTAACTAACTACACTATGATTTGGTATAATAATACGGAATGTGTTTATATTTTCAAAATCAGCCGATTCGGTTCCTGACAAGGATAATTGATTTTTCAATAATCTAATAAGGTTCTTTTCTTGTTCTTTTTAAGGTGCATATTTGAACTACGCAAGTATGACCATGTCTCTTAATTCCGATTTTCAAGTTTTCTCAAGTGATTGCCAATTCTATTTCGCCGGAATACTCGCATTCTTTCTTTTCTCTATAGTATTTTATTTGTCCCAAGTACTCCTGATTACCTTAAAAAACGTTTTGAATTTCTTTCGTGCTCTCATAATTTCCGCCCTTCTACTAAACTGAAATTGAACACTCCTGCGCGTAACTTAACTTTTTACAACAAATCTTTTACTGTTAAGGCTATACAGCTTTGGAACACGCTTCCTGTTACTATCAGGCTACTATCTCTAGAAGAGGTTACATCTTCCCTCTTCCCGCCACCCCGCTTCCATAGTCACGACGTTCTGTGCAGAGTGACATTGACAACATATCACTTTTGACAGTATGACAGTGACGTTTCAGTTAACCGTATATATATATAAAAGATATTTTCTAATCATTTCGGGATTAGGACGACACAGTCAGTCAAACACAATTGAGTTTCTCTGTAAGAAAAGAAACGACATTTAATGTTCTTATTAACAATGTATGTTCCTAATCACAATTACAATACTTTAACAATGGAATTAATATTATTATTTATTATTATTAATATACATATTTATTATTAAAATATAAGTAGTTCGTACTATATGTTACGTATGCCACCATCGCCATTATCATCTCAATTCATTCCTGGGGTTGTCTGGAAGAGATTGCTTTTTACCGATAAGATCGCCCTTTGTACATAACTACTTATAATTTTAGTCTTTAAGTTCATGTTTGTATTGGTGTATAATAAAGTGTTATCTATCTATCTATCTATCTAATGACACAACTTTAATTTTCGTCAAAATCGGCCTCTAAACTCCTTTGAGTGTTGTTCGCTATTTCGTATACTGAAGGATTTAGCCCTGAAGGTCCACTTGAAAAATTTAACCTGCATATTGCCTGTTGTCTACTTAATAATACTCCTTGATTCTAAAATTTAATAATACGTACTTGAAAATTAAAAAACAAAGTGTATTATTACAACTGGCCATGTGTGGATGTAAATTGTAAAAGATAATAAAGCTTTATGATTCTATGAATGAATCTTTGTGTGTTTGTTCATGGACCTGATCGCGATAGCTGCCAGGGATTTCTAGGAACTTGTTACAAATGGTTCATTAAAACTAGGCACTATACCTGAAATCGATTCGAGCGACTTCGGGGTCGCTATAGGCTAATTACTTTCCTCTAAAATTATACTTTAAGAAGTTTAGGATTAAGAAACTTGAGTGTTATGTCGCTATAACGGTTCGTTTTCTGTTCATGCAGTCAAACTATGAAATGCCCTCCCTCATGTGACCCAAGAAAGTCCGTCGGAAATCATTTTTAAAAGTTAAAGAACACCATCTGTCCTAATTAACTGATATATTTATATATTTTGCCAGGTGGTAGGGTATTTTCCCGACTAGATAGTTACCACCCCTGGTCTGGAGTGTGCCACCATAACACCCTTGAGCTGTTTTCCGGCATTAACGACCAGGTTCCAGTCTCCGTTTCTTAAGGGAGACTGCTCTCTTGAGCAGCAGCGCATTTGTAATACCTTTGGTGTTGCAAATGTCCATAGGCGATGGTAACCGCTTTACATCAAGTGGGCCGTCTGCCTATCTGCTGAATTTCTGCAATAAAAAAAATGTATATATATTGAAATGTAGCATAAAATGTCATTCAAAGTAAAACTCCAAATTAAAATTGGGCAAGCTCTGAAAGTGGTCCGAACTAATATATGGAGAATTAGTATACAACTAATATCATTTTATAGTATCGTGCAAAATTGGCGCAAAATATCCACCGTTGATGTAGAGAGACTTACATTATACAGCGGTCAGTATTTTTCATTGCGGTTTTCCTTTTATCCCTCTAGCTTCTATCCACCTAGCGTCTGAGTAACGCGCGATATGAGCGATAAGGCAACCTTTTTTACTTTTGTAAAAACCTCTTTATAACGAATTTTCAATCATTGCCTAAATCGATTACATAATTAACCTCTATATAAAGAGTTTTGACAACCTACAACCTTTGCATAAAGTATTCTATCGATCTACCCAACAAGAATTTACGTCTTGACAGTTTCATACATACTCGTTTACCGTAAGACAATACAGGAATGTAAATTTTCATAATAAATTAAAGTTTAGTGTCGTAAGATATATAAATAGAAATTCACTTTTTATTTCAAGTTTCCCTTAACCTTGTTAAAACGAATATTAGACCAAATAAACCTCTATATAACAACACTCTTTATAACGAACTTGTTATACCGAATATTTACTAATCTCCTTCAGATTTATTATATAACAAGGATTCATTCTAATAAGCAAAAAAAGAAGAAAACTATATATAGTTATAATTTTTTAAAGCACTTCAACCGCAGTATGGCATTCCGAAAATATTACCGTTGGATTATTTTTAACTTTGTATTATTATCGGTTGATAGAAGCCAGAAAAAAATATATAATCTCGATTTGAAATTACCACATGGCCCTGCGTGAGTGGCGGATACACCGACAAAGCGTAGTTATATTGCTGTTTCCTGATTTTTTACCCGGGTAAATCCGATTGAAGACAATCGGCCGCGCGAGGGGGAAACCTCGGGGTCAGTGATATGGGATTCACCTCGTAGGGGTCGCACTAACGTTCCCGCAGGAATGCTATTATCATTAGTACAACGAGGAGGGCTCTCATGAGCTATTTGATTTGGTGCCTACGTCGCCATTCTATCAGAGCACCACTCGCCCGCGAATTGGAGTTAAACCACACTTCCTAGACACTTGGAAGTTCTCCACGGCACGTGATGGACGCGCCTTCATGCCGTATGTTTCCAAGTTATGGAATGAACTCCCTCCCGCGATTTTCCCAGAGCCCTACAATATAGGGCTCTTCAAAAAGGGCGTGTACAGATATTTAAAGTGTCAACTATGTAGTGTTGCAGATGTACATGGGCGACGGCAGCTATCTGCCACCAGGTGGTCTAATTTCCAGTTTGTCTACAAGCAAACATTTAAAAAATCATACCACGGTTTGGGATACTCTCTAAAACCTGACCAACCCCAGAACGTCCCTTGGCCGTGTTGTGGGCTCGCTTGCGCATTCACCTCCAGCCCGGACTTACGACGGCCTGCCCTTTTATGGGCTGGCCTCATTTATTAGCCGGAGAACTGGACCTCTTCGGCTACTTCGAGATGAGAAGGGCCGCATGGATCGGTGCACGTCCCTCCTCTCTGTCCTTTATGGGCCGTCGCCTATAGATGTTTGCAACACGACGGGCGAAGCCAACGTGTTGTCAGCCATTGGATACGATAGGAGGGATGGAATAGGAGGCATGAGATGAGGCGCTGCAATGTGTTCCTGCACGCGCGTCGAGTACGTAGAGACGGCGCAACACCCAGTCTGCACGATAAAGGGCTTAATGAGCCAAGACCGTCGAGGTTATCGGAAGTATCTTTGGTTCCCAAGACTCTGACATTACGGCGTTGAAATGGAACACTGAGGTAGTTTAGTTGGTAGGTCCGAGCATGCCATCGGTCCAACACTACCTTACTGCTATTAATATGCTTAACTCGTTAAGAAAAAACAAGGGATGCGGTAAGAGAATGGGATAGGAGAGGAGGAATCTCTATCCCTCTGGATCAGACAGGAGGAATCCAATAGAAGGAACACATAGCAGAGAAAAGGGGAGGAGGAAGTGGGCTTTAGATATTTCCCAACTAGGTGGAGGAGCGAGATGTAATGCTCCTCCCCCTCAAAGGACGATCTTCCAGCGACGCTATTGCTATGCCTCGCAAGTCTAGGCCCCTCTGTTATTCTTGGAAATTTACATATAAGTGTATAGGTATATGTTGTATAACCGCGACCCGCGGCCGTCTAGTCGCCCCGGTCCCAGTCGTAGGAAACGGGGGGATGCCGATATGATCATCGGCAAACCTTCTCCACACGACTTATATATTGTTTTGTTTTTTTTTGGAAAAAAACTGTATTGTACAGAATTTAGTATTATGAATCTTATACATAAGTAGTTTTACTTAATACAACACCAACATCATTTGCCACATATTGAGCAATTGAAATTATACTAGCTACCGTAAGTATAAACAAAAGAGAGAAAAAAGAACAATGATATACAATATCTAAAAAGAAGAAGTAGAAAATAAGAAAGAGAGCCAATATCACACCAAATGCCTGCGACCAGCCGCAAGGAGGACGCTAATTGCCAGAAATACTTGATATAATGGTTTACTTGATTTTCAAACATTCAAGGATCATTTGTTTATAAGTGCGGGGCCTGGTTGCCGCGATATCTATTTAGTAGAAATTGTGATTATATGAGTGCACTAGCTGGTAAAGCGGAGATCGTTTGCCGGCGTTTGTTCGGCAACGCGTAGTGGCAAACAATCAGCAAGGACCCCGGCAATGCGTCCTGGTAGGAACCCTGTAACACAACTTATTAATTATAGATGTACAGTCGTATCTATTATGACACAAATCATATAGAAACATTTTTGTTTTGTCGAGAATAGTTTGCGACCTTAATTATTGCACAACGCCATCTATTATAAGTGTTCCACTACAGGACCATCGGAACTCTAACTCTCACTTATCACACGAAACAATTAGCACAGGGCTAACCGTTTCATGGCGATATTCTGTGTTCGCGTGGTATCATACCGATCGTGCCGACCCTAACTGCTGTAATCAAGATAATGATTCCAGCATGACTTTACCACATTAGGGTACGTACCCATTCTACGTGACCCATTTTTTATAATTTATTACCCCCCTCGGCGGTTGCCTGTAGTATATGCCAAGACCTCCCCCGTCCTCCTCTCCTTTTCGCGTAGTAATTCATAAATATTGTTTTAAATATTTTTTTGTAAACATAAAGTTAAAAAAAGCGCTAAACTTGCGCGGCGCTTGATACGCCATATTTGAATGTAGCTCGAAAAAGCGCGACATTTCCCTAGAAGATAATGACTACGTGACTAAAATCTGTGACCTTCTTGTGACCAAGCCTGGTATTTTGAAGACCCCTCTCCTCCCTGAACGGGTCACGTAGACGGCCTCTGTGGTTGAGCGGGCTAAGCCGTTGCCGGCCTACCTCGCTGCAACGCAGAGGCTCCGGGCTCGATTCCTGGTATAGTAAATTTCGGAAACGTATTTTCTCCGTTGTTTACTATGGTCTGGGTGTCTGGGACCGGCCCCAGAGTAATACGTTGTATATTACCCATAACACAAGCGTTACTTGCTTAATTTGGGGATATACAATATGTGTTTTTGTCTGCCGATTATTATTATTATTATTATATGGGTACGGTCCCATACCTATCAGGCACTATAAGTATTTGTGAGTTTTTGTCACCTCTACGTAACTCTTCATAGTTCGTGGGCTGACACGCACTTACCCGATATTTTATCTTTAGATATTTGTACGCTAAAGACCAACGGGCTTGTTGTTACACATTGTGGTCACGTTCATTCAATATAGTATATTAAAATTTAATGAGTTTGTACAGCTGGTAATGATTAATGTTTCAGAAATAATTATAGGCAAACGACCAACTTCTATCTCGGTCGTTAGGCATCGTCGAGATATATAGGCACCGCTTAAGCTGCATCCACATCTGTATCAATCGATTCATTTCATTATCTCTTAAGCCGAAAATAGAAGGTTAATTTTTGTCTTTCAATTTTGATAGAAATGATACAACTTTAAAAATAAAGGAACTTAATTTTTCGAAAAGGTTTTGTTTATATGTGACTTTTTAACTACTTATTTGGTATTTAATGGTATGCACACACAGTGCAGAGAAAAAAGTGTTTAAAGTAATAGGTTGGGAAAAAGGCTTTTCGCATATAGTATGTATGAACTTGTAATAAGATCTGTTTGGCTATACCATTTGTATCTAGCTGGTTTTGGTATCATTAAAAAGTTTTAATAAAACACAAAATTAATACATATATCAATCAAGTTTCCACTAAAAAATAATTTATATTAAAAAAAATTGCCTCAAATAGTTAATTACAAGAAAAAGAACATAATTATATTTACATTAGGTTAGGTTAGATCAATATTGAACAAAATCGAAAAAAATGTCACAATAATTACTAATAAAATAGAAATAAAAAAAGAAAAGTATGAAAAAAAAAGAAAAAGTTTGTCATTATTCAAAAAATTCTAAGTAATTTGGATCACTCCAAATTATAACATTTTTGAATATATTAGAAAATGTTGTAATATAGAATTTTAATATATTAGTATAAGATAAAATAAAAGAAAACTTGACTTAGTTATATTGTATTCTACCGTATGGGTACATTCCCTTAGTTTGACAAATTAGTTTTGAATTTGAATTCACTGACGGTTGCCCGTTAAGTAATAAACTTGTCGGTAATTTCATATACAATAGCTCTAGCTGTCATGTTCAAGGTAGCGTAACTGTGGCTTTTTTGGATAGCCGCTATTTAGCGGGTTATTACAATAGTTACCCATCTCTAAGCTAAATTGATTTTGTCCTACTGATATATGGGTGCGGTTGTAGTTACAACGATGATGCCATGGTACATAATGTAAACAAGTTGACATACCAGATCACCTCTGTGTTGTTGTTGGCAATGATTTCTTATGGTCACAACATATGCTTATAACAATTTTATGTTCGTATTTTGATAATTTTGGTCACTGTGTTCTTTTTGGAAATCCATAGCCATATTGTTTCTATAATAAATCCTTATGGAATTTTCGTATCCGTTTCTCTGTCTTGGTAAATTTTAATATTTTTTCTCAGAAACTACTAACTTTATTTATTTATTAACTACTAGGACATGCCCGCGACTTTGTCCACAGTTGACTAGAAATTTCCGAGGGATTTCCGGGGCACAAAGTATAGCGCAGCATTTAAAAAAGAATGTAAACTATCGTTTTATTGTTTGTCAAGAATAAGTAAATTTTTATTCACCCGAACAACTACAAACCGATCCCGGGAAAATTCCCGCGGGACTCTAGGGATGAAAAATATCACACGTAAAAACACAAAGCCTAAACCGCATCAAAATCGGCCCAGTAATTTTTACGTGAATCCCGAACAAACAGACAAAGCGACAAACAGACAAGAAATCTAAATAAAAATGTTTCGTGTTCTCTAGTTGACTTTTTTTTAAATAGCTTCAATGTACAGACACGGCATGTTTAGAATTTTATAATATTATAGTTGTAAATGAAAGACAGAAAATGTAGTCTATATGTTGCTACGTATAGGCCACCGCCTGCCAGGCCCTCGCGGAGTGGCGAAGCTTTGTACCTACCTATGGCCCTGGCATTTCGGGCGAAGAATGGAACACAGAAGATTTTAGAGAGAAAGAAAGAAAAAATATTTATTTTGGACAAGATACAAAAGATAGTGATACAAAAGTTCTACTAAAGCTTGCTCAGCATAATCACAACCAGTGCTGATCTTCTACAAATACCTCTAAGTGATCCCACAGATTAGTTCCACAAAGCGAATTTAAGACAAAAAAAGCTTTTTATTAATTATAATATCTTATTTTTAATATATATTATATATAGATAATATATATTATATTATATATATTAAAAATACGATATTATAATTAATAAAAATAGCTTTAGAAATAAGTTATTTTATACTTTTTAGTTTTTGAAGTCGTTTTTTTTTAAACGAAGTTTTTTTTATTTCTTACATTAAGTGTCTAGCTGTGGGTGGGCCTACGAAAGGTGTCGCGCGCCTTCAACAATATAGGTCCCAAGAAACGGGAACGGAAAAAATTTTCATAAAATGTAAACCACTGGGCCAAAGTATGTTAAATTTTAGGGGACCAAATGGCAACAATTCTGCATCAAACTACAGAAGAATCACGTAAATCGTATCAAAATCTCAGCGTAGTCGATGTACATATGGAACGGAATGGAAAAAAAGCGCCCCAATTAGCCTCCAAGAAGTCTTTGACGACGTTAAGACGCTGCTGGTCTTCCTGGAGGAGCTGAGGTGGATGGAGTAACACCTCGTCGATTTACGGAAACCGCCCGCTTGCAGAAAAAGAAGTGAGTATCCCCGACTCGGGTAGCAATAACATTCCTTGAGAGGGGTGGGTGGGGGCTGTGTGCCACCCCGCGCGTCCACACCCTAGCAGCGGTTTGTGCAATAAGACAAAGACATCATAAGAAAAAGGAAAAACCATAATGCATACTAAAAAAAATTACACTGCAACATCCCTATTTTATTTTATTTTTATAATATTATAAATGCGAAAGTAACTCTATCTCTCTGTCTGTCTGTCCGTCTGTCTGTTCCGTTTTCATGGAAAACTACAGGACCGATTTGACTGAAACTCAGTATATATATATATATATATATATATTAGGTTGGGGAAAAAGTTTCTTCGCATTTTATATAAAAATTCAAAAGGTTTTTTTATAAAATTTATTTACATTTGACTAAAGTATGTAGGTGCCATTTTGTTGGATAACTTTTTGCCATCTTGTAGGTAGGGACGTGACCCCATTGCTATAAAAATTTTGGGGCTTCTGATCGAAAAACCGCGACAAGTGGTATTGACAGTCCTCTCGTGATGTTAACCTGACACCGCCCAAGGAATTCTGCAGAAACCGAAACAGGTGAAAATCTGAAGGTGCAAGGTCAGGACTATGTGGCGGATGCATTAACACCTCCCAGCCAAACTCTCGTAATTTTTACTGAGTGGCTAAACATGTACGAGGTCTAGCGTTATCATGGTGAAAAACCACACCCATTCTGTTGATTAATTCCGGCCGCTTTCTCTCAACTTTTTGCTTTAATCTCACCAGTTGTTCGTAGTAAAGGTCAGAATCGATGGTCCTGCTTGGCGGCAACAGCTCATAATGAATAATGTCCTTCCCACCATACACACAGCATCACCTTGTTGCGAGTTAACCCGGGTTTCGCCACAGTCTGTGAAGCCGGACCGGCCTTTGATCACGATTTTTTTCGCCCGGTCTTATCGTACGTGATCCACTTTTCATCACCAGTTATCAGCTTCTTCAAAAATGGTTAGGTTTGATTACGTCATAACAAAGAATCACAAATGAGTACACGGTTCATTAGGTTTCTTTCAGTGAGCTCATGAGGCACCCAAATATCGAGCTTTTTTGTGTACCCAGCATTTTTCTAATACGCCAAAACCGTTTTGTGGTCAATTCCCAGTTCTCCAGCTACATCGTAACTACTAATATGCCGATCTTGCTCCACTTTTTCAAAAATGGCATCAATTTTGTCCGTAACAGGGCGACCAGAGCGACGTGCATCTTTGATATCAAAATTTCCGGATTGAAAACGATTAAACCAAATTTGCGCTACTCTCACAGATACTTCATTAGGTCCATAAACATCACAATTTTTTTTCGCGGCTTGTGTAGCATTTTACCTTTTTTGTAGTAAAATTTTAAAATGTATCGAATTTCTTCATTAGATTCACTCATTTTAACAATAAGAAAAACAAATGAAAATCACACATTTTCCTAATTTGAATTTGGAATTGTCTTCTTTAAAATTAAAACTTTTTAATGATACCATAACCAGCCAGATACAAATGGTATAGCCAAAGAGATCTTATAACAAGTTCATACATACTATATGCGAAAAGACTTTTTCCCCAACCTATTATATATATATATATATATATATATATATATATATATATATATATATATATATATATTGTGTGCCGATATATATATATATATATGTATATATTCGATCCGAGGATGAACATAGGGATAGTTTCCAGGATAAAAATATATTTGTCTACTTGTTTGTTTTGCTTTTACGGAAAAACTATTTGACCGATTTGGTTGAAATTTGGTATATATGTTATTTTAATACCGAGGGTGGACATGGGATACTTTTCATCCCGCAAAAGGGGACACATTTTGGGATATATTTATGTAAATGTTATCCTAGAAAGTAGGATAGGTTTCTGTGATTTTACATTTTGGTAATTTTGGTCAATTTGGTCAATTTGGTAATTTTGGTCAATTTGGTCAATTTGGTAATTTTGGTCAATTTGGTCATTTTAGTTAATTTGGTCATTTTGGCCAATTTGGTCATTTTGGTCAATTCGGTCATTTTGGTAATTTTGCTGATTTTGGTCATTTTGGTCACTTTGATGATTTATGTACTTTACAGATCGATAGACGGGGGACAGGTAAATAAAACTAAAACGGGTTGAAATATAGGTTTAAAGTTTCTATTTTATAGATATAAAAAATTATTACTATAAAAAATGCAATAGTAACTCGTTCTGTCTGTCTGTTAAGCCTTCACGGAAAAACTACTAGGAGTACTTGATCGGTTTGGACATAAATATTTTTCATCTTGGGAGATGGGATAGTTTGCGATACAAAATGAAGTAAATTTTCCGGAGGCCAATAGCACTAACATAATATTTTTATACAATGTAACCTGTATTAACGCCTGCTGTTTAAACAAGAGACACGCACTAGAGTTTGAACTCTAGTACCTACATAAATTCCTTACTTGTTTGGCATCTTTCTTATCTTAAAATTCTTAGAAAAATTGAGGATGCCGCTCGATTTCTCCTCAGAATTTTTCACTACAAAAACCCACTGGTATTTTATATAATGAAACATATTCCGATAACACCCAGATTAGAGCAAACATTTGATCAGCACCAAAAAACCCCACAGAGATTCTGAATCTCGAATAGCATACTCCAATATCTCCCAGGTTGGAGCAAATATTGGGTCAATAGCGAACAGCACATCGGGATTCTAGATCTATTGAACTAATCGACTGTAGTTAAAGCGAATAGACCAGAAAATAAACATCCGTTATTCAAAACAAAGCAAATTCCGCTCCTCAGAATCATCTTCGTCAAACAAATAAAACAAGATGTATTATTACCGCTTGCAGGTGAGCGATCTGCGGTTATCGACCTCTTCATTTACGTACTTTATACTTTTTTGTGATAAGTATAGAATATAAAGTAATGTAGAAAGAAAAACGCAAGTATATTTAATCGATCAGACGCCAGAGGTAAGGACGGCGCGCGCGCACGTCTGAGAGACACCACTCTATATTTGTCAAGAACACGTAAACTGTATATAATCGTATTATAACTTGGACATGAAGCAACACGCGATTTTTTTATATAATAATATTTTATATTTCACAAGGATACGACACATGTAAAGACAAATATACGATGAAAAAAAAATCCTAAATAATGTTAACACTGTCAAATTCTATCTCATTCTCTCGCAGGCTTAGTCCTATAGATTTATGTGTTTATATCTTTTTAGTGTCGCCTTTTCGTTTCATCGAGCGTCAGATCACAACGATTCTAAAGAAGGTGTCACTTCCAAAAAATTTAAAGTCCATTTTTTTTATTAATCTCTAATTGGTCCAATATTTCGCTCCCTCTGCAATTTACCATGTCTATCGTCTATGTAATGTTAAGAAATTTCAAAAGACCCATGTCTGTGCATTGAACATATCCAAATACTTAGATTTGACTATGATGTTCAAGTGGACTACAATACAATAGTATTCTGTTTGTTTGGATTCACATAAAAGTAATGGACCAATTTGAATTTGCTTTTCACTGATGAATAAGTAAATTTTCCGTCTTAAAATCTGGAGTATTATTATTCCGATAATAATTTAATCCGATACGAATTTTAAACCAATGTGCTGCCAGGTAACTGGAACCCATCCACTGATGAAGACAACTCAAGGTTGTTATGGGCGCATACACTTTACCGGGGGTGGTTGCCATCCAGACGAGCAGATGCCTTATTTATCATGAGGTTTTTTCTGAACATATACAAAGTCGCGGACAAATTCTAGTTCCAAAAAGAAAAATAAACATAGAATGTTTCGCCTGTCTAATTGTGTTTAAAATAACAACTCTTCGGCTAAACGAATTTATTTTTGTAAGATGAAGAACAAAATGTTAAACTATAATTTAAGCTCAAAGTGCGATAAACCACACTCACAGTCAAGATGAAGCGCACCTGCATTCCAGAGTGATGTTCACCCCCATTTCCTTGTTTCTTTGAATACATATGAATATTGAATATGCACTACTTACCGACGATTGGGAGTTCATCCACATTTCCTCGACACTTATAATTCATGCATATTTATTCATGATTATTACTTCCCCCATTTATATCTATCTTGTACTAATTGACCTTTGCCCACTTCGTTGGGCGCTACACGAAATAAGCCAACACATAATTACACATGGGAAAACACTCCTTCTCGTGCCAACTTCGCTGGGCACTACTCGAGATAAGCAAACACATAATTGCCCATGAGAAAATACTCCTTCTCGAGCCAACTTCGCTGGGCACTACTCGAGATAAGCCAACACATAATTGCCCATGGGAAAACACTCCTTCTCGAGCCAACTTCGCTGGGCACTACTCGAGATAAGCCAACACATAATTGCCTATGGGAAAAACACTCCTTCCCGTGCCAACTTTGCTGGGCGCTACTTGAGATAAGCCAACACATAATTACCCATGAGAAAAACACTCCTTCTCGAGCCAACTTCGCTGGGCACTACTCGAGATAAGCCAACACATGATTGCCCATGGGAAAACACTCCTTCTCGAGCCAACTTCGCTGGGCACTACTCGAGATAAGCCAACACATAATTGTCTATGGGAAAAACACTCCTTCCCGTGCCAACTTTGTTTTCCTTGTCCACGCAATTTTTTTATTAAAACTTTCCTTGTCCCTTAAGGAACTTAGGAAAAAAAATTAACTGAATCGGTCCAGCCGTTCTCGAGTTTTGCGCTTAGCATTATTCATTTTTATTTGTATAGATAGATAGAATAGAAAGATAGATATGCTATGTATATATGTGTATATATATAGGCATACGATCTTATTCATAGAGTATATTCAAACGTACTCTACCTCGTGGCATCGGGTGGAAATTCGGCTAGGGTAAGCCGGTTGAAAAAACTTACCGTATGAAGCAAGCGCCGACTACACCGCCGTTCAAAAAACGTCTAACTTACGATGTATTTTTTTATTACAATTTATCTATATAATATATACGTGAAGCAAAAACTTTGTAGCCCTTTTTACGAAAATTGCACGGACGGAGGAGTATGAAATTTCGCACACTTATAGTTTATACAGAGAAAAAGCGACGAATGCTAATTTTGTTTTTAATTATGCATAAAAATACATTAAACCATAAAAAAATATTACACACACTACCGTGTATTTGACACACACACGCATATATACTCTTTTGTTTATTGTTCAAGTCAAATTAACAGAGTAGCCTTGGCAAAATCTGTGATTATAGAAGTTTATAGCCTTTGACATTAATTATTATGGTCGAATTTCGACCACGGGCGACCACTAGTATTTTGAATTTTGTAATCTTAACACATATTTTGAAACAAAAGCCGGTGCCCGATCGGGTTACGAGTTGCTATTTCATCCAATACGTGTTTAAAGCCGCCGAGCGTAAGAGCTAGTAATACAGGAACATTTTGAGCTTATGGCTCAACTGATGAGTTCCATCATCTCGACGACAAGAACGAAAGTCACAACCCCGGACTACCTGATTTGGTGTGGACAAGAATATCTTGCGTTTACGCGCAGTGGACCTTAGTCCCTATGTCCCCACTGATAATCCGCCGAGTGCGGCATTGCTGTTAAGCAAGCACTTCGCTCCGTGACCGTTTCGATCTGTTGGATCTCCTCAGTAGTGGGTAATACCACTAGACGGTACTGGATTTGTTCAGCCTAGACCCTTGCGGGTGCTGCACTGACTAGTCTCTAACGAGTAGGACCTTCTTGGTCGCCTAGCAGTGTATGGTTGGATAATGGCATAACGCCTTGCTCAGCCTTGCGCTGGTTGCATCGTGTATGTTCCCCGTTACCCTCGAATCCCCTTTCGGATGACTCTTGAGCTTATGGCTCAACTGATGAGTTCCGTCGTCTCGACGACAAGAACGAAAGTCACAACCCCGGACTACCTGGTTTGGTGTAGACAAGAATATCTTGCGTTTACGCGCAGTGGACCTTAGTCCCTATGTCCCCACTGATAATCCGCCGAGTGCGGCATTGCTGTTAAGCAAGCACTTCGCTCCGTGACCGTTTCGATCTGTTGGATCTCCTCAGTAGTGGGTAATACCACTAGACGGTACTGGATTTGTTCAGCCTAGACCCTTGCGGGTGCTGCACTGACTAGTCTCTAACGAGTAGGACCTTCTTGGTCGCCTAGCAGTGTATGGTTGGATAATGCCATAACGCCTTGCTCAGCCTTGCGCTGGTTGCATCGTGTATGTTCCCCATTACCCTCGAATCCCCTTTCGGATGACTCTTGAGCTTATGGCTCAACTGATGAGTTCCGTCGTCTCGACGACAAGAACGAAAGTCACAACTCCGGACTACCTGGTTTGGTGTGGACAAGAATATCTTGCGTTTACGCGCAGTGGACCTTAGTCCCTATGTCCCCACTGATAATCCGCCGAGTGCGGCATTGATGTTAAGCAAGCACTTCGCTCCGTGACCGTTTCGATCTGTTGGATCTCCTCAGTAGTGGGTAATACCACTAGACGGTACTGGATTTGTTCAGCCTAGACCCTTGCGGGTGCTGCACTGACTAGTCTCTAACGAGTAGGACCTTCTTGGTCGCCTAGCAGTGTATAGTTGGATAATGGCATAACGCCTTGCTCAGCCTTGCGCTGGTTGCATCGTGTATGTTCCCCGTTACCCTCGAATCCCCTTTCGGATGACTCTTGAGCTTATGGCTCAACTGATGAGTTCCGTCGTCTCGACGACAAGAACGAAAGTCACAACTCCGGACTACCTGGTTTGGTGTGGACAAGAATATCTTGCGTTTACGCGCAGTGGACCTTAGTCCCTATGTCCCCACTGATAATCCGCCGAGTGCGGCATTGCTGTTAAGCAAGCACTTCGCTCCGTGACCGTTTCGATCTGTTGGATCTCCTCAGTAGTGGGTAATACCACTAGACGGTACTGGATTTGTTCAGCCTACACCCTTGCGGGTGCTGCACTGACTAGTCTCTAACGAGTAGGACCTTCTTGGTCGCCTAGCAGTGTATGGTTGGATAATGGCATAACGCCTTGCTCAGCCTTGCGCTGGTTGCATCGTGTATGTTCCCCGTTACCCTCGAATCCCCTTTCGGATGACTCAAACCGAACAGACGCTTCCCTTGGTGGAGCCAGGAGCTTGAGAAACTGAAACGGGAGATGAACACGCACAGAAGGCACATTAGATGCGCAGCCCCTCATCGTAGACAGCACGTGGTAGACGAATACCTATCTAAGAAGAAATAATACGAAGAACAGGCCATCAAGGCACAGACACAGAGTTGGAAGGACTTCTGCACGAGACAAGAAAGAGAGAGTGTCTGGGATGGGATCTACCGGGTAATTCGAAGAGCTCCAGTCAGGCACGAAGATCAGCTACTAGTTAAGAAAGGAATTACCCTTAGTCCGGAGCAATCAGTCGGGCTTCTGACTAGCACCTTCTTCCCTGACGATGATTTCAGTACGGATAGTGATATCCACACTGAAATTAGGAGAGAGGCAGAAGAGTCTAGTCAGCGGCAAGTGGATGACGTAGACGATCCGCCGTTCACCGTGGCGGAGCTGCGCCGGACTATGAGCAGCTTCAATCCTAGAAAAGCACCTGGCCCGGACGGATTTACTGCGGACATATGCTCTAATGCCATTGCAGCGGAAATCAACGTATTTCTGGCGTTAGCCAATAAGTGCCTAGAACTGAAGTGCTTTCCTTCACCCTGGAAGGAGGCAGCTATTGTGGTGCTGAGGAAACCCGGGAAGGACGATTATGGCTTAGCGAAGTCATACCGCCCCATTGGTCTACTATCCATCTTGGGTAAAATATTGGAGAAAATGATGGTAAGACGGCTCAAATGGCATCTTTTACCCAAGATCAATGAAAGGCAGTACGGCTTCATTCCTCAACGTAGTACAGAGGACGCTCTTTACGACCTTATGCAGCACATCAGAAGCACCCTTGGTGGAAAGAAGGCAGCTCTTCTTGTTTCGTTGGACATCGAAGGAGCCTTCGATAACGCTTGGTGGCCTGCAATCAAGAACCGCCTGTTAGAACTGAAATGCCCGTTTAACTTAAGGACTTTAGTGGAGGACTACCTGAGTGATAGGAAAATGATGATAACATACGCTGGGAGATCTAAAACCAAGAGCACCACAAAAGGGTGCGTCCAAGGTTCCATTGGAGGACCGTTGTTTTGGAATTTGCTGTTGGACCCACTCCTCCGCGTATTAGAGGGGCACGGGGTATATGTGCAGGCCTTCGCCGACCACGTGGTGCTGATCTTCTCGGGGCATACAGCTCTGGACCTGTCACGAGATGCCGGTTCTGCCCTCTCACTTGTGCGCGAGTGGGGGTTCAAGAATAAGCTCACCTTCGCCGCGCATAAAACGCAGGCGATGGTTGTAACCAGAAAGCTAAAACTTGGTACTCCGGTCGTGCGCATGGGAGAAGAGTGCATTCAGCTCGTCAGTAGCATTAAACTGCTGGGTCTTACGATAGACAACAAACTCATTTTTAACACCCATGTGAGAGTTGTCTGTCATAAGGCTCTTAACATCTATAAGCGGGTAGCTATGACAGCCAAAATAGAATGGGGGCTGAACCCCGAGATAATCAGAGCCATCTACGTAGCGGTGATCGAGCCAACAATCATTTATGCCTCCAGCGTCTGGGCTTCCGCCGCGAAAAAGATCTGTGTGCAAAAGCGACTTTATACCATCCAGAGGGGATTTGCGCAGAAGATTGCCAAAACGAAGATTGTCTTAGCCGAGCTGCCGCCATTAGATCTTAGGATCTGGGAGGCGGCACGACTATACGAGTGTAAGCGAGGGAGACCCACCCCTGAACAGGACACCAAACAGTTGGAGGAGCGTGTGAGCTTTTGGCACGCTCCCCACCCCGCCTTAGAGCCGGACCTTAGGTACGACTCCATGAGTGATATGCGGCCTGAAACAGTCAATTCGTTGCAGCTGCCCCAGGATATTTTTTGTATACCGACGGCAGCAAGATCGACGGGATGGTCGGTGCCGCATTCACTCATTGGCGGGGAGGAGTGAAGATCCGGACCAAGCGAATGAATGAACGGTCATCCAGGCCGAGTTGCTCGCAATATGCCAGGCAACTGAATACATATTGTGTAGCAGCCTGACCTCGGTGGCCGTGCTTAGCGATTCCAGGTCTTCGCTCGACTTGGTCTGCAATCCGGACACGCTCCACCCCCTCGGCTTCGCTATTCGTCAAAATCTAGCGAAGCTGACAGGGAAAGGGTGCAACACCCAGCTGTTATGGGTTCGGGCTCATGTCGGCATCCCCGGTAATGATCGGGCAGACGAACTGGCTAGGCAAGCGGTGATGCAGCTCGATGCGGTCCCTCTATACGACAAATGTCCCGTCTCTTACCAGAAGCGGTTCATTAGGACGGAGTTGGTACAGCAGTGGAACCAAAATTACGTGGACGGTCAGACGGCGAGCGTCACAAAGCTCTTCTTCCCCACCGTTCATGCTGCACGTCGCATATTAAAGGACTTCAAGTTGACACCGTATTGGACCCAAGCTCTAACTGGACACGGAGGGTTCGCGGCTTACCTGCACAGGTTTAAATTAAGAGACAGCCTAGCATGTTTCTGTGACTCCGGAGGTGACAAAACCATGCCACACTTGTTGTTAGAGTGCCCGATATACGACCGGCCCAGGTGCGACCTCGAGACTATTACAAAAACCAAGATCACAGAGGTTACTATTTTTGATTTGATGTCAGGTAAGGACTCGAGGCCGCATCTGGAACGGTTTTGCTTGCGGCTGGTTAAAGAGGCTATGAAGCGCAACAGCACGAGGTGATGGAGGGTTCCGTCACCTCTGTCGTCATATAATAAAGATTATATATGATAATGTGTGTGGGTAATATGTATGATGTAGAATGTATGATATATTATATAAAGGTCTGACTTGAAAAAAAAAAATAATATATATATATATTAAAACAGTTTTATAAAGGCCCTGACTATGTTAGGGGGGGGGGGGGTGAAGAGGGGTCTGAAGGGCCCTTAAATATAAAAAAAAATACAGGAACATTATGCACGAATAAAAAACATAAGCGCCAATAAATCCATGGCGCTTTCGACCTAATTTATAAAGACCCTAGTTAATGTGTTTGAACAGAACGCGTAAACACCAATGAACGAATAGCGCTTTCGTTCTTTTGGTCGTTAGTCGCTACTTTCTTAAAGGTAGGCTATGTTAAATCGAGTTGTATGAACTCTTTATGAATAAGACCGATATTTTTAAGCTTCTATATTTTATGCTATGCAATGAATAATTCAATTTATATTCCACAACTTTTTACATTTACATTATTAGTAGTATTATTGACATAATTATTAACACTAGTGGTCGCTCGTGGTTGAAATTCGACCATAATAATTAATGTCAAAGACTATATTCTATAATCACATATTTCGCCAAGGCTACACTGTTAATTTGACTTGAACAATAAACAAAAGTGTATATATTCGTGTGTGTGTCAAATACATGGTAGTGTGTGTAATGTTTTTTATTGATTTAATGTATTTTTATGCATAATTTAAAAAAAAAAATATTAGCATTCGTGATCATTCGTCACTTCTTCTCTATATAAACTATAAATGTACGAAATTTCATACTCCTCCGCCAGCGCAATTTTCGCAAAAAGGGGTACAAAGTACTTCACATACAAAAAACATAACATTTCTGTATAATTTCTGCCATGACCTTAGGGCTCAGCAGCTCCTGCGGTTTTCCCAGAGTACTATAATATGGGGCCCCTCAAAAAGGACGTTAATAGATATTTAAAGTCTTAAAGTCAACGACGTAGGCAACGCATCGGCTCCCTTAGTGTTGCAGATGTCCATGGGCGACGGTAACCACTTGCCATCAAGTGGAGGCGTTTACCTGTTTCCCTATGAGTATAGCTTTTATGCCATTTTCGCTCTCCATCCCAAGGTTGTCTGAAAGACATCGCTGCCAGCGATAAGGCCGCCATTTGTACTTAATTCTAAGCTGTTTTGTGTATTGTTTCATAAATGTTATTGTACAATAAAGTATATTTTAATTCTATTCTATTCTATACACAAAATGTTCGCAACAGTTCTGTAGAATATTTGTTCTAAGTTCAGCAATGATCTGGGGGATAAATTCCCGCCTAATTTTGTCCTCTGCACTACGAAATGGGGTTGTTAGATAACTGATTATCTAACAACCCCAGATAACTGATGTTATAAGGAGTAACATAGGTGACCTTTAGAGGTTTCCGCAAGAAAAAAATCCATGCGGACGTGTTTCCGGGCACAGTTAGTAAGTAAAAAAGATAGGATGTATTTCAAACTGAATTTTGGAACTTTGAAATGATAAAATGGAAAATTTCGAATAAAGTGAAGGCTGTTGAGATTCAAAAATACTTGACTATAGTTTTTAAAATATGTGGCAGATATCTTCAATTCATTGCTTTTATGTTAAATGAGCCCGGAATTCTGTTGAATGACGTATATCATCCCTCTGGAACCCTTCTTTTGCGTGGAATGCTGACTACTTACCCGATTTTTTAATAAACCTACCTATGCTTTTCTTAGCTTGCATTTTTGACATGACAATTATTATGACTAATAAAATCTTAATTTTATGGCATGATGTCATTTAATTGTAAAATTGCACGCGTGATGTAGCCTGCATAATGCCGATACCTTTAGATTAAAAGAGCGTAACGCTAAAATGCGAATTTACAAAATATAAGTTGGGTTAGTAACAGAAAATTTTATCCGTGCAGGAACGGAGACAGAAAATTAATTCCTGCTGCTTCTGGCAGCTGGCAGTTGTATTGTCAACTCTTACTACAGGTCTTCTGGACCTGTAGTAAGAGTTGACAAAACAATCCACAGCCGATGGTGAGAAATTTGTGCGTCTTGATGTCTACCACCACTGATCTAAAACATGTCGCCATAACTACCTTGAGTTGTGTTCCGGCATCATTGGTCAGGTTCCAGTTCTACTTTGCAGGTTGGTAGTAGTACATTCGTATCATCTTCGGTATTGCAAATCTCCATAGGCGATAGTAATGACTTTTCACAGGGTACGGCCGTTCGCCTCTCTGCTATAAAAAAATCTGATTAAATAATAAGGTGAGCACAAATAGTTTTAGATTCAATTCAAAAGTTTTTATACAAGCTAAGTTCCGATAGAGTAAGTTTTTTTTAAGGTTATACATACAATTTACGAATTAAATCTACTTCTTATTCTATGTACACTTCGTAATGGGTTATCGTTGTTTAAGGAGAAGAAGTAGCAAGAAACTTCGGAGCAATACATATAGCTAAAAATTATTTACTTTATATTTTTCTATGTCAGATTTTATTTTGAAGTACAAAAATACGTTATACAGTATGATATGCCGATTAAAAGACATCAAAAACTAAGCAAAAGGGTAATAAAACCTCAATACTTACACCGATATATAGGTTTTTATTATATAAAGCTTAAGTTCGTCCCCATGTGGAGTATTGCTTCCATCTTTGGGTTGGTGCACGTCAGTATCAGCTGTCCGGATTGCCGACGATCCCAAATCACATTTAATTTAATTAAATTGGGAGTCCATCCACACGTCCCAGACACTTGGAAGTCCTCCACGGTACGTGGCGGAGGCTCCTTCATGCCATGTGTCCACGTTATGGAATGAACTCCCGCGGTTTTCCCAAAGCGGTACAATATGGGGCTCTTCAAAAAGGGCGTGAACAGATACTTAATGTCTCGACGAGGTATGCAGCGCATCGGCTCCCTTAGTGTTGCAGTTGTCCATGGGCGACGGTAGCCACCTTCCACCAGGTTAGTTTTCCAGTTTTCCTACAAACAAACATTAAAAAAAGGGTGCGGATCTAGAGTCTGTAATACTATAAATAAATGTAAAAAATACCCTAATTTTTATTAAAATGAGGCTTACACACTTTTAACGTAAAGGTAATTTTGCAGTATGACATAAGTAATTTTATTTTTATTGTTCAGCAATAACAACCAGTAAACGCCCTTGCAATTCAATCCCGACATATAAATCTGTTATAGGAATGTTAATGGCACGGCAGTTAGTTATGTTTTCATCGCCATAAATACCTTATCACGTTCTTAACTGATGTTGACGTTATAAGATATGACATTGTTTTATATTCAATTTAAAGTTCCGTAGTCGTCTATCGATCAATCTCTATCAGTCGATAAAAAAAATCTAGCCAAAAAGAAACCGACTTCAAAAGTAACTAAAAAGAAAAAATAAACTACTTATTAAGCAACACGTCTACCTAAGAAAGATTTTTTTATAATAATTATTTATATATTATTTTCTCACTCTTTTTTTTAATACATACAGATGTTGTATTTCAAAGGAGTTGTAACGAATAAAAAAGTATTGTTATTTGATTGTATCATATAGTATCATTGATATGTACCACGCGTGTCATGTATCACGACAAAATATGCGATGCACAATCTGCAGAGTGCTTTTAAATTGAGATTTTATTATGCCGGTTTTAATTCTTGGTAACAATTGTGTAAACATACACTGCAATGTAACAATGTTGTTTTGTTATGCTCAAGCGCAATAGGTATAATGTAAATATAGTACCTGCTATGATGACAATAGTAGATTGTTACACAAGAGGTGAAAGTAACCTATTTCGGCATGAGATGGTTTGACGTACAAGCGTAGCGAGGGCGCTAATAGTTCGAGTGCCTAAATAGGCCTTTCACCCGAGGTTAACACTCTGCTTTTCATTTCGAATATAATGAAAGTAAATAAAAACTGATTAGTTAAACAAACTACTAATTTTCTAATGAAATCAGGCGTTAAATCGATGTCGAAATCTGATCAACTCATTTAACATAACGTCACATATGAAACGTCAGGTAAATTTCTTTTTCTGAGGTATTTTAGCAGCCACTATTTTTTGTCACTGATACATAGTAAATATTTAGCTCAAATTTATCTTAATTAAATAATAATTGAGCGAAAATAATTTATCTATATTAATACATGAAGCAAAAACTTTGTACCGCTTTTTACGAAAATTGCGCGGACGGGGGCTATGAAATTTTGCGCACTTATAGTTTATATAGAGAAGAAGCGAAGAAAGCCAATATTTTTTTTTTAAATTATACTTAAAAAATATATTAAATCAATTTTTAAAAAAACATTACACACACTACCATATATTTGACGCACACACGCATATATACTCTATTGTTTATTGTTAAAGTCAAATTAACAGTCTGGCCTTGGCGAGATCTGTGATTATAGAAGTATAGTCTTTGACATTAATTGTTATGGTCGAATTTCGACCACTAGTTAGTATAAAATGATGATATAAATTGTTGATATTTTTTATTACAATTTATGCCACAATTTAACTGTGGCTGTTAAAAATCTTGGGACATGGGTCGCATGCTATATTTATATGCATTTAGATATGCTACTAGCTATGGTTCGCATTACTTTTAAATTTTTGACAGCGGGGAAAATCGTTTCTCAGGGACGAAAAGTACTGTTTTCTTCCCTGTGGTCAGGCAACTCCAAATGTACCAGAATATGAGAAATGAAATTACTCTTTTTATCCAACTACAGCTACGCCAAAAGGAAGACTTGTTTTTCTTATATTTGTCCCATTCATTGAATTATTATTTAGTAAAAATATTATTGTTTAACCAAAATTAATAATAGGTACCTAATTTATTAGTTTAGGACCAATTTTTTTTAATATACTTTTCTCATTTTTGAGTTTTACATTTGCTTAGTAAAAAGTACGTATTTATTAATTTGGTAATGTATTTTAGGTTAGTATGGTTTACAATTTATTTTTATCTTTAGAGTAATAAATAAATTTTCTAACTAAAAACAACTAATTAGTACTAATTTAAATATAGACCCTCAAACTCACACAATATAATAGGTTGGGGAAAAAGTCTTTTCGCATATAGTATGTATGAACTTGTAATAAGATCTCTTTGGCTATACCATTTGTATCTGGCTGGTTTTGGTATCATTAAAAGTTTAAATTTTAAAGAAGACAATTCCAAATTCAAATTAGGAAAATGTGATTTTCATTTGTTTTTCTTATTGTTAAAATAAGTAAATCTAACGAAGAAATTCGATACATTTTAAAATTTTACTACAAAAAAGATAAAAATGCAACACAAGCCGCGAAAAAAATTTGTGATGTTTACGGACCTAATGCAGTATCTGTGAAAGTAGCGCAAATTTGGTTTAAGCGTTTTCAATCCGGAAATTTTGATATCAAAGATGCACGTCGCTCTGGTCGCCCTGTTACGGACAAAATTGATGCCATTTTTGAAAAAGTGGAGCAAGATCGGCATATTAGTATTTACGATGTAGCTGGAGAACTGGGAATTGACCACAAAACGGTTTTGGCGCATTTGAAAAAAGCTGGGTACACAAAAAAGCTCGATATTTGTGTGCCTCATGAGCTCACTGAAAGAAACCTAATGAACCATGTACTCATTTGTGATTCTTTATTACGACGTAATGATACCGAACCATTTTTGAAGAAGCTGATAACTGGTGATAAAAAGTGGATCACGTACGGCAAGAACGTGCGAAAAAGATCGTAGTCAAAGGCCGGTCAGGCTTCACAGACTGTGGCGAAGCCCGGGTTAATTCGCAACAAGGTGATGCTGTATGTATGGTGGGATTGGAAGGGCATTATTCATTATGAGCTGTTACTGCCAGGCAGGACCATCGATTCTGAACTGTACTGCGAACAACTGATGAAATTAAAGCAATAAGTTGAGAGAAAGCGGGCGGAATTAATCAACAGAAGGGGGGTGGTTTTTCACCATGATAACGCTAGACCTCACACAACTTTAGCCACTCAGCAAAAATTACGAGAGTTTGGCTGGGAGGTGTTAATGCATCCGCCATATATTCCTGACCTTGCACCTTCAGATTTTCACCTGTTTCGGTCTCTGCAGAATTCCTTAGGCAGTGTAAGGTTAATATCAGGAGAGGACTGCCAAAATCACTTGTCGCAGTTTTTTGATCAGAAGCCCCAAAATTTTTATAGCAATGGGATCACGTCCCTACCTACAAGATGGCAAAAAGTTATCCAACAAAATGGCACCTACATACTTTAGTCAAATGTAAATAAACTTTATAAAAAAAACCTTTTGAATTTTTATATAAAATGCGAAGAAACTTTTTCCCCAACCTAATATTAAAGTTCAAATGCCTCGTAACTTGTGACCGACTTCTTAAATACGTGCGATATAAAACTAAATCTAATAAACATCAAAAAGCAAATCTTGAAATATAAATTACCTACATAAATAATGTTACGAGTGCGGGACTCGAATTAAAATGCCGTTGGAATTACTATAGAATTTGTTAGAACTGTACAAACACGTATAAAACAAGTACAAATAACTGAATACAACCAGTACAAACTGCACGATTAAATAACACGCGCAAAGTCCGTCACTATATCGCTTATCGAATGTACACGTCTTGCTCGTATCGTAATCGTCGCTTGACTGCCCCACTCCTCCGTTCGGGCATTGTTTTATACTGCACGGTGCAATATGTCTACCCCATTGGGTGCACCCGATTTCCCGAAATCACACCTGGCCACTGCCTACCGGAACAGATTACAATACACAATAGGCGGCTTTTCTAATTACAAATATTAAATACAAAGAAGTGCAAATGCGGGCGGTAATAAAACTTAGGGTTTATGGCCGCAGGTGTTCATTCGTTTGTTTGTGCTCTGCTTCGTGGAATTTTGGCTAAGTGGTAACAATAAAAATGAATCATAGAAATGTATGTACACGTATAACTTGAGAACGACTGCACCGATTTTGATGATTTTTTTTTGTGTTTGAGTGGGTCCCCAGATTATTTAGATTCACAATTGGAATTGGCAGGGGGCGCTGGGATGGCGTCCTAGATTTTTATTTGTTCAGGGCAGGACAACGTCCGCCGGGACATCTAGTAATACATATTAGGTTGGGGGAAAGTTTCTTCGCATTTTATACAAAAATTTAAAAGGTTTTTTTAAAAAGTTTATTTACATTTGACTAAAATATGTAGGTGTTATTTTGTTGGATAACTTTTTGCCATCTTGTAGGTAGGGACGTGATCCCATTGCTATAAAAATTTTGTGGCTGCTGATCAAAAAACTGCGACAAGTGGTTTTGGCAGTCCTCCGTGATGTTAACCTGACACTGCCTAAGGAATCCTGCAGAGACCGAAACAGGTGAAAATCTGAAGGTGCAAGGTCAGAACTATACAGCGCATGTATTAACACTTCCCAGCCAAACTGACGTAATTTTCGCTGAATGGCTAAAGATATGTGAGGTCTAGTGTTATCATGGTGAAAAACCACACCCATTCTGTTGATTAATTCCGGCCGCTTTCTCTCAACTTTTTGATTTAATCTCATCAGTTCTTCGTAGAATCGATGGTCCTGCTTGGCGGTAACAGCTCATAATGAATAATGCCCTTCCAATCCCACCATACACACAGCATCACCTTGTTGCGAGTTAACCCGGGTTTCGCCACAGTCTGTGAAGCCTGACCGGCCTTTGACCACGATCTTTTTCGCACGTTCTTGTCGTACGTGATCCACTTCTCATCACCAGTTATCAGCTTCTTCAAAAATGGTTCGGTTTCATTACGTCGTAATAAAGAATCACAAATGAGTACACGGTTCATTAGGTTTCTTTCGGTGAGCTCATGAGGCACTCAAATATCGAGCTTTTTTGTGTACCCAGCTTTATTCAAATGCGCCAAAACCGTTTTGTGGTCAATTCCCAGTTCTCCAGCTACATCGTAACTACTAATATGCCGATTTTGCTCCACTTTTTTCAAAAATGGCATCAATTTTGTAAGTAACAGGGCGACCAGAGCGACGTGCATCTTTGATATCAACATTTCCGGATTGAAAACGCTTAAACCAAATTCGCGCTACTCTCACAGATACTGCATTAGATCCATAAACATCACAAATTTTTTGATATGTAAAATTTTAAAATGTATCGAATTTATTCATTAGATTCACTCATTTTAACAATAAGAAAACAAATGAAAATCACACATTCTCCTAATTTGAATTTGGAATTGTCTTCTTTAAAATTAAAACTTTTCATTGATACCAAAACCAGCCAGATACAAATGGTATAGTCAAAGAGATCTTATTACAAGTTCATACATACTACACGCGAAAAGACTATTTCCCCAACCTATTATTTCTAAATTATAATCATTATTTTATAATAGCCGTGGTAGCTTAGTGGCTAGTGCACCCGTCGCAAGCTAAAAGGGCGCGGGTTCGAATTCTGGTAGGAAAGTATGCACTTAGGCAGTTAACTGACCTGATATGCATATTATTACAAGTACCACGTACTAACGGTGAAAATAACATCGTGATGAAACCTGCACATCGCGATGACCGATGTGTCAAACCCGCCAAACCACCTTGAACAAGCGTGGCGGGTATACTATCTATTCCCCTATAAATGGGAAGCCCGAGCCCAGCAGTGGGACGTTTATATAATATAACTAGGATATGCCCGCGACTTCGTCTACGCTTGACTTGAAATTCCCGCGGGATTCTCAGGACACAAAATACCGCAACATTTGAAAAAGAGTGTAAGCTATCGTTTAGTAGAAACTGTGTCGGAATAAGCTAATTTTCATCCATCTGAAAAACTTCAAACTGCTCCCGGGGAAATTACCGCGGTATTCACGGAAAAAATTATCACACTTTTTGCTATCGATCAGTGAAAAATAACAGAGGAATAGGATTTTTTTTAATCTGGTCATTTTAAATCATTCCCAGAAAATTTCCCGCCGGATTCCCAGGATAAAATGTAGCGCAGATCTTAAAGCTAAGAATTTGCTGTCTATAAGCGAACACCGCATCAAAATCAGCCCACTAGTTTTTCCGTGAATCTCGAACAAACAGACAAACCGACAAGCTGACAAGAAATAAAAAAAATTGCATCGTGTTCTCCATCGTTTATATTATATCTAATCTCTATTCCAATTGTTTTCTTCTTAAATAGCTTTTGTACAGACACGGCCTGTATAGAATTTTATAATATTATAGATAACGGCCCGTTATTATATTAATCGGGAATTGTGCAGGAAAGGAGAAACAATACAATGGCCAGGTGGTAGGAAATATGCCCGTTTAGATGGCTACCACCCCTGGTCCAGTGTATGCTACCATAACAACCTTGAGTTTTATTCCGGCATTGGTGGTCAGGTTCCAGTGTCCCTTTAGAGAGCAGCAGCGCATTTTATATCACCATTGTAGCACTTTTAGTGTGTTTTACAAATGTCCATAGGCGATGGTAACCGCTCTACATCAGGTGGGCCGTCTGTCTGTCTGCTAAACTCATGCAATAAAATAAATTAAATAAAGAATAATCATTATCTAAAAATGTGACATTGATGACAGAATGAACTAAAAGACACATTTACTGCATTCACACTTCCCGCCCCGCTGATCGCTCCCGCCTTCATTCGAACCCTACCCTTAACTCAATCGACCTAGTCGTGCGATATGACAGATTTTTTCGACCATTACCTTGAACAAAGTCTGATGCCAATTGAAACTTAAATATATATACTTTTTGCTTCATTTTTTACCAGAATTCTCAGTGGTAATGCCAGACGATGACTTCAGTAAATTACAAGGTATGAACACAAGCCGCGAAAAAAATTGTGATGTTTATGGATCTAATGCAGTATCTGTGAGAGTAGCGCGAATTTGGTTTAAACGTTTTCAATCCGGAAATGTTGATATCAAAGATGCACGTCGCTCTGGTCGCCCTGTTACTTACAAAATTGATGCCATTTTTGAAAAAGTGGAGCAAAATCGGCATATTAGTATTTACGATGTAGCTGGAGAACTGGGAATTGACCACAAAACGGTTTTGGGGCATTTGAAAAAAGCTGGGTACACAAAAAAGCTTGATATTTGAGTGCCTCATGAGCTCACTGAAAGAAACCTAATGAACCGTGTACTCATTTGTGATTCTTTATTACGACGTAATGAAACCGAACTATTTTTGAAGAAGCTGATAACTGGTGATGAGAAGTGGATCACGTACGACAAGAACGTGCGAAAAAGATCGTGGTCAAAGGCCGGTCAGGCTTCACAGACTGTGGCGAAACCCGGGTTAACTCGCAACAAGGCGATGCTGTGTGTATGGTGGGATTGGAAGGGCATTATTCATTATGAGCTGTTACTGCCAGGCAGGACCATCGATTCTGAACTGTACTGCGAACAACTGATGAGATTAAAGCAATAAGTTGAGAGAAAGCGGCCGGAATTAATCAACAGAAGGGGTGGTTTTTCACCATGATAACGCTAGACCTCACATCTTTAGCCACTCAGCAAAAATTACGAGAGTTTGGCTGGGAGGTGTTAATGCATCCGCCGTATAGTCCTGACCTTGCACCTTCAGATTTTCACCTGTTTCGGTCTCTGCAGAATTCCTTAGACAATGTCAGGCTAACATCACGAGAGGCTGCCAAAACCACTTGTCGCAGTTTTCTGATCAGAAGCCCCAAAAATTTTTATAGCAATGGGATCACGTCCCTACCTACAAGATGGCAAAAAGTTATCCAACAAAATGGCACCTACATACTTTAGTCAAATTTGAATAAACTTTATAAAAAAACCTTTTGAATTTTTGTATAAAATGCGAAGAAACTTTTTCCCCAACCTAATATATACGAGTATAGATTGAAAAATATTACTTATTTTTAGTGTCCCTTTTTCGTTTCATCGAGTTTCATATCACAACGATTCTACAGCGGTTTCACTTAAAAAATCCTCGACGTACGTATTCCGACATGCAATTCACACATTTTTTGAGAAATTTGTAAAGAGCTCCTAACGTTCCCATTTCCTCAATTTTCAAACTTTTTGATTTGCTTTGATAAATTTTAAGGCGTCGATTTGACAATTTTCCAAGTTGATTTACGTGAACCAGAACAACATTGACCTACTGACGTTACAGTAAAACATTAAACGAATTCGTTTTGGCAGATTACCAGAAAATTTTACTGTGTAACGTAGAAAATCGTTTTCTCAAGACGAAACCATAACAAATATTGTTACAGTTCCATAATAAATATTGTTACAGTAAATAATTATTATTCTAGCATTACAGACATAGTTAATTTACCGCAAAAAACCAATATTTAATCTATGCAGATAAATAAAATTGAACTTGATTCAATGTGTAATGTTAAAATAATAGCTTTTTAATACTTTGATCTGTCCAGGACCGGAGAAAGAATACAATTTCCTGCGGCCCAGCGGCTTGTTGTAAAAGGCGACAAAACTGCCTACAACCAGATGGAAAGTATTTGCCCGTCTCGATGGCTACGGATCCCTGGTCTAATACCGCGACAACAACCTTGAGTTGTGTTCCGGCATTAGTGGTCAGGCTCCAGTCTTCCTTTAGAGTGCAGCAACATATTGATAGCAACTTTTACTGTTGCAAATGTTCATAGGCCATGGCAACCGCTTAAAAAAAAAAATTTTAAAGGCTGGACCAATTTTGACGGGACTATCACCGGCAATAGCTGGTGCGAAAAATATTACCTTAAAAAAATGTGTCTGTGTGTGTATACAGTTCACACGCAGTAGCAGTGAAGCAAAGTGTGACATAGGGTGGGGGATTCTAAATTTAGTGACGTCACATTTCATACATTATATCGTTGTAACATATTTAAGCTTTAAAATACGAAATTAACGAAAAACTGCAAAAAATTTCCAACTCGTTTAAATGATTAAATATAATGTATTCTGTCTCATTCTCTCGCAGGCTTAGTCCTATAAATTTATGTGTTTATCTCTTCTTAGTGTCACTTTTCGTTTCAATGAGTTTCAAATGAAAGTAGAAAGAAAGAAAATCATTTTATTCAGGACAAATTACATTGTATAGTGTAGGTATAATTGTACTAAAGTAACATAATACCTTGTCCTAAAAGGGGCATCAGTCTCAGCATAATGTTGGTCTGTAAGAACCAGCGCTGATCTTCCGCTGAGCCCTCAAGGTATTGTCACGACAGACATTACATCATTGCAAAGCATGAAAGTAGAATCTTAAATATAATATATATATATATATATATATATATATATATACACACACACATATATATATACTGTTACAATTTGGGCCACCTGCATATTTGTAAACAAAGCACATTTATTACCCGCCGGCGTTTGAGCTAATACCATTGAAGCTCTGTTATAATTGGCTTCTTTTGTTTACTTTGTGTTTAAAATTTGTGATTGAAAAAACAGCCCATTGTGTTTTGTAATCTGTATGGTAGTGATTAGCCAGGTGTGATTCTTGGAAAATTCAGTCCACGCGGTCGAGCAGACCTATTGTATTTGTACGGGATAAATCAATGCCCCAACGGAGGGGTGAGGTAGTCGAGCGATAACCAGCTGGAAGGCAAGACTTGTGGACGTTCGATAATCTATTTAGTGACGGACTTTGCGCGTGTTATTTAATTGTGCATTACATAAGGACTTATTGCGTTTGGTTATATTTGTACCTATGTTATACGTGTTTGTATAGTTCTAATAAATTCTATGGTAATTCTAACGGCATTTTAATTCGAGTCCTGCAACTCGTAACAATACGTAGTATATACAAAAGAAAGAGGGAAAATAATAATCATAAATAAATATATTAGTGTTATAAATACGAGTATTTCTAATATATTTTTTTATATTATATTATTATAACTAAATTAAATACAACTTGTATCATGTTTTAGGTCGCGTTGTGAACGCTGGTGCTCTTTTAAAAATTACGATTCTAAAGAAGTTTAAAGACATATAAAAAACCAAACAGCCGACATTCATAACCGGAACAGAACCCTATATTGTATGTACTATTTGCTTTCGGATCCCTACATACTGTGCTAATTTCATTGAACTAATTAAAATTCAACACGCCAATTCAAAGAACCCACAACGTTAATTAATTGCTACCGATTGCGAGTTTGTTTGAATAATGCCAATATTTGTAAAACAAGTCTAGACTTCTTCCTGGCATTAGATTATCGGCACCTCGAAAAATCTAGCTCGAAGCATTTTCTAGATTTTTGTAACAGCCCACGCATTTTGTTGAAAATTACATAGCAGCGTTCGGTAGTTGATTTTCTTTTATTTATCCTGTTTGTTTCGATGTGAAAATATTACGATTTTCACGTGAGTTGTATATACAATTAGACAAATGAATTTATTAACCAACGTAGGAGTTCTTAAATTGCCTTGGAAGACTCGTGACTTTCAACAAGTCTATAATATTATAAATTTCTAAATATTGCAGCGATTTCAAAAAAAAAAACACCTGGAATAGACTATATTAACAATCGAGAACACGATGCAATTGTTTTTAGATTTCTTGTCTGTTTGTCCGGGTTTCACGTAAAAACTACTGGGCCGATTTCGATGCGGTTTTTGCTGATCGACAGGAAATTATTAGACTTAAAATCTGCGCTACGTTTTATTCCGGGAATCCCGCGGGAATTTCAAGTCAAGCGTGGACGAAGTCGCGGACATGTCTTAGTAATCTAGCTATACGATTCCATCTATCCTGGTTTCTTTGTGACGCTTTCACGTCTTAACTGTGAACCAATCATCAAGAAATTTTGCATACCTACACGTTGTGAGGGGTGTATAATAAGACATAGAGTACTGTTTATCCAGCACTAAACGTGCAAGAACGGAGAAAGAATACAATTTCCTACGGCCGGACGGCCTGTCGTAGAGGCGACAAAATAACCCACAGCCAGACGGAAAGGTATTTGCCAGTCTGCATGGCTACCAGCCACCTGCTTTATCTGTCCAATATCACCATCAGTAACAAATAAACTACATAATGCTGATATTAGACGAATCAACCAAATGTAATCAATTTCAAGTTTATGTTTATACTAATCACTTTGGTTGATTCATCCAAATTGAAATGGAGAAATGAATCGTCTAATATTAGCTCTGATCTAAACAAACAAACCTACAAAAGTACTTAGTTAAGTATCACCATTTACTCAGCACCACTTACACACACACGCACACGCACACGCACGCTCACACGCACACGCACACGCGTACGCACACGCACACCCACACGCGCACGCACACGCACACACACACACACGCACGCGCACAAATATACTCACTTGCACATATTTAGTAAGCACTAACATTGTTATTATTATATAAGTAGACAATGCAGCAGAGAACACTAGTAGCTTCAAAGATACAGTTAATAATAGTTTTGGAGCTAGTATAGAATCACAAACAATGATTTAGTTTCTAATACCGCAAATTTGTATGTCTTTCATGTGGAATTAAGATTGTTACTTATTTTTGAACCAAATAAATCATTTTATCAGCAGAAAAACTGAAATCATCTCCAGCTATTGATGATTTGATATATAAATTTACCGTAAAAAGGCGATAAAAGTGTATATTGATTTGAATTGTTTGTCTAACTTATAGTTCATGAGCTTTAAGAATGCAGTGAGTCAGCCATGCAACTGCAGCGTAAAAGTGTATTCACAGTGGAGTTAAAATTCAAACAAATTGTATTTTTAAAGATTAAGTTTAATGAATTTAAAAAATACACTTAAAAATTAAAAATCAATATTAAATCATTAATATTTTAATCACTATCACTAAAGTATCCTCGTTAGTATTTATAATAAAAGAATTTTCTGCAGCGAGTTCCATGACGTCATCTAAATCCCACATGGTATTTTCTTCTTGTAAGACGTGGTCGCATTTCTTCCATCGATCAGCGTCTACTAACCGAATTGCGTCATAAAATATTTTTTCACGTCAGTCATCTTAAAAGTTTTATTACTGGCAGCAATATAATTTTTTATTTGGGCCCACACCAACTCAATAGGGTTCAGTTTGCATTTCAATTTTTTTAAACATAAATCAGTTAACACAATTACAGGACTGAACTTGACGTTGTAATTTGAAAAGATTTGATTGGTTAGGGGGCGGGGCTAGGCCGGCGAACAATGATGACTCACTGCATTCTTAACGCGAACGAACTATAAGCTCTTAGGAGCTTTAAGTACATATAAGTAATAACTTATAATCAATATATTATGGGAGCTGCATACGTCTAGTCATCGCAGCGGACAACGAACTACTGGATAGCGCAACACGGGGAGCGCATATATTAATAGTTGCTCTATCTCGCTCGCACACTGTGCTATATATTGTACTAGCTGTACCACTTGTTAAAAGGTTACTGTTTCCAAAATAAATGAGTTCACTTCAGTTCACATCAGCACTTGACAGTGAATACTACTCTCTGTCATCTGAAGTATCATTTAACGTCTACCTCCCGCTGCTAGAATATAATTATTTAAATTCAATTCGAGCATTTCTTGTTTCTTTTATTAAAAAAAACTACCCTTCCTTTGGGCCCCCAACATATTTTGATACAAGGACCGTCTAAGGCAAGCTACGCCACTGACTAGTCATAAACCATTTACGGTGTACACCTAATATTACTATCTGAATACTAATCAACGTGCCTAATTAAACAGCATCAAGGATTTTTACCACACATGTGAATCGCCTAAACAAGCTATCGTGTTTACGAGAGAACAAACAAGGTAGTTTGTTCATATCGTTTACATTAATCCTTTTTTGTATGCATTGTAGAGTTAGAACAGTTTATAAAGGATACAAAAAACCACCCCACGACATAATCATTAGAAGTAACTAAAAGGCAAAAATATTATATAATTATTTTCTACATCTTGAATTCGGTACAAAGTAAAACTAACGAAATGTTTTTTTTTTTATTAAGTGTCACCAACAGTTTTGTACATTTGATCAGTAACTGGACTTATGAATAAGGTTTACAATGCGATGTAAAAAAGAATTATAGATGAACACAGCTTGCAGTTTAATTTCTTCACTGTTATTCAATCAAACTCTAATAATAAAAATAACAATCTCACAGAGGGGCTTTGTGGCGAAGCCTTAGGTGAGCAGCGACACCTCCTACCTGACTCCGGGGGCCAAGGCAACGCCCCTGCCTCCGTGCTTGCGTTAGCCAGCCGGCACGGAGTGGAGATGGCTAGAGCTAAGACTAAGCTCCAGGGGTGGAAGGAAGTGATAAATGGCATCACGTCAGAAGTAGCTTCGGTGAACCTGCAACCCATCTCTCTACACCCCTTAGCACTCACACGCATGTTGCCCCTGTCTACTATGGCATTTTTTGGGGCCCATGCAGGGAGTCGCGAGTCACCGTCTGCCCATTTTTCCATGTTCCCCGAACATTGCGACGGGCAGACGCCATAGTCCCCATATTCCCAGACCCCTAGCCACTAGCAGTTCACCCCAATAGCCCGGTACTTTTTGTTCCTATTTCCCACAATAGTCCTACACTGGCCGGGGCTTGTCCTTGGGTGCATTATTATATGGTGTAGACAGGGATAATCGTCAGTCAGTGTCACGCCCCATTTACATTAAATTTGTCAAAGGGCGTCTACGTGTTGGCCTTCCTATGGCCCCACGCTAGCCCTCCAAAAGTCCGGGCCATTTTTATGGCCCGTGGTCTTCAAAGACATACAATAAAAGAACAAAAATGTGTTAGGTAATGAAATTAGTATGTCCGTCAGTCTATGTCTAATTAGTGTCTTTTTGGGCTAAACGAATCTTTTTATAAAATGAATTCTTGGAGTCAAAGTAAATGTCAGTAACATCACTGATGGTGTTGAGAATTCTACACATTCTAGAGCTAGGGGAGTTAGCACCTAGCACTGTTGTTCTTAATGGGGGAAAGAGGGGGTTATAAGTTGTCGCGGGGGTTTAGAACTCGTAGGAGGAATTGGTTTAACAACTGAGGGGAATCTATGTTATTATGAATCAAATTATAAGCAATTATGGCGTCTAGTAATAATTCTACGTGTCTCCAGGGAATTGATTTTTAAATAAATTAATATTTTCTGGTATGAGGTTTCCTTTTTTATCCTTTGCTTAGCAAAATAAATATTCTATTGTCGTACTCGAATCAATTTTTATATTTTATGAGGAGTAAAATAATACGGGCGTAATTCAAAACAAAAAAAATGTTAATTAAAGTAGTTTAATTGTTAGTCTGTATTTTAATGTTTAGCTCTTTCTGTCAGGCACTCTGATATTTCTTATATGATAATTGAGTTTATCTGTGTATTTTCTGTTGGCTTATATGTTTCGTTGTAACCGTCTTTAATTCGGCCGCTGTTGCCGCATACGTGTACATGTTTTTTAACCTTATTTAAAAAAGGAGGAGGTTCTTAATTTGTCTTCTAAATATATTTATGAAGTGAAACTTCTTTAGAATCGTTGTGATTTGAAATTCAAAGAAACGAAAAAGCGACACTAGAACAAGATTAACACATAAAGGTATAGGACTAAGCCTGCGAGAGAATGAGATACGAATTTTACATCGTGCAGCATAGATTAGAGAGTCAATTAGACCGACGATTAAACATAGGTCCAGTTTGGACCGAATTAAAAATGGTAATAATATTTTTAGACTACAACAATGAAAAATTAAAAGTAGTACTAAAGAAGTTTATTCTGAATTATAATATGTTGACGTATGTAGGCTAATGGCTAATAATAATTATATTCATATTATTAAAAGTTAGAGAAGAATTATCTGCGAGTATATTCTCTGAAGTTTCACTATTAGTACGTGGAACTACACACACACACATTTTTAATGTTTAGGGAGTAAACTCCAGTCGTGTGTCAGAGCAGACACAGTTTTTTTATTGCTTTACTTGGCACCGATTTCAAGATGTTGTAGAGAATATTTATTTTTGATTTTTAGTTACTTCTGAAGTCCGTTTTTTTTATGGTTATTTTTACAATTTTAGATAAGTTCATACTCGGTACCATAGGTACCTACTTATTTTGGGATTGTCATAAATTACAGTTGTTTACTTTACTTTTTTCTAATATGTATGAATGAATGAATGAAAACACTTTATTGTTCACCAAAATTAAAACTACATTCTTAAAAACTAGATACAATAAATATTGAACAAAGGGCGGCCTTATCGCTTAGAGCAATTTCTTCCAGGTAACCCCCTAAACTGTTGAAAATATTAAAACATGACAGTGGCGATGTAGACGATAAATAATATAAAACATTCAAAACATATTAAATCAATAAATAAAAATCTTTATTATATACTACTAGAGTTCGACCAAATCGACGAAATATACCAATTCGACGAAATCAACCAGTTCGACCAATTCGACGAAATCGACCAAATCAGGCAAATCGAACAATTCGGCCAAATCGACCAAATAGGCCACATCGACCAAAAAACCTATCCTACTTTCTGGGATAACGTTTACATAAATCTATCCCAAAATCTATTCCATTATCCGGGATGAAAAGTATCCCTTGTCGACCCTCGGTATTAAAATTACATATATACCAATTTTCAGCCAAACGGTCCAGTAGTTTTTCCGTAAAAGCATAACAAACAAACAGACAAACAAATATATTTTATCCCGGAAACTATCCCATTTTCGGGATAAAAAGCATCCTATGTTTATTCTTGGCATCGAAAATATATATATATACGGAGTTTCCGCCAAATCGGTCCAATTGTTTCGTGAAAACGAAACAGACAGACAGAGTTACTTTCGCATTTATGATATTAATAGGGATATAAACACAGTACATATCATAATATTAGGTTGGGGAAAAAGTTTCTTCGCATTTTATATAAAAATTCAAAAGGTTTTTTTATAAACTTTATTTACATTTGACTAAAGTATGTAGGTACCATTTTGTTGAATAACTTTTTGGCATCTTGTAGGTAGGCACGTGATCCCATTGCTATAAAAATTTTGGGGCTTCTGATCAAAAAACTGCGACAAGTGGTTTTGGCAGTCCTCTCGTGATGTTAAAGTGACACTGCCTAAGGAATTCTGCAGAGACCGAAACTGGTGAAAATCTGAAATGCAAGGTCAGGACTATACGGCGGATGCATTAAAACCTCCCAGCCAAACTCTAGTAATTTTTGCTGAGTGGCTAAAGATGTGTGAGGTCTAGCGTTATCATGATGAAAAACCACACCCCTTCTGTTGATTAATTCCGGCCGCTCTCTCTCAACTTTTTGCTTTAATCTCATCAGTTGTTCGCAGTACAGTTCAGAATCGATGGTCCTGCCTGGCGGTAACAGCTCATAATGAATAATGCCCTTCCAATCCCACCATACACACAGCATCACCTTGTTGCGAGTTAACCCGGGTTTCGCCACAGTCTGTGAAGCCTGACCGGCCTTTGACCACGATCTTTTTCGCACGTTCTTGTCGTACGTGATCCACTTTTCATCACCAGTTATCAGCTTCTTCAAAAATGATTCGGTTTCATTACGTCGTAATAAAGAATCACAAATGAGTACACGGTTCATTAGGTTTCTTTCAGTGAGCTCACGAGGCACCCAAATATCGAGCTTTTTTGTGTACCCAGCTTTTTTCAAATACGCGAAAACCGTTTTGTGGTCAATTCCCAGTTCTCCAGCTACATCGTAACTACTAATATGCCGATCTTGCTCCACTTTTTCAATAATCGCATCAATTTTGTCCGTAACAGGGCGACCAGAGCGACTTGCATCTTTGATATCAAAATTTCCGGATTGAAAACGCTCAAACCAAATTTGGGCTACTCTCACAAATACTGCATTAGGTCCATAAACACACACACATTTTTTTCGCGGCTTGTGTTGCATTTTTACCTTTTTTGTAATAACATTTTAAAATGTATCGAATTTCTTCATTAGTTACACTCATTTTAACAATAAGAAAAACAAATGAAAATCACACATTTTCCTAATTTGAATTTGGAACTGTCTTCTTTAAAATTAAAACTTTTTATTGATACCAAAACCAGCCAGATACAAATGGCCAAAGCCAAAGAGATCTTATTACAAGTTCATACATACTATATGCGAAAAGACTTTTTCCCCAACCTAATACATACAGAATAAGCAGCACCTGAGAGGACCAAAAATAATTAAAAACCATGATTTTAAAAGAGGAAGTAACTGACTTAGCTTGTCTGATGTTGAGTGGCGGTGAGTGCCACAAATGGACAGCCTGTACTGTGAAGAAGTTATCGACGAGTTATTTCATATGCTCTTGCCATATAACTACGTTTTTCTTTCTTTCTAGAAGTTTCCGTTTTTCCCATCTGACTATAGAACGTTAAAAAGTAAAATACATAAAATCAGCAATCTCTGGCAAAGTGGCAAATGCCAGATATTCGCCGGGCAGATGCATTTCTAGAAAAAAATAACCTTGGCCTATATCCAACATAGATTACCTAATTTTATGTATCAACAAATCTATATATAACTTTAAAGTGTGTATTTAAACAACATGTCGGTTGGTGTATATCGTCATATTTGTTTTTTGAATATTTCAGCAGCGGTATTTGATCATTCGGTCATTTATGACCGAAATATGATGACATCTATCTACTTATTCAATAGAGCTTTTTTGGCACAGAAAAATAAATAACTAGCTTCTGCCCGCGACTTCGTCCGCGTGGAGTAGTTACTTTTGGCTGACGCTAACTTTAACCCGCGACTTTGTTTACGTAGAAGATGGAAATATCTATACTAATACATAAAGCTGAAGAGTTTGTTTGCTTGAACGCGCTAATCTCTTTCCCCTCATGATTGCCCGCCAATAGAACAAAAGAAGACGATCATAAAAGGATTACAATTAGTTCAAATGGCGACAGGTAATAAAATGTGCTTTTACAGATCTGTACATGGAATTTCTCTTTGTCGGGTTGTAACAATACGAAAAATACTATATTTTCATCGCTAATTCAATTATTGCGCTTTTTGTTCAGATACTTATGATTATTTGAAAAATAATAGATCTTTGCTAGCCAAAGTAAAAAGTAGTAATAAATACACACAGAAAATCCAATTGTTATGTACAAAGGTTTGTATGCAGTCTCTTCCCGGAATAACTGGTTTATCCTAGGTTTGACCAAGGCCTTTCGACAAAACCCGAAATTAATTTCGGCCTTTGACTAAAGTATTTTTAGTAAAATCTAGAAGCACCCAACTTTTTAGTCAAACGTCGAACGTAAAATAATCTATTTCGGGCTTTGCCTAGTTCATCCTAGAAGCGACTAAGGCAGACTCGGTCAAACGTAGATTCGCACTGCACTTGTTACATGTTAAATGACTGTTTAAATTAGTCTCTCCTAGGTTAGACAAAATTCGTTAGCCAAAGACAGAAAAACATCATTTATTTGGACTTTGACTAAGATTTTATATCAGACCTGAGGTTTGACTAGTCAAACCTAGGAGCGCCAGAGCTTCGATGTTTGACTGTAACACAATAATAAAATTAATATAATATATAAATAATGAAAAGTAGATATGTACTCTTTTTTTCAACTAAATTTCCTAAAAATAAGTACTAATATTTAAACAAAGCTTAAAAATAAAATACAATATTTTCTTCAAAAATAGGTGGCAACCCTAGTCAGTGAGCTGAAGTAATTTTATATGTATAGATAGACAAAAAGAAGACAGATTATCTAAAAAGACAAGAACGGACTGTTAGAGCAAGCTGTGATTTGAGTGCGTATTTCAAGTTAGATTATGTATACTTAAATATAAATCTAAGACGAAAGGCAAAACTTGATCATTCATTTAATTAAACTTATTTTTTTTAAGCTATAAGGTCATGACTGATCTTATCTTTATTATATATTATATCATCGCCTAAAATATAAGTAAATTATATCAAGATTTCTATAAAAAAACCACTAAGTGACCTATAATTGGGTTAAAAGTTTATCAGAAAAGGTCAAGAGATAAGAGCTTCAGCACGCATCCAAATCAGTACAACTATCATTTCTGTACGGAACGTACGATGGCTAAAATTCTAACTATATTTTTTGTATTTGCTACAATAATATCCATAGGGCACTCCCAGTGCACTTTAGAAAAAGCGATTCTAAATATTAGAAGAAGTGTCTATGAATTTAACGCAGGATTAGTGTTTAGAATCAACCAAGATACCGAAAGCCACTTCATCGCTTCAGGATTATCACCATGGTCGCTAATATCGGCGCTGTCGTTTGGAGCTGATGGTAACACACTGTCGGAAATCGAGCGTGTTCTTCGTCTACATTCGCACAAATGTTTCAACGAGAAGTATTTCGAAGTCGCCCAAATTGCAACTACTTCAACAGATTCGACAATTTTGGAGCGAAGTGCTACTATATTCGTCGATGAAAGTTTGGAACTATTAGACGAATTTGCAAATAATGTCGTCAGAACTGGTCTATGTAATACCACTGAGCTTTCATTTAAGGACACCGTATCTTCTGCTAGCGCTATCAATGAATACGTTTCGAAGAGCACACATGAAACCATCGATGAGATTGTTACACCCACTGATTTGATTGACGTTAGTATGGTCATGATAGATGCCCTATATTTTAAAGGTGCATGGAAAAATCAATTTCCATACGAAGACACTGAGACCAGCGCGTTTTATAACGAAAGAGGAAATCAAATTGGCGATGTAAACCTCATGTTTGTTAACGGTAATTTCAATGTGACAAGTATGAAGACAATCAAAGCAAGGGTACTAGAACTACCTTATGGTGAACGTGATAAATATTCTATGCTTATATTCCTGCCATTCATTGATGTAACAGTCACACAGGTACTAGATAAACTTAAAAGCAGCAGTCTTAATGCAATATTCAATGCATTCGGAAGGAATGGAGCATCCAATGTGGCTGTTCAGATACCACGGTTCAAAATTACGTCAGATGTAAGCAATTTGAAGGATCTGCTAATTGATATGGGATTGAGGTCAATGTTTGATATTAATGCAGCTAATTTCCCATTTTTAACGTTCAGTCCTCTGTACGTGTCTAATTTTATTCAGAAAGCTTATATTGAAGTGACTGAAGAAGGTACGACGGCAGCAGCGGTTAGTGAAGCGTCGTTTTTAGCAAGAATGTTGCCTGAACAATTTATAGCTAATAAGCCTTTTATATTCATGATTGTTGACAGAAATGTTCCGATACCCCTTTTCACGGGAGCATATTCTAAACCTAACATATACTAGTAATCAATTAAGGTATCGAGGGGTGTAAAGCAATTTAAGCGACAAAATTTATAAATATATAGAAATGTTGATATATACAATTCTTCTGTTTCTGTGTATGCCACTGAACACCTCCTAAGCGGTTGGACCAATTTTGATGAATGTTTTGTATGGGTTCAAGTGTGTCCTGGGATGGTTTATAATAACAATTGGACCCGGTAGGTGGCTCTGGAATTGGGACCTAGAATTTTATATTTCAGAGAGCTTATCATTAAAAATCTATAGGATTTTAATAAGAATTAACGTTCTTTGCGTTATCATGAGATTCAAACATCATGTTGAAGTATACAATAACGTTATATATCTCTCATAATGTCGCCTAAGCTTGATAGCCTTTCGAACTTATTAATAAGTTTTCAAGGGGTTCTATGGAACTACATGAATAATTGAAGATAGAACCATTGCTAAAATTTCTATAGTGATGTATTAAATAAATAAAACGTTATAGTGGTTTTATTTACACTACTAGCATTTACCCGCAACTTTATCCACGTTGGATATAATAATAACCCACCCATAAGTTTCACTGCTGATCTTGAGCCTTCCACTATTGGGGAACGGACAGTAAACTCGCCACGCTTGTTAAAGGCGGCTTGGCAGGTTTGATACATCGGTTATCTTGATGTGCAGGTTTCATCACGATGTTTTCCTTCACCATTGTCAGAACGTGGTAATGGTAACAATATGCACATTAGGTCAGAAAACGGACTAAGTGGTGCATGATTTCCGACCACAATTCAAACCCGCCCCCTTTGAGTTTCGGACGCGTGTCCTAGCCATTACGCTACCACGACTTGCCACGTTGGATAGGTAATAATGATTACACCGTTGTTATGCCCATATTCAAAAACAAAGGGTGTTTCCAGCATGGCAATAGATTTTTAGATACATGAATCTCAGAAATTCCCCTAAAAAATCTGGGATAGGTAATGTTACTAAAGGGATAAACAACGACAACTGCTCTACTAAAGATGTCTATAATTCGACCGCTGTGAGAATGAGTTCCCGATTTCGTTAACATACGAGTGGATAACATTACATTATAATGGGGAAAATTTACGATAAACAAATTTGTTTGTTTTCTGTATTTATTAGTGACTAGCTGTTAGGCTGTTACCCGCGTGGAATTTAATTTAATTAGGCTTCCAGTGCGGTGAAGTTGGCGGCGTGCCCGTGGGCCTTTCAATTTTATTTTATTTTCTAAAGTAAAAGTAGCCGAAGTTACTCCTTATAACATCCGCTATCTGCTAGTGAAAGTCCCGTCAAAACCACTACAACCGTTTCAGAGATTATCTGGAACAAACAGACAGACAAAAATAGTAAACATTAATTTTTCGATCTAAGTATCGTATATATTCCAATATGCATTTAGCAAAAAGCTGTTATTTTGTCATTACAAACAGACACTTCAATTTTATTTGTTTGTATAGATTTAAGATTTAAAGGCCATTTACATGGAGAGAGTTTATCGCACGTTTTGGGGCGAAAATCGTACATATAACTACAACCAAAAAAAATAAAAACTCTCCTACGAGTATGTCATTAGATAATCATAAGGTAAACCAAATTCTTGGTGATAATTATCACCAAGAGTTTGGTTTACACTACGACAAAAATTGCAATGCGCTATTTGCCTACGATTTATCGACTTGTCTAAACTAGAACTCGTATGACATTAATTCAAGTACATGCGAGTATCGTATTCAAACTGATTTGTTTGAATCGATATCGATTTGAAAGCGAGACTTGCCTTTCGAGCTCACCTCCTGAGCTTTTTTGTATTTTGTTTACACAGAGACGTCTATATTCAATGACCAGGCGATTATCGCCATTCTACATACGATATCGTATGTTTAGTTTACATGACAATTTTTTTTTCTTGCTTTCTACAATCATATCTTGGAGGCAAGAAACTCTCTCGGTGTAAATGGCCCTTTAGTTAAAATTCATATTACCACACTAATTTAAGGTAAACTTAATGAGTTTAGGACAAAGTGCAAACTCATTCTTAGAGTAGCCGGACGGTAATAAATATAGAAACTGTCACATCAACCAAATCCTAAAATTAGGTGGTTTCGAAGTTAGAAAATCCCGGAAAATGTAAAAAAAGTTCCAGATTAGTCAAATATGCAAGTTGTTATGTTGTAGTTGTACCAAGCTATACCGTAACAGTGTCTCCATGTGTCAATTGAGAGTTACTGTGTTGCAAGGGTAAAAATACGGAGTTTCTACATAAAATTATGGTGATTCTACTAAGAGTGTACCGTGTAAGTTTTCAAGAAAACAAAACAATATTATTAACCAAATCAAGTCAGAATATATTTTAAGGAAATTTACGTCATTTAACAAAGTAATTTTACGTCATTCATTCATCACACTTACAAATTTCACTCCTTCATATATTAAAATAAGGACGAGAATAGATTGCCAAGGCCTGTTGGTAGTTATATTAAGTGTGAGTGGAGATAAACTTTTGGATATTGGTGCATTTCTCTGGGATTCCCAGCAACCAGGAGCAGTGTTGCTATTACAATATTTGTTTAGTGACTATGATTTGTTTTACGCAGTACCTACACGATGAAATTGTTACAACATAATTTATAACGCTAATACGGTGATATATGACACGGTAATACATTATTACCTTGACGGTAAATAAAGACCAGATTACGGTGCACCTACGGTAATTAACGTGTAGATGGAGACGCTTTGCCGTAATAATAATAACATGGCCAATTTGACTAATTTTAGCTGTGAGATCAATTCTCAGAAAAATTTCCGAGTTTCCTAAGATATAATTGTTTATGCTATTCAAATAATTTACGGACAAAACATAATATTACCTTTCATTTCATAAGAACACGTCAACGCCATATAGGATTTGCTCGTTATTGAACAGCGCCATCTAGTCTAATCTTGTGAAACAAAGTAACAGTACATCGATACTTTACCGCTGTATTAGAAGACGATGTTAACAATATTTAATCTATTTTGACGTGAATAATAATGTATCACAGATTTCAAAAAGGACGTAACCTATCGTCCTATTAATAATCTTATCGAAATAAGCCAATTTTATACCAAACATTTTAAACCATTCACATTTTCATGGGATTCCCAGGACACAAAGTATCGCAGCATTTAAAAAGGGATATAAGGTATCGTTTTAGCCAAAATTGTGTCGGGATAACCTAATTTTTATTGCCGTAAAAACTTTAAACTGCTCCCGGAATAATTCCTACGGGATTTCCGGGCCAAAAAATATCACAGACTTTATTTCAGACTACTATTTTACTATTGACTATTGTAACCAGTCAGTGAAAAACCGCATCGGAATTAGATTTTTATTCTGAGCACTAAACCATTCCCAGAAAATTTCCAGCCGGATTTCCGGGTTTAAAAGTACCGCAGATTTTAAGTCCATGAATTTGCTATCCACTTCAATAATTTTTATGTGAATACCGAACAAACGGTCAATCAAAAAACAGGCAAGAAATAAAAAAATATTTCAACGTGTTCTCCATCGTTCATGATACGTTCACTTTATCCGTGCAGGAACGGAAAATAATACAATTTCCTGCGGCCGCGCAGCCTTTCGTAAGAAGCGAGAAAACAACCCACAGCCTAGTGGTAGGGTATTTTCCCGTCGAGATGGCTACCACCCCTGGTCTAGAGTACGCAACCATATCAACCTTGAGTTGCGTTCCGGTGGCCGTCAGGTGGGCCGTCTGCCTGTCTGCTGAACTCAGACAATCTTGATATTATAAAAATGAATGTTTGTCTGTATGTCCTTTATATAATCGTAAATTATACATTTGATCATGAGATGATCTTTAGCAAAGTTGTTGTGCATGAGCCAAAGAAGGTTTCTGAGTTGGTTCACAATTGGACCCGGTAGGTGGCGCTGCTGTCGGCATATCGATTGAAGCTTTTCCGGGCTACTTATAATTATAATTAGTTATTTTTTATTTTTTACAGCTAGTAAAAAATAAAAATAAATAATTATAGTCTAATTCAGTTGCTGTTTGTTACGCAATTTCTCCATATGTATACTCCTGTGGTGGTCCCCTTGTCAAGTCAGGATCTGATGAGTGGATCCCAAGGAAACAAAGAGCAACCCTCCAATAATAAGCACGTACAACGTGTTTCACATATTTTTTTTCTAAATCTACCAAGTATTTGCGTAACTAAACAGTATAAAATAATATAACAAAAACAAAACTTCAAAAGTAACTAAAAAGCCAAAAATAAGTCGGTTAAAAAATAATAATAACAAATTTGTAAAAGGTTACTAGTAATTTTTATGTTTTACTTTGCACCGACTTCAATAATTTTTTGCTTTTAGTTTCTTTTGAAGTCAATTTTATTAAAAAAAAATTGATTCATTTGATACTTTAAACTCTTCGTTAAGATAAATAGTATCTGACCACTCATTGTATTCAGTCTTAAGGTTATCTTTAAATAATACGTGATTCCCATTTTGTAAATGGGTTTTTTTAACAAACCTATTAAATCACTTTTTGACCAACCTCAATAAAGGAGGAGATCCTCAAATAATTAGGTCACACATCGTGACTAATATTATGTTTGTTTTATTGCATGAATTCAGGAGACAGGCAGCACGACCCACCTGATGGAAAGCGGTTACCATCGCCTATGAATATTTGTAATACCAAAGGTGCTACCAATGTGCTGCAGCTCTTTAAAGGGAGACTGGACCTGGCCACTAATGCCGGAACACAACTCAAGGTTGTTACGCCGGCATACTCTACGCCAGGGGTGTTGGTTTAACATTTCAGTCTCCCTTTAGAGAGCGGCAGCACATTTGTAGCACCTTTGGTGTTACAAATGTCTATAGGCGATGGTACCCACTTTCCATCGGGTGGGCCGTCTGCCTCTCTGCTGAACACATGCAATACAAAAAAAAAAATGTATGTTTGTGCAGTTCACACGCAGTAGAAGAGAAACTTCAGAGAATATAATCATAGATAATTCTTCTCTAACTTTTATTGATGTAAATATTATAATTCCTTTAGCCTACATCCCTCAACATACTGTAGTTTAAATTAAACTTCCACTTTCAATTTAGCACTTTTTTAGTCTAAAAAATATTATTATCAGTTTTATTTCGGTCTAAATTAGACCTACACTTAACATCGGTCTTTTTGACTCTCTAATCTGTGCTGCGCAATGTAAAACTAGTATCTCATTCTCACGCAGGCTTAGTCCTATAGATTTATGTGTTTATCTCTTTTAATGTCGCTTTTTGTTTCATCGTCTTTCACATCACAACGATACAAAAGAAGTTTCACTTCATAAAAAATTTGTGTGCGCAATTCACACACGGTAGAGGTGAAATTTCAGAAAAGTATCCTACGAAATAGGGAGATAAATGTAGAGTACTAGCTGACCCGGCAAACTTCGTACCGCCTCAGAATCAATAAATAAAATTTCTGATTGCAGAATGTTTCAACTAAACTTCAATTTTAAATTTAATTTGATTTCTGGACGACTTTTAAATTTAATTGATTTCTAAACGACGCACGGCACGAACATCAAATGTTTGATAGGTAGGAATAGTTTCTAAGGGAAAGCGAAATTGTTGTTTTTACTATATTCCAAGCATTTTTTTCATATTTACTCACCTTTTAGACCTTCCCTGGACTTCCACAAATAATTCAAAACCAAAATTAGCCAAATCAGTCCAGCCGTTCTCGAGTTTTAGCGAGACTAACGAACAGCAATTGATTTATACATATACAGATTAGAATAATTATAGGGTTTATTATTTTTATAATATTTTTTACCAAACTCAAAAATTATTTTATATTTCAATTCAAAATATTACATTTCATATATTACACATTTAAGATATATTAAAACACATATTATTCAGATTCCATTTTTTCACTTTGCACAAATAAGACGAAAGGCTTATAATAAATAAAATAGGACACAAATGCTCTAGTTTCCATTTAATTTATGAACTTCAATACTTCAAAATATTTCCAACTCTATCTTTAGTGTTGCTATTTTTTCGTTTCATCGAGTTTCAAATCACAATGATTCTGAAGAAGTTTTACTTCAAAAATCTTATCCGTATTGAAGCACTACTTGTACGTGCACTTCCAAGAACTTGCCTAGTCTTATTCTGACCCCTTGGTCGTAGGGTTATCTTTAAACAATACGTGTTTCTCTTTTTGTAATCAGGTTTTTTCGCAAAGCAATTCAATCACTTTTAAAATAGGTGGTTCTGAATTATTTTCTTAAATCTTCTTCTTTCTAAGAATTATTTTTTCCATAAGCTAGCCTACCGGCAATCCACGTGTAGTTAGCAACAATATTTTTTTTTTCGAACTACATGACAGCGGACGGGGCGGGACGGCGACTCGACGCTGGCGGAACGTGAAGAATTGTAATATATTAGTTAATATAGAATATGCCAAATAGAGCTGTCGCGCTCGGTGCTCGGCTAGTGGTCGCGTCACGGCCGAGCTTCAGGCGATCAGGATGCGGGAAACCGCGACTATGATCCAATCTTGGCCAGTAGAGTTGGAAAACCCTGTGGCTGGCATTGATACGGTGGAAGCGGTTCGACCGCAGCTGTTGCGATGGCTCTCGCGGAAACGCGGGCCTCTGACCTTCAGAATGACGCAGATACTTACCAGGCACGGTTGCTTCGATAAGTATCTGTGTCAGATTGCGGGCGGCTTGCCTTCACCTCAATGCCGCCAGTGTGGCGCACAAGATACGGCGTTTCATACGCTAGTCGATTGCGCAGCATGGGTACCACAGAGGTTTGAACTCGGGACAATAGTAGGTCCAATCGATTCACTCGGCAGTCTGGTGCAAGCCATGCTGCATAGCGATGATCATTGGGTGGGTGCGGCCAATTTCTGCGTGGCTGTTATGTCTCAAGAGGAGGCAACAAGTGCGCACGTATCTCATGAGTACCGACGTCAGTCGGGGTCCCGGAGGCGCAGATATACGCATGACCTCCCTCCTTTAAATACCGCTGCAGGGGCTCTCTAGCATCTAGCGAGCAGAGGAGTCTTCACCCCTGTTGTCGAAGTGAGTTTGCACTGCTTCTCGGGGCATTATCAAGCACTGATACGCTAGGATCAGCGTGGGGGTAACTACGTTCTAAGTCTCACGCTCTTCCTGCCACAACGCGGGGCACATGGGAGGAGGGTGGTTTTAGTGGAATATTGAGTTGGTAGGTAGGATGGTTCGAGTCTCCACACAAGCCGGTCGATTACTGTTTGGCAGCCCCTAGGACATTGCCTCCATAATCGACTATGATCTAATCCCTAGCAAAGGACCCGGTATTGTGCGAAATGCAATTACCCGCCCAAAAAAAAAAAGGGAATGCGGCGGGACGGGGCGTGATCGCGACGGGAACGCGGCGCGGGCGTGATGATCTTGTTGTGTTTTATGGATATTCATTTTAGTAGTCAAACAGAAAGCGCGATGGAAGCACGTCGCGTTCGACGTGACGCCAGTATTGCAGTCTTTTACAAAAATGGACGTGAAAAAAGTGGAAAACTCATCGAAGTTGTTCGAGGCCACATTTTATGTATGACTTGGGACATTAACAATTAAAAAATACAAGTCTGAAACCTGCGATTTAGGAATCCATAGGAAGTCAAGAGTCGAGAAATCACTCCGGGTACAACGGCTAGGCCAACGCGATGTTAGCCATATAATGGAGCCCGCAGTGTAACATCCACGTAGCGACGCCGTCCCGCCTCGCCCGCTGCGAGACACCACGCCACACGCAACGCGCAACTCCCCGCGTCTCTGTAAATGAGGTCTTAAGTGCTTTCCATCAAATAGGCCGTCTACGTCCTTGCCAGTTTGCCAAATCAAAAAAAACTTGTACATCTCGGGACGCCCGACAGAAGTAATAACTTAAACTAATCTAAGTTGAACTATTTAATATTGAAATTCTTTAGCATATAGCGCTTGGGTTAGAGAGAGAGAAAAGGAGCCTGCCTGCCGTATGCGTAAAAGAAAGGAAAGCCAGAGAGACTGGCGCCGTAACGCGTTACGTAACGAAGCGCTTTACCCTCCTATAAGAAGTTATCACATCAAATAGCTTGCATTATTATAAAACCTCTAAAAAGCGTATAGCGGAATCTTTTCTTTTCAGACAGCCCTAATACGAGGTTCAAGTGATCGCGGCTCCCTGGGGCGCAAACGTGAGTCTGCAGTCGACATTTTCCTTGAATCCATAGGATTGATTGATTCTATGCTCTTGATATTGTAATTGAGTAATCAAGCGAGTCATCGGAATTCTTCGAAAATTATTGTGTGGAATTAGATTTCGTGCAATGGTTTTCCGTATGTTTAAACTACACACCTACATTCTGATAATAGAAAGAGACTGTTCAAATATTACAATATATTAGGGTACCGTCGCTATTGTAGCAATTACAAACAACAAAACTAACTTCAAAAGTACTAAGCAAAGATAAATATTTTGTGTTACGAGTTGCAGGGCTCGAATTAAAGTGCCTTTAGAATTATTATAGAGTTTATTAGAATCATACAAACACGTATAACACAGGTACAAATATACCAGAACACAACCAGTCCAAATGTAACGCACGAGATCGTAATTCCATAAAACGCTTAAAGTCCGCCACTAAATAGATTCGCATGGGATACACACGTCTTGCTTTGCTCGTGGTTATCGCTAGACTAACAATCTCTCCATTGGGGCATTGCTTTATGCTGCACAAATACAATATGTCTACCTGACCGCGCGGACCGAATTCCTTAGAATCATACCTGGCTAATGACTACTATAAAAGATTACAATACACAATGGGCTGTTTTTCTAATCACAAAACACAAAGTAAACAAAAGAAGTCCAAATGCCGAAAAGTAATTAACTGTGCAAAACAGGTATGCAAGTGTGAGTTTGTCTTTTTCGGTCGTAACAATACAATTGAACCCTAGATTGGGTGAAGGCCTCTTTCTAAGACGCTCATCTATCTATGTCCTGAGATATTTGACACCAGTTAGGGCCTAATTTTTTTTATATTCTCTTACCAACGTGTCACTTTCCACAGGGTTGTTCTTACAGTCCATCTCTGGTCTATAAACCTTTTACATGACCTGCCCATTTCCACTTTGATGTTTGTTGTGCATAGGCCAATACGTTGTTAATATATGCACAATAGTGTAGTCAATCTATAGATACATACATACATACCGATAAATAAAATTAAAGTACCTGTTTGTACTTTAATTTTATTTGCAGATAGCTGATATCATAAGGAGAAACTTAAGCTACTTATACCTAAAAATAAGTGATGACCACCATTCGTATAATTGAGTTTTCATTGTTTCAAAGATCTTTCATAGTTCTAACATGTAAGTTTCTAAAAAAAAATCGCTAACTGATTAGCATAAAGTCAACACTGTAAAATGTTTTGTTTAAAGTATAAATAAACATACAATCGACTCTCGATAATTTGAGACTCAAGGGACCAGTGAAAATTTTATATTACTAAGAATTCAAAATAACAGGAGTTTATCACCATGAGGGAGAGGGAGTAAAAAAATCGAGTATAAAAAAAAGAGTTTGATCAAAATTCGTGACTTATTATTATAAACATTTGTTCATTTTGAGTGAGTGACTTCAATCCTTTTCGATAGTGGTGAGAGTTGAGAAAAACTCGTCACCTGTGTCGGTTCTGAGGGCGTAGAAGTGTAGGGTATCGCTTCGAATTATATATAGAGTAAGGAAGCCTGGACTTTAAGTTATTGCTTCTAAGCAAGCAATAACTAGCTAGCAAGCAATCAAGCAAGGTACTATTCATTCAACTTCTTATTATCAAGGGGCCAATTAATATTGACGGCCTCTGTGGTTGAGCGGGCTAAGCCTTTGCCGGCTTACCTCACTGCAACGCAGAGGCTCCGGGTTCCATTCCTGGTATAGTAAATTTCGGAAACGTATTTTCTCCGTTATTTACTATGGTCTGGGTGTCTGGGACGGCCCCAGAATGGTCCGTTGTATATTAATTAACCCATAACACAAGCGTAACTTGCTTAATTTGGGGATATACAGTGTGTGTGTTTGTCTTGTCTGCCGATTCTATTAAACTTATCGACTATTTACGGAACCGGGGAAATATTTCATATTATCGAAATATTTAAATTAGCGAGTGTCAAATTATCGAGAGTTGACTGTACATCTAAGCTTACATAAATCTCAAGTATCGCATACATATGTCAATTACACGAAATAATTAGATGCAGTCCACGATGGCACAGTGCCATTTGTCTAAACCTTGTCGCACACAAGTTCAATTTTTAGGATACTTTTATGCTGTAAAACTAAAAAATATTTTGTGTATTGTAATCAGCTAAACAAAATTGCAAAGTAGTAAGTTTAAAAGTCTTAATTCAGCTTGCAAGATTTGAACAAACATGTAAATGAAATAAAAGCTTGTAAAAATGTAACAATAGTACCTACTAGCTAAAAGCGGTCCTTTAGGAGGGCTCGCGAAGTTTTCTACCTAGTAATAATTATTTCATTACTGATTTTTTATTTGTGCTTAACGAACAAAATCCGGGGTATTTTTAACTGAACAAAATTAAGTTTACATGCTTACATCGATATTTGTTCTTTAATTTTCGAACAGAGATGACGTTAGTAGTCCAGTCCAGTCCAGTTGATATTACACGTGTCTTATTGGTTTTTTTATGTGTATAAAATAATATTTTTATGATAGATAACACATCTGAAGGAATCGTGGTAGCGTAATGGCTAGCGCACGCGACCTTTAACCAAAAGGCACGGGTTCGATCCTGGCCGGAACGCATGCACCACTTAGGCAATTTTCTGACATAATGTGCATATTATTACAATTACCACGTGCTAACAACGGTGAAAAAAACATCGTGATGCAACATGCACATCGAGATAACCGATGTGTCAAACCTGCCAAGCCGCCTTGGATAAGCGTGGCGGGTATACTGTACGTTCCCCTTATAATGGAAGGCCCGAGCCCAGCAGTGGGATATTTATGGGCTGTTATTATAACACATCTAGAAATAAATTGAAATTACTATGTCAAAGACCAAATCTGAAAGTTTGATAGTTTGATTGTGGGATAGTATCGCTCGCTCTGATTATAAGTAGGTATGCGTTGATCCTTTAATGTTTCTTTTAGAATTTCAAACACATAACGCTTAAGAATTCTAAACAACACGTTGTACAAGAATTCCATTGAATTGAAAATAAAAGTGTATGTGTGACTTCAATGTTAAATGGGTTTGCGTAAGTAACAAATGCTAAATTTGTATTGGTATCGTAAAATGAATGAGGAATTTGTGATGCCTAATCTTTAAACGTATAATTGTCATGCAAAAATTACTAATTTGTTGAGTTTTTGATGGTATGGTAATAACGTTATTTAGAAAGAGAGAGAGAGATAACACTTTCTTGCACATCAAAATATGCAATTACAAAAACAAACCATATTTACAATATTTTCTAGACAATACAACAGGCGGCCTTATCGCTTAAAGCGATCTCTTTCAGGCAACCTAAATGAAAGAAATTTGAATCAGGCGATGTAGGTGGTGCAGGAAAAAGGCAATAGATACATAAATACTCAAACTAGTTTAAGAAATAAATATACAAATACATACATATATACATAGTCATATATATATACAATAATACATAAATTATTATAGTAGATGTATTAGCATGATTATATTCTGTTAATCAGACATAGCTATTTGTGGACAAATAGTGTTTTCTGAGCAAATTTCGAAGTTTCAAAGTTATTTAGCATTTTCTAAGTTTTAACGGTTTTAAACGCGGTATTTTATTTTATTTTATTCCGACGTTTCAGCCATTTTTTAATAGTCGTGATTACGGAAGATAAAGATGTCAAGTCTCAATGAGTAATGTTAAAGTTTTTATTTAGCCTGTCACCAACTTGCTCATTATTTTATTGTATTTTTGGGGGGCTCACAGCTGTAATCTTAAAAAATAGGGTACATACTGTGGCGAGTGATGGTGGAACAAACTAGTTGGTTTAAGAACTTTTAGGAAAAGGTAGAAGATTCTGGAAAGAAAAGACAGAGATAGATAAATGTATAGAAAGGGATGGATAGCAAATAAAAGAAGATCGAAATTATGGGTTCCAGAAGATTCTTCCGGGTATATAAGCAGCGTAAGACGCGCCTACCGGGCAGTTTAGATTTGAGTTTAGTTTAAGACAGCGAAGCGACAAGTGCGATACGAAAGAGTTGGAAGAAGAGTTTAATAGAAGACAGTGACGAGTTTAGCGGCGAATTTAATGAAAACTTTAATGGGCAGTTTAGTGAAGGAGGAATTTCGCGTAGTTTAAAAGGAGGTCCAGAAGCGAGCTACCCGCGGTAAATTCGGAGGTGAACACTGCAGCAGCAGGTGTGCCTACACAATATCGGCGACTATATTACGAGTGAGACATCTTATCGTCGGTACAGTGCGTCGTTAGTGGTGCGTGTAGGGGTAACCCTGCGGAGTCAATAAAAGCGTTTAGTTAAAACCTGGTGTTTTTTCCAAGCCTAAATGCGTATACCCTACTAACATGCTAACACTTAACAATATATATAGTACACGAGCAAGAAAGTAATTATTATCAGCATAGAGTTAGATTAATTTTGCATTTATAAATGCCAGATTAGCAAATAAGTCAATATCCACATGAACCAACTTACTTAATTTATTAGATTCGTTGACTGTTCTCATAAAGAATGTAAGGCGACGTGAAACTGTTCGTGTCAAAGGTGAATGTAGTAAGTATCTAGGACCTACGGGACTGGGGAGAACATACAACTGTAGTTTCTTGATGAGACTCGCACGCGCAATATGTACTGAGCAATATTTACCAAGAAACGTATGTCAGCAATATTTCTTGGAACTTTAAGAGGCAGGAGATGAAATAAATATAACCTCTACGTGGTATTTTGTACTTGAAACTGATGTATCTCATGAATTTCTTTTGAATAAGTTCCAGTCTATTAGAATGAATTTCAAAAGAGCGATTGCAAATTTGGCTTGCATATTCGAGATGACTGCAGACAAAGGCACGATATAGAATTTTGCAAGTTTTTTTTTCATCGAATTAATGGAACTTGTATTACGCATTAGAAACCCCAAAGCAGACGAGGCCTTCTTGGCAATGTGATCAATATTGTTACGAGTTTGCGGGACTAGAATTAAAATGCCGTTAGGATTATTATAGATTTTATTAGAACTATACAAACACGTATAACACAGGTACAAATATAACCGGACACAACAAGTCCAAATGTAATGTAGAAGGTCAAATTGAATAAAACGCGCAAAGTCCGTCACTATTAGATTCCCGAATGCCCACACATCACGTCTAGATCGTAGTTGTCGCTCAACTGCCCCCTCTCTCCATCAGGCGATCGTTTTATACTGCACAAATGCAAATGTGCCCGCTCGGCAACGTCGACATAATTTCGTAGAATTAGCTTGTACTTATAATCCGCAACACCTGGCTAATAATGCTGTCTGCAAGCTGCGGTAGACGAGTACAATATAACAATAGGCTGTTCTCCACAAAAACTAAAAACGTATGTAAACAAAAGAAGACGATCATAAAAGGATTAGAATTAGTTCAAATGGCGACAGGTAATAAAATGTGGTTTTACAGATTTGTACATGGAATGTGTTTGTCGGAGCCTGAGTTGTAACAATATGATGGCCATAAGCAAGTTTAGAGTCTAAATACAAACCAAGATCACGTTTTACATTGACAATAGCTAATAGTGGTACATCGTGGATATTGTACTGATAATTTAAAACCTTATTTTTCGAGTAAGCGTAATTACTGATGATTTAGATATATTTAGGTCTAATTTATTATGTTTATAATAATCAGATATGCGCAAGATGTCATCCTGAAGTAGTGATGCAACGACTGAACTACTAATACACTTACAAATTTTCATGTCATCGGCAAATAACTGTTATTTCGAGTGATATTAAAATCGTTGATGAATTATTACTTGAAGCGCCATTTTGAAGGACGCACTCTTGTGTGATATTTTATTCAATAAATTAAAGTAAATAAAACTATATATACAAATTAAAATTAAACTATAAAATCTAGTGCCAGACCGCTGTCAGTTGGAAAAGTGCCCAAAAGACTGTCTACATTACCTCGCTGTATGGCAACGCTAATGTGTTTCCTTATAATAACAAGCCCATAAACGTCCTACTAATGCGCTCGGGCTTCCAACTATTGGGGAAAGGACAGTATTCGTATACCCGACACGCTTGGCCAAAGCGGCTTGGCAGGTTTCACAAATCGGTTATCTCGATGTGCAGGTTTCATCACGACGTTTTCCTTCACTGATGTTAGCACGTGATAATTGTAACAATATGCATATTTTCCGGCCAGGATTCGAATCCGCGACCTTGGAGCTTAGGGACGCATGCGGTAGACATTACGCTATCACGACTTTGTTGTCTAATGTATGGTATATGAAATTAATATCAATTTTTAGGAGTTGGCACTGCGTGACAAGATAACTTGAATGAGGAGAATATCGACCATTAAGACTCAGCTCAGGCCGTGACCTTTTTATTGGACTAACATCTCGCAAATTAGTCAAACCAATTCACAATTTTCAAGAGCAATTAATTAAAAACAATTAACATTTCATTGCTGTATACGTCATAGGCTATTTTATAACGTAGAGCTATTTTAAGGTATTGCTGCCATTTTAGCAAACATTGGACTCGTATAAAATCATAATGTCTGTCGATCCTTGTTGAATTTACTTACGTACACAAATAAAACGGACATACACACTTGTAATGAAACTTATATTGCCACCGCCGTGGCCACAATAAAATACACCAGTTTTCTGAACAATATCCAAAGAGGAGGCAATCAGCAAACCATTGTGTGCATTGAAAACGAACAACACCATCTAGTGCATCACGTACATTGCAGATCTACTTAAATCGATTTCGTGAATAAATATATAGTATTTTCGACAGTCCTTTTATATATATTGGTGGTCGCCCGTGGTTGGGATTCAACCATAATAATTTATGTCAAAGACTATACTTCTATAATCACAGATTTCGCCAAGGCAACAATAAACAAAAGAGTATATATGCGTCTGTGTGTCAAATACATGGTAATGTGTGTAATGTTTTTTTGTTATTATGCAAATGTTATGCATAGTTTTTTTAAAATTATCATTCATCTCTTCTCTATATAAACTATAAGTGTGCGAAATTTCATACTCTTCCGTCCGCGCAATTTTCTTAAAAAAGGGTACAAAGTTTATGCTTCACATATTAATATAGATATATTTACCCGTCCTCAAAAACGAGGAGGTTCCCAATTCTGTTTTGTAAAAATATTGTTTTTCTTTGTATGTTCGTTACTCGATTTCTCCGCCAATAAATGTGAATCAAATTTCAAAAAATTTCTTTTAATCGAAAGATTTTTTCTCGAATTGGTTCAATTGTCACCATGTCAGGTCATTGTCATCTGATGAGTGGATTGCAAGGAAGTAGAGAAACTCACGAAAATATTAACCATCTTCTTCGTAACACGATATCTCCGTCAATCCTAAGTTACGCCTCGGGAGTTAAGCTAGCTGCAATAGATGCAATCGCGTTTTTCAATTCACTAACAAATGCATACGTTGTCATAAACAACATGTCATTCATTGTATCTATCACTTCAAATCAGGTTGACTTCGACTCACCTCTATATTTTGCTGGGCAGTTGTCTAGACTATATGGCTTAATATCCTTGTTATTATTATGTGTAAAAACTGAATTAAGTTTTTATGTGCCTAAGTACAAGAAAGCTACTGCCTAGACTTTGACACGCGGCGTGGCCGTGGGGCAAACTCCAGTTCTAGTATATAATTATTAGTAACGCTGTTATTAACGAATCAACCAAATTCAATTCGATTTTCATGAAACGCACGGAACTGCATTGGTTAAACGCGAAGTTATGCGAACGCAAAAAAATCGGTACTAGTTGTAATAAGTGTTTACAACTAGTAGCGTTAGGCCATTTGGAATGCCGTCTCATTTTATAGATACTATAATAAAATTAATGACATTGAATTACATCAAAGTTCACGGAAGCAGATCGCAAACCCAGATACACGACCAGGCCAGACGAGCCTCGCATCATAATTTATCGGCAGTTTTAATCACATGTTGACCGTTAAATGCGGTGTCTCAGCCTTTATTAAGAACTTGCTTTTTCGCGGCTTCGTTCGCCTTGAAAAAGGATAGGTATTTCAGGAAGTAAACTCAAAGACTCTAAAATTCATCCACGTCATTGTGTAACTACATAAACTAGTGGTCGCCCAGTGGTCGAAATTCGACCATAATTTAAATTATAAGTTTGAACATTATTAAAGTTCTGTTGTCAAAGACTATACTTCTATAATCACAGATCTCGCCAAGGCTACACTGTTAATTTGACTTTAACAATAAACAAAGGAGTATATATGCCTGTGTGTGTAGTGTGGGTAATGTTTTTTTCTTGACTAAATGTATTTATTATGCATAATTTAAAAAAAATATTAGCATTCTGCACTCGTAAAAAGTAGTACAAAGTTTTTGCTTCACGTATTAATATAATAATATTAGGTTGGGGACAAAGTTTCTTCGCATTTTATATAAAAATTCAAAAGGTTTTTTTATAACATTTATTTACATTTGACTAAAGTATGTAGGTGCCATTTTGTTGGATAACTTTTTGACATCTTGTAGGAAGGAACGTGATTCCATTGCTATAAAAATTTTGGGGCTTCTGATCAAAAAACTGCGACAAGTGGTTTTGGCACTCCTCTCGTAATGTTAACCTGAACACTGCCTAAGGAATTCTGCAGAGACTGAAACAGGTGAAAATCTGAAGGTGCAAGGTCAGGACTATACGGCGGATGCATTAACATCTCCCAGCCAAACTCTTGTAATTTTTGCTGAGTGACTAAAGATGTGTGAGGTCTAATGTTATCATGGTGAAAAACCACACCCCTTCTGTTGATTAATTCCGGCCGCTTTCTCTCAACTTTTTGATTTAATCTCATCAGTTGTTCGCAGTACAGTTCAGAATCGATGGTCCTGCCTGGCGGTAACAGCTCACAACTAATAATGCCCTTCCAATCCCACCATACACACAGTATCATCTTGTTGCGAGTTAACCCGGGTTTCGCCAGTCTGTGAAGCCTGACCGGTCTTTGACGCCTGACCGGCCTTTGACCACTATCTTTTTCGCACTTTCTTGTCGTACGTGATCCACTTTTCATCACCAGTTATCAGCTTCTTCAAAAATAGTTCGGTTTCATTACGTCGTAATAAAAAATCACAAATGAGTACACGGTTCATTAGGTTTCTTTCAGTGAGCTCATGAGGCACCCAAATATCGAGCTTTTCTATGTACCCAGGTTTTTCTAAATGCGCAGAAACCGTTTTGTGGTCAATTAGGCATATAAGTTTACTCTACTGGGTAACTACTTATATGCCGATCTTGCTCCACTTTTTCAAAAATGGCATCAATTTTATCCGTAACAGGGCGACCAGAGCGACGTGCATCTTTGATATTAAAATTTCCGGATTGAAAACGCTTAAACCAAATTTGCGCTACTCTCACAGATACTGCATTAGGTCCATAAACAACACAATTTTTTTTCGCGGCGTGTGTTGCATTTTTACCTTTTTATAGTAAAATTTTAAAATGTATCGAATATCTTTATTAGATTCACTCATTTTAACAATAATAAAAACAAATGAAAATCACACATTTTCCTAATTTGAATTTGGAATTGTCTTCTTTAAAATTAAAGCTTTTTAATGATACCAAAACCAGCCAGATACAAATGGTATAGTCACAGAGATCTTATTACAAGTTCATACATACTATATGCGAAAAGACTTTTCCCCAACCTATTATGTGTTAATCTTTGACATTAGGAATGTGATACTGAAATTGTAATATTGTAATAATAAATAATTAAACTACTAATGTCAAAATAATCGGATAAACAAATGTAAAAATACTGCACTTAACTATACATACCTATTAATTTAAGGAAAAAATTGTATGAAAAAAAATGTGCGAAACGTGTTCGCAATTTTTTTGCATACAATTCACTCGCCGTCATATTTAAGACCTTGTAATGGATACAATACAAATAAAGTATTCTATGTATAAAGGTTTTAAACATTTTACTTCAAAGTCCCTAATGATAAATACCCGTAACACCATCTAGCGAAGCGAAGGTGGAACTAACTATGAGAGCAACACGTTAAAATTAACGCTGTCATGTCAATGTCGTTGCCATGGCGATGCATTTGTTAGTGAATTGGAACAGTAGCGCCATACTCATGCCACAATCATCTATCCCAGGGATTCCCAAAGTGGTCGACATAAACGAAAACTGATTTTGGGGGTCAACCAGGTCTAAAAATCGACCCCTATTAATTAACATAAGTTCTTATTTGAAACTTTTAATATATACAGTATATAAGTTGTGTTACGTGTACAAATGTGTATTCTTTTCAAAAAATAATTACCTACTTAAGTATTTTTAAGTCATTTCTATTTATAATTATTAATTACACTTGATATTTACTGAATTTTATGTCTATTTATTTTGTTAAATTTTGGTGAGAAAATGATGTCAAGTTTATTCACTTAACCAACCGCAAAGATCTTTAAAGTAATTTAGCTATAGGGGTCTGAGGTCAGTCAGTTCATTTTGGAAAAGGGGTCTCTTACCCAAAATAGTTTGGGAATCCCTGATCTGTCTCTTGGGAAGAATACTTTTTCTGGATAAAACGTACCCATACGTATTTAGCTGAACCTAGCTGTCTATGACTAAAGTCTAGTAAATTATTATCCATGTCGATTCTTTTATATTACACGCCTACACACGAGAGAAGGAAATATTATAATTATATAAATTGCGATAGTTCAGTTAAGTAAATTAATATCCAAGTTGTGAAGCAAGAATATTACGAAGTTTAATTTTGAGTGTACGAAACTGCCTAATTACTTGCATAAAACCAAGTGATATTATAACGGAGTTCATACAGCCTATTCAAGTCTCCAAAAGATAGATTAATTGAATTGAGATGGGATACAGCAATTATACTCAAACCGCGGCCCGCCGAGCTTTTTTAAATGGCCCATCTGACATACTAAAAGTTGTACAATTACATTGGTAACACTTCTGGTGTTGCAAAAGTCCATAGATGACGAAAACCTTTCTATTAAGGGGGTTGCAAACCTCCTTTATACTCTAGCAATAAAAAAACACTCAAATACATTTATGTTGTGGCCCTCAGCACCGTATCTAATACATCTATGTGGCACTTATAAGAAAAAGGTTGAGTATGAATACACCCATGATTGTTGCCCTAGTATGTATGGGTTTTAGTCATGCTTATTCATACATTTTACACTATTTTCGACACGTGTATTGTGTATCTAGATCAGAGAAAATATGTAATTATGTATTTTCCAGTTATAAAACTTTAGTCGAATAATAAAATTACTGCTTTATTACTCGACGTGACTCATATCACGTCATGTATTGAATGTTTTTTTACATGTTAGAGACGTGCTGATAGTACAATCTTGATCACTACCCATAAGGATCCTGCTGCTGGATCGTTGTAATACCGCCCTCTTAGAGAACATCAAAATAAAGAACACAAGAGTAATCATGCAACCTGCATAAAATTACATCTACATATATTTAAAATCGAAAATAAGATATTATAATTAAAAATAGCTTTAGAAATAAGTTATTTTATACTTTTTAGTTTTTGAAGTCGGTTTTTTTAAACGAAGTTTTTTTATTTGTTACTTTTTAGTGTCTAGCTATGGCTAGGCCTACGAAAGGTGCCGCGCTCCTTAAAAAATATAGTTCCCAAGAAACGGGAACGGAGTTTTTTCATAAAACTATGTTAAATTATTAGGAGACCAAATGGAAACAATTCCGCATCAAACTAAAGAAGAATCGTGTAAATCGGACCATAAATGTCAACGTAATCGGTGTACATACGGAAAGGAATGGAAAAAAATTAATGAAAAATGTTCATAAAATAAAACTACTTGGCCAAACAAAAACAAAGTAAGTGTTTAAACAAACATCTGATACTCAAGCTTAATTACATTATTTTCACCTTTGTTATTAATCCAAACGGAAATCTGAATCCGTAACCGCTAAAATTTAAAAAGTTGTTTGTTCACGACTATAAAAGCGGACGGTTCGACCGGCATGGATCATTACAGACAGACACAGACGGCGGCGTCGACGCCGCCAATCACGATCTCTCCACGTCCCCGCGAAGGACGCCAGGAAACATAGCCCCCCCATAGGATAGACTAGGCGTGTTGCTGGGAAGTTTCTTTCGCCGCTTCTTCTCTCCCAGCCATAACATGTTGCGAAACAGCAGTAAGATAGCATAGGCCACCGCAAACCGCCGATCCCAGTCCGCCGGGATCCTTCCCCTCGGACTTTATATTACCCGTCGCCCGTTCTCAATTAGTGCATTGTGTCGCCCTATGGTGGGCATCATTAGATTCATCCCCCTCTCATGGCAACAGTCCAGCCGAGGTAAAACTCCCTAGGGAGCTCCCTCGAGCAAGTTGCCCCCCGGGCTCGAGCGCTTTCGCTTCGCGTAAAGTTGTGAGGTCTTCGGACCAACAACATAAAGGTCAAGTCCAATAAAAAAAAAGCATGGCTCATTATCTTTGGAGCCGTCGAACGGGACGGACCTCAATGGGACAGTCTACAACCAGCAATATACACTGACAGTCTTAAACCGACATTCTACGTTCATCGGTTGAACAGAGCGAAAACTCTGTTGGACAAGAGGCGCATAGTATAATGAGGTCGATAATTACTGTTCGATAATCGCAGTATTCTTTGAGGGCAAATTGCTGCTCGACATCTGACAAGCGTGGACACAACTCTTGGAGTTGTCCTAATATTTCTGTGTATTATTGTGCTGTATTTAATATTGTAATTGTAATAATTCTAGTGTAATAAACTATGATTATAAAATTTCAGATTATTATTGTATTATTTGTCGGCTTGAGCTGACACAGTCGTAATAAAGTCAATTATTAAAAATAGCAACGTTGCTTGAAATAATGTAAAATTACCGATACGTATAACGTTATACATACAATTTTTAACGTTATATTATAACGTTATTTTTTTTTATTTAATTTATTCATGACTATAGAATCTATGTCTTTCAGTCGGAAACATGTTTTAAAAGAACTTATACCCTCTGATTTTATGAAACTAATTTGAATATTTTTGTAGCACAGCTGAATTGTAGGTTATCAGCTGGTGCCATTCAGAGGAGTTTCTTCATTTTCTTAAGCCTGTGTGTAGCAGAGCTGAACTGTAGGTTAACAACTCAAAAGGCCACATTTGACTATACAGTTCACATTTCTCACAAAACACATAATTTCTTCTCAAAAACTATCAATATCCTACAACTATTGTTCATTTTAGAGTAATTTTACACACTTTTAGAAAATAAAACTGCATAGCACAACATTTCCTTTCAGTTCCCGCCAAAAACTCCTTACATATCGTAATTATTTTAGTGTGGCCAGCTTAGCAATTTGTTCGCTAGATTTATTTTATATATTTAATTTTGGTGTTCAATAATTATTATTTTCTAAAGTTACCTTTTAATTATTTAAAGTGACCTTTAGTGAAAAATATATCTTATAGAACTTAAACTGAATAATGTACTGTTAGAACCAAATACCATAAATTGGTAACCAGGCATAAATTCCACTTATTCTATTAGACATCATTACGATGTCATTATTTTTCACACTGAACTATCTAAATATTGCTAGCTAACTATCAGTATGCACTGAGTTCACGTGACCGTCTCGCTCAGATACTAAGTTTTTGCCTCTAATGTGCAGTCTAACGACTGATATTTTTTTCAAAGGTCTGACTGAAAATCCCTCCCCCCCGTTCACGTGATATAGCAAACGTGAGGAGTTGACGCGTACCACGGATTTCATTTTAAATACATAATAGTTATTTACTTTATCGGCCTGGCCTGCGTTTGGCCAGGCCGTGCGTTTAAATTTCAACCTTATTCAACATGGAAAGTGAGTATTTTTATTGAGTGATGAACCTGCGGAGCAAAGTATGGCGATCGCGAGTGAAGGTAGAAACATTAATAATGAAGTACAAGTAGAAAACGAGTATTCAGGTATGGAAACCAATACACTGACGAATAAAAGAATACGAGAAGAATGGATAGAAGTTTCAAGAAGAAAAAGCAAACAAAGGAAGATTAATCCAACCTTTGAAATATATGTGACATCCAAAAATATTTTTCCGAAACAGTTCTCCTTAGCTAAATTGTTTCATTCGTAAAACATACATATTTATATATTTGGTTCGTGTACCAAAATGGAACCGTACAGCTTCCCAGTCACTCAGTGTTCTAAATGTTGGAGATTTGGCCACTCAATTAAGTTTTGTCCATCTAAAAGCATTTATTGTCCCAAATATGGAGGTAAATATGCAAACTGTGAGACTACTAGGCCTCAAAATATTTTGATTTAACTCTTCCAGTGGAAGACATCCCGACTTATGCTGAAGTAGCGTCAACTTGTTATACAATAAATAAAAACAGGATATCTACGCAGACAGAGCCACAGACAAAAGAGAAAAAGAGAAACAGGGAAAATAATTTAAATGAATTTAGTTTTATTAACAGCGAAAATACAATAAATTTGGAAAAATTAATGAAAATTTGGATACAGAAACCAGAAAGAGGAAGATAAGACAGAAACGTAGGGATAGTTTTATATCTTTTAGTAAGTTATTAGAAAAACTTAAAAATATTATTTTTTACAATGATTCATGGCAATGTAGAATTGAAAAAGCAACGCACCTATGTATTTATTGGCTAAGTACCTACATAATGAGATGTATATCAAGCATGCCTTTTCTTAAATTTTTCTTTGATTGATTATGGCTAAAAAAGATTTGAATATTTTGCAATGGAACTCACAAAGTTTAATACCTAAAATCATAGCTTTTGAACAACTTTTATGTCAAGAGAAAATTCATATTGCTGCGTTGAGTGAAACATGGTTAAATAATGAAACAAATATAAATCTAAAATATTATAACATATTTTGTCGAGATAGATTAGATTCATACGGGGTGTGGCTGTTTTGATACATAGGTCTTTCCAAGCTCAATTATATCGTAAGGCATGCATTAACTCTTCGATTGAGCTATTAGTAGTTAAAATCACTAACTGCGAACTTATTGAATATGTAATAGCTTTATATTGTCCTCCAAATATTAATACGTTACCTGCAAACTGGGATACTATTTTTTCAATTAATAACCGTAAAACAATTATGCTTGGAGATTTTAACGGTCATCACCCAACTGGTCTAATAAAAGGGATGTCAGAGGTACTCAAATATTTGATTCACTTATTGACCATAATTTTGTCACTTTAAACAATGGATCACCAACTCGTCTCAAACTGGTAAATGGTAATGTTCAGCAATCAGCTCCAGATATTACAATAGTTTCATCGGATATATCCCTAAAATTCGATTGGCGTGTGACATCTGAGTGTTTAGGAAGCGATCATTTAATTATTAAAACATCAACATCGTATAACTATAATCCTGTCTATTCTAAGAAACGTAATTTCAAATGCGCTGATTGGAATAAATATAAACAAATTGCAACTCAAAAACTCACTAATATTACTGTTCCTAACGATCCACAAATTGCTTATGATACTTTTGTTAATATTATAAATTACGTAGCAGATATATGTATACCATTCACTAAAATATGTCAAAATCCTAATAGTAAATTTATCCCCAAACCGTACTGGACTCCTATTTTGTCAAAAGCAATAGCTGAGAGACGTTTGGCATTAACCAATTTTAGACGGAATCCCACTCCAAATAATTTATTGAAGTTGCAACAAAAGACTCGTGAATCTCTACGTTTACTTAGAAATGCTAAAAGTAAGAGCTGGAGACAATTTTGTGACTCTTTGAATGAAACTACTTCAGTAACCGAGATGTGGCGGCGCATGCGATGGCTCTTAAGCCATAAGACCCTTAGGTCACAAATACTATAAGACTTATACTGACCAAAACCCAGCTGAAAATCTTTTAACTAGTCTTACGCCCGATTTTGTTGAATCAAGTTGCCCAAGCTTTGTTTCTTCTAATCCTAAATTAGAAATAGAAATATCCCTCCAAGAATTGAATAAATGCTTAAAAGCTAAAGACACCTCGCCAGGATGTGATGAGATTTCTTACTTAATGATTTTCAATCTTCCTGATATTGGCAAAGATATATTACTCAAAATCTATAATATGTTTTTTTCTATTAGTTTTGTACCTATTCAGTGGCGTAAGATAAGAATAATCCCTATTCCTAAAGCTAGTCAAGAACTAAATTGTAGATCATCACTTAGACCAATCTCTTTACTTTCTTGCTTGTCCAAAATATTTCATGCTATTATAAACAATAGAGTAGAGTGGTATCTAGGGAGTCAGAAATTATTTGCAGACGAAATTAAAGGGTTTAGAAAAGGACGTTCATGTTTAGATAATCTAACTGAAGTAGTAACAAATATTCAAATTGGTTTTTCTACAGACAAATTAACAATTGGGTATTTTCTTGATATTAGTAATGCATATAACCATGTTGATATTACGAGCCTTGTTTTAACCCTGGACAATCTTAACATAGGATCCAAAATATGTGCCTATCTATGGGAGTTCCTTAAAAATAGAACTCTTGTTATTGAAAGCAATGATTATAAATTATCTAGAAATACCGGTCGTGGTTTAGCGCAAGGTGATCCAATTTTTCCGTTGTTATTAAATATATCAACAAATAATATTTGTAAAGCTATATCCACATTGCCTAATATCCATATCTCACAATATGCGGACGATTATGTCTTGTATATAGTTTCAAACAATATGTATGAAGCTGCAGAAAAAAATCAATTAGCCCTAGATAAATTAAATACATGTTTGATCAACATTGGCTTAGAAATATCACCTACTAAAAGTAAAATCTGTGTTTTTAGGAAAGGATATCAAACACATAATATAAATTTAAATATTAATGGTACTTGTATTGAAAATGTTCAAACGGTTAAATATCTTGGTTTATGGCTGGATCGTTCCCTTAAGTGAACTAAACATGTAAACGAACTATCTGAAAGAATCCTTAAATTATTAAATATTTTCAAAATATTAGCAGGTTCAGGGTAAGGGATGCATCCTGTACATTTACGTAGGCTATACATATCGATTATAAGTAGTAGATTAGATTATGCTAGCTTTTTATATGATAACTGTTGCAAAACCACATTAGCAAAGCTAGACAGACTACAAAATCAAGCCATGAGAATTATTGGGGGCTTTATACGAGGTAGCCCAATACACGTTATGGAAAGTGAACTTAATCTATGCCCTTTATATATAAGGAGAAGATACCTAAGTGGTAAATTTTGGCTTAAATCAAAATCTATGTCTAATAATTGTATAGAACTTATATCAAAATTAACAGAACTTACTCTGAACAGATTCTGGAATACTAAGAAGAAACCTTGTTTAACTTTAATATATCCTAATCATGAAAATCTTGCAATTAATTCGAGTATGCCAATAGGTATGTTCTCCTTAGAAACGTGGATAAATAATATTAATATTTCAAAATTCTTAAGAACTACTATTGAAGGAATCGATAAGTCTAAACGCCAGTTTCACCCAATATTCTTAAAAAAATTTACCACAAAACATATTAATGAATATTAACTAACTAACTATGTGAAGATCTTTACAGATGGTTCTAAGGAAGTCAATACAGCTGGAGGGGCTTTTCTGGTTTTAAATTCAAATTATCACTGCAGTTTTAAAATGAATTCTAGTCTATCTATTATGGAAATTGAACTTGTAGCAATTTCAAAGGCACTATCATTTCTAAATTCAACGAATTATTCAGACATAGTAATACTGACGGATTCTAAAAGTGGTCTTGAACACCTGGCTCAGTGTACCTCGACTTTTCGAGGGCGACCGGTAGCCTATACCATTCTGAAGCTGCTCATGAGTTTAGAATCTACACGCAAAAACATTGTTTTACAATGGATCCCATCGCATATAGGGCTGGTTGGCAACGAACAAGTAGATAGATTAGCGAAACAGGGTGGAACTGACGGTGTGACGATTGATATTCTCCCTTCTTTTCCAAATTACAAAAAGAATGTTACAATATCTGGCAAGAATATTTTAATAAAAGGTCCTTAGAAAAAGGTATTTGGTACCACACGATCCAGCCACAGCCTTTAAATTCTCCTTGGATTGGCAACACAACTTTGACTCGAAAGGAATTAATCACAGCTTTAAGACTCAGATCTGGGCACATTCCATGCAACAAATTTTTGTACTTCGAAGAATTAATTCCCCAAGTTGTGAAACTTGCAACACTATGGATGATTTGTATCATATAAACGTAGAACATGTCCAGAATGAGACTTTTAGACAAAGTTGTGGAGTCAATTTAAGGCTATTAGAACAAATTAATAGTATTCTGGCAGACCAATCTTCGAATGACGCCAGAATTCTATATAAACTGGTAGATATAAGAAATCAGTGATTAGATACTATGTTTTGTTATACTACGTAATTGTACTTACCAGGGCAGCATGGTCGCTTAAGCGACAAATCCCTTTAATTATGAATTTAAAAAAAAAAAACACCTAAATTGAAACTGACAATACAACCTTTTTGTTTTAACTGCATTCACAATATCATTGGATAATGAGCTCATGTCTATGCTCGACGCATTTTAAACTAAGTCGTCGGGCAATAAATGTCACTGACAGTAAGAATGTATACGCAATGCAACCCGTTATTGATACTTAGCTACCTGCGCACGCGGGTTGACCTTCATTAGCACTCTGAATCTTGATTGGTCGTTATGGATAAGGGTTGTTGTTTTTCTATAAATATAATATTTTTTGTTATGACACTCATTATATTACTTACGCTTCGTTAAGCAATACGCACAATGGACAATTTATTTTCTAACGTGATTTGAAGAAATTAAATGGTGACATCAACGCTCAAGCTCAGGCTGTAATTCCCAACATGTTCTTGTTTTTAAAAGAATTGAAAACTGACCCCGAGAAAAAAGCTTACCTCAATTTCAATAATCCACGAGAGCTTGAAGCACTGATTTGTGGAATTAGTAGAGCGACCGCGGATCGAATAAAAACCTAAGTATCACAGGCAGGCAACCCAAATTAACAAGAGCAATAAATGTTAAGAAGACAGCGACTGTCACTGATCTAGATAGCTTTGATGTCAGCGTACTAAAACGTACCATTGATTCATTTTATGACAACGGGGAATATCCATCAGTGGCTAGAATAATAGAAAAATACCAAGAACAGATGCCTAATTTTAAGTACTTAGTAGTTCTTCAAGGAGAAATATTTTGACGAAGGTCGGCTACAAGTTTAAAAAAATGCCGATGGACGAAAGTATTTAATGGAAAGAGCGGATACAGTCTGTGCCAGAGTGGACTTTTTACGAAAAGTGTACTTTCTCAGGAAAACCAACGATCAACGGCCACGAATTTATCTTGATGAGACTTGGGTCAATCAAAACTACTCGAGAAAACGCATGTGGCTTGGAACGAATGATGAAGGTGGTTTGAAAAATCAGCCAGTAGGGAAGGGCCAGAGATTAATCGTGTCTCATGATGGTTCTGGACAGACCGGCTTTGTGCCGGAGGCAAAATTTATTTTCAAAGCTGTTAAGTCTAAGGACACTGACTACCACACTGAAATGAATGGTGATACATATACGGCATGGTTTTCTGATTTATTAAATGTTCTTGAAGAACCTTCTGTAATAGTCATCGATAACGCCAGCTACCACTTCATGCAATTATAAAGGATATTCACATCATTTACAAAGAAAAGTGACATTCAAGAATGGCTGACAAAGAAGAACATCCCTTTCTCGAATGCAGGCATAAGGGAAGAATTGAAAGGAGAGTAACCCAGAAAAATATAAGCCTTAAATCAGCTGGCATCTGAAAAGGGTCACGAAGTGATAAGACTGCCCCCATATCACTGTCAATATAACCCCATCGAACTCATCTGGGCTCAAGTCAAAGGAGAAGTTGCTGCAAAAAATCATACATTTATCATTTCTGATGTTGAAATTCTTCTCCACGACGCTATTGATAATGTTACTTAAGAAGACTGGGCCAAATGTGTGAGGCATGCCGAGGAGCTCTAGGATAAGGACTTAAGGAAAACTATTTTAAGAGATCAAGCACCACCTCTGATAATTAACCGACAGAAAGATAACACAGATGGGGAAGATACAGATGAAGATTTTTGAAGAACTAAGAAATATCCCTAGAAAAGATAAAAACGGCCCTTTTCAGGGCCACATTACGATCTATACAGTTTCTCTATGATTACGTCGAAACGAACATAACATCTTACAAATTAAAAACTTTTATTTTCCCGAAAAATTATTACTATTAATACTTAATATAATTTAGCATATCGATCGTACCTATCCCGTTATCGATATGCACCTCTAGAATTCTTGCGCACATCACTACACCTCTCCATAAGACCTGTAAGTGCGAGCGAGACTCACAGATAAATATGTTTTACCCGATGCCTCAGTTCATAATACGTCGACTATAGGTACCAAACATTCAAAATGATAACTCAAATGTGATACCAAATTAAAGTATTATAATGGTCCCATGAGCTTTATATGTTTTGATCGTCGAAAGAATAGTTTATTACAAGTTAAGAAAAATAATGACATCGCAATGATGTCTAATAGAATAAATGGAATTTACCAATTAAAGGCATTCAGTTCTAACTGTACATTATTCAGTTAAAGTTTTATAAGACTGATTTTTCACTAAAGGTCACTTTAAGTATTTTAACGCTCTCACACAATTAGGATTCAAATCTATTGTCGATTTTTTACTGTTTTGTGCTTAAATAAATAAATAACGGTAACTTTAGAAAATAATAATTATTGAACACCAAAAATAAATATATAAAATAAATCTAGCGAGAAAATTGCTAAGCAGGCCACACTAAAATGATTACGATATGTAATGAGTAAAGACAGTGACATTTCAATAGTAGCACAGATTACTATGATTAGTAGGTATTATTGTTCTCGTTTTATAGGCAAAAGAAATTAATGTAAATTTGTCCTCCTCGACAGGGGGCGTGACATCATCGGAGAATTTTTGTTAACATCGAATTAATAAAAAACTAAAACTAAAACACAAAAATATTCAAATCAGAGGGTAATTTTTTTTAACAATCCCAATTATTATTTATCTCACCATTTTGAGTAGATTCATAATTTCATTATAGTCTTGTGTTTGCAGCCAATTATAAACTTTAGATTTAAATTCATGATTATATAAAGCTTTAAAAGCTAGTATTTTATATATAAGAAAATAAATAAAATTACTGAAGAAAGAAAGATTAAAAAAAGTACGCTGTGAATGAATCTATTTGCTGCGAGTGCCTAATCGCAGCGATTATTCGCTGTCTGTGACCAAGAACTACAAAATTGAGGCCGTCAGCCGCGCCATACGCCGCACTCCATAAGTCCATAATATGTTTAGAACTTTGTAATGTCATTGTCAAAATAGATATTTGAAATTTTTGGAAATATTTTGTGGGCTTTGTGGATCGATTTAAAAATTAAAAATATACTATTTTGTGTGTTTCAAAAGATAAAGATATTAAATAAAAATATTCTAGATTATAACGTAGTGAGTACTTTGTATTCTAGACTTCTACTTTAAAAAAAAAAAAAGAACGACTTGTGATCATATATAAACCAGTGGTATCGCCAGTGTAATGTTTATTGTATATACAATGTACTTTGCGAAACAAGATATAGAATAATTAGATGTAAATAGATTTTTATCCGCTCACGTAGTACATAATTTCGCAATTCATAATTGAACATTGGTTTCATATTGCAAGAAATATGTCTATAAAAGACTTCAAAGGTACAAAAGTTGTCCCAAAAAGGTATGTATTAAGTATTAGTGTTAGAAATAGTGTATAATTATTATTTTATTTCATTTGGATGTTGTATTGACTTAACAACTGTCATTGTTTTTAAAAATAATTTTTTGCATTCAAATTCAAAATAAGTTCCACTGGAGAACTGTTTTGAAGGTGATGATACATATAAGTTAAAATTTAATTTTACTTCCTAGTCTATGTACACCACTTCACAATGTGTTATTGCTGTTAAGGAGAAGAAGCGGCCAGAAACTCGCCAACAACATGTGTAGCTAAATATTGTTTTTCTTATTTATCTCATACAAACTCTTTTTTGTAAATAAATTTTACACAGAAATATGTTACACAATTACTTTTCGAAGAATTAGTGAAATTGCAGCAAACAGTGCATACTCAGTAAGACAAAAACACAATAAAAGGAAAGAAAAATATTATTATAGTTATGACATGACATACTAAAATTTTATACAGCAACATATCTCCATAAATTCCTTATATGCTTAGCAAGATAAAAACATTATACCAAAATAGTATAAGAGGCTGGAGGCACCTTCTATGCAAATGAATTTTTTTTATAAAAGTGTTCTTCAATAGTGTAATATCCCTTTTTAAGTAAGATACTTTTTAGTTTGGTTTTTAATTTAGTGAAAGGCAGATATAACATTTAATTCGGAATCTTATTAAAAAAGCATATACCAACCCTCAAGAAAGAATACAATACTTTTTGCAATGTAAAAGATGGCAATATCAGTCTATTTCTATGGTTTATGTACATTTATTATTGTACTAGGCATTTAATATATTGTGTTTGCCAACACATATAAAACACTGTATTCCATAAAAGTTTGTGACATTTTTGTGCTGTGGTGTAAAATTTATTGGAATGCGCTTACTAGATTTCTAAATTTTCACAGTTGATTTTCTTTCTATTTCATTACAAGCCTTTTTGGACATAATTTTGGTTATAATGCTGTTGAAATTGTCCCAGTTTTGTTCTTTCTTTAGCATTCTATGCAACACGATAGTTGCAGTTATGTTGGCACCTAAATTTGTCCGAGCTGTTCCTTTAGGCTATGCCCATCTTGCACATTCCAAAATAGTATGTACTGTGGTGTACACTTTTTCACAATATGGGCATGTGTCTGTTTCTCCTTTTCGAATCCTGCATAAGTAGACCTGGTAATAGCCATAGCAAGTTAGCACCTGTAGCCATCCAGATTGGCAAATACCCTACTACCTGGCTGTGGGTTGTTTTGTCGCCTCTTACGACAGGTCGCCTGGCCACAAGAAGTCATATTCTTCTCTGTTCCTGCACAGATAAATATATTATTACTGTCTCTTATGCTTGGTCAGTAGCTTTCAATATGTAGTGGATGAAATAGCAACTCATAACCCGATTGGTACAGCTTTTATTTAAAAAATGTGGTAAGATTGCAAAATTAAAAATGCAAATTGTAATAAAAAATATATTGTGACTTAGACCTTTTTAGTTGGAAGTGTAATAGTTGGGATACATCATCCATTTTTGCTACTGATTACTATAAAGCTGATTTTCCGTGAGTAGCTTCATATTCATGAGATGCCCAACTTTTACTATTATAAACATTTTCGATTGTGGTAGCTAACAGAGATAGCAGGGATGAAATATAGCATGAATTTGATGATTCCCAAAAATGTATTACTAACTGGGTCTCTTTTTGTTAAATCTCAAGATAATTGTCTGAATTATTTGAATAAATATTTGTCCTACAAAATGTATGGTTTGATCAATGGATATGGAGTCCCCCTCCTTCCAACATATATCGATAATGAGGTCATCAAAAATGATAACTAACCAGCAGATATTTTTTCTGTTACTTAGTTCACATTTATATAATTTAATGGCCACATTGTACTACAAACTGTGGTAGCTTACGCTCAAAAGTTGTTAATACCACAAGACCATTTTTCTCATTACTAACTAGGACAAAAATATTAAATATTACGTAATAGCTTAGTGTGTTCTTGGTTCAAATAAAACAATGTCCAACATCAAAATAGGTATGTATCGCTAGTCCTACAAGAATTGTCGTTTTTTTGTTTTCCCATTTGTAACTTTGATTCATTTGGAGTGCTGCTCCACTGACTACTTGCTTTCTTGGATGCTGATAGTCAGACCTTAATTTCTACAGCCATGTACTTGGTGCTTGCATTTTTTTTTAAGGCTGGGAAAATGCATTTCGCACATACTGGGTCCTTTGCAAGGGATTAGACCATTGTTGATCATCGGCTTTTGCATATGGTATGTTCTTTCAACCAGCTTACCCTAGCCAAATTTCCAACCCTGCGCCACTGTTGGTTCTTTAGTTTGGTTTTATCACAATTTAAAAATGAAAGAACAAGACATGCACTTCAGACATGTTTTATTGCATTATTTCCGAAAAGGCAAGTTCTGGTGCTTTTTCAATGAAAAATGCTCACCGATTTGGCCGTCCAGTTGAAGTTGATGAAACCCATATCGAGCCCATTATCGATTCAGATTGCCATAGCACAACACGTGAATAAATGAAAACTCTTTAATGTACACCATAAACTTAAATCTAGACAATTGATATGGATACATTTGCATCAGAACAATAGGCAGCCTTATCGCTTATAGCGATCTCTTCCAGGCAACCCAGTGTCTAAGGAGATTTTAAAGTAAATTTCAATATATGATTATTGGTGGTGTACGAAAGTAAAATAAAAGTAAGAAAATCACAATCAAATACTATTAAAAATAAAATATAAATAAACTACTATATACTTATATATACAGATATACATATATAATTAATTCGATATATGATGATGATGATGTTGATATTGCAGAGAAGCTCAATGTATCACATACTTATATACATTGACAAAAAAGTTATATCTTTAGGCAAAATGATGAAGTTTTATACTTATTTGAAATCCGCAATCACTTAGTTGCCAACCCAATATTTAAAAGAATTGTCAATGCATAAATTACAACTCGCACATGGCCACTTGATTTTATAAGAGATTAAGTTCTTGAGATAAATTATATCTCATGGATACTAAATACAAACAAGTAATTTATTAGGCAAAACAGAATAACATACCCATTCAAATCAGTCAAGCTTGCATAATACAAAAGAATTGTTTTACCACAACTTTTATTATTTTTACACTAATGTCCTGTAGGTTTTTTATTCATAATAAATTATATAAGATATATCTTAATGATTTATTATGAATAATAAACATATATTTAATGTGTGAGTCTTAGTATTTTAATTGCAAAAATATTCTCATCTCATGTTGAATGTTTGATTCTTGGATGGAGAATAAGCACCGCTAGGCTTTTTTTATTGGTATTAAAAAGAAAATTTGACTTTCAATACATAGTCTATGACATTCTAATTTGAAACATACAGCACCAGCACAAATAGAAAAGAAAAAAAATAAGTCAACAGTACTTATATTACTAAATAATATAGATTGTATTTAAAATAATAATTAGGCACTAACAATAAGTTACAACTAGATTAAAATATGTGATATTTGTGGAGTCTAAAGTAATTTTTAATCAAAATAAATCAATAATAAAAAAGTATAAACCCAAGGGATCAATTTATTACATTACACAATTTATATGATTTAAAAACTTGTCAAGAGATTTACTTATGTCAAGATCGTGTTATGATATGTAATCATTATATACACAATAATATATACACAACTGAATCTGATGACAAGCTTTTATCTATACTAATATTATAAAGAGGAAAGATTTAATTTTGTTTTTTTTGTTTGCATTGAATAGTCTCCGAAACTACTGAACCGATTTGAAAAATTCTTTCACTATTGGCAAGCTACACTATCCCCGAGTGACATGGGCTATATTATATTTTTTTTTAAATACGAAATCCTTACTAAAACGCCAATAATGTAACCCAAGGTGTAAAAAAATTACCTAAAATCGCGTGCGCTGCGAAAACTATTGATGATAGAATCAAACAATGTACTAAGACTTGGCAGAACAAATCATTATTTACAAAAACTGTTGCGACAGCATATGTCTAACTATTATAGTTATGCCACAAAAAGTGTTCTTTTATTCTAAAAATTTAATTGAAATGCCGCCGCTAGAAAAGGCTCTTTATTTGTATCTTAGTATTCATCTTTATCAACATAAATTAGTTCATATTCAAGACTGCTCCAATACCTTTATATAACTTTTTGCATTATTCAATTCGGACATTCCATTCAATAGATATCACAAGTTTAAAAATGTAAGTATAAGAATAAAGTTGCGTGGTCGCCGCGCACCCTGCTTATGCGATGTAGGCGTCACTGGGGTACAGGCCGTACGGGAGGGTAAATATTTTAAATTCGCTTAGTAGGTAATTAAAGTAAACAAAAAAGTTATTTTTATATACCCGTGCGAAGCCGGAGCGGACCGCTAGTATCATATAAATTGTGTATTGTAATAAATTGATGGGTTTGGTTTAATTTAAAGTTTATTTTTTTAGACTTAAATATAAGCTTGTTTAAAAAAATCTATTAATTTTTTTTTAGTTATTCATATTCTACTTAGTAAGCCCTTGAATTTGATACCCATATCATAGGAGTGCACAAAAAATAACTAGTCCGCCATATTGGATTTAGAATGACGTCGCTTCGCTACCATGCATTGTCATCCAAAATAAATGTGCATGCAAAATTTAATCTCATTCGTTAGAGGATAACTGCTTTAAAATTCAGTTGCAAGATTTGACCCGAATATACATAGAAACATTGCAAGTTAGATAAGCTTATAAAAAAAATGTGTGTATGTGTGTGCAGTTCACAAGCAGTAGAAGTGAAACTTCAGAGAATATACTCGCAGATAATTCTTCTCTAACTTTATGAATATAAATATAATTCCTTTTCCTACATCCGTTAACATATTATAATTCCAAAAATTCAATCTAAATTACACTTTAAATCCCTAGCAAAAAGTTTAAAATTCAATGCACTGTTACACACAATTTCCTTCGATCTACGTATAAAAGAATATATGCCTTAAGTATATACAGATAGAGCTAAAATTCATTTGAAAACTTATAAGTGTTATTTAAACTGAAAATTAATACTAACGCGTATAGTGAAATGTGTTTTATTTCGAATTAAATAAAGTTGAATTTTATGTACTTAAGTATCTCATTTTAGTGTCACTTTTTCGTTTCACCGATTTTCAAATCACAACGATTCTAAAGAAGTTTCACTTCAAAAACGAAATATGATTGGATGTTAAATTTGAATAGGAAAATTTAAGAATTTTAACCATAAAAATCTTACATAACTGTAAATAAAATAAAATTTGAGTATCATAGAAAGTATAATAAGTATATTTCATCAGTCTGGGAATGCTGGGAGTGATGTTGAACAAAAACAAATAAATTAAGACAAAGCCGGTCAGCTTTTTTCTTTTTTCAAATCTGAGCTAAAAAAGAAAAATCTATGTCCAGCCAGTATTTTAAAAAAATTGCATCATTTTTTAATTTTTGGGGTTTTTACTAGTGTTCCACAAGTTTTGCTGGTGTGTATATATTCATTAACCGAATTCCAAAAGGAAAAATTTCTCAATTCGAATCTGTGTACTTTTTGTATGTTTGTTACGTAATTTGTCCATCAATTGTGGACAGATTTTCATTTTTGAAGTGAAACTTCTTTAGAATCGTTGTGATTTGAAACTCGATGAAACGATTAAGCGACACTAATCATTTTGGTAATTTTTGTAGTTTACAAGTAGACGGGAGATAAATAAAACTGGAACGAGTTGCAATAGGGGATGAGGACGGAGGAGTATGACATTTCGCACACTTATAGTTTATATAGAGAAGAATCGACGAATGCTAGTATTTTTATAAAATCCCTATCCCTATTATTATATTAGTATAAATGCGAAAGTAACTGTCTGTCTGTTCCGTTTTCACGGAAAAACTACGGGACCGATTTGGCTGAAACTCAGTATATATATATATATATTGTTACGAGTTACAGGACTCGAATTAAAATGCCGTTGGAATTACTATAAAATTTATTAGAACTGTACAAACACGTATAATACAGGTACAAATATAACCGGACGCAATAAGTCCAAATGTAATGCACGATTTAATAACGCGCGCAAAGTCCGTCACTATATAGCTCATTGAATGTACACACGTCTTGCTCGTATCGTAATCGTCGCTTGACTGCCTCACCCCTCCCTTCGGGCATCCCTTTTATTTTGTACAAATACAATATGCCTCGACGCAAAACAATAATAACAAGAATTAGTTCGACATACCTGCCTAATGACGGCCATAAAACAAGTACAATAACAATAGAATGATTTTCTTAATGACTAATTCTAAACACAAAGTAAAGAAGTGCGGGCAGGTTATAAACCGGTTTTATGGCAGGCAGATGTGCATTTACTTTTTGTCGGCATGTAACAATGTTTTCGACATACGATCCTTTTTATTCCGACATATCGAAAAATGGGATAGTTTCCGGGATTAAAATATATTTGTCTCTGTTTGTTATGCTTTTACGGAAAAAGTATTGGACCGATTTGGCTGAGATTCGGTATATATGTAATTTTAATACCGAGGGTGGACAAGGGATATTCTTCATCCCGGATAATGGGATAGATTTATCTAAAGCTTATCCCAGAAAGTGGGATAGGTTATTTGTGATATGCCATATTCGTAATTTTGGTCATATTTGTCCGATTTATCCGATTTGTCCAATTTGTCCTTTTTGTCAGATTTGTCCTTTTTGTACTTTTTCTCCGATTTGTCCTTTTTGTCCTATTTGTACTTTTTCCTTTTGTTATTATTGTCACTTTTGTTATTTACGTAGCTTTCAAAGACCGGAGGGTGGAGGGGGGTATATAAATAAAAAAATTAAACTAGGACGGTTTGAAATAAAGGATGGAAGTTTGGATGAGACCAATCATTTCTCAAGTTTATAGATATAAAAATTTATTGTCTACATAAAATGCAATAGTAACTCGATATGACTTTCTGTTAAGCTATCATGGAAAAACTGCTAGGTGTACTGGATCGGTTTTACTGTAATTTTATTTAAATGTAGTTTTAATGCCGAAAATGTACATAGATATTTTCATGCCGGGAGATGGGATAGTTTGCGATATAAAATGAAATTAATCTTCCGGATGCAAATAGCACTCACATAAAAATTTAGTACAATGTAACCTGTATTAACGCCTGCTCTTTACTCAAGAAGCATGCACTATAGGTTGACCCGCGGCACAGCACAGTGCGAGAGAACTTTTGAATTAACTCCTACTTTCCGAGGACTACCCGTTCCGATAACCGATGAACTTCAGCTTCTTGGCGTCTCCTTGACATCGACTCTCAACTTTGGCTCCTAAGATCGAGTATATAGCACAAACTGCGGTACAAAAGTTGAGGATACTCTCGAAGGTGACACGGTACTTCACATCGAAAGTACCGTGCTAATAGCTGCTAATGTTGTACAAAGTACGAGCATGTATGGAGTACTGCTCTCACGTTTAGACTAGCTCAGCCAAATATCAACTAGAAGCACTAGAGTCGATTGAGCGGAGAGCCAGGAGACTGGTTAGCAACGACCAGCTTTTCGACGACAAAACTCGGAAGCCTCGAACATCGACGCAGGGTTGCCAGCTTATCGGTTTTCTATCGGATACACTTTGGAGAGTGTGCAGCTGAGATCTTCGATCGATCCCGCCATCTCCCTTCCATCATCGGACAACCAGACGCACCATGGCATGCGGCACCGATATATGATGAATATTCCACCTATAAGAAGAAAGCGCTTTGCTAGATGCAAAGCGCTTTCATTCATCATCCGCACCGCAGAGGAGTGGAACTCATTGCCGAAGTCTGTTTTTCCCGATACTTATAACCTGGGTATCTTCAAGCCTCGTGTGAATAGGTACCTTCTAGGTAAGCGTGCTCCATTCTAGACCATATCTTCGCTCCACATAGGGCGAGGTCGCGGCCAAACGCGAACCTATACTACTGTAAAAAAAAGAATAAGATAGAACACATTATACAGCGTTACAAACTACTCGATCTCCTTTTTTGGCGGTGCTTCGTAGGCTCCTCACTCTCGTCTATTAAGCGTTGTAGATATAATTATGTTCGCCTGTATACTCTCTGAAGTTTTATTTCTACTGCGTGTGAATTGGACGCACATATATATTTTTTATTTAAAAAAGTATACTCCTGATGTGGTCTCAGTGTTACAAAGTCAGGGTCTGATGAATGATCTCACGGAAATCAATTGCAACCCTCAAATATTTTATACGCACGTCCAACGCGTATCATATATATATATATATTTTTTCAAAGCTATTCAAATATTTGTATAAATAAAAAGTAGAAAATATATTTAATACGAAACAAAACCAACTTCAAAAGTAACTAAAAACCAAAAAATAAATATTTTCTACAAGAAGTCGGTGCGAAGTAAAACAAATAAAGATCGACAACTTTGCAAAATACAGTAATTTTTATGTTTTACGCACAAACTTCAAGATGTAATTTCTTTTTTTGTTTTTGAAGTGAAAATTCTTTAGAATTGATATGATTTGAAACTCGATGAAACGAAAAAGCGACACTAAAAAGAGATAAACGCATAAATCTATAGGTCTAAGCCTGCGAGAGCATGAAATACGAGTTTTACATTGTGCAGCACAGATTAGAGAGTCAGTAAGGGCGATGATTAAACATCGGTCAAATTGGGACCGAAATGAAACTGGTAATAATATATTACCGGTGAGTATATTCTCTGAGGTTTCACTTCTAATGCGTGTGAACTGCACACACACATACAGTTTTTGTTATTTTTTTTTATTGTAACACTCGAAAGCAAGTGGGAACGGGAGAAATCGCGTTCCTGAGCGTGGTTGTTCTGAGTGCCTTTTTTTTTATCCAGGGGAAATCCGTTTGAGGACTAAGCCACGACAAGGGCAGAACCTCGGGGGGATAGTTAGCGACCTAGTGTGGGATTCGCCAGATTGGGGGTGGCACTAGCATGCCCAGTCAGAACTGGTGCCATGCTATTACCAGTCCCCAGTTAGGGATACCCACTAAAACCCCTGGGTGTTCCGTCCTTCGCCTTATGCCAGGGCTTCGGGTATATGACCTAGCCTCTCCGCAGTCCTGGCACGTGTGAGCCTCACGAGGCTTCTTCCACTGCCGGGGGACTACTTTAACCCCCGGCATCTTCAAGCTCTCTTGGCGTGGGGCGGTCTGTAACTCGCCCCATGGGAGGAGAGGTGAGCGCGCGCAGAACACGCCGCGCCCCCATCTCGACAGCATGTGCAGGTGAGTGAGAACCTCTATACCCCAAGAGGCCCCACCCGCGCCGCCCGCTTACGGTGGCCGAAGGTCCTGATTGGCCCTCCGCCGCTGACGCGTCCTCCTTTGGCGGGAGCGGAGCAGTGATGTGCGCTCACGCTCCCGCTCCGCCTCCTCCTTCGCAAACATAACGCGCTCGCAGAAGGAGGAGACGGCGTCCCATCCGGTACGGCTCCCGACCATGGTGCGCACCACGGCCGGGAGCGAGAGGTCTAATCCGGAGGTCTTGACGTTGCTCTGTCCAGGCAGGACATACCTGGAGGGTGTGCAGCGCCGTATCCTCGTCGCCGGTGTCGCAATGATGGCACCCTGACGTTGGCTCGCGGCCTAGGCGACACAGGTACCTTCCGAAGCAGCCGTGTCCCGAAAGGACCTATGTCAGCCGGAACGTCAGGGTGCCGTGTCTTCATTTTGTCCAGTCCTGCAGGACGGGCCTCACCGCCTCTATGATGGCGAGGCCCGCGCTGGGGTGTCTGAGGCGCTCTTCCCAAACCATGTTCTGAGTGCCTAGTGGAACGCGCCCCAAGTATTTGAAAATCGAAATAATTGAATTAGTTTTCTCTTTGCAGCGTGTTTGCGGAACTGCCCCAAACTTATCCGCTGTCGAAAGAGCAAGTAAGATTCTATGACGCCAATGGATATTTGGTGTTAAAAGAGCTGATCGACTTCGCGTCACTATATGCATTCAAGTATGTAAATTAATTTTATTATTATTATATATACATCCCTATCCCTATTGATATTATAAATGCGAAAGGAACACTGTCTGTCTGTTACGCTTTTATGGAAAAACTACTGGACTGATTTGGCTGAAACTCAGTATGTATATGCCAAGGCTGAACATAAGATACTTTTTATCCCGAAAAATGGGATAGTTTCCGGGATAAAAAATATATTTGTCTCTCTGTATGTTATGCTTTTACTGTTTAGCCATATAGTTCAGCGATTATTTTATTTTAGCCATTCGTCAAATGTCTATGCACACCAGCCTTAGAGTGCCTTTCCACCAGAAATGTGCTAAGCAACGTTGCTGTGGATGCGTTTGATAACCACCAATGATATTCATTGGTCGACATAGCATAGCACTGGTGGAAACTGATTCAACTAAGCTACGTTTTTATATGGAAGGATGCGTGCTATATAGTGGCGTAGCGTGAGTAACGGCCGCCCGGGGCGGTTGATAATTTTGCCGCCCTTTTATTTAGGTATTTCAATTTAATGCATACTATAACTATACTATCTATACTAATAATATTATAAAGAGGTAAAGTTTGTGTGTTTGCGACGCTGTAGGGGGTAATCTCTGGATCTACTGAACCGATTTCAAAAATTCTTTTTGTGTTCGAAAGCCCATTTATTGAGGCATGTTATAGGCTATATAACATCACGCTAGGGCCAATAGGAGCGGAGTGGTAATGAAAACTTCCGTGCTCTTTTCAATCGATCCGAATTTGTAGTTGCGATAAAAATATGAAATGGTTCAAATATTTATATTATTTATTGTCTTTTGCCGCCCCCTAAAAAGTGCCGCACGGGGCGGACCACCCCTGCCGCGGCCCACTACGCTACGCCACTGGTGCTATAGATGCGTGCCTTCCCTATTGTTGATACGTCGCTGAGGTCGTGCTGCGCATCTTCCTCGCCCAGCTACATACCTTAGCATCAGTGGAAATGGTGACATAGTTTCATAGCTTAGCTTTTACATTTTCGCAGCATAGCTAAATAGCACATCTCTGGTGGAAAGGCACTCTTAGGCTGGTGTGCATAGACTTTCCATCAGGTTGACCGTATGCCCGATTGTCAGCTACGCAATAAAAAACATGTTTTCAGACAAAGATTTGCACAAATATGCAACGGACTAACCAAAGAATATTATGCGCAAATCGTCAAAGATTCGGCACTTATGGCGAAAACTCGGAAACCCGAAGAATATGTTAATAAGGTAATTTTTCCATTATCATTAACCATTTGACGACCAGTCAGTTAAGTGCGCTTTCCTACTACATCTACTCCACTTCGCGCGTTGTTCAGCATCCCCGTGAGACCATTGGACTAAGGAAATATCACTAGTGCACTCCTGAGCATATGGGAATGGAAGTAGTGTCAAGTTTTATTATATTTTTTATAGTGACATATCGAATATTTCAGCTCCAAGATATCTTGTACGATGATGTGTTCTCCCAATACTCTGAAAATCCTCGATTGCTGCATGTGGTCTCGCAGCTGCTTGGCGACGATATCACAGGCATGCATAGCATGTTCATCAACAAGCCTCCCGGTACTAACCGGCATCCACCGCATCAGGTAAATTCTTACTGGTCTGTAGCTATTTTGGCAAATACGGAATACTTATCCAAAAATTGTGAAGTTTATAGAAGAGCCAAAAATATGTTTTTAGTAATAGACTAGCGGTCCACCCTGGCTTCACATGCGTATCTAAGAACTTTTTTGTTGAGTTTAATTACCTACTAAGCGAATTTAATTATTTTTTATCTAAAATTATTCAATTCCGCACACGACCGTTGCGTAGGGAGCAGACCGCGCGAGTGAGCCGCGCGGCACTTCATTTCTTGACATTTACTCCCCTCCCGTACGGCCCGTACCCCAGTGACGCCTACATCGCATAAGGTGCTGCCTAGTTAGCTGAGCAGGGTGAGCGGCGACCACGCAACTTTTTTTCTAATACTTACATTTTTAAACTTGTGATATCTTTCGAATGGAATGTCCGAATTGAATAATTCAAAAAGTTATATAAAGGTATTGAAGCAGTCTTGAATATGAAGTAATTTATTTTGATAGGGATGAATACCAAGATACAAATAAAGATACTTTTCTAGCGGCGGCATTTCAATTATTTTTTTAAAATAAAAGAACACTTTTTGTGGCATAACTATAATAGTTAGTAGACATATGCTGTTGCGACTTTTGTAAACAATGATGTGTTCTGCAAGGTCGTATTACATTATTGGAGTTTTAGTAAGGATCCCTATTTTTTTGAAAATATAATACAGCCTATGCCACCCAGGGATAGTGTAGCTAATTCCCAAACTCGTGAGGTCCGCAGGCGCCCTCTCTCGGCTCCTTCCCAACGTGGGGGGACCGGGGACGACGACTAAGAAACTCTACATGGGCATCCTTAGGAGTATGGCCCTGTACGGTGCACCCGTATAGTCCGTTGCACTTCACCGCCACAATAGGACTTTGTTGTGCCGCGCACAACGGATCCTGGCGGTGTGGGCCATCCGAGGATACCGTAGGACGCGTCGACGCTCTTGGCGGGCGATCCGCGACCTCTCCAGGCGATACACAGGATGCTTGGTCGGTGGAGCTGCAGGCGAAGGACGCGGGAAACCGCGACCATGATCCAATCTTGGTCGGTAGAGTTGGAAAACCCTGGTGCTGGCATTGATACGATGGAAGCGGTTCGACCGCAGCCGTTGCAATGGCTCAAAATCAGAATGACGCAAATACTTACCGGGCACGGTTGCTTCGATAAGTATCTGTGCCAAATTGCGGGCTGCTTGCCTTCACCCCAATGCCGCCAGTGTGGCGCACTGGACACGGCGTTTCATACGCTAGTCGATTGCGCAGCATGGGCACCCCAGAGGTTTGAACTCGAGACAATAGTAGGTCCGATCAATTCGGTGGGCAGTTTGGTGCAAGCCATACTCCATAGCGATGATCATTTGGTGGGTGCGGCCAATTTCTGCGAGACTGTTATGTCTCAAAAGGAGGCCGCGGAACGAGATAGAGAGAGGGGTACAAGTGCGCATGCGTCTCGCGGGGCCGTCGTCAGTCGGGGGCCAGGAGGCGCAGATATACGCATGATCCCTCCCTGAAATACCGCTGCAGCCCTCTAGCATCTAGGGAGCAGAGGAGTCTTCACCCCTGTTGACGAAGTGAGTTTGCTCTGATTCCCGGGGCAATCTCAGGCACTTTTGCGCTAGGATCGGCGTGGGCGTAACTACGTTCTAAGTCTCATGCCTTTCCTACCATAAGCGCGGGGCACATCGGAGGAGGGTGGTTTTAGTGTGGTATTAGCCCTTGGTCATTTGTCCATTGGTTCGAGTCTCCACACAAGCCGGTCGGTTACTGTTTGGGTTGCCCTCAGTGGAATGCCACCATAATCGACAACGGTCTAATCCCTAGCAAAGTACCCGGTATGTGCGAAATGCATTTCCCCCGCCTGGAGAAAAAAAAGGTTGCCAATAGTGAAAGAATTTTGCAACTCGGTTCAGTAGTTTCGGAGCCTATTCAATGCAAACAAACAAACTAACAATCAAACATTTCCTCTTTATAATATTAGTATAGATTAAGTTGAATGTTATGTTATAGTAATTATGTGGCAATTACGTGTAAGCATAGATTATTATTTCATTTTCTTCTTCCACCAGTTATAGTTTAAATATGATAATTGTTGCGTCACGTTTCATCCACCAATTTATTGATGTATAATTTAGCCTAGTTAACGATTGGCTAATACATGAACGTGATGCTATGCAAATACAGATAGATGATATCGCTATTAGAGCTGCCGATAAAATTGGGCATTTGTCTAAATCGTCAAAAATGTCTAATCTGATAAACGTGTAAATATAATATTTTTTAGAATACTGGTGTGCACATCACGTTAACGCTAAGACTTCTGTATATATAGTCTTAAGTTAAATTAGGAACAATTAAGAAATTAATATACAGCAAGAGTACAACAGCTCGTCTTTATTTTGTACTCCCCTCTCGGGCGATTGAGCCATGGGCTCTCGCCAGTGGTGCGTCACCTTCATCCAACGGAGTAACATCATCGACGCACACACATAAAAATAAAACCCTACAGCTACCAAAGTTATTTAAAAAAATGTAGCTCCTGGTATATAGTTTAATTTTTTTTTTAAATAAATTATATACTTTTTTTCTTGTAAATTTATACTGAACGGTTTGTTTGATGTTACCAGGATCTGTATTACTTTCCGTTCCGTCCAGCTGATAAGATAGTTGGCACCTGGACTGCTGTGGACCATGTATCCCAGGACAATGGGTGCCTGTATGTGTTGCCAGGATCGCACAAAGCCAACATCTTGTATCCACATGAAAATCAGTTGGTAAGTTTAAATAGTTTTTGGGGGGTTTTCGCGATCACGAAAGGCAGAGATGTTATGTGTCAATGAGTAATGTTAAAGTTGTTATTTAACATTAGGTAAATAAATAACATTAAGCCAAGTTAGATATAATGTTAATAATTTTCACGTTACTTATTGACACTGGACAACTTTGTATTCCGTGATCACGGCTACTGAAAAGTGGCCGAAACGTCAAAATAAAAGTCAAATAAAATATTAATCTCATATCGTTGCGTATCGAAAAAATGTCGGTATCGACTACCTGGGACCCATTCTGCTTTTTCAATGTCTTAGCGTTGCGAAGATATTCTACTAAATCCAAAATACCTTTTCGATATCGTCACGGCAGAATAATAATAGAAAAAAATTGGTATTACAATTAGCAGAAATGCCGTTAGCCGAAATGAATTTTGAAAAGCTACCAAAAATTTAAACATTTATTTCGCGAGTTTTTGCTTATAAGAAAAATATTTATAAAGATAGGGTGGCATACCATGCGCAAGTCATTCAAATTAACAGATTACAGAAATCACGCAAACCTACGATTGAAGCGAGAGTGTTTGGTGATTTTGACGAGATAGTAATAGCAGAATTGGACCCTTGTCTGTACGTCATATTACTATAAAATTGCCATCTCGACCTGTCGCTAACTAAATAATAAAAATCCACGTTGTCCCTCGCCAATCTTGTACGGCATTTTTTTGAGGTCCATGCAGCGCCAATCTTGTACAGCATGTTTTTGGGATCCATGCAGCGCCAATCTTGTACAGCATGTTTTTGGGATCCATGCAGCGCCAATCTTGTACGGCATTTTTTGGGGTCCATGCAGCGCCAATCTTGTACGGCATTTTGTGGGGTCCATGCAGCGCTAATCTTGTACGGCATTTTTTTGGGTCCATGCAGCGCAAATCTTGTAGCGCATTTTTTTGGGGTCCATGCAGCGCCAATCTTGTACGGCATTTTTTTAGTCCATGCTGCGCCAATCTTGTACGGCTTTTTTAGGCGTACATGTAGGGAGAGGCGAGTCACCATCTGTCCGTTTTATCCATGTTCCCCGAACATTTCAATGGGTAGACGCCGTAGTCCCCTTAGTCCTAGACCCCTAGTTCCACTAGCAGTTGATCCCAATAGCCCATTACCTTTTGTTCTCATTCCCTACAATAATCCTACACTGACCTGGGCTTGTCCTTGGGTGCATTTTTATATGGCATAAACAGGGATAATCTTTGGTCAGTATCATGCCACATTTACATTAAACTAGCTGTGCTCGTGACTTCGTCCGCGTGGATTTATTTTCGCGGAGCCCTAAAAAAATAGCCTAAGTTACTCCTTATAATATCAGCTATCTGCCAGTGAAAGTCCCGTCAAAATCTGTCCTGTCTGTTTCAGAGAATAGCCGAAACATCCAGACAGATGAAACTTCTAAAAATTGCGTTTTCGGAGTCTCCTGGTCCGAATTATCCCTCCTGATTTTTTCCCATTTTTATTTTGACATTACAAACAGACTTATATTTATCTATCTGTATAGATTTGTCGAAGGGGCCTCTACGTGTTGGCCTAATAAAGGCCCCACGCAAGCCCTCCAAAAGTCCGAGCCATTTTTATGACCTGTGGTAGAGACATACAAGACGCCTTAAATCTGAGGTGAGGTATTTTCATAGGTTTCCTCTAGATCGAGTCTCTCTTTTCAGAGTGCCTCCTGGCAATGGACTCCTCCAGCTTATGCCATTAGTCCAGCAGCAAGCCTGATCTCGTAGAGCCTGCTGTGCCTTCCCCTACTCTTTTTACCGACTCTTGGGTGCCAGTGGGTCATTGGGATACTCCTTTGGGAGCATACTCCTGAAGATACGCTCTGTCCATCCCCATCTCTGCAAACCGATTCTCGTATCTGTTAGTTTAGTTTTGGCTCGTATGTTTTCGCGGTTCACTTTATCTAAAAACTAGCTTAACCGTGCCCACTTCGCTGGCCGTCATTAAAAAATATCATTAATCACAATCAAATATAGCTTGTCACTGAGGAATGTAACTTTCTACTGGTGAAAGAATTTTCAAAATCGGTTCAGTAGTTCAAGAGATTACTTCCTACAAACTTTACCTCTATAATATTAGTATAGATTTGACACTCGGGATAGTATTCATCAATGACCATAGATTATAAAATTTTGACAGATCTCAATTGTGCTTTACCACGGTATAGTGGATGAAAAGAAGGTGGCGCCCGAAGCGAGAAGAGTCCATCTGGAGATGAGTCCGGGGGATACGGTCTTCCTCCACCCGATGCTTGTCCACGGATCGGGGCCAAATATCACCACGGTAAGTGACCGCCTGAAATTGAAGAATCCACGGAAAAACAAATACAGTCTACTCTCGATAATTTGAATTTTCTTCCGTTCCTTGAAAAATACTCGATAAATTGAATAAAATCAATGTTAATTGGTCCCTTCGGTAATTTGAAGTTGAAGGAATATTATCTTGCTCGCAAACGTGCGATAATTTGAAGTCCGGGCTTTCCTACTCTCTATAATTTGAAGCGTTTATCATGCACATACCTGTCGTTTGTTTACATAAATGAGATATGAGTAAGATCGCATTCCAGTCTTCTTTCAAACGTTAATGAGTCATGTTAATGTTTGATTTGTGCTATTAAAATGAATCCAAGAAAGAACAAATGTCTTTCCATAAGTTTCCTAAGTAAACGCTTGTTATTTTGATCTCTTGACAATTTGAAATCTATCTCTGGTCCCTTGAGTTTCAAATTATCGAGCGTCAACTGTAATGTAAATAAAAATCAGTAATTCCCCTGCTTCAGCTGCGCTAGTGTTAGTGACTGAGACCGAATGCGATTTACTTATAGCGTTAAATAACGCGTTATCGATTAGCTCCTGCGTGTATGTACCAGGATGTCACGACTAGTGGTTTAGCCGAATACCGAATATTCGGCCGCGCTCTTAGCCGAAGCGCCGAATATTCGGCTGCCGCATGTTCGCCGTAAGATGTGTGTATTCACGCGTTAAATAATTATTTTAAAAACTGGCTGAAATGTAAAATGAATAAATTGAATATTTACTCTGTTTAACAGAATTACAGGAAAGCGATATCAGTACATTACGCTGCCAGCAGTTGTGAGTACGTTGATGTGAGTGGCACCGTCCAGGAGATGGCTGCGAAGGAAGTGGAGGAGATCGTCAGGAAAAAGGGATTCAATAATATCAAGTTCCAAGTACTTAAATGATTTTTTTTTTTTTTTGCCAAAGTACAAATTGTTACAAGTTACCACGTGGTAGCGATGAAGGAAAACATCGTGACGATACCTGCACATCGAGATAGCGATGTGTCAAACCTGCGAAGCGTGGCTGGTTTACTGTCCGTTCACCAATAGTGGGAGGCCCGAGCCTAGCAGTGGGACGTTATTATATTATTATTTATTATAGAGTAAAAATATATACAGATAAATAACATTGAAGTGTCTGTTTGTAATGTCAAAATAAAAATGAAAAAAAAATATCAGGAGATTCCGAATATGCTTGACTTGAAATTTCCGCGGGATTCCCGGACATAAAAAATATCACGTTTTATTACACAAAACTTGCTATCGATCGGTATAAAAAACCTCATTGGATTTTTTTTTAATCGTCTGGACATTTTAAATCACTTCAGAAAAGTTCCCGCGGGATTCCCAGGATATAAAGTAGCGCAGATTTTAAGTCTAAAAATTTGCTGTTGATCAGCGAAAACCGCATCGAAATCCTCCCAGTAGTTTTTACGTGAAACCCGAATAAACAAACCGACAATAAATCTAAAAAAATATATCGTGTTCTCGAGGGTTTATATAGTTCATTTCATTTTTTTTTATAAATTATAAAAATAAATCGCTTCAATGTACTGTTACGAGTTGCAGGACTCGAATTAAAATTGAAATTGAATTTATTTTATTAGAACTATACAAACACGTTTAGGTACAAATCTAACTAAACACAACCAGTCCAAATATAATGCGCGTGATCGTAATTCCATAAAACGCGCAAAGTCTGTCACTAAATAGATTACCGCATGGGGTACACACGTCTTGCTTCGCTCGTGGTTATCGCTAGACTGTCGATCTCTCCATTGGGCCATTGCTTTATACTACACCAATACAATATGGCTGCCGGATCGCGTAGACGGAATTTCTTAGAATCAATTCGACACACCTGGCTAATGACTGCCACAACAGATTACAATACACAAAGGCTCTTTTCTAATTACTAATTGTAAACACAAAGTTTACAAAAGAAGTCCAAATTCGGAAAGGTAATAAAGTGTGTTTTTATGGTATGCAGGTGTGAATCTACTTTTGTCGGCACTAGGTCGTAACAATACAGACAGAATGTTATAATGTTATAGATTCTGAGTGCTTAGAGGACGACCGAATTCACACGAACTTCACTCGGGATCTGCTCGAGCCAATTGCCCGCGAGAACCGAACACAATATACGTGCCCTACGATCGTTTTTTCTTTGAGCATTAAACGGCTAAGTTAAAATTTCACCTTAGACTGCATTTCCACCTGACATCAGGCGCAATGTCAGTCAAACGCAAACCTATTCAACATAAAAAAATCCTTTGTTTTATTCTCCTACGCACTCGTTTTTATTAATGACTAGCGACCTGCCCCGGCTTCGCACGGGTATCTAAAAATAACTTTTTTGTTGAGTTTAATTACCTACTAAGCGAATTCGAAATATTTCCCCTCCCGTATTGCCCGTACCCCAGTGACGCCTACATCGCATAAGGTGCTGCCTAGCTAGCTGAGCAGGGTGAGCGGCGACCACGCAACTTTTTTCTAATACATTTTTAAACTCGGCCAAATTGAATAATGCAAAAGGGGTGAGCAGTCTTGAACATGAACTAATTTATTTTGATAAGGCGACCACGCAACTTTTTTTTTAAATAAAAGAACACTTATTGTGGCTAATACATTTTTAAACTCGTGATATCTTTCGAAGGAATGTCCGAATTGAATAATGCAAAAAGTTATATAAAGGTATTGGAGCAGTCTTGAACATGAACTAATTTATTTTGATAAGGATGAATACTAAGATACAAATAAAGAGCCTTTTCTAGCGTCGGCATTTCGTCAAGCAAAGTGTTTTTTTAAATAAATTATGAACACTTATTGTGGCACATCTGTTACAAAAATACAATAGTTAGACATATGCTGTCCCTAAGTGACGCGCACTTCTTGAGACTTTGTAAATAATAATGTGTTCTGCAAAAGTCTTGTATTAAGCCTACGGCCCATCAGCAGCTCGGACGGGCTGCTAATACCATGTCTTGGAGTCGTGTTACATTATTGGGGTTTTAGTAAGGACCCCTAATTTTTGAAAATATTACATAACCTATGCCACCCTGGGATATAGTGTGAAATGAGAGGCTCGCGTGCTGGACGCGGTGCCTGTTCTTTACATGTAACACATTTACGTACAGCCGCTTCAATGTCCCGCGACATGCCTGGCCAGTACATAACTTCTCTGGCCTCTAAGAATAGTGAAACGGGACAGACAGACGGCTGTGCTCCACTTTCAACAATAATTCTGTATTTTCCAGGTAACTTACCTAAACCTTTAAATAAATCTCCATATTGCTCTATATTTAAAGCAAATACACGCTTAATCATTCCCAACTCTTCACAAGCTGCCTAGGGCCCTTTAAACACATTTTTTAAAATGGCCCTTTTCACTACACAGATAGCATCTAGGGAACTGTGACGTATTCGTCGAGCAGAGGAGTCTTCACCCCTGTTGACGAAGTGAGTTTGCCTCTCCCCCTGGGCATGAGTTTCCTCTCCCGGGGCATTCTCTTGTGCGCTAGGATCGGTGTGGGCGTAACTACGTTCTGTATCTCACGCCTTTCCTGCCATAAGCGCGGGGCACATGGGAGGAGGGTGGTTTTAGTGGGGTATTGATTAGTCGAGTCTCCACACAAGCCGGTTGATTATTGTTTGGATTGCCTCAGTGGAAAGCCTCCATGATCAACAACGGTCTAATCCCTAGCAAAGGACCCGGTATGTGCGAAATGCATTTCCCCGTCATAAAAAAAAAAAAAGTTTGCCAACAGTGAAAGAATTTTTCAAATCAGTTCAGTAGTTTCAGAGCTTATTCAATGCAAAGAAACAATCAAATTTTTCCTCTTTATAATATTAGTATAGACTACCGGTTTCGGCAGACGTTGTGTGCCCTGAAAAGTTTTGGCAGCAGCATACGTCTAGTCTCCACAGCGGACAACGAACTACTGACTAGCGCAACGCGGGAGCGCGCATATTAATAGTTATTCTATCTCGCTCACGTATCATCCCTCCCGCTCACACAATGTGCTATCTATTGTACTAGCAGTACAACTTGTTAATATTTGTACTTAAGGTTACCGTTTCCAAAATAAATTGGTTCACTTCAGTTCATATACAGCACTCGACAGTGAATACTACTCTCTGCCATCTGAAGTATCATTTAACCTCTACCTCTCGCTGCTAGAAACTAAAAATTTAGAACCCGATTCCAACGCCACGTAGCGGGTCTAATTGTGATTCTAAACTATCCCGGGACCCACTGAAAGAGACATAAAATTTGATCAAAATCGTAGAACCTAATTGTGTTTTTTTTATTTCAAGAGTTCAGCAGACAGGCAGACGGCCCACCTGATGGGAAGCGGTCACCATCACCTATGGACATTTGTAACGCCGAAAGTGCTACCAATGGCCAATGGAACCTGGCCACTAATCCCGGAACACAACTCAAGCGTTGACGGTTGATTCAACACGATTCCAGCGCCAAGTGTTTATTTCATTTAGTTTGATGGGTTACATTATTGAAGTGTTAGTGGGGATCCCTATTTTTTATAAAGCCTATATTATTCAGGGATGAAGTAGCATTCGAATGGTGAAAGAATTTTTGAAATCGGTCCAAAAGTTTTTGAGTTTATTCATTACAAACATACACAAATACAAATCTTTCCTCTTTATAATATTAGTATATGTAATTTTTTTTTATTTACAGGACGTATGGAGGCTCAAGAGCAAGCAAGTCAAAGGTGTCAGGTCTAATCTATAAATCAAATTTTAATATCTAGTAACTTTTTAGGGCCCTTAGGAATTTTGGTAAGAAAGGAACTAATAAATTCGTATACTTGTGTTTTTCACATATATTTGTCTTAGTTCTTGAGAAATCTATGAAATAGCGTTTTGAACGACCGCATATGAATACGAAAATTGGTAGATAAACAGTTTTGTACAGTGATACCAAACTATATATCTATCAGTGGCTACTGGAGAGTGGACAGAAATGTGTACCTTTTCTGAATAATTCGACTCTGCTTCAATAATGTTTTATTTTGAAAATTTAAATTTTAGAAATAATTTTTTTACCGTTCAGAAAATAATTGTATTGAAACGATTAATTGTTGTTTTTTTTCTGTCAATATACAATGTATTTTAAAAGATACCATGGTAGGTATTTGTTTTGATAGATTATTTCTTGAAGATTAAAAAACTGGTTTCTTTTATGTCAATTTTCGAGATAAACAAATTATTGAAGCGAAGAGGCGAATTATTATAAACATCAGCAAAGGGAATGACACTCAACGAACTCCTAGCTTCCGTAGAGATGGCAAATATACTCTATTTCCGAAATCTTTTTTTGTTAAATCACATTTATTATATTTTACTAGAGATCCCGGCAGACATTGTCCTGCCCTGAAAAAATTGAAATCTAGGATCCCAGCGCCACCTACCGGTTCCAATTGTGAATCTAAAACATTCGAGGACCACCTACACAAACACGCGTAAAAAATATCATCATAATTGATAAAGTCGTTCTCGAGTTATATATACACGACGATTCATTTTTATTTATATAGATTTTATATTCTATACATATAATAAAACTGTAGAGGTCGAATTTCTGTACAATGAAAAAAAATGCTAAAAACCGAGTCAGGGCGATGTAAGAAGTGAAGTAGAACTAATTTAGACTTTTTCAATTTTTTTGTTACTCTGTTTGTACCGGTTAATCTCCGAAACTACTGGACCGATTTAAATTAAATTTTGTGTGGTGGTACCTTATAGCCCTGGTCAACATATAGAATGCTTTTGAACCCGAAAAATTAAAGAGTTCCCGTGGGATAGTTCAAAAACCGCACCACGCGGACGATGTCGCGGGCATCGCCTAGTTTAAAATAAAATAAGTATAGATAAAACGAAAATATAGAGAAGTTTAGCGTCGTATGTGTGACACCCAACTAAATTTTTAAATTTATAATTTGTAGTACAATAAAAAAATAGCTATCAATTATTTATTCATGGGGTTAAGATTATATAATATACTGTGATAATATGGCTGGGTAGGTTAAATGTTACAGGGTTACTTAACAGTTAATACAAATAATATACTTTATTCTAGATTTATTTTATTGTTATTTCATATTATTATTAGTCATGTGAAGAAATTACGTGATCAAAAAAATCCAATTTTTTTGTGATTATTCAAATAACTGTATATTTTTAACAAAGATACAGCCATTGGTTGCTGGGACATCCATGATCAGAGACAAATAAATCATTTCCAACAAATAATTTTTAATAAGATCTTGTCCATCCAAAGGTTGTCAGGAAAAGATTGCTTTAAGCAACAAGGTCGCTCATTATACTACCTTATAGTTAAGACAATCAAATGTATTAGTTTTATTATGTTGGTGTACAATAAAGAGTATTGCTGTTGTTGTTTTTGTTTCCATTCAAAATCGCTTAGTTCAGCGAGAAATGGTCCTATCAAAGGTTACTAAAAATTACAAAATAAAGCTAGATAAACAACCTATACGATCCATACAGGGGCTTAGTCAGAAACCTTTATTGCATGTCCGTGGGCCAAACAAAGACCAACTACATTTTTTCAGGGTATTCATTAGGATTGTGCGCGATACTGCTGCTTGAAAATTTTTGTTTATCTTGAAACTAGAGACTACAAACTTCAAAAGCTTTTTATTATGACTGCGATTATTTTTATTTTATTAATATTGATTTTTTAATTATTATGTGTCAACCGTGTCATTACTGATAATAAAAAAATATTTTTGTCGTTCGTGGCAACTACAACTAATTATTATTATTAGTTGGTATTGATAATGTGCTGTCATCAGCAAATAATGTCATAACTTGTGTACCTTTAGGAAAGTCATTTATATATATAATAAATAATAGAGGGCCTAGTACACTGTCCTGGGGTACTCCGTAGGTAATAATTCGTTTCTTGGAAGGTTTATATTTCGTTTTGGTGTTTAATTTTGAGATTTGTGTAACTTGCTGCCTGTTACTTAACACTTAATTAATTTCAGTGCATTACCTCTTACTGCATAAGCTTCAAGTTTAAGCATTAATATGCTGTGATCTATGAAATCGAATGCCTGGCTCATGTCACGTTATACTGTTGACACTGCAGTTGGTTTTGTCAACATAAGAAATAACATACATAATGAATTAGTAGTGGATACACTTACCACGTTCATAGTTGTAGATTTTTTGTATTTTTTACGTTGCCTAATATACTATGATCCTGGTTATCACGCCGTTGAGTTTTGTTTATGAGAGAATTACATAAATTAACTAGTATTATTGCGAAAGTTTCTAATAGACATGTGTTCGATTGAATGTTTGATTATTTTGAAAAAAAATGCGCTTGTAAATAGTTAGATTCGACTCACCGATAGCTCGTTGTTAATTTTGATTTGAAGAGAGTGAAATGCAGTATCGTATGGACGGTGGCGCCACTCGTAGACTTTTTGAAATGTCGATTTGATTGACACTCGCGAATTTACAGTGACGTTTAGACGAGCATTTTCGAATCGCGGGAATTTAAATACAAGCGTTTAATAGCAAACCCTACATTTCCCCCCACCGAAATCCGCAAGGATTTCCCAATTACGATACCAAACTTGATTAGAAATATTCGATAAACTTATGAAAAAAAATAAAGTGATTTAGAGTAATGTTAGTAGTGGACTGTATAAGATAATGCTATAAATATTAATTGAATATAATAGATTACGAAATTATAGATCAACTTTAAATTACTAAATAAAGAGGCGTTGAATAAATTCAATTGTTGTAAATGATTGATTATTCAGAGTCCTGATCCAACGGAAGAGGACTAAGTTTAGTTACAGGCCGAGTGAATTCGCTGTTAGCGGTACGCACACTGACCACTCGAACAACGCCGTCGGGACCAGGGTGCAATTTAGTAACTCTGGCTAGGCTCCACTTAAGTGGCGGGGCGTCAGTGTTTATAAGAACAAGATCACCTAGTTCAAGATTACGACACTTGATCAACCACTTTTGACGCTGCTGCAAAGTATGTAAGTAATCTTGTTTCCAGAGCTTCCAAAAACGTTGTGAAATTTGTTGGACAGCTTGCCAACGATTCAGTCTCGAGCTAGATATGTCCTGAAGATCGTATTCCGGTACAGATAGAAGTTCCCTGTTTATAAGGAAGTGAGATGGGGTTAAAACTCCGAACTCATTTGGATCACTCGATAATGCACAAAGTGGCCTAGAATTGAGTACAGCTTCTACACGCGCGAATAACGTACTGAGTTCTTCAAACGACAGTGCTCTCGACCCGACTGTACGTTTCAAATGCAGTTTGGCTGATTTGATAACAGCCTCGTACAATCCACCAAAATGACTTCCTGTAGGAGGATTATATTTCCAATGTATTTTGCGGAATACGAATCCTTGTGATATATTGTCTGAAGTGTTATTCAGAAATTCAGTCACTTCATCGAGCTGTTTTCCAGCACAAACGAAATTTGTGCCATTGTCAGACACAACTGAATGGCAAAGGCCTCGTCTAGCAGTGAAACGATCAAAACAAGTGAAAAAGCACTCTGCACTTAGCGAAGACAAGACTTCCAAATGGACTGCTCGCGTAGCACAACATACAAATACACACAAATAAGATTTGGATGTGTGAGCATTCTTACGAGTGGACTCTTTTGTGTTAAATGGTCCACCTATGTCAATTCCAATAGTGTGGAAAACATGAATATCTTGAGAACGATATTTAGGTAGTTCACCCATAATAGGTTGTCGATTTGTAGGAGACACCTTAAAACATGGAATGCATTTAGAAGTGCGTGAACGAATAGTACTCCGCGCTGAGACTATCCAATATTTTTGAGATAGTATACTTTGTAGAGTTCTAGGACCTACATGCAAATGAAGTTTATGATAATAATCAATTAGAATATACGTGAAATTACATTTTTTAGGAAGCAGAAGTGGGTGTTTCTAGCAAATGTCAAATCCGATTGTGAAAGTCGACCCCCCACCCTGAGGAAACAATCCGAATCCATAAAAGGGTTGAGTTTTTGCAAGGAATTACTGCATCGACCAGTTTTTGATAATGACGCAATATCAGTTGAGAAATGATGTTTTTGAACAGATTTTACAATGATGTCGTGAGCTTTCCTCGTGTCCACTACCACAAGTGATCTACGATTTGGAGCAGCTGTCCTACAATTATGTATAAATTGATAGCACCTAGCCAAAACGTTAATAAGTTTATTATAACTTGAGTATTTCTCAGTAAGATCATACACTGGATCACATACTACAGTGTCTGAAGCGAGAAGAGTTGATTTTACACACTTTTGTTCAGGAGGATTGTAGTCTCGAAACTCGTCAACAGTTTTAATTGGCCAATCTGGCTGTTTAAGACATAGCCAGTCAGGTCCATTAAACCACTCATGCACCGTCAACAACGCTGCAGGAGAAGCGCCGCGCGAGCATATATCGGCTGGATTTGAGACACCACTCACGTGGTACCAACACTCTCTATCTACAGTCTCAATAATTTTAGACACTCTAGTTGAAACAAAAGTTTTTACAGTATGGGTAGGAGTGTTAAGCCAAGCTAAGACCACCGAAGAGTCAGTAAACAAAAGAGTTTGATCAATTACTAACCTAGGTTGTAAGACAGACTTTACATACTTCACAAGCTTTGCTAACAGATGAGCAGCCATGAGCTCCAAACGAGGAATGGTAACAGTTTTTAGAGGAGCCACTTTCGATTTGGCTATGACCAGACTGACTTTTGATGCACTAACTGCGTTTTTAGTCCGGAGATACACAACCGCAGCATAACCACGGCTAGATGCGTCACAAAATCCTAGAATTTGAGTATAGGTGTGACACTTTAGTTTAATATGTCGATCATGATTTATATTTGACAAAAGTGGAAGTTCTTCGACAAATTTCTTCCACTGAATTTCCAATTCAACAGGTAGGTGCTGGTCCCAATCCAGCTGCTGGGTCCAAAGTACCTGCATAAAACATTTAGCAAAAAATGTGCACGGAGCCACAAAGCCAAGTGGATCAAACAAGCGTCCTATTTGAGAAAGAACAGTTCGCTTAGTAATAACAGGATTAGGTGGAGCTGTAGCAAATGAAAATACATCCGCAGATGGCAACCATTGTAATCCGAGAATTTTTATAGAAGCATTTTTGTCGTCATCGAAGGCGAGTGGTGCTTCTCGATAACTTTCGTTAAGATCTGCAAGTACTTCAGGTTCATTGCTCGACCATTTGCGTAGTACGAAGCCTCCTTTTTTAAGTAACTCCATGAGGTCTCTTCGAACTGCAATAGCTTCTTCTTTTGTGCTTACAGACCATAACAAGTCGTCCATAAAAAAAGCTGTCTTCAAGATTTCTGCCGCCTTTGGATATTTGCTGGCTTCATCTTCCGCTAGAGTGTGCAATACTTTGATGGCTAGATATGGGCTACTAGCGACACCATAAGTAACAGTGTTTAATTCGAATACTTGAATTGGTTGACTCCGATCATAGCGCCATAGAATATGTTGATATGGTCGTTGATCTTTGTCAATCCAGATCGCTCTGTACATTTTACAAATGTCAGCAGAGATGCATATTTCGTGCAAGCGAAAATTAATAAGCAGTTGATTAATATCAGCTTGTAACTTAGGACCCGGTAGTAACACCGAATTTAGTGATAAACCATTTGACGTCTTCCCAGATGCGTCAAATACAACACGATGAGAAGTGGTAGTACTTGTCGGTTTGATGATGCAGAAATGCGGGATGATGTATTTCGAATCCACGTTCCGAATATCTCCCAGACAAGTCATGTGACCAAGGTTTTCATATTCGTGCATGAATTTATGGTACTGAGCTTTGAGATCAGGTTCTCTTTCTAATTTCGATTCAATATTAATAAGTCTGCGAATTGCCATTTGACTTGAATCACCAAGCTCGACTTGTGCTCGAAATGGATACTTGACAACATATCGACCCGTGTCGTCACGCCAGCGATCCTTGACAAACATTTCTTCGGCTAATACATCTTCTGGGTTACGCGGTGGCTCCGAAGGTACGTTTTCAATTTCCCAAAAAGAATGAATAATCTGGTCCAAGTTCGTGTTTAACGCACAAAAGGATACATCTCGATCACCACTAACTATTGCTGTAGCATCGTTTCCGTTAACAAAATTATGGAGTTCTGTCTGACCTGTCATTACGTATCCAAAGATTGAGCTCATTGCGACTGGTAAGCCTGCGATACGCGGAAGAATCATGTTTCCATCGTAGATGTACGGAAACAAGTCACCGGCTAATAATAAGTCAAGAGGAGCGGGCTTATAAAAGTCCGGATCAGCCAACGTAAGACCTTGGAACTCAAGTAAGACTTTGTTAGACAAAGGCATTGTAGGTATGTTACCAGCAATGTTAGCAACAATGACTGCGTCAGTGGACAAGATAGGACCGGCAGTATGACGAGGCTTGACTTGACAAGTTGTCAAACCGAAATCTTGAACCCTATTTCCACCGAGACCAATGGGTTCAAAATTACATTTGCGTGATTTTAACCCTAACCTTTTCGCACAGTCTTGAGTTATGTAGCTCGACATAGCGCCGCTGTCAATTATAGCACGCACAGCATGGTACTGGCCCCAACTATCCGCAACGTGTACAATTGCGGTGCCGAGCAACACTGTCGAATTTGCGGAACACGTTAACGCAATCGCATTATAATTCAAGTTTCCAGAAGAATCTATGTGTAATGTGTGATAATGCTTATTTTTGCAAATTGAACAAAGGAACTTGGACGGACAAACGTCAATAGAATGAGCACGCAAGCAATTTTCGCATAACTTTAATTCTTTAATTTTAATGAGACGCTGCGCAGGCGTCCGATTATTATATTCTAAACATCGATAAATAGAATGTGTTCCTTTACAATACAAACACTCCATGGATTTCGTTGACAAACAAGGTTGGTTTGTATTGACGGCAGCTGACGACAAAGACGGTCGCTGCATATTTGAAAAATTGTTTGATTTTTTAGAAAAAGAAGGATTTACTTTATTTTGTCCACGAGTGTACGTTACACTTTTAGTACTAGTGGAATTGGTACTACACTGCGACATTTCAAGGACCCGTACATGTTTTTCAATAAATTGTATAAGTTCATCAAAATCAGGCAATTCATTTTGCCCCAAACAACGCTCAAACTCACGCCGGGTGCGTGGATCAAGGTTACGTAACGCGATATAAAATAAAATAAATGAAGATAAGTCAGTGATTTTCAAACTTTTAAGAGCCCTAATGTTTTCTTGAAATGTTTGTAAAAAATCATTAAGTCCAGACACTGATTCCTGTACTAAAGGCTTAAAATTAAATATTTTATCAAGATAATTAGTCGCCAACGCTCGTTTGTTCTCATAGCGCTTGACTAAGGAGTCCCAAACGATGTGGTAATTGTCAGATGTAACAGGCACAGACTTAACAATCGTTTGCGCAGGCCCGCTAACCGCCGACAATAAATAATAAAACTTTTCGATATCTGCGATATGTGTATTATTATGTATTAAGCTAGTAAACGTATCTCGAAAGGTAGGCCAGTTTTCTAGCTTACTATCGAAAGGAAAAATCTCCAACTTAGGTAACCTAGGTTTTACAAAAACACTATCAGGCTTAGAAATATTACTTAGGTTTTGTTGAGATTCATTTGAACTTTTGTTTAAACCTTCCCACACAGAACGTATATGATAATAAATTTCATCAAAGTTTTCTATTTCTCTGTATGACGGTTGATATTCAGGACAAAACTTCTTTTTGATTACTGCACAACTATGTACACTTTGTTCAAACTTATCCCGTAAACTAGAAAGATCGCCATAACGAACATTAAACTCGTTTAATAACTCGGGTTTTTTGTGAACATTTTTGGAAACTTCAAACAGATTTTGTAATCTCATAAAACACATTTCTTTAGTGGTAATATGTGGTTGTAACAACTTATCGCATTCATCCTGGAGTTTGGCATCAGATTTCGACATTTTTCAATTAACTAATTAATATATTTTGCACAAATAAATACAACAGCGCTCGATCGGCGTTGACCGATTGCAACGTAACGTAATATGCGGGTGGATACAAAAAATATTTTTAAGTTGAAATACACGTAAAATAAGATTAAATATATACAAATATATGTTTAAAACATAGAATTAGACTCGTATATAATGTAATTAATGAGTAATTAGTGTATTTGAAGGAATAAATATAATAAATATGGAGTGCAAGCTAACTACTTGCACTCGGCAATATAAGATTTATACCAATATAAATACGTTTTAAATATGCGTATTGATTTCGTAACTGGATAAATCCCGGCCGAATGACCAAAATGTTCGATTGAATGTTTGATTATTTTGAAAAAAAATGCGCTTGTAAATAGTTAGATTCGACTCACCGATAGCTCGTTGTTAATTTTGATTTGAAGAGAGTGAAATGCAGTATCGTATGGACGGTGGCGCCACTCGTAGACTTGTTGAAATGTCGATTTGATTGACACTCGCGAATTTACAGTGACGTTTAGACGAGCATTTTCGAATCGCGGGAATTTAAATACAAGCGTTTAATAGCAAACCCTACAACATGTATAAGCGAATAATTGAGTTGGGATCCCGAAAGCGTGGTAAGCAGGATCATCGTATATTAGGCAAAGTAAAGAATACAAAAAATCTACAACTATGAACGTGGTAAGTGTATCCACTGCAAATTCATTCATGCAAAAAATCATGGACAGTAATTCAGCCAAGTTGTCTTGTCATTAGGTGAAACATTAACTGATGAAGTGTTACCTAATGCGCAACCATTAGGAAGAGTCGTAGGAGGGGAGGAAATAATATTTTGGTGAGCAACCCTATCATAGGATTGACTAAGTGTTGGCCTTGGCTGACGTTGAATAAATGCAGTTTTCTTGTAAGAGGAGTTATTTGGAAGGGGGTGAGATTGGGAAGGTTGATCAAAGGAGGAGGGCCCAGGTACAGGGGAGGAATTAGCTAAATACACAGGCTTCTTTGGTTCAGAGGAGGTCACCACATTGGCATATGAAGAGCGAACAGCAGGAAACATGCGAGCTGCTTCAATATATCCTATGTTCTCTTCAGACATGACTAGTTTAAAGTACTTTTGCCGATTATGCTCAGGGCATTTAAAATCTGTGGCTAGATGGGCACCAGAGCATGAAAGACAAGAGATCTTTTCATCAGGTATATTACATGTTGAGCCCTCGTGTGGGCCTGCACAGCGGAAACAACGAGGGTTCGACCTACACTGATCACGGACGTGTCCAAATTTGCAACACTTATGGCACTGGATAGTGGGAAGCGAGTATCAACAGGGAGGGACATATTGCAGCAGTAGATGTGCTCAGGTAAATCTTGTCCTAAGAAGGTGAGTACTGCTATACCAGTAGGTTCCCACACTGTTTTGTCATCTAATTTCTTTTTTCTATTGAGGCGACGCGCTTTAATTACTACTGGACACATGTGATGGGGCTCAATAAAGTTTATCAAATCATCAAGGGTCCAGTCAGTGGGGACATCCCGTATAACACCCATTCTAGTCGGGTGGAATCGGGGGATTTTAGCTGATAACTTATTTGAGGGAAGAAGAGGATTATCTAAGAAGTTATTAGCATCTTGATAAGATTTGAAAAAAACAGAGACTTTGTTTCGACCTAAATGTTTGATTTCTTCAATGCCAGAAACATTACCATTGTAAATGGCTTGAGCAATCTTAAGGGAGCGCATATTACTTGAAACTCTCAATGTATCACTATCCGACAGTGTAACATGGATCACAAATGGACCAGAGTCAGAATCGGTGTATTTTAGATCAGCGTCAGACTCAAAACCAGGGCGGGTAAAGGTATGCTGAATAGAAGCCGATGGAGGCGTGAGTTTAGTTTTATTTAAAGAAGGGCAGTCAGAAGGTGACTGGACGGCCTTGGCAAAGCGCTTCTTTGAAGCTATCTTTTCAGGAGCCTTACAGACTTCAGCTAGTTGGTCTATAGCAACATCCATTGAGTTTCTACCCCTATCGGGAGGGATGTCCTCACCCACGGAGGACGCCATAATTATAAATTAGTACCTACCAGTTATTATGTAGTATACACAAACCACCACCAAAACACAAAAAAAAACAACAATACAAGTCCTAGAAAAGCAGAAAGACGGTGGAAACTAAAAGGAATTTTCAAACGCGTGGATCCTTAAACATGTCACCTGTCACATTTTCACATAAAATATCGATTGAGAGTTGTTTTGTTACCAGTTCTCTAATTTTTAATTTTCTCAGCCATCTCATCCACACACTTGACAAATAAATTGTGATTTGCTTTACAGATAATACACATATTTATTGTAGTATATTTATATTATTATACTAGCCGTCCCCGCCCGCTTCGCTGGGCGAATTTTCAAAGGAAATAAATTAAATTTTATTCATAATTTTTGTTTTTTTTTATTCATATTTTTTTTGCTTTTTTTGTTAAATTTAATTTTTTTTCTGAAATTTAAAATATTTTTCAAAGAAGAGTCAAATTCACTTAAAATAAAATTTATTGATATTATTATTATAATTCACATACATATTTATTTATATTCTTTTTTATGTTTTTTTAATACATATATATATAAAAAATAAACACATATTAAAAAAATATAAAAAGATGACGTCCGTCGGCAGCGGGGCCTAGGGTCCAAACTACCGGTGGTTAAGGCTCCAGAGACAGGAACTTCCTCACAATGCGTGCCGTGCTCAGGAGAACCGTCTTCTGTATCTGGCCCTTCACCCATTTACCGAGCGAGAGCCTCTCTAGGTGTCGGTCGAGGCTCTTCGCTATTAGACCGTTAACAGACACCACTATCGGTACGATGATCGTTGACTCCATATGCCACATGTCAGTAATCTCGTGCGCGAGGTCTAGGTATTTCGTTAATTTATCAGTTTCAGCTTTTACGAGATTACAGTCATGTGGGATACTTATATCAACAAGCATCGTTCGTCTCGCAGATCGATCTATTATCACAATGTCAGGCTTATTGGCAACAATAGTCCTGTCTGTGATAATAGATCGATCCCAGTAGAGCGTGCTATGACCATTTTCGAGAACTGGCTCAGGGTATATTTATAATAAGGTACCTCAGTCGCTATCAGACCGTATCGAAGAGCAAGTTGCTGGTGGATAATCCTGGCTACTAGGTTGTGCCTGTGTAAGTACTCGGAGTTAGCAAGACGAGAACAACAGGAAGTAACATGCCTGATGGATTCACCCGGGCGATGACATGCCCGACATACGTCGAGCGTGCCGTCCTTCAGGATGTACTTTCTGTAGTTGTTCGTCTTGATAACCTCGTCCATAATTGCACAGACAAACCCTTCGGTTTCCCCAAAGAGGTCACCGTGACGTAGCCAGTTCACCGACGCCGGCAGGTCTATGTCGGCCCCATATAACGCCTGGTAAAACCTGCCGTGCAGCTCCTTGCTCTTCCATACGTCCATCCGCTCGGAGGTACTCAATACCGTAGGTCTGAGCCAGTTCTCTTTTGCAAGAGAGAGCGGGGTGAATCCCTTGTCTACTGACACCATATCTCGATGCATACTTTCGTTAGTTTTCAGAAAATATTCTCGTAGGTTATACACCTCACGGTTGTGTAAGTCTTTAGCATTTAAAAATCCCCGGCCACCACACTTCCGTGGGATGTACAATCTCATCACCGATGATCGTGGATGATGCATTCGATATGATGTCAGCATACAACGGACCCTTCGGTCCAGTGCGTCTAGCTCTGTTTGAGTCCATCTTAGTATACCAAAGGAGTAAGTTAACGAGGGCATGACCCAGCTGTTAAAAGCACGAATCTTGTTACCACCTGAGAGAAGGCAATTTAGTACCTTCCTCAAGCGGCTAAAAAATCGTTCTTTTATCAGCTGTTTCACATCCTTGTCAACTATACCCAATGATTGTGATATACCAAGGTATTTGTAGGTCTCATCTTCGGAAAGGGTTTTGAAGCACGCCCTCGGAGAGCTGCAATCCGTTAGAATTTACAACTCTCCCCCGCTGCACATACATAACCGCACACTTGTCCACACCAAATTCCATTCCTATAGAGCTGCTAAACGTTTCAGTTAGGTTTAGCAGCTCTAGTAGGTCATGTTTTTTCGATGCGAACAGTTTGAGGTCATCCATGTACAGCAGGTGAGATATGGCTTCACCCCCTCTACGAAGATGAAAGCCTAGCTTTGAATCCTCCAGCAAAGAGCTTAAAGGATTCAAGGCCAGGCAAAACCACAATGGACTCAGGCTATCACCCTGGAAGATCCCTCGCTCTATCTTTATAAGTCCGTCCGAAATATTATTATTATAATTATTATTATAATAAAAATAAATGTTGATGAACAACAAAACAAAGAATAAACGGAGAAATGAGTATTAATCTTCCTCCATCTCACATTCGACGACTCGTCGCTCGCAAGTTGAGTTTGCCGGGACCTAAAACATACTCGTTAACATAACGAAGTTGAAACTAAAAACTCTACATTCAAACGGCGAGTAATTTTGATCAGATGGCATCTGTAACGCGATATGATATTTGAAAAAGAAATATCATAAAATGTTTTAATGGAAATGGTTAAACGTATGACCACTGCGGACCAATACGGTGAGCAGAGAGTACGTTTAACCACAACCTTTTCGATAATCGACTCAAGCTCATGTTGATTATCGACAATCATTATAACATGATCCCCAGAACGATCACGGATATCAAATGAAAAATTATCGGTAAAGAGTAATTCACGGCACCCGAAAAGCTCCTGAACGTACCCAGGGAATCTGAAAAAAAAATAATCTATAATTTATAAAATAAACAAAAAAGATTTTAAATTCAATTAAAAATTATAAAAAAGACATACTCATAACGACGCCCTTGCCGGAAAAATGGTGGCCGTTGAAAATTCATGTTGATGTTGATAGTAGCGTTGATGACAGATGAATGGTCTAAATGTTTATTTGCTTATTTTTTTCTTAATAGAAAAAAACAATGAACCTAGTAACCATTCAATTTTTTTTGTTGTTTATTTATTAACTTCATGTTTATCGTTGCAACGAAAATTATAAACGTATAACTAAGTATTAGTAAACGTTATTTCTTCTTTATCAACATGTAATGTACATATTCACTCTTATCTCATCGAATTATGAAACGGATTACTTTGCCAGGCGAATGACATAGATTTATTTAACCTTTTTTTAATTATTATTATTATTATTTCGGAAAGGTAATCTTTTCTTAGCACTTTGGCTAGTTTAAACCACATCCATGGGCCTAAACCAAGTGAATGCAGCGTCTAGTGAGGAAAATTTATGTTGACGGTATTTTATTATGAGGGGCATTTTCGTTTTCGTCTATCTGCAAGAATTTTCTAACTATTCTACATGTATTCAAGATTAGGGCTGTATCTGAGTTTAGGGAGTTTTGGTCGAGCGGCTGGGTTCATACCAGAGTATTGTGTCAGGGTTGTTGTAAATTTGTCATATATTTCTTGGGTATAGGTGCTGGTTGTTAAATTCTGATCTGCGATGACTAAGGTCTCAATATCATTTTCTAACATAAAGGTTAAATTTTCAGTTTGTGAGGATGTATGTGATGTCCGTGTGTATGCTTGCGATTGATGGAGTGGGTGGGATTGTAAAATTGGAGATTGAGTGTAAGATTGTGGTTGTTCTTGTGTAGTATTTTCGTCTGCGTCTTGTAATAATGTCATAGTATTAAAGCCTATATTATCTTCAGATTCTTCTTGTAACTGTAAGCGGACTTCTTCTCTCAGTTGGTCTAGTATTTCTTGAGAGAGAAGTTTATTTCGTACTATAACTCTCCGCTGGTCTGATATTCTTTGTTCTGAAACGGTTACTTCCGGATATTGTTGGGAGAAAAGTTGATGTAATTGTTGCCTATATGTGGTCATGTCGGTCACTAATTTGGTTATGTGAAGATAAGTACGCATGATAAATGTATTCACATCTTTGCTCCATTTCAAGCGTACTCGTGATTTCCCAGCCTTGGTGGTCCCGTGCAACATTCAAGACTGGTATGGGTGGATCTGGGTTAAAAGAGAGTGTTTGGGGTGACGATGGTACGGAAGGTGAAGATGATCTGGAGGGTGTGTACGATACAGTACTTGGGCTATATGGTTCTATTGGAGTGTTTGTTCTGACTGTTAAACTATCACCATCGTCACGGATTTCGGCTGTAGCATCTTTGTCGGTGGGAGCCCGCCTGTTCAACTCCTCACCGCTGACAATTCGCATGCTGAGACACCCAGCGTCAGCTCCAGGTGTGCCCCGGCGATCGCCCCGGGCAGCGGTCCTATCCGTTTACGTTTAGATCGTAGCTCCATTTTTGATGGGTTTCCAGAGCCACGTTAGCCACGCCACTAATTTCTCATTCGTGTGTCCGCCTCCCACGTGATTAGGTTTTCAATCAGGACGTGTGGTTGTATTAGGGGGCACAACCCCTATTGCAAATAGAATTTCGTAAAATCCTATTTGAGATGATTTCTGCATGACAAATAAAAGGTTACTACCAAATTTAGAGTCTATAGAGGTTACAGTTTGGAAATAGAAATTTCACATTTTAACACCCACTACCGCAATCTTTTTCGGCGGTGGGTTGTTGTAAAATCCGCTCTTAAATCATTTCTGCATCACATATAGACGACTCTAGCTAAATTTGGAGTCTGTAGGAGCTACGGCTTAAAAAATAAAAATTTTCATTGTTAAATCACCCCGCAACCCCTGTGGGGTGAGCTACCGTAAAATTCGTTCATAGACTATTTCTACACCTCTTACAGAAGATTCCTACCAAATTTGGAATTTATAGGAGCTATAGTTTAAAAACGGGAATTGTTCATTGTTAACGTCCCCGCAATCCCCTTTTGGGGATGAATTTCTTAAGATCCGTTTTTAGTTGACCTCTACATAACGAAAGTAATATTCCTACTAAGTTTCACATTTCTAAGTCCTATAGTTCCCGAGATTTCGTGATGAGTAACTATAGAAATTGGAATATTTCGATTATCATCGAAATTTTTAACGTTTTAGCAGACTTTTTTAAAATTTTCCTACATATAAACCTTCTCCTAACAATTCTGAAGACAACAAAAAAAAAATTAACCCAATCGGTCCAGCCGTTCTCAAGTGATACTCGATCATAGATACGGCATTTTATTTTTATCAAAAAATGAGAGTGGGTGTGCAGGGGTGCGTGGGAGTTGGTGAGTGGATGCGTGGAAGTTTGTAAGTAGATTCTTAGCTGAATGTAAAAGAACATAATCCGTTTAGTAAACTCCGTTGAAATCCATGAAAACAAAAGAATCAGGAGAAAACGCTTGTCTTTTGTTCTTATTAGCGGGATAAATGTTCATAAAAGTAAAACAGCAATAAAAAAATGAAGGAACGTCAGAATTCGAAAAATAAATAGCCATAAACCATCTAGGAAACATTTCGCATCGAATGGTGGTAGTTTCATGTCGATACGATCAGTGGTTTAGGCGTGATTGAGCCTCAAAGGAAGGCCATTTTCATTATATATATATATAAAGATATACATTTTTTAATATATATTATTTATATATATATATTATTTTTTTTTGTATTTTTTTTATTGTAACATACATATATAAACTATTTAATGGATCATTATGATAGTGTTAGCGACTCCGGTACAGATTTTCAATCTTGTCAGTCTTTGTCTAGCAATACGTGCGACAGTTTTTCCAGTATACTCCCGCTTCAAGATGTCGTTGAAAGTCATTTTTCACATTTTTCTAGCCATTTCAATGCAGTACACATAAATGCTCAGAGTATGGGGGTCGATAAAAATGAAACCATCATATTTTATACTTAATTGTCTATATTGCAAATCACCGCCTTAGGTACTTATTATACACTTAGGAAATATCGTGCCGTTTTGCTATGCATTAAAGCTTCCCTGGCGCGTATCGCGGGAGCGAATGCGTGCAGCCTTACGACTTATCAGTACGATACGGACTGACTCGCTCCTCCAGGACCCGGCTACGGGCCTGCGGTGCGTCGGAGTTCGATATCGCGAAAACAAACGAACATTCCCGAGCGCACGTCGGCTGTATTTGCCTCTCCACAAGAGTATTCCAGCTCACTTTCCAGATATGTTGGCGTCATTTAATCAAAATTCCTTGCACGCTATATTAATTTCAGAAACTTTGTTGAAGCCTTGCCTGTCCACTACTTCATATAGCTTACCAGGTTTTCATCTTATATGTAATGACCGTATTGGCAGTGGTGGTGTAGGTGTTGCCATTTACCTCCGCTCCCACTTGGCTTACAAAATCTTAAGCGCGTCCTCACAGCCACCGCCACTGGTAATGGTGAACATCTGTTTCTAGAAGTGGAGCTAGCACACACCAAATTTTTACTTGGAGTTTTTTACGCCTCTTCCCTTCGCGTTAATTACTTCACTTCTTTCGAAACTATTTTAGAAAAACTGTCTCCTTTATACACACATACTATTATCATGGGTAATTTTAATACCTGCCTCTTGAAATATGACCAACGTTCCTCTTCTTTAGAAATATTAATACGATCTCTTAACTTACATATTCTTCCACTGAGTGCAACTCATCACTTTCCTAACTCAACCCCTTCTCTTCTTGATCTAATATTGATTTCATCGCTTTCTCATGTTTCTAATCATGGTCAGTGCCCAGTGGATGCATTTTCATATCACGATTTGATTTTGCTCTCTTATAATCTGCATACGCCGAAAGCCAAGCCCAAAATCATACTTCAGCGCAAATTTGGTGGTATGGACCTAGACACTCTTCTTAAGGACGCCCAGGAAGTCGACTGGTCAGGGGTCCTCAATGTATCAGCTATTGATGAGAAGGTGCATACGTTTCATGCAGCTCTGATAAAGCTGTACGACACTCGTGCGCCTCTACGCCATATCAAGCTCAAGCATCTGCCAGCACCGTGGCTCACAGCCGATATTAGATTACTAATGTATAAGAAGTCTAAGACTAAAACTAGGTATAAAATGAAACCAACAGAGGAAAACAAAACGGCCTTTGTCGTGATTCGTAATCGCTGCAATAGGATGTGTAGGGACGCTCAACGCTGTTATATCCATGAATCAGTTGAAAACGATAATCCAACCAAAGTTTGGAAATTTCTTCGTACTTTGGGAGTTGGCAAACAAGTAGCTGTCCAATTTCTAAAATATTCAACATCGATGATTTAAATCGACATTTCACAACCACTTCTGACTTTGACATAGTAACTAAGTCTGACACTTTAAACAAAATCACTTCTATGCCAGCACCCAAACATTCTCCTTTTCTTCTTAGTCGATTCACTGATAGTAATGTTGAAAAAGTAGCAAAATCCATTACAGCTAATGCTGTCGGCAGCGATGGCATCAGTCGCAATATGGTCTTACCCATACTGGATGTCATTAATCCTATCCTCACTCATATCCTTAATGCTTCTATTACCTCTGGTGTTTTTCCTACTGCCTGCAAGGAAGCCCAGGGCATTCCTCTTCCAAAAAAATCAAATCCTAACTTAATTTCTCATTTCCGTCCTATTTCTATACTCCCCTTCCTTTCTAAAGTCCTTGAACGTCTAGTTCATCAACAGTTAAGTTTCTTCCTGAACCGTAATTCCCTCTTAAATCCTTATCAATCCGGATTCCGTCCCGGCCATAGTACAACCACAGCCCTCGTCCAAATCACTGACGACATGCGGCATGGCATGGATAACGGTCTGCTGACTGTTTTATCACTGCTTAATTTCAGCAGTGCCTTCAACAATGTAAATTTTGAATTGTTGCTTAGGGTTCTAAGCTTTATTAACATATCTCCTACAGTAATCGACTGGTTTCATAGTTACCTGTACGGTCGCCGGCAGCGGATTCGAGTCGATGACGACTATTTGTCATGGCGTGATCTCTCTGCTGGCGTTCCTCAGGGCGGCGTTTTATCTCCCTTATTATTCACGATTTTTATAAATTCAATCTCTAATCAACTTACTTCTTCCTACCATCTCTATGCAAACGATTTACAAATCTATACACAATCACCTGTTGCGACATTACAAGATGAAGTCTTAACAATAAACTCCAACTTCGATCACATAACGCAATGGAGTAAATCATATGGACTACAAGTAAATGCCGAGAAAACTCAGCTAATTATCATTGGTAGTTCACGGATGCTGTGTAGAATTGACTGGACCTGCTTAACAATTTTCATGTTTAATGGTACACATATCCGGGTTAGTGAGAAAGTAAAAAATTTAGGAGTCATATTTGATAGGGAGCTATCTTGGCGACCCCACATAACCGAATTGAGTCGACGTCTCTTCCTCTCTTCGAAATCCCTCGGGACGTTGAAAAACTTCCTGCCCATAACCACCAAAGTTAAGCTTGCAGAGTCCTTACTACTCCTCATTCTTGATTATGCTGACGCCAGCTGTATTGATTTGACTCAAGAGCAACTTAATAAACTTGAGCGCCTCCAAAATGTTTGTATAAGGTTCATATTTGGGTTACGCAAATATGACCACGTCTCTGAGTTTTGTAAAAAACTCAAGTGGTTGCCAATTCGTTTTCGCCGGAATACTCATATTCTTTCACTACTTTACAGTGTGTTGTTTATCCCCACAACCCCATATTATCTCAAAGAACGCTTTGAATTCATCTCTTCTTCTCACAATTTACGACCTTCTACCAATCTTAGACAAGATAAATCACTTACAATATTTAAGAACATAACAAAAAAAGCACTACCTGCAACATAGTGACGTTTGATATTTTTACGTATATTTCTGTATATATATATATATATATATATGTATATATTTATGCATGTAATATCAGTAGGTGTATTTATATATGTCTATCAAGTACAATTTTACTTATATAATATTTTACATACTTATATGTTTATAAATGAATAAAATGTATATAAGTAGTTACTTATATACTACTACTAGTTACTTATAGAACTACTTATCCTCTAATATTTATGTATACCACCTTTGACCAATATAATCTGTTTTATTCCTGTCACGGGTTGTCTGGAAGAGATCGCTTCTTAGCGATAAGACCGCCCATTGTGCACATTTATAATATTTTTAGGCTATAAGCTTTTCTGTAATGATGTACAATAAAGTGTTATCTATCTATCTATCTAACTATTTGAGCCAATTTTTATTTTTTTATATAAACTTTTTTTTAGTGGAAACTTGATTGATATATGTATTAATTTTGTGTTTTATATTTAAGAACCATTGTATGTTTGCCAAACAAATTAAATTAAATTAAAATTAATGACGTCAAATAGTGACAGATAACGTATGTATATACACTAATGCATACCTATTATACTATATGTTATATGTATAACAAAAATAGCGCTATACAATTATTACAGGCAGGAGAGCCACCTTATGGAAAGCGGTTACCATCGCCTATGATCATTTGTAACACCCAAGGTGATACCGATGTGCTGCCGCTCTCTAGAGGGAGACTGGAATCTGGTCACTAATGCCGGAACACAACTCAAAATTACAAAATACTCTAGAGCCTAGACCAGGGTTGGTAGCCACCCAGACTGGCAAATAGCCTACCACTTGGCTGTGGATTGTTTTGTCGCCTCTTAGGATAGGCCGCTCGGCCGCAGGAAATTGTATTCTTTCTCTGTTTCTGCACGGATAAAAGATAGATAAATATTTTAGAGAGAAATGGAAGTGTGATTAGGAGATAGTGTACAAACAATAAAGTAACAATTACAGACTACAAATAATTTAATTAATATGATTGTGAACTAGTCTTTTAAAGTGCAGCGGTCGCTAATGGCGGCAAAATTTGCATGGTCTGCTGACTTCAAATGTGTAAATCCGTCCCTGCAAGTCAAGACCTTTGCATATAAATGATTTCCTGAGAGCCAGGGTTAAGATTGCCAACCGTACTATAATATATAATGCCGTACTATATTTTAACCAATTGCATACATCCCTATTAATATTATAAATGCGAAAGTAGGTAACTCTATCTGTCTGTTCCGTTTTCACGGAAAACCTACTGGACCGATTTGGCTGAAACTCAGTATATATATATATATATATATATATATATATATATATGTATATATATATATATATATATATATATATATATATATGTGTGTGTGTATATATATGTATATATGATGCCCGCGACTTCGTCCGCTTGGTGCCGTTTTTTAACTATCCCAGGGGAACGCTTTATATTTTCGGGATTAAAGTATCCTATATGTGGACCAGGGATATAAGCTACCACCATACAAAATTTCATTTAAATCGGTCCAGTCGTTTCGGAGATTAGCTGGTACAAACAGAGAAACATAAAATAAATTTAGCCAGAAAAATGGGATAGTTGTTGGGATAAAAATATGTTTGTCTCTTTGTTTGTTATGCTTTTACGGAAAAACTAATGGACTGATTTGGCCGAAATTCGGTATATGTAAATTTTATACCGAGAGTGGACAAGGCATACTTTCCATCTCGCATTATAGGATAGATTTATGTAAAGGTGTATTTATCCCAGAAAATATGATAGGTTTAATTTTATTTGTGGTTTGGCATTTTTGTCATTTTGTTTATTTTGGTCGTTTTGGTAGTTTTTTATTGTTTTGGTAGTTGTGGTAGTTTAGGTCGTTTATGTAGTTTACAGAGAGATAGACGGAGGATATTTAAACAAAACTAGAACGGGTTGAAATAGGGGATAAAAGTTTGTATGGGAGATCAATCATTTCTCAAGTTTAAATTCATAATCTATAAAAAATAAACGATAGTAGCTCTATCTGTCTGTCTGAATACCTACAATGGACATAGATGACCCGCGGCTCAACCGCGGGGTAAACTCTAGTATAGATGTATTATAGAAAAATTATACAGGACGTATGTACCATATATTCATCGGTAATTCAATTGTCGCGCTTTTTGAAGTGAAACTTCTTTAGAATCGTTGTTATTTGAAACTCGATGAAACGAAAATTGATACTAAAAAGAGATAAACGTATAACTCTATAGGACTAAGCCTCCGAGACAATGAGATAGAACACATTATATTTAATCATTTAAACACTATGCTCATAACGATAGAGATGTAAATGTTTGGAAGATTTTCGGTAATACTTCAAATTTCGTGTTTTAATAACGATATAATATATGAAACGTGAAGTCATGAAATTTCGATTCCCTCCCACCCCTTGTCACACTTTGTTTTACTTCTACTGCGTGTTAATTGCACACACAATTTTTTTGTTCAAATACTTATTATTGTTACAAGCTACAGGACTGGAGTTAAAATAAATGCCGTTGGAATTACTATAAAGTTTATTAGAACTGTACAAACACGTATAAAACAAATACAAATAAAAGTGTATGCAACCAGTTCACATTGCACGATTCAATGCAATTCGACACACGCAAAGTCCGTCGTCTATACCGCTAATCGAGAGTACTACAAACGTCTTACTCGTATCATAGTCGTCGCTTGACTGCCCATCTCTCCGTTCAGACACCCCTTTATACTCAGCTTAGGACCATGTAAACAATGATTTCCACGAATTACACCTGCGCCACCATCGACGTTATTCCCAGAAAACATAATTCTGCACACCTTCCAGATGATGTCTCCGAACGGCCATAAACAAGTACAATAACAATAGGCTATTGTCTAAACAAAAAAAACTCCGAATAGAGGAAGGGCAATAAACCAGGTTTTATGGCAGGCAGATGTGCATCCCTTGTATTTGGCCCAACTTGTAACAATATTAAAATTAAAATAATAGATCATTGCTAGCCAAAGTTAAAAGTAGTTATAAATACACATGGAAAATGTAACAATGAAACAAATAAAATGTATAATAATAATGAAAAATAAATATGTAGTCTATATTCACCTTTCCCAAAAGTACTATACAGCTTTTACAGTATACTTTTGAAGCTTAATATATTTCCTTCAAAAAAAGGTGGCAACTTTTTTAACTAGGCTTTTTTTTCATAATGCAGGGGAATGTCTTGGGACACCATCCGCGGACCCTTCGGGGGAAGGACCAAATGCAGCGCAGAAGCATGCATCCAGGATGTGTGGGACTCTCAGCGACCAGTTGTCCACGCTAGCTTCAAACATAAGCATTACATTACGGGGATCTAGAACAGACTTAGTGCACCGTGACGCCCTTACGCTCGGCAATATTGGGCCACCCCAGTGTCAGAGCGGCGCATTTCATCAATCAGGGGGGGAAGTTCACTTGTTGTGGTCGTTAAATGAGAGCTATTGTGATTTTATATATAAATATCCTGCTTTTTGTGTTATTTCAAATATATAAACTTAATAAACACAACAATGGATATTTATACGTGTGTATCTCTCAATAATTTTCACTCGACAAAACAAATAAAAAAATATGACATAAAAAATAAAAATCACCTTCAAAATGCTATTCTATACAGAAAATAGGTTTTTATAATAATGGGACTGCAACACCACTGCTAACCCGTAGCAGTGGCTCCCTCCCGAGACATTGCGGAGAAACCTCCCGCCCCACAATTTGATGCAGATACTTACCAAAGCAGCCGTGCCCGGTATCTGCACCATCCTTAAAGTCTGTCTAGGATGGTGTGCGCGCGTTTCTGCGAGACCCAATGAGCTCATGTTTACGACATAGTATGGTATCCCCGTGTGGATCTCACCGACTTCCTATTGATCCTAGGACCCTCTGAGTCCTCCTCAGCACGGTCCTGTTTTTCCGATGTAGTGCATGGCTCCATACAGAAGCTCCGTACAGTGTCATACTCCGGAGGATGCCGGCGTACAATTTTTTCACCGCCGTGCCCGGCCCTCCCACGTTCAGAAGGAGCCTGGCCAGGGCAGTAACAGATTTCATCAACCTCGAGGCTAGCTGAATGAAGTGGGCCTCCACGTTCCATTGATGACAGGCCCCAGTTATTTTATCTGCTTGGCTTGACTGCTTCGCAAACCTTAGACGGATAGGACCCCATTAGGTCCAGGCGCTGTCTTCCGGCCCCGGAAGCGCTCCAGGGACACGTCTAATTCCTCTTCGTAGACGAGGGAAGCTTCCGTCTCAGAAGGATACGGATGTGGAGAACTCATTACCGGGGAGTGAAAGCTCCCGGATCCGGAAAGAGTCTAACGATAACGGAATTAAGGACCCCTGCTTGAGGGACTCCGTAACCGGGGTAGTGCAAGCCCGCATCTTTTTGCGAGCCACCCGGTACGGTAGCCCCCAGGGGACCCCAGCAAGGCTTTTTAACATATCTTCCCAAGTCTGGGTCTTCGACTGGATTATCTCCAGCCGATGAGCTTTTTAGCAGCTCGGTACTCGCCGACAAGACTGTTTTCCTCCACACAGTCAAGAGGTTGTCGGCGCCGGTAGCGTCTAAGAGATTGGCGCGCTCTGAAAGCTACCCCCCTCAGATCGCCGATCTCGGCGGTCCACTAGTAGACCACCTTCCGCTGCGGAGCCGGACGCAACCGAGGTATTGCTTCATCGCATACCCTTTTTTTATGTTTGCTTATAGGTAAACTGATAAACGGATCACCTGGTAGTCGGTGGCTACCGTCGCCCATGGACATCTGCAACACTAAGGGAGCCGATGCGATGCCTACCTCGTTGAGACTTTAAGTATCTGTTTGCGTCCTTTTTGAAGAGCCCCATATTGTAACGTTCCGGGAAAACCGCCGGAGGGCGGTCATTCCATGACTTGCACACATATGACATAAAAGAGCGGCGCAACGTATAGTAGAGGACTTCCAAGTGTCGAGGAAGTGTGGATTTACTCCCAATCGCCGGCGAGTGGTGCGATGATAGAATGGCGACGTAGGCACCAAATCAAAAAGGTCATCAGATCCCCCGTTGTACAGAACAAGCTCAGAGCGCCGACGTTCTAAGGCTGAGAGACTAATCCGCCTGTAATTTCGGGATTGCGACAATCCGGACCGCTCGGTGTTGCAAGGAGTCCCACTTGGCTCCTTTCAACGCCGAGAAAGAAAATCAGCTGGTTAGTTATCATTTTTGACGACCTCATCATTATCGATACTTTTTAATCAAACCATACATTTTGTAGGACAAATATTTTTTCGAATAATTCAGATAATTATTTGAGATTTAACAAAAAAAAAGACCCAGTTAGTTGTATATTTTTAAGAATTATCAAATCGACATACTTCATCCCTGCTACCCTGTTAGCTACCACAATCGAAAATATATGTAAGAGAAAAAGTTGGGCGTCTCATCAAAATGAAGCTACTCACGGAAAATTAGCTTGATAGTAATCAATAGCAAAAATGGACGGTGTATCCTGTTAAAGGGAACGCAACGAATCCATAAACTTGACAGATCTATAACATGTATTGTCTGTGGTAGCTTCCTTCCTAAGATGGCCGACCTCCTTTCCACAAGTGCTCTGCTCTGTCCATCTGTACAAATTATATTAAATAGAAACTAGACGCAATCACAGGCTTTCATTTCATTATATCCCCAATTAATAGGGAACCCTATATGAAAATACAATAACGTACCTACTCAGTGCGAAACCGAATATTAACATACAATATAAGTATTAGTACTGTTCCAAGTGCCTAGTCGGAATAAAATTGCTTTTGAATACAGACAGTGCATGCATATTTAGACAAACCTAAAAAGGAATTTGATATCTATTCTAATTATATGATGGCTGTAACGCATAAAGTGATTTGTTATAAGTAAGTATAAATTTAAAAACTAATGGTTTTTAGAATACCTACATTTTTTGGAATTTACTTATTATATAACTCCTTGAGAATCGATTTTAATATAAGGCCATCGATATGGAAAGTGTATAGCAGGGTTTCTTAATTAAAAACTGCCCCGCGGCGTTTTCTACTTTTACTATGAAGATCGTTTTGTTATCAAATAAAAATAATTCACCAAATTTTCCGCTTTTTATGTTAAGTATTTTTAGAGTTTTTTTTGAAAAACCTATTTTGCGTTAATTTTTTTTCAATAGTAAAATTACAAATTAACTCATTGAGATTTTTTTAACAATACTTGGAAGTATGAGGTTTGAAATTTTTTTTTATTGTTTCCCGGAGTAAAACCCGATTTTTTTAAATAAAATAAAATAAAACTATATATAAATATATATATATATATATATATATATATATATATATATATAATTTATTATTAAAAAGTAAGTACTTCGTACTATATGTTACGTCAAATCAAATCAAATCAAATCATTTTTATTGCGAACTAAGTGTTACACAGGTCTTATTCAAATATAACTGAGAACTTATTACTTAGCTGGCCTTTCATAGCATCGCAATATAAACTTACTTAACCTATATTTGTATAATATTTAATTTGATGCCTTATATTTTATTTAAATAACACAACACGATATTTTCTTAATTACTTCTCATTTAAATATTCTGGGACGCTATAATAGGATTTTTTTGTCAACCATTCGAATAATTTTTGTTTAAACATATTAATATTATTTTCTTGCATTATATTACATGGTAACTTATTATATATTCTTGGTGCCATCCCAAACACGCTTTTATCATATAATGCAGCTGTATGCGGAGGCATACAAATTTTATTCTTATTAATATGTCGGGCACTTCTATAATTGTCAAATAATGTTGGGTTGTTCTTGATTAACATGATAATTTCAAAAATATACAAACAAGGAAATGTCAATATCTTAAAATCTATAAAAAATGGTTTTAAATGAAATATGTATCTAAGGCATTTCTTTTGTGCTTTAAATATTCTCTCTCTGTGGAATTTCCCCAAATTATAATTCCGTATCTTAAAACAGATGTATCATATGCATGAAATGCTATTAAAAGGGAATTCACATTTACAACTTTAGACATCATGTAAAGAACATATGAAAATTTGCTCAACCTTGAACAAACTTCGTCTGTATGGAATTTCCAAGTTAGTTTATTATCTATATAGAGTCCTAAGAATTTTGTACAATTAACATGTTTTATACTTTTGTTAATATAATTATTATTATATAGTCTTATAATAATTATTATACTTATATAATAATATTATATAATTATTATTATATAAGTATAATAATTATTATAAGTCAGTTAAATCTAAATTATTATTAGTATTACTAAATTTCATAATCTTTGTCTTTTCTAAATTAATTCTTAAGTTATTTAAGACATTAAATATTAAGAATGGCTGACAAGCCATTCTATTATTTTGTCCAAATTATTATTTAAGACTATTTCAAAATTATTTAACATGCCATCACCAGCGAATATAGCTTTACTATTGTCAGCAAATAAAATCATTGGATATTCCATTGACATTGGAAAATCAATTATATAAATTATAAATAAGAGAGGATCTAGAATGCTCCCTTGGGGCACCCCATCATTTATCTGTCTAACCCGTGATTTATATGTTATTTATTTTTTAGACTTAGTGCAAATTTTTCTAATGCGCGTTACTTGATGTCGTCCGCTTAGATAAGATTCTATTAGATTTAAGGCGTTTCCCCGTACAACATAAGTGTTTAATTTTTTTATTAATATTTCATGGTCCACGTAGTCAAAGGCTTTAGTTAAATTCATATACATAGCAGATACGGGTATTTTGCTGTCGATACATTTTATAATATTTTCAAGGACGCAGTAAATAGCCATGTTAATATTTTTATTTTTTCTGAATCCGAGTTGTTCTTCTATCAATATTTTATTTTTCTCAAAATATTCTTCGAGACATTCATGTGTATGTTTTTCAATAACTTTGGGCAATATTGAAGTCAAAGCAACCGGTCTATAGCAACTCAAACTTTCTTTGTTATCTTTTACGTATACCACCATCGCCATTATCATCTCAATTCATTCCTGGGGTTGTCTGGAAGACATCGCTTTCCCTTAGAAACTATTTCTACCTGTCAAACATTTGATGTTCGTCCCGTCGTTTAGAAATTAATTAAATTTAAGTCATTCAGAAATCAAATTAAATTTAAAAGTGAAGTCATTTTTTAATTTTTTCTGTTTTTGAATGTCAAAAGTTTGATGTTCGTCCCGTCGTTCAGAAATCGATAATAAAGATATTATATTAGAATAGAATAGAATATACTTTATTGTATAAATATGCTACATAAAATCAAGAACATTAATATACAAGTACAATCGGCGGTCCTATCGCCCATGGCGATTTCTTCCAGACAGCCTTTGGATGGAGTATAGGAAGGACAACAAAAGTCGGTAGTTGCTAAACCAGCACTCGTACAATAATTTATTTTATAAATGAATAAATAGTAATATAATAAAATATGTATATACAACAATATACATAAATAAATACACATATTATATTATATACATACAAAAGTAAACAATACCACTATAGCTATTAATTTGTATTGTAAGCAAGTTTCAAATTAGAACCGTACACTACAACCTTTATTTTGTAAGCTCCTAACCTTTGTGACATAACAATTTTTTCAAGCAACATCATGTGTAATTAAAAATACTAATGAAACCTAATTCATATCGAGCATTTTACGAATTCTTTTTGTTCCGGTTAAGTTTTGACCACATTTTTTACTAAAGTTGAATCATTCTGCAATTATCATTCAGCTTTTTTATAATATTGATTGCGAGGCGGTACGATGTTTGCCGGGTCATCTAGTATACTAATAATTTAATTAATTAATGTCAATATTATGCTTTATTATAATAGTTAAACGTAAATGAATAAAATTGATTAAATAATGTTGTCCGTAGGTGACGGCAACCACTTTCCATCAGGTGGGCCATTACCAAGTTTGCTTGAGGCATTAACATACACAATTTTGTTTTCTTCACTTTTAGAACGTCAACATTGGAAAATTCTCTTTTACCCGAGCAGCTGAAATTTTTCGATGATAACGGCTATCTACTAATAAAACAGCTGTTCGATTTATACACCCTGAATAAATACAGGTGAGGATTCATAAGACTATGCACTAGCTGTGTGCGCGAATTCATTCACTCTGTAAATTCAAATCCAAATTCAAAAGTGTTTATTCAAAATAAGTTCCACTGGAGAACACTTTTTAAACTTTTTACATATAAGTTAAAATTTAATTTTACTTCCTATTTTAATTGTACACCGCTTCGCAACGCTGTTGTTCCTGTTAAGGAGAAGAAGCAGAAAGAAACTCCCCAACAACACGTCTAGCTAAAAATTGTTTTTCTTTATATTTCTTATTCTATTTATATCTCAAGTTCTTTTTTTATAAGTTTTATACAGAAGTATGTTACAGAATTACTTTTGAAGAATTAATGGAGTTTTAGCAAACAATGCATACTCAATAAGACAAAGACACAATAAAAGAAAAGAAAAATATTATTATAGTTATAATAATGACATAAATTACAAGCTTGGCAAGATAAAAACGTTATACAAAATATAGTATAAAAGGTTTGAGCAAGCTGCTATGTAAATGAAGTTTTGTCATTTAAGTATTCTTCAATAGATTTGTATACAGAACTTATAAAATATGAATGAATGAATGTTCTTTATTGCATACATAAGTTACACATACATATACTTCGTCTTATCGCCGCCGACGATATCTTCCGGGCCACCTTTACAATGATTATAAGTAATTTAAATAAAATATACTTAACATCCCTATATGTCTGTCTGTTCCGTTTTCACGGAAAAAACTACTGGACCGATTTGGCTAAAACTCAGTATATATATATTTTATTTTTTTTCTACGTTGACTATGAACATGGGATACTTTTTATCCAGAAAAATGTAATAGTTTTCGGGACAAAAATATATTTGTCTGTTTGTTTGTTATGCTTTTACGGTAAAGTACTGGACCGATTTGGCTGAAAATCGGTATGTATGTAATTTTAATACCGAGAGTGGATAAAGGATACTTTTTATCCCGGATAATGGGATAGATTTATGTAAAGGTTATCCCAAAAAGTAGGATAGGTTTTTTGTGATTTGCCATTTTCGTCATTTGGGTCATCTGTCCTTTTTGTTATTTTTCGCCTTTTTGGTTTTTTTTGTATTTTTTGTCCTTTTTGCCCTTTTTGTTCTTTTTGTCTTCTTTGTCCTTTTTGTCCTCTTTGTCCATATTGTCCTTTTTGTCCGTTTTGTCATTTTTATCATTATTGTCATTTATATAGTTTTCAAATAGACGGGGGATAGATAAATAAAACTAGGATGGTTTGAAATAGAGGATGAAAGTTTGGATGAGATCAATCATTACTCAAGTTTAAAGGTGTACAAAATTTTCGTCTATAAAAAATGCGATAGTAACTCGATATGTCTCTCTGTTAAGCTTTCACGGAAAACTGCTAAGATTACTGGATCGGTTTTGCTGGAATTATGTTTAAATGTAGTTTTAATGCCGAAAATGGACATAAATACTTTTTATGCCGGGAGAAGGGATAGTTTGCGATATAAAATAAACATGATCCTCCGCGGCGCAGCCGCGGGTTAATCTATAGTAGATTATAATGATGGGAAAAGATAAAAAATTCGCGGCACGTCTTTATGTCTAATGGTAATTTGTTGTATATTTTGATGGACATCATAAATTAACGTAGCATACGCGCAAATAACGTTGTTGTGCATCTTTTATTAAATTTTAATAAGTTACATCTTCGTGAGCTTATGGTGTTTTCACATTGTTCAGGGAATCTTCTGACATGAAGCGTTTTTAATATTTAACGTATTATAAACTAATACAACAAAGAAAAATTATAGAGACTGTCTGGTGAATGTCTCACATTAGTGTTGCCATTCAAAGAGGGAATGCGGCTTGTCTTGGGAACTTTCCCACCTCTAGTGAACGTTTCACGTGACCAAAAGGCTGGTCTTCTATAAAAACGCATTAGCGTTACCATTTAAAGAGAAAATGCAGCTTCTCCTGGGAACGTTCCCACCTAACAGCGATCTGGGGCTGTATTTACTTTTTTTATAATCGGCGCAAAAATACACATTGTATATCCCACAGAGCAGAGAACCTCCCCACCCCCGCCGTGCAGAGGTGGCATGGCAATACTTTCCGTACGAACTGAATCACACAGTACAGTTGTACAGTTATATTTTACATAATTACTGAAATTATCACTAAAAATATTACAATATACATCAAGAAAGACATATAGTTAACAAAAAACTAAACTTAAAACTAGTACAACTTTAAGACTATAAGTAGAATACTGAGTCTAGGTCAATGGGTAAAGTTCTCAGAATGCTGGCTTATTTTACTTCGCTCGATTGCCACACTGATCCGTTGTCCGTGGTAGGTGCCAGGCCTTATCTCGTCGCCAATAACCATTTATCTTTTAAGTAAGGATTCTTAGGGAACCTAAAAATAACCGTTTATGTAAGAAAACTTAATATCATAATTAGTTACGTCTTACTTGGATTTAATACTATATGTAACAATATACGCAATAAATAACAGATTCAAACTGTCAAATCAAAAATACATTGGCATAGTATTTCATGGATACCTACCCTAACAGGCACTACCAATAGTAGGGGAGCCCAAAAGGCTAAATGGGGACTTACTCGAGCGTCGCGCGTACCTTTTAGATTGTGAAGATAAGATGCTAAAAATAAAAAAGGTTATATGATGTATGGCCCTTTTACTGGTGGGGGGAGTGTGTACAGGTTTTTCAGGTAAAAAAAGTCACGCAGAAATACTTGTGCGCTACGTAACGGGGAAATATTAAACTGTCGGTTTGCATGGTAGGGGTGGCCGTATGAAGGCTTTGAAAATGGTTAAAAAAAAATTCGAGCTCGTCAAATATTCAGGAGGGATGTTAAGTAAATTCTAAAGGAACTCCTATTCAAAAGACTGACGATTTAGACGCGACCAAAAGTCATGGCCGATTTTTGAAAATCCACGCTTGGGCTCCCCTACTATTATCGATATGACTGATGCCACGTCACCTCAAAATCGAATTCTGTGACGGATTATGGCTTACGCTCGGTTGAGGTTTTGTGTTCCAAAATAACCTTGACTTGCATATTTGATTAGCTAAAACTTGCTCTTAGGTACTTACTTGTGATATTATACTCCAGAATTTTGTTTAGTCACCTTTTGACTTTAATTAGAACATCAAATCACAGCACAACTAGGCATAATTCTCCCTTTTTTAAAGATGTTTTGTCTGCGACTTGCGAGTTGAGCGTGGTGGCCGCTTGCCCCGGATGGGACGCCGTCTCCTCCTTCTGCGAGCGCGTCATGCCTGCGAAGGAGGAGGCGGAGCGGGAGCGGATATCTTTGCTCCGCTCCCGCCAAAGGAGGACGCGTCGACGCCGGAGGGCGGGACTCAACCTTCGGCCACCGTAAGCGGACGACGTGGGTGAGGCGAGATGAGAGCACGGGTGCTCCACGCGCGCTCCCCTCTCCTCCCGTGGGGTGCGTTACAAACCGCCCCGCGCCCAGGATTAGACCTGGGAAATGCTGGGGGATAAAAGTAGTCCCCCGGTAGTAGAAGAGGCCTGTGTGCGAGGCCCCCGCCTGCCAGGGCATGCGGAGTTGGGACTCCAGTTTTCCCGTAGGCCTGGCTTAAGGCGCATGGCGGAACATCCACGGGGTTTTAGTGGGTATCCCTAACTGGTGAGTGGTAATAGAAGGCACCAGTTCTGATTGGGCTTGCTAGTGCCACCCCGACCTGACGAATCCTACTCACGGGTCGCGAGTACTATCTATCTAGTACTATCCCCCCAAGTTTCTGTGCTTGTCGCGACTCATGGTCCTCAATCGGATTTCCGCTGAATAAGAAAAAAAAATGGTGGCCGCTTGCGCTTAGATGTGCGACTATCGCACAACTGTATTACGGATATTATTATTACTGCCACCTCTAGTAGGGATGCGGCGGCAGACGCGCGACGATTTTCTTAGCTCTGTGGTGTATCCCCAAATTAAGCAAGTTACGCTTGTGTTATGGGTAATATACAACGGATTACTCTGGGGCCGATCCCAGACACCCAGAACATAGCAAATAACGGAGAAAATTAATTTCCGAAAATTAACATACTAAGAATCGAACCCGGAATCTCTGCGTTGTAGTGAGGTAAGTCGGCAAAAGCTTAGGCCGTTCAACCACAGAGGCCATCATTTGTCATCAATTTTAATTTGTATATAAATACTAGGACATGACCGCGACTTCGTCTACGCTTGACTTGAAATTTCCGCGGGATTCTCAGGACACAAAATACCGCAGCATTTGAAAAAGAATGTAAGCTATCGTTTTAGTGAAAATTGTGTCGGAATAAGCTAATTTTTACGCAACTGAACAACTAGTAACCGCTCCCGGGAAAATTCCCGCGGGATTCCTGGAATAAAAAATGTCACTCATTTTATCACATTAAATTTGTTATAGATCGGTAAAAAAATCACATTACAATTCAATTTCTTTTATCTGGCCATTTTAAATCATTCCCAGAAAAAATCCCGCGGGATTGCCTGGATAAAAAGTAATGCAGAGCTTAATTCTAAGAATTAGCTATCGATCAGCGAATACCGCAACGAAATCGGTCGAGTAGTTTTTACGTGAATTCCGAACAAACAGACAAAGAATCTAAAAAAATTACATCGTGTTCTCCATTGTTTATATAGTCTAGTCCAGAATTTTTTTTAACATAGCTTTAATGTTCGTACAGACACGGCATGTTTTGAATTTCATAATATTTATTATAAATAGTTTATTTTTGGTATTCAATTTATTTCAAGATTTTACTTGTAACTATGATTAATTATATGTTGAATAAATAATAATAGCCTTTCGTAGAAGGCGACAAAACAACCCACAGTCAGGTAGGGTATTTGCCCGACTGGATATCTACCACACCTCGTCTAAAGTTATACCGCCATAACAACCTTGAGTTGTGTTCCGGCATCAGTGGCGAAGATCCAGTCTCCCTTAAGAGAGCGGCAGTACATTGGTAGCGCCTTTGGTGTTACAATTGTCCACAGGCGATGGTAACCGCTTCCTATCAGGTGGGCCGTATTTTTTTACTTAAAAAAATACGACTTGTCTGTATGTTTGTCTGTCCGTAACTATATTTTATTATATATACATTCGATTTCACAGAACTCATTTTACACAACTGTGCGAGGGTACGGTGGGAAATAAACACGTGTCATTTGTTAAAGACCGGTCACTATATGAGGAGGGTTTGAAAGCTGAATATTATATTAATAAGGTACGTAATTATAATTCGATTTTTTTATTGAAGTGTAACTTCTTTAGAATCGTTGTGGTTTGAAATGCGATTAAACGAAAAAGCGACTAAAAAGAGATAAACACATAAAATCCAACGTTATTAAATTCGAAATAAAACATATTTCTCTTTACCCGTTAGTATTAATTGTCACTTTAAATAAAACTTAAAATATTTCAAATGAATTTTAGCTCTATCTGTGTGAGATTAAGGCAGATATTTCTTTACACATAGATCAACAGATACGTAGATACACATACGTGCGGAACAGTCCATTGAATTTTGAACTTTATACTAGTTAATTAAAGTGTATTTTAGATTGAATTATTACGCATAAAAATCAAAATAGCCAAGAATAAAAACGTCTATTATTATAGATATAATAGAAATACGAAAATGTATGTGTGCAGTTCACACTTGTCTACTAAGCGTTGTAGATATAATTATGTTCGCCTGTATATTCTCTGAAGTTTCACTTCTACTGCGTGGACTGCACATTTTATTTATATGGAATCATTTTCTTGGATAATTCTAGTAATAAGGATATGATTTTTATCATGCAGAAACGCTATACAAGAGCTACATTCTGTCAAAAAAGTATAGGGAATGGATGATTTGTTTATAGTTCCAAATTTAATGTTTTGGCGTGATTCGTATAAATGTAAACACAGATTATTAATCTTTTTTTCATTTTTGCTATACAATTGAAGACATTAACTTAGGTTCATTTCCCACAACTTAAACATAGGAATTGAGTAAGAAGCCAGTCTGGAAGATATGATTTGGTAAATATTAATAAGATATTTTTTATAGTTGAATATGTACTTGGTCCTTAGACAATTTTGATGTGTGTATAAACAACCTTATAAAGTCTTTATGTAAATAGAAAACAACAATATCTTGCAACCGAGTCGCCAAGCGCATTGAGATCAAAATTGAATGCAATATAACCTTAATAAAGAAGGGTTACATACTAGCCTTCGCCGTCGAGGAAACAACAGTTTATAATAAAATAATGTATTTCAGCTCTTTGGAAAGTACATCCCAATCTAGGGCTGTTTAAATCAAAGTCAAAGTAATTTATTTGTTTGAAACATGGACATTTTTTCAGATGTTAGTGCTAAGTGATAAAGTTACATGTTTCGCCTTGACAGGCATACAATTTTTTTATATAAAAAAACCCCTCATATTAAACAAATATTTAATATACAATTTATTATGTCTCTTTCAGTTATATATTATTCATAAAACAATTTTTATAATAATTTAGTCCATTTATATTTATATATATTACGTTCTTATAAGATAAAAAATTGTATATAAGAGTTGACATAGCAAATCTTCTTTGTCAGCCGCGGCTTACGGATGCCTTCAACAATTTGTTAGGGCCACTTGTTCTATCCCAAATTCAGAATTCATTTCCTTTATCCAGATACAAGATTTATTCTACGATGATGTATACATGACGTATATAGAAGACCGTCGTCTATTAGACATCATCTCACAGCTTATTGGTGACGAGATAACAGCGATAAATAGCATGATTATCAACAAACCACCAGGAACCGTTGAACATCGTTCGCACCAGGTAAGTGGACTATTTTTTTAAAGTAATCCTTTGACTCATACATAGTATATTCCCAAGCTAAGCAAATTACGCTTGTGAGATGAGCGCAATTGGTTATGTGCAAATCTATTATATATAAAACAATGTCGTGTTAGTTACACCATTTATAACTCAAGAATGGCTGGACATATTTTTATGATTTTTGTGTTTTTGGAATTGTCTTCGTCAGGAATATGATAATATAAGTATTAAAATATGATATTCATCAATAAAAAAATATCATTAAAAAAACATCAGTCTAGCCATTCATTTGTTATGCAATGGTGACTGCATTTAAACTCATTTTCATTTTTCTGATTTAGGTGAATTATTTTCGTGTGTGTGTTCAAGTGGATCCCGGGATGGTTTAGATTCAAAGAACCACGTAGATGGCACAGCAATCTGGTTCCAGGATTTAGGTGAAATTATTTTTGTGTGTGTTTAAGTGGATTCCGAGAAGGTTTAGATTCACGATTAGACCCGGTAGGTGGCGCCGCTGAACACTACTTTAACGGTGGGACCAATTTTGGTGATTTTTTGTGTTGTTTCGAGTAGATTCGAGAATGGTTTAGATTACCAATTCGTCCCGGTTGATGGCGCTGCAATCGGTTATTGGATTTTTATTTTGTAAGGGCAAGACAACATCTGCCGGGTACAGCTAGTATTTAATAAATGAAATTATCATTTGCCACATTGTGACTTTGAATTGACGGTACTTGTGTTTTCCTTAAAGTACCTAAACTTGATGTATTGAGTAAGTAGTGTGTTTTACCTGATTAAAAACTTGGTTGAACAAAACAGTTATAGTTGAAAAACCGCAAAAAGTATACCTGTCTGATTTTAATGAATATTCTGCAATATCTTTGTGACCCAAAACCCAATATCATTAAAATATGGGTATAATAATTATGCATAAAAAATATATTAAATCAATAAAAAAATATTACACACACTACCATGTATTTGAGACACACACACGCATATAATAGATTGGGGAAAAAGTCTTTTCGCATTTAGTATGTATGAACTTGTAATAAGATCTCTTTGGCTATATCATTTGTTTCTGGCTGGTTTTGGTCTCATTGAAAAGTTTTAATTTTAAAGAAGACAATTCCAAATTCAATTTAGAAAAATGTGTGATTTTCATTTGTTTTTCTTATTTTTAAAATGAGTGAATCTAATGAAGAAATTCGATACTTTTTAAAATTTTACTACAAAAAATGTAAAAATGCAACACAAGCCGCAAAAAAATTTGTGATGTTTATGGACCTAATGCAGTATCTGTGAGAGTAGTGCAAATTTGGTTTAAGCGTTTTCAATCCGGAAATTTCGATATCAAAGATGCACGTCGCTCTGGTCGCCCTGTTACGGACAAAATTGATGTCATTTTTGAAAAAGTGGAGCATGATCGGCATATTAGTAGTTACGCTGTAGCTGGAGAACTGGGAATTGACCACAAAACGGTTTTGGTACATTTGAAAAACGCGGGGTACACAAAAAAGCTCGATATTTGGGTGCCTCATGAGCTCACCGAAAGAAACCTAATGAACCGTGTACTCATTTGTGATTCTTTATTACGACGTAATGAAACCGAACCATTTTTGAAGAAGCTGATAACTGGTGATGAAAAGTGGATCACATACGACAAGAACGTGCGGAAAAGATCGTGGTCAAAGGCCGGTCAGGCTTCACAGACTGTGGCGAAACCCGGGTTAACTCGCAACAAGGTGATGCTGTGTGTATGGTGGGATTGGCAGGGCATTATTCATTATGAGCTGTTACCGCCAGGCAGGACCATCGATTCTGAACTGTACTGCGAACAACTGATGAGATTAAAGCAAAAAGTTGAGAGAAAGCGGCCGGAATTAACCAACAGAAGGGGTGCGGTATTTCACCATGATAACGCTAGACCTCACTCATCTTTAGCCACTCAGCAAAAATTAAGAGAGTTTGGCTGGGAGGTGCTAATGCGTCCGCCGTATAGTCCTGACCTTGCACCTTCAGATTTTCACCTGTTTCGGTCTCTGCAGAATTCCTTAGGCAGTGTCAGGTTAACATCACGAGAGGACTGCCAAAACCACTTGTCGCAGTTTTTTGATCAGAAGCCCTAAATTTTTTATAGCAGTGGGATCACGTCCCTGCCTACAAGATGGCAAAAAGTTATCCAACAAAATGGCTCCTACATACTTTAGTCAAATGTAAATAAACTTTATTAAAAAACCTTTTGAATTTTTATATAAAATGCGAAGAAACTTTTTCCCCAACCTGGAATTTTAAAGCTATTGTACTGAATATAACGCAAAAAGAATTATCAAAATCGCGTCAGAATCAAAAAAGCTATGGCTGAACATGTTTAAAAATAATAATTACATAACGAATTGATATTCTCCACCTTTTTTTGAATTACTTTCTTTTATTCCTTTTTTCCAAAAGTCTCTTAATTCTTTTTGCAGGACCTTATGTACTTCCCAATACGGCCTGCAAACAAAATAATTGGCGTATGGACTGCAATCGACCCAGCAACCATTGACAACGGCTGTCTGTACGTGATACCAGGATCACATAAAGCCGAACTGCTTTATAACCATGTTGATGTAGAATCTGTAAGTATGCTACCTTTGTAATTCTGCCAATTTCTAATTTGTAATATATATATATATGTCGGAATTGAGGTAGATGTTGTGGAACGTCGCGACAGAAGTAGTCGTTAACAAACGGATGTCAGTGTAGACGTGTTTACAAGAGAACGGATGTCGACTAACCAGAAATTTAATATTAATACGGATGGCGGAAGTTGCTCTATGAAGAATCTGAAACTAAAATAGCGCATCACTGGATGGTGTAAGTTTCCACATATGTGCAGTCTGAGACAAGGAGCAGACAGTCTATCCATCTCGAGTGTACGCTGGGTGCAAAAATCAACATGCGCCACACTTGCCCGGTGCCTCTCTGAACCGTTGCGGTAAAAATAGAACCTTATGAAACCGTTGTGTTCGTCTATCTTTTAAAAAAAATATTTATTGTTGGAGTACAGTAGACAGGCTGAGGGCCCAAATGTGCTACCAATGTGCTGCCGGATTCGTAGATGGGGCTGAACCTGGCCACTACTGCCGAAACACAACTAAGGCTGTTATGGCGGCATACTCTAGACCGGGGATGGTAGCCACCTAAATGCCCTACCACCTGGCTGTGGGTTGTTTTGTCGCCTCTTACGATAGGCCGTTTGGCCGCAGAAATTAGTATTCTTTCTCCGTTCCAGCAGGGTTAGTGCTCTTCTATCTTTCTTTGTATCTAGAAGAATCATTTGTCTAAGAAACTACTTATACTATAAATATAACATTTGATAGGTTTTATTTACTACACGTTGGTGTAGTAAAGTCGTGAAACAAACTAAAAATTAGGAGTGGCTGCCATACATAATTAACTAAACTAAGGGTTGAAATTCTTTTCAATTGACTTCTATGGGGTGTCGTTAGTAAAATTTTAATTCGTCAATCAACTTGCGCTCTCTAAGTCTCAGCACACAGGTGCCACGTATTCGTTGCAGCTCCGGGTGAAGACGGCCCTGCCCATATCCAACCTCTAGGGCGATAACAAGTAGGTATTGCAATCCGGAAAACCGAATCCGGTAATCCGGCGGATCCGGCATCAATATGCACATACCAGATCCGGCACAAACATATCGGATCCGGTCACCGGATCCGCTGACAATCCGCAACGCGCAATTAGTTTGACAAAATAATCGCGCGTTGCCCTCATAGGTACTTTAAATGCGTGTTGCTTATGGGTGCGAGTCGTTTGACGCAGATAATGCATTTACTATGCCAAAGAAAAAAAAGCATGCGACTCGAAATGAAAAAAATCTTGGAAAGAATTAACCAAGATAATAGCTCTAACGGTAATGTGCAACTCGTGAAAGAAATACTAGAGACGAACTTAGATTCACAATCACTGAAAGAAGACTTGACATGACAGGCAGAATTACAATTACAGATCCAGCAAGAAGTAGAGTCTTATACAATACAAACTATAAAAAGAAGTTTTTTGATAAAATACTAAAGAAGGAAGTGACGGCATTTGAAAGTGAAGGAGTTCGAGGAGAATACTTGTCTGATTTTCACGATTATTTGCTGACAATTAAGCCGATAAGTGAAGAAGCTGAGAGAGCCTTCTCGGCCGCAGGCTATATTTGTAGCTCTATTATAAGTCGATTGGCAGATGAGACAATCAACACAATTTGTTTCCTAAGATCGTTTTTGCAAACCAAAAATTAATTGTTTGTTTAAACACCAAAGAGTATAAATATTATAAATAATAATTATTGTGATTGTTATGCTATTCATTTGATAGATTCGGTAGTCTGTCACATATAAGAATAAAACTAAGTAGCATTCTAAAATAGGTAGCTAATTATTGATATTATTGTGATCGCAGTTAAGCTTAATTATTATGTTATGTTTCATTTTATAATTTTGACTTCTACTTTATCTTTAAAATTTATGAACCACAAGTTATATTATATTAAAGATAAAGACACCGTTTTTTAATAATATTTATAAAACAATTTGACTTTTTACAAGAATTTGTGATTTTATTTGTTCTGACACTTGTTTTTTCTTTTTAAAATTAGTCATAATAAAGTTGATTTCGTATATGTATCGTTTTATTTTTACACTTCCTTAACACCCACGTTGGAATGGAAAAGGAAAGTTAAGTTATCCAGGTCAAATCAATCCGGCCGGATTGAAAATGAGGCCTAGTTTATTTTAGTTATTTTCATAGTATCATGTCCTATGGCATTTTACTGCGTGGCAACGCTGTTGACTTAGCGACTATGTTTGTTTTACATAAAAGAGCAGTAAGGTCAATTTATAACCTCGGCCCTCGGGAGTCTCTTAGGGAACGCTTTGAGGAACTAGGTATTATGACGGTCGTTCCCCAATATATTTTTAATAATATAATTTATATTCGTAATAATTTGCATGTCTATAAGGAGTATAAGGATATTCACAATTTCAACACCAGGCATTGTAATAGATATTGCCATCTTTTAGATTACAAAAAGTATTGTCCTCTTTCTTGGGGGTTGATATACGCTTCTTCAATAAGATTCCGAATGAAATGTTAGATCTGCCTTTCACTAAATTTAAAACCAAATTAGAAAGTATCTTGCTTAAAAAGGGATATTACACTATTGAAGAATAATAAAATGATAAAACTTCCATTTATATAGCAGCTCGCTCTAGCCTCTTATACAATCGACTGTATAAAGTTTTAATTTTGCCAAACATGTAAGGAAATTATGGAGATATGTTGCAGTACAAACTTTTAATACGTCTCGTCATTTTCCTCTTACTGTGTATGCACTGTTTGCTATAACTCCACTAATTCCTAAAAAAGTAATTCTGTAACATACTTGTATGATAAGAAATAAAATAATTATATAAGAGCTATTATATTATTCTATAAATGTAACTATACATACAAAATAACAAACTATAAGTAAAAAATAGGCTGCAGGTCGCTGTCGGCGGGGAGCGTGCCCAAAATAAAAAGAAGTATGAAGTTAAAAAAAGAAGTTAAGATGTAAATTGAATATGAAATATAAAGAAAAACAATATAACTTATATGTATGAACTTCAAAAATTGTTCTTTAGTGGAACATATTTTGAGTAAAAACTTTTGAATTTGAGTTTGAATTTGATAGAACGGCATACAGCACTTAATATCCACTGTGGGCAGATTTTGGTGGTAAATTACTGTTTGACAGTCAGAGCAGTATTCTTGGAGGCCAATCACTGCTCGGCACCTAACAAGAGCGAATCAGCAATCAGCTGTTTTTTTTACGTGTAAACTAGCATATGCCAGCGTAATCCCCTTATGTTTCCATGGGGACCACGTGTTTTTTAGTGAATTCCAATGGCGGCACCGACTTTTTGCTATATTTCGTATACTTTTTGCTATCTATCCCAAGGAAACGAATACATCTATCGGGATAAAAAGTATCCTGCGTGTTGGATATAAGTTATCTCTATGTAGAGTTTAATTTAAATGTGTGCAGTAGTTTTCAGGTGATGCTCTATCAGACACATAGACAGAATAAATCTTAAAAACTGCTATTCTGAATTAGCCCCCCTGATTTCTTGGATTTTTTTGTAATATGTGTCTGCACCCGAATTCCGGGGTCAAGCCCAGATATCTTGCCCATTAATTGCCGGTTTCTGTATCTTACTGTGCATACACTTGCCTTACCATCGGTTAAATTTTGACATTACTTCTATGGAGCTTATGTTAAATTTTAACCATAGATGCCCATAGTGCAAATGAAAAAGCAAATGAACGATCGGTAAGATATAGGATCTGTTCGTAAATATCGAAAAAATCCACCTAAGCGATAATCATTCACTTTTACTTCAATGCTTTCAGAAAAATAAGTTTCTCTTTCACGGTATACAGCGTGAGGAATATGTAGCGCCCAAAGAAAAATGGACGTATATCGAGATGGAACCTGGTGACACGTTGATCTTCAGCCCGTACTTGGTTCACGGATCAGGAGCTAACAACACTCAGGTTTTTTTATTTTATTGCTGAAGCATAGTGGATAGGCTAACGGCCCAACTGTGACGGAAAGTGGTTACCGTCGCCTATGGATATTAGCAATACCAGAGGTGCTGCCAATGTGCTGCCGGACTCGTAGATGGGGCTGAACCTGGCCATTAATGCCGGAACACAACTAAGGTTGTTATGGCGGCATACTCTAGACCAGAGATGGTAGCCATCTAAACGGGCAAATGCCCTACCACCTGGCTGTGGGTTGTTTTGTCGCCTCTTACGACAGGCCGTTTGGCCGCAGGAATTAGTATTCTTTCTTCATTCCTCCAGGGATAGTGCTCTTCTATCTGTCTTTATATCAAGTACAATCATTTGTCTAAGAAGCTACTTATTCTATAAATATAAAATTTGACAGGTTTTATTTACTACACGTTGGTGTAGTAAAGCCGTGAAACAAATATATACAGCGGCCTGTCGTTAGAGGCGACAAAACAACCCACAGTCAGGTGGTAGAGCATTTGCCCGACTGGATGGCTAACACCCCTGTGGGGTTATTCACAAACGTCGAAAACGTTTCCGTGTAAGAACGGAAAGCTCCCAAACAAATCAATTTGCAATCCTACGGTACGTGGATCGAATACATTCGGGAATGTGTTTCCCAGGACAGGATTTGTTAATAGCGTTTCACGTTCTGTGGGATTGATGATTGATTCGTTCGGGGGCTTTCCGTTCTTACACGGAAATATTTCCAACGTTTGTGAATAACCCCACAGGGGTGTTAGCCATCCAGTCGGGCAAATGCTCTACCACCTGACTGTGGGTTGTTTTGTCGCCTCTAACGACAGGCCGCCCAACGCAGGGGTTAGTATTCTTTTTCTGTTCCTGGACGGATAATGGATAACTTGATTATGTTTTCAGTATTTCCGCAAAGCTTTAACCTGCCACTACATGAACAGTATGTGCCGTTATGTGGATGTGACCGGCACTTGCCAGGATGAAATCAAATCTATTGTGGAGGCTGAAATCAAACGGCTCGGAGGAGAACTCTCCTTTATTGTGAGTACTATGTTTTACTTCATTATCATCCGAGCGTTAAATCCGAAATGCGTTTGAAACTACTTTTATTAAAGAGCCAGGAAGCTGGTCGGCGATGATCGTCTTTTTTATGCTCGACTTCAGAGTCTAGAGCATAGACGGAAGGTCGCGTAGCTAACTGTCTTCTATCGGATACATTCGGTTTAGTGTGCCTTAGAATTGCACGAGCTGATTCCTCCGCACCGGTTTGCGCCACCGTTACATGTAAGAAACACCACCAGTCAGAACCAAGCACTTTGTTTCATCTTTTCTGGTGCGCACTGCTGAAGAGTGGTATAATTTGCCGGAGTCTGTCTTTACTGACAAATACAATCTTGAAGTCTTCAAGTCACGAGTGAATAGGTATCGTCTAGGTCAGCGTGCTCCATCCTAGACTGCGTCATCACGCAGCATCAGATGAGACAGTGGTCCAACGCAAACCTATACTAAAAGAAAGTTTCGTGCCACGGGCATGCTATTGGAATTAACAGCATACCAAAATCAAGCAAACCTATGATTGAGACGATAGTGTCCGGAGAGTTTCACGATATAATAATAGCAGAATTGGTATTATAGTACATGGAAGTTAGATTAAAAAAATGTATTTTTTATTTTTCAGGACTTATGGAGAGTGAAAAGTAAAAAAGTGAGGGGTGTTAAATCTAATCTGTAGTAAAAATAGTCCTTATTTGTTTACTATGTAAATGTATGGGAATTTCATTTTATTATATTGTATTTGGGGGGCTAACAGCTGTAATCTTTAAAACTAGGGTACATATATGTGGAATGGTGGCTGGCAAGAAAACACTACGAATTTTAATATATTTAATCTAATAATTTTAAGAATAACACCGTACAATATTTTAAATAATACTCATAGCGTCTTTGTATTGGGTCGTGCGTACTTCATCCATTCGTCGTCTATTCTCTTTTTCCACTCGTCATCTCTTTCACACTATGGGCTCGTTCAGAAATATAGTTTTACATTCATCACATCATGCGTTCAAGATACATCATTCACAAGTTATATATAAACAAGGAGAAGCCATTGACAAGCCTCCACAGATGGCAGAAAAAAAATTCAAATGAATGTTTAAAATAGGGTTAAAAGGAGAATTATAAATTAAAAATATCTATAATTGTCGAGAAAGAAACTAATCATTATTAGTACAGAAACGCCCACGAAAATCATACACTAACCAAGTCGTCATCACAAGTTTACAGAATATGATCATAATAATATATCTTCATTGACAGTTTCAAAACATAAAACTTTAAAAATAATTCAAAAGTAATTTGGGACAATAGGCTCGGGCAATAAAACTGAGTTCGAGAACAAAAGATGGATTAGTAACGAGTGGTCGATAACGTAGAAATAATAATGGTCCAAGATCCCAGTCACCCCAGACTTTCGTGATTTTAGGAAAGATGAAATTTTTAGGATCGTTAGTTTACCATAAACTTAGAAAGGAATGGATACTCGCTAAGCTGAAAGCGGGGCCGTTTTTCAGGTAGCAGCTATCAAAGGTGGAAAAAACCATGTGTAAAATGCAAGGAGAGATTTGGGTAAGAAAGTACCAAATATACCAAATATTAACTATTTGGGCAGGGTTTCCACTTATTGTTCAGCCTTTGATGTGAATATTCACACAGCACACCAAGCAAGTGAACCCAGTTTTTTTTTTTATTGGTTTTGACTTTATGTTGTTGGTCCGAAGACCTCACAACTTTACCGGGGTTTTCGGGGCGAGTGCCTTTGCGAAGCGAAGGCGTTCGAGCCCGGGGGGCAACTTGCTCGAGGGGGCTCCCTGGGGAGTTTCACCTCGGCTGGACTGTTGCCATGAGAGGGGGATGAATCTAATGATGCCCACCATAGGGCGACACAATGCACTAATTGAGAGCGGGCGACGGGTAATATAAAGCCCGAGAGGAAGGATCCCGGCGGACCGGGATCGGCGGTTCGCGGTGGCCTATGCTATGTTACTGCCGTTTCGCAACGTGTTATGGTTGGGAGGGAAGAAACGGCGAAAGAAACTTCCCAGCAACACGCCTAGTCTATCCTATGGGGGGGGGGGGGGGCTGTGTCTCCTGGCGTCCCTCGCGGGGACATGGAGAGATCGTGATTGGCGGCGCCAACAGTGGGCACACAACGTGATGATAATTTTATGACAAACGGCGCCATCTAGTTTTATATTTTGTAACTTTAATTTTATTTTTCTAACAAATATTGCTCTAGAAAAATGTAAACGTGGTACAAGGATTTAGATGTTTTAACTGTAAATGGTAATTAATTAAATTGTATACAAAATAGTGAAAAAATCATAATGGCTCAGTATAATCTTAAGCTGCACGGCAACAAATTATTGTGCATAAGATCCTTGTCCATCCAAAGGTAATCCTACTTTCTAATATAATTTTAAATTTTAATATGAAAATGTGTTATTGTTTATATGTTGGTGTATAATAAAGAGGAGTTTTGTTGTTGTTGGCTTATGCAATTTATAGGTAGCCCAACTATGTTAACAAAATAAGCAACCTTTACCAAATTCATTTTACACATTTCGAAAAAATTTAGAAAAATTGGTATTGATTTTAAGCTGTAATTTATAGATTGGACCTGACACCTTTGACCTGCTTGCTCTTGAACCTCCAAGCGTCTTGTAAAAGAATTTTTAAAATATTTATAATATACATCACGTAAATGCAAACCTTGGCAGGAAAATGTAATTATTACGGTAGGAGCTTTACCAGGTGATAGGACTTTGCCCGCTGTGATGGCTACCACCCCTGGATGGGAGTATGCCGCCATAACCGCTATGTGTTGTGTTCCGGCATTAGAGGCCAGGTTCTACTCCTCTTCCCTGAAATCAGGGGCGTAGCTACCACCGTTTCAGCCGTATCAATGACACGGGGCCCCCAAGCTACAGGGGCCCCAAAAGTGTGTAAGCAAAATTTCCAAAAATGTTATCTACACTCTTTTATAATTTTAATAACATTTTTGAGAACATCTGCTGAGCCAACAGGAACGGCTATCAAACTTGTCATTGTTGTCTATAGAAGCAGAAAATCTAGAAAAACTGAAATCTGCAGCTATGGATAATTTGATAAATAAGTTTGCCGAAAAAAGGCGAAAAGTGTATCTTTGATATGTATTGTTTGTCTAAGTTAGATCTTAGAAGCATTAAGTATAAGTAATAACTTATAATCAATATATAACTATTTTAATTCAATTCGAGATTTTTTTGTATTTTTATAAAAAACTTTACCCTTTGGGCCCCCCCAATACATTTTGATACAAGACCCGTCTAAGGCATGCTACGCCGCTGCCTGAAATGCTACAGTGTCTGCGAAATCTCGAACTAGATGTATATCTAAGCCAGATATCTAAAGTCTTAGACGTAAACAAGGCACCCTGACGTCTAGGCTGACCCAGGTCATCTATATAATAATATTAAAATGGGTGGGAGGTAAGATATTTTATATCCCTACCTATTCTAGTCGCGAAAACTTAAGAAAATATTATATCCTAGTTAGTTTATAAAGTCATTGAACTATTAAAATATTATAATAATAATCTTTATTACTTTTTATATTGCGAAGCTAGCAAATAATCAGACGGCCTGGCTCATGGAAAGTGGTCACCGTCACCTAAAGGCATTTGCATCACCAATTAATGGTACAGCCAACGCGGCGCCTGGTGCAATAAAGTTCCATGCTCTGTAGGTAGTCCTTATTTGAAGTGAAACTCCTTTAGAATTGAAATTAAATTCACAACGGTGATTTGAAACTTGAAGAAACTTGATAGATTTATGTAAAGGTTATCCCAGAAAGCAGGATAGGTTTTGTTTTTTGTTATGTTCATCATTTTGATCATTTTATTACTTGGGATAGTTTGCGATATAAAATGAAGTGAATATTCCGAGGGCAAATAGCAGTAACATAAATTTTTAATACAATGTAACCTGTTTTAACACCTGCTCTTTAATCATTAGGCACGCGCTAGAGTTTGACCCGCGGCGCCACCGCGGGGTAAACTAGTATATTATAACGATATAATATATGAAATATGACGTCACAACATTTAAAATCCCTCCCACCCCTTGTCACACTTTGTTTCACATCTACTGCGTGTGAACTGCACACACGCACAACTTTCTTTTTAATTTTTTTATTGCATGAGCTCAGCAGACAGGCGTCTGCCTGGCCCACTTGATGGAAAGCGGTTACGATCGCCTATGGACATTTGTAACGCCTTGTGTTACCAATGTGCTGCCGCTCTATAACGGAAGAATGAAGCCTGGCCATTAATGCAGTAACACAACTCAAGGTTGTTATAACGGCACACTCTAGATCAGGGGTGATAGCCATCCAGATGGGCAAATAACCTACTACCTGGCTGTGGGCTGTTTGGTCGCCTCTTACGACAGGCCGCCCCAACGCAAGAAATTGTATTCTTTCTCCGTTGCTGCACAGATAAGAATTAAGGAACCTAAAGTAGAATACAACATAACTTAGTTAAATCTTCTTAACAATACTAAGTTATTTTTTTCAAATTCAAATCACGATTAGGGGCCATAAATTACTTCAAACGAATTTCATGATTTCTTGACTCTTCCCTCGTTCTTGTCACAGTCGGTCACATTCATGAGACTCCTCCCTCCCTAATGTAACATCACATACTTTGCAATTTTACATCAAGAAATTATTAAATTAAACCAGCAGTTCCCTAATTTATTCGTGCAGGAACGGAGAAAGAATACTGTTACGAGCTACAGGACACGAATTAAAAATGCCGTTGGAACTACTATAGAATTTATTAGAACTGTACAAACACGTATAAAAACAAATTCAAATAAAACTGGATGCAACTAGTTCACACTGCACGATTCAATACAATTCAAACGCGCAAAGTCCGTCGCTTATATCGCTAATCGAGAGTACTAGAAAACGTCTTACTCGCTTCGTAGTCGTCGCTTGACTGCCACCCGCCCCTCTATTCGGGCATCGTCTTATACTAACTACACAGTACAAAGAAGTTAGAGGCGCACACTGAGTTTCTAAGAAATATCAATGTGCTCACCTGCGAACGTCCACAAAGTGGAAAACAATAACAATAGGGATTAGTTCGACGCTAATGATGGTTATAAAACAAGTAAAAAGACAATAGCATGTTTTTCTTAACTACAAATTCAAAAGACAAAAGAGTTCCTTAATCCGGGAGGACAATAAGCTGCGCTTACAATAGGCTGTGCGGCTTATCTTTGACGGCATGTAACAATACTAATTCTTGCGGCCGGGCGGTAAGCCGTAAGAGGCGACAAAACAACCCACAGCCAGGTGGTACGGCATTTGCCCGACTGGATGGCGGTTTGCAATACGCCGTCATAACAACCTTGAATTGTGTTCCCATATTAGTGGCCGGTTCCAGTCTCCCTTAAGAGAGCAGCAGCGCATTTGTAGCACCTTTGGTGTTGCAAATGTCTATAGGTGATGCTAACCGCTTTTCACCAGCTGGGCCGTCTGCCTGTCTGCTGAACTTGTGCAATAAAAATAAAAATATAGTTTTATTTCCATTTCAATTATTACAATTATTGGAAATAAATTTTGTGCTTTAAAGCTTAAATATATTACATTTTGAAATATAATCTCACGAAATTTAGAACCCCTCCCCCCTTAACATTTGACGTAAATTATGCATGGCCCCTTAAACGACGCCGTGCCAACAGTTAGTGCTTAGTTTTATGGCCGGTTTATATATCTTACTGTTACATGCCGTCAAAGATAAGCCGCACAGCCTATTGTAAGCGCAGCTTATTATCCTCCCGGATTAAGAAACTCTTTTGTCTTTTGAATATGTAGTTAAGAAAAAAACATGCTATTGTCTTTTTACTTGTTTTATAACCATCATTAGCGTCGAACTAATCCCTATTGTTATTGTTTTCCACTTTGTGGACGTTCGCAGGTGAGCAAATTGATATTTCTTAGAAACTCAGTGTGCGCCTCTAACTTCTTTGTACTGTGTATTTAGTATAAGACGATGCCCGAATGGAGGGGCGGGTGACAGTCAAGCGACGACTACGAAGCGAGTAAGACATTCTCTAGTACTCTCGATTAGCGATATAAACGACGGAGTTTGCGCGTTCGAATTGTATTGAATCGTGCAGTGTGAACTGGTTGCATCCAGTTTTATTTGTATTTGTTTTATACGTGTTTGTACAGTTCTAATAAATTCTATAGTAGTTCCAACGGCAATTTTAATTCGAGTCCTGTAACTCATAACATTACTATTCATTGACTTGCCTTACCATCAGTTGTAACTTCAGATTACTTGTAAGCTTGTGGCTTATGTCAGATTTTAACTGATAATAAGGCAAATGAACGGTCGGTAAGATAAAGGAACCAGCTATTAATGAATCCTCACCTGTATTTATCCAGGGCTGTTCAAATCTAATAGGTGTTTTATTACTAGATAGCCGTTATCCTCCAAAAATTTCAGCTGCTCCGGTGAGAGAGATCTGGCTGATGATGACGTTCTAAAAGTAGAGAACAAACAATTGGATACTTTATTGCCTCAAGCTAACTTCGTACCTGGTGGTAGGGCATTTGCCCGACTGGATGGCTACCACCCCTGGTCTAATGTATGTCGCCATAATAACCTCCAGTTGTGTTCCGGCATTAGTGACCAGGTTCCAGTATCCCTTAAGAGAGCAGCAGCGCATTTGTAGCACCTTTGGTGTTGCAACTGTCCATAGGCGATGGTAACCGCTTTCCATCAAATGGGCCGTCTGCCTGTCTGCTGAACTCCTGCAATAAAAAAGAACCTGATGGAAAGTGGTTACCATCGCCTATAAACGTTTGCAACAGCAGGAGCGAAGGCAACGCGTTACCAGGCTTTTGGATAGATGGAACGTGAGAGAAAGGACGAAAAAAGGGGGTTGTAATAGAGGGAATGGGATAAGGGAATGACATAGAGGGACGGGATAGGGAAGATGGGATAAAAAGAGACGAAGTAAGCCATTGTAGCTCTCAAAATTATATTAATTATGCAATAAATGATGATTTGATCAGATTTATCGCGATTCCAAAACGAATCAAAATAAACAAATTTAGTTACATTTTATTTAATTAAAAATATAAATTTTGAAAACTATTATTTTTAATATTATATTTACTTATAACAAATCACTGTACGTTCCAGCCATAATTGATTTTTAAAAATTGTCCTATTTGAACGAAATTTCTGCAAACGAATGTAACCTTATGCAAACTAAAAGGAACGTTTGGACGTTGTGCATTGTATGCTAAATTGGTTGCAGCACAGTAATTAGATTGAATACAGTCGCGAAATGAAAAGGTTCGTCACCTTAAAGTCAACTTTTGCTTGCACCAGTACAAGAAACAGTACTGCCAACACTCTAATAAATGTTACGTTTATAAAATATAGAAACGTCAAAAAAGAAGATTGCAACATTGACAATGACAGACACTGAGATTAACAATAAGAAATAATATGAAGCGAGTGCCCCGTATAGGGTGTAGGAGCGAGACGGAATGCTCCTCCGTCTCTTGCAGCGAGGCTATTGCTGTCCTTCGCAGGCTCATCTATTATTGTTGAAAATTTGTATATATTCTTTATAGACATAGACATAGACATAGACAACACTTTATTGTTCACCAAATCAAAAATTACAAAAAAGTACAAGACAATAGTTACTTGGTAAAACAAAAGGCGGCATTATCGCTAAAAACGATCTCTTTCAGGCAACCTGACTCAGATGAAATTCTTAAATTATCTATAATTATTATGCAACACAGAAAAATGAAAATAAAAAATAAAAAAAGACATACATGGACAGCAGATTACAGTCAATTGTAAATTAGCACATACATCATTGCGTAAGACTTACATAATGATTTTTTTCTGACGTCAGTGGGCAAAGAGTTCCAAAGTAAGACAGCCTGCATGGCGAAGGAGTTGGAATAAAATGTTGAAGAGTGTGCAGGTGCCATTAATAGGAGATTATTAGTGGAGCGCAAATTGAGTGCATGTGACGTGTGAAGGAAGTTGAAACATTCCTTAAGATAAGGAGGGGTATAAGGTATAAAGAATATACGATATAGTAAGTTGAGAAGATGAGCATTCCGGCGAAGTGAGATAGGCAACCATTCGAGCTTTTTGCGAAATTCAGAAACGTGGTCATATTTTTTTAAACCAAATATGAACCTTATGCAAACATTTTGAAGATGCTCGAGCTTAATAAGTTGCTCTTGAGTGAGATTAAGATAGCAAGCATCAGCATAGTCGAGCATGGTTAGTAGAATTGATTGAGCAAGCGAAATCCTAGTGGCAGTCGGAAGGAAATTTTTGAGTCTCCTAAGCGATGCATAGGATGCAAAAATCTTGCTGCTTAATTGAGTAATGTGGGGTCGCCAACACAACTCCTTGTCCATTATTACGCCAAGATTCTTGACTTGATCGCCTGATGATGATACGCCTATTCCTATCAGTAGGAATAGGAGTATCATGAAAGATCACCTCGGGACATTATATGTTCCGGGAAACGTTTGCGACCTGAATTATTGCACAGCGCCATCTATTGGCTTGTAAGTGTTCCACTACAAATATGATCACTTCGGTTATCATAAATATTAAAACCAATAAAAAGGTTTTATATCTCTAAACAATATTCTTAGAGATAAGTCAAACAACTTTGATCGAAGTAATTTTAAAATTTATTGTCAAACAGTCAAACATAATTTTTTGTGGAACTGTCTGTTCTGTGGCTTAGTTTGAAAAGGTAACATGAGCTTGCAGAACAAATGAATCAATTTGAAAATTGACGAACCTTTTCATACCACGAGTGTATAACTTACGTCAATGAATTTTCATTTAGTGATCGCTATATGGTTTGTAATATGTGGAGGTTCTTTATGTTGAGTGGTGCGTCGATGGTTACCCCGTTGGATGGGGTGACGCACCACTAGGCGAGAGTCTGTGGCTCTATCGCCGCGGGAGCTAGGCTCGACCGCTTGAAGAATAGAGTACAAAATAAGATGACGAGTAGTTGTACTCCCGATGTATTTTTTGCTTAACAGCGTTACAACAGACAAAAAGCGTTTCTTGATCGATTTCTCAGCCCTTGTTACAGTAATTATACATACTTTGCTGTGGTGAAAAAAATATATGTCAATCTTGATCATATTTCTGAGGTAAACTATGTATTCAAAACGCATTCTCGATAGAAAATAATTGCAAAATAACCCTAAACGTGTTCTTCAATCTTGTGTCATGTTATTACTGTTAATCGTACATCGCTAAAATAAATAACAGTAACATATCATATAAGAAATATACTTATTATAGTTTGTTTATTCGGTTACTTAGAGAATTTGCAAGTAATTAATTATTTTATTATAAATGACTTCAAAAATCACGCTTGCCGGTCACAATGTATGGAATTTATCAATACGCCGGACGGCTCGGTGCTGTGTACACGCGTCGCTCTGCTCGAGTGTGCTATTCGAAATTAAATTTTAAATAAATGAAGGAGCAGTAAGAACCACAATTTCGAGCCGATCGAGCTATACTTATTTGGCGTATACGGTAGAGGAGTGGTCTAAATCATAGACTGTGTGGGTTCGAATCCTACTAGCTTCACTTGATGTAGTAGAATTTTTTATTTTTATATCAAAGTTGATAAAATGGTCTTTTTCTCTTCTTAAATAATTTTATAAAATGCAATAAAAATACTTTTCTATTAGGTTGGGGGAAAAAGTTTCTTCGCATTTTATATAAAAATTCAAAAGATTTTTTTTTATAAAATTTATTTATATTTGACTAAAATATGTAGGTGCCATTTGGTTGGATAACTTTTTGCCATCTTATAGGTAGGGACGTGATCCCATTGCAATAAAAAATTTTGGGCTTCTGATCAAAAAACTGCGACAAGTGGTTTTGGCAGTCCTCTCGTGATGTTAAAGTGACACTGCCTGAGGAATTCTGCAGAGACCGAAACAGGTGAAAATCTGAAGGTGCAAGTTCAGGACTATACGGCGGATGCATTAACACTTCCCAGCCAAACTCTCGTAATTTTTGCTGAGTGGCTAAAGATGTGTGAGGTCTAGCGTTATTATGGTGAAAAACAACCACCCCTTCTGTTGATTAATTCCGGCCATTTTTTCTCTCAACTTTTTGCTTTAATCTCATCAGTTGTTTGCAGTACAGTTCAGAATCGATGGTTCTGCCTGGCGGTAACAGGTCATAATGAATAATGCTCTTCCAATCCCACCATACACACAGCATCATCTTGTCGCGAGTTAACCCGGGTTTCGCCACATTCTGTGAAGCCTGACCGGCCTTTGACTATGATCTTTTTTGCACGTTCTTGTCGTACGTGATCCACTTTTCATCACCAGTTATCAGCTTCTTCAAAAATAGTTCGGTTTCATTACGTCGTAATAAAGAATCACAAATGAGTACACGGTTCATTAGGTTTCTTTCAGTGAGCTCATAAGGCACCCAAATATCGAGCTTTTTTTGTGTACCCACCTTTTTTCAAGTGCGCCAAAACCGTTTTGTGGTCAATTTCCAGTTCTCCAGCTACATCGTAACTACTAATATGCCGATCATGCTCCACTTTTTTTATCCTTTTATGGAAAGACTATTGAACCGATTTGGATGAAACTGGGTACATATGTAATTTTAATACCGAGGGTGGCCAAGAGATATTTTTCATCCCGAAAAATGAGATAGTTTCCGGGATGAAATATATGTGGCCGAACGGGCCTAAATGATAAAATGAAATGACCGAAATGACTGAAAAAAAAACCTGTTCTACTTTCTGAGATAACCTTTACATACATCTATCCCATTACCCGGGATGAAAAGTATCTCTTATTCACCGTCATTATTAAATTACATATATACCGAATTTCAGCCAAATCGTAATATTTTTTTCCGTAAAAGCAGAAGAAACAGAAAGACAAATATATTTTTATCTCGGAAACTATCACATTTTCCGGGATAAAATGCATCCTATGTTCATTCTCGGCATCGAATATATATATATATATATATATATATATATATATATATATATACACACACACACATATATACTGAGTTTCAGCCAAATTGGTCCAGTTGTTTTTCCGTGAAAAGGGAACGGACAGACAGACAGTTACTTTCGCATTTATATTAATATATATATACCTATATATGGATTCATTGTTGTTCTATAATACAATTACATCATTTTAATAAAGTTTACTCGTCTAAAAAATATTAAAAAATAAAAAGAAACACATAGCCCGGGGATTCGAACCCTGTACCTCTTAGTTACCATTACGCTCGGTGAACCGTTGAGCTAAAGACGCTTAGGAAGTTAAGTCAAAATTTCAATACTTATTGAGCTTATAAACGATCTGTCTCACTTTAGGATATTTTGTCTCGCTCTCGTGCTCGTCAGCCTTAGAATGAAATAAATTGAATCAAGTTGGTATGGACACAGTGCGCGTAGGTATGTTCAGTTGCAATATTTCGCCAGGCTCGAACTTTTATCACATGCTGTTTCAACGAAGTAAATATCGGCCGTGCGGGGTTGATTTTCTGAAACACCGATTTGAATCAAGTCTACAAAGCCTCTTAAGTACTTTATTATTAAACTTAAGACTAATATATTATACACAAATCTTAACCGCTGAATTAAAATTCTGAACATATTCAATAGATGCATCTCCGAAGATTTTGTCTGTTTTCTATAATAACTAATTTTATTATATCTTTTATTTTATAGCTGGAGCACAGCAGATAGGCAGACGGTCCACCTGATGGAATGCGGTTACCGTCGCCTATGAACGTTTGCAGCACCAGAGATGTCACCAACGCGCTGCAGGTCTCGAAGAAATTTTATGACACCCTTTTTAAAGAACCCCATATTATAGTGCTGTGGGAAAACCACGGCTGGGAGTCCAAGCGCATTCCAAATCCCCACGGTGCGCAAGAGAAACGTTCTAGAGAATCGTTGCGTACAAGAGCGAAGCGGCTCTAGGAAGTGGGGATGAACACCCAGCCGATGGCGTGCGGTGCGGTGGTAAAAGGAAGACGAAGGCACCAATCTGAACAGTTCTTCGGAACACTCCCTATTATACAATCGGTAGAATACGCAGAGACGCGAAGTATCTTCGAAGGCGAAGCGTATCTAAACCGTCTGTGAGTATGGAATCGTCGACAATGCTAACGGCTCGGCGTTGGATACTGTCCAGGGGATTTAGCTGGTAAGCGGGTGCCCTGGCCCACCAGTGTGAGCAGTACTCCATATGCGGCCTCACCTGGGCTTTGTAAAGCACAAGGCGTTGCCGCAGAGTGAAATACTGCTTGGACCGGTTTAGCACTCCCAGCTTCTTGGAGGCAAGTTTTGCCTTGCCTTCAAGGTGGCCCCTGAACTGTACATCGTTTGCAATGTCGACACCAAGGATCCCAATTTTCTTAGAGGTGTTCATAGTCTATTCAAAATTTTAACCTTACTAATTATAATAATACTACGTTTTAACGGTTTTAAGCGCGGTAATTTATTTGATTTTTATTATCGCCACGCCATTAATATCAGTGGAACTCTCTTTTTACAATAATTACACACAGACTTATTAAACGACAGTTGTTATAAATGTGGTCATTCGAAGCACATCCTCCACATTTTTAATTTTCTGACGAGCCTTCAGGATTATTTTTTTGTTTTGTACGAAACTCCCTTCTTTTACTATTGTAACTACTGTTTTGCGCAATTGCATGTAAATTATTTTGCATTGGCCTCTCCACACATGTTTTCGAAGTACATGCCTCCACCATGGATGCATTCCGTTCAACCGATTCAAGGTTAGTTGCAATCTTAACTGTAACTGTGAAAGTCAACGATTCTTCCTCCAAGAATAGTCGCTGCCTTAAAACGTCACTTTTTAGGCCACAAGCACACTGTTTTTCGCATAAATTTCCTTCAAATTTACAGTTTCATGCTAGTTTATTTAGGTCTGTTACAAAATTAGGTATGTCTTCCCCTTCGCTTTGTCTTCGTTGTCTAATCATATATCTCTCAGCTAGTATGGAAGGAGTTGGTTGTAGATGCTTAGCTAAAATTTGAATTGCCTCTTCATATTTAAGATCGGCCGGCATTTTGAGGCGGGCTAAATTTAATAGCAAATCATATGCCTCTTCCCCAATAATAGTGATCAGGGTTGATAACCGTAAATCATCTTTTTTATTCTTGACTAGAAAATACATGTCCAACCTTTCGACGTACCAGTTACCCCTTTTTATTGGGGATTCCCCAATTTTACCATGCAATGCCAATATCTTGTATTTAGTTAATTTGAAGGATGTGGTATAGATATAAGCCCGGGTTATTATAAGTAATGAAGGGTGTGGGAGGGGGAAGGGAACAAAATTTACCCCTTCTGCAACTCCTATGTGGAGAATATGTATAGTTCTTGAGATATTAATGTTTTTGTAAATCTAACCTCACTTATGTTTTTCACTAATATTGCACTTATATCATAGGTCCAAAGTTGAAAAATCCAATATAAATCCAGTGATTAACATAAAAGATTCAAAATAGTCCAGAAAGACAACATAAAGTTGTTAAAAATGAAATAAAATACAACAGAGCAACTCACGTAATTTGAAAAACAAGAAACATGAAAATCATAGATAATACATACTAGAGCTTAATCGTTAAATTGGAAACAATAGAGATTATTTATACATTAGAACATACTTTATTGTATTATAATAACTGTGTGTGAAATTAAAATTATATTTTTGACAATTTATTTTACATAATTTACCTACTCTAATAATATATATATATATATATATATATATATATATATATATATATATATATATATATATATATATATATATATATATATATATATATATATATATATATATATATATAAATTTATACAAAAATTTTAAAAATAAAAATTACAAATAGGTCCAAAATCACCGTCAGTTGGGAACGTTCCCAAATCGCTGGCTGCATTACCACGTTGTATGGCAACGCTTATCCGTTACCCAAAATACAGGCCAGCGTTCTGGTTTCGTGAGACATCTCGTGAGACATCGTATCAACCGTTTTGATAGGTCTCGATAAAGTCGATGGGCTTCTGGACCCCATGGCCCGAGAGTTTCGACACCAAAAACGGCAAATATGTATCTACTACCAACGGATGCATATTTGCGGCATTTTAGGTCCTCTTGTCGGGCGACAGCTTCACCAGCTACCACAGCCGTATCGGGAAGATGGGACGCTGCCAAAGTGTCAACGCACGTTGCGTCCCAAACTAATGGTCGTCCCGTCTTCCATGGCACCAAAGACATCCCGTCCGGTCTCTTGCCATCGTCGCGACACAGTCCAATTGGCTCTAAAATGCCTGAGATCCTGGTGGTGACCAGAGCCCGGCGGATAATGTCATTTAGTGCAGCATGGCGTGGTATTCTGCCGGCGCTTCTGACGCATGACAAGCCATGGTGACGTGAACCACCGACTTTATCTCCGCATTGACAGTGATGAGGGACTACAACTGGTGTCCCCAATCGAATAGAGGCAGCAATCCTAAATGTAGTGTCATCTAGGAGTGTGCCTAAATTTGATGAGGGCAGCGCCTGAAGCCACAAGCCTGACTCCCATTTTGAGACTGCTAAGAGACTAGCTCGCTCATCTTCGATGACACTAGAGGATAAGAGATTTTTATATACCAACTTGCTGGGCGGCCCGTCCCAAAGCTTCTGTGATTTGGGCTCCACTGGATAATTTTGGCTCGGGCATGCTAGTGACCACGCGTTTCTGGCCTCAGGCAAGTATGGGACCTCAAAGTCACTTAGTGGTGGATTTATTAGTTTAACAATGAGGTCCACAGTACTATAAACTGAGGACAGAAAAGCAGGTAAAGCTACATCTCAGATTTTGCGTATTCCCAAGCCGCCTAGCCTAATGGGCAGGGTAGCTTGGGTCCACGTGCGGTCTTCAAAATCGAATGGTAAATTTAAAATGGAAGTGAGCGATTGTCTAATGGTGGAATCCAAAACATTTAGAATATTCGGGTGCCTCCACAGGAGAAAGCACCATAGGACGTACATAAAATTTGAATAAATAAGCAATGAGCCGAATAATAAAATATGCACTGTGGTTACTTATTATTTTTAAGTTGTCTACTTTGTGTGTAAAATTTTGAATTTTATCGTCAAAGAAAGAATTAAAAGATTCTTCGAAGACAGGCCCCGAGGAGGATCAAGTTGTTTTCACTTACAATTTTAAAATTTGGGGCCAGATTTATAAGTCCAGAAATAAGGTAGTCACAATTTTCATTTATGAAAAATACATATTTTGAAAAATTTAGTTCCAGGTCTATTTTGCCGAATTCTTCAGTTAGCATAGTCAAATAATTTTTCAGTGTACCTAAATCGCCTCCTAGGGTACCCTCATCTAAATACCAAACGTTAAATTTAATTTAGCTTTTCTATGACTGGTTGAATGGCTAGTGAAAAAATTGCAGGCCCGAGCGGATCTCCCTGCTGACAACCAGTAGCCGAATAAATTAAATGGTTTTTGTACATAATAGAAATTAATTTGCACCGTAACACTGCCAAACGTATCTGTAAATTTTGGGAAAATGTCTTTTGATTTGGTTCAGCTGGGCGGATCGATTTACCAAATTAAAAGCTTTCACACCCACCTTAAAGATCGCTTCACAACTATTGCTGGCAGTGAAAGCTCTGAGAAAATGTACCGCCGCCTCGCCGCCACCCTTTGTACCGAATCCTAATTGATGTGGTAAAAATAGCTGGAGTTTAAATCTTTTATCACTCGACAGCATATTTTCCCTGCGAGACGTTCGTTCATGTCTTCAACTTCCTCAAAATCGTCACATTCTCCTGTTATCTGGGTCATTGTTTTCCTTGGCTTTTTTAAAATCTTTTGACTTTAAAATTGTAATCGCTCTGTACTTTTGAAACTCGTCATGGGGCTGTTGGGTGAATATTTATGCTGGAATCCAAAATATTTAGAATAAATTTGGGAACATCCAAACGATGAATTTGACAGCGTAGGTAACCATGGATGAAATCGTGGTGTTCCTGTATCGGCTTTTAGTTTGTTACAGCTCTAATTTCTAACGTACAAAATGTAATAATTTGCTCCAGAGTGTTGATAATGTCCATATTATTTCTATTTTATGGAATTTTAAATTATTATCTTACAAAATTTTATGTTGACGGTGACAACTTCAGCCCACATTATAATAATAATAAAAAAACATTCTTATGTTTTTTTATTATTTTATGGTTAATAACTAGGCCTTTAAGCTACGGAAATATATTTTTTTGATATATATACCTAGTTAAGGATATACCTAATACCGATGCCTAGTTACGGATATACCGATCCGACTATTCGTGTGTATAAAATAAATAGTAAATGGTCACCAGTCGGTTCTGGCCTAAAGCTAACCTAGTGACATCTCCATATAGAGTTAACTATAAAGAAAAAATAAACAAAACTGTATTTCACTGTCGTATTTTTTATCGTTGCTTCATTATTTAAAGTTAAACAGTTTTAGTAGTGTTATACAATACGTGAGTATGTTTCTAAACTTAAATCACACTTTATTATTGTCAAAATTACCAGATCATTGCAGTGAATTTTAAATTCCCATAATTAATTGAAAATGTTTTTTCTCCACTCAAAACCAGTTTTAATTGTTATAAATAAGTCTTAAATATATTCCTAAACACATTCACCATTAAAATCATCCGGGCTTATATCTATACCAAACCCAAAATTGTATTAAACCAAATCCATTAACTTGTCGCCAGTAATTCGGAAGTAAATACCATATTAGTTTTCACAATTTTAATAACCGAATCACAACTTATGTGAAAACTTCTAAAAATACATTAAAGTAATAAAACCTTAACAGACAAACAGAATTTGTCAACATTATGCAGGTTCACATTCATTATACAGGTGACATTCATTATACAGGTGACATTCATTATGCAGGTGACATTCATTATACAGGTGACATTCATTATACAGGTTGCAAAAACAATAGTTTTCTTTAATATTGTTAATTTTCTTTTTTATAATAATATTAATTTTATGAAACTGTACTGTGTATGTTTAGATTGAAAATAATTTTTCTGTATAAATTATACCATCTGTTTTTTGTCTGCTGTTATTTCATATTATTTTTTCTTCTTCTCATAGTTACTTTTATCATGTCTATAGAAAAGGAATTACAACAGCAGGTTAGAGAGTTCCACAGGTTGACCCACCGGTTGTAAGTGGAGTATCAATTGAAGGACAGAAATTACTCGTCTAATATAGGCTTGACTGAAAGCACACAACGGTATTCAATGACATTGAATGATTCAAATTTATTTTATTTTATTTTATTTGGGAGGTTAACATCTGTAGTCTTACAAACTAAAGTTTTACAAACTAACGTTACAGAGATAGCTAAAGAACAGATATTCATAAACCTCCACAGATGGCAATATTTAAATGAATTACGTTTATATTGTTACAAGTTTACAAGCCACCTGCATACCTATTGTCACATACCGACAAAGAAATGCTGCGCATCTCGTTTATTGCCCCTCCCGCATTCGGAGTTCTTTTTATTACTTCGTATTTAAATTTTCAATTAGACAATAGCCTATTGTTATTGTTTTCGGCTTTGTTGGCCGTTCGCAGGAATAGATAACCAGGTGTGCAAATTACTATTTCTCGGAAACTCAGTGCGCACAGCCGATTTTGTACTGTATAGTTAGTATAAGACAAGGCCCGAATAGAGAGGTGGGACAGTCAAGCGACGACTACAAGACGAGTAAGACGTTTGTAGTACTCTCGATTAGCGATATAGATGACGGACTTTGCGCGTGTCGAATTGCATTGAATCGTGCAGTGTAATGGTTGCATCCAGTTTTATTTGTATTTGTTTTATACGTGTTTGTACAGTTCTAATAAATTCTATAATTATTTAATTATTAATATAATTAATTCGAGTCCTGTAGCTCGTAACAATATGCATCACTTTGCTTGATTCATCCAAATCGAAATACAGAAATGATGCAACTAACACCAGTTTAAGCGGAAGGGTAAACTCCACCTTACTTCATTCGCCCTTGTGACCTGCGTCATACTTCGAAAAAGAAATCAGGGGAGGTAATTCGGACCAGGAGATTCCGAAAATGCAATTTTTAGAATTTCTCTCTGTCTGGATGTTCCGTCTAATCTCTAAAACGGCTGGACCGATTTTGATGGGACTTTTTTTGGCGGATAGCTGATGTTATAAGGAGAAACTACTACTACTACTTTTACTACCTCTTTTTTAGGCTTTCGCGAAGACAAAATTCCAGACGGACGAAGTCGCGGGCACAACTAGTCGCCTAATAAAACAGTAATCGTTCGAACATTTCATTTAGTCCAATTCAGTCTGCAGGACATTTCTGTTGCAAATTAACGTTAATATACAAGACTAGGTTACTACTACTTACTACCACTGAAAAGTGGCCGAAACGTCGGAATAACAAAAATCAAATAAATTACCGCGCTTAAAACCTTTAAAACTTAGTTTTATTAAGACTAAATTAAACAACAATTTGGTATTGAAAACAAACTATGGCGGGGAAATACAAAGTGATTTGTCATAGGTAAGTTTTTTAATAATAAGAAACCGCAAGGGGGCTTTGTGGCGAAGCCTTAGGTGAGAAGCGACACCTCGGACCTGACTCTGGGGCCAAAGCAAGCCCCCCGCAAGACTCAAGCTCCAGGGGTGGAAGTGATAAATGGCATATCGTCGGATGTAGCTTTGGTGAAGCTGCAGCCCACCTCTTGACACCCCTTAGCCATTTACACCCATATTGCCCCTCGCCAATCTTGTATGGCATTTTTAGGGGCCCATTAGTACCACTAGCAGTTCACCCCAATAGCCCGGTATTTTTTGTACTCTTTTCCCACAATAGTCCAACACTGGCCGGGGCTTGCCCTTGGGTGCATTATTATATGGCGTAGACAGGGATAATCGCCGGTCAGTGTCACGCCACATGCCAACTTGGTACACGTAACACAACTTCTATTTTGAAGGTTTCAAATGAGATGTTATGTTAATTAATAGGGGTCGATTTTTAGACCTCGTCGACCCCCAATATCAATTTTCGGTTATGTCGACACCTGAGAAACCAATTTCGACCTCAGGGGGTCGATATCGACCACTTTGGGAATCCCTATATTTTATTATAATCGAAATAATTTGTGAAGTTGTATGTTTTTTTACACAAAAAATGTTACACTTGTTAAATATCGTTTCCGAAGTTCATAAATTTTATTAGAAGCACGTAATTTACAGTTCTTACAAACACAACCAAATATAACAACTCGAAATCGTAAAACTGAAGTTCGAATTAACGTGAATCCATTCGTAATAAGATAAAAACGCGCAATTCCTAATGATATGAGTTTCCCGTTCTGAATATACTACACTTACCTACATAGCTATGTTGGGGATTGTTTTTACCTTAATTTTTTTACTACTGTATCTATTACATTGTGTGTTACATGCGCGCGCGTCGCTCAAAATTATATTTATATTATTAATTTAGGTTTATGGCTTGACAGCTAGGCCTTTAAGCCAGATCTTAGATTACAATATAGTTTCTTCATTTTCTTAAGCCTGTGTATTATAGCTCAGCTGAACTGTAGTTTATCAACTGACACCATTCAACGGAATTTTTGTGACAACTCGAAGGGCCACATTTGACTATACAGTTCACATTTCCCACAAAAACACATAATTACTACTCAAAAACTATCAATATTCCATAACTACTGTTCATTTTAGAGTAATTTTACACATTTTTGGAGAATAAAACTGCACAGCACAACATCTCCTTTCAGTTCCTGCCAAAAACTCCTGACATGCTAATGTAGTTTGTATGATTGCTAGTGATGTGCTAATGTAGTTGATATGATGGCTAGTGATGTGCTAATGTAGTTGATATGATGGCTAGTGATGTGCTAATGTAGTTGATATGATGGCTAGTGATGTGCTAATGTAGTTAATATGATGGCTAGTGATGTGCTTTAAAAGGCTCCCAGGCGTTGAAGATTCAGTTCTTCAACAGTTTCTTCGTTTAATGGAAGTGGACAGATAATAATAAACATCTAATAATAACTATAAATTACATACTCATGTGATGATGCCATTTCTGATTTATATATCAGCTACCTCTAGTTACTCCATCTACACCTGAATGAAGTTAAGTCTTACATTAAATGTTGCATGACGTGGAATTCTGCCGGCACTTTTGATACACGATGAACCATGGTGACCGAGGCTCTCCACCTTCTCTCCACACTGACAACGATGGGGACAACTCAGGCCGCCCCTAGGCGAATGCTGGCACTTATTCTAAACGTAGGAGTTTTTGGCAGGAACTGAAAGGAGATGTAGTGCTGTGTAGTTTTATTTTCTAAAAATGTGTAAAATTACTCTAAAATGAACAATAGTTGTAGGATATTGATACTTATTGAGTATTAATTATGTGTTTTGTGAGATGTGAACTGTATAGTCAAACGTGGCCTTTTGAGTTGTCACAAAAACTCCGTTGAATGGCAGCAGCTGATACCCTACATACAGTTCAGCTGTGCTACACATAGGCTTGAGAAAATGAAGAAAGTTCATTATTATCTAAGATCTGGCTTGGCTATGCCAAGCCATAAACCTAAATAAATAATAATAATTTTCTAAACGTATTATCGTCTAGCGACTAGTTTTTTTTTAACGCGTACAAGAGTGAGAGTTCAGAGATCGTCACGTAAGGAAAAAGCGTTATACCCCACACAACGCTTTTTCCAGAAGACCTTTAAAGTAATTTTCATTATACAATTTTAACTTTAATGTAATGACAGAAGATCCAAAATAATATAATAATTAAGAAGATCTGAAATAATGTACTAAAATAATGCAATTCTTTTTCGGTTTTTTTTCATCTTCTTTAAAATGTAATAATTAGATAATTTAGGAATTTCCTTTGCCTGGTTGCTTGGAAGAGATCGCTTTTAGCGCCAAGACCACCTTTTGTTTTACCCTGTAACTACTGTCTTGATGTGAATGTCTGAACAATAAAGTGTAATATATCGAATCTTTTTATCGTACATTTCTTGTTTTGATGATATCAATCAAACGTATAACAATTGGAAAAACTATAATATATAATTTTTAACGAGAAACATGTTTTGCCGCTCAATACATTTAACTAGGAAAATAAACAAAAGAAAAACAAATGAAAAATAACAAAGCAGGGCGCAGACGCGAAGCTTTAACTAGTGTTAACAGACTATATTTTTTTTTGTTGCAAAACCTATTTTAAACTATTATTCTGTTTTCAGACCTTCACTTTTTGATTCAGTAGGTCTAATCTAACTAAAAATGAAATTATTAAAACAAAATAATAGTTTAAAGTGCTTTTCCAACAATAAATAGATTTAGATACAAATGTCGCTTATGATAAAATGTAAAGGCTATAGCCTTTATTTTAGATAGATAGATATATATATCTATCTATCTAAAATATCCATTAGTGTAAGATATGCTGTGTAATTAGAAGGTATTGTAATCGGCCTTATTATTGTATAATTTGGAACTTTATTGCAATGTAATAGGATCTAAAATAATATCCATAAGTGTATATTCAAAGATATTCGTACTTATGGAGTCAAATCCAGTCGTGCGTCGGCGCTGACACGCACATATTTTTAAAGTTAGCTTTAGTCTAGACTAGCAAGCGAAACTTCGACTCCTAGAATGAAAGCATGCACCAATTGTCTAATGATTAGATTTCCACATTTTACGACTTCCATATTAAAAGAAAGATAGAAAATTGTTTTATTCAGAACAAATTTCACTAAATAACGTGTAATTGCTAACAAAACTAAAGTGACATGATCTTCTCCTAAAAGGGGTAGGATAGTGTAGTCCAGTCTCAGCGTAATGTTGGTCTTTTAAAACCAGCTCTGATTTTCCGCTAAGCCCTTAAGGTATCCTCACGGCAGATATTACATCATTGTAAAACATAAAATTCAAATATTAAACAATATATGTACACAGAATGTATAATTATAATATAATAAAATTCTAAACATGCCGTATCATACAATACACATATTGAAGCTATTTAAAAAAAACAACTGGAATAGACTATATAAACGATGGAGACCACGATGCATTTTTTTTAGATTTCTTGTCTGTTTGTTCGGGACTCACGTTAAAAACTACTGGGCCGAGTTCGATTTCCTTCTTCGCATGAATATATTCCTGGCTTGGTCCCATTGCCACCAAGTCAGGGTCTGATAAATGGATCAAGGGCAACACTTCTTAAAGAGCGCCAAGCGGTTACACTCTTCGAAAGGCAAACTTGTATACGCGTGCCAGTAGTATAATTTCTACATGGGCTTATTCTAAAGTTATTCAAGTATTTGCGTAACTAAAATGACGTGGAAAATTAACAATATAATAGCAAACTAAAAAGCAAAATATAAACTTTCTACATCTAATTGGGTGGCAAATAAAACATAAAAAAACAACAAATTTGCGAAATATACTTAGTAATTGTTGTGTTTTACTTCGCACCGACTTCAAGATATATAAAAAAATATTTTTAGCTAAAAACAAACCGACTTAGTACTTGTAAGATCTATTTTTGTTAAAATATTTTCATTTATTCTGTATTTGAAGGCAATTGCTTTATGTTCCTTCCAGAACAACATCGTCTGACAAACCGCTTCCTTTATCACGAGAACAGCTCCAAATTCTTTGATGATAATGGTTATTTATTAATAAAAGCTCTGTTTGATCGGGACACTGAATAGATACAGGTAAAGCTTCAACATATAATAACTTGTATTTTAGATGGATTGGGACATTTTTGTCTATAGTAATATTATAAACAAAAATATATAATAAATCCACCAAGGAGTATCACATTCCGAGAATAAATAAGCTGAATGATCGAACTTCCTTGGAAGCGCTTTTGATCAATACATTTGTCTCACTTTAATACTATACAGAGAATGAGACAAAAGATGTAGTTCTAATTTTCACCACGCACATGTGACGCCATTTTCAACACAGAGTACATTTGATTCCCATATTAGAAACGTCTTTTGTTTGAAAAGATTGTTGAAACTTACCGAGTGATATTTATGTCTGTTTCATTATTTATTGTAAATTTTTCTCAAATATGGTTGAAAAACATTGTATGACACATGTTGGATCCTCACAGTTTATACTGATGTGGGTAGTTTTGCAAGCGCCGCTGGCTTTCGGTTTCGCCGCCATTGCGTGGTGGCGAAGCTAGTCTCCAACGCACGCGAGGTCAAGTTTCACATCCCATTCTTCAATATCTCATTAAATTTTATATAAAAGCCGTGCTTGCTCTTTGGTGTGAGTGTGCCAAAATTCGAAGACCTAAGTGCCACCCAAGCACTTGTCTAGTGCCGTGCACTCTCAGGTTGGTGGTGCTTAATACCCCATTGGTTTTTGTGCAGGATTTGGCATACCTCTCATTCTTATATATTCCCTTAAATATACCCACAGTCCACTAAACAACTACTCGAACCAGCGTAGCTGTGTGGGATCCGTGATACAGCATTGCACAACACACGTGCGGTTCTATGGTTTTTACAAACTCTACTACTAGTATTGCCGAGTTTGTACAATGTATTAAACATGTGAAAAAAATCAGGAGCGCTAACTTAAAAAATGCAACTTTTAGAATCTTTGTCCGTCTGTTGATTTCTCAGAGGCTCCCGTGATAAAAAAGTGTTATTATAAATAACACTTTCATATATAATATAAGTCTTATTTTTATTTTTGAAATGATAACTTCTTATGGGAGGATAAACCATAAATATAACCATAAAATTAAGTAATAACCTAAGCTTTTCTCAAGTTAAACAATTTCAATATTAAATAGTTCAACTTAGATTAGTTCAAATTATCACTTCTGTCGTGGTTGTTATGGCGGCATACTCTAGACCAGGAGTGGTAGTCATCCAGTCGGGCAAATGCCCTATCAACTAGCTGTGGGTTGTTTTGTCGCCTCTTACGACAGACCGCCCAGCTGCAGGAAATTGTATTCTTTCTCCGTTCCTGCACGGATAGCCATAATCTTAATCAAAATACAATTATAAATAATTTTTAATGAACACGTTAACCTCTTATAACTATATATAGAAGGGAGAAACTACATGCATCTGTTTTCAGAACTTATTTTCGTCAACTATGCGAGGGGACCGTGTATAATAAACATGTATCATTCGTTAAGGATCGAACGTTATATAGAAAAGATTTGGAATTCGAATATTATATTAATAAGGTAAGTAATAGAAGCCTTATCCCATGGCTGAAAATCTGCTTCTCATCAGATGATCCCTCCATTTGCGCAAATACCATAGAGGACACAATTTTGTCGGGAATGCACTGTTTCATTCCCAACAGTGTTGTCCGTAGTGGTGGCCGTTCGCGACCCTGGTTTGATGCATCTTGCGCTGAAGCTCTGAAGCGCAAGCAATACGCTTATCGAGCCTGGGTTGCAGCGCGTAGTAGTGGGGATCCAGCTACATCCGCTTTGAAGAAGCAGTTGAACACTGCGGTCAGATCCAGCAAGAAATGTATAGCTGAAACTAAGATGCTGCACATTAAAAAAATCGGCGACAAATTAATCAGCTTCCCTCCCTTCTGGGAGTCATGCTTTTTGGTCTCTCGCCAAGGCTGTAGAAGGCAAATTCTGTAGGTCTTCCCTGCCACCTCTACACGGACCTGATGGTTCACTGGCTACTTCCGCAAAAGAGAAGGCCGATCTCTTGTGCTCTCTTTTCGCGTCGAATTCTACTCTTGACGACGGGGGAACGCACCATCGACCATTCCGCGGTGCGCGGAAATAATGCCTGAAGTGCACTTCACGCAACCTGCGGTGCGTCGGGCTCTCCAATCCTTCGACGTCAAGAAGTCCAGTGGACCTGATGGTATTCCCGCGATCGTGCTTAAGACGTGTGCTCCCGAGTTGGTTTCAGTACTGACGCGCCTATTCTCACTTTTCTATTCTGCGGGTGTAATCCCAGCTTCGTGAAAGGTAGCTTAAGTCCACCTTATTCCCAAGAAGGGAGTCCACATAGACCCGTTCAATTTCAAGCCTATTGCAATAACCTCTTTACTCTCCAAGGTGATGGAGCGTGTTATAAACACGCGCTTTCTCAGGTACCTAGAGGAAAACCAGCTTCTAAATGACCGCCAATACGGATTTCGTTACGGACGGAGTGCTGGCGATCTTCTAGTGTACCTGACTCACGAATGCGTAGCCGCCATTGAGAGTAAGGGGGAAGCATTGGCGGTAAGCCTGGATATTGCAAAGGCCTTCGATCGGGTCTGGCATAGGGCACTTCTTTCCAAGCTTCCTAGCTACGGGCTCTCCGAGGGATTGTGCACATGGATGGGTTGCCAGCTTTTTATATGGGCGGAGCATCAAGGTCTTAATTGACGGTGTATGCTCGGAGACGAAGCCTATAAATGCTGGCGTGCCCCAAGGTTCAGTGTTGTCGCCCACGTTGTTCATTCTGCACATCAATGACATGTTGCAGACCAGCAACCTTCATTGTTATGCAGATGACAGCACGGGTGATGCTTTCTTCACTGACCACGCAAATATTCTTCGTACAGAAGACGAGTAAAGCAGAATGAGGCTTGTGTCTGAAATCGAGACCTCCCTGGAGCAGGTCTCGGAATGGGGTAGACGAAATCTCGTCCTTTTCAATCCCAAAAAGACACAAGTCTGCGCGTTCACCGCTAAAAAAGGCCCCATTTTTGTTTGCGCCACAGTTCCAGGACACTCCCCTTAAGATCTCCGACGCTATCGGGATCCTAGGCGTCGACATTTCGAGCGAGGTGCAATTTAAGGGTTATTTGGAGAGCAAAACGAAAATCACTTCCAAAAAGCTTGGGGTGCTCAACAGAGCGAAGCGGTACTTCACACCGGGACAAAGGCTTTTATTATATAAGGTTCAAGTCCGTCCCCATGTGGATGGAGTACTGCTCCCATATCTGGGTTGAGGCACCTCAGTATCAGTTGCTCCTACTTGACTCCTTGCAGCGCCGAGCGGTCCGGATTGTCGACGATCCCGAATTTACAGACGGTTTAGAACCTTTAAGTCTCAGAAGAGACGTTGGCGCTCTAAACGCGTTCTACCGTCTGTACAATGGGGAGTGTTCTGAGGAGCTGTTTGGTTTGGTACCTACGTTGCTATTTCACCACCGCACTGCTCGCTGGCGACTGGGAGTTCATACACACTTCCTTGACACCTGGAAGTTATCCACTGTACTTGGCGCTCGCTCGCGATTTTCCCAGAACGCTACAATATGGGGCTCTTCAAAAAGGGCGTAAACAGATATTTGAAGTTTCAACGGGGTAGGCAACGCATCGGCTCCCTTAGTGTTGCAGATGTCCATGGACGACAGTAGCCACTTGCAATCAAGTGGACCCGTCTGCCAGTTTGCCTATAAGCAAAAATAAAAAATAAAAAGTAACATTGTAAAAATGTAAAAGTCGTTGTGACGTCGCGTCTTAAACTCAAATAACGTGGATTCGAATCCTGACAAGAAAAACAGGCACTACTGGTAGCACTTAGGCAGTTTTCTGACCAATTGTGCATATTGTTAAAGCTCTGAGGCGTAGCCAGAGGGGGGTTTTAGGGATCAAACCTGGGTAGATTGTAAGTTACCCGGCTGAACGTCAGTTATCAAAATAGTGCCGTGACGACATGGTGGATTTCTTAACATGAATAGTAGTGCCATTTTATGCATATTTTTTACTTTCTTGAAACCCCCATATTAAAACTTAACTACGCCCGTGTTACAACTAGGTCCGACGTGCTGTCGGTGAATAAAAATTTTACTATTATTGATGGTAAATAAAAAAGAATGAAACTAGAAAACGTAAAAGGTATGTATCAAGACCGTAATAAGCGGAGATCCACCTTCTCTGCCTACCTCTATAAAAAGAAGCGTGATAATATAATAATAATAATAATAAATCGGCAGACAAACACACACTGTGTATCCCCAAATTAAGCAAGTTACGCTTGTGTTATGGGTAATATACAACAGACCATTCTGGGGCCGATCCCAGACACCCAGATCATAGTAAATAACGGAGAAAATACGTTTCCGAAATTTACTATACCAGGAATCGAACCCGGAGCCTCTGCGTTGCAGTGAGGTAAGCCGTCATATCTGTCTGTTGAACACGTTTATTACAGCTCTTTACTAGCTATCCCAGCAGACGTTGTCTTGCCGTGAAGAAATAAAATCTAGAATGCTATTGCAGCGACCCAGTACGTCGATCAGCTATCTCCACCAGGTGTCTACCTGTGTCACTGCTCACCCAACAAACAGCACGGAGTAGAATATATGAGTTTTAAGGCCCACTTGCACGCCCCTGGGTTAGCTCAACTAACTTGGGGTGAACTACTAACACAAGGTTAAATAAACAATTTATATTGCGCCATCATGAAAAATATGAGTTAACCCGGGGTTAAACATGTAAATATTTAATCTACCGATGTGGAATGGTTAGGTCGCTAACACAGTGTTAGTGAAGTTTAATCTCAAGTATATGTTAGCTTTCTAGTGTTCGGGTACAACCAGGTGCCCAATTCTGCTATTTCAATATCTTGGTGTTGCGGAGATATTCAAAGTATAATTCCATTGCGATAGCCATTCATCCGTGCAGGAACGGAGAAAGAATACAATTTCCTGCGGCCGGGCGGCCTGTCGTAGGAGGCGACTAAACAACCCACAGCCAGGTGGTAGGGTATTTGCTCGGCTGGATGGCGACCACCCCTGGTGTAGAGTATGCCGCCACCTTGTGTTGTGTTCCAGCATCAGTGACCAGGTTCCAGTCTCCTTTAAGAGAGCAGCAGCGCATTTGTAGCACCTTTCGTGTTGCAAATGTCCATAGGCGACGGTAACCACTTTCCATCAAGTGGGCCGTCTGCCTGTCTGCTGAACTCCTGCAATCTTTTTTTTTTAAAGTTAAAAAAATTCGTATTGTACTAAATCCACAATTATCTTCTCGATACCGTCGCAACAGAAAGATAGTGTAATAATTTTTATTAATTTATTCATGACCATAGAATCTATGTCTTTCAGTCGGAAACATGTTTAAAATGAACTTATGCTATGTGTAGCATAGCTGAATTGTACGTTATCAGCTGGTGCCATTCAACGGAGTTCTTGTGACAATTCAAAAGGCCTCATTTGACTATACAGTTCACATTTCTCACAAAACACATAATTACTACTCAAAAACTATCAATATCCTACAAGTATTGTTCATTTTAGAGTAATTTTACACATTTTTAGAAAATAAAACTGCACAACACAACATCTCCTTTCAGTTCCCGCCAAAAACTCCCAATAATAGTAGTAAAAAACCGGTATTGCCAATAGCAAAAATATTAGCCGAAATGATTATTGAAAAGCTACCAATTTTTTAAACATTTAAAGATATTAAATGCTTATAAAAATAGAGTGGAAATGATTAACAGAATTGAAATCAAGCAAATCTACCAATTGAGACGATTTTTTTTAACGAGACAGTAATAGCAGAATTTACCAGTAGAGATTTATCTTTGTCACTTTGACAAATGCTTATAAAACAAATGCTTATAAAAATAGAGTGGCGTGCTACGGGTATGCCATGAGCATTAACAGAATACTGAAATCAAGCAAATCTACGATTGAGACGATAGTGTCTGGCGATTTTAACGAGACAGTAATAGCAGAATTGGGCACCAGTAGTACTCGAATTGTATATCTTTGTCACTTTGAGCCAGCTGCATATTTTTGCTGAGGTTAGCTGCTTCAGATTTTTTAATCATCATTACGGTGTTGTATTTTGCTACTCTATCACATAAAAGCATATCATCACTAACTGCTCGCAAGATAAGTCTGCAGGCGACTAGTGTCATATTTAATGTTAGAAACCTACTAATCCCTTTTTCGACGTTTGATTAAAATGAATTTATCATTTCACATACAAAAAGTAATTGAAAATTGGATAGCTAGTTATAATTACTGTACTAGATTATTTACAATAGCATAAAATATGATACGGCCGCGCGCAGACGTAACCTGCGCACTCTTTAATTGTGAAATTGTGGGCACGTAAATCCGGCTTTTTATGCATTATTCTTAAAGAAATAACCTACTTTATAACTTTCAGACAAAAAAATTAAATAAATAACATGAGACAATACAGTTAAAATAAAAATCTTCAACTGTCATACAATGTAAGATATTTAAGGAAGCCTATATACAGTGTGCTGTAGTGTAAAAGAGATAGAGATATAAGTTTCGTTTTAAAACTCTGGTTGGGTTACAACAAAAAATCATATTGTTTATTTATTTAGTTTATGGCTTGGCAGCTAGGCCTTTAAGCCAAATCTTAGATTATAATGTAGTTTCTTCGTTTTCTTAAGCCTATGTGTAGCATAGTTGAACTGTAGGTTATCAGCTGGTGCCATTCAACGGAGATCTTGTAACAATTCAAAAGGCCACATTTGACTATACAGTTCACATTTCTCACAAAACACATAATTACTACTCAAAAACTATCAATATCCTACAACTATTGTTCATTTTAGAGTAATTTTACACATTTTTAGAAAATAAAACTGCACAGCACATCCCGCCGAAAACTCCAAAAAAACAGACCTTTCAATGTTACCAACTAAAAAAAGAAATGTTAGGTTAGTTATCCCGGTGGTATTTTTTAGTGGCAAAGGACAGTGAGAGTTGATTTTTTAATTAACTAACCCCGAGTTTATAAACTCTATATTTATTTATTATGAATATAAATATGCGTGCAAGTGGGCCTAAGAATAGTTTTAAGTATATTAACAATGAATTAAAAACTGGATGGTTGGCGGTAAAAGAGTTAAAATTAAGGGTGATATGTATTTTTAATGCCATATCATAAAAACATTAAAAAAATTTACCTAAAATAATAAAAAAAATTGGGCTGAGCCAGCCTTATTACTTAGGGGTATAAAAAATAATTTACGACCTATTCGCAAACCTATCAAATACGCACAAATAATTTTATAAAAATCGGTCGAGCCGTTTCGGAGGAGTTTGGTTACAAACACTGTGATTCGAGAATTTTATATATATAGATATCTGGCCATTCTTTACGACACTGCTATTTAATTGTGGTAAGTAGTCCCGGTCTACCGACACCAACTCTACCACACTGTTGTCATACCCTTGATTTTTCAGTCTCCTTTCATTGTGTCCACGTGTCCAAAGTACCTTAACATTATAAAAACAATCCTTTAAATCAGGCAACGAATAGGACTGTGCTTGTAAATATTGTTGAAATAATGTCGAGTAACATCATCATTAGTGACGGTGGTGGCTTCACATCACTAGAAAATTGTCCTGTGTAGGTTCATTTTTGAAGTGAAACCTTCTTTAGCCGCGTTGGACACTTTTTGGTAGGGGAAAATCTTATGCGTTCGCGTCACCGACATATGCTTATAGCAATATATCTGTGGCTATGTAGCTAACGTATTGTGCAATATTAGTGCTGTGTATATCTCATAAGTGAAATTGAATGGATTTAGTGAAGAGTTCAATGTGTATATACTGTGCATTGTTGAAATAGTGTTTTAATTCAAACATTATGAAATTTCAAATTTTAATACTAAAAGTTATAAGTTTTTTTGTTTGTTGTTCGTTTTGATTTCCTGCATCTTTCTCATTCCCGTTATTTGCGCTCAAGTAATAATCTCTCACTAATAACACCTGTACACACTTCTTCCTTTGTTGATAAATCCTTCACAGTGCAGGCTGTCCGTCTGTGGAACTCACTGCCACTCAACATCAGACAAGCTAAGTCAGTATCCTCTTATAAAATCATGATTTTTAATTATTTTTGATCCTCTCAGTCATAATAGTGCTGCTTATTCTGTATATATTATGATATGTACTGTGTTTACATAGTATATAATAAAGACGTTTATTTATTTATTTATATGTTTTGAATGTTTTATATTATTTATTGTCTACACCGCCACAGTCATGTTTTAATATTTTCCTCAGTTTAGGGGGTTACCTGGAAGAGATCGCTTTAAGCGAGAAGGCCGCTCTTTGTTCAACATTTATTGTATCTACTTTTTAAGAACGTAGTTTTAATTTTGGTAAACAATAAAGTGTTTTCATTCATTCATTCATTCGTTCATGTTCAGTGCATGTGTTAGTTATTTAACAGGTGAATTTTCTTTCCTAAATTTCTTTTCAATCGACTCCTTATTCCCAGATACAAGAGCTTCTTTATGATGATGTGTACATGACATATACAGAAAACCCGAAATTGCTAGATATCGTCTCGCAGATCATTGGCGACGAGATCACGGCTCTCAACGGAATGGTCATAAACAAGCCACCTGGAACTGGCAGACATCGCACGCACCAGGTATGTGAAACTTTCATGCAGAATAATATGCATAGTAATATTCTTAAGGTACAAATAAGTAACTGAGAACCACGCAATAGTGGAGGTGGAGTGAGTTTAGTTTAAAGTAGTTTCGTAAATACAATCTCATTACTGATGAACGTGAGTGATGCATACGATTTTGGAGGTCTTCTGGTGGAAATTAAATACTGTTGTGTGTTTGAATTGTAGTTCAGGAATGCATATTTATTTGGTAAAAATACCGATTAATATTTTATATTACATCACACATTTAGCTGCTAAACAAAATATAACACTTAATAATAATAAGCGCATTCGAACGATTACACGTGTCTTGGTGAGGTGAGGCGAGGTATGCGCGGAGGAGAACACGGGGTCCTTAACTAGGAGCAGCGCGTTTGCCGATTATTTGCGAACGGCCGCCGTAGTGAAAGGACGTCTGCGGCTACACGATGCTTTGTCAGTTAGTAACCGACCCTTATTTTTTTTAAGGCTGGAGAAATGCATTTCTCACAATACCGGGTCCTTTGCTAGGGATTAGACCATAATCGATTATGGAGGCAAACCCCTAGGGGCTGCCAAACAGTAATCGACCGGCTTGTGTGGTAACTCGAACCATCCTACCTACCTACCAACTCAATACTCCACTAAAACTAATCCTCCCATGTGCCCCGCGCTGTGGCAGGAAGAGCGTGAGACATAGAACGTAGTTACGCCCACGCTGATCCTAGCGCATAAGTGCTTGAGAATGCCCCGGGAAGCAGTGCAAACTCACTTCGACAACAGGGGTGAAGACTCCTCTGTTCCCTAGATGCTAGAGGGCCTCTGTAGTGATATTTCAAGGAGAGAGATCATGCGCATATCTGCGCCTCCGGGACCCCGACTGACGTCGGTACCCGTGAGACGCGTACGCACTTGTAACTCTCTCCCTATCTCGTTCCGCTGCCTCCTTTTGAGACATAACAGCCTCGCAGAAATTGGCCGCACCCACCCAATGATCATCGCTATGCAGCATGGCTTGCACTAGACTGTCGAGCGAATCGATTGGACCTACTATTGACCCGAGTTCAAACCTCTGTGGTGCCCATGCTGCGCACTCGACTAGCGTATGAAACGCCGTATCCTGTGCGCCACACGGGTGGCATTGGGATGAAGGCAAGCCGCCCGCAATCTGACACAGATACTTATCGAAGCAACCGTGCCTGGTAAGTATCTGCGTCATTTTGAAGGTCAAAGTCCCACGTTTCCGCGAGAGCCATCGCAACAGCTGCGGTCGAACCGCTTCCACCGTATCAACACCAACCACAGGGTTTTCCAACTCTACTGACCAAGATTGGATCATGGTCGCGGTTTCCCGCATCCTGATCGCCTGAAGCTTTCTCCGGCAGTACACCTTTCCTTTCGGGAGCGCCGATCTTTGGCAAGTACGTCCGCCTGGAGAGGCAGGGCGGATCGCCTGCCAAGAATGTCGACGCCGTCCACGACACTGTACGGTATCCTCGGATGGCCCTCACAGCCAGAACCTGTTGTGCGCGGCACAACAAAGTCCTATTGTGGCGGTGAAGTGCAACGGACCATACGGGTGCACCGTACAGGGCCATACTCCTAAGGATGCCCATATACAGTTTCCTAGTCGCCCCCCCCCCGGTCCTCCCACGTTGAGAAGGAGCCGAGTTCCCATCCCAATCTGTTGATCGATATCGCCACACCTTTCTTTTACCGTTGGGGAATAGAAAGGGGCACTTCGGAAGATACCAAACAGTGGTCAGATGATCCCAGAGGAGCTCTGACCGAGATTTAGTAGTTCTCCGGATGTGTGGTCAGCAGAAGGTCCAGTAAAGAGGGCTCATGGTCTACTCTTTCCGGTATGCGGGTAAATCCCGTGACCAATTGAGTAGGGCCATAGGCGACAGCAAAATCGTGGGCAGTAGTACCCGTCAGTTCCATCTTCAGAGAACCCAACCATTCAGCATGGTGGGCGTTGAAGTCTCCAAGAACGATTACTTCTGCGGAAGAGTACTGCCCGAAAACTCTGTCGGTCGCGTCTTGGACATGTCCAAAAAGTGGGCCATCTCAGGCATGTCGTATTCCCTGCCATGGGACCGGTATAGACTCAAATAGACTCGGGTGGAGCCACCGAAATCTACCCGCACCCATAAGATGGTCAGGACCCTATTTTCCAGGCCATGGAAACAGCGACAACAACCATCCTCGCGGACATATAGGCATACCCCGGCTTTTGTAATATATTTGTGTTCCAGATTGTAACCGGGGTAGTTTAGATGTGATATGTCCGTTGGGGCGGATATTTGCGTCTCCGTTAAAAACAATAAGGCCGGCTTAATCGTCTCCAGGTGGTGATAGACGGCGTTAAGATTGGCATGAATTCCCCTGATGTTGCAAAAATTCACCTTAAGTGTGGATGTCATGTCCGCGGAGTTAACCTTATTATTTTTATTATGGCTCATTTTTAAAATAATCTTTAAGAAGAGAGTTAGGAAGTGCGTTATTATCAGCGAAAGGAGGACAAAGCGGAGTATGCAATTATCCACACAACCCTGCAGGTAGTGTGACTAGCTGGAGCGGGGCACGAAAGGGCCCCCGATCCTCCCCGGAGAGCACTGCTGGGTCCACGTCCGGTCACCAACCGGCACGACAGTGCTCTCCAAGATTATGCGCCAGTTGGTAGCGGTAGCAGCTTCCATAGAACCGGTTAGTCCGGGTTCGGGACCTCTACTACCTGGCGGGCGGCCAGCGGGCAAACGTTTCACCGGGTCTCCCTGACCCCCGCCCCACCTCATCACGTCTACAAGGATGAAAGTGTATGTAACACAGATCCTGGTCCAAATCTCGCTGAAAATAACTCACTTCGGGGAAGAGGGGAACTGGAACCTGGTCACAAATGCCGGAACACAACGCGAGGCTGTTATGACGACATGCTTTAAACTAGGGGTGGTAGCCATCCAGACGACGATAAAGCCCTACCACCTGGCAAGCGTGCACGCCTTGCAGTCGCGGGGAAAACGCTAGTATTAATTAAAATTGTGTTTATATACGACGGTATTTTAACGCTTATGTAACTAATTTAGTAAGTTAGTATTTATTGTGACATATGTCACTTAAGCAACTGTTTATGACTGTTTTAATAAATAATTCCAGGATCTCATCTATCTCCCAATACGCCCAGCAAACAAGATATTGACTTTGTGGACAGCAATCGACCCTGCCACGAAAGAAAACGGCTGCATATACCTGCTACCAGGGTCACATAAAGCTGAACTATTATACAACCATACTGATGAAGATGATGTAAGCACATGACTGTAACTCAATATATACGAAATTTTATAATATCGTCAAGTAGGTAATACAAGAAAGACAACCTAATAAAATATTAATTATGTATTTTTATCCATCCAGTAACGGAAGAAAAATATTTACTATAATACCTGCGGCCGGGCGGCCATGCGTAAGAGGTGACCAAAACAACCCACAGCCAGGTGGTAGGGTATTTGCCCATCTGGATAGCTACCACCCCTGATCTAGAGTACGCCGCCATAACAGCCTTTAGTTATGTTTCGGCATTAATGGCCAGATTCCATTTTCGCCTTCGAGGCCGGCAGCACCTCTTGTGTTGCTAATGTCCATAGGCTTCGCTATCCACATTCTATCACAGTTGGGCCGTCAGCCTAGCTGCTGTGCTTCAGCAATAAACTAAAATATATAAATCTAGATTATGTAGCAGGTCACGGTCAGTGGGGAGCGTGCCCATAAGGCTGGCTGCATAGCCACGCTGTACGGCAATACTTATTTGTTGTGTGAAATATGAGCCAGCCTTCAGATCATGAGTAGTTCAAAGAGTTTTTTACATATGTCTTTAAAGAAACTCTTTGCCGATGGACCCCACAGGCCCAATGTCTCAACCCAAAACAACACAAATATATACCTTTGCCTAATTCTCCATATTTGCGCCGTTTGACGTCTTCAGCAATTATGTTATATTATACTAGCGGTCTAGGCAGACATTATCGAATCTTGAAAAATAAAAATCTAAAACCCGATTCCGGCGCCGCCTACCGGGCCTAATTGACAATCTAAATTCTAAGCCAACTCAAAAATACATATAAAATTTATTCAAAATCGTATAACCCGATTCCAGCGCCAAGTATTTTGCTTAGATTGATGGGTCATATTATTGAAGTTTTAATACGAATCCTTAATTTTTATATAGCTTATATTAATCAGCGATAATGTAACATTCGAATGGAAAAAGAATTTTTGAAATCGGTCCATTAGTTTTTCGGTTTATTCGTAGTAGTAATAGTGCGAAATAAAACCGATAATAATATTTATTGGAGTAAAACCTAAGAAGTTTATTTTGTATTATATATGTTGATGTTTGTAGTTTAAAGGAATTGTGGTGACACAAATCGCTTTGTCGGCACTTTTCGCGTTCGTGCAACTACGACGCGCGTTCCATAGTCTTACCTGAATATTGTGACAGACTGGTTTTGTCTTGCATAACACATCCACCCACACGTTGTGACTTAGCGCCTGTATGTACATTTTTGTGTGTGAACAATATAACCGTATAAATAGTTAAAATTTAAAACCTGGTTTGATTTATCTCACACCTCAAGAACACCTTCTGATAAGTAACCTTCTGATTACTAGAAACACAACTTAATACCACAGTGATAAACTATAGCAAACTCTTTTCAAGCACTACAGAATTATATTTATATTAATAAAAGTAAGAGAAGAATTATCTGTGAGGATATTCTCTGAACTTTCACTTCTACTGCGTGTGAAGTGAACACACACACATTTTTTTTATAACTATATAAGTCGTTCGGTATTTAAATCGTATTCCCCAATAAATTAAATTTCTGATCGGTATTTGACTCATTCCTATATCTTACCCACTGTCCATAGGCCTTATTATCGGTTAAAATTTAACATAAGTCCCTTACAAATAATATCGAAATTCAACCGATGGTGTGGTAAGTGCAATAGTTACGAGAAGTAGTAGTACTGTCCCCCGGCAGTGGAAGTCCCACGTTTACCAGGGCTGCGGAGAGACTAGGTCATATATCCGTAGTCCTTTTTTTTAACCAGGGCAAATCCGTTTGAGACTAAGCCGCGACAAGGGCAGAACCGTGAGGGGATAGTTCGCGACCTAGTATGGGATTCGCCAGATCGGGGGTGGCACTAGCATGCCCAGTCAGAATTGGTGCCATGCTATTGCCACTCCCCAGTTAGGGATACCCACTAAAGCCCCTGGGTGTTCCGTCTTGCGCCTTATACCAGGCTACAGGTATATGACCTAGTCTCTCCGCAGCCCTGGCAGTCGTGGACCTCGCAATGCCACTTCCACTGCCGGGGGACTATTTTTATCCCCCGGCATCTTCAAGCTCTGTGTTCGTGGGGCGGTCTGTTACTCGCCCCACGGGAGGAGAGGTAAGCGCGCGTGGAACACGCCACACTCCCATCTCGACAGTATATGCGGGTGAGTGAGAACCCCTATTCCCCAAGGGTTTCCACCCGCGCTGCGCGTTTACGGCGACCGAAGGTCCGTGCTGGCCCTCCAATGCCGGCGTGTCCTCCTTTGGCGGGAGCAGAGTCATGACGTACGCTCACGCTCCCGCTCCGCCTCCTCCTTTGCAAGCATAACATGCTCGCCGAAGGAGAAGAATATATCCGTAATCCTGGCATAAGGCGCAGGATGGAATACCCAGGGATTTTAGTGGGTATCCCCAACTGGGAAGTGTCACGAGTCGCAAACTATCCCCCCAAAGTTCTTCCGTTGTCGCGGCTTAGGTCCTTAAACGAATTTCTCCTAGCAAAATAAAAAATGTAGTAGTACTGCTAAAATAGTATACGACTTCTCGTCCCAAAACGGACAATAAACTTTCTTCATGTAAGTGGCCCTTAAGAGAAATTAACCGGTCAAGAGTATTATGGGAGCTGCAAACGTCTAGTCATAGCAGCGGACAGCGAACTACTGGCTAGCGCTTTTTTGCGCTTGACTTTATGTTTTTGGTTCAAATACCTCACAGCTTTACCGGGGTTTTCGGGGAGAGGGCGCTAGAACCCGGGAGGCAACTTGCTCAAGGGAGCTCCCTAGAAGGGGAAGCTAGACTGTTCCCATGAGAGGGGGATGAATCTAATGATGCCGACCATAGGGTGACACAATGCACTAACTGAGAACTGGCGACGGGTGATGTGAAGCTCAAGGGGAAAGATCCCTGTGGACCAGGATCGGCGCTTCGAGGCGGCTTGCACTACCTTACTGCCGTTTCGCAACATATTCTGACTGGGAGAGAAGAAACGGTGAAAAAAACTTCCCAGCAACACGCCTAGTCTATCGTATGGGGGGGCTATGCCTCCTGGGGTCCCTCGCAGGGATGTGGAGAGATCGTGATTAGCGGCGTCTGAGATGCCGCCGTCTGTGTCTGTTTGTCGGTGTCTGCCAGCCTGCCACCCTAACTGCGGGCGGGCTGGTCCGGACCAGCAAGTTAGCAATAACATCGACCCTGAGGACGTTACGCGGTCGTCGCAGGAGGCCTTTTCGCCGAGGCTTGTAATCGGACGCAGACACGACTAGCGGATTTTGATGGCGCGGCGCGAGATCGAAATAATTACGCGAGCGATGTAATGAGTTGTAATGTAGTTTTAGATGAAGGGAAGCTCCAGATTGCGATGGAGGTCGACGTTACGCATATAGAAGGGAACACTGACGACTCTGCACATAAATTTGTTCTGCACGATTTATAGTTTAGCTACAAGTGCTGGCTTGGCATGGCCGAATACCACACTCGCGTATGTCATGATCGAGCGGATGCATGTTTTATTATGCAGGGTAAGCTTATGTCTGAGGGACATTTTGCTTCATTTAATCTATTATGGGTGCTAGACGACCCATCACAAATCGCGCTCTATCTCGGACTATTGTAATATGCTTGCCAAAACGCAAGCTCTGATTTAGGGTGACACCCGGGTATTTGGTGTACTTTGCCCAGGGGATTTGTTGGTCGTAGAGCGAGATGGCTTTTGGGCGATGGCAAGCGCGTTTAGAGGAACAAAGCGTGCCCGGGGAAAAGAACATTGCTGCGCTTTTCTGCGGGTTCACTTCTATCCGCCATTTGCGAAACTATTCCTAGCTCTGTGACTGCTGCCTGCAGCCGGACGCAAGCCATTTGTTGGCTAGCGCAACGCGGGAGCGCACATATTAATAGTTGCTCTATCTCGCTCGTACATCATCCGTCCCGCTCACACATTGTGCTATATATTGTACTAGCTGTACTACTTGTTAATATTTGTACTTAAGGTTACCGTTTCCGAAATAAATTAGTTCACTTCAGATCACATCAGCACTACTCTCTGCCATCTGAAGTATCATTCTATCATCATCATCTACCTTTCGCTGCTACAATTTAATCAACGACATAATCCTACTCATTTTTGATTATTAAAGTTCCGTAGCAGTAAATTCGTATAAAGTTGCGTTGAGCTGAAATAAATGAAAGAGCATATTCAATCATAATAATAAAAAACACATCTTACTACTTCTATACAATCCAACGTTAATCCTATAAATATTGTAAATTTCAGAAAACTAAATTGATGTTCCATGGGATAAAGAATGAAGATTACATAGCGCCCAAAGAGAAATGGGCGTATGTAGAAATGGAACCTGGAGATACAATCATTTTCAACCCATATTTGGTTCATGGAACAGGGGCCAATAATACTCAGGTATAAGTTCTTGCAATTCCTGGATAGCGTCGTTACCATATTGGATAGCAACGCTTCTATTACTTAGAAAAAAATGTTCAAATCAGAAAAGATTTGTTGTTTGATGTCGCGTTACAGGGAAGATTTGCATTGAATGTCGGCGATGTGTCGATTATAATTCCGGCACAGCAATAAGATGAGTGTGTCAGCTCGAGCCGACAAATACCACAATAATAATCTGAAATATTATAATCAAAGTTTATTACACTAAAATTATTACAATTACAATATTAAATACAGCACAATAATACACAGAAATATTAGGACAACTCCAAGAGTTGCGTCCGCGTTTCTCAGGTGTCGAGAAGCAATTTGCCCTCAAAGAATACTGCTATTCTCGGACCGTAATTATTGAGCACAACATATTATGTGCTCCTTGTCCAACAGAGCTTTCGCTCTCTTCAACCGACGAATGTAGAATGTCGGTTTAAGACTGTCAGTGTAGATTACTGGTTGTAGTCTGTCCCGTCTAGGCGATTTCGCCTCCTTTTATATTGTTGAACCAACAACACAGCATTCACCCTTTAGCAATCTGGTAAACTGAAACTTATTACAAAGGTTATTAAAAACCCTAAAAACATTTATAAAATGCTCAACAATATAAACCCCACCATATAAATACAACCCAGTTTTTATTAAACTAAAACACCACTTTAATAAAATCAAGCGCAGGTACTTTAAGAAAAACATAAGTACCCTCAATTTAAAGTCACAGTATGTTCTGAGCACGACAAATACATAGTTTCAATCTATTAAATACCTTCATATTACCTATCAAGTGCAAATCTTATTTGCTAAAAATACGCACAAATTCTCAAAATATGATATATTTTTAATCGTATGTAAGCTATGTAAGTACATCGTTATTTCTTGAAATAAACTTTTTCTTTCTTTCTTCATCTTTAGATGAATACTTGACATTGACTATGTTCCGCGATAGGTCGAGGTGGTAATTTTTTAGTGATGTGACATCAGATTGTACAAGCAACAAGGTAAGCAAGATTGGAATCGATAAATGAGGTTACTCCGGACTCATGCAGCACTAAGGCGCGGGACATATATAAGCGACGTCGGGTGTAGATGAGGTGCCGGTGTGGCATGGGTGCGGAGCTGTTGCAGGTTTGTTTGCACAAGTGTGCCAGCGCGGACCCGGGGTACCGAGGCCAGGATAGAAACTTCGAAGAGGCGTTTGGAGTCCCCAGAAGCTGGCGTGAAGTTGATAGCAGTTACTCGTGTTACTTTATGTCATCTAAAAATCTTGCAGACTGTATCAAGTACAGTTCCATGACTTGTTGTAGCTTCTTCTGGCTTATTAATCATTTCTAATGAAAATTTTACTTCACCCTGGAATTTTTACTTCATCTTATATCGCAAACTAACCCATCTCCCGGGATGAAAAGTATTTAGCCGATCCAGTACTCCTAGTAGTTTTTCCGTAAAGGCTTCACAGACAGACAGATAGAGTTACTATCGCATTTTTTTATAGATGCTAATTTTTTTATATTTATAAACTTGAGAAATGATTGGTCTCCCATACAAACTTTCATCCTTTGTTTCAACCTGTCCTAGTTTTGTTTATCTATCTCCCGTCTGTCTATCTGTAAACTACATAAAAGACCAAAATGAAAAATTTACCAAAATGACCAAAATGCCCAAAATTACCAAAATTACCAAATTGACTAAAATGACTAAAATGACTAAATTTACCAAAATGGTAAAAAATTCCAAAATGAACAAAATGAATGACCAAAATGATCAAAATTACCAAAATGACTAAAATGACCAAATTGGCCGAAATGACCAACTTGACCAAAATGACCAAGTTGACTAAAATGACTAAAATGACCGGAATGGTAAATCACAAAAAAACCTACCCTACTTTCTGGAATAATCTTTATATATCTATCTATCCCAAAATCTATCCTATTTATCCGGGATAAAAGTATTCCTTGAATACCCTCGGTATTAAAATGACATATATACCGAATGTCAGCCAAAGTGGTCCAATAGTTTTCCCGTAAAACCAAACAGGGAAAAAAAATTTTTTTATCCCGGAAACTATCACATTTTTCGGGTTAAAAAGTATCCTAGGTTCATCCTCGACATCGAAAATGTATATATACTGAGTTTCAGCCAAATCGGTCCAGTAGTTTTAGCGTGAAAACGGAACAGACAGACGGACTAGCGCCGTAACACGTTACGTAACGAAGCGGTTTACCCTCCCATAAGAAATTATCACTTCAAAAAATGTGCAAACAATGTAGAAAAGGTGAGGCGATTAGGGAAGTATAGGGCATTTTAATATTTGATGTCAACACAACACGTCTTCATTTCCTATCCAGCGCACTGCTGGCACATGTCCCGCGCCCCGCCGCTTTTATACATTTTGTATGAAAGACGCTATGACGCTAAGGAGCGATGTTGTGACCGTGTTGCGTCGGCGCCTTATCTATACCCGACACCGCTTGTATATATCCCGCGTCTAAAGTGGGCGCTATGCCAGTGTGCAGGGCAGCCCCGTCCACTATTTCCCTCATACCTCTATTTCCATGTCAACCTATGTCTAAATAGCGATAAGCAGTGCAATGCCACATTCAAAACACTCACTTATTTCTCTGCGTTTTCAGCATCACCGCAAAGCAATATCGTGCCACTACGTGAGCAGTATGTGTCATTATGTGGACGTCACTGGCACATGCCAGGAGGAAGTCAAATCTCAAATCGAGGCTGAAATCAAACGGCATGGGGGATACCTAAGCTTCATCGTAAGTTTTCGATTTTTGTACACTTCTGTATAGTAGTTTAATATAAGAATACTAAAGAATGTAAATCGCTTGGTAGAAAGTAACTCGTAACAATGGAGAGAGTAAAGAGTACCATCTGTAATACTTGCAACAATTCAGAAGGGTTTATGGTAGTAAAAGAACAGCAACTGGTCAAAATACTTTATAATTAGAGATTTAGAGAACCTTACGATTTTAACACTTTACATACACTGACTATTCAAACTCGACTTCGACAAGCATTCTTAGAACACCTCGACATCCCTCCAATTTTACAGTATATGAAACTTAGCATATTGGCAGAACCGATAGCGGATTTAGGTCACTCATAAACTATTTTAATTAAAGGGTTATACATGACAAGAATTTAATACATTATTGTTTGGTTATTTCAGATAATATTTTATATAAGATATTGTATAAAATAAGTCGAACACAGTATAAATCTATCGCGTCTGCCAACATGAAAGTAAAATGTCGTGAATATCGTCTATATACAATTGAGCAGTTTGAATTATAATCTGTACACAATTATCATATTATACAAAGGATAAATATTGTAACAAAATTATTGTAAATTATAGACAACTACTCTATACAAAACAGACGCTAATTACCGAATAAATAAAAATATAACTTTATGATTCAATTAAGGAAATGGCTGATTGTATCGTTCAGAAATAAGAGGGTACATAACAAAATCAATTATAACTTTAAAAAGAAACACGGCAAGAACAATTATGCTACTCAATAACTGTAACACATCTTACACGGAGAGGAAGTTGAAATAGTGTTCAGAACTTATGCTGAAAATAAAGGTTCACAAACCTAACATAATAACGCTGCGGTAGTAAAGACTACGTTAGAATTAAAAATTGTTAAAGTGGCATAAAAAATGGATAAAATGAATAAAATGCCATGCAATCGAATGCAATGATCTAAAATGAAATGCGTAAATAAATAAGTAAACATGTAGTGATTTAATTCTAGTGAAATTTTATTAATAAAAAACAAAGGGGTAATCTTTCGGTCCTTGTTTATTTTCTATCTCACCCTAATTACTTTGGGCGTTTCCTTTAAAATTTACTTATAATATGCTATCGCGGCGCCACCCGTCTGATACGCGTTTTGACGAACTCTGTTTCAACACTCGACTGATTTGACAGTGCGCTCTCTTATTCACTAATAGAAAGATAGAAAGAAAGAAATGAACGGACGAAGCGCTATGCTTCCACTTTTACCGTACGTACCGCCTTACCGCCGTGTAATCTTTACCGTCGTCAGTTTTTTCTGATACATACAGTTTAGGTGTATTCAAGTCTCGCGTGAACTGGTATCCTCTAGGTAAACGTGCTCCATCTTAGACTGCATTCCCACTTGACGTCAGGCGCAATATCAGTCAAACGCGAACCCAGCCCCAGATCTTAATTTTTTACTGATGGACACGCGTGCGTCTGTGGTTTTTATTTTAACGTATGCCAGCGGGAGTTTTTGGCGGGAACTGAAAGGAGATGTTGTGCTGTGCAGTTTTATTCTCCAAAAATGTATAAAATTACTCTAAAATGAACAGTAGTTATGGAATATTGATAGTTTTTGAGTAGTAATTATGTGTTTTTGTGAGACTGTATAGTCAAATGTGGCCTTTCGAGTTGTCACAAAAACTCCGTTGAATGGCGTCAGCTGAACTATACATAAGCTTGAAAAAATGAAGAAACTATGTTGTAACCTAAGATCTGGCTTAAACGCCTAACTGCCAAGCCATAAACCTAAATATCTAACCAATGCCTACGCGTCCGAACGCCCGCGAAAATAATTTGTGCTTAAAGAACTGGAACGTCTCAGTGGTCAAATTGCGTTAATGATGAGTAGTGTATTTGTCTGCGAAGTTTGAATTTGCCGCCCACTGAATTGGCCGCCCGGGCAATAGGGCCGCGGATTGCCCTTCCCTAGATCCGGCCCTGAGCGAACACTACACAATATAATATAAAACAAAAGTATTTATTTCGCAAATAAATGCACGCACATGAAAGACTTAGTTATATTAGATGTGTAGGGGGGTTAGTATAAGCTGCGGGGTCGCCACCCTTGTCCCCCAGCCGCCGCCTTGGAAAAAGGGGTGCGAAGAGTTTTTACCCTGTATCTCGCAAACTAGCAACCCTACAGATAATGTTACAAGACGTTATTTGTAGCAAATTAAATTGTCTACAATTATATTCCTATTACTTTTATTGTAAAATGGAAAATAAAAAAGTTATAAACAAAAATAACCGAAATTTTTTGAATAAATTTTCTTTTGGTCGTTATAGAGGGTTTTTTAACAAATGTATGTAAACAAAATTCACTACAATGCGGCTGGTAACTCAGCATTGTGTTGTGTAAGGAGCCAAGACATTTGATTTTCAGTTCGAGCCTCTATCACACTAGAATGGTGAAAACCAGAGTAGTATTCATTCGGTATATCATTCTTCTGAGGGTACAACGAAATCACGCTGGTTCATGCTTGTAATTAAATAAATTAATTTAATCTAAAATTTTATATTATAAATAATTCCGAAAAATATAATTAATTAGTTAAAAATAATTTACATTTATACACTAAATACAACAGTCAGCGCCACAACAGCACATACCTGCTTTCACTTCCTTCGAAAACCACTTTATTTCATAACAGTCTATTCTGTATGGCGACTAAAATTTACAATAAACTACGAATAAAAATTAAGGAACTCAACATCAAAAAAAATAAAATTATGACAATTATTAATAAATAAAGCATATTACACAATACATGAGTATCTTACTGACGCAAATACTGCCACACGAGCCTGTTTTTGTGACATGAGAAATCCTAATTATTGTAATCATTATTATTAAATTAAATTATATATTAATTTATATTTTGACATTAGTTGTTTTTAATTCAATTCTTTCGTAAGCTATGTAGCTTACGAATCCTGCTACATATGTATGTAGCAGGATACAGTGATACCTTAATTATTATAATTATGGTCATTATATTCAAACCTGTTTACACAAAATAAATTGCTTTGACTTTGACTATCTTTCTTATTTTTACAGGATCTATGGAGAGTTAAAAGTAAAAAGGTGCGAGGTGTCAAAAGTAATTTGTAGTGATGAAAATATGATTTTTGGTGGGAAATTAAAGGTTAATGTGCTGTTTCATTTAAAAAAAATATTATAGCGCCATCGAACGGGTCCAATTATGAATCTAAACCATTCACTCAAACACATATATCGTCAAAATTGGTCCAGCAGTTTAAGAAAAGTTTAATTACTTTTACTTACACAAGTATAGAAGAATAATCTTCGATTTACTCGACGTAAAAAGAGTATTCGGTTTACTCGACTTTGTGTTGGCGGGAAACAAAAACAAATCAGTGAAAAAAAGTGCCTGTCAGCTTTTTTCTATTTTCAAATGAGAGCTAAACATATGTATGTATATAACCATCCAGTATTTAAAAAAATGCATTCTTGAATTTTTGGGGTTTTCATTTGGGCTTTTGAAGTAATTTTTTAATAAATAAAACAAGATTAAATAATAATAAAACTAGTTTTATTTCACGATAATCTTAGGTGCCGGTATATGTTATAAGTATTAAATACTAATTATAAGTACTCAAAATTATAGTCATTATATTATTTTACAAGATTACCTTTGTACAGTGTGGTGACAAAACAAAAGTTTCTTATCATACTAATTATTGTACATTTCGAATTAAAAACTAAATATGTAAGATATTTAAAATTAAATCTTAAAGTATCTTAATTTTACTATAGTATAGTAATAGTACTTTATTTATTCCAATGTAATGCAGGAAAACATCGTGATAAAACGTGTATGTACATCGAGATAACCGATGTGTGGATCGCGCCAATCGTGAAATGAGAAGGCCCGAGCGTTAAAAATAGGACGGCTTATAATTACACAGCACAGAATAAAGATCTAAATGTGGCCATGGAAAAACACTATTCCATGGTGGGGCCAGACAAATCCACTAATTTGGGACAATCCCAAAAGTCAAAGAAATAGCGAAAACTACTCTAGCTAATTTGATTAAGAAATATACTCATATCATAAAATTGTCGATAAATCAATGATCCTAGGTAAGGAACGTGTCGTGGTAGGGTAATGACTAGCGCACGCGTCCCAAAGTCAGAGGGCGCGGGTTCGATCCTGGTCGGAACACATGCACCACTTAGTCAGTTTTCTGATCTAATGTGCATATTGTTACAATTACCACGTGCTAACAACGGTGAAGGAAAACATCGTGATGCAAGCTGCAGATCAAATACCTGATGTATCAAACCTGCAAAGCCGCCTTAGACAAGCGTGGCGGGTATACTGTCCGTTCCATATAATGGGAGGCCCGAGCCCAGCAGTGGGACATTTATGGGCTGATATTATTTAGGTAAGAAACGAATCTCTTTACTTAGAAAAACGGGAAGCCTGAATTTCACCAACCCAGAGTGTAGCCTACAAGAATCTAGACGGCCTCTGTGGTTGAGCGGACTAAGTCTTAGCCGGTCTAAGTCGTTGAACGCAGAAGCTCCGGATCCGATTCTTGGCATGATAAATTTCGGAAAAGAACTTTCTGTTATTTACAATCGCCTGACTGTCTGGGATCGGCCCAGAGTGGTCCGTTGTATATTATCCATAATACAAGCGTATCTTGCTAACTTGGGATATAGTGTTTGTCTGCAAAAAATGTGTAGTGTCTAATGGAAGGGAAGGGATGTAAGGGATTGATAAAACAATTATTTTTACTGCCTGAATCAGGCAAATAGGCAGACGGCCCTCTTGATTGAAAGCGGTTAGCGTTGTTTATATACGTTCGCAACAGCAGAAGTGAAACTTGAGAATAAGATGAGAACAGCCCCAGATCTTGAATTTTTTCGAGCGGATAAAATCCATATATACATATAATAAAATTGTAGAGGTCGAATTTCTGTACAATGAAAAAAATGCTAAAAACCGAGTCAGGGGGATGTAAGAAGTGAAATAGAACTAATTTATTATTTTTTTCAAATTTTTTGTTCTCTGTTTGTCTGTCTGTTTGTACCGGCTAATCTCCGAAACGACTGGACCGATTTAAATGAAATTTTGTATGGTGATAGCTTATATCCCTCGTCGACATATAGGATACTTTTGATCCCGAAAAATTAAAGAGTTCCCGTGGGATAGTTAAAAATCTTTAATTACTTAAACAGCTTATGCACCTAATTAAGTATTGATATTGCCGGTATCATCAGGATACAATAAAACAATTTATACATTAAAAAACAATTAGGCTATATATCATCACGCTAAGACCAATAGGAGCGGAGCACCAAAGAATGTTTTAAAATCGTGAGGGTTTTTTTAACTATTTCACGCGGACGAAGTCGCGGGCAGAAGCTAGTAGATAATAGTTTTACCTCAATCATGATCATCATTTCAGCGATGAGACGCCCAATAAAGGACATAGGCCTCTCGGAACGAAACCCACAATGACTGCTTTTTCTGTGTTAAAGCTATTTTTACAAATTTACATATATGGACGTGCAGTACATATATATTTAAATTTGTTCTGTTATGAATATATCGTCATCCCTTGTTGCGCCAAGGAACACTTTGTAAATTCTTCCTCCCCATCCTCGCCATTAAAAAAATAATAAACTTTCAAATGAAGAATGCGCAAAACAAGACAAACTTCGTGTCAGTGCTGCCAGTGCAAAATAGTTAAACGAAATTTAAATAACGTTAAATCTCCTAAGCGAATCCTAGTAACATGTGTGAGTGCAGTGTGGCGGTGGACTGGTGGCGAGGTAAGTCACTCTTCCCTGGCTTCTTTCACATCCTACCAATCCAAGCAAAATCCCTACCAATACCCGTCCTTGGAATATGTACATATATATTCAACTATAAACATTTATATATTTTTGTAGACATGTATTTGTATGTTATGTATATATCTATTATTAAATAGATATATACATAACATACAAATACATGTCTACAAAAATATATTAATATAGAACATCTGTATATAATGCATTTGTATATTTATTACTAGAATGTAAGAAATTGTACTATGTATACCACCATCATCGTTATAATCTCAATTCGTTCCTGGGGTTGTCTGGAAGAGATCGCTTTTTAGCGATATGACCGCCCTCTGTGCATGAGACGTAGTTTTAGTCTGTAAGTTCTTTTTTGTATTGGTGTACAATAAAGAGTTATCGATTGATTGTTCCTTTTGTCTTCTCCCGGCCATAGCATCGCGCCCGTACTATCCGTCCACAAACGTGAGCGGGTTTCACTCGCCGACTGCATTGCCCACGTCTGTGGTTTTTATTTTAACCTTTGCCTACGCGTCTAACGAAAAGCAATTTATGTGTTTAAAGTACTGGAGACTTCTTAGTGGTCAAAGTTTCTGATGAATTAATGATGAGTTTTGTATTTGTCTGCGAAGTTTGAGTTGCCCCCACCCCGAACCCCCCACCCTTTTCCAGCCCTGGATAGGAAGGATGGAATAGAGGAATCAAATAAGTAGAACTAGACGGAAGTGGGCCTTCAAAACCTCACTCATCGCACGACGCACGAAACACAATTAACTTTACAGGCTAACCGTTTCACGCCAATATTCTGTGTTTGCGTGGTATTACACCGATCGAGATCAAGATAATGATTTCAGCATGGCTCTACCACGTAAAAAACATTTTACAACTACTATTAATTTTAACACAAAGTATAAATTAATTGAATGAAAACTCAAAATCACGCATCAAATTCCCGCCAAAAATTCGTTCCTAATTCTTTAGCATGAATTTCGGTTTAGTTAATAGCCACTAACTAATTAAAAAGCAAAAACAGACTTAAATTTATTAGTAAAACGAGAAATTCATCAAAACTTAAATTAATTTTAATTTAAAGTCAATAAACCATTGTTACAATATCAATACATGCGGAACTTGAAGTTGATATAATTAAACATAGTTAATTTATAATTAATTATTATTAATAATAATTAATTATAATTAATATATAGTATTAGTGCACAAATAGTTTTGGCAGGATTTTGAAGGGTGATGTTTTGCTATATGCTTTTATTTTGGATTAATTTATAAATATTGGTTAAAATGAACAATGGTTGTAAAATATTAATATTTTTAATTATGTATTTATGTTCAAAATCGCAACTAATTAGTGTTAGGTATTTTTACGAGTTGCTACAAGAATTCCGTTCGGCGGCAGTCAAAGAATTACAATACGGTTGAGGCTTTTGCTTAAAGAATGTTCTCAATTCATTGTTATTTAACACTGGCCATACACACAAAATACGTAGCGATATGTATAAAAGAAAACGATTTTTTTATAGTAAAACTACGTTGTAACGCTTTTAAGCTCGGTGATTTATTTGATTTTTATTATTCCGCCTCTTCCTCCTACCCATTTTAATGTTATATAAAATTATTAGAGCTAGGTATGTTTGTTGAAGAGTTTCTTCTTTTTAAGCCACAGTATGTTGCAAAGCGGTGGTAAATTAGATTAGGCTCCCATAGAGTAAATAATGAGCATAAACAAAATTAAAACTAAATATTTAAAATGAACAAGTTGACGGTAGGCTAAATAAAAATTTAACAATACTCATTGACACTTGACATCTTTGTGTTCCGTGATCAGGGCTACTGAAAAGTGGCCAAAACGTCGGAATAATAAAAATCAAATAAATTTCCGTGCTTAAAACCGTTAAACGTAGTTTTATTGTGTATACTAGTCGCGGAAACTTAAGAAAAGAACTATTTGTTAAACAAAATGAGTTTCGATTAATTTGGTCTACGAGCATCACTATTTTAGCACCTATAAAATTAACATCAAATCAGTATTAAAATTTCTTTGAAACTATTAAGTTAAGAACTTAATATTATTATTATGTTTTGATACTATCTAGAATTGTAAATAGAAGAAAACATGCAGTGACAATCGCCCCGTGAAAAGCGAAACTTTGAAAAACTCAAAAAAACTTGCATTACTAGAAGGCATACAAATCATTCGTTTCTCGCTTTGTGATATTGTATTGTTAAACATATTTTTTAGACTAAACCAAAATAGAACAGAAACTTATTGAGACTGTCAATTGCCGATTGGTTGCGTCTTAAAAATAGATTTGAAATACGATAAAAAGCGAAAGAAAAGTAATCTATAGCGCCATCTATTAGTGGAGAATTTAGAATTTTTTTAACAGCGACTCTTTTATTGAGCAACTGTCCTTCTTGTATGATAATTATGTCAGCATTACTATCATTTGATTATATTTTAAAAAAATCTTATATCTTTCTCTAAATATGCAATGTACAATTAAGCTTATTCCATTATATACAGCTAATAAAATATAAATATTTTAAATAAACGTAAAACCAATAAAGAAGTCTACTAGAAATAACAATCACACAGTAAAAAACTTAACTCTGAAAAACTCCTACGACCTAGATGGTGTCACTGATCATTCATCTTTGATATCCTCTTATTTAAAACACATCTAAAATCATTTTTATAAGTTAACTTAATAAGTTTCTTTTCAGTTCCAATCAAGGCAAATAGTCGTCATTGCTCAAACTTATTCTTCATCCTAACCATCGCGCACGACTTTAATTATAAAGCTTTAAGAGGCGAGCGACCAGTGCTGCCATCTCGTTTATGTAGGTTTAAGAGATTTTCAATTACATTATCTACTGACCGATAGTCTTTTATAGCATTCTTCTTCTATATCGGGTATAGAAGAAGCTATTTCAATATTAGAAAGAGATTGTACACAGAGAAAAATAATAAATTATGACATATAAAAACGCTGACCGCACATTGTATGCTTATTGCATTATCTCAATAGCTTTGTATGCATTATGCGATAGTAAATATATGAACCAACAATACTATGTATTGGTTTGAGATATTTGCATAAAAATAACCGGAAATATGTAAAATATGTTTGTAATTATATACCTAATGCCATCAATAGTTCGGCCGTTCTATTAAACCACATTTGGTATTTCTCAAATTGATTGTAATAGTTACGCGAACTATCTGATAATGATACAATTAAAAATTAAAATCGATATAAGAAGTTGCTCATTACCGAATCGATTCAAATAAAACGATTTATTATATATTAAATTTCGTTGGTTTTTTACCTTTAAAATGTTGACAGTATGTATATCTGAATTACGATTTATGTTTAAACTTTTCGATGATACATCAATCTCGAGGTCACGTCACTAATATTTAAGAAAAAAAAATGTGTTGGCAAACATAACGTTGTCATGTGTTACGTTCCTAAAGAAATAAGTTAACTACAGTGTTTTAATTTGTTATAAAATATTTTGATACTGTTACAAAGTTAGTTCGTCAGTATTCATATGAAACTCCAAATGGGCTCAACTTTAGTGACTATAGCTGTCAGACAAAACCTCTTAATAAGAAATAACCAATAAAAACTCAATTATTTTGCGACTGTAACTAATATATAATACATAAATATTAAGATTATTAAAAAAGTTACACTTACAAATTAAGAAAGTTACGTTTGTGTTATGGGTGATATACAACGGGACCATTCTGGGGCCGATCCCAGACACCCAGACTATGGTGAATAAAGAAGAAAATTTGTTTTCGAAATTTACCATAATCGAACCCGGAGAAAAGAATTAAACATTGATAGCGTATATAATTAATATGCGGTCAGCTTTATAAAGCAATACGTATTCAAAAGCCTTTTTACATTGCCCACATTCAATAGCAAATCTCGCATAAAAACTTATTAGTGCTTTTAAAACTGTGACACAAGACTAGAACGGATTTAGAAATAAAATAACTAAAAAACTTATATAAAAATTGTTTTAACAAACTTTTACTTCGGCGTTTATTTTTATATACATAATTGACATATTAAAGAAATAATATCTATAAAATTAGAAGATCTCTGTTGCACAAGCGTTGCTAACGTTTGACACTTTTTGAAGTGTTGAAACGTGAAAAGTAAATATGATTTTCTACAAAAATAGCTTTGTAGAAGTTTGTTAAACATAGTCAATAATTAAATTAAAATAATAATAGGTGCTTTAGTTCAACAATTTAGAAATATAATTTACATCGTGGTAACTCATATATATTTTAGTCCTCTTCATTCACCTTCAAAAATCTGTAAAAAAATAAAATTATAAATAATTCTTATTAATACAAATGTACAAAATAAAATAAATACATACCATTTACCCAATGTTCTATTATAATAAATATATGTAACTGAACGATATAATATATTTATAAATATAACCCCACCAAATAAAACAGCACTTATCTATATAAAATAATTCATAAAAAACTAATCTAACTTGAACTTTTAACTTGAGAAAAGCTTAGGTTATTACTTAAATTTTATGTATATAGCGCGTGGGTTAGAGTAAGAGAGGAGGAGCCTGCCTACCACTGCCGTATGCGTGAGAGAAAGGGAAGCCAGACAGACTGACGCCGTAACGCGTTACGTAACGAAGCGGTTTACCCTCCCATAAGAAGTTATCACTACAAAATTGTGCACCGAATAAAGATGCTGGTATTTTAAATTACATTTTCTGATTGTATTTAGGCTTATATTGAATGCCGTCAGCATGAAAACAAAGGCTAGCAAGAGCTACGCAACAAATTTCACTACACACCCCAAAAAAGTTATGAACTTCAACGACATGGCATTTCATCACCATTTATTAAGCTTATTAGAATCTATACGAAATTTTGATACAGTTTTTACGTTTTGAAATATACAATATATTACGCCTCTTTGCTTCAATAACTTATTAAGTCTGACAATTTATATTTTAATTTCATAATAAAACGATTGTGGCAGCGAGAGATAGAAGTTAAATGATACTTCAGATGGCAGAGAGTAGTATCCACTGTCAAGTGCTGATGTGAACTGAAGTGAACTCATTTATTTTGGAAACGGTAACCTTAAGTACAAATATTAACTAGTCATACTGCCTCGTGCGAACGAGACGGATGATGTGCAAACGAGATAGAGCAACTATTAATATGTGCGCTCCTGCGCTGGGCTAGTCAGTAGTTCGTTTTACAGTTGGGTAGCACGTGATTTTAAAATGATTTTGTAAGAGTAACATGATATTTTGTACTGAACCAGTACAATGTACCACTTCAAATGAGGCGAGGCGATTAGTATAGTTTGTACCGCGGCAGTATATTTGAAGCGATGAGGCCGGTGAGGCCGGTGAGGCGGTGAGTGTCATTCCCTCATTTGTTCTATAAAAACTTCTAGTTCGGAAATGTTCGTTAAGAGTCGGATGTGATCGGTATCGGTCACCTCATTTTACTAGCAGTCGTACATGTCATGTTGTCTGTCGCTCTTTGTCGTGTGAATATCCGTAGAGGCGTTATTGTACTGTTGTCCTCGTTCCTTCCTTCCTCTTACATTTGACGCGTGAGTAGTAGCGGGGCAAAATTTTTGAAGTAGTACAAATTTAAATTCTGAGCCGTATTATAGTACAAATCTATTTTGTACGAGACAAATGTACTGCCCCACACGTGTACTACTCATTACTGGTTCGTTGTCCGCTGCGGTGACTAGACGTATGCAGCTCCCATACCATCTTTCCGATTTCATTTTTCAAAAAAAAGTTGTTTTTTTATAATATATTATACACTGACAGTGAAAAAGTTATTCATTTTTACATAATAAATTTTTAAAGTTAATAAACTCTCTCATTTAAAATTTAATTTTTCAAGATAACACGTTGCTGAAGCAAAGAGGTAGTAAGAATATGCCTACGAAAAGAATGAATGCAAAGTTGCAAGGATTAAAAATTGTACTTATTCATTTGAACAAAATTCGACGAAACACAACTTCTACAGAAAAATTGTATTCCATATGTGTTAGTAGTAAAAGCTTTGTGCATTTATTTATCTGTGATCGAACTTAGTATGTTATAAGTAGATTAAAATGTATATTAGAAAACTTAAACTAAAATACTATTTTATATAAAAAAAGCAGAAAAAGCGTGTAATTTGCGACGTGTATCTACATGGAAATATGTACATATGTATAATTTAATCACATCAAATTACAAAGGCAATTTTTGAAAGAAAATACGAAACTTATTTTAGCTTTTATTGTTATTTTTTTTCTTATAACTATTTAACTAAGTAATAAACTACCTCAAACATTAAATTATTAAATAATTTGCACTTAATTTGATTAATTTCAAACTTATTACTATTTTGAAATAACACTTGTTAATAATTAAAAATATTTAGCAGGCATATAAATAAAATTGTACAACTCAATAAATAAGCAAATATTGATTTGTATCAATATGTAATGTACTAAAAGATATAAAATATACTTATATAAAACTAATAAATAGATTCAAAATAATATAATATAATAAAAACTTTATTATTTTACTTACTACTGAATACATGCAACAACCATGATGTCCATTAGTATCCTGATTTTTTACTGGCACAGCAATATATTAATTATTAAATAATAATAATGAAAAGCACCAAATATAAATGTCTAATAGTCCAAACATTATAGGGAAAGGTTAATTATCAGCAGAAAATTTAGTTCATAATATTACACCAAAATCGATCCATTGTAATATCAATTAGTTTTGACAAACAAATGTCATTAAGACTCATTCATTCACTCATTCTTGGCGGTGATCAATGGCAATGAGTATATGATATAAATGATAAATATATTTGTCGTTAATTTAAAAAAAAATGTTTTTACGATTGTTTCAGTGAGATATGTATATGAATGGTCTATGTACAATAAAACTATATAATCGAATACCTGCGTCAATAAGAGAATTACCTCTCAAACAATTTAAAATCAATTTTTTCTCATGATTGGTTGAGAAATGTTTTCATGGGGTCTCAGAATTATTTAGTTACATCAAATGACATTTATTTATATTATTATTATTATTATTTTTTTATTACCGACATGCGATCATTATTCAATATATTCGAAAATTCATTATTATTAATAGTGACATTCATAAAATATATAATTGTATTTAACTTTGACACAAGGGTGACAAAATTGTGCAACAAATTGTAATGATCATACACGACTATTCAATAAAATAACATAATGTTTATAAACCATTGTTTTTAAGAAAATTTGTATGCCAGTAAATGGCGAAACATGTTCTCACTATATCATAAGACCTTGTTATCCATGTTTCTTACAAAAAAATCAAAAATAAATAAAATATGAGTATTGACAGCGGGGTTTCCTGATTGAGTTTTGCTTTTATTTTTATTGCAAGAGTTCAGCAGACAGGCAGACGGCCCACTTGATGGAAAGCGGTTACCGTCGCCTATGGACATGTGCAACACCAAAGGTGCTACAAATGCGCTGCTGCTCTCTGAAGGGAGACTGGAACCTGGCCACTGATGTCGGAATACAACTCAAGGTCGTTATGGCGGCATACTCTAGATCAGGGGTGGTAGCAATCCAGTCGGGCAAGTGCCCTACCACCTGGCTGTGGGTTGTTTTGTTGTGTGGAATTTCCCCAATTTGATGAATTTATTATGCCAGAAGTAGGATGATGATCGTTGTTATTATTAAACACATTTTAGGCCTTTTTACGTCTAAAAGACAAAAGGAGATGGGGACTTGGTCTAAAGAAATGTTGTTGAGATATGGCTTAAAAGAAGCGTTGCATTTTTCTTTTACAAAATGGAAAACATCAGGCCTAAAGAAAGGCTTGGAAGAAGAGAAACCTTAAATTCTGGGATGGTAAATTTTGGAGACGAACTTTCTTATATTTACTACAGTCTGGGTGTCTGGGATTGGCCCTAGAGTGGTCCGTTATATAGCACCCATAATACAAGCGTAACTTGCTTAGCTTGAGGATATACAATCTGTGTATTTGTCCGTCGATTATTATTATTATTTATGCGAATGAATTTTAACAATTAATAATATAAAAACAATTTCACCAGACGATTAATTCATTCAAAATAATGATACCTACTACAATTATAAATAAATATCAACATAATAAAAAACAATTTGGGTCCATCTCTATTTATTCCTTTATCTGAGGCTTTATTGCCAGGTGGTAGGACATTTGCCCGACTGGATGGCTACCACCCCTGGTCTAGAGTATGGCGCCATAACAACTTTGAGTTGTGTTCCTGGATCAGAGGCCAGGTTCCAGTTTCTCCTTCATGGGCGGCAGCACATTGGCAGCACACAGTAACCACTTTCCATCACAGTTGGGTCGTAAGCCTGTCTGCTGTGCTTCAGTAAAAAAAAAGGCTAGAAAAAATAGGGGAAAATCTCGGAATCTGGAGGCCCGGATTGACAGTTATCTAAATATATATAATTGAAATCCACATATATAATGACTCAGCACGATATCTCAGGAAGTATAATACCTATAGACTTGAAATTTGGCATGGACCTTCCTTTCGCCAAGTAGAGGTCAGCTAAGAACTGATTTTACGGCACGCGAAGCGGGCGGGTATCACCTAGTTTAGTAATATATATATGATATGTATAAATGGTGATTAATAATTACTGATAATGAAATAACATGAACAACAACATAAAGACAAACGATCAGTGGTGACAGTCAATCTCAATCGTGTTACGCTTACTTTACTACCTTCCCCAATATGAATGGACTTGTAGCAACCTGAACACTATTTCAATGGACTTCTCCCAAGACTTAAACGAGATTTATTTTTTGTTTGTATTGACGAATGAGAGCAAACACAATTATTTCGATATCTATTAAACTTTTGTTATCTTTTTTTAATATATTGACAAATTTAAGTTTATATTTTGAAGTGAAAGTTTTTTAGAATCGTTGTGATTTCAAAATCGATGAAACGAAAAAAACGACACTAAAAAGAGATATTTAATCATTTAAACACTATTCTCATAATATTTCTCTTCTGCCGTGTGTGAATTGCACACACGCAATTTTTTGATGTATCTAAAGTATTAACTCATATGTTTAGTGGAATATGACTTATCAAGCTGCTACGCTGCTAGAAACGAGTTGAACAAATGATATTCGGCTTAAAGGTCTTTATTGCCAGGCTATAACACCGTAAAAAAACAAACTTCAATATGCATGACAATAGTTTTAAGATGATTTTAGGCCAGTAATTGGTATTCCACTAAAATCGAAAATCGTTTATCCATCTAATATGTCCCATAGATATGGTAATATATCAAAAAAGTTTAATTAGTTATTATAAATCAATTTAGTTCACGTCTAAATCAAAGTTCATTGAAATAGTGCACACAAGAATATTGCAATGTTTAAAATCTACTAAATCATTCAACCTAATTTTCTACTAAAAACCTCTAACTACAAAGAAATGCCTAAACAATGAGGATGATAGGCAGATACTTAACGCCCAGTTGCGGGAGTGTAAATTTAATTTTGATTCAATCATAAAATTATTAACACTCCATAATAGCTAGCCATTCGAAAAAGGTATATTTTTAATTTCAGTTAAGACTTAGGCTCAGTGTTTGATTGTGTCCATTTCATAATTGGAAATAATAAAAATTTGACAAGTAACTGTCAGCCCACGAGCTTAGTTTCGTAGAGGAGCCAAACGTCAATTATTTCAGTCATTTGGCTGGTGAACCATAAAAAAATGTTCAACCGAAAATAATCTCATATCTCAAAAAACTACTCCAACTCTATTTTCGTTGCGAGTAGTTTAAAGCTCTAGGATCTCGGGTTATTTAACAACTATTCTTTTATAGACAATACACAGCTTGAAAGATGAAAGAAAAAATTAATCCTCACATTCAAGTATGGCGGCGATTGTGACACGCAGACGGACATATCACATACGACAACAAGAGTTGTTACTGCTTTTGCTAAAATGGATATAGAACCTTATAATGAGCACTATATATTTAAAAATAACATTTTTATCCCAAATCAATCATGGTCCAAAAATCAAAAGTACTAAAGAATCCTAAAAATAATACCTGTAGTCTACATTTGGCTAGCTATTAAGAGGATCTAACAATGGTAGTCGTAGTCCTCCGGCAACTGGGCGTAAAACTGTCAATAGTCCTCCGGGAGCTGCCTGTATCTCTGGTCTACGTAAACCCTGACCACTTCACCTTCGTATTTCCTTTGGGAGGGCATGAAGTAGAAGTCCGGGTTGGGCGCCAGCGCGGACTCCAGCCGAGGCCCGCGCGGCAGCGAGTACGTCGACCGCTCCGGACGGACGTTGTAGCTAACAATCAATATTAATTCATTATTAACACGAAAGATTAATGGCAAATAATTCATTAACATAATGAATTAATTAATTAACACAATGAATTAATTAATTCACATAATGAATGAATTAATTAACACAATGAATTAATTAATTCACATAATGAATTAATTAATTCACATAACGAACTAAATAATTAACATAATTAATTAATCTTAATGATGTCTACGACCTATTAAATATAATTAATAAAATGTATTATACAGTGGTTTGGGATCAGTTTTTTATCTAGTTCTATTGTGAGCACTATTTTTTTAAAGATTATTTATACTAATGTTTATATTTAAATTGAATTAATATTATTTACAATAATTGAAATTAATTTTGAAACGTGAGTTTGTTTTTCGAGAGCGTTGCCGCTAAGTAAGCGTCGCTTTTATTTTCGAAATGCAAGTTCGAATTATGGTCGGGATATTTGCTCCAATTAGGCAATTTTCTGACTTCACATGCAAACTGTTACAATTACCATGTGCTGACGATGAAGGAAAACACCGTGATTCAATTTACAAATCGAGATCACCTATGTGTAAACGTGGAAATTGGAAGGCCCGAGCCCCCCGGTGGCACGTCATGGATAACTTAATAACAAGCGTTTAATCGAAAAATCTTCATAAAAACATATAAATCTACTCAACGGATTTTATTCGAAACAATTGTCATTAAAGCTGTCCAAAAATTAAGCGAACAAGTAAATATCCCCCAATTTGACTTATGTAAAAAATCGATAAAGAAGATTTTATGATTTTTAAATCTATACATATAATAAAACTGTAGAGGTCGAATTTCTGTACAATGAAAAAAAAGGCTAAAAACCGAGTCAGGGTAATGTAAGAAGTGTAATAGAACTAATTTAGATTTTATTCAATTTTTTCTTTCTCTGTTGTCTGTCTGTTTGTACCGGCTAATCTCCGAAACGACTGGACCGATTTAAATGAAATTTTGTATGATGATAGCTTATATCCCTGGTCAACATATAGGATACTTTTGCTCCCGAAAAATTAAATAGTTCCCGTGGTATAGTTAAAAAACCGCACCACGCGGTCGAAGTCGCGGGCATCGGCTAGTTTTAAACAAAAATACTCCACACGATTATGTAGTGCATTCTTTCCAAAATCAGCCAACCCTACCTCTGTTTTTTCACTACATCACTTCGCAAGACAAAATTGACTACACCGTCCAATCAAATTACATACATACATATAAACTGTACTTAGTAATTTTGGAAAAAAATCAATGAGCACTATAAAATTATCTTATACTAGCTGTGCCCACGACGTCATCCGCGTGGAATTTGTTTTCCTCCCGATTTTGAAACACTCTTCATTGGTGCTCCGCTCCTATTGGTCTTAGCGTGATGATATATAGCCTATAGTCTTCTTCGATAAATGGGCTATCTAACACTGAAAGAAAATTTCAAATCAGACCAGTAGTTCCTGAGATTAGCGCGTTCAATCAAACAAACAAACAAATTCTTCAGCTTTATATATTAGTATAAGACTAGTGGTCGCCCGTGGTCGAAATACGACCATAATGATTAATGTCAAAGACTATACTTCTATAATCACAGATTTCACCAAGGCAACAATAAACAAAAGAATACATATGCGTGTGTGTGTCAAATACATGGCAGTGTGTGTAATGTTTTTTTTTATTGATTTAATGTATTTTTGTGCATAATTTAAAAAAAATATTAGCTTTCCTCGCTTCTTCTCTATATGAACTATAAGTGTGCGAAATTTCATACTCATCCGTTCGCGCAACTTTCGTAAAAACGGGTACAAAGTTTTTGCTTCATGTATTAATATATAGATATAGTAAAGTACAAAAACAATTAAAGAACATCATTTCTAAATATCAAAGAATTCAATAAAAAAGATATATGAAAAATCTTCAAAAAAGCAAACCCTTCGACCGTGACAGGACTCGAACCTGCAATCTTCGGATCCGAAGTCCGACGCCTTATCCATTAGGCCACACGGTCCCACAAGCCTCAACACGAAATTGCAAAACAAGTACCAAAACCACCCTTATGCGCAATCATTGTATTGATCGATTACTAGAAAACTGAGCATGTGAACTTTACCTTTAGGAGTTGAGGTTCAAAATTGTACAACAAAATGACCTTCCTTTGACCCACTAAGAACTTTTTATTTTGATTTACATGTTTCTTGGCCGTTTGCTATGAAAATGAATGTATTTCTGTCAAAATGGAATCTTACAGATTACTTATTGAAGGGCAAAGACTACCACCAAAGCAATTTAAGTTACTGTTAAAGGGAAAAAACGACGCAACAAACTCCCCACGAACAAATCTTTACTTCATAATCTATATTACAAAATTTTAAACATGCCGTATATGTACATTGAAACTATTAAAAACAAAACAACGGGAATACACTATATAAACGATGGCGAATACGATGCAATTTTCTTCAGATTCACGTAGAAATTACTGGGCCGATTTCGATGCGGTTTTCGCTCCAAATTTTGAGACTTAAGCTCTGCGCTACTTTTTATCGTGGTAATTGTAACAATATGCACATTAGATCAGAAAATTGCCTAAGTGGTGCATGCGTTCCGGCCAGGATCGAACCCGCGTCCTTTGAGTTTGGGACGCGTGCGCTAGCCAACACGCTACCGCGACTTTTTTTGGTGCATTTATCTGCCGATGAATTGCCATTGTGTCCTTTAATTTCTGTGCCTTTCAACCAAGTCGATTCAATTTGGTTGACCCGTCTAATACATTTTTTTATTGCCTGAAGCAGGCAAACATGCAGACAACTCACCTGATGGCACTTTCCACTTACCGTTGCCTATGGACGTTTGCAATATCAGGGGTGTTGTCAACGCGTTGCAGACGCTCTTAAAGAGCCGATCATTGTTGTAACATCAGCATAGCATAACTCACCCATATTGGCCTCTTGGCCTCTGCAACGACCTCGTGTCGTGGTAATACTGCGCAGCACTATTCGTGTGCCGCGGCGTCATCCGGCCCGTGGTGCCGTGGCCCGACATCCTGTGGCTGTGGTGGCCGTTCTGGCCACTCTGACTGTGGTGGCCGTTGTGGCCGTTCTGACTATGGTGGCCATTTTGACTGTGGTGGCCGTTAGAAGACATTTTGTAGCCGTTCTCACTCGACGGCCTCGGTGGAGGCGGATCTGATGGCCTGAATTTTTTTAATAGAATATTTAAAACACACTATTATTAGAATTGGCATAGCTGTTGAGTTTTTGGTGGAAACTGAAAGGAGATGTGGTGCTGTGCACTTTTATTTTCTAAAAATGTTTAAAATTACATAATAAAACTACGTTTTAACTTATTCGATTTCTGTTATTCCGACGTTTCGGATTCGTTCCGTGATCACGTCGGAATAGCATAAATCAAATAAATTACCGCGCCTGAAACCGTTAAAACGTAGTTTTATTGTGTAAATTTACTCTAAAATGAACAATAGTTGTATATTAATAGTTTTTGAGTAGTAATTATGTGTTTTGTGAGAAATGTGAACTGTATAGTCAAACGTGGCCTTTTGAGTTGTCACAAGAACTCCGTTGAATGGCGTCAGTTGCTAACTTCCAGTCCAGCTGAGCTACACATAGGCTTAAGAAAATGAAGAAACTATATTGTAACCTAAGATCTGACTTAAAGACTTAGCTGCCAAGCCATAAACCTAGATTAATGAATTACAAAACACATATTTGGCCCAGTAGTACAAAACTACTGGGCCAAACTATGTTAAACTTTTAGGAAACCAAATGGCAACTATTCCGCATCAAACTGAAGAAGAATCACGTAAATCGGATCATAAATCTCAGCGTATTCGGTGTACATACATAAAAAAAAACCAATCAAATTGAGAACTTCCTCCTTTTTGAAGTCGGTTAAAAATCAAATAAATTACTGCGCTTAAAACCGTTAAAGCGTAATTTTATTTTATGTTTTTTGTTAAGCTTTGTATATATACCTCTGAGCGGAGACCTCTTCAACTGAGCAGTTGAAGCGGTCCCGTTGTATTTGTCGTCGTTCTCGAAAGACTCGAAGGCGTAGTTAGTGTTCGAAGACGCATACTCCTTCCAAGCAGCAGCTGGGATTAATTGATCCTGAAATTAACAATCGAATTTTTTTACAGGTTTACGTTTTAATAGTTACTTTCTCATAATACACTACACTACATTAGAAAAATACATCGAGTACTATCTGACCAAGCTAAGTGAAACGAATGCCACATGTGCAGTCGACCATGTCGAGTACGGATTGCAAAAAATTCTAATAACACCAATATTATGGTCATTATTAAAATTAATTTGTTCATCTAATTATATTTTTTAGTACTAATACTAGTTTAAGGGTCGGTTTTTGTAATATTTTTTCTTTTCGAAATTAATACAATAGTAAGAATTTTAATAGATAGTAAAATTAGGATGAAGAAACAAAAATAAATGTTTATGTAAAAAAACAAAAAAAAACAATTAGAAATAAAAATTAATGACCAACAAAAAGATTATAAAAAACAACTAAGTAATATAATAACTTATGTATTTTCAAATATATTATTGTATTGTATATATATATATATATATATATATTTGTATATTTAATTCTTAAAAATGTTTATATATATATCTATTGCCTTTTTCTGCACCACCTATCTCCTGATTTATATATATATTAGGTATGTATATATGATCTATATTTGTAAAAAAATTTAATTTTTTGTTATTGTATATTTTGGTGTGCTTAAATTTGTTTAAGTATTTATATATCTATTGCCTTTTTCCTGCACCACCTACATGCATGCGTGCTTGTGACTGCGCGCTTAACAATATATTATCGATGGTAAATTAATTAGATTAGGCTCCCATAGAGTAAATAATAACCATAAACAAAATTAAAACTAAATAATTAAAACTAACAAGTTGGCGGTAGGATAAATAAAAATTTAACAATACTCATTGACACTTGACATCTTTGTCTTCCGTGATTACGGCCACTGAAAAGTGGCCGAAACGTCGGAATAACAAAAATCAAATCAATTACCGCACCTAAAGCCGTTATAACGTAGTTTTATTATGTATACAAGTCGCGAACACTTAAGAAAATGTTATGTATTTCAATTTAATTTTAAACATTGATTCGAAATTTAATCGACTTTAAAATGTGTTCGAAACAAAATTTAGTTTTAATAGCACTCACCCTCGTTTTGGCGTTCTCCCTACTCCTGTAGAGGGTGCACCCTGCCTGCAGTAAGGCGACCAGCACCAAAGCAGCCACGCAGCCCACGACCACCGACAGCTTGGTCTTCGACTCGCCGAAGAACGACGAACCCCCTTCGGGCTCCACCGGCCGCGATGACAGCACTGCACATTGACCAATCTCGAAATATTAGTACAGTGGAATCACTATAACTCGAATCTAAGTAAGTCGAAAAAAAATGTTACACTTTGTAACTCTAACAAAATGTTTATTTCCCCGCGCAGGCATTTTAGTACATATTTATACTCGACTAGTTGATGCCCGCGACTTCGTCCGCGTGGTTCGGTTTTTTAACTATCTCACGGGAACGCTTTATTTTTCGGGATCAAAAGTATCCTATATGTGGACCAGGGACATAAGCTACCACAATACAAAATTTCATTTAAATCGGTCCAGTCGCTTCGGAGATTAGCCGGTACAAACAAACAGACAGAGAAACATAAAATGTAAAAAAAATATTAATTAGTCCCATTTCACTTCTTACATCCCTCTTGATTGGGTTTTTATAATTTTTTTCATTGCACAGAAATTCGACCTCTACAGTTTTATTACATGTATAGATAATAGAAATGAGTTATAACAGGTCAATTTAAATATCTGTTACTCCTGTTATTTATCCAAAAATAACAGTATTGATTATCTGTTATTAAATAACATATTGTTATTTACTTGTTATTGGAACGACATTCCTTTACGCGGTTCGCGGTGCACACCTACTGTTGCCAACTCAGCGCTTTCAGTGTTAGATTTTTATCTCTATGTACCATGTATATACACAAAGGTTTTTTTTGCAAAAAATTGTATTACAATATTATCGTCAAAATACCAAGTATTTATAATAAAGTAAACTAAGAAAGTATCTAGTCTTATTAATTTATTTTCAGCGCTTTTTCAAAACCCTTGCCAATCTAGCGCTTATTAAGAGTTCACATAGCATGTTTTCTCTAAGGAAAGTTGGCAGCACAAAAGCCGAGTCCGATTGTTTCCAGAGGCGTCCCGTAATGTGTGCGCATCTTAAATGCTTTACATTCTGTTACCTTATAAATATTAGGTGCGTCTCGTTCTAGCCCGTATAAGTCCTTGAAGTGTAAATGAGACACTGATATGAATAATAGGTGCATCTCTTTTTAGCTTACTTAGATAGAACGAGAGAAAAATAATAATTAACAGAACGGTTAGGTAGCTAATGTTTATGTTTGATTTGTTATGTGCCTGTTATCAGGAGAACACGTATTGTGTTCTAGAAACAACAAATGTTATCTGTTGTCTGTGATTATCTGTTATTAGTAACTGTTAGCATAAATATGCCTCACGCCTACTCTATAACTCGAATTTGAAAAATCAGACTAGTTAGTGAAACATAATGACGTCTTACTTCGAATTCTTCGAACTGGAAACAATAAAATCGAACAGGAATGTGCAATGAATAAATCTATTCATTAAACCTTCCAAGTCACACAACTGTGTACCATCAGGTAATGAACAAACCCAAATCTGTTTATTCGATCAGTACTTATTTGGCCACTAACTATGAGTCCTAAATCGCGCCTTCTAAGTCGAAGTTTTTTTCAAATTCCTTGACATTCGAGATATCGAGATGCTACTGTAATTGACTATGGATAGGTAAAACCCTTTCAGACGATACGATTTCATTGCCAATTGAATTGGCTACAATCTGATTATCCCGTCTACACATACAAAAGACGATCGCCAATTTTAGTTTTATTTTGTGGCCTCTGTCAAGCAAGATGCCTTTTAACAAGAGGCAAAAATTTGAGTTGATTTTGGATCTAACTAATAACTATCTGTACTAATATTACAAAGACGAAAGATTTTTATTTTTGTATGTTTGTAAAGAATAAACTGAAAAATTACGGTACCGATTTCAAAAATTCTTTGAACATTCTTTGAGCCTATATTACTAAGGGGTAATGTAGCATTTGAGCTACATTACCTCTTATTAATATAGGCTATATTAACTACTAGAAAAAAATAGGTATCCCTACTAAAACTTCAATAATGTAACCCAAGTTTAAAAAATTAGCTATAAAATGTCTTTCACCACGTTCGCTGCGGAAACTATTGATGATAGAACAACAAAATCTTCTACAATATTAAAGAACATATTTTTGTCCAACTATTGTGGTTATGCCACTATAACAATTTTTTTATTTTTTAGTATTTGATAGAAATGCCGACCGAAACCAGACCATATTATCCATATTTTTGTATTAATCGTTATCCAAATAAATAATTTCGTATTCAAGACTCTTTCAATACCTGTAGATTAGTTTTTGAATTATTCAAATCAGACATTCCATTCAAAAGATATTACAAATTTGAAAATGTCAATCTAAACAAAATACTTGGCGCTGGAATCGGGTTCTAGGATTTTGATGAGATTTTATGTGTGTTTGAGTGGGTCACCGGATGGTTTAGAACTTTAGATTTATAATTAGACACGGTAGGTGGCGCTGGAATCGGGTTCTTGTATTTTATTTTTTCAGGGCAGGACAACGTCTGCCAGGACCTCTAGTCTAAAATCATTTAGTAAATATAATTCTGTGACAAAGCGTGTAATGATTTAATTATTGTTAATTTTTAATAATTAAAAAGCAAAACGAATATCTTTCGGGCCTTGTTTATTTTACTATCTCACTCTAATTACTTTTGGCGCTTCCTTTAAACCCTTATAATCCGCGATTTGACAGACACTTTTCAACACATAGACAGTACTCCTTACCTCTACCCTCCATATACTTGACATAGATTCAAACAAGGCTTGGAAACCGGTAAAAAAAAGTCGAACCGGTTATATCTTAAAAGCTTTTCTTGTCAGTTCTGTTCTACTTTTAACCTCAATTAAACGGGTTTTAGTAACAACATTTCATTAAATGGATTTTATCGAATAAATCGGTTTTGACCGGTTTTTACCGCATATTTTCAAAGCGCCTACAAAAATATTTATATTAGAAAAGAATTGCTAGAGAAAGTAATCCTGGCGTAATGAACCGGTTAATGCAGGTTTACATAAAACCCGAGAAAACCGATTATATCGTTTTTAAAGCGGTTAATTTGAAACTGTTTCGAAGCCTTACTTGGTATTTTAACTTTGATATTAATACTTACAGCTCTGCGGTTCGAAGACCAAAAACTCTGGGTCGACGTTCAGGTTGCCCACCTTCCCCTGGGCCAGGGTCTCCTTAACCACCCTCTCCCACTTGTCCTGGTCACTCTCTTCGGTGGTGTTAGTCGGAGAGTCCAAGGACCTCCCACTGGAACCTTCGATTGTGTTGGATTCGATGGATTTGAGAGTCAATTCAGCTATTATCGCTTTAGTCTCATTTCTGAAATATTTTAGATGAGATTTAAAATTCGTTACAAAATAACAATCTTGATCGGATTTTAAAGTATTTTTAATTATTATATTACTAGAGTTTTCAAACGTTAGTACGTCTACTACATTTACATAAAAACATAATTAGGTTTTTATATCGCTAGCGAAGCCGCGGGCGAAAGCTAGTATTTAAATAAACGTTCCTTGAATTAACTAACTGATGGTGAAAACCGTTTAAAAATTCGTTCGGTAGTTAGGAGTAGTTAGCGAATACACAGACAGATAGACGCGGAAAGCGACACTATTTTATTTACATCTATACTAATATCATAAAGAGGAAAAATTTGTATGTTTGTAACGAATAAACTCAAAAGCTACTGCATTGATTTCAAAAATTCTAGAATTCTAAAAAGCTAGGACTACTGGATCGGTTTTGATGTAATTTTGTTTGAATGTAGTTTTAATACCGAAAATAGACATAAATACTTTTCAAGCCGGAAGATGGAATAGTTTGCGATATAAAATGAAGTGCATCTTCTTGGGGCAAATATCACTAATATTAAAATTTAATACAATGTAACCTGTATTAACGCCTACTCTTTAAACAAGAGGTACACACGATTTAACAATATATTTAAAAAATATCGAAGGATTAATAGATATCGAAATAATTGTGTTTGCTCTCATTCGTCAATACAAACAAAAAATAAATCTCGTTTAAGTCTTGGGAGAAGTCCATTGAAATAGTGTTCAGGTTGCTACAAGTCCATTCATAGTGGGGAAGGTAGTAAAGTAAGCGTAACACGATTGAGGTTGACTGTCAACACTGATCGTTTGTGTTATGTAGGTATTACTAGTTAATCATATAAGAAGGTAGTTAACACAATAACGGAAGTACTTATAGTTGCGGGCAAATATGATGATTTAGATGAACCTGTAGCCGGTGGATCAGGTCAAAACTTAGTTTCAAAATAATAGTCATGAGCCTACACAAACATTTTCTACGTGTTTTGGTAGACAGGTTCGTGCACCGTCTAGGTTAGTTTTAAGCTAGATTATATCATAATATTATATCTTAGTCATGTTAATTTGTAGTCAATACAAAGTATTTTCAACGTGTCATTCTAATATAGTTAGTTGTTAATCTATACATATAATAAAACTGTAGAGGTCGAATTTCTGAACAATGAAAAAAATGCTATAAACTGAGTCAGGGGGATGTAAGAAGTGAAATAGAACTAATTTAGATTTTTTTTAATTTTATGTTTCTCTGTCTGTCTGTTTGTACCGGCTAATCTCCGAAACGACTGGACCGATTTGAAATGAAATTTTGTATGGTGAAAGCTTATATCCCTGGTCAACATATAGAATACTTTTGATCCCGAAAAATTAAAGAGTTCCCGTTGGATAGTTAAAAAAACTTTCCACGCGGACGAAGTCGCTGGCAGAAGCTAGTTTTCAAATGAACACCTGCATAACATATTCATTTTATGTATTTCAAAATGATAACTACAAATTGATTTAATTAGTTTTCTTGAATTTATGTATATAACAAAAATATATATAATTGATAGCGGGAAGGGAAGAAAGTATGAATTTATTTAAAGTTATGTATTCATTAAATTAAAAAGTAAGTTAATAATAACTTATAATAAACATTATAAGTTCGAAAATTTGTATAAGTTCCAAATTGTTATTATTACGAAAGATGGTCCGTGTTATGTAGGTATTACTAGTTAATCATATATGAAGGTAGTTAATAAAGAATCACACGTGACGAAATGTAAAGCTGCGTACGGATAGCGCGTATATTAGGTACGCGTGTCCTGGAACGTCATGTCCATACTTGCAGCTGCGCGTACAGCTCGCAGCGAGCCGCCGTCTGTCGGTATTTGGTCGCACGACAAAGAGGACGCGCACGACCGAGTGCGCTCTATTTGGACCGCATAATGGACAAACACGCGTGTTTTCGAGTTTTAATAATGACAATATTGTATGACTGGGGCTCGCGTAGCTCTCTGGATCGATTGACCTCGTGTTCAGGTTCGCGGCGGTCTGTACAGGAGCTGTACGCGTATCCATTGTACGCGTGCACAGTGTAACCCAACTACGTGTAACACAGGAACGCGCTATCCGTACGCAGCTCCCTACACTACAATTTGTATACCAGTAATTATCAATCACCATTTATATATATCATATATTACTAAACAACTGTCAATCCAGGCCTCCAGATTCGAGAATTTTTCCCCAAGCTCTAATAGATAAATGAATACAACACTCACTGTATGAACCCATTGAGGAGCAGTCCATGGTATCCTTTATTCCTGCTTATCTCGCCGGAGATGCTTTCCACAACCTGCCTGCTGAGATCCTCGTAATCCTTGCTGCCAGGAGCAGGAGTCTTGAAATTATCGGCCAGGCCCGTGATGCGGATGAGCATCGTGTAAGACGACAGACCAGGGATGTGGGGCTCTGTCGTTATATCATCTTCGTCTGGCTCTGCGAGTTTCAAAAGTTATTTATATTATTATTAAATTATGCTTTGCTCTGCGCGTGAGTCAGTGCGTCGCCAAACGCCACGTTGCCGCGACGCACGCGAATTAATATCGCACCCGCCATTATAACCACATATATTTAAGCTATCGAAGATTTCCGCATCCAGTTAATTGCTAGGACATTCGCCTCATCTATACTTCTATACTAATATTATAAAGAGTAAAGTTTGTGAGTTTGTGACGTTGTAGGGGGGTAATCTCTGGATGTACTAAATCGATTTTGAAAATTCTTTCACTAGTGGAATGCCACATTATTCCTGAGTGACATAGGGTATATTTGAATGTGATTAATAATAAGTATTTTTTAATTTTTCTCTGATGCCCAACGAAGTGGGCACGAGTCCGCTAGTCTGATATACAAATATAAGTGGTTCGTGTATCTGCGTCCCTTGGACCCCGGGGCTCGTATAGAAGGACCTTGCCACCTTTTGTGTCTCGCCACGTGGATTAGCAGCGGCAGACCCCCTTAACCAGCGCTCTTGTTGGCTGGTGGTGGACTGCGAGGTAAGTGCAAGATTCCTATATTCTCCGGCCACCAGTTTTGCCTGATGCCACAATCAATATCTTTATTTGCAAGAATGTAGTGTTCGGGTTATAGCTACTGGACTGTAGTTATAGGTGCTTGTCGGTGTTATTACGGAACAAAGGTAGGAGGACTCATCAATGCTGCATTCTAGAAGGTCCTTTGCCGGCCGGCCTGATATCGCACCGTATAGGATAACATACGCATCACGTTTATCTAATGTCTGATTATCACCGCCGCTGAAATGAGACACACGTCCTTCACCGATCAATGGTTATATCGAACTATGTGCGAATACATTGTTGCATGAACATGTGGTTTATACAGTTGTTGATGCACAGTACATACTACCACATAGTGGTATACTAAATAACTTAAATTACTAATTCAGAAACATGTCGAATATACTATAGTAAAAATAAAAAATGAAGATATTTAAAATTTATGTTAAAAGAAATTCATCTACAGTATAGAAACACTCTTTGTGTATAAGTATTCGTTCAACTTTTTTTTGTTATAGTAGGGGGAATACATTTCGCACCCTACTGGGTATTTTGTGGGGTTTAGACCCTCCGCGGCGAGATTAAGCGCCGCACAGGCGGGGACTCTGGTAGAGTCATCCAACAACTCCGCTAAACCCGAAAGCACGTCCCATGTGCCCGCGCTTGTGTTGGAAGAAAATAAGGTCTTGAGCGAAACTACACCCATGTTCATCCGCGCATAAAGCTTTGGTCACCCTGCTTCCCAGGGTGACCAACTTTACCAGCAGAGGTTTGATGAACCCTGCGATGGAATACCTCTCTCCCTAACCCGCTCGGCGGCCTCGTTGCGAGACATTATTGTCTCGCAAAAGGAGGATGAACAGTGCTGTGAAGCAAGGCATTTTTTTAACGAGGGGAAACCCGATCGAGGTCCATCAGCCACGCGTAGAGGGAAAATCATGGCCGGTGTGTGAGGAGTCACCAGGTCGAGGTGGCTCGATCACCTCTAGGCAGTGGAGCAAGGCCTCAACCAAGCTCCCCAGCGAATCGATCGACCCCAACTATGGTTTCGATCTCAAATCTCTTATTTCAACCCCCACACTGCTCAAAGGATATTGCTTAAAATAATGGTCAGTGTAATTATTTTTGAATTATTATAATTATAGGTACGGTAGAAAATAAATTACGAAATACATTTAATTATTGATAATCGAATACAATAAAAGAAAACTTAACTTATTTGTATTGTCTCTACCCATAGTCCCTCAAGACTATAAGTAGAATACTAAGCCTAGATCACAGTCTTCTATGGGTAAGGTGCCCAGAAGGCTGGCTACGTTTCCTCGCTGAAAATAAATAAAGTTTCTACTCTATTCTAGCATAAACTCACCAGGTCCGCATGGTCTAATGCAGACCCTGTCTTCAGTGACAATGGGGGTCTGTAGATGTTTGCTGGTGCGCTTTTTCACGGGGTCGAAACCACCGCCTTGGGTTATGAACATCATGTATAGACATTGGGCGTCTGTGAAGGCCAAATCCTGGACAAAATGCACGGTTTTATGGACTCGAACAAGAAAAACAAATTGTGTGTGTATGTGTGCAGTTCACACGCAATAAAAGTGAAACAGTGTGATAAGGGGTGGGAGGGATTCTAGATTTTGTGATGTCACATTTCATATCTCTAAATTTGAAGTATTAACGAAAAACTTCAAAACATTTCCAACTCTCTATGTGAACAGTGTTTAAATGATTCAATATAATGTATTGTGTCTCATTCTCTCGCAGGCTTAATCCTATACACTACAGCTGGCAACCTCTATTTGCGGCCACGTTTACATAGGCAACTATACTCCATCACAGGCAGAAAACAATTAGCTTTAAATTGATATATAATTTATTTTAAAAACAAGTAAAATAATTTATTCCTAAAATATCAAACTATTATTATTTTAATTACAAATACTAGCGGCCACATTTTTACAGGTAACCTAGCAAAAATGTGTTTCCCATATATAACTATGTATAAAAACTAGATTTTAATTATATAACACACGAAAGTAGTAATCTTGCCGCCGCAGCTCAGTCTATTACAAATGAAAAAAAAAAATATATGGTTCGCCATATTTGGGTGTGTCTCGAGAATATATAAAAGATATTCTTCGATATTGACTACTTAACAAAAACCTGAGCCTAACCACGTTTTCATCACGTCTTCGTGGGGTCTCACCTTCTGGTCGCCGGTGTCCCTCTTCCTCACGAAAGTGAGGGTGGTGACTCCATCGACCATGCTGCCTTGCTCCTTGGACAGGTCTTGGCGCGGGTCCACCCTCGGCGCGGAGTACCCGCTCACCCACGTGTCCATTAGGAAGGGCCTCCCCGACCGGGGGTCCACCCAACCTATCACAGCGTCCGTTTGGGACTGAAAACACACAATGGGTTTCCGGTCAAAATAACTGGTACCAAAATTATGTTTAAAAAATCTAATGCGGTGTCATTGGGACATCTACTTGGAAAGAAGTTCTCGAAGACCATCAAAAACCATACAAGAGCATCAAAAAGTATCAAACAATCTGTATGTATATAGACAGACACTAGAGCGGTTCCGGCAGACGTTGTCCTGCCCTGAAAAAATAAAAATCTAGAACCCGATTCCAACGCCACCTATTGGGTCTGGTTGTGAATCTGAACCATCCCCGGTCCCATTCAATCACTAATTTATTTACACATTGGGTTACATTATTGAAATTTTAGTAGGGATCCCTAATTTCTTTCTAGCAATAAATATAGCCTATGTTAATCTGGGTAAATGTAGCGTTCTAATGGTGAAAGAATTTTTTAAATCGGTTCAGTGGTTTTTGAGTTTATGCGTTACAAACATACAAACCTTTCCTCTTTATAATATTAGTATGATAAACAAATTGTATCAAAATTAAGTTATATATTGTGTCTACGCTTTGAATTCCCGCCACAAATACATATAAAATTGTATTTATTGTCTCTGGTAACGTTTTTTTTTCTTATAACTTTGAGTTTTACAATAAAACGGAGTCTCCTCTTGTGCGATACTTTCTTAATTTCAATAAAATACTTATTTCCAAATGAAAGAGTATCGCACAAGAGGAGGCTCTGTAACATATGGTAAAAATTCGAAATTAAATTAACTCCAAGTTAAAAACATACAGTCGAATTGAGAACCTTTCCTTTATCAAGTCGGTTAAAAATAGTAAATTATGTAAAAAACATGTGCACGTGAACGGCGACAACGCCCAAATGCGGCCGAATACCAACGGCGGTAACAAGACGTATTCTTTTCAAAACAGCGTATATTACACTAATAGATACTGTTTTAGATCTTATTTTATTGCATTAAAGTTCGAAATTGTATAATAATATACAGCGGTCAGCATTTTTCATTTCGGTTTAACACTTTTTTCCGTCTATTTCCCATCCGTCGAGTAACGTGTGATAAGGAAATTCGTTCCAAAAGCATTTTCTCAAGTTTTCGCGACTAGTACACATAATTAAAACTACGTTTCCAACGGTTTTAAGCGCAGAATTTTATTTCGACGTTTCGGCCATTTTTCAGTAACTGATATCACGGAAGACAAAGAATTCAAATGTCAATCAGTAATGTTAAAGTTATTATTATGCCTACCGCCAATTTTTTCGTTTTAATTATTTAATTTTTGTTTATGGTTATTATTTAAATAGCTTAAACTCTTTTAAGAATTAATTGAGTTGTAGCAAACAGTGCATACTCAGTAAGACAAAGACACAATAAAAAGAAAGAAAAGTATTATTATAGTTGTAATAATGGCATGACGTACTAAAATTTTATAATGCAAAATGAAAAATGCAAGATAAAAACGTTATACAAAAGATAGTATAAGAGACTGGAGCAAGCTGCTATGTAAATGAAGTTTTGTCATTTAAATATTCTTCAATAGTGTAATATCTCTTTTTAAGCAAGATACTTTTTAATTTGGTTTTATATTTAGTGAAAGGCAGATCTAACATTTCATTCGGAATCTTATTGAAGAAGCGTATATCAACCCCCAAGAAAGAGGACAATACATTTTGCAATCCAAAATATGGCTACCTGTATTGAAATTGTGAATATACACAAATTAACTTACCATCTTCTTATTATCGCTGAACCCGATACCGGTCCAATGCTTGGTCTGCTTAGTCTTTATGGTGAACCTCACAGAGTCCTTGCCCCTCTTCTGACCCAAGTACTCCCAAGAGGCGAAGTACTCGCACGTATTGTTCGCAGGGTCGCAATCGACAGGCAGTTTCCATTGACCACCACATTGGTCGGGTAAGGCTACAATGCCTCCGCTACGAGATGTCTTGGTTTCTTCTGTTTAAAAAAAAATAACTTTTATGAAGTGTTGTAGCAGCTAGCAGACTGCCTAAGCGATGTAATCTTGGCAAGCCGCCTTCGCGTTATTCGGCGCCCCTCTCCCGTAAGCAGCTACGCTAAGCAGCTACGCTGCCAACAGTCTGTTTCAGTCACCGCGCGAGTACACTCCTGCCGCGGTTATCATGCAACGCTCGAAAGCATTTACTCGCAGTGCTTGACTTCTATTGTTACGTGCGAGCGGGGTAAGCACTTAGGATTGGAAGAAAACACCAGTTGTTAACTAAACGCTTTTATTGACTTACACAGTCGCAGTTGTCCCTACACGTACAACTAACGACGCTCTGTCCCGACAATAAGATGTCTCACTCACAATACCGTCGCCGATATTACGTAAACCACCTCCTGCTGCTGTGGTGTTCACCCTCGAACTTACCGCGCGTAGCTCGCTTCTGGACCACCTTTTAACTACGCTACACTCCTCCTTCACTCAACTGCTCACTAAATTCGCCACTAATCTCTTTTTACTAAACTCGTCACTGTCTTCTACTAAACTCTTCTTTCAACTCTTTAAACTTGCCACTATCTTCTATTAAACTTCTCTTCCAACTCTTTTGTATCGCACTTGTCGCTTCGCTATCTTCAACTGAACTCAAACTGCCTGGTAGGCGCGCCTTACGCTGCTTATATACCCGGAAGAATCTTCTAGAACCCATAATTTCTATCTTCTTTTCGTTGTTCTTTTATTTACTATCTATCCCTTTCTAAACAATCTACCTCTGTCTTTTCCTTCCCTAACCTTCTATTACAGAACATTCGTTCATCATCTATCCCTTTCTAACATCTATCTATCTCTGTATTTTCCTTCCAGAACCGACTAGATTGTTCCAACATCACTCGCCACACTATAATATAAACTTTTTCAATATAAAATGTGTCACAAATAGTAGTTTCATTACACAAACCGACATCCATACACCACAGTGTGTATATTTTTATGACTACGATTTTTCCTATTGCGATTGGCAAACAGGCTTACGACTCACCTGATAGAAAGTGGTTACTGTCCTGTATAGGCGTTTTGCAACACTTTAGGATGGGATAGAGGGGATTAAATACGAGGGACGGGATAAAGAAAATCAGATAAATCCCATTTTCTGGTATGGGTTTGATGGGATGGACTAGTGAATGGAATAAGGATAAATGGAATGGGATAGGGGGATAGAATAGGATAAAGGGAAAGGGATAGGAAGGATGTGGTATAGGGTTTGGGAAAAGGGAATGGGATAAGGGTCGAAGATAGGAGAGATAGGATAAAGGGGGTGGGATAAGGGCGATGACATAGGAGGACGGGGAAGTGGGCCACCGGAACTCTCGTTACAAACGAACGTACGAGACACGATTAGCTCACGCCTTTCACGTTGATATTCTGTGTACGCGTGGTATCACACTGATCGAGCCGGCCCTAAGAGCTGTAATCAAGATAATGATTCCAACATGGCACCACCATGTCAGAATATGTTTAACAATACAGAACTATTAAAGACTTACCAAAGAAGTTGATCGCTGCCACCCCCCTTTGCGCCCCGTGGCCGTGGTACTTGAGCTCGTCAGGTCGATAGAAGTCTCCCACTGCGGCCGTCCCCCTTTCCAGGCCCGATGGGGGGTTGTGCACGTACTTGCCAGGCTCCTGGCCCCTGGCCCATATTACGTGCATCATGTCGTCTACGAAAGAATGGTCTGTGGCTTCCTTTGCCTTTAAACAAATATAAAAAACATGCTTTAAAAATAAAACCGACTTCAGGCTAAAAAAAATATCTTCTACAACATCTCGAAGTCGGTACGTCTTGCAGTTGTTGTTCATTTTTATGGTTTATTTGGCACCGACTTCAAAATGTTGTAGAAAATTATTTTTATTTTGCTTTTTAATTTGAGGTCGGTTTTGTTTTTGTTAAAAAAAACTATTTTTCAGTTGCTTGAATAACTTTAGAAATAATGTTTAAAGCGCGTGTAGAAATTGTATTACTGACACCCGTATACAAGTTTCCCTTTCGTAGAATGTAGACCTCGGCGCTCTTTAACAAGGATCACCCTCGATTTCCCTGAGATCCACTCATCAGATCCTGACTCGGTGACAATGTGAAATGTGAAAATCGGTAAACAATTGAATGAGAAATCGCGTAATGTTACGTCACGTACATGGAATAATTTATTGCGACATAATCAGCAAGGTTAATACTAAGTAGTCCATGTACGTGCCAAAATCTGTCAATACAGAAAACAGAAACCTTCGGAGAATGCATCTACAAATATGTTTAGGTTTTACATACTTTCACGTAGCAGTAAGATTTTTGTATATATTTGTGTTAAGTTTATTGTTAAATTAATTAAACAATAAATTATTCCATGTACGTGACCTAACACGTAACAATCATACAAAAAAAACATACAGTCGAATTTAGAACTTCCTCCTTTTGGAAGTTGGTTAAAAATATAGAACTTCGAGACATACATATAAAAAGACACACGACCTTTACCATTTCTCTTTTATGACAACTGTTATAAGATGTCCACCACAGTAGTCAAGAGAACCATAGTGTATATTAATATGAAATAGACAATCGTCATAGATAATATTTTTAGTCTATTTATCAGATGATTCGATTTATAATTAAATTACCATTTTCTACCGGTTAGTTAATTTTATAAGCCCACTAAATTATCGTCTAGATAATTTAGTGCATCAGTAACTAATTATTATAATTGTTTTTGTGATCCTGGCAACACTATGATGTCATTGCTATTTTTAACAATGATGCAATGTTATTTTTTTGTAGGGTAGTATTTTCGTATATAAAGGCGTAGTGGCGTGTAGACGGTGTTCATTGCTTACTGTGCTGTGTGAATATTCACATCAAAGGCTGAATAATAAAGGGGAAACCCTGCCCAAATAGTTAATATTTGGTATATTTAGTACTTTCTTACCCAAATCTCTCCTTGCATTTTACACAACTCTTACCTTAATCTTTCTTCTGAACATTATGGTTGTAACTCCATTCTCTTCGAAGCCTGACGATGCTGTGACGTCGTCATGCCCTCCCCAGAACGTGTCCACGCGTGGGGTTGACCTAAAACACATTATTATTTATTTAAGTTTATGGCTTGGCAGCTAGGCCTTTAAGCCAGATCTCAGATTATAATGTAGTTTTTCATTTTATTAAGCCTATGTGTAGCACAGCTGAGCTGTAGGTTATCAGCTGGTGCCATTCAACGAAGTTCTTGTGAGAACTCGAAAGGCCACATTTGGCTATACAGTTCACATTTCTCATAAAACACAATTGCTACTCAAAAACGATCAATATCCTACAACTATTGTTCATTTTAGAGTAATATTACATATTTTTAGAAAATCAAACTGCACAGCACAACATCTTTCAGTTCCCGCCAAAAACTCCATCTAAAACACATTATCAAATGGAATTACAGAAAAATAATAATGGCTTTAACCCTTAAATAGATTTTGACTGTTTTAAAGGACATACCAATAAAACACAACCACGTGCAATTTGAGCTAGCTCTTGTGTGATTTATGCACTGTATATCGTTTATTATCGTCGTCAAACCGCGCAAATATGGAGCCTTAGCAAAAGGTTACACATTTGTGCCCTTTGGGGTTGAATCATTAGGCCCGTGGCAGAGTTTCTTTAAAGACGTCTGTAAGAAACTCTTTGAGACTACCGTGATCAGGCTCATATTTCGTATACAGATTTATTTTTACATTATAAAATATATATTTATATATTAGTGTGTTATTTTTTTCAAAAATTTTTTCGAAATTTTATCAAATCAAATCATTTTGTTGCGAACTAAGTGTTACATAGGTCTTATTCAATATAACTGAGAACTTATTACTTAGCTGGCCTTTCATAGCATCGCAATATAAACTTACTTAACCTATGTTTGTATAATATTTAATTTGGTGCCTTATATTTTATTTAAATAACACGAAACAATATTTTCTTAATTATCTCTCATTTAAATATTCTCGGACGCTATAATAAGATTTTTTTGTCAACCATTCGAATAATTTTTGTTTAAACATATTCATATTATTTTCATGCATTATATTACATGGTAACTTATTATATATTCTTGGTGCCATCCCAAACACGCTTTTATCATATAATGCAGTTATATGCGGAGGCATACAAATTTTATTCTTATTAATATGTCGGGCACTTCTATAATTGTCAAATAATGTTGGGTTGTTTTTCATTAACATGATAATTGATATATAATTATTTATTTATTGTATATGTCGGGGAAAAAATCTCCTGAAAGTTACAGCCGTTAATGTTAATTACAAGTAATTTTCCTGAGCGTGAAAAGATTTTCTATATAAAATACACAGAAATCAAGATAATTTTGTTAAAATTTCTATAACACAGTCGCATTTTATGCTATCACGTCGGGCTTAGTCGCGATTTACGCAGAATTAAACAATCTACAATAGTATCCAATGCGGCAAAAGTGTAACTTATACTGAAGAGTTAGTACCCATCACTGCTATTGATTTGCACCTAAAATTCTAGAACTTCTTAAGGGAGGGTAAACAGCTTCGTTACGTAACGCGTGACGGCGCCAGTCTGTCTGGCTTCCCTTTCTCTCACGCTGCGGCAGCGGTAGGCAGGCTCCTCCTCTCTCACTCTAACCCACAGCGCTAGCCGTATTTCGGACAGAACGTTTTCGTTTGATGTAAATAAATATTAGACATTCCTTCTTAAATAGATCCATCTAGTGGCGAGTTTTGGTACTAGTTGTAAGTTAGCAGTTAACCTAAGTTTATCTATTATGTAATAATATTATGTTAAAAAATTTCCCTGTTAAAATATACTGGTGACCTCAGAAACCGGGCACAAGTCTTTCAAGAGCTAAAGCGTACCGTGTTGCGAGACAGAGGAATTTTTTTTAGTCCATTCTACTTGTGTAAACAAAATATTCTTGATCTTACCTCAATAGAAATATGGATGATTATGGTATAAAGATTTTTGATTGCTTTTTTAACTATTCTTAACTTTAACTTTATAGGCACTAGACGTATTTACACCATACGTATTCATAGCATTATGCTGTGTTGGTAATTGAGCTGATAAAGCGGATGAGCCGTTGAGCTATATTTGTCTATGAATTTGAGCTATTTGAACGAATGAGAGCTGCCCAGCTCTACAACATTCCTTTTCATTCATTATTCATACATAGACTTACCTATCCCTTGTATAATAATCCAATACTCTGTGGTAATTTCCTCTAGCTGTACCAATCACAATGTCCGTACAATCCATGGGGTTGAAATCGAATTTGGGTACATATTCGTGCATCGGATAGTATCCTGAAATATTTATGCTTCATAACATCTTATCATTTTATTTACTTTTCTAATATTAAAGTTACAGACAATATTATATCAAATTTAACAGAGTACCACCTGTGCGCAGAAGGTTTGCCGATAGCCTCATGATGTCACATGTCGATAGTTAGTAGTGTTGACAAAAATAATTACATAAATAGTATAAAGAGGTAAAGTTTGTGACGATCTCTGGATCTACTAAACCGATTTTAAAAATCTTTTACTGTTGGAAAGCTATGTTAACAGGGAGTGTCATATGCTATATAAAATGACGCTATATACCACGGGAGCGGGACAGAGTGCGGGTGAAACCGCGCCGGGCCGCTAGTTGTATATACTTTACATAACTATATACAATAATAGTAAGTATGTAGTCATCGGCAAACCTTCTGCGCGCGGCATATAAGAACTAACATAATAAAACTACTTTTTAACAGTTTTAAGCGCGGTAATTTATTTGATTTTTATTATAGTATAGTAAGAACTAACACCTAAGAGACAGGATCGGCTTAGTTCGGGTGTTAGTATCCAAACGTAATTTTGGTATCAATAAAAATTGGGGCCGGTCGCTCAGCCACTTCTGCCGAGAGCCTTAAACAGCTCAAATATGCAACCCTTGGAACAGGTTACATATTTGAACCGTTTGGAATGGAGACTTTGGGCCCATGGGGGCCAAGTGCCCACAGATTATTTCAAAATATTAAAAAACGTCTGTTCGATACAACAGGAGACCGGAAGGCTGGAGCTTACCTGGCTCAAAGGATTAGCCTCTGTGTCCAGCGAGGTAATGCTGCCAGCCTTCTGGGTATAATGCCCAGCGACAGTGGTCTGGTGGGGCTGGACGGGCGTTAATATAGGTTCTTTTTACCTTTGTATATATATTTTTGAGTTAGGTTTATTTATAGGCTAGTTTAATTTTTAGTATTACAATTGATATAAGTAATAATTAATCACTGGCCCACAAAAAATCGAAATCTGAACACATAGTAGAAGTGAAACTTCAACGGACAAGTGGCAAAACGAATCGCAACAAAACTTGAAGTTTTACGGGCAGATTATTAATGTACTTGCCCAATTTGAAGACCCGCCCGTAAAACTTCAAGTTAAAATTTTGTTCCGATTCGTTTTGCCACTTGTCCGTTGAAGTTTCGCTTCTATGTGTCCCAGCACATATTTCGATATTTCGCAGGTTTACTGAAATTTATGATTCGGTTAGGTTAGGTACATTTTAATGAACGCGTTTTTTATTTAAACACATTTTATTTTATCAAACAAAAAAACTGAATTCGATTCGGTACCAAAAAAACATCCATATACCTTCTACCCCCTCCACGCGGCCGTAACGCTTTTTCGTGACAGAAAAAGTCCTTATACTCCCCGGCTATATAGAAGTTTCACTTCAAAAGTGGTCAGTACTTTTGACCGGACCCATTTATTTCTACGTATTCCGATGCGCCTAATCCGAATCTGGGACCCATTCCCAAATTCGGATTCAGCGAACATACACCCTTAAAATTGAAGCTAAGCCCGCACAACCACAGAGGCCGTCTACCCTTTATATTATAACCTTGACAAATTCTTTAGAAACGATTTCAATAACACGATGTGTTGCTTCTTGAATAATAATATAAACTAATAGTTGCATACAACTTTTTTGCATGCAAAGACGTATTAAGTATAAAAAATGTATTGTAATAAAACAATTTTGTGTCATCGTTTCCTCTGTGAGGCGGCACGAGATTTGACCTAGGTAGTTCGCCGTAACGTTTTGTCGCAACCCTTCAAATTGGGATACCCCTGGGACCAGAGCACCGCACGTCCTTAGATACGATTCGCTTGGGGATCTCATCATCCCCGGTTCCACTACGTCGGGAAGTCAACGTAGCGCCTCATGCTCCACTCTCTACTTTTCGGTCACTGCCTTCTGCGACAGGATGCCCTCGCAGAAGCCACTGCTCTCTTCTCTCGCTGCGCAACGAGATCCCGACCTATTACCGCCATGAATCTCTTTGAGGTCCCCAGGACATTACTCCAATGCAACGGACCGTGTCTCCAGGCGCGCCACGTTCCTGACAAACCGGGGTCCGTTTCCGCCGCAAAATCTGATACAGATACTTACAGCGATGTCCGGTAAGTATTTGTACCATTTTGGATGTGCGGGACATTTCCGGATGCAATGAGACAGATGGGCGCGTATGACCACCACGGACTCCCAGTTTGCCATAAAGGACACCAGGTACTCTATCAATAGCAAGATGCAGAAACCCGTCGAAGTGACTCAATCACCGAGGCACTCGAGTCTCATTCAAATGACGTGAATTCGAATCCGGGCTGGATAGTCTATGCTGCTTCTATTACACAGTATATGTGACCTAATGCTTGGCATGTTCCAATTACCATGTGCTAACATTGAAAGAAAATATCACGCCTACAATTGAGATTACTGATGTGTGAAATCCATCCGCCCTTTACTTACACCGGCAGCTTTCCTAAAATGACCTAAACTATCATTGACACTTGTTTATTAACAGACGTACAAAAAAATTGTGTGTGTGTGTGTATGCAGTTCACACGCAGTAGAAGTAAAACTTCAGAGAATATACTCACAGATAATTCTTCTCTAACTTTTATTAATATAAATATAATTCCTTTAGCCTACATCCCTTAATGTGTTTATTTTTTTAGTGTCGCTTATTCGTTTCATCGAGTTTCAAACCATAACTATTCTAAAGAAATTTCACTTGAGTACTTCAGAAAAGTAACAAACAGTACAAGTTTGATTATTAGTTGAAAAATTTTGCAAAATCTAAAGACAATGTTGTAAGTTTAATTAGAAAAAACATTGAAGAAAATTAGACATATTAAAAGAAAACAGAGTTTTAGAAAACAGTGGAAGTCTCAACAATTAATAACGACAAAGTTCAAATTAGAGTTTCAGTGGGAGATAGAGGGAGATGGATACAGTGGGGAATAGAGACGGAAGCAGAGCGAAGCAGTTAGTTATTAAAGCATATAGAAATAAAAAGTTTATGAAGGATTAAGTTTCCCATGGATGGAGTATGGAAATTGTATGAGATTCCAAGAAGCCTAAACTAAGATTATATCATCAAACTATCATCAATCTGTCACAACTAATGGTTGAAAAATTGATACGAAGTTGAATATCCCTAACCTATAATTGATTTATGTTATTGAAACCTAGAGAAACAATAAACCGATTAAAGAATCATAGCAATATTGTATTTGAAAAACTTTGCGGTTTTTAAGATTTTTTGAATCGTAGACGTAGCAAATTAAGGCCAACAAACTAAGGCCATGTAGGCAAAGCTGCAGTTGTGCAATTTCAAAACCTAGCAACTGATATTATTTTTTAAATAAATGTTTTTGCATTTATTGTCTTATTAGGCATTTGTTGATGTATTGCGTTTGCTCAAACATATAAAGACTGTATCAAATGATGATATCGCTCCTAAGAAGCTTCATAAATAATTTTAAAATTGCATATCACTGAAGTTAATAACACTTTTTGTGTTGTGATATAAAATTTTTAAGAATGCACTTGCTAGGTTTTGAAATTCCACAGCTAACCTGCCGTTTTCCGTTATCATAGATCATAACTAAACAGATGTTAATTGAAACTTATATGAAATCAATTTCAATTTAGAATCAATCAAAATATTGATAGTCTGATGTCTACATACACAATGTTCTTATTTTAGAATTTGGCTGTACTATATATATCTTCAGTAGAATAAAGCGCTTCTTTGATGGTGTTTAAATAATCACAAATGAAAATACAGGCACTACTATTAAGCTCCTGTTTGTAATAGCTCTCTCTATTTTAATAATCACCTAAATAGCAATTCAATAAAACTTTTCAAGCATAAATTTCTTGATAAATATTCAACATAAATACTTAAAGGTTAGATACAAAAACATAAAAAAATTAGCACAACATTAATGAAATGGAATGGGTGCAAATAATTTGCTTTACAATAACAATATATGGAATATATTATGTAAAATGTAAATAAATCGTGAACACTGGTGTAAACACTTGATACACAGAAAAGACGGAGCTTCGAAAATAACTAAACATATAATTTAATAAATGAAAAAGTATGCAACACGTACGAAGTAAAACTTCTTTACGTTAGAGCAACTTTATTTTATATTTAAAATAAATAGATTAAACGTGGTTTAATAGCCAAATGACGAAAACAATGAATCCTTATCATCTCTAAGAATCCCTTCATAGTTCATAAAGTGCCACGCACTTGGCCGATTTTAATAATTATTTTAAAAAAGTATAATAGTTCATATTTCTATAGCAGCGATATGAAATTGTACCGCTTATATCGTCTACCAATTTTGGTACACTCAAGCAACCATGACGGTAAAGCGTTGCAAGACATGATGATGCTTTTTATTTTTATACTCTAAACTGTATACATACTTATACTAAGTTTACCCACTACGTTGATAAAGAAGTTTCACTACAAAAACGGGAAGATTAAAACGACAAAATAGAAAAGGGTTTAAAAATACAGAATCATAGGTTATATCATTGTTCTTGTTACACCAATGTTCATAAATAATAGTGCTTAAGCGTTTGTGCGTTACCTGCTTCTTCTTTAAGTCCCTTCACTAGCAATGTCTCGGGTTCGATTTCCTCTATTGGTATAGAAGCGGGTTCTGGGGAAGATTCCGGCTCGGAATTGGGCTCGGGAGCGGGTTCAGGTTCTGAGGAAGGCTCTGGCTCTGAGGAAGGCTCAGGTTCTGAGGCTGGCTCTGGTTCTGAGGAAGGCTCAGGTTCTGAGGAAGGCTCAAGTTCTGAGGAAGGCTCAGGTTCTGAGGAAGGCTCAGGCTCTGATTTCGGTTCTGAAGAAGGTTCAGGTTTGGACCTTGGTTCTACAATTGGTTTAGGTTCTGGAGCGGGTTCAGGTTCAGACTTAGGTTCTGGAGCGGGTTCGGAAATTAGTTTAGGTTCTGGAGCGGGTTCAGGTTCAAATTTAGGTTCAGGGGCCGGTTCGGGTTCAGATTTAGGTTCTGGAGTGGGTTCAGCTTCAGATTTAGGTTCTGGAGCAGATTCGGGTTCTGAAGTAGGTACAAATTCTAATTGAGTTTCTGGTATAGATTTAAATTTAGGTCTTGGAGCAGGTTTGGGTCCAGGTTTCGGCTCTGGAGAGGGTTTAGGTTCTGAATCAGGCTCAGATTTAGGTTCTGAATCTAATAAATGTTCCGGTATTGGAGTAGAGGAGCGTATAGGCTCTGGTATAGGCTGTCTAAACGATCCAAGTACGCGAAATTCCGGTTTAGAGACAGAAATTGACTTTTGTACTGATCGGTGTGTGGATGTAACTTCCGGGGAGGGTTCTGGTTCCGATTGTGGCTCTGAAGTTGGTGCTGGTTCTGTCTGTGGTTCGGGAGTTGGTTCAGCGGGTGGTTCAGGCTCGGCTTTGGGTTCTAGAGTAGGTTCTGGGTCATAAGCAAATGTAGGCAAGGATTTACCTCTGCGAGGATTTACAGTTACAGGTTCTGATTTAAGTTCTGGCGCAGGTTCTGCAGTAGAAATAGGCGCTGAAATCGAAATTGATTCTGGGATCGATTCTGTAGTTGGGTTTGGCTGTGGAGAGGGTTCCGGTATTATATTTGGTTCTGGAGTGGGTTCCGGTAGTATATTTGGTTCAGGAGTGGGTTCTATAGTTGAACTCGGTTCCGGAGTAGGCTCTATGGTAGAACTTGGATATGAAGACAGATTTGATTCACTTTTATATTCAGCTATCGACGAAAATTCGTAAAAGGGTTCAAGAGTATATACGGTTGTAGAGGTATAATCTGTAGTGGGTTTAAGTGTAGAAGAAGGTTCTAAAATTGGTTCTGAAGTAGGTTCTGGCTCGGATTTAGATTCAGGGGTAGTTTCTGAAATAATATCAGTACCGGACTTAGGTTCTGGGGATAGCTTTGGCTCTAGTTTGGGTTCTGGAGTAGGTTGAGGATTTAAACTAGGTTCTGGAGTAGACTCTAGCCCGTATGTAGGTTCTGGAGTAGACTCTGGCTCAGATTTAGGTTCTGATGTAGGTTCTGGGTCCAATTTAGGTTCTGGCGTAGGCTCTGGTTCAGATTTAGGTTCTATGGTAGATTCTGGGATGGGTTCTAAGGTAAACGTCGCTTCTGTAGCTGGTTCTGTCATTGGTGCTAAAGTCTCAAATTCAGTCGTAGGCTTTTGAGTAGTAGAAAATCTTCTAAGTGCTTTAAACTTTGGTGTCCATTTTGGTCTTTGAGAACTTTTTGGAGGTGCAAAAGTAGTCTTTGGTTCAGGACGTGCATCAAGGTAAGAATAAGATTCTGTCGAATATTTTTGGTAAGGTAAGGTATTTTGGGACAAAACAGTAGTCGATGTGACGACATCTGCAAAAATAACCAGTTAAAATGATATAACCATGCAATATTATATATATACATTAGTTTATACAACTACCGTTAGTTTATTTATTCCTTTTAAGATATATAAATGAATAGATATATTCTGTGCTTTACGCGCTTTCGCGTCTGTGATTTTTAAGTTGTTGTGAGTTATTTTGTAATGTGCATTGAAAATCTACTCCATCATAGTAAATTGATTTTCTATACTTACTTTGTACCTCTGTGGATATCTCGCGTTTCTTACGACCTAGAAATAAAGTGCATGTGATTAAATTACTTTAAACATTGCATTTGTTTCCTGTTGTATTTACTATAGTGTAATACGTGGCCTTTTTTTTATTGCAGGAGTTCAGCAGACAGGCAGACGGCCTACTTGATGGAAAGTGGTTACCGTCACTATGGACATTTGCAACACCAAAGGTGCTACAAATGCGCTGCTGCTCTCTTAAAGGAGACTGGAATCTGGGCACTGATGCCGGAACACAACACAAGGTTGTTATGGCGGCATACTCTAGACCAGGGTGGTCGCCATCCAGTGGAGGAAATACCCTACCACCTGGCTGTGGGTTATTTTGTCGCCTCTTACGACAGGCTGCCCGGCCGCAGGAAATTGTATTCTTTCTCCGTTCCTGCACGGATAAATACGGCCTTTGTACAAAAACCAGCTATTTACACGAGGAATAATTGCATGAAAACAATTTTACTTTCGCCAGGTCCCAGTAAAAGGTGTAGGTCCAAAAACATCACCAATGATACATTTAATCGAAATTACCTCATATTTCAAAACTAATAAACAGATCTTGGTCGAACCAATGTTCTTGAAATTTTGAGGCACCACCTGTTTGGTACCTCTACCTCACTTGTTTCATGTGAGTTTTACTGTCAAGAAATATGTAACTTCAATAATTATGCTTAATTCTTATACTATGGACTAATTAATATATATAAGTTTATATGTATTTAATTTATAAATATGTAGTTTAAGTTCTACCTAATAACCTGCACCACATCGCTAGATTAAGGTTAAATTATTCCTTAAGTGTCAAGTTGCCTGGAAGAGTTTGCTTTAAGCGATAAAGCCGCCTATTGTTTCTACCATGACGATAATGTAATTGTGCATTTTTGAAATTGAATATTTGGTGAGGAATAAAGTGTTATCTATTCTATTCTTGATAAACGTGCAAACGTTAAAAGTAAAATAAACGCTTGGAAACAGTATAAACCCTATAGTGTGAGAAAAATGACTGCGGCATACACAGACAGACGGATGGTTTAGTTATTGCCAAAATGACTAAAGAACCCTAAAAATAAGAAAAGTACCTTAGTCTCTCATGGCCTCATGCAAAGAAATTCAATCCACAACATACCTTTGGAGCTAGAGATCTTGTAAGATATACTTGTCTTCACAGTGACATCGTTCCCTAAGTTCTTGAAATCAATGCCATCGAGAGTGTGCATTGCGACTCGCTTGTTCCTGTCGATTTCCATCGGCACAATCGGTTCTGGGGTTTCGGAACTGGGTTCTGGCTCCGGTTCCGGTTCCGGGTGCGGTTCCGGACTTGGTTCCGGCTCGGCTTTTGGTTCCGGTTCCGGCAAAGGTTCCGGTTTTTGTGTGTTTGCTGAAAATTATATTTACGTTTGTTTAAGTCTCTTGAAGTCGTGGTAGCTTAACGGCTAGCGCGTCCCAAACTCAAAGGGCGCGGGTTCGATCCTGGCCGGAACGCATGCGCCACTTAGGCAGTTTTCTTACCTAATGTGCATATTGTTACAATTACCACGTGTTAACAACGGTGAAGGAAAACATCGTGATGCAACCTGCACATCGAGATAACCGATGTGTCAAACCTGCCAAGCCGCCTTGGACAAACATGGCGTTTATACTGTCCGCTCCCCTATAATGGGAGATCTGAGCCCAGCAGTGGGATATTTATGGGCTGTTATTATTATTTCACATATATATTTATTATAAATCTCTTGAATCATTTTAAAATACGTAATAGTAAATTTTAATACACGTTATACGTGTAATACGTAATATGACGTCTTAAATGAGTTTATTAGTTCATAAATAGATAGATATGGTTTTAACACCTGATTTCATGAGAGAAGTAGTTGTTTGTTTAACTAACCAGTTTTTACTTACTTTCCTCATATTCAAAATGAAAAGTAGTGTTAACCTATTTAGGCACTTGAACTATTAGCGCCCTCGCTATGCCCGAGAGCCAAACCATCTCGTGCCTAAATAGGTCGCTTTCATCCCGTGTGTAAAAACCAAATTAAAAAGTATCTTGCTTAAAAAGGGGTATTACACTACTGAAGAATATTTAAATGATAAAACTCCGTTTACATAGCAGCTCGCTCCAGTCTCTCATACAATCGTGTGTATAACGTTTTAATTTTGCCAAACATGTAAGGAATTTATGGAGATATGTTGCAGTACATACTTTTAGTACGTCTCGTCATTATTATAACAAAAATAATATTCTTTATTCTTCTTTATGAGCATCCACTGTTTGCTACAACTCCATTAATTCTTCGAAAAGTAATTCTGTAATATAATTCTGTATAAAACTTATAAAAAAAGAACTTGAGATATAAATAGAATAAGAAATATAAAGAAAAGCAATTTTTAGCTAGTTTCTTGTCGCTTCTTCTCCTTAACAGCAATAACACGCTGCGAGGCGGTGCACATAGAATAGGAAGTAAGATTAAATTTTAACTTATATGTGTGACCTTCAAAAAGTGTTCTCCAGTGGAACTTATTTTGAATATAAATGAATTTTGAATCAACAATTGATTAATGTTTCAGAATTATTATTTTTGTCTTATTCACGGCCATACGCCGACATACTTGTAATCGATGATTAGCAACATGTTTCTAAACAAAAGGCAATTTGTGAATGAATGACTGAATGAATGTTCTTTATTGCATACATAAGTTGCATATACAATAGGTCTTATCGCCGATCGGCGATATCTTCCAGACCACCTTTACAATAATTAAAAATAATTGAAATAAAATATACTTAACATAGATTACAAAACAAAGAACAAAAATTAAAAGTCAAACAATTGTTAAACTTAAACTGAACTTTAACTTATTACCTTTTTCGGTCATCGGCGGTCCCAATACTGGAAAATGTTTGCACTCTTTCGTCAGTCCACTTGGTCGCCAACCAACACCTAAAATTAATTATAATATTAATCAGCAAAACTTGCAAAGTGCGTGTCGTACTACTAGAGGGTACCGTAAAGATCACCAACGTCCGTCGATTTTTCCTTTCAACTATTTGTTTTTACGAACCTTAAACATACCCCCCCTAACCCTAACCCCTCAAAAAGTATAAGTGTCAGCAAATAAATATATAAATAGATGCATAAGAATAAGGAAAAAGTACGCCAGAACAAATAAATGATAAGCTAGCAATTAGATAAATGGCAATAGATAAATGTATTATTAAAAGTAAATAGCATTATATAAATTAGAATAGGAAGTCAGTAGAATGTTTAGATAATATTTTCTTAAGTTTTCGCGACTTGTATACATAATAAAACTACGTGTTAACGGTTTTAAGCGCGGTGATTTATTTGATTGTTGTTATTCCGACGTTTCGGCCACTTTTCAGTGGCCGTGATCCCGGAAGCCAAAGATGTCAAGTGTCAACGAGTATTGCAAAGTAGCCGAAACGTCGGAATAACAAAAATCACAAGCGTGTGCGTAAGGAGAATATTAAAAAAAAAACCTCAAAAAGTTTAGAGTTAAAATACTGTTTCTTCTGCACCTGGGATAATGGTAGTGTTAGTGGCTGTATCACGAAGATGTCACGATGGGTTTAATGCGCAATTTGAAATGCGACATTGTTATTTTTTTTTACTATATTAATTTAGTGATGATGTCACCATGTTATCCCCATCTTACCCTAATCATACAATCACACAAAATTTAACTCAGTAATATACACAATATATATATACATAATATATATATATTCGAAGCCGAGGATGAACATAGGATACTTTTATCCCGAAAAATGAGATAGTTTCCGGGATAAAAATATATTTGTCTTTCTGTTTGTTATGCTTTTACGGAAAAACTAATTGACCGATTTGGCTAAAATTCGGTATATAATATATGTAAATTTTATGCCGAGGGTGGACAAGGGATATTTTTCATCCTGAATTATAGGACAGATTTTTGGGATAGATTTATGTAAAGGTTATCCCAGAAAATATGATAGTTTTTATTTGTGGTTTGCCACTATCGTCATTTTGTTTACTGTTGTCAATTTGGTCGTTTTGATTGTTTAGGTAGTTTTGGTAGTTGTGGTAGTTTTTGTAGATTTGGTCGTTTGTGTAGTTTACAGAGAGATAGACGGGGATTTATAAATAAAACTAGAACGGGTTGAAATAGGGGATTAAAATTTGTATGGGGGAGCAATCATTTCTCAAGTGCATATAGATACAAAAATTTATAATCTATAAAAAAAAAAATACGACAATTACTCGATCTGTCTGTCTGAATACCGAAAATGGACATAGATACTTTTCATCCTGAGAGATGAGATAGTTTGTGATATAAAATGAAGTAAATCTTCCAAAGGCAAATAGCACCGACATAAAAATATAATACAATGTAACCTGTATTAACGCCCGCTCTTTAAACAAGAGGCACTAGTTTGATTGAGTAAACTCTAGTATGCATATATATCAGTTAATTAGAACAGATAGTGCTCTTTAACTCTTCTTTTAAAGATGGTTTCCGACGGACTATCTCGGATCAGATGAGGGAAGGGCGTCCCATAGTTTGACTGCATGAACAGAAAACGGACCGTTATAACATGCTGATAAATGGGGGCTTTAAGAAGAAGAGATTTAGACGTTCTGCAAGACATGTCTGGGAAAACTAGGAAATCAAATCGTTGAAGATAAGAGGCGAAATGAGGATTATGTAGAATATTAAATAGAAGCCATGTGAGTTGTATAATAAATAATTTAAAAATATCTGAACTCACCAGCATAAGAAGTCCCGTTGACCATCATGATGAGCTCGATCTCGGCCTCCTCCTTCAATATCCTCCAGTACAAGTTGAAGCTCTTCGACAGTTCCCTCTTGCTGTACAACTCTAGGTTGATTTTCTTATCTTTCCAGGGCGCCTCTGCACGCAAATAGGAGGAACGAATATAAGTACTTAGATTCGGTCAAGTTGGAAATGAAACAGGCCAAGTGTGTGTCACTCCACGCACATTGAAGTGTTCCCTAGATGTGCGTCTAAAATCTCAAAATATGCTTTTTAGATAGACAACACTTTATTATACATCAAAACATAGAAAAATACAAGAGATAGTACAACAGGTGGCCTTATCTTCTTATCTTTCTTATCTTCCAGGCAACCCTTGGCAGGGATTATTCATGACGATTAATGGACCCTATTATGAAAGTGCGTGCGATTAAAGAAAAAGTCGTGGAAAACTGTCGTTGGGCGTGTTGTTTCTTCACGATAACGCTCCCGCTCATCGATCGGAAGTTGCGCTCAACGCAATCCGCTGTGCTGACTCCAATCTCCTTGACTACCCACCATATTCTCCGGGCTTAAACCCAAAGTGATTTTCACTTATTCCCAAAATTAAATGAGGCAATTCGTGGAACTAAATTGCACGATAATGACGCGGTTATGGGTGCCGTAAAAGAGTTTTTCGAGACTCAAGAAAAGCATTTTTTTTCGTAAGGAATGAGGGAGTTAGATTTACTCTAAATGCATTCATTGCATTGGAGGGAGACTGTAGAAAAATAAAATATTGTTGTTTAAATTTTTACACTTTTAATATTGATTCTAAGAACTTTTTCATGCACCTATGTACATAAGTACGTCGCTATTTCTTCAAATAAAAGCTTTCTTTCTCCCTTACGTGAAAAAAATCTAGTATGTTTTTGATTTTAAAAAATTATATGTATTTCAGAATCAGCACACAATGAATACTTTCATAAAAAAGGAATTAAAAACAAAACCGACTGACTTCTAACTAAAAAGCAAAAAATGTATATTTTCTACAACTTCTTGAAGTCGGTGCTTTTAACTAAAAACAGTTTGAAATTGGTTCTGTTTTTGATGAAAACATTTTTTCTTATTTTTTTCTTTTTATTTACTTGATTAGCTTTAGAAACAATATTTTAAGCGCCTGTAGAAATTGTACTACTGACAGGCGTATAGAAGTTTGCCTTTCGAAGAGTGTAACCGCTCGGCGCTCTTCAACAAGGGTTGCTCTCGATTTCCCTGGGATCCACTTATCAGATCCGGACTTGGTGACAATAGGTACAATCCTAGCAGTATACTCTTTCGACAAATCAAAAAAAAAATCAATCCACAATTGCCCGAGAAATCGCGTAACAAACATATAAAAAAATACAGAATCGAATTGAGAACCTCCACCCTTTATAAGTCGGTTAAAAACACACGGACGGACATGACAAAGGTATTAAGGGCTCGGTTTTTGACAAAAGTTCTACGAAATGTGAATAAGAGAGCAACACTTACTCTTATTACAACCCTTTCCATAGAATCCGAGTGGGCAATAGCACGCCTTAGTAGGGTGTTCCGTCGCGTTAAGGTCGACGCATTTGCCACGAAGTCCACAGTCACTGTCTTCAGCGCATTCGTCGCTGAATTGGCATCGTGACCCGAAGTATAGTTTGTTGCACTTGCATCGGCCGAGAATATGAAAGCCATGGCCTGAACAGGTCTCGTGGTAATCTTTGCCTGTAATACATAACGAATACATAGATCAATATTTAGGTAATTATTGTAAAGTAGTTGTTTGATACAATTAAAATACTAAAAATAAACTAAGCTATAAATAAATTATTATAATATATGTAGGCTATGTAATAAATCGCTGCCAGAGGGAAGCTTGCCCAGAAAGCTGACTGCGTTGCCACAATGTACGGCAATGCTGTTTCGCTGTACGAAATACGAACCAGCCTTATGATCACGGGTGTTATCAGAGTTTCTTACGATTTTCTTTGAAGAAGTAAGTTCTTCCTAATGTTCCATATTATTTATATTGTTATTCAAAAATGTTATAATAGAAACATATACATACATTCTTTCACCTTCTCCCAGTAATTTGGGGTCGGTACAATAGGACTTTCCCTTGCGTATTTTTCTTTTCTTCTTTTGTTACATCATAAATCATCATCTTATCCTTCACACAATCCATTCATCTCTTTTTTGATCTACCTTTACAGTTATACACATCAGTCTTCAAGCTTAACAATCCTTTTCGTCACGTGACTTTCATCCTTTAACGAGTACATAGATTATTACTTGTGACTTCTCGGCATTATTATAAGACACAATCTTTTGTGTATCAATATACTAAACCAGCCTGTATATATTAATACAGGTAACAGTTTACTAACACTTAAAATTACATAAATGTTACATAAATAACATAAAAAAATCACATGTCGATTTTGGCCAAGTAACCTGAAGCCAAATAGCCTTTACGAAACTGTGATTTATTATTATTACAACATACATTAATTTAAATAAAGAATGTCACGTGCAAATTTGGATAATATCTTCAATCAGTGTCGACTTCACTTATAAATGTGATTTGTAAATGTCAACACCCCGATTAGACACATCTGGAAAACTCTTTTATTATTGCGAAGCTGGCAAACGTGCAGACAGTTAACTTATGGAAAGTGGTTAACATCGACTATAGACGTTTGCAACACCAGCAGCGAATCCAACTTATTTCCAGGTTAGGATAGAGGGTGTGGGATATGAGGAATGCGACAAAGGGGATGTGGTAACATATCCCATCCCAGATAAGACAATATAAGATAGAGATAAGATAAAAAACTGTCAGTAGTAGGAATGCACGTCACAAGTGAAAAATTTGTTTGTATCTGAGCGTGACGGTCGCGTGAGTTCAGTGCTTCTCCCCATCTCAAAAGTACCCAGCGTGCCTAAAGAAGTTTTCATTTCAAAAATTCATTTACATCGGTTCAGTCGTTACGAAGCCACGGAGCACATTCGAGATAACCTTTGAGACGGACAGACAGACAACATTTCGAAAAACATTAAAATCATAGAGAAACACAAACTTTATTTATTAGTTATTATAGATTAGATTAGATATTATAGATTAATTTTGTAATAAGATGTTCTAAATCCGCCTAAATTAAGGTTGTAATGTCAATAAAAACATATCTAGTTAGTTCAAAACTAGGTGCGTCAATAAAGAATGCGCATTATCAAATAAAGTTGTCTCCCTTCTCAAAACTAGTTTCAACAATCGGAACAATTCATTTACATGATCGAGTATTGCATTCCAAATATTATAATGGCTTATGCAAATAGAAATTGCGTGTTATCTGTCAAAATAATATATGATTCATTAGCATCTAATGCGGCCACCGCAACGAGAAGATCGCCTTGGTATATTTAATTTAAATGAAATAGTTAATCATAAATGACGACATTTTTATGAGAACTTAAAAAAAACATTTCTTTCCTCAAAGGATCCTCTGAAATTCAAATTCAAGAGTTTTTATTCAAACTAAGTTACACTGGGAAACATATTTAGAAGATCAGACATATAAGTTAAAATTTAAACCTACGTCCTATTAGTACAGTCGCGGTATGAAAAGGTTCGTTACCTTAATGTCGACTTTTGCTTGCTCGAGTACAAGAAACAGTAAGTACTACCAACATTTGTGAATAAATGAACGGAAAGAAGTGAATAAAGGATTAGTTAGTAAATGCGATACCGTCATATTTACTAATGTTTAGGCGATATTTGTAACAGGTATGCTGTAAGTTACTGGACATTTTAGATTGCAAACATTAATTGACGGTACTTTCAAGTCATTTATAATATTTAAGCGGTGCGTGAGGACAGACAGACACAGTTGTTCTACCATTCGCCAGGCTTTGCACTCTTCGGCAAATTGAGTAAGTTAAATGTTTATTTCTGGAAATTTCCTTGTGTGATTTGATAAATGTGTTTGAATGTGTAAAATTGAGATGATATAAAGACTCTTAACTGCGAGGCTTGGGGTGACTAGAACGGGAGGTTTTAAGTCACCGGGCCAGGTTGGGCCCATTCTTTATGTCATCTTGGTAACATATCCAAGTGTGTCATTACTCGTTATCAAATGATTGAATACTTATTCTTACTATTGTTTCTGTGGCTACGATATTTGTATTTATTGTCAAATAGTTAAACATAATTTTCTGTGGAACGGTCTGTTCTGGGACTTAGTATGAAAAGGTAACACGTACTCGCGGAACGTTAAATCAATCAATTTGAAAACTGGCGAACCTTTTCATACCACGACTGTACACCGCTCCGCAACGTGTTATCGCTGTTTAAAGAGTAGAAGCGGCAAGAAACTCGCCAGCAACAGATCGAGCTAAAAAATCTTTTGGTATTTTTATTGCAAACCTGGCAAACAGGCAGACGGTCCAGCCCCTGGAAAGTGGCGAAACCAACGCGTTTCCAGCCTTTAGGATGGATGGCCTTTAGGATATACCTCTGTATAAGGTAAAGGGATGAAACAATACGAATGATATAGAACTGAAAATGAATGTATTTATTTCAAAATGGAATCTTACAGATTACTTATTGAAAATCATGACTACCACCGCTTCCAAAGCAATTTTAGATACTGTTAAAGGAAAAGAAGCGGTGCTACAAACTCCCCACCAACATATCTGTTAAGCACTTCTATAAATATTAATTTGTTGTGGACTGTAATTATTTTAATTATAAAAGAAAACTGCACGTGCGTAATAATATAAAGACGATCTTTAGTAGGGGGAAAATACACAGATAAAAAAACAAAGGAACATCTATGTCCTAATTAAAAAAAAATGTATATTTGGTGGCCAGTATTATGCCGCACCAGATGAATAAAAACTATTTGTTGGAGAGATTCCAACAATATCTTTACTTCGTATTTATTATTATTCGTGTTTTTTTTTTAAATGTAGTTTAAATACTAATACAGTGTTTGTCAAAGTAATTATTATAAATAATTACTGGAAGAGCTTGGTAGCGATAGCATTGTTCCCATTCGGTGCGGTCGTCTAGAAAATCTTTAGTCGTATAATAAAGTAAATAAAGCTTAATTGCATAAGCGTTGCTTTACTAATTAGATTAAATTAGCTCAAGGCTCTTGTGTTGTTCTCATGGCAAGCTGGTTTTGGCACCCCGGCGTACAATATGCTTCAGATGGCCCTGAATGACATTTCTGACAATAAACTATTATTCAGTTTTATTATGGTCTATGGAAGTATAATTTACAATTACTATAATGTTTTTTTTTATCGATTTAATGATATTTTTATGCATAATTTAAAAAAAAATTAGCATTCGTCGCTTCTTCTCTATATAAACTATAAGTGTGCGAAATTTCATACTCATCCGTTCGCGCAATTTTCGTAAAAAGGGGGTACAAAGTTTTTGCTGGACGTATTAATAAATATATAGATGATACACTTACGTGTTACAATATCGATGTCGGCACATGACCAGAATCTGTAATTGGCCCCCCATTCGCCAGCCTCCCGCTGCAGCTGAAGAGTGCAGTTCTCGCATGTAAAGTCGCTAGGCAGGCGAACCTCGTACTTCTGAGCGCTAGAAACGTTTTAATATACCGTTTATTATTACACAAATATTAAAAATTAAAATAAGTAGATATAATTAAATTATTTCATGAAATAAATAATTCCACTGCGGTCTTGAAATACTGTTTTTATACTCTAGACTCTAGACGAATTTCTCAAACAAGTGGTTGTCGTTGTTATCTATAATGTGAAAGCTTAATAAAAACAAAAATTACATTAATTATAAAAGACCACGGGCCATAAAAATGGCCAGGACTTTTGGAGGGCTTGCGTGGGGGCCATGGGAAGGCCAACACGTAGAGGCCCCTGGACAAATTTAATCTAAATGTAAATTATTTTTATTATTATGTTTCTCAATTAGAATATTAATGTAAATTTAATTTATTTACCTACTTTAAGTTATTCGCAGTTCAAACGCAGTAGAAGTGAAACAAAATGTGACAAAGGGTGGTAGGGATTCTAAATTTCGTGACGTCACATTTCATATAAAATATCGTTATAATGTATTAAAGCTTTAAAACACGAAATTTGAAGTATTAACGAAAAACTTCAAAACATTTCCAACTCTATCTGTATGAGTATAGTGTTTAAATTATATATAATAGCGGTTTCACCAGCGTGGTGATGGAAAATTGTTTCTCTATAAATTATAGCCTATGTGTCATTCTGATGTGTAAGCTATATTGTAAAGTTTCATCAAAATCCATTCAGTAGTTTTTGCGTGAAAGAGTAACAAACATACATCCATACATAAGCTTTCGCGTTTAATACATTATCTCGTAGGCTTAGTCTTATAGATTTATGTGTTTATCTCTTTTTAGTATCGCTTTTTCTGTTGAGTTTCACGATTCTAAAGAAGTTTCACTGCAAGTTTCACGATGTTTCCCATCGCCGTCAACACATCGTTATCGTAACAATAAGCACATTCGTAAATCTTATATAATTATGATTTTCGGTCAGCATTTAAGAAGACAATTTGGGACATGAGTTTAACCGGTAAGCTACCGTGCGTTTTTTTTGTACTGCTCTGTGTTCACCGTGGTAAATCAATGAGGGTGAACAATATTTACAAACTGAATAGTAACTCTTTACAGTAATATACATTAAGATAATATCCATGACACCTGATTTTATGTCTCAATATTTTTCGGAATTTACGTACTGGTCCATAAAAAAGGGACATAACTGTTGTATCACGGCCTCTGTGGTAGAGCGGGCTAAGCCTTTGCCGGCTTACCTCACTGCAACGCAGAGACTCCGGGTTTTATTCCTGGTATAGTAAATTTCGGAAATGTATTTTCTCCGTTATTTACTATGGTCTGGGTGTCTGGAATCGGCCCCAGAATGGTCCGTTGTATATTAACCATAACACAAGAAATGTGTGCGTTTGTCTGTCGATTTATTATTTATTATTGTTTTATTTATTATCAGATAAAACTTGAAAGAGCCCAAAGACTTATTCTAAAAGTTAGCTATAATAAACCTCACTTATTTTCAACTGATGTTCTGCATAAAGAAACTGATGTTTTCACTGTCAGGAAGCTCTTCTTTTCTTAGAGATTTCTTCTCTTAAAGATTATAGTTAGGAAACATTCCCTCGTACCACTAAATAAAGACCATTATAAGGAGGACATACGTAGAAGTTACATGGTTTGCCAGCAGCCATCGGTAAAGACATCGTTTACATAACATTTTTTTGAATTTTTGAGTAGTACTTTATACAATATAAAATTAACAAACCTTTAAAAATACATTCCATGCGCAAAACAAATTGTAGGAAAGTTTTAACGTCTTGGTTACTGACACTCAGTTACTGTTATGAAGAGACTGAAAATTTAACTAGACAGAATATATTATCTATACATATAATAAAATTGTACAGGTCAAATTTATGTACAATGAAAAAAAATGCTAAAAACCGAGTCAGGGGGATGTAAGAAGTGAAACGGAACTAATTTAGATATTTCGAATTTTTTGTTTCTCTGTTTGTACCGGCTAATCTCCGAAACGACTGGACCGATTTAAATGAAATTTTGTATGGTGGTAGCTTATATCCCTGGTCAACATATAGGATACTTGTGATCCCGTTCCCGTGGGATAGTTAAAAAACCGCATCACGGGGACGAAGTCGCGGGCAACAGCTAGTAACATAATAATAATAATTAGCATTTATAACATACCCTTATTTAGTGCATATACACAATCACACACAAACACTAAACACATACTCATACTCTAACACACAGATGCTTAAACACATCCTCATAAACGCGCGCGTGCACTTACGCGTGCATTCGCTTATTCATCTAAGCATAAAAATACACACTTTATATATTTATATTTACATTTTTCATTAGTTCGATTTCTTAAGAAAACTATGTACTGTACGAGAGGCGGAGGCCAGAAGTTTCCATAGGACGGGGTTTCCTCAGTTTGGACTCCTATCTCCCTCTACGCCATTCTATAAAATTTTTGTGTATCGTATAAGTAAAACTTATTTATACGTTTCGTTTTTGCCAAAATGCCTACGGAACACTTAAAAACAATTTAACACACAAAATCTACAAAGAATACAATATGAACGGAACTTACGTGACGTCATCTCGTACAAATTCCGTGCCCCCAGCTCTCGGTGTTAAATCTAGAAGTGGCCTCTCTAAGTAGTCCAATATCCTCAAACTAAAACCACCCTAAAAAAGAAATTATTCTATTTCAAAAATAAAAATATAGAAAAAGCTTGCGCCCAACGTGGGGCTCGAACCCACGACCCTGAGATTAAGAGTCTCATGCTCTACCGACTGAGCTAGCCGGGCTTGAGAGAACAAACCAAAATAATGAATCACTTACTCGGTGAGCGTACGCTAAATGCCAATGTACTGTGAATGTTGAACCGGCGATGAATGAAGTCTTTATTGACCCTGAAACAAAGCAATATCCGATAATTATATAAAATGTATTTAAAAAGTTCATTTACCCAAACGACCGATAGTGAACCGGATTTATTTACTAGAATACACACAAGGTTTCTAGTGAAAAATAATAACAAACAATTATAACATTTTACAAAACTTCACACTACTGAGAAGTTTCATTTTTCTCTTTTTAAATTGTGGCAACAACCCCTTTGGCACTGATTTTGTCAATTTCTAAGCAAGAAAAAACAGATTTGATCCATAATTTAATGTAAGTCATAAAACAAGATTTTAATCGGTCATTTGTACACATTTCAAATCTGGATTACTTTAAAATAGATTAATTCAAAACACTGCCATCTAGTAGCAAGTAGTAGTATTAAGTGTATCCTGGTTATGTTATGAGAATAATCATTAACCAAGATGTCACTAGTTAACTTTAAAACCTGGTTTTACGATAAGAAAAAAAACTGGTTCTCACGCAATTTTTTTTGCCCACATTCTACAAAATATTTTAATTACACATACACAGATTCTTAAGATTCTCACATATTAATTACACATTTCGTAGTTTGGAATTACTTCATTGGCGAAATAGAATTCTATTCAAACATTGGGCAATACAGCAATTTCGTTCGTATACAAATAGATTTACACATTTTATTTGTTGCTAAACTGTCGCTTCGGCTTTACCAACCAAAGTAAAGAAAACGATACTGAGAACCCCGCATCCAACTGAAAAAATATCCGGCGGTGGACAGTAAATAATAGTTCAAAGACCGACCAGAATGGCGCTGGTGTAGGCAAAGACAGTATAAGTCGTGCGCAGAAGGCTTGCCGATGGTCGCCCCTCCCGCTTCCTACTATTGGAAGCGGGGCTTACCTAAGGCTACGTTCCATTAGGGACTCACAACGACCACGTTCCACTTGTTTGCCGGCGTTACAATCGTAAGCCCAAGTGGAACGGCTATTTGACTTACCTCTTGACATGGGTTGTTGTGAGCGTTATGTGATCATTAAAATGATGACGTCATTAGACGCTTTCGCAACGACCGCGGTCGCCTTATAGAACGGCTAACTGAGCATTTTGGGCGTTGTGAGCTACTAATGGAACGCCCTGTTTGTAGTACTAAGGGCCATATTAGACTATCATAGAAATATGATCATAGAAGTAAGAGTCATTTCTATATGTAGAACCTATAGTAATAACTACATATGATTCATATTCTCTATGATAATAGTTAGGGATCCCTATTTGACAGCAAGCGTACAAATATGATCATATCATGCGTCTAACCTCAAAAACTACGTCGAAATTCTTGCATTTTGACGCCATTTTTGAGGTTAGACAGATGATATAATCATATTCATACGCTTGCTGTCAAATAGGATCCCTAACTATTATCACAGACAATATGAATCACATGTAGTTATTATACCATCATAGGTTCTTCATATAAAAATCACTCATACTTCTCTGATCATATTTCTATGATAGTCTTAAGGCTCTTAGTGTTAAAGATTTAGGCTGTGGTCGAATGAGTCTTATTTAAAGCGTTAAAAAATAACGTCATTATCGCATAACCATACTAGTGTACCTGGATATTTTATCTGTCGTTATATAACGTCATTAAAACTCTCGAATCTCAAACAACGCCAAATCGACGTGAAACGGCCTATATCTCTACCCATCATCATCATCATCTCTATCATCCCAGAAGAAGCCGCACCATTATACGATATTTTACAATTACAGCATTTACATTTTTTTTATTGCATGACAGCACACAAGCAGACGGCCCTGCTGATGGAAAGCGGTTACCATCGCCTATGGACATTTGTAACACCAAAGCTGCTACCAATGTGCTGCCGCTCTCTGAAAGTAGACTGGCACCTGACCACTAATGCCGGCACATAACTGAAGGTTGTTTTGGCGGCATACTCTGGAGCAAGGGTGGTAGCCATCCAGGCGCGAAGATACCCACCCTACCACCTGACTGTGGGGTGTTTTTGTCGCCTCTTACGACAGGCCGCCCGGCCGCAAGAAATTGTATTGTTTCTTCACACCTGCACATATGCAAACATGCAAAACGCATTGCATAATATGCAAACATAATAATTAATTGGACATTTACGTATTATCTTGAATACAGCTCTGTTAGTGTCGGCCCGATCGGTGTGATCCCATGCTCTCACAGAGTATCGGCGTGAAATGGTTAGCCTTGGCTAATCGTGATTCCTGCGATGAGCGACTGTTCCGATGACTCATTTCTCCCTCCCATATGCCAAACCCTATTCTAATGCCACATTCAATACCTTTCATCCGATCCCTCTTTATCCTCCCTCTCTTCTCTCCCTCCTCTTTAAAGGCTGGCAACAAGTTAGCTTCGTCTCCGATGTTACAAACATCTGCCAACTTCGCAATAAAAAACATATAATAGATAGCTTAATTTTTAGATTGTTAATCATCAATTACATAACTGTTATTATCATTTCTCTATCTTTAAAAACATACTCCAACCCTTGAAAGACGGTTGATTGCGACCGTGACAGGACTCGAACCTGCAATCTTCGGATCCGAAGTCCGACGCCTTATCCATTAGGCCACACGGTCTACGGGCAAAGGTTCTATTTTACTGAAGGATTTTCACAAGGATGCGCGCGCACGCCAACAAAGACACAACACAAACCGGGTCAAATATGGATGTGGACATACAGAGTAAACTCCATGTAACGTCACTCGATTTAACGATCCCTTAAGTGTCGAAATCACTTGGCTTTGGTTGGTTTAGCTTTTCATCCATACAATGATACATGCTATATAGCATTACACTCACTCTCAATAACGACAGCAATTAAGTAATAAAAGGTACCTTTTAAGTTGCCGAAATTAGTAAAATCTGCGCAGCTGTGTACGTTCTTTTATCGCTTTATTATCCTAGCCCGTAATAAACTCGACTGTCGGCATCATACATACCGAAATTTCTAATAAATTCCGAAATACCTACATTTCTAAGTACTTCCTTTATCATAAAGATGCCTCAATATCGCAAGATATAAATAAAATAAATAAAAAAAATACAACAAAATTACTGGTGCAGCACAAGACATCAGACAAAAATAACAGATTTCTCTCCATTTAACAACTCTCTATAGCGCCATAAAATGCACAGTCCCTTCAGTGTCGTTATATAGACTTTACAATATATCTTATCTTCACATAGTATAAAACAAAATCGCTTTCCGCGTTTGTCTTGCCTGTATATCCGCTAACTCCTCCTAAACTAAGCGTCAGATTTTAAACGGTTTTTGCTATCAGTTAGAGAGTTTTTCAAGGAAGGTTTATATATGTACTACCTTTTGCCCGCACCTTCGCTAGGGATATATAAAAGCCTAATCATATTTTTATATGTAAGTAAAATGGAGCTACGTCCTAGAAAACTCTGGTCTATAGTATAATGAATCTATAGAGAGAGAGAGATAATAAATCAATAGGCTTCTTCGATCCAGCAGATTTCGAAAAATGTATTTGTCTGTCTTATTGAGCATCACGTCAAAACTATTAAATAATAATAATAACAGCCCATAATGTTCCCACTGCTACGATCTGGCCTCCCATTATAGTGGGGGAGAACGGACAGTATACCCGCCACGCTTGTCCAAGGCGGCTTGGCAGGTTTGACACATCGGTTACCTCGATGTGCAGGTTGCATCACGATGTTTTACTTCACCGTTGTTAGCACGTGGTAATTGTAACAATATGCACATTAGGTCAGAAAACTGCCTAAGTGGTGCATGCGTTCCGGCCAGGATCGAACTCTTTGACTTTGGGACGCGTACGCTAGCCATTACGCTACCACGACTATTAAACGGATTTAAATGAAACTCAACACAGAGCTAGTTTTTATAACGCGTTAACTTAAGATAATTTTTATCCTGATTAAAATATTACTACTACCATTGTCACACACATAGTTTCACGTCGCCACACATTCTTTGTCAGAACAGTCAACCAAAAACAAACAAATTGAGTATTTTTTTTTTATTGCAGGAGTTCAGCAGACAGGCAGACGGCTCACTTGATGGAAAGTGGTTACTGTCGCCTATGGACATTTGGCAACATCGAAGGTGCTACAAATGCGCTGCTGCTCTCTTAAAGGAGACTGGAACCTGGTCACTGAAGCCGGAACACAACACAAGGTTGTTATGGCGGCATACTCTAGACCAGGGGTGGTCGCCATCCAGTCGAGCAAATACCCGTAAGAGTATAGAGTATAGAATAATAGAGTAAGTTGGATCACGTGGAAATTAACTAATGCAAAATGAAACAAACTCTATAATGATAATAATTAGTTTCCTGCTCGATAAATATATATATAGTTATGTTTAGTGTTTAATTCTTCCTTTAAACTTATCTTAAAAATAATTTTAATTTTTTTCTGCCATCTGTGGAGGCTTATCAACGGCTTGTCCTTACCTATATATTATCATAGTTTGTAAGATTACAGCTGTTAACCCCCCAAGTATAATAAATTAAAATTGAGACATAGCCAAACGTCTGATGGATGTCTCACGTGACCAAAAGACTGGTCTATACCTCGGGCAACGCATTAGCGCTGCCATTCAGCGAGGCAATGTGGCCAGTCTTTTAGGCACGTTTCTAACTGACAGCGGCCTGATACTAGATTTTATAGTTTAATTGTAGTTTGTATATATACAGTCTACTCTCGATAATTTGGTAAATTTTTCAGGTCCCTTGAAAAATTAATTGGTACCTTCGGTAATTTGAAGTTGGAGGAATATTATCTTGCTCGCAAACATGCGATAATTTGAAGTCCGGGCTTTCCTACTCTCTATAATTTGAAGCGTTTATCATGCATATACCTGTCGTTTGTTTACATACATGTACAGACCTGTCAATTGTTTAAATAAATGAGATATGAGTAAATTCGCATTCCAGTCTTCTTTAAAACGTTAATGAGTCATGTTAATGTTTGATTTGTTCTATTAAAATGAATTCAAGAAAGAACAAATGTCTTTCCATAAGTTCCATAAGTAAACGCATGTTATTTTGAACTCTTGATAATTTTAAATTTATCTTTGGTCCCTTGAGTTTCAAATTATCGAGAGTAGACTGTACTTTATTTCTAGTTTAATTTATGTAAAACTTAAAATTAAGATATACAATTAGAATACCCTACAGCTTAAAAAAAAATAATTAGGTAGTTTCCGTGATAGAAACGCATATAGCCAAAAATATGGCGCTGCGGTCGCGTTTGTTCGGTACCGCTGTTGTAATTCACTAACAAATGGCACCGTGAACCAAGTTTTGCTAGCGAACACTAGTAACTAATAGCTCAGACGAACAAAGTAGGTAGGTAGACCGAGCCCCGACCTCTTAGAGCGAAGACTAAAGGAAACCGTGCAGTGGTTATGTCTTACAACTATCAATACAACTAGACACGTATCAATTTCACCAAGCGATTCTCCAAAAGAGACCGCTATAGGCAGTCATCAAGACATGACAAGTCGCAATACACGCGACAATAACAAGCTTTGTTTGCTTGTCCGTAGAACCGCTTTAATATGGAAAAGTGTATTCTGCATGTACCCAGATTTATTAGGGATGATAACATAGATTTGTTTAAATAGAGGCTACAAAAGATAAAATTTGACAATACATAATATATACTTTGACAAACTTCATTATTCTAATATTTCATTTTTACATTTTTGATATTGTATGCTATATGGAATAAGTCTGTACTTGACATATTAACAATTCTATAATTACTGTCACGTCAAAGTAATATATTTGTTTGAAACATGGACATTTTTGCAGATGTTATGCAAGTGATAAAAGTTACATGTTTCGCCTTTGACAGGCATACATTTTTTTTTAAATTTTGGATACAATCATTTGTAGTCCTTATGGTTATATTATTAATTATTTTACTGATTATGATGCTTTTAGAATTACAACAAATATATAATATTCATTCATGGGTGGATTAGTCTGTGTTTGTTAAGTAGATGCTTTTCAACTTTTAATTACTATTTGCATGCCTGAAAGGGCAAAAACATGTGAAGCATAAAATAATATATTGTCATCTAATGTTTTTACTAACCATGTTTTTAAGCATATAAATAATTTTATTTGATTCGATGTCATATCAAAATATACAAACTTTAGCGAAAGGAGGTAGATAAGTTCTTTGCGCCATAAATAATATAAGAATCACAAAAACATTCCGCAGCCGGTAGGATTCGAACCTACGCTCCCATAGGGAATCTGATTTCGAGTCAGACGCCTTAACCACTCGGCCACGACTGCTTGCAAGCACAGCTCGAAACTATGCAACTAGTTGTATAAAACATTTTCAACACATACCCAAAAAGTTGAATTCCTCTGATTTGGAAATGAATATGACAATTGTTGTTTAAATGATATCTATTCATAAACTACCGTATTTGGAATTTTGTCTGTTTCAAAGTTTAACTGAAATAGCCTTAAAAACAATGCAAATTGTAGAGATTAAAAAAATAGTGTAATGTTTTTACATTTCGGTATCATGTAGATGACATATTTATATTCCCGTGCAAACGAAGTCACAGGCAAACACAGTTTATTTTTTCACATTAATGCTTTTTCTCTACTTCATGTGCCTTAGAGATAGGTTGATGATGGATTTTAAATGTATCATATACTAGCTGTGCCCGCGACTTCGTCCGCGTGGAAATGTTTTTCGCGGAATTCTAAACTAGGTAAAGAAAAGAGTAGCCTAAGTTACTCCTAACATCAGCTATCTGCCAGTGAAAGTCCCGTCAAAATCGGTCCAGCCGTTTCAGAGATTAGCCGGAACATCCACACAGACCGACGGTCAAAATTTTTTTAAATTGTTTTTTTTTATCTAAGTACCATATATGCATTTAGTAAAAAGCTGTTATTTTGGCATCACAAACAGACACTTCAATTTATTTATCTGTATAGATAGGCATACATTATATATACCTAAGCCTAAGTTTTGATTTAATTCCTTCATTTTTCGTCCACCATCAGAAATCCAGACACAGCGGGATACGGTATTGGTGGATATTCCACCTATATGAACTGTTGTTGCTGGAGTCTGTCTGTCCCGATATCTACAACCTAGATGTTTATTTATTTAGGTTTATGGCTTCGCAGCCAGGCCTTTAAGCCAGATCTTACATTATAATGTAATTTCTTCATTTTCTTAAGCCTATGTGTAGCACAGCTGAACTGTAGCTGATGCCATTCAACGGAGTTCTTGTGACAACTCAAAAGGCCACATTCGACTATACAGTTCACATTTCTGACAAAAACACATAATTACTACTCAAAAACTATCAATATCCTATAACTACTGTTCATTTTAGAGTAATTTTACACATTTTTAGAAAATAAAACTGCACAGCACGACATCTCCTTTCAGTTCCTGCCAAAAACTCACAACAACCTAGATGTTTTCAAGGCCCGTGTATAAACAACGCCTAGGTAAGCGTGCTTCATTTTAAGGGGCCCATTCTCTATCCTGCATAGCAGTCTGCCGCGTAATGCAGGATTGTAAATGTTGTTGTAGCCTGCATTGCGTCCTACCACACCGAGCGTAATGCCACTTAAGTCTTAAGCTCCGCCCACTGCAGGACTGCATTGACTTTATGGTCAATCGCAAGCCTATACTACTATTACAATGATAAACATAGATTTTTATCCCTAGCGTGGGATGTATTCGAGTGATATATTATACGCAGTCTTGTCAGAAGCTAATGGCTATTATATAATTAAGTTAATGTTTTTGACTCACCTTTCGGCATGCCACAAGGCGGTTTCGTCCGGGAATTGTCAAGGAAATCCAAATCATATTTCCTGGCTGGTGGGTATGTCAAAGCCACATGTCCGTCAACTTGCAAATTCAAAAATATTGCACAGAACACCGCGCACGCCAGCGCCAAAACGGCGACCATCTTGTCCGAATTCGAAATTCAAATCACTTGACACATTTTACGTCCTTGACATTTCGCTGTTGTCTGATTTCAGCGGATGATAACTTTTTAAACCATATTCAATTTTGGAACACTGCTTTTGTTTTCATTTATTTGGCTGGTCGCAAGACACTGGTTGTGTCACCTGTAACAATAAAAATAATATTATCTATAATTTAGTTTAGGGTAGTTGACACATATCACAATACATTCTAAAACAATGTTCACATAAAAGAGCGGGCTTACAAATAACATATCATCGTCATAAAATTATAATGTCATGATAGAAATAATTTAAATTTCTGTTTAAACTATAATTAATACGCTATCTATTATAGAAATGATGTCATAATTTACAACGTTCTCACGTCACGTTTTATCCGTGCAGGAACGGAGAAAGAATACAATTTCCTGCGGCCCGGCGGCCTGTCGTAAGAGGCGGCTAAACAACCCACAGCCAGGTGGTAGGGCATTTGCCCGACTGGATGGCTACCACCCCTGGTCTAGAGTATGCCGCCATAACAACCTTGAGTTGTGTTCCGGCATTAGTGGCCAGGTTCCAGTCCCCCTTAAGAGAGCAGCAGCGCATTTGTAGCACCTTTGGTGTTGCAAATGTCCATAGGCGATGGTTTCCTTTTTGATTATTTTCGTGTAGTACATATGTAGTTTTAATACCGGTAATGGGAATACATGCTTTTCATCCCGGGAGACGGGATAGTTTGCGCTATAAAATGAACTAAATGTTCCGGGGGCCATCAGCACTAACATCATAATTTAATACAATGTAACCTGTATGCTTTATTTCTAAACAAGAGGTATGCAGCCACGGGGAAAATTCCAGTATAGTTCTAAAATACAAACGAACAATGAAAGACGTTTGAAAGTAAGCCCTCCGTATCTTTTGTATATATATAGATAGATAGATAACACTTTATTGCTCACCAAATATACAATTTCAAAAATACACATTTACAATATTGTCATGGTAGAATATATGTATATATATAATGAATAGGTTCGCGTTTGACTGACATTGCACCTGATGTCAGGTGAAAATGCAGTCTATGGTGGAGCACGCTTACCAAGAAGTTACCTGTTCACGCTAGCTTTGAAGACACCTAGATTGTATTTTTCAGGTAAAACAGACGACGGTAAATAGTACCACTCTTCAGCGGCGCGTATGATGAGTAGTTTGTTTCATTTTGGTATTGATTCCCAGCCTCGGACAAACAAAGTCACTTTATTTGCCGGAGACTGGGAAGCCAGTATTATAGAGAGTGCTAGCACAGAGCTAGTGATAAATATAACGACGTATATGCAATACATGATGTACATACAATGTAAAATTAGTCTTACCATACAGAATTTTGAAAGGACGAAACAATATGTAAGTATATGTTATGCATTGTTGTAAACAAACAGAAACGTTCTAAGGTAACCAACCATGACTCGGCTGGTGAAAAACCAAGGTTATGCGAAGTAAAGGGTTTTATAATAACACTCGTCTAAACCTATTTGAAGAATTCAATCTTTCATTTTGAAGTCAGTCGAATCCATATTTTTACCTTGATATATAAAATTTCTATATCAAGGGGCTGGGATTTGGATTCACATTTGGACCCAGTAGCTCGCGCTACTATCGGACTCCAGATTTTGTTTTTGAAGTGACACTTCTATATAAACGGGGGGATTTTTCTGTCACGAAAAAGCATTGCGGCCGCGTGGAGGAGCGGCACAAATTTAGACTAGACGTGGTGAGAGGCGGCATAATTTTAGAGTAGACTATGGATGCGTTTTTTGGTTCCGGATCGAATTCAGTTTTTTGTTTGATAAAATAGAATATGTTTAAAAAAAATGGATTCATTAAAATGTACCTCAACCTAACCAAATCATAATTTGCAGTAAACCTGTGAAAAATCGAACAATTCGAAAAATTTTAACTTGAAGTTTTACGGTCAGGTTTTCAAATTGTACAAGTACATTAACAATCTGCCCGTAAAACTTCAAAGTTAAAATTTTGTTTCGATTTGTTTTGCCTCTTATCCGTTGCCATTCGTTTTTTTCTGGGCAAAACGTCTGCCGTCCCGCTACATATCTGTATATATAGTGTATATCTTTAAAAGTCAGCTTCCGTACGTTTGTGTCCGCAAAATTCGAAAAATGGTCGTTGGGTTGATTTGAAGTTCTTACATGTACGTTACATTTTAATACAAAAATGTTTTATATACTTACTTTTTTTTTCTGAAATTTAAAATATTTTTCAAAGAAGAGTCAAATTCACTTAAAATAAAATTTATTGATATAATAAATTATTATTATAATTATTATTATGATAAAAATAAATGTTGATGAACAACAAAACAAAGAATAAATGGAGAAATTAGTGAATAGAAATGGTCCGATTCATGGAGAAATGAGTATTAATCTTCCTCCATCTCACATTCGACGACTCGTCGCTCGCAAGTTGAGTTTGCCGGGACGTAAAACATACTCGTTAACATAACGAAGTTGAAACTAAAAACTCTAAATTCAAACGGCGAGTAATTTTGATCAGATGGCATCTGTAACGCGATATGATATTTGAAAAAGAAATATCATAAAATGTTTTAATGGAAATGGTTAAACGTATAACCACTGCGGACCAATACGGTGAGCAGAGAGTACGTTTAACCACAACCTTTTCGATAATCGACTCAATCTCATGTTGATTATCGACAATCATTATAACATGATCCCCAGACCGATCACGGATACCAAATGAAAAATTGTCGGTAAAGAGTAATTCACGGTACCCGCAAAGCTCCTGAACGTACCCAGTGAATCAGAAAAAATAATCAATAATTTATAAAATAAACAAAAGATTTTAAATTAAATTAAAAATTATAAAAAAGACATACTCATAACGACGCCCTTGCCGGAAAAATGGTGGCCGTTGAAAATTCATGAAGTTGATGTTGATAGTAGCGTTGATGACAGATGAATGGTCTAAATGTTTATTTGCTTATTTTTTTAATAGCAAAAACAATGAACCTAGTAACCATTCAATTTTTTTTTGTTGTTTATTTATTAACTTCATGTTTATCGTTGCAACAAACATTATAAACGTATAACTAAGTATTAGTAAACGTTATGTCTTCTATATCAACATGTAATGTACATATTCACTCTATCTCATCGAATTAAACGGATTACTTTGCCAGGCGAATGACATAGATTTATTTAACCTTTTTTAATTATTATTATTATTATTTTGGAAAGGTAATCTTTTCTTAGCACTTTGGCTAGTTTGAACCACATCCACGGGCCTAAACCAAGTGAATGCAGCGTCTAGTGAGGAAAATTTATGTTGACGGTATTTTTTATTATGAGGGCAATTTCGTTTTCGTCTATCTGCAAGAATTTTCTAACTATTCTACATGTATTCAAAATTAGGGCTGTATCTGAGTTTAGGGAGTTTTGGTCGACCGGCTGGGTCCATACCAGAGTATTGTGTCAGGATTGTTGTAAATTTGTCATATATTTCTTGGGTATAGGTGCTGGTTGTTAAATTCTGATCTGCGATGACTAAGGTCTCAATATCATTTTCTAACATAAAGGTTAAATTTTCAGTTTGTGAGGATGTATGTGATGTCCGTGTGTATGCTTGCGATTGATGGAGTGGGTGGGATTGTAAAATTGGAGATTGAGTGTAAGATTGTGGTTGTTCTTGTATAGTATTTTCGTCTGCGTCTTGTAATAATGTCATAGTATTAGAGCCTATATTATCTTCAGATTCTTCTTGTAACTGTAAGCGGACTTCTTCTCTCAGTTGGTCTAGTATTTCTTGAGAGAGAAGTTTATTTCGTACTATAACTCTCCGCTGGTCTGATATTCTTTGTTCTGAAACGGTTACTTCCGGATATTGTTGGGAAAAAAGTTGATGTAATTGTTGCCTATATGTGGTCATGTCGGTCTCTAATTTGGTTATGTGAAGATAAGTACGCATGATAAATGTATTCACATCTTTGCTCCATTTCATGCGTACTCGTGATTTCCCAGCCTTGGTGGACACGGATAAGAAGGAACTTGCTTCCCGTGCAACATTCAAGACTGGTATGGGTGGATCTGGGATAAAAGAGAGTGTTTGGGGTGACGATGATACGGAAGGTGAAGATGATCTGGAGGGTGTGTACGATACAGTACTTGGGCTATATGGTTCTATTGGAGTGTTTGTTCTGACTGTTAAACTATCACCATCGTCACGGATTTCGGCTGTAGCATCTTTGTCGGTGGGAGCCCGCCTGTTCAACTCCTCACCGCTGACAATTCGCATGCTGAAACACCCAGCGTCAGCTCCAGGTGTGCCCCGGCGATCGCCCCGGGCAGCGGTCCTATACGTTTACGTTTAGATCGTAACTCCATTTTTGATGGGTTTCCAGAGCCACGTTAGCCACGCCACTAATTTCTCATTCGTGTGTCCGCCTCCCACGTGATTAGGTTTTCAATCAGGACGTGTGGTTGTATTAGGGGCGCAATCCCTATTGGAAATAGAATTTCGTAAAATCCTATTTGAGATGATTTCTGCATGACAAATAAAGGTTACTACCAAATTTAGAGTCTATAGAGGTTACAGTTTGAAATAGAAATTTCACATTTTAACACCCACTACCGCAATCTTTTTCGGCGGTGGGTTGTTGTAAAATCCGCTCTTAAATCATTTCTGCATCACATATAAACGACTCTAGCTAAATTTGGAGTCTATAGGAGCTACGGCTTAAAAATAAAAAATTCATTGTTAAACCACCCCCGCAACCCCCTGTGGGGTGAGCTACCGTAAAATTCTTTCATAGACTATTTCTACATCTCTTACAGAAGATTCCTACCAAATTTGGAATTTATAGGAGCTATAGTTTAAAAACAGGAATTGTTCATTGTTAACGCCCCTGCAATCCCCTTTTTGGGAAGAATTTCTTAAAAACCGTTTTTAGTTGACCTCTACATAACGAAAGTAATATTCCTACCAAGTTTCACATTTCTAAGTCCTATAGTTCCCGAGATTTCGTGATGAGTAACTATAGAAATTGGAATACTTCGATTATCATCGAAATTTTTAACGTTTTAGCAGACTTTTTAAAATTTTCTTACATATAAACCTTCTCCTGACAATTCTGAAGACAACAAAAAAATTAACCCAATCGGTCCAGCCGTTCTCAAGTGATACTCGATCATAGATACGGCATTTTATTTTTATCAAAAATGATGCAGGGGTGCGTGGGAGTTGGTGGGTGGATGCGTGGAAGTTTGTAAGTAGATTCTTAGCTGAATGTAAAAGAACTTAATCCGTTTAGTAAACTCCGTTGAAATCCATGAAATCAAAAGAATCAAGAGAAAACGCTTGTCTTTTGTTCTTATTAGCGGGATAAATGTTCATGAAAGTAAAACAGCAATAAAAAAAATTAAGGAACGTCAGAATTCGAAAAATAAATAGCCATAAACCATCTAGGAAAAATTTCGCATCGAATGGTGGTAGTTTCATGTCGATACGATCAGTGGTTTAGGCGTGATTGAGCCTCAAAGGAAGGCCATTTTCATTATATATATATAGATTTAGTATATATAATATAATTCAACTACCGTATATTCGAGTCTACGAGTCTCTTAATCGGAATGCTAAATTGCCAAATCGATATGTATATATATACATATCGATTTTGATTATCGATTATGCATTATGCAAAACCTCAAAGGACATGGACACCGTCGACAAGGCCTTTAGAAAAATTGAGGCGAATTTGAATACCATTAAATCAACATAATTGATCTTATTAATATACAATTAAGAATTATAATTATTTATTGTAAATGCATATATCAAGAAGTTGCCTGTTATGTTATCTTGAAAATTTTAGAAGAGCTTTTTAACTTTAATAAAATAATTGTATTAAAAAATGTATTTTAAAAAATTCCACTTTATTAAATGCATACTAGCAATTTTACACCAAGAAATTATTAAATTAAAACGGCAGTGCCGAAATTAGTTTTATTTCCATTTAAATTGGTTTTTTTTTTATAATTTAAACACTATGTTCATGGAGATAGAGTTGGAAATATTTTGAAAGGTTTCTTTAATAGTTCAAATATCGTGATATTAGATCTTGAAATGCGACGTCAAGAAACTTAGGACCACCTCCCATCCCTTATCACATAATGTAAGAAACAAAGAAGAAAGAAAGAAAAATATTCTATTTAGGACAAAAACTAAGTTAATAGAAATAGAAACTAAATAAGTCCTAAATTGGACCCAATCTCAGCATAATGCTAGCCAACAAGGACTAGCGCTGTTCTTCCGTCTGGGACTGTGTGTGTGTCGACTAAGTATGACAATGTCATATAGTCATATACCCCAAAACGTGTGACGCAATTAATGGACATCCCCTTACATACATCTCAACAATAAAGTTATAAATGTTATCCCTAGGATTTTTACTTCACGGAGTAAGAAATAATTTCTTTCTCTATAGTATTTTATTTGTCCCAAGTACTCCTGATTACCTTAAACAACGTTTTGAATTTCTTTCGTGCTCTCATAATTTACGCCCTTCTATTAAACTTAAATTGAACAGTCCTGCGTATAACTCAACTTTTTACAACAATTCTTTTACTGTTAAGGCTATACAGCTTTGGAACACGCTTCCTGTTACTATCAGACAAGTAAAATCGCTAGCGATATTTAAGACCATGATCAAAAAATACTACCTGTCGTTGGAATATGATATTAAAAATTCATTTATAAACATTTATATATTCTGTAGATGTGTATTTGTATGGTATGTATATTAAGTATATATCTATGTAATATATAAAATATCTACATATGTAAATCATTTATGTATTTAGTATTAAAATTTAAGTAGTTCGTACTATATGTTACGTATACCACCATCGCCATTATCATCTCAATTCATTCCTGGGGTTGTCTGGAAGAGATCGCTTTTTAGCGATAAGACCGCCCTTTGTCCATAACTACATATAATTTTAGTCTTTAAGTTCATTTTTGTATTGGTGTATAATAAAGTGTTATGTATCTAAGAAAGAAAGAAAGAAAAATAAATATTATTGCAAATCAATACACACACATAAAATACAAGGATTTTTACTAATAAACAGATACACTTTAAGAAATGTACGAATATAATACTCACGGCCATGAGGCTGGAAACTCGGCATTATGCTGTGTCAAGAGCTAACACAGCGCTCATTTTCAGTTCCAACCTCCATCCAACCAGAACCAACCCAAACATCCTACTATTAACATTCATGTAGGTAATTTTATAACAGAGTTAAATACTTCTAATAATAACAACATTATCTTACAATTTACTTTCAATTATGCTATCACTGTTTTCTGATAATTTTTTTCACGTATATATTGATTATAATTTAATTTAATTTGACTTGTTTTTACCGTGGGTCGCATCACTTTGTGATTAAGGAGGGGGGCACTGAAAATCAGTGCTGTGTCGGAGTATGTTTCGGCACAGCATAAATTGAGTGCCAACCTCATTTCGCAAATTGCGGCACACATTTTCAGTGTTATTGTTATTATTATAAATTATTGTTAAGTGTCGCATTTTTAGAAATAAATATTTTCTTTCTTTCTTTCTTTACATGTATCACAAAAATGAGTTTGCCAAAAATATTGTCAACCAATCTAGAAATATAATAAAAATGCTAAATAAATCAAATGTCTTATAAGAACATATCTATAGATATAACACAAAGTTGTGTTAGTTACACCATTTATAACTCAAGAACGGCTGGACCAATCTTTATGCTTTTTGCTTTTTTTTTGTAATTGTTTCGTCCGGAATAGGATAATAAGTATTAAAATATGATATTAAAAAACTTCAGTCACAAAATCAGTCTAGCCATTCATTTGTTGCGATCTCTCCCGGCCGATTTCGGGAATGGTGATTGCATTTAAACGCATTTTCATTTTTCTGATTTAGGTGAATTATTTTTGTGTGTTCAAGTGGGTCTCGGGATGGCTTAGATTCAAATTTGAAGCAGGTAGATGGCGCTGCAATCGGTTTCTAGATTTTAATTTTTTTAAGGGCAAGACAACGTCTGCCGTATACAGATAGTTGTATATAGAAATGTTTATATTGAATGTATGTTATGTAATGTAATTATTATAAAGTGTGTGTGTATATGTGTAACATGTGTATGTTATGTAATAATTATAAAGGTAATTAAATATATTCATATTATATAGGTATATGTGGGAATTATGTATGCCGCCAAGTCCCGGTCGAAGGGGAAGACCCAAGAAATGTTGGCTTGACGTTGTGAATGATGGCATGCGTACCAATGGTCTCAAAACGGGGGATGCTGAAGACCGCGCGAAGTGGAGTAGAAAAAGTAGGAAAGCGGACCCTGGGCGTCGGAGTGAACGCTCCGAACACAAACGGGATTTAATGCTCGAATAATGATGATGATGATGATGATGTGGGAATTATATAGGTAGAATAATGATTAGTATTATATGTTAACACAGAATATAAAACAGTCGATATATGGATATGTACATGAATAAGTATGTATATGTTTGTATTTATAAAAATAAATAATTTATACTTGTAATATGTACTTAAAAAAAATATATATATTGTTACAACTTAGCCAAAATTCCACGAAGCACGCCGGCAAAAGTTAATGCACACCTGCCGGTCATAAAGCACAGTTTTTTACAGTTTTATTACCTACCCGCATTTGGATTTCTTTTGTTTACTTTGTGTTTCAAATTTGTAATTAGAAAAGCCGCCTATTGTGTATTGTAATCCTTTATGATGGTCGTTAGCCAGTTGTGATTCTTGGAAAACTTCAGTCCACGCGGTCGATTGTTGTATTGTACAATTTAGTATAAAACAATGACCGAACGGGGGGGGGGGTCAGTCTAGCGAGAACCACGCAAATCAAAGCAAGACGTGTACATTCGATAAGCGAGATAGTGACGGACTTTGCGCGTGTTATTTAATTGTGCATTACAATTGGACTTATTGCGACCGGTTATATTTGTACCTGTATTATACGTGTTTGTATAGTTCTAATAAATTCTATAGTAATTCCAAACGGCATTTTAATTCGAGTTCCGTAACTCGTAACAATATAATGCTAGAGTACAATATGACCTACTATAATCAGTATTAAAAAAAAATTAACACAAGAATGATGAAAAAGTGAAACTATGTAAGCACTGTTATAACAGTTTCGTTTTATTATACAGCCAGTGATCTATCATTATAGCAAATTATTATATCGCACTCCTTTCTTTGTCAATGGCTGATATTATAGTTTAAATTGTTATTATAACAACGTCACTTTCTCCGAATAATGATTAAACGGTTTTGTTGCGATTTTAGATTTCTTATACGCTATCTCTGAAATAGTAGAGCCATGCTGGAATTTATATTTCGATAACAATTCTTAGCGGCGTCTCAGGCGCTGTGATACACGCTCTCACGGAATATCGGCGTGAAACGGTTAACCTTGCATGCTTGAGAGTTTCGATGGCCCAATCCCCCCGATCATCGTCCCTATTCTATACCTCTATCCCAACTCCTGTATACCAATGCTTGATCCCTCTATTCTATGCTAAGGGCTGGCGACATACTGGCTCGCCCCTATTGTTGTAAAAAGGCGACGGTAAGCACATTCCATCAGTCTGCCTGTTTCCCAAATTCTCAATTAAAAAGAATCTACATATTATACTAGCTACTACCGCGGCGTCGCTCGTCTTAATGTTATCGCACGGGAACCGTACATTTTCCGGGATAATTCTTCCAGACTATGGATCTATCTCTGTACCAAACATCCAGAACCGTTCAACCGTTCGGGCGTTATCGAGTAACAAACATCCATCCAAACTTTCTATACAAGTTGTTGTCCGCGACTTGCCATCCGATGCGGCAACGGCGGCAGCGTGCGTATGGGCCTTTCAATTAATTTTTCCAAAATAAAAGTAGCCAATTTACTCCTTATATAACATCAGCTGCTATCTGCCAGTGAAAATCTGGTTAAAATCACTCCAGCCGTTTCAGAGATCAGCCGGAACAAACAGAAACACAGACATCCAAAAATTAAAAAAAAAGATATATTACAAATAAAGGATATACTTTCATATGCATTTAATAAAAAGATGTTATTTTGATATTACAAACAGACATTTCAATTAATTTATTTGTATATCTGTATAGATAGATTCATTCACTTGCCTTACCTTAGATTGAATTTTAATCTTACTTGTATGGTGCTTATGTCAAATTTTAATCGATAGTGAGGCAAACGACCGGTTGGTAAGATATAAAAACGGACCATTGCAGTACAGAGCATACTTTACTCCAAGACTCGATTGTTCGTACTGTTCCTTATCAGCCAGCGCGTGGTCAAACATACGTCGATCTGGCACCATGTATCTCAATCTCGGGTCGATTACGCCGTCACGGTGGCCAGGCCCGGCCCGCGACCGCGCTGCACTTTCTCCACTAAGATCAATGATCTCTATTCATTACTGTAATGTTTTTGTTTTGAGATAACTAGGTACTGTATTCATACTGTTATGAACTACAGGACTCGAATTAAAAATGCCGTTGGAAATACTACATAATTTATTAGAACTGTACAAACACGTACAAAACAAATACAAATAAAACTGGTTGCAACCAGTTCACACTGCAAGATTCAATACAATTCGACACGCGCAAAGTCCGTCGTCTATATCGCTAATCGAGAGTATTACCAAACGTCTTATTCGTTTCGTAGAAGTCGCTTGACTGCCCCACCCCTCGATTTTTGAATTCGATTTTTTTTCAATAAGGCCATTTTAAATCGTTCCCAAAAAAAATCCCGAGATAAAAAGTAGCGCAGATTTTAAGTCTAAAAATTAGCTGTCGAGCAGTGAAAGCTGCATCGAAATCGGCCCAGTAGTTTTTACATGACTCCCGAACAAACAAACAAACAAGAAATCTGAAAAAATTGCATAGTGTTTCTCCATTGTTTTTATTGTTTTTTTTTTGATAGCTTCAATATGCTGACACGGCGTGTTTAGAATTTTATATTTTTTATATTATAGATAATTAATTAATACATTTTGTTCCAAGCATCATTAACTATAAGAATTGCATCTAGCACTGTAATTTTTGTAGAAAAGTAATTTTGATTAGAATCATAGATCATTATAAGCACAACATTCTTTCTAAAATTGTTGTCATTGTCTCTGTAACCTGACATAATTTATAAAAATACGTCATTCTAAGCGTCATGTCACTATAAGGGGGGTCATATATATAGTCATGCCGTCAAAGATAAACGCACAGCTGCCTGTCGTAAGCGCAGTTTATTGTCTTCCCGGATTTAGGAATTCTTTAGTGTTTAGAATTTGTAATTAAGAAAAACATGCTATTGTTTTCCTACTTGTTTTATGACCATCATTAGCGTCGAAATAATCCTTATTGTTATTGTTTTCGACTTTGTTGGCCGTTCGCAGGTGTGCAAATTAAATTTTTTTGGAAGAAGCCAGCCCACGCTATCGATTGTGTATTGTACAGTTTACTATAAAACAATGCCCGAACGAAGGGGTGCGGCAGTCAAGCGACGATTACGATACTAGCAAGACGTGTACATTCAATAGCGATATAGTGACGGACTTTGCGCGTCGTATTTAATTGTGCATTACATTACATAAGGACTTATTGCGTCCGGTTATATTTGTACCTATGTTATACGTGTTTGTATAGTTCTAATAAAATCTATAGTAATTCCAACGGCATTTTAATTAGAGACCCGCACTCGTAACAATATATATACTATATACGACTTTATTATAAAGAATTTTATATGAGAAACAAACGAAGCTGTATAATTACTTCATATTAAGCAATTGGTCGTCGTGGGAGCGTAATGACTAGCGCACGCGTCCCAAACTCAAAGGGCGCGGGTTCCACCCTGGCCGGAACGCATGCACCATTGGGCAGTTCTCTGACCTAATGTGCATATTGTTACAATTACCACGTGCTAATAAGGGGAAGTAAAACATCGTGATGCAACCTGCACATTGAGATAACCGATGTGTCAAACCTGCCAAGCCGCCTTGGACAAGCGTGGCGGGTATACTGTCCGTTACCCTATAATGGGAGGTCCGAGCCCAGCTGTGGAACGTTTATGAACTGTTATTATTATTTTATAAGCGGCTGGTCAATATAGGCGGGGTCATTATAAACTTATTCTACTGTAATAGTTTAACATCGTATTCTAATCATTAACACATCCATGACGACATAAATTGACAGAAGATATATACAACGAATCTGTATTCTACGCATCTTAAAAATAAAATCATGAATATTCAAATATTCAAAAATTACAGAATTAATTTCATTTTGATTTCATATATCACTAAATAAAAAACCACTATTGCGAAATAAATTATGTATGAAACCTTGACTGAATCAAAATGATTTTTTTGTTTATACACCTATACTAATATTACAAACAAGACAGATTTGTATTGTTGTATGTTTGTAACGAATAAACTCAAAAACTAGTGGACCGATTTCAAAAACTCTTGCACCATTAGAATACTACCTCATCCCAGATTGATATAGGATATATTTATTACTAGGAAAAATTAGGGATCCCTACTAAAACTTCAAAAATGTAATCCAAGATGTAAAAATAGTGTTTGAGTTAGATCCACAAGTAAGCCCGGTAGGTGGAATCGGATTCTAGATCTTTATTTTTTTTCTGGGTAGTACAACGTCTGTCGGAACCGCTAGTGAGTAATATTTTGATTTGTTTACTACAATTTTTTTGTAAAGCAGTATAAAACCATTCTTATATAAAAAAAAACAAAAATACAATTTATACATATACCACGACGACTTTTTGCTGCTGCTGAAGTTATGCAATAAAGGGATGAGATAGATAGATGACGATATCTCTATATGAGAAAGATGGCGCTGGTCGCGGTTTTTTTTTGCCACCGTTGCAATTTACTAACAAATGCGTCGACGTGATAACGCGAACGAAGTTTTATTGTACATTCTATCTAGTATGTAAATGCAATGTTAGAATTTATTGTAACATATTTCCGCGTCCCTAAATAGGTCAATAACAGAGTCTGCTTTAGGAATAATAAACATTTCAAAATCCGTAAGGCGTGAACGTACGTTGATGATAAATATTCCGTTGAGGTGCGATCCGCTTAACACTTTCTCTGACGTACCGGCGCGTGCGCACCTAACGAGCCCATCACTCTTGCTAATGCCATAGATAATACACTATACAATACTATATACACAACTATATCGACATCAGTGCAGGACGTTGTAACTACATCTTTTGGTGACGTTATTATCACCGTGTAGTTACAAGATCCTGCACTGACGCCGACGCTATATAATAAAATGTTTTATTTCTTTCAAAACACTTTAATATATTCAACATTTTTTTTTTTAATACACAAATTACTTTATTATTAGATTAAAATACAAAGTGAACGATACAAATGTGGATGCATCATTAGGCGACGATTACTTACATAAATAATATCATTAATCAATGTATAGTCAGTCTTGTAGATGGACTACATACCTTAATTTCAACAATCTGTATATAATCCGATATGGTCTAGTGGCTAGGATACCTGGCTCTCACCCAGGAGGCTCGGGTTCGATTCCCGGTATCGGAAAGTTTTTTTTTATATTAACAGTAAACACTTTAAAAATATCCCAGATAAATATATTTAGTCATTGCTTTTATTCATATATATATTTGTATAATTAATAATATAGATTACTTGGTCTCACTGACTGACTGAGTGACATAAACGCACAGCTCAAACTACTGGAGCTAGAACCATGAAAATTTTCTAGAGCATTCTATCTATACTGTATTTGGTCACTAAGAAAAGATTTTTGAAAATTCAACCCCTAAGGGGGTGAAAAGAGGATGAAAGTTTGTGTGAAAATCCGTCATTTTCAAAGTAAGAACCTGGTTAGAAACAATTGCACACATATATCGGGGTTTTATAGAAATTCTACCCCAAACGTTAGCTAGCTTTTAACTTTTTTGACTATTCGAACTACGACTATATTTGATCTACGCGAGCGAAGCCGCTGGCAACACGTAGTACTTCAATATATAAAACATTCACACTAAAATCTATACATGACGGAGTTATACGTTTTTTTTTTTAATAATAATGATAATTTATTGTAAAAAAGCCAGATACAATGACAAAGGATGTTTAAATTAATTTAAATCTATGTACATATGTTGACATGTCATTTCCCTAACCCCCAAACTAGGTTTGCACCTGTGTCTTGGGGGTTAGTTGCTGGTTCTCTCATGGGTGTATATTACAAAATATTATTAGGTTAACTTGTGAGCAGATAAATGTACAATTAAGATCCAATTTTACCCAGCAGATTAATCGGTTTTATTAAATGTTAATTTTTGTAAATACTCAGCAAGTTTCTTTTTAATTTTGAATAAATTAAGGTAGTGAATAGATATTTATTTATTTATTTTATTATACAAAAGCGAACTTAGGGAGACAATGTCGGCTTGCAGAGGTTGTACGTCTAATAGGTACATCACATACTGAGTGACCTTGGCGTTTCAGAAAAACATTTGAGTCTAGGAAGAGGCCCGAGTGTAATAATAATAATAATAAACATCTGCCGGGCATGTCATCGCCCAGGAGGATCCCTCAGGCATATTGTTTCCGGCTGTTCACATCTTTCTAACGGCGAATACTGAGAAGATATTTGGATTTAGTAGAATACGAATTGTTGACACTATCGCTATGGAATCGTACTTTGAACATCTTCACAACGCCAAGATATAGGGCACGTTTGCTCCATCGGCCGTCGGTCCTGCGACAGAGGTGAACAACTTCAACTTAACTAATTTTGTGAGCTACTTCAGTTACCTTGGTGTTCTTACGGATATCCTCATTTTTGATTCCATCCGTAAGAGATATGTGGATGAATAAATAAAGACGTAATTATAAGAAAAGATAAATTTTAAAAACTATAAAAAACAATTCATTCTTGCTAATAATTCACTTGTTCATATAATTGGGAGTTTTTCTAGTTCTTTCCGACCTCTTGATTTATTGTACCAAATTTAATAAAACACAAAGTCATTTATATACTGGATTACCTTGATTCACAAATACTTATAATAAAAATAGTTCTAATGAAATATGTTTCAATATAATAGATCACAACGTAAATTATTAAACAAGAAGGCAATCATGATGCAACGTTACGGCTATATTTAATTCATTGAATATATGGGGGTCGGTAAAATGAAACCACTATTGATTGTATGAAATGTCTATATTATAAATCTATGTCTAAAATATTTCTTAGATACTATTAATTAAATTTACACACTTAGACATATGTCGCGTCGTTTTACTGTGCATTAATACATCCCTGGCGAGTGCCGTGGGAGCGAATGCGCGCGGCCTTAAGGCTTAGCGGTACGACAAGGAACGCCTTGCTCCTCCAGGATTTGGCTACGGGTGAGGTTCTGCGGTGCGTCGTGAGATCGATATGGCGAGAACAAACGGACACTCCCGAACGCACGTCGGCTGTATTTGCCTCGCCACTAATATGTCAATAATTATTATGTAAAAAATCCATCTACCGCACGCGTCCCAAACTCAAAGGACGCGGGTTCGAATCCTGGCCGAAAAGCATGCAACACTTACGCAGTTTTCTGACCTAACGTGCATATTGTTACAATTACCACGTGATAACGGCGAAGGAAAACATCACGATGATACCTGCACATCGGGATAACCGATGTGTTAAACCTGCTAAATCGCCTTGGACAAGCGTGACGGGTATACAGTCCGCTCCCCTATGAATAGGAGGACCGAGGCCAGCAGTGTGTCATTTACGGATTGTTATTATCTATTTCTATACTAATATTATAAAGAGGTAAAGTTTGTGAGTTTGTGTCGTTGTAGGGGGTAATCTCCGAAACTACTGAAAAATTAAGGATCCTTACTAAAACTCCAATAGTGTAACTCAAGGTGTAAAAAAATTATCTAATAACGCGTGCGCTGCGAAAACTATTGATGATAGAATAAAATAATGTACAACAACTTTCAGTTTACAGAACACATCATTATTTACAAAAAATTTCGAGACAGCATATGTCTAACTATTATAGTTATGCCACAATAAGTGTTCTTTTATTTTAAAAATTTAATTGAAATACCGCCGCTAGAAAAGGCTCTTTATTTGTATCTTGGTATTCATCCCTATCAAAATAAATTACTTCATATTCAAGACTGCTTCAATACCTTTAGATAACTTTTTGAATTATTCAATTCGGACATTCCAATCGAAAGATATCACGAGTTTAATAATGTAAGTATTAGAAAAAAGTTGCGTGGTCGCCGCGCACCCTATACGGCTAGATAGGCTTATGTATGCGATGTAGGTGTCACTGGAAAAAAAAGTAGGTAATTAAACGCTCCAAAAATAAAGAGGTAAAGTTTGTGAGTTTGTGACGTTGTAGGGGGTAATCTCTGGATCTACTAAACCGATTTTGATAATTCTTTCACCATTGGAAAGCTAGATTATTCCTGAGTGCCATAAGGTGTGTATATTTGATTGTGATTAATAATAAGTATTTTTTTCTGATGCCCAGCGAAGTGGGCACGGGTCAGCTAGTTATATATATATATATATATATATATATATATATATATATATATATATATATATATATATAGTCAAGGTGGGGACGTCCGTCAGTGGGGAGACTCCGTATATCTCCCGTTATTTCCGTGTTTGAATAGCTACGACGAAAACAAATCGGTCAGTAAAGCTAAGACATCATTTAAATCTATGTTCGAATTGTAGTTGGCGTTAAATTCCGTTTAAAAAAGGTAAAAATGGGAGGTGTACGAACTTACCCCATTGACAGACTTGCCTACCTCGACTATACTTTTTTTTTATAAATTAATCGGCAAACAAACACACACACATTGTATATCCCCAAGCTAAGCAAGTTACGTTTGTGTTATGAGTAATATTTGACGGCCTCTGTGGTTGAGCGGGCTAAGCCTTTGCCGGCTTACCTCACTGCAACGCAGAGGCTCCGGGTTCGATTCCTGGTATAGTAAATTTCGGAAACGTATTTTATTCGTTATTTACTATGGTCTGGGTGTCTGGGATCGGCCCCAGAGTAGTCCGTTGTATATTACCCATAACACAAGCGTAGCAATGCTTAATTTGGGGATATACAGTGTGTGTGTTTGTCTGCCGATTTTTTTTTTTATTTTTAATATACAAAGGACCACTCTGAGGCCAATCCCAGACACCCAGACACATTATCAAAGCTCCCATTTCAACTGCGTTCATGCTACTTTTATACGCCTAATAAATAATTTAATAACCTTTTTAGTAAAATGTTCTAAATATTAAAGAACAAAGGAGACGGATACGTTTTCATGCATTCTCGGGCCCAGATTGCCAGAAAAGATGAGTGATTTTAAGATTTTTTTTACAAGTGTAGCGGGTTTAGTTATGTTTAATGAATTAATCGTATGGTGTAAGTGCTTTCATATTATTAAATGTTGAAATTCATTCACATGAATCGATTATGGTAATCAATTATTTATTCTCTTTGTGACCTTATTTTTAAGTTTTCTCGTCTTCCACAATAGACAATAGACAATAGAATTTAGGAATCATATTTTCCATTTTGTAAAAGAAAAACACAACGCTTTCTTTAAGCCATATCTAACTCATTACATTTCTTTAACCCTTAAATCCCCACCTGCTTTATGTTTTATTAACAAAAAATATTTGTGATCACTAACTAAACAAATAAATGCCGAGATAAATTAAAATTTTATTATATTATGCCCTCTCTTGACGAATAGCGGTAATTAATGGGTATGGTTTTTATCTTAGCAACACCGGGCGGGGTTCTTATCGAAGCACAATCATTGCAACGCATGGGAAACAACTGTCACTGTAATGTTAGAAAACAGTAGTTCTATAGAAATAAGTGAGTTGACATGTTTTCATCAATGATAAAAGTGTATTAAGTAATTTTACTTCGTAATTAAGTACAAAGGCACATTTCCACGACCCTGTGAGATTATGACCATTAAATTCAACACGAGTGTTGAGAAATGTTTTTGAGTTGTACTGTGCAGTATTAATTTCCAAAAATATTTTTATTAATCATGTTAAAAATTAATATTAGGAAGCAATAATTGTATTTGTGCGGAGAATTTCAGTTATGTATTTGATGATATACCTAGCTTTTAGAACTGCCACAAGAACCGCGTCGTTTGTCGGCAGTCTAGATACGAAGAGTGGCTAGGATGATGAGTTGATACAGGTGTGGATTTTGGCTATTACAAAAATATATGTTTTCGATTTAACATATAACTGACTATATAAAAAACCGTGCGAAGCCACAATTTTAAAATATTCATGATAACGAACACGAAATGCACAAGACTATAAAAAATTGTAGTAATTTCTAAACGCATTTATTTACACATTTTTTAGATTCTTCTACATCGTTGAAAACCGGTATAGCACAGGTGGAAAATAAATAGAACATTTATAGAATTCCATATTTGAAGTCTAGGTTCACACGTATTCCATTTTCAAAATTCCCATACTATCTGCAGTAGCTTTACAAGCCTTTTATATTTCCTTGCTTGCATAAACCAAACAAAATGCAAACTTATTTCAAGGTACTAGAGTCTTAATTCAAAGCCGAAATAATTGTGTTCACTTCAAACCTTACAATATTAGATTATACTACTAAATATACGAAAATCGACCATATGACCAAAAAGAATAAAGGCGTACAAATGCGAATTGGTAAGTTTGCGGAAGCGACCGTGAAGAGAGTGCAAGCCGCAAGGCAAATCGGTTTGTCACATTATTACAATAATTTGCAACGGTCGTTTTGCGCTATTGCCATGGATTTTGATTGATATTGTCGGTGATTTAAAAAGGACATTCCTATTTCAATGTCGACAATTAGCTTTACAATTGTGCTCTTTGCAAGTAAAGTTGATTTCACTTATAACTACGTAACATTTCAGTCTTTTGAACTTTATATAGTTTTAAAAGAAAATAATTTGGCTCTAGCGACTTCGGATGTAACGCCGAATGCTTATAGTGACCAGATTTTATGAACCAATTGTAATAAGTTCCCAGAAATTCTTTGCCGATATTGCGACCGAGTCAACAAACAAATAAACAAAAGTTCATTCATAGAATCCATAGTTTTCTTATTTTTTGTTTACATCTATAGATGGTCAGTAGTTCCAGTAAATAGTAGGTCCACGGGGTTATGTCTATATTAATATTTAATATTGTTACAACTCAGGTCCCGACAAAAACCAAACCCACCTGCATATCTGAAAAAACACTTTATTACCTGCCGGCATTTAAACTAATTGTAACTCATTTATGATCGTCTTCTTTTGTTTACTTTGTGTTTAAAATTTGTGATTAGAAAACAGCCCATTGTTTTATTGTACTATTTTATGACAATTTGCGGCCGAGTCATTAGCCAGGTGTGGCGGATTAAGCCGACTTATATACGGAGACATTGCATTTGTGCAGTATAAAACGATGACCTGGTGGAGGGGGAGACAGTCGAGAGAGAACCACGAGCGAAGCGAGTCGTATGTACTACAATCTGGAATCTAATAAGTGACGGACTCTGCGCGTTTTATTGAGTGACGACCTTCTGCATTACGTTTGAACTTGTGTTCGGTTATATTTGTATCTGTGTTATACGTGTTTGTATAGTTCTAATAAACTCTATAGTAATTCTAACGGCATTTTAATTCGAGTCTCGCGACTCGTAACTATATTATAAAGAGGACAGATTTGTATTTTTGTGTTTATAACGAATAAGCTCAAAAATTACTGGACCGATTTCAAAATTTCTTCCACTATTAGAATACTGCATTACGCCAGATTAATATAAGCTACATTTATTATACCTACTAAAACTTCTATAATGTAACCCAAGGTGTAAAAAAAATTGTGTTTGAGTGGGTCCGGGGATGGTTTAGATTCACAATTAGACCCGATAGGTGGCGCTGGAATCGGTGTCTACATTTTTATTTTTTCTGAGCAGGACAACGTCTGCCGAAACCGGTGGTGCCTTCCCTTATTTCTCAATTAAAAACTGGTGCCCGGATACAGAATCTTGCACTTACCTCGCAGTCAGCCACCAGCCCACGAGAGCGCTGGTTCAGGGGGTCTGCCGCTGCTAAGCCACGTGGCGAGACACAAAAGGTGGCAAGGTCCTTCTACACGAGCCCCGGGGCCCAAGGGACGCAGATACAGTGACCACTTAAGTTCATGATTAAGCCTCAAGCTTGCAGTAGACGAAGGCAAATATCCTACTAAATTACTGTAGGATGTAGAAATCTTCGAAAGATCAATTTATGTGCGGTTATAATGGCGGGTGCGATCCAACTGCGCGTGCGTCGCGGTAGCGTGGCGTTTGGCAACATACTGACTCACTGGGGGACACGTACGGGGGTTGTCAGACGCTACAACCCAAGGCAAAATTTCTAACTCGGAAATATTTGTCTTACTATCGGTTAAAATTTGACATACATCTAATGTCAAAATTCAACCGATGGTAGGGCAAGTGAATGTATAGTAAGATATGGGAACCGGCCATAAGACAACATTGGGCGATATGTCGCGCATTTCACGGCTTTAGGTCTTGTCTAGCAATAATTATTGTTTTCTTTCTACCAATTGTATCTAGCGACTTCCGGGTATAGCGTCGGAATTATAGTGGTCTGTTCATCGTCGTTTTAATTGAAACCCACTATACTGTCCTATTTAATAACCTAAAGGCGAATGTAGTTTCTTTGATAGGCTTTGATATCATGAATGCAAAATTTCCTGACATCTCTCATTTTTCTTTTACCTTCTATCAATGATTTGGGGTCGGCACAATATTATGTCTCTTCCTTCCTTTCTCCTCTATTCTGACTACGTCTTCTGTCACACCACAAATCATCATATTATCCTTCACACAATCCATTCATCTTCTTTTTGGTCTAAATTTACATTTGTACTCGTCAATCTTCCAGTTTAACATTCTATTTGTCACGCGACTTTCATCCCTCCTCATTACATGCCAATGTCCATGCCGCCTTAATCTTCTTCCTCTCAATTTTTCAGTCACGAGTGCAACTTTCAAAGATCCCCTTATGTATGTACGCATTTCTCACCTTATCCATTCTTGTAACAACACACATCCATCTCAACATTCACTAACATATTGATGACTGATATGGTCTAAATTAAATTCTGCCACTGAACCCTAAATTCTTAATAGCAGACCTTATAACTTCCGCGATAATATAATTGTTTGTCAAACATTTTATGCAGACGATCCGGATTGCTTCGAGCGCTTCTTTCGCTTCGGTAACTTTACTGTGTTGACATAGATTGTACACGGTGCTATGTTAACTTGCGACAATCTTCGCTTCAGACTGTGTCGACAACTGGTGTTAGCAATACAAAGGAGTCTTTTTGCTTTCTGTTAGGGTTTCATATATTTTCTAAAGCCGCGGGTACACTTTAGATTGGACGTTGCGTCCAATTTTTGATATAATATGAAATGGCCAACATTTAATAAACCAACATAATTTTTAATTTCATTATAAACTTACTTACTAAAAGCTAGTACAATGGACGACTTTATTGCTAAAAGCAATCTCTTCCAGCCAACATTAAATGTAATTATTGCACCACACATTGGCTCCAGTACCAACTTTTTAGCCAATTACTTGGAAGGGACAAGCGCATTGGACCAGACCCAGTTGAGATCGAAAGACGATGAACGATAACTTATTTGCATTAGCGGCTTAAGCATATAGTTTAGGTCACAGAGCAGAGAATACTCCACCCCTCACGCCAAGCGACCTCAAGGGGCGCGACGGTTTTCTTAGCTCTGTGGTTGAGATACATATATACATATGCTTATTATTCGCATCGTCCAAGACGACCAAAATAATTACGAACAACAGGTCTGACCAGGAGTTGCAACTCGCTGGCTTAGATGACTTCCAGGCTGTGAGCAAGCGGCCTCGGGTGAAATCCGGGGGAGGGTCCTTCGATTTCGTTTAAATCCCATTCCTCTTGTCTGATCTCTCCTTTACATGACGCTATCCTCCTCTTTATCCCATCCTAAAAGCTGGTTACATGTTGGCTTCGCCCCTCGTGTAACAAACGTCTATAAGCGACGGTAATCCATGAGCTTTCCATGAGCTAGGCCGTCTGCCTGGTTGCCAGCTACGCAATAAAAAAATTAAGTTAATTCAAATCAAATCATCATTTATTGCATAAAACTTGGTATAGTCAAGGTGCGGAAGTCCCTCAGTGGGGTAAGTTCGTACATCTCTCGTTTTCCACCTTTTGAAACGGAATTAAACGTCAACTACAATATGAAGTTGGAATTAAATGGTGTCTTGGCTTTCCTGGCCGATTTGTTGTCGTCGTTGCTATTGAAACACGAAAGTAACGAGGGGTGCTGACGGACTTCCCCACATTGATTATACATAAAAAAGATGGTAGAAATATTCCATAAGACCACATGTTTTTGCCTCTAGGGCGTGCAGATTGTTGTGCCTATTATTATTATCTATTAGTTACATAATGTTACATCAATATTAGAATATTACAAATCCCGCGAGAATTTCAAGTTAAGCGTGAACGAAATCGCAGGCATATCCTAGCGTGTCATAAAAATGAAAATTAATCCACTAGTAAGTAAGTTTATAAGACAAAATCTGCTAAAAGTACATAAATGCTAAGGAAACAGTATCCTCATAAAAAGTAGAATTGCAATAAAGCCATTGTAATTAAGTTGTGTTATAAATTTAATTTATGTTAGACCTCGCCCCAGATTAAGGTTAATTAATAGAGTAATATTTTTTTAATTAATTACTAAATACCTCACAATTAGTCGGTTACGAAAATTCTAGGAACATTTTCTAACTCTGGTTCAGGGAAGAAGATAGATAACTCTTATTGCAACCAAAAAACGTACTATTACTATTCTACTTGTGTACAAAGGGCGATAGTGTGAGCTATATTTTTTTTCAAAAATCAAAATCAGCTTTAAAAGTGACTAAAAAGCAAAAAATACAAATAAATTTTCTACATCTTGAAGTCGGTGCCAAGTAAGACATAAAAATTACTATATTTTGCAAATTTGTTGTTGTTTTTTTAGGTTTTACTTGGCACTGAAGCAATTTTAGTTACTCTTAAAGGAGAAAGAACAAGCACCGCAACAAACTCCCCAGCAACACATCTGTATAATAATGTATATAAGTATACGTTCCGTTGGTCTTTTTAAAATATATTTCGAAATAATAATAACTCGCTGGGGGGAGTGGGAGAGGCCTTGTGGAGAAGCCTTAGGTGAGTAGCGACACCTGGAACCTGACTCCGGGGCCAAGGCAAGGCCCCCGCCTCCGTACTTGCCTTAGCCAGCTAGCACGGAGTGGAGATCGCTAGAGCTAAGACTCAAGCTCCAGGGGTGGAAGTGATAAATGGCATATCGTCGGAAGTAGCTTCGGTGAACCTGCAGCCCACCTTTCGACACCCCTTAGAAATTCACACCCATGTTGCCCCTCGCCAATCTTGGCATTTTAGGGGCCCATGCAGTAAGTGGCCAGTGACCGTCTGCCCATTTTTTTAATGTTACCGGGGCTTATCCTTATAAGCATTTTTGTATGATCATTGGATGCATTTTTTATGGTGTAGACAGGGACAATCGCCGGTCAGTGTCACACAAGCCCTGTGGGCTGCAGAGACAACAATAATTTATAATAATAAAGCCCTTTTGTTTCCTTAAGAAACAACATATAAATTTAAATATAAAACAAAAACAAATTAAACGAATATTAAAAGGGTTTTTAAATATTTTTAGGCACCGTTTCGGGTAAAAGCCTCCTCCAGCTTGTTCCACTCCTTTCGGACTTTGCTTTACACATCCATTCATTTCCAGCGATTTCTTGGATTTCGTCAACCCAGCATTCGCTGGGTCGACCTCTCCTTCTCTTACCCAAACTACCATGTGGTGGTCGTTTTTTCCATCTGTTATCTGAGAGGCGTGCCATATCTCCCGCCCATTTCCATTTCGGACGTTTAGCATGTTGGAGGCCGTCTAGTACTTTGGTTTTCGACCTTATTCATCTAATCTTGTCTTTCTGTATCTTGTAATTTCGAAACAATAATAGGTTTAAAAAAATTGTGTGTGTGTGTGTGTGTGTGTGTGTGTGCAGTTCACACGTAGTAGAAACTTTAGAAAATATACTCTTCGATAATTCTTTTCTAATTTTTATTAATACAAATATAATTCCTTTAGCCTACATCCGTCAACATATTATAATTCAAAATAAACTTCTTAAGTATCACTGTTTTCATCTAAAAAAATATTATCAGTTTTATATCGGCCCAAATTGGAGCATGTTTAATCATCGGTCTTATTGACTCTCTAATCTGTGCCGCACGATTTATATGTTTATCTGTTTTTAGTTTAGCTTTTTCGTTTCATCGAGTTTCACATCACAAATCACAACGATTCTAAAGAAGTTTCACTTCAAAACATTAATATGTTTAAACAATTACTAAAAGAGTCGAAAAAATACCTTTCTTAAATTACGTCAGCTATTTTCATTTTCTTTTCCATTGGGATTAAAGCGAGCGCTGTTTACTAAAGATTTCTTTGCGTTGCGTTATGTCAAACAAGCGAAAGTTATTTGTCGGACGCGTTAGAATGTTCTCTACCGTGATTAAAGCAAATTAGTTTGTTTTGTTGTGTTGGTCAAAGACATTTTGAAGTAGTGGATGAAGGGGACATAACAGGATATGGAAGTGTAGTAAATAAAGAGGTATAAATAAATATGTTATAAGAGTAGATGCCTAGAAGTAAGTAAAGTAAGTAATTTGTAGGAAATAAAATGTATTTGTTTGTACATCTCAAAACAAACAGAATTGGCCAAAGTAATTTTAATAAAACCTTATTAGCAAACATGGCGTCCAACGTCGATTGATGCCCGCCTATTCTGCTAAGGGCATGCCCTTAAGAGGGTTACTACATTTTAGCCAAAATGACTAAGGCACCTCAAAAATCGTCCCAACACTACAATTGTCTTAATCACAGAATAAACAATAAATTAGGCAAGCGAAATAAACGTTAAATGAGTCGAGCAACTAAAGATGTCCGAAATTACACGTCTGTCCTAGATTTCGCAAAAATCTCACATAATATTGACAAATAATTTTCACAATTAGGCAATAATATGGTCGGTTATTAACGACCGGTGCCGTGTCTGTGTTCAAACCGACGACAATTTGCACATTAGCCTTTGAAAATTCAAAATAAGAATAGAATATAAAACGTTCTATTGTTATTTTGAATTCATATACAAATTACTGTTTTAACAGGGTACCGTAGACAAAATTATTATTTTTTATTTGTCTATAGCTGGTTACATATTTTTGATTTAAAGTCGTGAAAATTGTGCCCTCAAATGTGAAGTGGAAAATTCGGAAAGTTAAATACATAATAAAACTACGTTTTAACGGTTTTAAACGCGGTAATTTAGTTGATTTTTTTATTAGTCTAACGTTTCGGCCACATTTTGTTTATGGTTATTATTTATTTTATCGGAAGCCTAATCTAATTTACCACCGCTTCGCAACATGTTTTGGCTTGAACAGAAGAAGCGGCGCAAGAAACTCTTCAGCAAATATGCCTAACTCTAATAATTTTATATAATATTAAAATGGATGGGAGGTAAAATAAAAAGAAATTATAAATCAAGTTTGTTTGTGTTCCAGTGCACGCAGAAAGAATTCACAGTGTCTTAAGGTCTGGCAGTTGGTTTTTGCTGGGTTTGGGTCTTAATACTTCTTCTAGTCTTGGGTGGTACTTGCCAACCATCTTCTCTATTATTTGGGTGTTTTTTTTAATTTCAATAGCCTCACGCATCATTCTAGGTATGAAACGATTCACTTTTGCGAGGATTTGTGGTCTATCGAATCTGATATAGTGGTCGGGTTTGTCTAGCGTGTGTTCACTAATAAAACGTAGTTTTATTACGTATACTAGTCGCGAAAACTTACGAAAAAAAGTAAAATATGCCTTTTTGAGCTACCACAAGATTTTTAATATTTGAAGCCAATTTGGTTTGCAATTTGGCCTAATAACGGACAAAATGGAAGGAAACCGTGGTACCTTTATTGGTTAACGCACTCGCGACCCAAACTGAAATGACGCGGGTTTTAAGCCTGATCGGTTTTTTTTTATTGGACTTGACTTTATGTTGTTGGTCTGAAGACCTTACAATTTTACCGGGGTTTACGGAGCGAGCTTGAACCCGGGCTCCCAAAAAATCTGTTGTATAGTTTTCTGGCCTAATGTGCATATTGTTACAATTAGCATGAGCTGACGGAAAACATCGTGACGTGACCGATGTGTCAGACCGGCAAACAGCCTAGGACTAGCATGGCGGGTATACTGTTATTCCTTCTAATATAATTGGGATGCCCAAGTTTAGTAGTGGGACATTTATAGGCTGTTATTATAATACTGAAAATTAATATAAGGCAAATGAAAATTTAGACAAGGTTCTATGGACTCTGTTGCTTTGCCTGCCATTGTACCAATATTAACAAGAAATATTACAATTAAAATTGTAGTTTTAAACTAAACATAACAGTAACTTGAACACTAAAATTTCGTTGTTAGACCTTTCTCCAATTATCACATTTATCTCGTTACGAGGGTTTATTTTATGAACGTAAAAATTAGCGCCAAAAGACCGGAACGTTGCGTCACTGGTTTAAAAATATATACTTTTACTTTTTTACTCATTTTTTTTCAGCGCCCTTTATGGCGAGGAAACTGGGCTTTCGATATCACATTAATATAGACTTTTTAGTCATTTACGTTTTCGCAAAAATGACAGCGGGGTCCATCTGAAACATATTATAGCCTTCGCAAATTCTAAGTTTGAACTATACCCATTAGGTAAATTTTCGGATACGAAGTATTTTCGATTAAATACTTTTTTTGGTTCCATAGCCACATAATTTTGTCACCTAAACGCAACCCTTAATAGTTAGTGTACTTGCCCAGTTTAATATTTACTAGAACGCGGTTGTTTTTAATTTTGTAACCTTATTATAGTTTAGATAAACGTGAACGTGCGGTATTTATATAATTAATAATTATATTTAAAGAAAAGTGTGTTACATTAATTACTTAGAATTACGATTTGTAAATTACATACAAAAAGTAGGTGTTAAATATAATATCTAAAATACGCAGTTTATATTTTATAAACTTAATGTAAACATAAGTTTGCTTTGATATTTTCATGTTTAATAAACAGATAGATAGTTTTAGGCCAATGTTGTGTAAATAAAATATTAATTTATAATTTCATGTCGTAAAGGAGTATGATTTAGTGGTTTAGTACGCAATTTGAATGAAAACATTTGATTACTTAAAGCATACTCCTGTACTTGTGTAAAAAAAGAGCTCGAGATAGACTGGATGGCTACCACCCCTAGTCTATTATGCCGCCATAACAACTTTGAGTTGTGTTCCAGCATCAGTGGCCAGGTTCCAGTTTCTCCTACGAGGCCGGCAGCACATTGGCAGCACCTCTGGTATTGCTAATGTTCATAGGTGATGGTAACCACTTGCCTTCACAGTTGGGCCGTCAGCCTGTCTGTTGTGCTTCAGCAATAAAAAAGACACATAAAGGCGGGTTCACATATGTTGATTTGCCCGATCCGATCACCACATCCGTATCGCCGACGCGTATCATGATACGCTGTCTTGATACGGCCCGTTCCATTTCGAGTCGGTTTTTGTCCGATCATCAAAGGAGATATTGATATGGTACGGTTTTCTTTATCTTTTCTGAGAATACGACAGGTATGATACGGTGTAAATGAAATGCATCCCATAACTAGATACGGAGCTTGATACAGTACGATGAATGATACGATGATACGGATACAGCGATCGGATCGGAGAAATGATACACATTTGAACCAGGCTTAATAATAATAATAAGTCTTTATTTCGGGAAATAAAATACCTATATAAAATTACAGCACAATCAAAATTTAAAATTACAGGCTATTTGAAATTAAAATAATATTCATGTCATTTCAATTCACACGTGTATGAATGCATTTGGGTTACGTTAATATGACTTACGTATTGTTGGGGAGTTCCTTGCCGCTTGTATATATTATAGAATAGGAAGTAGACTTCATTTTCAACTTATTATGTATGACCTTTAAAAAATATCCTCTAGTGGAACTTAGTTTAAATAAAAACATTTAAATTTGACTGTCTCTAATAAATTAATAGAATGACTTGTGTACGAAGAATGCAGATGTGATAATGTAATGTAATATATATAATATAATCATTTCCTTTACGTTTTTGTGGCAAAGCTGCAACGGCCTTTAAGCCATATTCAATGTCAAGTTCTGAGTCATATTAAAATGTGCTTTGTTTTTTTTTTAAATACTAAGTCGTTTATTAAATGGATATACGACTGTGCTAATGGGTATTGGAAACGGATATTATAAGGTGGTTTGGGGTAATTTCGACAATGGGAACATTTTTTTGGAATGATGTTCTTTTACGCGGCTTACAAGAGCGAACTGGCAGAGATCATCACGTAAAGAAAAAGCGTTATGCTCTCCCTCTTAAGCGACCTTAAACGTAATTTTTATTATACAATTTCAAACTTTAATACAACGAAAGAAGGTCTAAAATAATATCCATTCGTGTAACATACGGTGTTTTTAAATTAGAAGATCTTGTAACCGCCCTTATTCGGCCGCCTTCGGGCTCTCACCACGGACGTGCACATATTTTTTCATATAATTGACTATTTTATATTAAACTAGGATATGCCCGCGACTTCGTCCACGCTTGACTTGAAATTCTCGCAGGATTTCCGAAACGCATAGTACCGCAGCGTTTGAAAAAAAATATAAGCTATCGTTTTAGTGAAAACTGTGTCGGAATAAGCTAATTTTTACGCACTTAAAAAACTAAAAATCTCCTCGAGGAAAACTTCCGCGGGATTCCCGGGATAAAAATGTCACTATTTTGTTACATAAAACTTGCTATCGATCAGTAAAAAATCGCATTGGAATTCGTTTTTTTTTTAAAGTTGTCCATTTGCTGTCTATCAGCGAAAACAGCATCGAAATCGGTCGACAAAACGAGAAACAGACAAGAAATCTAAAAAAAATCATCTGTTCTCCATCGTTTATATAGTCTATTCCAATTTTTTTTTTAAATAACTTCAATGTACAGACACGGAATGTTTAGAATGTTCTAATATTATCGATTTTTCAATAAAAGTAAATTTTTCGTGTAATGAAAGGAACTTCGTTCTTGACGTAAGTTTTTTTTGTATTACAATCATAAAATATACTGAAGAACATCATATCTTGAAACTATAAAATTTTACTTTCAATTATGACTGTTTTATAAAAAAAAACTACGCTATAAAACAGTAGTTTTGAATTAATAAAAACATACTTTCTAAACTTAACAGTAAAATAACAGATTTGCTTTAGATAACTGAAGAGTTATGTGCTTCATTTTTTTTATGAGTAACAATTTTGTTTTCGAACTCAAATGACAAGACAGGAACTCTTGTAAAGTTATGTCTATTTTTTTTTATCAAAACAGCTACATGGAGAACATTACAATAATGAAAATTACGGAGCACATTTATGAAACTGAAATCACACGTTGATAGTCCTAAAGCCTTTCGGTTTACTAGCGGCCCGTCCCGGCTTTGTACGGGTGGCAATTTTTTTTTACATTTGACGGCCTCTGTGGTTGAACCTCACTGCAACGCAGAGGCTCCGGGTTCGATTCCTGGTATGGTAAATTTCGGAAACGTATTTTCTCCGTTATTTACTATGGTCTGGGTGTCTGGGATCGGCCCCAGAATGGTCCGTTGTATATTACCCATAACACAAGCGTAACTTGCTTAATTTGGGGATATACACTGTGTGTGTTTGTCTGCCGATTTATTATTTATTATTATTATTACACCTTGGGTTACATTATTGAAGTTTTAGTAGGAATCCCTCATTTTTTTCTAGTAATAAATATAGCCTATGTTACTCAGGGATAATGTAGCATTTGAATGTTCAGGATGACGCAAATACTTACCGGTCATGGGTGCTTCGATAATTGTCTGAATCATATCGCAGGCTGCCTGCCTTCCCCTCAGTGTCGCCAGTGTGGCGCATTAGACACTGCGTTTCATACACTGGTCGAGTGCGCAGCATGGGCACCGCAGAGATATGAACTCGAGACCCTCGTAGGTCCGATCGATTCGCTGGGCAGTTTGCTACAAGCGATGCTGCATAGCGACGATCATTGGGTGGGTGCGTCCAATTTCTGCGAGGCAGTAATGTCTCAAAAGGAGACCACAGAACGAGAAAGGGAGAGAGGTGCGCATGCATCTCGCGGGTACCGACGTCAGTCGGGGTCCCGGAGCCTAGGGAACAGTGGAGTCTTCACCCCTGTTGACGAAGTGAGTTTGCCTTTCCCGGGGCATTCTCAAGCACTGATGCGCTAGGATCAGCGTGGGCGTAACTACGTTCTAGGTCTCACGCTCTTCCTACCACAGCGCGGGGCAGATGGGAGGAGGGTGGTTTTAGTGGAGTATTGAGTAGTTGAGTCTCCACACAAGCCGGCGCTTTGACTCTGGTGCCCATTCGTGGTGTCACCTTTCGTCGCTTTGGTCTAATCCCTAGCAAAGGACCCGGTAGTGTGCGAAAAACATTTTCCCCGCCTCAAAAAAAAAGCATTCTAATGATGAAAGATTTTTTTTAATCGGTCCAATAGTTTTTGAGTTTATTCTTTACAAAAATACAAATCATTTTCCTTTATAATAATAGTATAGATAACGATCCCATATACATACACATTTATAATGAACCGTGGTAGCTTAGCGGGTAACGCATGTCACACACTCGCGTTTAATAAGAGACGTGGAATCGATTCCTAGCTGGGAAACATACAAGATTTTTACTAGGGCAGTTTTCTGGCCTAGCGTGAATATTATTACAATTAAAACGTGCTACCGGTGAAGGAATACATCGTGATGAAATCTACACATCAAGGTAACCTGCGTAAGTGGTATATGCTGTTATCCGTGCAGGAACGGAGAAAGTATAAATTTCCTGCGGTCGGACGGCCTGTCGTAAGAAGGGAACAAAACAATCCAGACAGGTGGTAGGGTTTTTGCCCATCTGGATCGTTACCACCCCTGGTCTAGAGAATGCCGCCATAACAACCTTGAGTTTTGTTTCCGGCATTAGTGGCCAGATTCCAGCCTCCCTTTAGAGAGCGGCAGCACATTGTTAGCACTTTTGGTGCTACAAATGTCCATAAGCGATGGTAACCGCTTTCCATCGGTTGATCTGTCCGCCTGTCTGTTGAACTCATATAATAATAATAATAAATAAAAAACCGGTCAGTGTCACGCCACATTTAGATTAAATTTATCTCTACGTGTTGGCCTTCTCATGGCCCCACGCAAGCCTTCCAAAAGTCCAGGCCATTTTTATGGCCCGCGGTCTCTAGAGACATACAATAATAAATAAAAAAATTGGCAGTTATAGAGATAGAAGTGAAAACTTAGAACTTTTAGTATTAAAATTTGAAATTTTATAATGTTTGAATTAAAATATTATTTCAACAATGCACTGTATATACATACACATTGGACTTTTCACTAAATCCATTCAATTTCACTTATAAGATATACACAGCGCTAATGTTGCACAATACGTCAGCTGTATAGCTACGGGTATACTGCTATAAGCATGTCGGTGACGCGAACGCCCGAGATATTTTACCCATCCAAAAAGCGTCTATCGCGCACATGCGCCAATCATGACCATGTCGGTGACGCGAACCCATAAGATTTTCCCCTACTAAAAAGTGCCCAACGCGACTAAAGCAGTTATCAGTTAAAAAAAAATGCTTAAATATATCACATTTTAAAATGTGACGTTACGAAATTTAGGACCCCTCCTACCCCTTGTCACACAATGTCACACTTCATCGACCGTTACTGTTGACGTAATTTATGTATGGTGCTAAGCAGTTGTCTATTCGTTTAAATGAGTGACGAATAATTTTAACATGTGGATATTCAGGCCCCAAATTTGGGTGCTCATCAAACATCTCCAACTTCCGTCATAAAATGGCCTCATAAAACTACCAACCTGTTCTGTTAAGTACAACGCACTTAAACCAGTATCTAACTTTGTGTTTATACTAATAAAAAAAAATCAAGTGTCTGTTTGTGATTCTAAAATACATGCCAGAATTTAAATGAAAACTTGTATTTACATGATGGCTAGCTAGCATAAAATAACAAGCGCTAAGCTGACCTCAACAGGCAGCAATAATAAGAGCTGAAGCAAGCTTTAGCCAGGAGGTATTAAGGCTATAAAGTCCAAAAGAGCTGCCTTCTGCATCCAAGAAACCAAGCGATAGCCTTTCTAGATGGCGGTCAAGGCTCTTCGCTAGTAAACCGTTCACAGACACCACTATCGGTACTATAATTTTAGAATGACTCAAAGTTCCACATAGCGGTAAGCTCGTAAAATTATTATTATAGTCATAAATTAGTTTTTTTAAGTTTTCGCGACTAATACGCAATTAAAACTAGGTTTTAACGGTTTCAAACGCTCCGTTCTATTTCATTTTTGTTTTGATTTCTCGGCCACTTTTCAGTAGCAGTCTTCCGTGAAAAGTGGCCGAAACTTCAAAACAAGAATCAAATAAAATGCCGGCACTTAAAACCGTTAAAACGTAGTTTTCATTTTTGTCTCATTATCGATCAGAAAGTTTGTTTCAAATCATCTCCGAAATCACACATCTCCTTGCAATAAAATTTCAGCGATTAAAACAGAAACGATGTATGTTGTATGATTATTTTGACTAGTGGTCGCCCGTGGTCGAAATTCGACCATAATAATTAATGTCAAAGACTATATATACTTCTATAATCACAGAATACGCCAAGGCAACAATAAACAAAAGAATATATATGCGTGTGTGTGTCAAATACATGGTAGTGTGTGTAATGTTTTTCTTATTGATTTAAAGTATTTTTTATGCATAATTTAAAAAATATAGCATTTATCGATTCTTCTCTATATAAACTATAAGTGTGCGAAATTTCATACTACTCCGGCCGCGCAATTCTCGTAAAAAGAGGTACAAAGTGTTTGCTTCGCGTATTAATATATAGATACCTTGTAAGGTTCGCAAGATATGCATAAAAATAAAGTCTAAATCTTGCGCAGACGAAGTGGCGGCCATGATTATATATATATTAATCAAACAGATCTCTTTTACATAATTTCCGCGTGTTTCATCTTTATTGCGATTTCATAATAGCAGTTGATAAATTATTAGGTTAAGCATAAAAACTTGATTAAACTCTTATACACCGTAACGAGTTTTGCGCAAGCAATAGGGGGCTATAATAATTGATTTTACATCAAACTTGCGAGCAAATTTTTTACTATTTAACAAACTAAAAAGTAGTTATTATTAAAAATATATTAAAAAAAGAAAACATGTATATGGCAGTCGGGTTTGAAGGTAGTACATTGCTTGCAGTATAATCCGTGCGCAGAAATTAGATGAATTAGAATCTTGTATTGATATGTCTATCTATATACATATTACATATAATAAAATTGTGGAGGTCGAATTTCTGTACAATGAAAAAATGCTAAAAACCGAGTCAGGAGGATGTGAAAAGTGAAATAGCACTAATTTAGATTTTTTTTTTAATTTTTGTTTCTCTGTTTGTCTGTCTGTTTGTACCGGCTAATCTGCGAAACGACTGGACCGATTTAAATAAAATTTTGTATGGTGGTAGCTTATATCCCTGGTCAACATATAGGATACTTTTGATCCCGAAAAATTAAAGAGTTCCCGTGGGATAGTTAAAGAACTTTAATTACTTAAACAGCTTATTATACTACTTATGCACCTAATTAAGTATTGATATTGCCGGTGTCATCATCATACAATAAAACAATTAGGCTATATATCATCACGCTAAGACCAATAGGAGCGGAGCACCAATGAAGAATGTTTTAAAATCGGGAGGGTTTTTTTAACTTACTTTTTTTTAAACTATTCCACGCGGCCGAAGTCGCGGGCAGAAGCTAGTACTATAATATAATAAACAGGAAAGATTTGTATTTTGTACGTTTGTAACGAATAAACTCAAAAACAACTAGAACGATTTGAAAAATTCTTTCACCATTAAACCCCTACATCCCTAATATATATATTACTAGGAAAAATTTGAGATCCCTACTAAAACTTCAATAGTGTAACCCAAGGTGTAAAAAAATGATTGAGTGGGTCCGGGGATGGTTTAGATTCACAATTAGACCCGGTAGATGGCGCTGGACACCGGTTCTAGATATTTATTTTTTCAGGGCAGGACAACGTCTGCCGGAACAGCTAGTAAATGATATAAAGAAAACTTCACCTAAGTAAATCTAACTAATAAACGTCTATCATTTCGGAGTTTGCCCCGCGGCTGCGCCGTATATCAAACCCTAGGCCGTTAGCTTTACTTTACTTACACAAAAACTTGATTCGGCTGTTTAAATATAATAATAACGAAGATACTAAGTTCATATAATCTAAACAAATGCCCAGCAAAACATAGAGATGAGTCGAAGCCAACCTGATTTGAGAAGTAATACATGACTTGTTTCCTATGATATCGTAGGTATTTGTTAAGGAATGGAAAAAACGCAATAGCAGCGCCATCTATTTAGCTAATCTATCTATCTTATGGAAACGACATCATTTATCGGGATAAAAAGTATCCCAAGTGTTGATTCGGGATATAAGCCAGCTGTGTGTCGAGTTCCATTCATATGCGTTCAGTAGTTTTCAAAAAGGATGCGATCGCAGCGCCATCTTTCTCGATATTTTTATCTATCCAGCGGAAACGACGCCATTTATCGGGTTAAAAAGTATCCTAAGTTACGCTCCGGGATATGAGCTAGCCCTGTGTCGAGTTTCATTTAAAACCGTCAAGTAGTTTTCACGTGATGCTCTAACAGACAAAAGACAAACAAAAATTCTAAAAATTGCATTTTTTTATCTGTTGGTCTGAATCAGCCCCCCTGATTTTTTCAGATTTTTAAACGCAATGTATAAACTCGAACCATTTACAGATTTATTATAGTACTAGCTTTGCCCACGACGTCGTCCGCGTGGAATTTGTTTTCAATACCCCCGATTTTGAAACATTCTTCATTGATGCTCCGCTCCTATTGGTCTTAGCGTGATGATATATAGCCTTCCTCGATAAATGGGCTCTCTAACACTGAAAGAATTTTTCAAATCAGACCAGCAGTTCCTGAGATTAGCGCGTTCAATCAAATAAACAAACTCTTCAGCTTTATATATTAGTACAAGATAGATAGATTGTATTCTACCTATAAACCCTAAGATTATAAATAGAATATTGAGCCAGGACACTATCTTCTAAGAGTAAGGTTAGAAGGCTGGCAATTTCACCTTTTTGGACCGCCATACTGAGTGTTTTCGATTTCTTTAGCCAAATCGCTTTTTAATGTTACATACATTTCCTCAAAACAGGTACAAATCTCTAATGAAATCGCAATTTCACCAGCAACCTGTTCGGGAATTGCGACTGTCGTCATTCAAAGAAATGGCCACATTGCGTCAATCACAGCCATATATCTCGACGACATAATATCAAGTTTTGACAAGGCTTACTTATTGCATAATAAATTGTGTGTGTGCAGTTCACACGCAGTAAAAGTGAAACAAACAGCGACAAGGGGTGGAGGGATTCTAAATTTCGTGACGTCACATTTCATATATTATATCGTTTTAATATATTTAAGCTTTAAAATACGAAATTTGAAATATTAACGAAAAACTTCCACAACAAAACATTTCCAACTCTTTCTGTATGAGCATTGTGTTCAAATTATTAAATATAATGTATTCTATCTCATTCTCTCGCAGATTTAGTCGTATAGATTTATGTTTTCCTCTTTTTAGTGTCGCTTTTTCGTTTCATCGAGTATCAAATTGTAGTGGAACACTTTCAAGCAAATAGATGGCGCTGTGCAATAATTGAGGTCGCAAGCGATTCCCGAAACGTATAAAGAATTGTCTCTCTGAAAGATCTTCCTTTGAGACGGAGGAGCATCCCATCTCGCTCCTCAACCCTATACGGGGCACTCTCTTCAAAGTCACACCGATTCTAAAGAAGTTTTACTTCAATTATTGATATATGGACGAAAGATCCATTTTTTAGTAATATTTTTATTGCGAAGCTGAAAAACTGGCAGACGCGGTCCCGCTCTTGGCAAGTGACCACCATCGCGTAGTAACGTTTGCAACACCAGGGGCGAAGCCAACACGTTACCAGCCTTTAGAGTGGGATAAAGAGGGGGGTATAGGGAGACGAGAAAGAGGGTTCAGACAAGAAGAATTGGATAGAAGGGATGGATATTTGTACTATACATTGTTATTCCTTAGAAAATTATTATGATACAGCACATACGTCATATATATGCATACACCCACACACACACACATACATACAGGTGAATTTTTCAAGTGGGTCTCCAAGGCCAAATCTTAGACTATACGAAATAGCGAAAAACACTCAAGAGTCTTGGGGCCTATTTTGACGAAACTAAAGTGGTATCATTAGATTTTTGAAAAATCAATTACTCTCGTCAAGAGCCGAATCGGCAGATTTTTTTGAATGCAACTTGTAAAGACCAAATTTTGTGAAGGGATGTCAAAGGACAATCAACGGTTGATTTTACACAAAATCTTTTATATAAAAACTAGCGGGCCCAGTACACATTGTATTGCCTTAAAAAATAAAATTTAGCACCCGATTCCATCGCCACCTACCGGGTCCAATCGTAGATCTAAGCCCTCCGGGGACCCACTCGAACACATACAAAAAATTTCACCACGATTGGTCTCAGCTTGTTTCACAGTGGAAATGCCAACAGTGTGAACGAAAATTTCGCCCCACGTTCCTTCTACGTACGGCTAAGTTGTGGATTGCACTACCAGAGTCAGTATTTCTCAAAAAGTACAATTCGGAAACATTCAAGTCTCGGGTGAATAGGTATTATCTATGTAAGCGTGCTCCATCTTCGACCGCATCATCGTCCGACATTAGGCGTGATCGTGGCCAAACGCGAACCTGTTTATCATAAAAACGGGGTTTAGGAGTTCAATGACAGACGTGAATGTTATATAAGAGAGAGTGAGATATATAACTCCTTCGCCATGCAGGCTGGTCTTTCTTTGGCACTCTCTACCCACTGACGTCAGAAGAGCTAAACCTTGCCATATTTAAAAATTAACTCTGGAAACATATTAGTGTTACGCAATAATGTATATGCTAGTTTACTATACTTTAGAAAGAAAAGAAAGAAAAACTTTATTTGTACGAAAATAGCGACATAATTACATTCCTTATACATTATTATACACAGAGCATATTTTGAGAATTTGTACGCCGCATTTTCAGCAAACAATCACTGCACTGTTTGCACTCAGCATATTGCTGTGCCGGAATTATATCCGACACAACGCTAATTTTCAGGGCAAACCATCCTTTTGGCGTAAGACCAAAACGACACAAATTTGTTAATTAAATAATAAATAATAATAATAATTAGACTGTATAATCTGCTGTATGTCATTTTTATTTCAAATTTTTCTTTTTTCTTTGTTGCGTAATAATTACAGATAATTTAAGAATTTCCTTTGAGTCAAGGTGCCTGGAAGAGATCGCTTTTAGCGATAAGGCCGCCTTTTGTTTTACCAAGTAACTATTGTCTTGTTGTGCATTTTTGTTTTGGTGAACAGTAAAGTGCTGTCTATGTCTATCTCTGTCTATATAAGATAATTATAGAATTTATTTTCACATGCGTCATCCAGTCAATTCTAGAAGCTATTGTAATTAGTTGTGTACAGTAATGACGACATGAGCTGTACACAATACGTGAAGTGTAGGTGTAAACTTGTAAAGTTACCTAACTGCATACAATAGACTTCCTACGTCTGACACATGACCTGCTATCTCGAAGGTCGAAGGAATACGACGCTACGTACGCGACGCAGATCAGCCCGGACTTGCATCGGATGGTGGAGGCATATGCCGACGTGTAACTTGTGTAAGTCTGTCTCAGACGACGGACGCGTCATTACCCGAGCGCCATCTGTCAAAAGTTGATGACGATACAAATTTGCTACAATCAGCGTGAAATGCGTGACACATGTCTTATGATAGCCGCACACCATGCTGCCTATCGTCCAGTCGGCATGACGCTGCGGATTGGAACAAGTAGAACTGACCGTGTGGGCGTGGATTGGCATGACAGTTATACTTTAGAGAACAATCAAAAGTCAATCATTTTGGCTAGATCATGTCCATTGAATTATGCCGATTGAACTTTTTTGTTTTTCACCACGAGTAAAATGCCTAAGACGGTTAAAACATCGCCGTCCTTGTTACTTACTACGAATTTATTCCAGTTTCTTCCCGAGTATATCTATCTCGTTTTAACATTTGTCTGGCCCTATATTTCTATCCTGCTCTTTCGTGTTACTTTGTATATGGAACATTCCATTGTATTATTTATTGTTAAGGCGAAGGCTACGTACTGTTTTCTTAAGAGGAAGAAATTCCTCTAAGCGTATCCGTCACAATATGAACGAACTGCAGATTGGATCAAGCCTGCAGCGTCATGCTGATTTGACGGTAGGCAGCATGGTGTGTGCACACCAACCTTGACCGTTACCATCGCCTATAGACGTCGGCAACACAAAGGCGAAGCCAAAGCTTTGCCAGCCTTGAGGATGGGGTAGGAGGAAAGGATAAACGGTGTGGAATACGAAGAGGAAAGTGGGCCATCGGAACTGTCACTCATCGTATGAAAACACTGTTAGCTCAAGACAAACCGTTTCACACTGATATGCTATGAGAGCGTGATATCACACCGGCCGAGCCAACCCAGCGAGCTTGTAATCAAGATAAAGATTCCAGCACGGCTCTACCACGTAAAAATTCAACCAGCGTTTCCTGATTCGTTTGCTACGAGAGCGACACGTACCGAGCGAATCGGGAAACGCTCATAGAAATATAGGCGGCCCGGTAAGCTTTCGATATCTCGTATACTGAACACACCGGTGCTGCACCGACAAAACGGCAAAGGCCACAAGCGGCCTTAGTAGCCTTCTTGCATGCTTGTATCAAGTTTATGTCATTTCTTAATCAGTAGTATGGCAAATGAAAAAAAATGTGTGTTTGTGCAGTTGACACGTAGTAGGAGTGAAACAAAGTGTGACAAAGAGTGGTAGGGATTCTAAATTTCATGACGTCACATTTCATATAAAATATCGTTACAATGTATTTAAGCTTTTAAAACATTTCCAAATCTATCTGTATGAGCATAGTGTTTAAAGTATTAAATATTATGTATTCTATCTCATTCTCTGGCAGGCTTAGGCCTATAGGTTTATGTGTTTATCTCTTTTCAGTGCCGCTTTTTCGTTTCATCGAGTTATATAGATAATAAGATATAGGAACCGGCTATAAATGTGCAAAATCACGATTCATCAAATTAAATAGATTATTCACATAGACGACACCGATACAGTAAACAATGCATAGTCACGATCTAATCAAAACTGTTAACGCTGCGCGTGACATAAATGCATTTGATACAAGTTTACGTGACTTTTCGTGAGTTCAAAATGTATATAATAATTGACATGCTAGCTCAATATGCACGTATTATTTATGCCCCTGCTACATTTGGGATAATATTGGTGTAAGGGACGATTTCCACCAAACGATCGCATCGCACCGAATCGGAACGGATTTTACAATCTTTAAACGATATTAAATCGTGTAGACAGTACCTATTTAAAGTGTATATTACCAAGCCGCGCATAGCAGCTTGTATTCCGCGATGCGCGATCGGCTCCGTTCGCCTGTCGCACATACCGGCTTCTTTGCTAGGGATTAGACCGTTGTCGATCATGGAGGCATTCCACTGAGGGCAATCCGAACAGTAACCGACCGGCTTGTGTCGAGACTCGAATTAATGGACAAATGCCCAAGGGCTAATACCCCACTAAAACCACCCTCCTCCCATGTGCCCCGCGCTTATGGTAGGAAAGGCATGAGACTTAGAACGTAGTTACGCCCACGCCGATCCTAGCGCAAAAGTGCCTGAGAGTGCCCCGGGAATCAGAGCAAACTCACTTTGTTAACAGGGGTGAAGACTCCTCTGCTCCCTAGATGCTAGAGGGCACCTGCAGCAGTATTTCAAGGAGGGAGATCATGCGCACTTGTACCTCTCTCTCGATCTCGTTTTTTTGAGTCTTGTTGATATAACTATTTCCAACTATATAAATAAAATGTATTTAATCTTTTTACAATTGTTGTGGTTTTAATTTTTTTTATTACAGGAATTCAACAGACAGGCAGACTGCCAACTTGATGGAAAGCTGTTACCATCGCTATGGACATTTGCAACACCAAAGGTGCTACAAATGCGCTGGTGCTCTCATAAGGGAGACTGGAACCTGGTCACTAATACCGGAACACAACTCAAGGTTGTTATGGCGGCATACTTTAGATCAGGGGTGGTAGCCATCCAATCGGGCAAATACCCTATCACCTGGCAAGCATGCACCACTTACGCAGTTTTCTGACCTAATGTGCATATTGTTACACAATTACAACAGTGAAAGATCCTGATTAAGCCTACATACACATCGCGATAACCAATGATTTAAATCCGCCTTGGATAAGATTGGCGGGTATACTGTCCGATCCCCCATAAATGGGAGTTCTGAGCCCAGCACTGTGACGTTTATGGGCTATTATTATTTATTGGGGTTATTGAGTTTATACAATGAACGCCGCGGTTCAAACCCTAAGTACATGCCTGCCTCTTGTTTAAAAAGCAAGCATTAATACAGGTTACATTGTATAAAAAAAATATGTTAGTGATATTTGCCGCCGCCGGAACATTCACTTCATTTGATATCGCAAACTATCTATCTCCCGGGATGAAAAGTATCCATGTCTATTTTCGGTATTAAAACTACATATATACAAAATTACAGCAAACCTGATCCAGTACTCCAGTAGTCTTTCCGTGAAAGCTTAATAGATAAATAAACACACACATTTTTATAGATGATTTTTATTTAAATATATAAACTTGGAAATGATTGGTCTCCCATACAAACTTTCATCCCCTAATTCTAACCGTTCTAGTTTTATTTTTGCGATAAAACATAGTAGACTGTGTGTCAAGTCTCGTCTATCATCTGTAAATTTGAAAAATGTTTTTTTTTTAATTTATAGTCCAATATGCCTACATTCATCATTATATTAATACGTGAAGCAAAAACTTTGTACACCTTTTTACGAAAATTGCGCAGACGGAGGAGTATGAAATTTCGGACACTTATAGTTTATATAGAGAGGGAGTGCAGAATGCTAATCTTTTCTTAAAATTATGTATAAAAAATACATTAAATCAATAAAAAAAACATTACACACACTACCGTGTATTTGACACACACACGCATATATACTATTTTGTTTATTGTTAAAGTTAAATTAACAGTGTAGCCTTGGCGAAATCTGTAATTATAGAAGTATAGTCAGTCTTTGACAACACAACCTTAATACTGCTCAAACTTATAATTTAAGTTAATTATGGTCGAATTTCGACCACTGGGCGACCACTAGTATACATTAAAACACATTCATGGCACAGAAACCTCATGGTTTATTCGTGCCGCAGAGAGTCGTGTAGAATACATTAGGTTATGATACATAGTGCCATTTAAAAAAAATAATTTACACAATCCTTATCCTATTAATCCCTATTAATATTGTTACAACTAGGCTTCGACAAAGGCAAATTCCACATACAGTCTGTAAAAGCACATTTTATTACCTGTCGACATTTGATCTAATTGTAATTCTCTTATGGTCGTCTTCTTTTGTTCACTATTTATTGGCATACGTTTCTAGTTATTGTAGAGAACAGCCTATTGTACTCCTTTATGGCCGCATGCAGGTATCATTAGCCAGGTGTTACGGTTTAAGTACAAGCAGATTCTAAGAAACTATGTCGATGATACTATACGGGCATATTTGCATTTGTGCAGTACAAAACGATGGCGTGATGGAGAGAGGGGGCAGTCGAGCGAGAACCACGATCAAGGCGTGACGTGTGTACAATCGGAAATCTAATAGTGACGGACTTTGGGCGTTTTATTGAATTACGACCTTCTGCAATACGTTTAGATATTTTGTGTTCGGTTATATTTGTACTTGTGTTTGTATATTTCTAATAAACTCTATAATAATTACAACGACATTTTAATTCGAGTCCCGCACTCGTAACAATATTACAAATGCAAATGTAACTCTGTCTGTCTGTCTGTTCCGTTTTCACGGAAAACTACTGGACCGATTTGGCTGAAACTCAGTATATATATATGTGTGTGTGTGTGTGTGTGTGTGTGTGTTTTTTGGATGCCGAGGACGAACATAGGTTACTTTTTATCCCGAAAAATGGGATAGATATCCGGGATAAAAATTTATTTGTTTCTCTGTTTGTATGAGTTTATGGAAAAACTAAAGGACCGATTTCGTTGAAATTCGGTATATATGTAATTTTAATGCCGAGGGTATACAAGGGATATTTTTTATCCTAGATAATGGGATAGATTTATGTAAAGGTTATCCCAAAAGTAGGATAGGTTTTTTGTGATTTTCCATTTTCGTCATTTTGGTTATTTTGGTCCTATTGTCCTGTTTGTCCTTTTTGTCCCTTTGTCCCATTTGTGCCTTTGGTCGCTTTTGTCCTTTTAGTCAACTGAAAACTACTAGGAATACGGGATCGGTTTTGCTGTAATACTTTTCATGCCGGGAGATGGGATAGTTTGCGATATAAAATGAAATTCTTCCGGGTGCAAGTAGCACTAACGTAGAAATTTATACAATGTAACCTGTATTAACGCCTTTTTTATACTGGGGAAATCCGTTTGAGGACCGTATATATATATATATATATATATATATATATATACATAAAGATTACGAAGATGACTAAAGTCACTAAAGTGACCAAATTCATATTCGCGTATTAAGTTAAGATTAGGATAGTGTAACAAAACGATTTCATGCTTGTTTTTTGTGCGTATACACATAACGACGTTTTACCGTGAAAATCGATTATATTTAACCTACTGGCACATTATGGACATTTTTAAAGGTGTTTTTAACGCCTATGGAGTATTGAAATACCTGAAATGAATCTTTCAGATGTTTCAATTATTCATAGGGTATTTGCCCGTCTGGATGGGTACCACTCTTGGACTAGAGTTCTAGAGTACTCTGCCATAACAATCTTGAGTTGTGTTCCGGCATTAGTGGCCAGGTTCTAGACTCCGTTTAGCGAGCGGCAGCACATTAGTAGCCCCTTTGGTATTACAAATGTCCATAGGCGATGGTAACCGCTTCCCATCAGGTGGGCCGTCTACCCGTCTGCTGAACTTATGCAATATAACAAACCTTCAGGTGGGAGAGCAGGGTCATGTGAAAAAAACACGTTATATTTGTGTGACTTCATACCACCAGGATTACTAAACACCAACCGATTTGGACATTAATATTATCATTGAAATACTTACATTATTCCGGGAAATTGATATTCACAACTTGGGCAATATTATCTAATTGGCTGTATTCAGAGTTAGTTATAAAGTTTCACAATGTTAGGGTTCCGTAGCGATTATCGCAAAATGCTATCCCTATATTTTCCCTTACGTCTGCTGTGTTTGGATGTCAAGTTTTAAAGTGAAACTTCTTTAGAATCGCTCGTGATTTGAAAGTCGATAAAACGAAAAAGTGATACTAAAAAGAGGTAAACACATAAATCTATAGGACTAAGCTTTATTTTAAATTATAATATGTTGCCGGATGTATGCTAAAGGAATTATAATTATATTAATAAAAGTTGGAGAAGAATTATCTGTATATTATATTCTCTGAAGTTTCACTTCTACTGCGTGTGAACTGCACACACACACACACACACACACACACACGCACGCACAATTTTGTTTTTAAAATATACGGCGTTTATGTGGATGAAAGTTGGGAGACTAATCTACATATGATATGCAAGTTAAGCGCTTGTGTAGACGACACCACAATCTATCAATTATATACGTACATACATATATTGAACTATAGTAGGTTTTCATTACTATATTATTACTATTTGTATGTTACCTAGGACTAGTAGCCACTGCACCGTGACCGCCCCAGGGAAAACGCGGTAGCGGCGCAGTCATGCCTGGTGTACGTGGTTTAGCAGTTGATTAGTTTTTGAGATATGAAGTATTTTCAATTGAACTTTTTTTTTGTTTCCGTTGCATAATAAAGAACACAATCATATTTATCACCTCTACGGAAACCTCATATATTCGTAGATCGACACGCACTTGGCCGATTTTTAGCTTCTAGCCTTGAAAAAAAACCATCAAACAAATCCATAATCTACATAAAATCTTACGATATCATGTCAATTAACTTTATCAATACATAAAATACGTCGTTACAACAACACATTGATATTTTGAATGAATGCAGTTTATTTATGAAGCTATAATAGTAATAAACAAAAAATAAACAATTTCATACGGCCTTACAAACTGACCTCAGTTTTACGTAATACAAGCATTGTTAGATACAAAACAAACTTTGTGATCTGTTGCGGAAATAAATATCATGCTATTATGAACCGTATATCTTAGCGTTAGAGGTTAAACGTAAGACAACGTATGTAAAATAAACTTGTCTAAATATTACCAAAAAGGTTATGTACTCCATCCGCGTATTACTCGAAAATGATGGCCTACTGATAAAGATTATGAAATTAACAAACAAATTTATCAATAGCACTGTAATTAACATAATTACATAAGCAACATTTTTGTAATATGTAATTAAAATACTTACGTATTTACTTTTTCGGCGGGAAGTTAGCTCTGCGTCTGTGAATAGATAAAGCGTCTTGTTAATAGATGGCGCTGTTTGACATATAAATGAGAACGCGTGAGAGATATTATGACATTTCAATATGTTGAAATTAACAAGGAACATGTAATCTCTATCGGTCTTATTCATATTTATCTACAGCAAGTTGGAACGCTTCTTTAAGAACCATAAACAAACCTTCATACTAACTCAATATGACGACAAAGATAAAGAAAAAATTTAAATGGAGGGCCGGCATACGTGTATGTATGAGTATGAGGTTATTTTTTTCCTTAATGAACATAATCATCAGCTAGATCTTGAAAAATCATTATATTATTTGTGTTGGAGCACAGCAGATGGGCTGACTGCCCACCGGGTGGAATATGGAAAGCGGTTACCGTCGCTTATGGACATTTGTAACACCAAAGGACTTGTACATGTGCTGCCGGCGTCGCAGACCTCCAGCTCCACTCCCCTAACTGGAAACTGGTAACTGATGCCGGAACACAACTCAAGGTTGTTATGACCGCATACTGCGTAGAGCAGTGGCAGTGGCCACACAGACGCGCAAGTACCCTACCACCTGACTGTAGGTGGTTTTGTCGCCTCTTATGACAGGTTGCCCGGCCAAACTACGGAACCGTACAATATATATTGACAGCCACGCACTTACTAGATTTTATATTTTAATTGCCAAATAAACTAAAACGCAGCTATATCAATAAAATCAATGTAGTAGGTATTTCATAAGAGCGCCAGGTGCGTAGATCATTGCAAAACTAGGCAATTGTATGAATGAACATATTTTTGTGAAACCAAAAATGTGCTAAATTCTATTAGGGTTTATTAAAAAATATAAAAATAATGTTTTAAAAAAATAAAATAAAAATATTTTTTTAATGATAGAAGTCTCACGTGACCCAAAGGCTGGCCTGTACTTGAGCAATGCCGCGGGGTTGCCATCCAGCGCGGGAATGCAGCCAGCGTCTTCAGCACGTTATCCACCGACAGCGATTAGGGACTTTATATATTATTTATATAAATTATTGTATACGTATCACAATTATTAAATAGACTTCTCAGGTTACTAACTACTACTAACTTATAGGTGCATTGTAAATGACACAAAAATTATTAGATAAACATTTATAAAAAAAAGAAATAAAATGAATATTAGATAAGATTAATAAAAAAAAAAGTATGCCCCGGGTGAGGATCGAACTCACGACCTTAAGATTATGAGACTTACGCGCTGCCTACTGCGCTACCGAGGCCATTGAGAAGTATTGCGAAATAGGGCAAGTTATAGAAATCAATATTGATTATACAATTTAATTTCACCTTCGACTTTGTTCTTTTTAAATGTCAATATATATTTAATTTGTGACTATATCTCAGTGGCTGCCGCGCTCAGAGTCCTTAAAGATAATGGAAGAAAAATATTAAGAACGAACACTACTTCGAACTGCAGTCGGACAGACGATATCATAACTGTTCCGTGTTCTCTAAAATTACTAAGCACGGAACCCTACTAAAGCACGTTTGTACGACTTCGAAACTGCTAAACTGTTTGAGATTAACTGCATAAGACCGCGTAGAATTAAACTGGTTTTGTATGGAAACTATATGCGAACGGATAAAAGGTTTGGCTGTAGGTAAAACTGTATGTATTTAGTATTTTAATCCTATACTAGCGGGTCCGGCGAACGCTGCCTGCTTATAAAATATAAAAATTCAGAACCCGATTACAACGTCACCTACCTACCAGATCCAATTGTGACCATCTAAACCATCTTCAAAGAGATATAATAAGAATTATCAACATCGGCCCAGCAGTTTATGAGAAGTTCAAAGACATACACACGTACAGAAGAATTGTACATTTAACAGTTCAGCTAACTGCACACCGGCCATATATATCTGTACCACGATAATTGTACCATCGCAAATATAACGCACAAAATAATGCAGAGCGTTTACTTGATACGCTTCTGGTAATAAATATACAGATAATACAAATCAATTGATACTTGTTGAAACCACGGGCCATATTTTGTAGAGCTCGGGTAAACACGTAGAGAAATTTAATATAAATGTGGCGTAACAAAATTATTATTATTATATCTTACGTTATTATGAAATTATATATATATATATATATATATATATATGGCTGCGCCGAGGAACACCTTATAAATTCTTCCTCCCCATACTCGCCATCAAGAAAAGAATAAACTTTTATGTGTAGAATGCGCAATACAAGACGATTCAACGGAGTGTCACTGCTGACATCACATTATATATAAAAATACGTATCAAGAAATTGTTGGAACACAATAAAGAAAATAAACTTATAACTCAATTTAATGATCATAAGCATATCCTAACATCCTAGTGAGTGTGTGAACCCCCGCGGGACGAGTGCAGTGTGGCGGCGGACTGATGGCGAGGTAAGTCCTTCCTTGCTTCTTCTTCCACGTCCCTTTGCCTTCTCCCGGCCATCGCACTGCGCCCGTAATATACATACATATATATATATATATATATATATATATATATATATATATATATAATATATATATATATAATTATATTTATATAAACTTATTTCAACACTTCAATCCAATGAATGAATAATTAATATTTATTTACAAGAAATATGGCACAAAAATAATCGTTTTAATAGTAGTTCTACATTTTGTCGATTAAAGTTACATTATGATTTATAGTATTAAGTATGTGTAGTGGAACACTTACAAGCCAATAGATGGCGCTGTAGAATAATTTTGGTCGCAAACAATTCCCGAAATGTACAAAGAACATATATAAATTCCCAACAATAATAGATGGGTCTAGGCCTGCAAGGAACAAAATAGCCTCGCTGGAAGATCTTCCTTTGAAACGGAGGAACATTCCACATCGCTCCTCCAACCATTAGGATCAACCCTAAATATGTAACTATAAATTAAACAGCTCCAAGTCTGCATTCTCTATCTATGCATTCTGTGGTAATATATTGTTTTCTAAACGGTCCAAAAGTGAATGAGTGATGGGTGACCGTTGGCCGGACACGTCCGCGGCTTCTTTCATACTTTCACTTCATTATACTTACAAGCGCGTGCGCAATGCGCATTACGCTCTCCACAAACAAGAACCGTCCATTGATATTTTCTTATTTTTTACATCATAATATTATGTGTATGTTATTTAAGACCATAAGATTGTCTCGGCCATTCAGACATAAAGCGGGAAAGCGCTCACTTTAAAAAAAAAAAATGTATAGTTCAACGTTCAGCGTTTTGCTGACGCTGCGACATACTTACGCTATTTTAATACAAATTTTCTATCTAATACTTTACTCCTGAGATGTCCCTTGTGGGGCAGTTATATAATATGCCGTCAATGTGGGTTACCTATCGTGGTGGAGATAAGGTAAAAACTGGTGTAGTCTCGCAATATTTTGTATCTTTAATTCGGTAATGGGCACTGCAGAATGCCGGCGCGGACTGACACTATACAATAAAAAAAAACATACCAATCAAATTGGGAACCTCCTCCTTTTTGAAGTCGGTTAAAAATGGACGAGAAATGGGAAAGATGCACACCACTCGAAACAGTTATGTAAGTGTTGTACTTACATAACCGTATGTGTGTCCCTACATCCCTGTTTAAGTTCACGAGATTTATTTATTTAATTTGTTTGGGAAACATATAATAATTAATATTCTTATGATGATAACTCGCTTTTTTCATTGCCATTTATAAAAACCAATAACGGTAAAAACTCTAAAAACACATTTTTATACCATGCTTGTCAGCAATACAATGCTATTCAATGATGTCGATCCTTTCATAGGCAATTTATTTAGGTTCAGGACTCAAGTTACGTCAAGGAGAACGAATAGAACTTGCTGCGGCCGAGCGGTCTGTCGAAGCGGTGACAAAGCAACCCACAGCCAAGTGTTAGGGTACTTGCTCGTCTGGGTGGCTACCATCCCTGGTCTAGAATATGTCGCCACAACAACCTTGAGTTGTGTTACGGCATTGGCGACCAGGTTTCAGTTTCCCTTTAGAGAGCGGCAGCACATTGGTAGCGCCTTTGGTGTTACCAATGTCCATACGCGACGGTAACGGCTTTCGATCAGATGGGCAGCTGCTTGTCTGCTGAGTTCATGTAATAAAAAAAAAATAAGCCCGCCACGTTTATCCAAGGCGGCTCATCAGTCTCAATGTGCAGGTTCCACTTTCTTTCCTCTGAAATTTAATACATCTTTTTCTAAAGCTTTGTTTACATATTTTTAAACAAGTCGTGGTATCGTAATGGCTAGCGTAGATGTCCCAAATTCAAAGGTCGCGGGTTCGAATCCTGGCCGGAGTGCATGCACCACTTAGGCAGTTTTCTGACCTAATGTGCATATTGTTACAATTACCACGTGCTAATAACGGTGAAGGAAAGCATCGTGTTGAAACTTGCACATCGAGATAACCGATATATCAACTTTGCCAAGCCGCCTTGGACAAGCGGGGCGAGTATACTGTCCGGTCAGCAGTAGGATGTTTACGGGCTGTTATTATCTTATCTATACTAATATATAAAGCTGAAGAATTTGTTTGTTTGAACGCGCTAATCTCAGGAACTACTAGTCTGATTTGAAAAATTCTTTCAGTGTTAGCTAGCTCATTTATCGAGGAAGGCTATATATAGGCTATATATCATCACGCTAAGACCAGTAGAACCGGAGCACCAATGAGGAATGTTTCAAAATCCAGGGGGTTTTTTTTAACTATTCAACGCGGTCGAAGTCGCGGGCAGAAGCTAGTAATAATATACATTTTTACAATTATAGCTAGTGAAGAATTCACTAAAGAACCGCTTTTTTTTAAATTCGAACAGAGCAACATTCGTCAGGTCAGCTAATATAGGAGTATAATAATAAATGCTTTAATCGTCTTTCCTAATACATCAGACTCGTCCAAGGTCGGATGTCTTTCGCAAGTGACAAACTTAGCTGCTGAATTCAAAGTACGCTATTTCCCCTCATTTGCCTACCAAACTTGATTGATCAATACTAGAGTAACGGTATTTGAATTGAATTAAATCAGCAACTAAACTAGAGGCAGTGGCGGATTTACACATTTGCCCCTAGCAGTCTCTAAAATTCGATACCCCGTGAACTGGGGTAGGTTAATAGTTTAAGACCCTTTCACACCGTAACTACGCATCAGATACTCAAGAAATTTTACATGCACGTGTAGGGGTGACCAGAGTTATCATGTAAGTATGTACAATAGTAAACATTTTACAAATAACTAACTGCGGCCTAATGCTTAACAAACCCATTTATATTTGTATACTAACCGATGCTCGCGACTTCATCCGCGTGGTGCGGTTTTTTAGCTATCCCACGGGAACTCTTTAATTTTTCAGGATCAAAAGTATCCTATATGTTGACCAGGGATATAAGCTACCACCATACAAAACTTCATGTAAATCAGTCCAGTCATTTCGGAGATTAGCCGGTACAAACAGACAGACAAACACAGAAACATAAAATTTAAAAAAAACTAAATTAGTTCTATTTCACTTCTCACATCCCCCTGACTCGGTTTTTAACATTTTTTTTCATTGTACAGAAATTCAACCTCTACAGTTTTATTATATTGTTACATTCCGTCAAAGATAAACGCACAGCTGCCTGTCGTAAGCGCAGTTTATTGTCTTCCCGGATTTAGGAATTCTTTTGTGTTTTGAATTTGTAATTAAGAAAAAGATGCTTTTGTTTTTCTACTTGTTTTATAACCATCATTAGCGTCGAACTAATCCTTATTGTTGTTGTTTTCGGCTTTGTTGGCCCTTCGCAGGAATAGATAACCAGGTGTGCAAATTACATTTCTCGGAAACCCAGTGCGCATGGCCGATATTTTTTGTACTGTATAGTTAGTATAAGACAATGCCCGAATGGAGGGGTGGGGCAGTAAAGCGACGACTGCGAGACGAGTAAGACGTTTGTAGTACTCTCGATTAGCGATATAGACGACGGACTTTGCGCGTGTCAAATTGCATTGTATCGTGCAGTGTGAACTGGTTGCATCCATTGTTTTTATACGTGTTTGTACAGTTCTAATAAATTCTATAGTAGTTCCAACGGCATTTTGTATTCGAGTCCTGTAGCTCGTAACAATATGTATAGATTTTCAGTAATAAAATCAGTGTTTTTACAGCGCTCGTTGCGTTTGGTATTTCTTACATTTTACCCTTCCCTCCTATACTAAAACTGTATACACGTTACAGTTTTTTGGTCCTTCGAGCCGGATTTGAACCAACGACCTATGGATACACATTACAAGTATGGAACCTCTAATCACACCCACACTTATGTCTGTCAGCTTGACGATATACTTAGCTGTATCGTGGTTGTAACAAGCGTCTTCTTATACAACAGTACCAGGTTCAATATATACGTGGATGAATTGAATACAGTATTTATTACTGACATTTAAAATATTTTGATATTCACTGATTCTAACGCTACCCAAAGGATACAGTTCAGAATAGAGAATGGCTTTGATTTTAAGAACCTCAACGGGCTGAGTGCCGCCGTTGGATTTCGCGAATACTGAGTAGCGTGTGGTCTCGATGGTGATCTTGATGCGTCTCTTCCTGCCTGCAGCGGGCGCCCTTGTATATTGCTTAGCTTGTTATTGACGACGTAGGTGGGCCGTGCAAGTGAGTCATCGTTCCACAGGACCGTACTCACCGCAGGGCCGCCTACAGTTTGTTGCTATGGAGAGTGATATGATATGATCATGATTAAATGGGGGCTTGATGCGCCACCAAGCCACCATATACGTTGTCAACCGGACAGCTCGGTTAAATCTTAACAAACCGGACAAGAGATTGTCCGGTTTTAAAGTAAATTCGTTCATTATCTGGCGAACTCTCGTGTCTCGCCTTAAATACTGTAATAACTGAATTGTGCGTTTTCTTTAATATAACTGCTAGTTGAACTGAATTCAAAGATGCCATCTCAGGCAATAAAATTGTATTAAAAGTAGTGGCATCGAGTATATGAAAAAGTGGATTAAAACTTAAATTTCGATGAAACTTTAGCGACTAAAAAGTTAGTTTTTATTCAATTTATATGTTAGTAAAAAAATGTGTATGCAGTTCACAAGCAGTGGAACTGAAACTTCAGTGAATATACTCACAGACAATTCTTCTCTAACTTTTATTAATACATAAATATATTACCTTCAGCCTACATCCGTCAACATATTATAATTCAAAATAAGCTTGTTAAGTATCACTTTCAATTTTTCAGTTTTAGTCTAAAAAATATTATCAGTTTTATTTCGGTCCAAACTGAACCTATGTCTAATCATCGGTCTTATCGACTCAATAATCTGTGCTGCTCATTGTAAAACTCGTATCTCATTTTATCGCAGGCGTAGCCCTATAGATTTTTGTGTATCTCTTTTTAGTGTTGCTTTTACGTTTCATTGAGTTTGATATCACGATTCTAAAGAAGATTCACATGAAAATTTTAAAAAAATTAACAGGGGTTTTTTCACAGACATCTAGCAACCCTATTTGTCAGGGGTATAGAATTGGACATAGGGTAGGATGATCAGAGGGTCTTGGCGGTGAGGTCCATCTGGGGATGGTAAGACAAATGAACGGCCAGTAAGATAAACGAAACGGCCATCAACGTAGCCGCACACAACAGCTAGTTCCTAATAAAAAAAGGTTTGTCATTCGTGATCTAACGATGAAAAAGACTGGACTTTTTGCCAACTAGATTGACGGGCACCAGGGGTTCCAGATATCCTTCTTCCATAATATAAGTCTAACAACGAGCAGTGTTCCCTTAACATATCGACACCTAACACATAAATGCCAAGTTTAAATGTTTGAGCAATACTATTTAAATGAGTTAAGCACACCATGGCTCCGAATGCTCACCGCGTTTGACAGACCTTGGACTCTATACGTGTTTAGATGATGACATCCTACAAAAACTAAAGGAAAATAGATCCGACCAAAAAAACACTCGAGCTTAACAGTACCCCTAAATAATAATTCACAAAGTTTTTAGTAACTCATATATTTTTTTGTTATTGTAATTAACTGTTATAAAACTAAAAAAAATAAAAATAGTGCAAGCGATTATAGACTGTGTAACAAATCGCTGCCAGATGGGAGAGTGCCCAGAAGGCTGGCTGCATTGCCGCGCTGTATGGCGATGCTTATTTGTTGGACGAAATATGAGTTTCTTGCAAATCTCTTTGAAGAAACTCTTTGGCCGATGTACCCCACGGACCTAATGTTTCAACTCCAAACGGCACAAATATATAACCCCTTCCTAAGGTTCCATATTTGCGCCGTTTGAGAGCTTCAGCTTTTGAAGCAGCGTTGCCAGCCTCTAACTCAGTCATTGGAAGATGTGACGGCGCTAGTGTCTACACATGTCGCGTACTCCAAGGAATAAGTGACATACCATCCGGCCTCTTGCCATCGTCGCGTACCAAGTCATTCGGTTCTAATATGGCCGGTACGCTGACGCTGACAAAAGCCCGGCAAATGATCTCTACCGCCAACACTGAGGTTGATCCTAAGGGTCCGTTCAAGCTAGCGCAGACTCGAAGCGCATCGAAGTGTCAATATAAAAGTTGACATAGCAAGTTCACTCTTATCTTCTTTTTTTTTATTGCTGAAGCACAGCAAACAGGCTGAAGACCCAATTGTGATGGAAAGTGGTCACCGTCGCCTATGGACATTAGCAATACCAAAGGTGCTGCCGGCCTTGAAGGAGAAACTGAAACCTGACTACTGATGCCGGAACACAACTCGGTTGTTATGGCGGCATACTCTAGACCAGGTGTGGTAGACAGGCCGCCCGGCCGCAGAAATTAGTATTCTTTTCCGTTCCTGCAACGTCTCCAACATTATGCACATATTCCTACACAGATAAAATTTCGCGCAAATTCGCGCGCACTCTACGGAATTCTATTAGGGCGCGCGCGATCGTACGATCCCAAGCGCCTCCTACTACGCGAACCAACACGCGAGTTTCATCACACCCATCCAACTGGGAACTGATGTCCATCACTACTAAACGTAAAAGCGTGTGAATACGCACGCATTCGTGCAACTTCGCTTTAAATGTGAAGAATTTGACGCTTCGACTCTTTTTTTTTCAGGCGTGGGAAATGCATTTCGCATATACCGGATCCTTTGTTAAGGATTAGACCGGCTTGTGTGGAGACTCGGACCAATGGACAATTACCCCACTAAAACTACCCACCCTCCTGCCATGTGCCCCGCGCTTATGGTAGGAAAGGCATGAGACTTAGAACGTAGTTACGCCCACGCCGATCCTAGTGCAAAAGTGCCTGAGAGTGCCCCGGAAATCAGAGCAAACTCACTTCGTCAATAGGGGTGAAGACTCCTCTGCTTCCTATATGTTAGCGGGCCCCTGCAGCGCTATTTCAGGGAGGGAGATCATGCGCCTATCTGCGCCTCCGGGCCCCCGCGAGACGCATGCGCACTTGTACCTCTCTCCCTATCTCGTTCCGCGGCCTCCTTTTGAGATATAACAGTCTCGCAGAAATTGGCCGCACCCGGCGCTTCGACTCTGCGCTAGCTTGAATTGACCCTAAGCAGGAGGACTAAAATCCGCGTCTATAGTTGTGAAGCCTAGATACTTACACACGCGAGCAAGATAGTCAAATCCGTTTATGTAGTAAGAAAGCTCCACTAGAAAACTTAAAAAAGATGATACATGATCTGTGTTGAATTGATTTACTTAAAGCGCTCAATTTGGCAGATGCTGTGTTTTATATAGTGATAGAAATAAAGAAAGAAAACGTTTACTTCCTAAAAGCAAGACATGCTAGTGAATTTAAAATTAACTAAATTACGTTTTAACGGTTTTAAACGTGGCGTTTTACTTGATTGTTATTTCGACTTTTGGCCACTTTGCACTTAGTTGTGGTCACTGTAAGCTGCCGAAACGTGGAAACACCTTTAAAACGTAGATTTAATTGTATGTACCTGCTAGTCATGAAAATTTAAGAAAATTTCCAATTAGCTTTCACTTAAAGGTTTTTGTTGCCAGGCCATACAATCTATATAAAAATACCTGGTTTTCCTTTTATTAAATTTACCAAGTATGTTAGAGAGATTTCATCCTTGTGATTGACCCTAACGATTGATGCAATAAAATTACAGGCTGTAATTTTTACAGATTTTAGTCGGTTCGATTCCCGGCTGAAGCAAGAGAATTTTCGAAAATCTTTCAATGTAGTTTTATTTCTTTTCAAAAATAAAGAAATGGAATTTCATTGGAGTATTAAAATTTGCTATCTCTATTATTTAGAGTACATTCCCTCCAGGTGGCATTAAAAAATTCCACCTTGTATATGCACTACATTATTGGTATAAAAGCATATTTTTTCTAATACCAAAATGCCAATATCACCACGAGGAACTTGTCACACTTAATCAACCATACAACGTTTATTATGTTTGTATGTTCCGCATAATTTAATGATATACATCAAAAAATCCTATAATTAAATAAGCTGTCATCGAAATTAGAGTTACCAAGATCGATTATAGATGTATTAATTGCTATGCGATTTACAAAAAAACACGATCACGACTGCGATCAAAATAAAGCAAGTTGTTACTTCGTACTAGTTATGCCCGCGACTTCGCCCACGTGGATTTTTTTCGCGGAACCCTAAAAAAAAGTAAAATACGTAACATCAGCTATCTTTTTTATTGCACGAGTTCAGCAGACAAGCAGACGGCCCGCTTGATGGAAAGCGGTTACCATCGCCTATGGACATTTGCAACACCAAAGCTGCTACAAATGCGCTGCTGCTGTCTTAAGGGAGACTGGAACCTGGTCACTAATGACGTAACACAAATCAAGGTTGTTATGGCGGCATACTCTAGACCAGGGGTGGTAGCCATCCAGTCGGGAAAATACCCTACCACCTGGCTGTGGGTTATTTTGTCGCCTCTTACGACAGGCTGCCCGGCCGCAGCAAATTGTATTCTTTCTCCGTTCCTGCACGGATAAAAAAGGTATTTATCTACCAGTGAAAGTCTCGTCAAAACGGGTTCAGCAATTTCAGAGATTACCCGAAACATCCACGCAGACAAAATGATTAAAAATTGATTTTTGGATACAAGTACCGTATCTATCTTATATATATAATTCTTTTGTACGTGTGTTGACAGTGAACTCCTCCTAAACGGCGGGACCGATTTTGATGATATTTGTTTTGTGTGTTTGAATGGGTCCCCGGATGGTTTAGATTCACAATTGGAACCGGTAGGTGGCGCTGCAATCGGTTTCTAAATTTTATTTCTTCGGAGCAGGACAACGTCTGCCGGGGCAGCTAGTATTATATATTCTTTCACAAACTTTAACTTTTTGTAATGTAGAAGTATATATAAGTATAGAAGCCTCGCAAAATTGACGTTTGACTACAAGTTTAACTCAATATATTTGCAAATGAAACTTAGTCATGTCGTACGTAAATAAAACAAATCCAAATTAGGTATGTAGTCCATTGCAAGCCGGAGGTCGGCTGCGTAACTTTAAGAAAAAAAAACTCATCTAATTAAAATGCTGACACAATTCTTTATGATCTACTCTATAATATTATTAGTCTGTGGTTATTGCGAAATCAATAGCGATGATGTGACTAACAAAAATGTATTTTAACTGGCCATTACCGGCGACTTTGTCCACGTTTTCAACTTACTTTACGTAAAAGGTATTTTTTTGTTCTATCACCTTGATTCTTTGAGTTTTGAAGTGAAACTTCTTTAGAATCGTTGTCATTTTCACATAAAGCTATAGGACTAAGCCTGCGAGAGAATGAGGTAGTTTTCATACAGATAGAGTTAGAAATGTTTTCAAGTTTTATGTTAATACTTCAAATTTCATGTTTTAAAGCTCAAATCTATTATAACGATATAATATATGAAATGTGACGTCAAGAAATTTAGAATCCCTCCCACCCCACGTCACAATTTGTTTCACTTCTACTGCGTATTAACTGCACACAAACAAACACAATTTTTTAAAATATCTGAAACTGAAAATACAATTCATGCCTTAATTGGCGACCATCGTCTTTTACTCTTTATTGTGTAGCGGCTTATATTTATATACTTACTAGAGTTTACCACCTGTGGTGCGTGCCTCTTGTTTAAGCAGCAGGCGTTAATACAGGTTACATTGTATAAAAATATTATGCTAGTGCTATTTGCCTCCGGAATATTTACTTCATTTTATATAATAAACTATCCCATCTCCCGGGATGAAAAGTATTTACGCCCATTTTCGGTATTAAAACTACATTTAAACAAAGTTACAGCAAAACCGATCCAGTACTCCTAGTAGTTTTTCTGTGAACGCTCAACAGACAAACAGATCCAGTTACTATCGCATTTTTTATAGATTCTAAATTTTTATATCTATAATGATGATTGGTCTCCCAAATAAACGTAGACGTAAGAAGACGTATTTTCTCCGTTATTTACTATGGTCTGGGTGTCTGGGATCGGCCCCGGAGTAGTCCGTTGTATATGACCCGTACAAGCGTAACTTGTTTAATTTGGGGATCCTACTAATATTATAAACGCGAAAGTTGAAGTAAGAATGTATGGATGTTTGCATGTTTGTTACTCTTTCACACAAAAACTACTGAATGAAACTTTACAATAATATAGCTTACACATCAGAATAACACATAGGCTATAATTTATAAAGATATAGTGTGAATTATCTAAAATATAACGATTTTCCATCACCACGCGGGTGAAACCGCGGTGCGCAGCTAGTATACAATTTGTGTGTTTGTCTGCAGCTTACTTTTCGGGCTCAATTCCCTAATCTGGGGACACTGCACAGAAGTATTTTCAGAATTATTTACGGCAGCAGGAATATATATGTACTATTATGGTTATGGCACAAAAGTTTATAGGTAAAGGTCTAAAGTATCAAAAATAATTATTACCACTCACATTAAAATATAGCGGATGTGTTTTAATTTAAAACTTTTTTCTCCGCGCGCGCTAAATGGCGAAGGTATGCGCGCGAGCGAATGACGCAACGTCGTCATGTTGGTATGCATGAAACAGGTTTGCCAACCTAACGAGATTCTAATCCGGACTTTATATTGCTTTTTACAACTATATATATATATAGTTTACGTTATTTTGTTGTGTTGCATTTAATAGTGCCAATGAACCCAGAGAAATGAATGTGTAAGACTGAATGATGGCAAAGTAATAATAAGAAGCAAAACATGTTATGTATATTTTTACGTCTGCTCTGTATTTATTTGTAATAATAATAATCGACAGACAAACACACACATTGCACATCCCCAAGCTAAGCAAGATACGCTTATGTTATGGGTAACATACAACGGACCACTCTGATCAGACCATAGTGAACAGCAGAAAGTTCTTTTTCGAAATTTACCATGCCATGAATCGAACCCGGATTTCTCTTTGTATGTAACAATTATTGAAGTGAAATTTCTTTAGAATCGTTGTGATTTGAAACTCGATAAAGCGAAAAACGTCAACACTAAATAGAAATAAACACATAAAATTTCAACCTTATTTAATTCGAAATAAAACAAATTTCTCTTTATCCGTTAGTATTAATGACAAATAAAACTTAAAAATTTTCAAATGAATTTTAGCTCTATCTGTATCTACTTAAGGCATATATTCTATTATACGTAGATCAAAGGAAATTGTGCGTAACAGTGCATTGAATTTTGAACTATATAGTAGTGAATTAAGGTGTAATTTAGATTGAATTACTAAGAATAAGGGTCAAAATACTTAAGAATAAAGACGTTTATAATAGAAGAGTTTGCCTTTCCCGGGGCATTCTCAAGCACTGATGCGCTAGGATCAGCGTGGGCGTAACTACGTTCTAAGTCTCACGCTCTTCCTACCACAGCGCGGGGCAGATAGGAGGAGGGTGGTTTTAGTGGAGTATTTGACTCTGGTGCCCATTCGTGGTGTCACCTTTCGTCGCTTTGGTCTAATCCCTAGCAAAGGGCCCGGTAGTGTGCGAAACGCATTTCCCTCGCCTCAAAAAAAAACCGTCATAAGTATAACTTCAAAATTATTATAATATCACGTACATATTTACCTGTTGTTTTCAAGTTGAAAAGAATGTAGCTAAATATGTCAAGTACACGGCAACATGCTTTATTTTATGTACATACTAGCTTGTGCCCGCGACTTCTTCCGCGTGGAATAATTACTTTGGGCTAACACTTAACTTTAACCCTCAACTTTGTTTACGTAGAAGGTGAAAATATTTTTAAATCTTATTGACTGCCCGCCGGCCTTGCACATCATAAATGCGCGCGCACTACTTGATCATTATTTTGCTGCGATTTTATTTTAAAACTGCGATATCTCCTAAGATATTCATTGAAATCGAATGATGTACATGGCAATTTTTTTTTAAATTAAATACTTGTGTATAATATATATAATAATAATATTGTGCTAATTTAGAATATTTTCAGGCTATAAGGTTTTCTGTAATGGTGTACAATAAAGTGTTATCTATCTATTTACTTATGATGAATAACGTATTTATTTGGATAAGGATTAATATCATGTTTATTAAAAGTCTTTCGCAAATAATGCATTATTTCAGAATAAATTTGGTTAGCATAAAAAAGGTTATAGTGAGCCAACCTTAAAAGATAGACATATGTCGCGGACTTTTTTTAGAACTTTTAAAGGGGAACAATTCTGTCACACATGATTTTTGCGAAACACTAACTATCTACGCAGCGCACGCAGCGGAAGCTCTCAAAAGGAAAAAGAACCTCCCGATTTTGAAACATTTTTCATTATTGCTCCGCTCCTATTGGTCTTAGCGTGATGATATATAGCCTATAGCCTTCCTCGATGAATGGGCTGTCTAACACTGAAAGAATTTTTCAAATCAGACCAGTAGTTCCCGAGATTAGCGCGTTCAAGCAAACAAATAAACAAATTCTTCAGCTATATATATTAGTGTTACATGCCGTCAAAGATAAGCCGCACAGCTTATTGTCCTCCCGGATTAACGAACTCTTTTGTCTTTTGAATTTGTAGTTAAGAAAAACATGCTATTGTCTTTTTACTTGTTTTATAACCATCATTAGCTTCGAACTAATCCCTATTGTTATTGTTTTCGACTTTGTGGACGTTCGCAGGTGTGCAAATTAATATTTCTTAGAAACTCAGTGTGCGCCTCCAATTTCTTTGTACTATGTAGAGGGCAGTCAAGCGACGACTACGAAGCGAGTAAGACGTTTTCTAGTACTCTCGATTAGCGATATAAACGACGGACTTTGCGCGGTCGAATTGTATTGAATCGTGCAGTGTGAACTGGTTGCATCCAGTTTTATTTGTATTTTTTTATACGTGTTTGTACAGTTGTAATAAATTCTATAGTAGTTCCAACGGCATTTTTAATTCGAGTCCTGTAGCTCGTAACATTATTATAGATTATTAATTTTTTTATACAATCCAATAATCCGAACTTTCCAATAAAACGGCACGCCCTAGTTTTTATTAATACCGAATTAGTGAGACCCTACTGTATATGTATGTAGTATTAAGAATTGATATATTAGGTCGGGGAAAAAGTTTCTTCGCATTTTATATAAAAATTCAAAAGGTTTTTTTATAAAGTTTATTTACATTTGACTAAAGTACGTAGGTGCCATTTTGTTGGGTAACTTTTTGCCATCTTGTAGGTAGGGACGTGATCCCATTGCTATAAAAATTTTGGGGCTTCTGATCAAAAAACTGCGACAAGTGGTTTTAGCAGTCCTCTCGTGATGTTAACCTGACACTGCCTAAGGAATTCTGCAGAGACCGAAACAGGTGAAAATCTGAAGGTGCAAGGTCAGGACTATACGGCGGATGCATTAACACCTCCCAGCCAAACTCTCGTAATTTTTGCTGAGTGGCTAAAGATGTGTGAGGTCTAGCGTCATCATGGTGAAAAACCACACCCCTTCTGTTGATTAATTCCGGCCGCTTTCTCTCAACTTTTTGCTTTAATCTCATCAGTTGTTCGCAGTACAGTTCAGAATCGATGGTCCTGTCTGGCGATAACAGCTCAAAATGAATAATGCCCTTCCAATCCCACCATACACACAGCATTACCTTGTTGCGCGTTAACCCGGGTTTCACCACAGTCTGTGAAGCCTGACCGGCCTTTGACCACGATCTTTTTCGCACGTTCTTGTCGTACGTGATCCACTTTTCATCACCAATTATCAGCTTCTACAAAAATGATCCGGTTTCATTACGTCGTAATAAAGAATCACAAATGAGTACACGGTTCATTAGGTTTCTTTCAGTGAGCTCATAAGGCACGCAAATATCGAGCTTTTTTGTGTACCCAGCTTTTTCCAAATGCGCCAAAACTGTTTTGTGGTCAATTCCCAGTTCTCCAGCTACATCGTAACTATTAATATGCCGATCTTGCTCCACTTTTTCAAAAATGGCATCAATTTTGTCCGTAACAGGGCGACCAGAGCGACGTGCATCTTTGATATCAAAATTTCCGGATTGAAAACGATTAAACCAAATTTGCGCTACTCTCACAGATTATCATCAGATTATTGTGATCATTGGTCCATAAACATCACAAATTTTTTTCGCGGCTTGTGTTGCAGTTTTACCTTTTTTGTAGTAAAATTTTAAAATGTATCGAATTTCTACATTACATTCACTCATTTTAATAATAAGAAAAACAAATGAAAATCCCACATTTTCCTAATTTGAATTTGGAATTGTCTTCTTTATAATTAAAGCTTTTTAATGATACCAAAACCAGCCAGATACAAATGGTATAGCCAAAGAGATCTTATTACAAGTTCATACATACTATATACGAAAAGACTTTTTCTCCAACCTATTATATAGTATCTACTTTCGTATCGCAAAATGGGTTAATTTTTCCATTAGGACGGTCGGAACATTCTGGAGGTAAATAGCGCGGATGTTACGTACTCTTTTACTATATAACTTTTTAGATATATTTTTCTCATGATTTGAAGTTTGCTTGTCACCTTATATTGCACAGAGTATAATAATATAATAGGAGACATTAATGTACTCTGTGAGATATTCTCTGTCTGTCATAAGCTAAAAATTGTATGTATTTCCATTTTACCATTAAATCTAATGTACTCTGTGCTTTTCAATACCTTTTCATTTCTCATATTCCGAAAGTACGCTTGGAGTTGCCTGATCACAGGGATGAAAACAGCACTTTTCGCCCTGGGAAATGATTTTTCCTGCTGTCAAAAAATTTAAAAACTGCGAATAGATAATACATGCGACTTATATCCCAACTTTTTTTACATCCATTGAATCGCGGCATAAATTGTAATAACAAATGGTACTTAAATATTACTAATACTTTTCACTAAATTATTATTTAATTTACAAAAATTTTAATTAAATATTTACTATCATCAAGGACAAAAAAATACTGGCTGGTAGAATGTCACAGACAAGAAAAAAGATTACTTGACGTTTCATATGTGACATATTAAACGAGTTCATCAAGATATGGATTTAAACCCTGATGTCATTAGAGAAGTAGTTGTTTTTTTAACCAATCAGTTTTTATTTATTTTCTCATATTCGAAATGAAAATGTTAACCTCGGGTGAAAGGCCTATTTAGGCACTCGAACTATTAGCGCCAAACCAGCTCATGCCTAAAAAGTCACTTTCACCTTTCATGTAACAATCTACTATTACTAGCCACAAAACCTATCATTTCACGGGTAATCTCCGGAACAGAGTAGATAAAAGTTCAATGCAATGCAATCTGTGTGCTTACTTTTAAAATAAACTGGGGTTGGTAATGGAGGTATATGTATATTCTAAGGTCAGACAAATTCAAAATTAAGTCTACTAGTGGTCGCCCGTGGTCGAAATTCGACCATAATAATAAATTTAAATTATAAGTTTGAACATTATTAAGGTTGTCTGTTGTCAAAGACTATACTTCTATAATCACAAATTTCACCAAGGCTACACTGTTAATTTGACTCCAACAAAAGAGTATATATGCGTGTGTGTGTCAAATACATGGTAGTGTGTATAATGTTTTTTTATTGATTTAATTTCAATGTATTTTTTATGCACAAATTAAAAAAATATTAGCATTCTGCACTCCTTCTCTATATAAACTACAAGTGTGCCAAATTTCATACTCCTCCGTCCGCGCAATTTTCGTAAAAGGGGTTCAAAGTTTTTGCTATGCTTTTACTTCACGTATTAATATATAGCCTACTACTCTACGAATACCACTTCGCAACACGGTATTGGTGTTTAAGAAGAAACATCAAGAAAATTCCCATTATCTCAAATGTTATGTACATAGATAAGACTTTATTGCTCACTAAAATTACACATACAACACATTAATTACAATACTTTTAGGCGAACAATAGGCGTCCTTACCGCTTACAGCGATCTATTCCAGGTAGACTTGCGTCGGACATGTATGAGCCGGTACATTTGTCCCGTACAAAATACAATTGTACTGATACGGTACAAAATCTAAAAAAGTAATGCTTCAAATATTTGGTCGCGCTACTACTCAATGTACTACTCGCGCCTCAAATGTAAGAGGAAGGACGGAACGAGGCATAAGCTACAACAGTCCAATATCTAACGCCTCAACGTATATTCACATGACAAAGAGGGACAACATGACTCTGTAATACAAAGGTACAATTTGTGAGAAACGGTACAAACGAGGGAGTGACGACCATCGCTTCAAATGTACTGCCGCACTACAAATGTACTGCTACGCTACAAACGTACTGGCACGGTACAAATGTACTGCTACGTTAAAAATGTACTGGCATGGTAAAAATGTACTGCCACGGTACAAATAGTACTAAATGCCTCGCCTCATTTGAAGTGGTACATTGTACTGGTTCAGTACAAAATGTCATATTACTCTTAAAACTCATTTTAAAATCATGTACTGCCCAACACTACTTCCAGGCAACTTATCTAATGCTGGGGCTTCATCTGTGTACGGTCCCAATTACACTATCATGCATTTATCATAAAAATATGATTTCATATCCGTCAAAGTCTATGATCATATTTAAATGATGCTGTTCTTAATTTTTACATATTACCCTTACGATCATCTATACGTCATAATTTATCAAGATGGATAACGATTTAGCCGTATTTTCTGCTGCTATAAGTGCAAACAATAAAAGAGGTATTTGGGTTAGATTATGGGTAACAAGGTGATCAGAGAGGGTCATGACACCTTGCTCGAAGAACTTAGATTGGAAGTTAAAATGTCTTACAAAATATATAAGATATTCCAGTCGAAATTCTTGCATTTAGACGCCATTTTTGAGGTTAGACAGATGATATGATCATATTTATGCGCTTGCTGTCAGACAGGATCTCTTTACTATTATCATAGTCAATATGAATCACATGTAGTTATTATACCGTCATAGGTTCTTCATATAAAAATAACTCATACTTCTCCGATCATATTTCTATGATAGTCTTAAGGCTCTTAGTGTTAAAGATTTAGGCTGTGGTCGAATGCGTTTTATTTGAAGCGTTAAAAAATAACGCCAATAACGCATAGCCAGTCTAGTGTAGATAGATATGTTATCTGTCGGTATGTAACGTCATTAACAATGTTGGATCTCAAACAACGCATTAAGCCTATCGCCATATTTGCGTGAAACGCCCTATATCTCTACCATCATCCCAGATGAATCCGCACCATTATACGATATTCTAAGCTAATCTGGCGATGCAGGTAGTGCATAAATTTACATGTTTCTAGATTTTTAAAACACGTGATTTTTTTAAATAAATACGTACGTACTTATGAGGTATACTTTAATTTACTTCATAGTTGTCTTACTCAGGCTTTTTTGAATTCAAAATTTTTATTAGGCAACGCCGTGGGCAAGAACTAGCATATAACCATCTCATAACAAGCATCCTATTGTCCACCTGTCATAACGTAGTATGAGTTACGATCTAGCACAGCGTGAAAATGACCCAAGAACAATTGCCTTAGTACCTGACTATTGTGTTAGTCTTTTTTCATTCGCATGGTGTGCAACCATTTTATGTAATGTATGTATGGTTTGGTAATAGTTGTTCTTCGGTTGTACTTATAATAATATCAGACTTAAATGTCCCACTGCTAGTCACTCCATATGGGAATGGTAAGTATTACCTACCACGCTTATCTAAGACGGATTGGTAAGTTTCGCACATCAATAATCTCCGACATTTCTTAGATGAGATTGTAATTTTGTAAATGAATTAGCTATGCCTGTGACTTCGCCCGCGTGGGAGCTTTTTTCGCGGAAACCCTAAAAATAAGAAGCCTAAGATACTCCTTATAACATTAGCTTCCTGTCAGTGAAGTTCCGTCAAAATCGGTCCAGCCGTTTCAGAGATTATCCGGAACATCCAGACAGACACAATAATTCTAAAAATTGCATTCTCGGAATCTCCTGATTTTCATTTTTTTGACATTACAAACAGACACTTCAATTTTATTTATCTGTATAGATAATGATATGTGAGTCTATATTCGAAATTAGACGCCAGTGTCTTACGCTGATATCAGGCGAACCTACCAAATTGAATCGATTTAGTTGACAGTCACTAAACACGAGGCACGGTACTCAATGACGTTGATAGAATCTTATTAGATTTATCCAAACTAGCGGTCGCCCGTGGTCGAAATTCGACCATAATAATTAACGTCAAAGACTATACTTCTATAATCACAGGTTTCACGTATTAATATATAGATTATTGTAACATATAAAGACTTAGAAAGGGATATGAAAATTCCATAAGGATTTGTTTTAGAAACGCCTAGCTGTACTCGGCAGACGTTGTCTTGCCCTTAAAAAATAAAAAGACAGACATGAACCGTCTAATACTGGCTTAACTTATTATTGTAATGGTAAAAGTGACGTATTCTGAAAAGCCAAAATCCCTATAATTCGTAACTAACCAGGTGTTTTATTACTTTAGAATTTAAATTTATATGTAATTCTTTTAATCATTGTCTTAATTGTTCCCTGTCACTTGTTTGCGCTAATTTGCTAAGTATCGAATTGTCACCATCTATTGTCAATCGCTAATCCCAATGTGCTTATGACCGGTCTTCAAGTAAGACATCGTAAATCATTCTTATTGTTCAAATTTCGCTGCAAGTTCTTAGAAACTATTGTTTTGAATTAAGCTTACAAGTTTGAGAATTCCAATGAATGATTTGTGCATACACTGCACTGCAATTCATGTCTATTTTGCGAATATATAAGGTCGGCCCGTTGAGACAGATTTAATTGAGTTTCAACTGCAACCGAGGCGAGGATGCGACGGACTTTGCGTGTTTTACGGTACTACGATCTTCTGCCTTACGGTTGGGACTTGTTGTATTTGTAGGAACGGTAAATATAGTGTGTATTTTTAATCAAGTTTGTGAATTTTCAATCGACATTTAATTCGAATCCCGCAAATTCGTAACACGTAACGTAACGTCATGTATAATTTTTATATAAACCAATACTAAACGAATATTTCTATCTTTCAATATGGATGAACCAACCAGTGATCCATATAAACGAAAACTCGAATCATTCAATGTCATTGAATATTTCGTATCCTTTCAGTTCTATATCTTTCAACCATATTGATTCAATTTGATCCATCTAATGTCAGCATTTGAATAGTCAACCATAAAGTAACCGTGGAGAAAGTAGAAAACCTACATAGTAAGAAAACAGGATATGTTTATGTCATACATGTTACGTTTTTAAGATATTTCAAACTCTATAAGGCCCTTAGAAGGGATGTAAGTATAGTAACAGGATGCTTACAACTTATCTGAGCTGGTATGGAGAATTAAAGTGAAATAGAAAGCAATGGTGTTGCCAGATAATCTAATTCGATCTTATTTGAATAAAGGCGTTTTATATTACAGACTATCTGTTGCCCGTGGCTTCGCTCGCTTAGATTAAAAATAGTCATAGTTTCAGTAGTGAACAAAAGTTCAAAAGTAGCCCCTTTTTTATCCCCTTGAATTTTCAAAAACGCCGATATACGTGTGCATAATTTCGTTCTTTTTACTTTGAAAATGACGGCTTGTCTAAAAACTTTCATCCCCTTAGAAGTTGAATTTTCATAAATCCTTTCTCAGTCACCCACGCTTGCCATCTTTGTCTTCAGTTATCGGCTACGGCTACTGTAAACTGGCCGAAACTTCGGAATAAAAATTAAAAATCAAATAAAATACCGAGCATAAAACCGTTAAAATGTAGTTCTATTATACATATACTTAATATTATCAATGCGAAAGCTTGGATGGTTCTTTGTTACTCAATCAAACCAGGACGGCTTGACATATCTGGATGAAATTTGGCACAGAGATAGATTTATAGTCTGGAATAGTACATAGGCTACTTTTTAGCCCGGAAAATGCACGGTTCCCGTGGGACAACATCAGCGCGAGCGAAGCCGCGGGTAAAAACTAGTAATTGATATGATTATAGATGGATTTTACGTTTCATCATAATTAATATTCAGATCGCAGTAAATCTAAATATTCCGCCATGAAACGTGTCCAAGACGCGGAAAAGCTTGTCGATGAACGATCGTAATCATTCGAGCGGTCAATTTTATCATATTTACGCTATTTCGCAGATTGCGAGATAACGCACGCTTGCTTATTCAAATCTATTTGAATTGCGTGATTATTTTTGATTAGAGCACCTTGAATAGCTGGAACGATTTTAGTTTGCTTTTCTAGTGTAGTATAAAAGCAGACAGAAAATAAAAATCTAATTCCCGATTGCAGCACCACCTAATTGGTTCAATTAAGAAGCACCTAGGTGACTTAATTAAGTATTGCGTGAATATTGTAAATATAGAAAACGAAATAAGGATACCTAAAATACTAATTGAATGTATATTATTTCATATATATTTTAAGAAGGTAATATTATAGGTAATAAACATATAGAAGCTGTTGGAATCTCCAACAAACAGTTTTTATTGATTTGGTGCGGCATGGCACTGGCCACCAAATTAGTTTAAATTTAGAACATAGATGTTCTTTTGTTTTTTTCCCATATTATTATTAAAATCGTCATTATGTCACGCACGTGCAGTTTTCTTTTGTAATTTAAATAATTACAGTCCACAAGAAATTAATATTTAAAGAAGTGTTTAACAGTAGCTATTTTGTGTAAATTTTTTTAATGTAAAAGAAAACACCGATAATGTAAGTAGATATTTAAATAACTAATGTAATAGATATAAGAATGTAAAATATCCTGACAGATCGTGTTTGTCAGGAAGGAAAATTTAAAAAAAATGGTTTCAATTGTGGATTTAAGGCACCGAGGGGTTACTCCGGATTAGTTGCGAGAAACTTAAGAAAATACTTTGGCAGCGTCTCATCTTCTGGTCACAGCCTTGACAGCCGGGGCTGCTGTCGCATACCAGGAAGCGCTGAAGCGCCGCAAATATGTGTCCATTGGTAATGGGTAAGAATTGTAGGTTTCGGGGTGGAGAGCCCGGGACGAGCTCATCCTCTGTATCGAGACCTCTCATAACACTACAATCTAATTGAGGTCTCGCGTGACCAAAAGGCTTGTCTGCACCTTTTTTTTAGCCAGAGGAAATCCGTTTGAGGACTAAGCCGCGACAGGCACAGAAGCCTGGGGGGATAATTCGCGACCCGTGTGTGGGATTTGCCAGATCAGGGGTGGCACTAGAATGCCCAGTCAGAACTGGTACCATGTTATTGCCATTCCCCAGTTAGGGATACTCACTAAAACCCCTGGGTGTTCCGTCCTGCGCTTTATGCTAGAACTACGGATATATGACCTAGCCTCTCCGCAGCCCTAGGGGGCATGGGACTTCTTTTGTTCCCCGGCATCTACTAGATCTAGTCCGAGTGGGGCGGTTTGTAATTCGCCCCACCAGAGGAGAAATGAGCGCGCGCGGAACACTCGCGCTCTCATCTCGACGGCATGTGCAGGTGAGTAAGAAGCCTTATATCCCAAGGTTTGTTTGTACCAAGGGCAACGTATCAGCGTTGCCATCCAACACGGAAATTACCGCCAACAGCGATTTGGAATCACTTTTTACTTGTAGATGTATATTACTTTGTAAGTATAATTTTATTTATAGTACCGTATAGTTTATAGTTTATTTGTTAACTGGAATAAAATTTATATGATATACTAATAATAATAAAAAATACTACAATCCGTGATGTTTACTATAATAATGTTACATGCCGTCAAAGACAAGCGCACAGCTGCCTATTGTAAGCGCAGTTTATTGTCTTCCCGGATTTAGTTATTCTTTTGTGTTTTGAATTTGTAATTAAGAAAAACATGCTATTGTTTTTCTACTTGTTTTATAACCATCATTAGCGTCGAACTAATCCTTATTGTTATTGTTTTCGACTTTGTGGCTGTTCGCAGGTGTGCAAATTACTATTTCTCAGAAACTCAGTGTGCGCGGTCAATTTCTTTGTACTGTGTAGGGAGTATAAGACAATGCCCGAATGGAGGGGCGGGCAGTCAAGCGACGACCACGAGACGAGTAAGACGTTTGTAGTTCTCTCGATTAGCGATATAGACGACGGACTTTACGCGTGTCGAATAGCATTGAATCGTGCAGTGTGAACTGGTTGCATCCAGTTTTATTTGTATTTGTTTTATACGTGTTTGTACAGTTCTGATAAATTCTATAGTAGTTCCAACGGCATTTTTAATTCGAGTCCTATAGCTCGTAACAATAATAATGTCTGTCATCTATAATTTCCATACAGGGAGTGGTGAGTCACCATCTGCCCAGTTTATCCATGTTGCTCGAAGATTGCTAAGGGCAGACGCCATAGTTCCAGATCCCTAGTCCCATTAACACTTCATTCCAACTCATTTCCAATAATAATAATCCTACAGTGGCCGGGGCTTGTTCGTGGATGCATTTTGAAATGGTGTAGACAGGGATAATCACCAGTCAGCATCACGCCACATTTAGATTAAATTTGTCAATGGTCCTCTACGTGTTGGCCTTCACATGGCTCTACGTATCCAAAAATCCAAAAATCCGGACCATTTTTACATACAATTTATGTCTATCAATTTTGTAAGCTAAAGCTTTATAACACCTTGTAACTATGATTATTGTTATTAACAAGACAATTGTTTGATTAAAAGAAGCTAAACCCCATTACGAATCTGTCATGTCGACAGTTCGTTACATTCTTTGGTAAATATTATAAATATCGTCGAATTATAACGGAAAGATTCTTGCTTCAAATTCCGCTAGACACCCTTGGTAAACTTTAAAAATTAGTATTGTTATATTCGTATTTAGTTATTATTAAATAAACACATCTTTCCGCTTTCCATCAGGCGGGCCGTCTGCCTGTTTGATGAACTCATGAAATAAAAAAGCAATAAAATAAACATAAAAACTAAACCATCTAGGTACCTACCCACACAAACACACAAAAAATTCATCAAGATTGGTCGAGCAGTTTAGGGGGAGGTCCGTGACATACACACATACGGAAGAATTATACAATTAAAGATATATTTATTGGTATGTATTAAGTTTACTATAGAATATAGTTTATTTATAGATTTTTTTAGGTTTTTTAGGTAACGGCCGTAACGGAACCCAAAAAAACAACTCGCATTCAATTCGCAAACGTAATTTTAATTATGTATTTAATTCTTTTCTCTTACTACCACACATCTGATTGTGTAAATCGTACTACAAGTTTCACACGTGGCTTTGTCCATTGTTATGAATTCCCATGCACAAATCTCCCATACAACGCCGTAGTACGAGACAATGGCTTGTTACAAAAACATTTACAGAAACTAATTAATTATCAATTGGTTTAATTCATTCAGTTATTGATTGGTAGTTTATTACGGAACGATTTTGCAATCACCGAATAAAAGTTATTCATAGATAATATTGTTACGACCGACGAAGACAAATTCACACCTGCATATCTGTTTTGCACATTTTATTACCTTTCGGCATTTGGACTTCTTTTGTTTACTTTGTGTTTAAAATTTGTGATTAGAAAAACAGCCCATTGTATATTGTAATCTTTTATGACAGTAAATTCGGTCCACGCGGCCGAGCAGGCATATTGCATTTGTGCAGTATAAAGCAATGCCCCAATAGAGAGATGGGGCACTCGAGCGATAACCACAAGCGAAGCAAGACTTGTGTACATTCGGTAATCTATTTAGTGACGGACTTTGCGCGTTATTGAATCATGCATTACGTTTGGACTGGTTGTATTCAGTTATATTTGTACCTGTGTTGTACGTGTTTGTATAGTTCTAATAAATTCTATAATAATTCCAACGGCATTTTAATTCGAGTCCTGCAACTCGTAACAATGTTATAGAGATAGATTCATAGACACAACATGGAAAAACTAAAAATTAAAACAGTTGAATGTTTTCACTTTGAATTCACTTCTTAGGTTATGATTTATTAGACTGATAACTTTTGTCTGACGATTGAAAAATCGGCCTTTAGGCAGACATAATTACGATTTTAAATGGCGTGAATTCTGTAAGATTTTGTAGCCAAATGTATGTATCTTTTATACCTACATATAATTCTTCTGCACGTATGTATGCCCCTGAACTCCTCCGAAACAGCTGGACCTATTTTGATGAAATTTTTATGTGGTTTTGAGTAGGCCCGCAAGATAGTTCAGATTCGCAATAGGATCCGGTAGGTGGCGCTGCAACCGGATTCTAAATTTTTGTTCTTGTAGAACGACGTCTACTTATATAAGTGTACCGGTTCAAAACTTAGGACTCATTTTATCCCGATAAATGGTGTAGTTTCCGTGGAATAGACAAATATAGGCGAAAAGGTGGCGGTTGTGTTTTTTGGTGCGCCATTGCAATTTGTTAAATTCGCCACGGCAACGCCAACGAAGTTTCGCTGGCACTATTTAAAAATAAAAAAGTGTGTTTGCAATTCACATACGGTAGAAGTGAAACCACAAAAAATTTGTCTGCGAGAGAATGAGACAAATAAAGAGTATCAGGAGTATTAGGATAATTATAAGGTTTGTTATATTTTGAATATTTTTACCAAGCTCAAAAACTATATCTTATTATATTTAACATAATTATATCTACAACGCTTAATAGACAAGAGTGAGGAGGCTACGAAGCACCGCACAAAATGTATTATATCTCATTCTCTCGCAGACTTACTCCTATAGATTTACGTGTTTATCTCTTTTTAGTTTCGCTTTTTCGTTTCATCAAGTTTCATATCACAACGATTCTAAAGAATTTTCACTTCAAAAATTGCCGACACACACTTGACCGGTCTAACCATCTCCTTTGTAACGCGCAAAGTGATTTTTGGCCAAACAAGTCTGCTCTTATGAATGGCCACAATTAACGAATACATGCGAATTCCACAACTTTCCCTTACGCAATGCTTGAAACAGCCGTTTATGATAATTAAAACACACCACGCCCCCTTCTTCTTTTTTGGTGCGTTTCGTGAAATTTCTTAGCTATAATTATGCATGAATACCAGAAACTACAATCGCTCAATAAAATGTATAGCGATCGATCTTGAAGTCGGTTTCTTTTTTTTATATTTTAGCAACAGAACTCGAAAATAATTTGGGGAGGGGTCTGATGCAAATTGTATGCGGATGGCGTACCACACGCGAGAGCAAATGGCACACCGTTGCAGAAGCTAGGCTCTACAGCTGGAGAGGGGAGTATATGTTGGTATTATGAATTTCACACCCTAGCCTGTTTAGATAGATACAAAAAGAAAACCCGTTACACTATTTGCCCGTGGCGCTGCGTTCGCCCTTTCCCCCGCTTCTCCGCTGTGTGTCATTATGTTAAGACGATCTATTTATGCGAAATAAAGTTTTCCTAGAATTCTTATGGTTTTACTGGTGCCTCTTCCCATAATACTATTCAAGTGCAATAGTATAAGTCGATAAATTTCACAAGAATTCATTTTGATGTGTAGATAGACAACAATGTATATGCTAGTTTACTCTACCTTAGATAGTATTCTGCTGTCCATATATCTCATTAATATTTTTTTAGATAATATTTTTTTTTAAATAATTAATTGTATTTACTAGATAATAACATAGCAATACTATATATAGACAATACAATGCAAGAAAACTTAACTTATTCGTATTATATTCTACTCATAGTTCCTCAATACTATAAGTAGAATACTGAGCCCAGATCACCGTATTATTAATTATTTAATAATAATTAAATAAATTAAGAATTTCTTTTGCGTGGAAGAGATCGCTTTTAGCCATAAGGCCGCTCTTTTGTTTTACCAAGTATGTAACTATTGTCTTCTGCCTTTTTGTGATTTTTGTTTTGGTGAACAATAAAGTGTTATATATCTAGCTATATTATGTTTACTTTAACTTAGATTAGGTATATATCTAAAAATCCTATCGGCTACGTGATTTTAAAACTGTTCTCTAATCATTACAAACGTTCATGATGAAGACAAATTCATTTTTATAGACATCTCTATATATCTATCTATGTAATGTCTGTACTTATATTGTACCATGTCCGTGGACTGATCGATGCTAAATTAAAAGTAATAAATCGGTCCACGAAACGTGACGTGATAAAAATATTTAATTAAAATATATTTTATATCTTAGAAAGTATTTAAATAGGTCTTATACATAGCAATAATTCAATCCATATAGACCTAGTAGTTTCGGACAAAAAACGATTGACTCAAAAAGACAGGCGGTCAAACTTGCGGTTCCGACGTTGCCAAAATGGCTAATGTAATCTAAAAATAAACTACATTATGTACTCGTTTCTATCTTATTATTCAACACTATACATAACAATTAAACATTCCACAAACTAAGAAAGTTAATCTTATATAACATACACACTAGAGTGGATATGACCGCAAGAACACTCGTACCAGATCATATATCGGAAAAGATAGGACTTAGACTACAAGACTTCTATTTGCTAACCTACTATAAACAATATATTTTCTTGACATTCTAAATAAACTTATAATTCTTGGTTAAAAATAATAAAAAAAAACTAAATTATATACTAAACCATCTTAAAAATGACACGCTACAAAAAAAACATATTTATAAGTAAAAAATGTAGTCGAGCGTTCCCAAAATGCTGGCCGCATTCCCAGTTCGTATGGCAACGCTAATCCATTGCCCTACATATAGGCCAGCCCTTTGGTCACGCGAGACTTCTTTCAATCGCCTTGAAAGTTCTCGATAAAGTTGATAAGCCTCACGTCCCCATGGTCCCAAAGTTTCAACCCCGAAAGCCACAAATATGTATCTATCACATATGGATGCTTATTTTGCGGAGTTTAAAGGTTTCTTGAAGTGGGGCAGCTCCTCTAGCAGTGAGAGCTGTATTTGGAAGATGGGAAGCCGTATAACGTATCCACACACGTTGCGTCCTCTACTAAGGGGCTTCCCATCTTCCAATGCATCAACGACATTCCGTCCGGTCGCTGGCCATCGATGGCACAGTACGTTCGGTTCAAGAACAGCTGGTACCCTGACGGTGAGACCGGCGGATGATGTCATTGAATGCCGCATGCCGTGAAGTTCTACCGGCAGTCCTCAAACAAGACGAGCCATGATGTACATTATAATTATAATAACAGCCCATAAATGTCCCACAGTTGGGCACGGGCCTCCCGTTATAGGGGAACGGACAGTATACCCGCCACGCTCGTTCAAGGCGGCTTGGTAGATTTGACACATCGATTATCTCGATGTGTAGGTTGCATCACGATGTTTTCCTTCACCGTTGTTAGCACGTGGTAATTGCAAGCTTTTATTTAACTTGCAATGGATGTACCTACGTATGTAAGTTCGGGTGGAATCTTGCAAGTTAAATTTGACCAACTTCCCGGTTTCCGATTGAGCTGAAATTTTGCACGCATATGTATATCGCGTGACAATGCAATAATATGGTACCATGGAGCTGATCTGATGATGGAATCCGAAGGCAGCCATAGTAACTCCTATACTAAACAAGATGAACCCGTCGTGTCGGGCTCGTTTTACATGTCTTGGCTAGCACTCTGTTGCTATATGATATCCAGAATCTCAAAAGCTTGTATTTAAAAACCTTTTCAAAAAAGCTAATTGTAACAATATGCACATTAGGTCAGAAAACTGCCTAAGTGGTGCATGCATTCCGGCCAGGATCGAACCCGCGCCCTCTGAGTTTGAGACGCGTGCGCTAGCCATTACGCTACCACGACTATACCATGATGTATGTTATGTGTTTACTATGTTTTGTTTTTCTTTCTAAATATAAAAATAATTACATTTTTGTCATTTAAAAGATAGTTTATAGAGGGTAACGCACTAGTGTTTTAAATGACGTAGGTTCGAATCCTGGCCGTGAAGTACACACCACTTGGTAACCTTTCTCACTTAATGTGCATATTGTTTACTATTACCACCGTGTTGACGGTGAGGGAAAATATCGTGATAAACTATGAAAAATCAAGATAACCGATGTGTGAAACCCGCCAGTTCCCCTTGGAGATGCGAGGCGGACATCCGAGTTCCGAGCCTAGCAATAGGACGCTTATGAACCGATATCTCTTTATATATAAAATTCCTGTATTCGTGTGTAGGTAGGTCACTGAATTTCTCCTAAACCGCTGGACAGATTTTGATGAAATCTTTTGTGTTTGAATGGGTCCCTAGATATTTTAGATTAATAATTGGACCCTCTAGGTGGCACTACACAGATTCAAGACTTCATTTTTTTAGGGGAGGACTACGTCTGCCGGGCCCTCGAAGTATAATTATTATATAATGTTATTACTTTGAAATTGACTAAAGTGAATTAGACTCTAAAATAAAAGAATTTGTATATCTATAAACACAAGTCTGTATTAAACTTTAATTGGCCATTATCGGACTCTGAGAGTGACAGTGAAAGGTCAAAAATTAAATGATAAAACATAAACAACAAGGTATGAGTAATGAAGTTTAAAACACCTGTGTAGAATTTATTAGTAATTGTTTATTAAGAGTCAATAACATTCATAAAATATGTAATTTATTACTCGGTGCTTTATTTAATGCTTACAACAGACATGTTGACGTCTTACTTGGAGGTCAGTTCAATATCTTGGTGTTGCGAAGGTATTGAAAGTACAATTCCATTGCGATAGTGTCAATAAATCGTATTCTACTAAATCCGCAATATCTTCTCGATACCGGAGCAGAATAATAGTATTAAAAAAAATTGCTATTACAGCAATGACGTTAGCCAAAATAAATATTGCCAAGTTACCAAAAAAATTAACGAAAGAGTGGCGTGTCAAGGGCACGCCATTGGAATTACAGTACAGTCTCACTAATCCGGTACTTCCAATAATCCGGCACTGTTCGCTCACAACTCTCTTACCACTCCCTACTCTCGTTTCGCGCTTTGCTCAGCACCGGCAACAGTACGGCATAACCTCAAAAATTATTACAATAGCACCTTTTGTTTACCCGTTGTTTTCAAGTTGAAAATAACGTAGCTAAAATGTCAAGTAAACTGCAACATGCTTTATTTTATTTACATATTATATCTTTTTACATAATCCGAGCTTTCCAATAACCCGGCACCTCCTAGTTTTTAATAGTGCCGGTTTAGTGAGACTCTACTGTAGTACAATACCGAAATCAGACAAACCGGCGATTGAGACGCCAGTGTTCGGCGATTTTGACGAGACAGTAATAGCAGAATTGGACCCCTGGTGGAAAGGATGCTTACCGTCATCTGTTGATATTTGCTGCCGGCCTCAAAGGAATTTCGTAAAACATTTATTAAAATTACTTACAACGTAACGTTTTGCTGTTGCTGTTTTAATTCTTGTGCATGCGTGCAAAATAAATATAAAAAATTAAATTGTGCGGTCGGGAGACCCACGAAAGGAACAAAGTGCCTTACGTTAGAGGTCGCCTGGAGGGGGCGTAACGGTTTTTCCTTACATGACGGTTTCTGCCATTTCACTCTACTGTAAGCCGCGTCAAAGAATATTGTTCTAATAATCTTGATTAAAAGTGTACAACAGTTGTTAGATATTGTGTTGAAAGACTGAACTGTTTATTCAAATGTTCCATTTCGAGCTGCCACAAGCAATCGTTTAGCGATCTTTAAATCGAGATTACGGTGTGTGAAACTCGCCCATCCTTCTTGTGCAGACATGGCAAGTATTATCTGTTATTAGAGAAGTCAATCTAACGACTAATTTCAAGTTTTACGGACAGAATCACACAGAAGATTTACTCACCTTTTAAACCTTCCATGGACTTCCACAAATAATTCAAAACCAAAATTAGCTAAATCAGTCCAGCCGTTCTCGAGTTTTAGCGAGACTAACGAACAGCAATTGGTTTTTATATATATAGATTTATTGTTCAATATGCTTACATTCGTACACATTAAAACACATTCGACTGTGGCACAGAAACCTCATGGGTTTATTCGTGCCGCAGAGAGTCGTGTAGAATACATTAGGTTATGATACATAGTGCCATTTAAAAAAAATGAATTTGCACAATATTAATGTTACATCAAACATAGGAGCAGAAGCGAGGAATTGTTATCATCATTCAAGTGTTTAGTTCTGATTTAGTCTTCACGTGTGAGCCTGATGGTCCGCTTTGGGAATTAATATGGAAGTTTTTCAGATTATATTTGATCGATTTATGGTTATTTTCGTACATTGATTGCAGGTCCTCTGAGAGATCATTTATAATGATTGATGTCATATATTCTCCGAACCTTGTCCCATACACGTTATTATATTAAGGAATAATATATTTATTTACATGCGCCAGATCTCGGTCTCATGTTGTTAGGTTTAGTCTTCTTAACTAATACTTCTGGTTTGTTACATTCAGTTAGTATTCAAAATTTAATCTTTTCTAATATACTCATAACATTAAAATATTTGAATGTTGAATATACATGTAAAGATTGACGACTGAGATTACAATTCGTCCGAATCCTACTAATATTATAAACGCGAAAGTTTAAAAAATGTATGGATTTATGTTTGCTTACTCTTTCACACAAAAACTACTGAACGGATTTTGATGAAACATTACAATAATATAGCTTACACATCATAACACATAGGCTATAATTTATAAAGATATAGTGTGAATTATCCAAAATATAACGATTTTCCACCACCACGCGGATGAAACCGCGGGGCGCAGCTAGTTAAAAATTATTTCAGCAATAATATGTCTCTAGCGTAGGGAAAAGCTTTTTATTTTCTTTACATCAAAATACACGCTATCCCGTGACTTTATCTATCCCCCAGAAATTCTTTAATCTTACTGGGATAAAATCTATCACGCTTGTGTTCGAACTAGGGTTGCCAGAATCAGATGTGTTCGAAAAAAAACTGGACAAGTTTTTTATTAACATATAAATTTACCTAAAACTTACTTTTTAGTTACTAAATTTGCATCGAATGCTAAATTAAAAGCCAATCTATTTATTCATTTATTTAGTACTCGATGCCGCTGTTTTTTCATAGTTTTATTGTCTGAGATGGCATCTTTGAATTCAGTGCAAATAGCAGTTATATTAAAGAAAACGCACAATTCAGTTACTACAGTATTTACGGCGAGACACGAGAGTTCGCCAGATAATTAACAAATTTGCTTTAAAACCGGACAATCTCATGTCCGGTTTACCAAGATTTTCTAGATCGTACAAACAAAGAAAATCGGACTGTCCGGTCGAAAACCGAACATCTGGCAACTCTAGTTCGAACTAGAAGGAACATCATCAAATTTTCATACAAAATAATTCATTTGAGAAACCATGAAGTAGCAATAAAGAAATAGGCATATAAAAAGTTCACTTTCACATTTATGTTTTAGTAAGAGTAAAATAGTGGAATAACGGCCAATTTCACTCACAATAGAAATGTACATCGAAATATAAGTACTATCTTACTGCATAAATGACTGGCATACATAAATGTATTTTATAAGCATGCTTCTTTGCAGGTCTTGTGAATTATTTACTATAATTCTAATACAGTGTAAACTCTATATAACGACACTGAAGGGACTGTGCATTTTACGGCGTTATAGAGTTGTTAAATGGAGAGAAGTCTGTTATTTTGGTCTGACGTCTTTTGCTACACCAGTAATTATGTTGTATTTTTTTACTTAATTTATTCATATCTTGCGATATTGAGGCATCTTGGTGATAAAGGAAGTACTTAGAAATTTCGGTATGCATGATGCCGACTGTCGAGTTTATTACGGGCTAGGATGATAAAGCGATAAAAGAACGTACACAGCTGCGCAGTTGTTACTAATTTTGGCAACTTAAAAGGTACTTTTTATTACTTAATTGTTGTCGTTATTGAGAGTGGGTGTAATGCTTTATAAAGTGTATCATTGTATGGAAAACATGCTAAACCAACCAAAGCCAAGTGATTTCGCCGCTTAAGGGAGTTTGTCGTTAAATCGAGTAACGTTACATGGAGTTGACACTGTAATTAAATACTACTCTGAGTAATTGTGAAATATAAGAAAGATGTAAGGAGAAGAATAAATGTAGCTTGGCTAAAGTGGAGACAGGTAACCGGTGTGACATGCGACCAACTAATGCCACTGAAACTAAAAGGTTACATAAATCTATCATACGACCGGTCCGAATGTTGGGCCACAAAGTGATAGACCACAAACGTCTCCGCTCAGCTGAGATGAGAATGTTGCGATGGATTTGTGGTGTTACAAGAATGGAAAAGGTGAGAAATGAGTGCATAAGAGGATCTTTGAAAGTTACACCCGTGACTGAAAAATTGAGAGGAAGAAGATTAAGGTAGTATGGGCATATAACGAGGAGGGATGAGTCACGTGACAAAAAGAATGTTAAACTGCAAGATTGATGGATTTAAATCTAAAGGTAGAAAAAGAGATAGGAGTGTGTGAAGGATGATAATAATATGATGATTTGTGGTGTGACACAGGACATATGTCAGACTAGAGGAGTGTGGAAGAAAATTACATATTGTGCCGACCCCAAATAATTAGGAGGTGAAAGAAAAGAGAATTTGTTTGCAAATCTGTTGGGTACATGTGTTGATGGTTTACGATGAATTCCAATATGGGAAAAAAAATCAGAGGCTAATTCAAATATCGAAAAAGCAACTTAGAATTTTTATCTTTGTTAGAGCATCACATGAAGCTAATTTTTAACCGCCTTTAAAAAGAAAGGTTCATCAATTCGAGTGTATGTTTTTTTTGTATGTTTGTTACGTGATTTCTCCGTCAATTGCCGACCGATTTGCATTTTTTTATTAGAAAGAGTTTACTACTGAGGTGGACACCCATTGTCACCAAGTCAAGATTAAATACCAAATATTTATATATGTAAAAATATTTTCACCAAGAGAAAATATTTCCAGTATTTTCAGTACCACTTATAAAAACTAACTATGCAAAAAACACGTTTTTATACCGCACTTGTCAGCAATACAATGCACTATTTACTAGTGTTGATCTTTTCATAGGTAACTTATATCAATTTAAAACCCAAAATAGAAAATGTTGTAATTTAGAATGATCCAATTACTTAGAATTTTTTGAATAAAGACAAACTTTTTTTTTCATACTTTCCTTTTTTATATCTATATTTTATTAGTAATTATTGTGACTTTTTTTCGGTTTTGTTCAATATTGACCTAATCTAACCTAATGTAAATTAAATAGACATTTTATGTAATTTTCGTATAATTGTATTTTTTTTTGTAATTAACTATTTGAGCCAATTTTTTTTTACATAAATTATTTTTTAGTGGAAACTTGATTGATATGTGTATTAATTTTGTGTTTTATATTTAAGAATATTAATTATTGTATATTTCCCAAACAAAATAAATAAATAAAGATCTGACGAGTAGATCTCAGGGATATCGAGAGCAACCTTAAGTATTATAGGCACGTACAACGTGTTTCAAATATATTTAACGGACTTATTTTTTCTAAGTATTTGCGTAAATAAAAAGTAGTAAAAAAAAATTATATCCAAAAAGCAAAACCGAGTTAAAAGTATGGAAAGAAAAAACTCTCAAACAGCTTTAGTCGGTGCCAAATAAAACATAAAACAGCAGATTTGCAAAATTTGTAATTTTTATGTTTTACCGACTTCAAGATGTTGTAGAAAAAATTCATTGTTTGCTTTTTAGTTACTTTTAAAGTCGGTTTTGTATTTGTTATGCTGAGGCTTCATCTGTCTTATATAAAACGTGTGTTTCTTTATATTGCTCTTTTTGAAGTCTTGTTGATATTACTATTAAGAACTATATAAATAAAATGTATTTAATCTTTTTACAATTGTTGTGGTTTTAATTTTTTTTATTGCAGGAATTCAACAGAGAGGCAGACGGCCCACTTGATGGAAAACGGTTACCATCGCCTATGGACATTTGCAACACCAACGGTGCTACAAATGCGCTGATTGCGATTCTTTTTGCCACTTATCCGTTGCCATTCGTTTTTCGACTTGTCCGTTGAAGTTTCACCTCTACTATGTGTCCCAGCAACATTTTTATATTTTTAAATGATTATTTACATCGTTTTATCACAGTAAATAATAGAAATACTGTTGGAAATGTCCAAATTATTTTTTTATAATATTTAATATCTCGAATAAATTTGAATGAATGAATGTTCTTTATTAGATACATAAGTTATACATACAATACAATAGGAGGTCTTATCGCCGCCAGCGATAACTTCCAGATCACCTTTACAATGATTAAGTAAGCGTGCTCCATCTTCGACCGCATCACCGTCCCACATTAGGCGTGATCGTAGTCAAACGCGAACCTATTTATCATAAAAACGTCATACCGCCTCCGCCAGGCCCCGGGAGAAGTGGTAGGCATAAGAAATGCTGGCTTGACGTCTCGTGAAGACTTTTCGACCATTGATTTCAAAATAAGGTAGGTATGCTGAAGATAGCACGAAGTGGAGAATTAGCAAAGCGGACACTTCGAAGCGAATGCTCCGAACGCAACTTAGATTCAACACTCGTATGACTGACTTCATAAATTCTGGAGTTCAAAAGCAAGGCACATTTGTTAATTTTCAAATAGTAATTTAATACACCGTTACGAGTTTTCTACACTTGCTTAACTGTACTCCTCACAAATCTATTTGCATTATATTTTTGCGACTCTTAGTTTGGTGGGATAGGTCTACTTAGACATCGATACTAAGTTTCGGAAGTTTTGGAGGAAGTCTGTTTCCGTCTCCGTCGTCTGTTTTTCCTGAAGAATACAATCTAGGTATCTTCTAGTCTCGCGTGAACAGGTATCTTCTAGGAAAGCGACTAAGCTTGCTCCACCTTAGACTGCAATTCCACCTGACATCAGGCGCAATGTCATTCAAGCGCGAACCTATTCATTATTTTAAAAAAAAGTCTATTAAATACCAACATTATAATGGAGTAATGGAGTTTTTGGCGGGAACTGAAGGGGATCGATGTGCTGTGCAGTTTTATTTTCTAAACGTGTGTAAAATTACTCTAAAATTAACAATAGTTGAAGATATTGATAGTTTTTGAGTAGTAATTATGTATTTTGTGAGAAATGTGAACTGTATAGTCAAATGTCGCGTTTCAAGTTTTCACAAGAACTCCGTTGAATGGCGTCGGTTGTAGCCTACAATACAACTGCGCTACTACGAAGACTTACACATCAGAATCGCCTGTATAGACTAAAGATTCCTTTGCCTGCCTTTGTGACGAATATTACTAAGTAACTACTAACATTTTAAGATTTTAAGGAATGTTTTTAACAATCTATGCTAACAGTAAATTGAATGAAAGAAAGAAGCTGCTTGAATAATAACTAAAGACCAAAAACAAGTTTTTTTTTTGATATGCGAAATATTTTGAAGTACATATATTGATTAATTACTATATTTTAATAATTAATTACTTAATTATTAAAATATCTAAGAAATTAAAGAACAGTGTTTTGAAGTGTTCATAGTGGACGCAAAACTTAATTAAAAAACGTTTGAAAACTTAATTTAAATCTATCCCAAAAATATAACTGACTCACCCGCAATCCAAATATAGCTTGAAACAATCCAATAATCAATGAATATTTGATGCGATCGACAGATGATTTTAAAAACAAAATCTGTGAAAACAAGCTATCGTAGGCGAAACACGTTTCTGCGTTAGAAATTCTTTCGAAATACACTTAGGAAACTAACTCGAAAATTATTTAATCACTATAAACTTTGACTTAGTTTCATATACTTAGTTACAATTCGAAGTTTATTTCACTACTTTTTATTAGTTTATAAAGTTTTTTACATAATTTCAACTCGTCCGCATACAACGTTCACTTACTGAGACGCAGATTTGACTGTCTTGTTGTCTTGCTCATTTGTTCTTGCTTTTGCAGCCGTATACTTGAGGTTCCAGCCAATACGTGACTCGCATTCTCTATAATGATGAAAAATTTAAAAGGCTAACTAGCTTTCATATTTTACTCACAATCAACTCGTTATATAATTGCGTCGTATTACTGTATTATTTTAACTGAATACATTGCAATTTAAGTCTTGCAATTTATGAAATTAGTTCTAAATTAATTTAACAAAATGAGAAGGAAGGCTTTAAACCTTATACAAAACAAACTTGATTCATATAAGATTTATTTTCTCAGAGTTTACGAAATGTACGATGAGAATACTTACAAAGGAAATTAACTCTTATTAAGCTGCGTGTAGCAGTAATATTCCGTCGAATTAACAACCAATGTTGGTCACCTTTGAAGAAATGTGGCCTCGGATGGCATGTGAGTTTAATTTGAAAGTCTACAAGTGCCTTAACACCTTTATTATGTAAAACTTACCCTCCATAATATAAGACAAGCCCTTTGATTTTCTCATTTCATTCAGAGACTTAAATTTGAAAAAAAAAAGAATTAAATATTCATTCTTTCTACTGGCAGATGCAAAACTATTATTTATAAAAGTAAAAGTTGCATAAAAAAAAAGTGTTTTTCAAATTAGTACTTATAAAATGGTTTAAACAAATCTAATCCATCTATTATTTCGGTAGTATCATCTTTTTATTTTATGAACCGTAACTATACGTGAAAGTTATTCATAAGAGAAATTAAAACGACATTGCGAACGCATTGCTTTAAAGAAGAAAAAATATTAATCATTTACGAAACATAAAATTTATTAAATACATATATTTATTACGTGTACAAAAAGAAACATAAATATAAAAAAAATTACGCAAAAACGATTACGTAGGCAATGCTTTAACATTATTTTAAAAGCAATATTTATATAATATAATTACTAATTAAAAAACAATTTTTAACTAGTTTTGTTGCGAAATATTTTAGTGCCATCTGATGTACAGTAGCAAGAATAAGTTATTTAGTCTTTTATTACTACAACAAATGTCAGTGCTAAATTTGATTGCTTATATAATAAAAAAATGTACGATTCTTTTATAATTAAGTGATTGAATAGATTTTACTTACGGTGTGGGACTTAAAAAAGTACTTAATTTTTTCATTTTTCATGAAGAGTCTTTAATCAAAACTGATTATGAATATTAATCGGAAATTCCTTTGAGCGCCATCTTTGATTCCTCTCGTACAAACAAGTTATATAAAACTTGATCATGTAGTGCAACTATTGTACAAAAGATGGCAAGTTTTAAAAATCAACTTTTAGTTACAGTAGAATTGAATGATTCTAGATTATTTTGGTAATTTAATATAACTTCATAAATGTGCATATTATAACATTCTGTTAACTATCATATAACAATTTGAGCAAACGAGAACGTTACTCCCTTTTAATGAGATGTTACACAAAAGTACCGCAATCCGGCAACGGTGTCTCCACTTGCCAGCTTGTTTAACTTCACGCCCTGTTTATTTGGTGGGTAGACATAACTATGCGTAACCTCGTAACATGGCGGTCTTCGCTGATTTTGACATACTAAGGTTCGTTATTTTATACGATACTCATGGGCTAATGGTCTCTCTCGGTGTTAAACGGTAAACAAACAAAATTCTTCTAAACTATGTCATCATCCTAGCGTTAAAACTAGATCACTTTCCTACTTTTTCATCTGTTAGCCTTTTTTGCATTTCACCATTTTTAGGGTTTTATACCGACTTTGACAAAAATGAAATCCTCGTTTTCCGTTACGTCTCCTTTGTTTGGATGTCAATGATTTTTCCTGGACCATTACAGATTTTATGTGAATAAAAGTTAGTAGACTAATCTATCGGTACGAGATTATGTTTAATTATGTATAGTCAAGGTGGGGAACTCCGGCAGTGGGGTAAGTTCATACAGCTCTCGTTTTTTATCTGTTTTAAACGAAATTTAACGCCTACTGAAATTCGAATATAGAGTTAAATTGTGTCTTAGCTTTACTGGTCGATTTGTTGTATTTAGCTATTCAAACACGGAAATAACAAAAGATGTACAGAGTCCCCCCCACTGACGGACTTCCCCACCTTAACTATATTCCTAAAGTAGATTTTTTTATTGCACGAGTTCAGCAGACATGCAGGCGGCCCAGCTGATGGAAAGCGGTTACTATCGCCTATGGACATTTGCAATACCAGAGGTGCTACAAATGCGTTGCCGCTCTCATAAGGGAACCTGGCCACTAATGCCGGAACATAACTCAAGGTGGTTATGGCGGCATACTTTAGACCAGGTAGCCATCCAGATGGGTTAACACCCTACCACCTGGCTGTTAAACGGTAAACAAACTATGTCATCATCCTAGTGTGAAAACTAGAGGCCCAATTGTGCTATTACTATGTCGTTAGAATCGCCAGACACTCGTCTAAATTTTTATTGTCTGTGATGGCATCTTTGAAATCAGTGCAACTTAGCAGTTACATTAAAGAAAACGCACAATTCCCTTTTTACAGTATTTACAGCGAGATAAGAGAGTTCGCCAGATAATGGCGAATTCGCTTTAAAATCGGACAATCTCTTTTCCGGTTTACCAAGAATTTCTTCACCGGACTCTCCGGTCGAAAACTGGACATCTGGCAACTCTATTCATAAGTAGGCCGTCTCCTTTTGCTTGCTTCGCAATAAACACTTCTGAGAAATAGTATAAACAAAATTGTGAAACGTCGGAGAATATACAGGCGAACATAATTATATTTATAACGCTTAGTAGACAAGTGTGAACTGCACACACATTTTTGCATTTCTATTCTATTAGGATGGGGAAAAAGTTTCTTCGCATTTTATATAAAAATTCAAAAGGTTTTTTTATAAAGTTTATTTACATTTGACTAAATAAAGTATGTAGGTGCCATTTTGTTGGATAACTTTTTGCCATCTTGTAGGCAGGGACGTGATCCCATTGCTATAAAAAATTTGGGGCTTCTGATCAAAAAACTGCGACAAGTGGTTTTGGCAGTCCTCTCGTGATGTTAACTTGACACTGCCTAAGGAATTCTGCAGAGACAGAAACAGGTGAAAATCTGAAGGTGCAAGGTCAGGACTATACGGCGGATGCATTAACACCTCCCAACCAAACTCTCGTAATTTTTGCTGGGTGGCTAAAGATGTGTGAGGTCTAGCGTTATCATGGTGAAAAACCACACCCCTTCTGTTGATTAATTCCGGCCGCTTTCTCTTAACTTTTTGCTTTAATCTCATCAGTTGTTCGCAGTACAGTTCAGAATCGATGGTCCTGCCTGGCGGTAACAACTCATAATGAATAATGCCCTTCCAATCCCACCATACACACAGCATCACCTTGTTGCGAGTTAACCCGGGTTTCGCCACAGTCTGTGAAGACTGACCGGCCTTTGACCACGGTCTTTTTCGCACGTTCTTGTCGTACGTGATCCACTTTTCATCACCAGTTATCAGCTTCTTCTAAAATGGTTCAGTTTCATTACGTCGTAATAAAGAATATTCACAAATGAGTACACGGTTAATTAGGTTTCTTTCAGTGAACTCATGAGGCACCCAAATATCGAGCTTTTTTGTGTACCCAGCTTTTTTCAAATGCGCCAAAACCGTTTTGTGGTCAATTCCCAGTTCTCCAGCTACATCTTAACTACTAATATACCGATCTTGCTCCACTTTTTCAAAGATGGCATCAATTTTGTCCGTAACAGGGCGACCAGAGCGACGTGCATGTTTAATATCAAAATTTCCGGATTGAAAACGCTTAAACCAAATTTGCGCTACTCTCACAGATACTGCATTAAGTCCATAAACATCACAAATTTTTTTCACGGCTTGTGTTGCATTTTTACCTTTTTTGTAGTAAAATTTTAAAATGTATCGAATTTCTTCATTAGATTCACTCATTTTAAAAATAAGAAAAACAAATGAAAATCACACATTTTTCTAAATTGAATTTGGATTTGTCTTCTTTAAAATTAAAACTTTTCAATGAGACCAAAACCAGCCAGAAACAAATGGTATAGCCAAAGAGATCTCATTACAAGTTCATACATACTATATGCGAAAAGACTTTTTCCCCAACCTAATATTATAGACGTCTTTATTCTTAGGTATTTTGATCCTTATTCGTAATTCAATTTAAATTACTAGCATAAAGTTCAAAATACAAGTCTGTTACGCGCGTATGTGTATCTACGTATAAAAGAATATCTGCCTTAAATATATACCGATTGAGATGAAATTCATTTGAAATCTTTTAAGTTTTATTTAAAGTGAAAATTAATACTGGGTGAAGAGAAATATGTTTTACTTCGATTGAAGTAATTTATTAATTTATAAATAATCTAATACAATAAAAGAAATTTGTATTGTGTTCTACTCCATAGGGGTACCCCTACGGGGTAGAATACTATATATAGAGGGACTATTCCCTCAAGACTATAAGTAGAGTAGATTTTATGTGTTTATCTCTTTTTAGTGTCCTTTTTCGTTTCAAATCACGATTCTAAAGAAGTTTCACTTCAAAATACTCGGCGTATATTCACATGACGTAACTGGAAGACTGCCTGGGTCCTTTTTTATGGTAAACACAGATTTCACAATCCTATAGCGGTTAGGGGTTTATAAAATAAGAAAACTCTATCGGGTTGTCCTGTTTAATAAAGAAATACGAAATAACATAAAACATATCTGATATTATATTGTATACAGTTCGCGCAAATATAATATTATAAGAAGAAGACGAAGAATATTATCGTAGGCATCAGTGCAGGACCTTGTAACTACATTTTTTTTTCTAATTCTATACAAATATTTAAAATTGAAGTGTCTGTTTGTAATGTTAAAATAACAGCTTTTTACTAAATACATATGAAAGTATATACGGTACTTATATCAAAAAATCAATTCTTGAAATGTCTGTCTGGATGTTCCGGCTAATTTCTGAAACGGCTAGACCGATTTTGACGAGTTTTTCACTGGCTATAGTTGATGTTATAATATTTTGAAGATTTAGAAAAAAAAATTGAAAGGCCCACGCGCACGCCCCCGCTGACGCCGCACCGGAAGGCAAATTCTATTCCACGCGGACAAAGTCGCGGGTAACAGCTAGTTATTACTCATAATAAATTGTTAATTATTGGACGATTAAATAATATCACCAAAAAGTGTAGCTACAATATCAGGCAATGACGCTGAGGTTGTTATCTTCTTCCATGCTAGAATTATATAGGTCGGTGTTATTGACATATCATTGAAGAGAACAGTTAAGCCAATATTAGACGGTTCATTTGTCTTTCGATTTGTATGAATCAACCAGTGATTCATATAAATGTAATTGATATATTTGTCATTGAAACCCATCGTGTCCTTTCAACTATTTGCCTGTCAACCAAATTGATCGATAGTTGAAATATTAATATCAGCATTACACTAACCTTCAAAAAAAGCGAGCACCATAGCGTATACCATATTATTATTTTGGGCTTCCTTATGGTTTTTGTTGATCTTTACAATTTCCAATGATATTTTTGTAAACAAACAATTATTACATAGTACACTAATTGACACTATATAATATATCCATAAATGCGAAAGTTTGTACGTCAACACATCATAACAGTAACTTATCCCCTGAACCGATCGTAACGGAAACTTAATAAAATTATTTTATGGCTAAAAAATCAAAAGAATTAAAAATTCTTAATATCTCAAACAAACTCAATGGGTGGAGTGCAACAATGGTATTTAATTAACCTTGATTTCTAATTTGAAATACAATAAATCTATTCGCTCGCTTTTTTTGAAGATAACTGTAGGATATCAAAAAGTATGGAGAGATCAGCATATAACTAAATTTTATTTCAAACCCAAATTTTAACAATTACAGGAACGTATACACATAAGTACTAAAGCGACATAAATACACTACGCTGACTTTGGGCCCTTTCTCTAAATAAGGGTATTTTAATACATCAGGGCCAGAATGTACAACTAGGCCACATTTACCCTTTTTACCGGGTCCCTAAATCACTGTAGTTAAAAGATTTTAGAGAGTTGCATCAACTAAATGTGACAATTACAATTGCAATAATTTCCCATTAAAGAGGAGAACGGACAGTATACCTGCCACGCTTGTCCAAGGTGACTTGGCAGGTTTGAGACATCTGTTATCTCGATGTGCAGGTTGCATCACGATGTTTTCCTTCACCGTTATTAGCACGTGGTAATTGTAACAATATGCACGTTAGATCAGAAAACTGACTAATTGTTGCATACGTTCCGGCCAGGGTCGAACCCGCGCCCTTTGAGTTAACACGACGCGTATTAATTAATTGATTTTATAAGTCCTTAGCAAATTTCAAAATAATTTTATCTTTAGTTTCAATATCCATTTTTTTTCATTAAAATAACTTTATAACTTAAACAGATGCAACTCTCATTCATTAATTAAATCTATGACATAACGATTGCAATATAATTGCCGATACTTTGTACTAGTACTATAAAATTTAATACTTTTTCATATTTTATTTTTAGACTAGATTATAAAACAAATAACTTAATAGAATTTTTAGAAAAAAAAATGCTTCAAATGTTGCTTATAAGTTGTACAACTGAATATTAATGTCATGATTATATCTTCATCCTTACAAATACAGAATTAAGTTTATTTCGTTACATGTTATTTATGAACCGATTTTGATAAAACTTGAAAAAATTAAAAAAACAAAATATCGCGCTTAGAACGTAGTTTTATTATGCTATATTTCAAAGACTCTAGATCAATATAGTAAATAAAAATTAGACGTTCATTTCTGTCTTTAGAATAAGACACAAAAAAAATTAAACATTAGTAATTGTTAGAAAAAGATTTCATAAGAAACTTTTTAACAGTTTTTCTTTTTTATTTATGTTATTGCAAAAGATTGCATGTTTTGTTATTTTTGTTGCTATTAGTACATAACAAAAGAAATCCGTGAAAATATTCTACAATCCGAAAAACACCGTTATATAACAAATAAGCATTCAAAAAAGTCATATATAAAACTTTTTAACCACTATGTTTATTTTACCAACTGCCAGACCTCAAGACGCTGTGAGCTCTTTCCGCGTGCACCGGAACACATCCCCGCTTGATTGAAAATTTTCTTTTTATTCTACCTCCCCCATTTTGATATTATATAAAATTATTATTAGCCAGGCATGACGCTGAAGAGTTTCTTGTGCCTCTTCTTCTCTTCAAGCCACAACGTGTTGCGAAGCGGTGGTAAATTATATTACGCTCCCATAGAGTAAATAATAACCATAAACAAAATTAAAAGTAAATAATTAAAATGAACAAGTTGGCGTTAGGCTAAATAAAACTTTAATAATACTCATTGATACTTGACATCTTTGTCTTCCGTGTTGACAGCTACTGACAAGTGGCACAAACGTCGGAATAATAAAAATCAAATAAATTACCGCGCTTAAAACCGTTACAACAAAGTTTTTTTATTTTTTTAAAGTTGACAATGTCTCAACTCTATTAAAATTGAAAAGCAGACACAGCGAGTTCCATTAGTAGCTCACAACGCCCAAAATACTCCGTTAGCCGTTCTACAAGGCGATCGCGGTCGTTGTGGTCGTGGCGACAACGTCACTAATGACGTCATCATTTTCGATCACACAGCGCTCACAACGGCCCATGTTAAGGGGTGGTTCGAATAACCAAGTTCCACTTGGGTTTACGATTGTAACCCGGGCGAGCAAGTGGAACGGGAAAAATCGGCAGTCGTGAATCTCTTGTGAATCTCTAATGGAATGTACCCTATATTCGGCATAAACGAGCTCCAATAGCATTGTTTTATAGTCTAATAAAGGTTTTTATTCACATTAACCTTCATATGAGATAAAAATAATAAAATCTTTATGGTGTCTTCAATTCCTACAGGAATGTCATAGTTCTTCTACTGATAAATATCATCAAAGTTATTACAGGCCTTAAGTATTTGAACATTTTTTTCAGAAGAATATCACTTGCTATATTTTTGTTTTTGAACTTTTGACGGTATCAATAATTCTTATAAGTTATAATTTATAAAAAATACCAACATCTTTTTCATTCTTATTACGTTTATCAGCGTTCATACTTTTAACAGTGTGGATACTGTTATCACATTTATACTTTTAACAGTGGATACTGTTATTGGCATTTATACTTTTAACAGTGTGGATACTGTTATCTGCATTTATACTTTTAACAGTGTGGATACTGTTATTTGCATTTATACTTTTAACAGTGTGGATACTGTTATTAGGTTTATACTTTTAACAGTGGATACTGTTATCTGTATTTATACTTTTAACAGTGTGGATACTGTTATCAGCATTGATACTTTCAAGTGTTGCTATTTTTATTACCACTTACACTTACTGTTTTGATATTTTTGTCATTTCAGATACCAGGGCCGTCTTTATTTGGGAGTGCCAAGGGTCCGTGGTACTAGGCACGGGGCCAATCACCATTTTAAGCAGATACCTTGCATAATCGGATTTAAATTAAAAAATTAAAGTAAAAAAAAACTGCCAATCAAACTGCATGTTAGAAGTGAAAACTTTGTATCTGCGTGACTGTCACACGAGTGCTTTTTCTTCGATCCAAGAGTGTGCAAGGTGCCTAAAGAAGTATTCACTTTTTTTTATTTAATTACTTAACACTCATTGTATCGATCTGATAAATAGATCAAATATTTAGAGTATCTATTTAATAAGTTAGAATTGCAGCCTTTATTTCTTACAGCTGCTTGTCGCACGCCGACGCATGTTTAATGCCCGGTTTCTGAGGTACTTTTAACTGTAGTTTATCTGTTCGTTAGCGCTATCGGTTCAATAACTTATAAAATTGCGTTTCTGAACACACCGTCGTACGATAGTTAAACTAGGTTCAACTTAACTTCCCGTGGGGCGAGTTACAGACCGCCCCACGCCTAGAGCGATTGAAGATGCCGGGGGATAAATGTAGTCCCCCGGCAGTGGAAGAGGCTTCGCGAGGCCCACGCCTGCCAGGGCTACGGAGAGGCTAGGTCATATACCCGTAGCCCTGGCATAAGGCGAAGGACGGAACACCCAGGGGTTTTAGTGGGTATCCCTAACCGGGGAGTGGCAATAGTATGGCACCAGTTCTGACTGATCTGGCGAATCCCACACTAGGTCGCGAATTATCCCCCAAGGTTCTGCCCTTGTCGCGGCTTAGTCCTCAACCGGATTTCCCCTGGCTAAAAAAAAGGGTTCAACTAAACTGACCAATATTAGGCGTTTATCTATTCCATATCTTTTGTTTGACTTTTTGTTGTTGATGTTTTTGTTTGTTTATTTATTTAATTAATTTGTTTGTGAAACACAATAATTAATATTCTTAAATATAAAACACAAAATTAATAGATATATCAATCAAGTTTCCACTAAAAAATAATTGATATAATAAAAACAAAATTTGGCTCGAACAGTTAATTACAATATTAAAATTATACGAAAATTACACAAAATGTCTATTTAATTTAAATGAGGTTAATATTGGACAAAAACAAAAAGAAAAAAAATGTCACCACAATAATTACTAATATAATACAGATAAAAAAAGGATAGTATAAAAAAAGTTTGTCATTGGATCATTCTAAATTACAACATTTTATAATTTCGTTTTTAAATTGATATAAATTACCTATGAAAGGATCAATACTAGTAAATGGTGCATTTTATTGCTGACAAGTGCGGTATAAAAAAGTTTTTTGTATAGTTAGTTTTTATAAGTGGTACTGAGAATAGGGATTTATCACGTGAGCTCAATTGATGATATTTGATGTAAATAAATATTAGATATTCCTTCTTAAATAAATCCATCAAGTGGCGAGTTTTGGTACTAACTAACAGTTAACCTAAGTTTATCTATTACATAACTTTACGGACTCAATTGATATTGAACTCATAACTGGTAACCTAAGAAACCGGGCATAAGACGGCCTTAATAGATAACTTACACTTCCGATTCAATTTTCTTTAATAATTCTATAAAGTATGGATATTGATATTCTACTTCTGAAGTTTGTCAGTATCAATACTTTTTATCAGTGACAATACTTTATCATACAAGAATAAATAATGTAAAGAGATTTTTCTATCAAAGTTACAATCGACCCTGCTAATAAATATATCATCATAATCGCAGTATTTTAACTTAAATGTGATTAAATTGTGCGTTCAGTCGGGAACTATCCAGCTGTCATAAATGTATGGCCAGTCGATCGATTTGAAGTATGGGTGCCGTTTGATCTCTTCGATGCCATCTTTGCCTGAACCTAAACGCTCTGATGGCTCGTATGTCAAAAGCTGAAAAAATAAATGACAATTTTAACAGTTCTCGAGTACTTCGTAGTGTCATTATTTAATGTTGAAAGCCTATGAAATAATTTAGTAATCTGAACATAATCTATATCTATATAGATGTTTGTAATGTCAAAATAATAGCCTTTTACTAAATGCATATGAAAAAAATCAATGTTTAAATTTTTGTCTATCTGTCTGGATGTTTCGGCTAATCTCTGAAACGGCTGGACCGATTTTGACGGGATTTTCACTGGCAGATAGCTGATGTTATAAGGAGTAACTTATGCTACTTTTTTAACTTTGTTTTAGGGTTCCATGAAAAAAATCTACGTGGACGAAGTCACGCGGGCACAGCTAGTCTATAACATGGTCAATGTGTAGGGGGGTTTGAGTTTGTACAATGAATTAAAAAATGAGAAAACGATGAGGGTGCCTAATTCGAAGAGCACAATACGTAAATGCTACTTTTAGAATATTTTTTATTGCGACGCTGGCAAACAGACAGACGGCCCAGCTCATGGAAAGTGGGATATAGAGGGGATGGGATATGGGATTGTAATAGGGGTACGGAATAGGGAATATTGGATAGGGGGTGCACGGGACAACTAGTAAACGGATTTAAATGAAACTCGACACAGAGCTAGCTTATATCCCAGATTATCACTTAGGCGTCGTACTAATTGGCAAGGATCGTACGATGACATGATGCGTTCTCGTCGCACGATGAGCATCGCACTATCTATTCGGACACCCCCGTTGAATCATCGTACGACGAGAACGCATCATGCCATCGTACTGTTACTACCTAGACGCCGACAAAAACTAACTCACCTGCATACCTGTAAAAACACATTTTATTACCTTTCGGCATTAGGACTTCTTTTGTTTACTTTGTGTTTAAAATTGTGATTAGAAAACAGCCCATTGTGAATTGTAATTTTTATGCCAGTCATTAGCCAGGTGTCTCGGATTTAAAGTACAACCTGGTTCTAGGAAATTCGGTCGACGCGGCCGGGCAGACATATTGCATTTGTGCAATATAAAGCAATGCCCCGATTGAGGGACGCGGTAGTCGAGCGATAACCACGAGCGAAGCAAGACTTGTGTACATTCGGTAATCTATTTAGTGACGGACTTTGCGCGTGTTATTGAATTACGACCTTCTGCATTACGTTTGGACTTGTTGTGTTGTATAGTTCTAATAAACTCTATAATAATGCCAACGGCATTTTAATTCGAGTCCTGCAGCTCGTAACAGTACGATCCTTGGCAATTAGAACGACGCCTTAGGATACTTTTTATCCCGATAAATGAAGTCGTTTCCGTGAGATATTTGATTATACGTTCCTGACACATTAAAAGATTTATGAATAAAATTATTTCAAACTAAATTACACAATTGTTTAATTAACATATGTTATTATTATACAATGAATTTTTTTTTTAATGACAATAATAAAAGTAAACACAACTGAGTGACATAAAAATTATAATTTAGTAAATAGAATTGTAATATAATATCAACTTTACTATCTTTGAATTTGTACTCCTAATAGGTAAATGACATGTGAAACTGTATATGACCAGACAACTTGTGTACCATGTTCTTGAGCAAACAAATGAACACATTGATTGATTGAAAGTATGTGGCGCTGCGGTCGGGTTTCCTTAGTAATGCCATTGTAATTTAAAAAAAAATACTTCGTTGTCATGGCACCGCGAACGAAGGTTCACCGGCATATAGTATATACAGTTGCGGAATGAAAAGGTTCGTCACCTCAAAGTCGACTTTTGCTTGCACGAGTATAAGAAAGGGTTATAGCCAACATTTTGATAAATGTTAAGTTTTTTAAATATAGAAACGTGACAGAGAGAGACAGATTAACAAAAGTTGTAATCATCAGAAACAAAGAGGATATAATTATTACGCTTATCATAAACTAGCTGTGCTCGCGACGTCGTCCGCGTGGAATTTGTTTTCAATACCCCCCGATTTTGAAACATTATTCATTGGTGCTCCGCTCCTATTAGTCTTAGCGTGATGATATATAGTCTATAGCCTTCCTAGATAAATAGGCTATCTAACACTGGAAGAATTTTTCAAATCAGACCAGTAGTTCCTGAGATTAGCGTGTTCAAGCAAGCAAACAAACAAACAAACTCTTCAGCCTTATATAAGTATATTAGTATAAGATATTAAAATCACTAAAAAGGTTTTACATCTCTGAACAATCTTCTTAGAAAAGCAAACAACTTTGATCTAAGTAATTTTAAACTTTATTGTCAAACAGTTAAACATAATTTTATGTGAGGTGGTTTGAAAAGGTAACATGTGCTCGCGGAACGTTACATGAATCAATTTGAAATCTGGTGAACATTTTCATACCACGACTGTAGTTTAAGAATAAAAGTACGAAACGAGTTTATTACTTCAATTTATACCTAGTAACTGGTGTGGAAAATGTTCTTACCTGTGTCAGCAACGACTGCACCTCAATCGGCAAGCCATCGGGCAATTGTAATATTGTGTGACTAGTGAACGTGCTTCTGTGGTAATACGACAACGGCTGCAAAGTAAATAAATCGGCAGATAAAGAAACACGTTGTATATCCCCAGGCTACGCTTGTGTTATATGGGCAACCAGGACATGCCCGCGACTTCGTCCACGCTCGACTTGAAATTCCCGGGATAAAGAATAGCGCATATTTTGATTCTAAGAATTTGCTGTCGATCAGCGAAAACCGCATCGAAATCGGCCTAGTAGTTTTTACGTGAAACCCGAAAAACACAAACAGACAAGAAATCTAAAAGAAACTGCCTCGTGTTCTCCATCGTTTACATAGTGTACTCCAGTTGTCTTGTAAACTTGTATTTAAATAGTTTCAATATACAAACACGGCATTTTTAGGGTTTTATTATATTATAGATATACTACGAGCCAATTATTAACCTACTTCAAGGGCCAAATTTAATATTATTTTTTCCACAAGCCATCATACGTAACGTTTATTATATATCAAAACCAAGAGAATTACATCGTCTCTTTTATTCTAATACAAATTCTATGTAGTTAGAGGGAAAAAGCAACAGTTTCAACGTTCGTTTCAATTATCAGTATTTGACCACAGTAGGACTTCCCAATGAGCCGTCTTAAAGGTTAAGAGGATATAGCGTAAAACTGGGCAATGTCCTTTCATTTGGCAATAATCTCGTTGATGCAAGTACGTACCACTCCGCACAAGAGCTCGTACATGACTGCGCCGTAGCTCCAAAAGTCGCAGACCCCCTCCCCGCAGGCGGCCTCCCCCTCCACGACGCCGACGCCGAACAACTCGGGCGCCACGTACAGGCTCGGGTGGGGGGTGCAGCGGAGCCTGTCCAGGCGCATGTCTTCGCCGGGATAGTGCATGAAGTAGGTCAGGATGACCTGGCCCCTGTCGCCGAGGAGGATGTTCGATGGATTCAAGTCCCTATAAATGGTGACATAAAGAGATTTAATCCTTATTAATATTATAAATGCGAAAGTAACTCTGTCTGTCTGTTCCGTTTTCTCGAAAAAAACTACTGAACCAATTTGGCTGAAACTCAGTATATATATATATATATATATATATATATATATATATATATATATATATATATATATATATATATATATATATATATATATATATATATATATATTATCCCGGAAACTAGGATAAGTTTTGTGATTTTGTCCATTTCGTCCACTTGGTCCACTGGGTCCACTTGGACCAGTGGGTCCATTTGGTTAACTTGGTCCACTGGGTTCACTGGGCCCACTTGGTCCATGTTATCATTTTATTAGTTTACAAATAAACGGGGGATGGTATAGTTTGCGATATAAAATTAAGTGAATCTTCCGGGGGCAAATACAAAAAAATTTCATAGAATGTAACCTATACCACCTGCTCTTTAAACAAGGGATACGCACCAGGGGTTGACCCGCGGCGCAGCCGCGGGTTATATATATACTAATATTATAAAGAGGAAAGATTTGTTTGTTTGCATTGAATAGGCTCCGAAACTACTGAAGCGATTTGAAAAATTCTTTGACTGTTGGCAAACTACACTAATCCCGGTTGACATAGGCTATATTATATTTTCAAAAAAATTAGGAATCCTTAATAAAACTACAATAGTGTAACCCAAGGTATAAAAAATTACCCAAAATCGCGTGCGCTGCGAAAACTATTGATGATAGAATAAAATAATGTACTACGACTTTGCAGAACACATAATTGATTACAAAAAGTGTCGCGACAGCATATGTCTGACTATTATAGTTATGCCAAAATAAGTGCTCTTTTATTTTAAAAAATTATTGAAATTCCGCCGCTAGAAAAGGCTCTTTATTTGTATCTTGGTATTCATCCTTATCAAAATAAACTACTTCATATTCAAGACTGCTTCAATACCTTTATATAACTTCTTGAATTGTTCAATTCGGACATTTCATTCGAAAGATATCACGAGTTTAAAAATGTATTAGAAAAAAATTGCGTGGTTGTCGCTCACTCTACTCGGCTAGCTAGGCAATATATATATATTGTTACAACCTGAACGCCGACAAAAGACAAATTCACACCTGTATACCTGTAGACATATTATCACCTTTTCGGAATTTGGACTTCTTTTGTTTACTTTGTGTTCAAAATTTGTGATTAGACAATCAGCCCATTGTGTAATCTTTTATGGTAGTCATTAGCCAGATGTGATTCTAGGAAATTCAGTCTACGCGGCCGAGCAGGCATATTGTATTTGTACAGTATAAAGCAATGCCCTAATTGAGAGGTGAGCCAGTCGAGCGATAATCACAAGCGGAGGAAGACGTGTGTACATTCGGTAATCTATTTAGTGACGGACTTTGCGCGTGTTATTGAATTATGCATTACGTTTGGACTGGTTGTGTTCAGTTATATTTGTACCTGTGTTATACGTGTTTGTATAGTTCTAATAAACCCATAGTAATTCGAACGGCATTTTAATTCGAGTCTCGCGACTCGTAACAATAAGTATATACATATATAAATAACAGTGCAACATTCGTGCATTCTAGGGTGCAGTTGAAAACCAGCGTCAGGCACCTGTTGCCTGGCACATACTGAACTGCACCTATTTGGTACCATTGCGAGACTTTTTGATATATATCACCGTACAATTCATTACCATGTGTCTCATTGTGTGATGACCAAATAAACGTTTTATTTTTCTTTCTTTCACACGCATATCAAGGTTTAATTACTTGGCTTTGTAACCTTTAATTAATTCACGAACGCAGAAAGCACTCGCAGTGCCTCATACGAGGATGTGCGCAATTCTTGCGTGGAACATTACTGCTGTAACATCTTTGACAGGCGTTCCCGTGCCCACTTCGCTGGGCGTAAAACATTATTGCTTTTTTTTATTATTAATAATCACAATCAAATACAGCCTATATCACTCGGGAATAATGGAGCTTTCCATTGGTGAAAGAATTTTCAAAATCGATTCAGTAGTACCGGAGATTACCTCGAACATCCAATCTCACACAAACTTTATTTGTTATGATATTATTAATCATAGATAGATAATCACAATCGCATATAGCCTATGTCATTCGTGAATAAAGTAGCTTTCTACTGGTGGAACAATTTTTAAAATCCCCTCGATAGTCCAAAGTCAAAGTAATTTATTTTGTGTACACAGGTTTGGATATAATGACTATAATTATAACAATTTAGGTATCACTGTATCCTGCCACATTTGTAGCTTACGAAATAATTGAATTTAAAACTACTACTACTAATGTCTAGAAACAAATTAATATACAATTTATAATAATAATTAGGATTCCTCATGTCACAAAATCAGACTCCTCAGTTCAAGAGATTATTTTCTACAAACAAACAAGCTCACAAACTATACCTCTTTATAATCTCACTATACATTGAAGTAAAGGTGAAAGAAAAGAGAGAGGTATAAGCTTAGTATAATTAATTTCTAAGATACCTGCATATAACCCCACTGTTGTGCAAGCTCTCGATGGCTGTAAGGATTTCCGCCCCCCATTTACAAACAGCGGAGGGGGGCAAGACCTCTCTAGGCTGCAAAGGTAGCTGAAAAAACATAAATTAATATTAAAAACATTTTTAAACCAACTAAAATGCAAAAAAATATTTCAAAAACATATTAAAGTCGGTGCACAATTAAATATAAAAATTACTATATTTTGCAAATAATTTTTTTGTTGTGTTTTTATGTTTCACCGACTTCAAGATGTTGTAGAAACTATTTGTTCTTTGCCTTTTAGTTACTTTTGACGTCGATTTTGGTTTTTTTTCTACTTTTTACTTACGCAAATACATTTTTTTTATTTATTACTCTACGGACTCCAGTTCGGTACCCTTTTTTGAAATTAATTTCTATGAAAGTTTTTAGGTTTATACACGCTTATTGTTTGTTTTGTTATTGTCTGTGACATTGATTTAGTGATTTTTATGTTGTAGTGTACCTTAAGAATAACTTATAATATTTTTTTTTCTATTTTTAATACTGAACTTATACTAATGTAGAGTGTATCTGTTACATGCTGGTGTTGTGAGGAAGTGCATGTGCAGTGTGTGCCTTATGTCTATACCTATATATATCTTAATTAGTGCCATTTGTGTTGCTTTTCCTTTCTGCTTCCTTCCTTCTTTTACGCAAATACTTGAATAGCTTTAGTTTTATTTTTTTTACAATAACATTAAGGGTACATATAAATTAAATGCAATAATGTATAATGTGTGCCATATATAAAATATAAATAAATTACTGTTGTAATAATAATAAATAAATGACTAAGATAACAATGATAAATTTAATAATATAATTGTAACGAATGCAAATAAATGTACACACTGTAATATTCCATTTAATAATTATGAAGTCAGTAAATAATGTAGTCGGTGTCGCTAATAATTGTATAGGGTAGTCTGGAGGAGATCGTCTTTGGCGATAAGACCGCCCATTGTACTTTAATGTATGTGCAATAAAGTTATTCATTCATTCATTCATTCAAAAAAATGAAACATGTACGTGCCTATAATATTCAAGGGTTGCTCTAGATTTCCCTGCGATCCACTCATTAGATGCTGATTTGGTGACAATGGGAATAGCATAGGGAGTATACACTTTTCAATAAAATAATAACAATAATTGACAGACCAACACACATATTATATGTCCTCAAATTAAGCAAGTTACGCTTGTGTTATGGGTAATATACAACGGACTAATCTGGGGCCGATCCCAGACACCCAGACCATAGTAAATAACGGAGAAAATTTGTTCCCGAAATTTACCATACCACGAATCGAACCCAGAGCCTGTGTTGCAATGAGGTAAGTCGGCAAAGGCTTAAACCGCCCACCCAACCACAGAGGCCGTCGAATTGGTCCACATTTGACGGAGCAATCGCGTAACAAACATAATTCCCGAGAGGTCCTCTCAATTTCCTTGGGTTCCGCTCATCAGAGATCCTGATTTGGTGACAATGGGACCACCCCGTATATATATAATAGAATAGAATATACTTTATTGTACAATAACATTTATGAAACAATATCCAAAAACAGCTCAGAATTAAGTACAAATGGCGGCCTTATCGCTGACAGCGATCTCTTCCAGACATCCTTGGAATGGAGAGAAAATGACATTTTTTTAATAATTAATTAATATTGTGATATACATACATAAAGCATAGGAATATATAAATATATATATATATATGTGTGTGTGTGTGTGTGTTTGTGTATGGTGTGTATGTCGGCGCAAATACAACAATTAACGTATTACAAAAACAATAATCATTTATTTAATTACTATGAGTTTATTGTAATGTGAAATTAACGTAAAACAACAAGGTTTTATTATAATTTCAATACTTAATCTAAAAATCTTACTAAAACTGAAAATCTTAAAACAAAATAATAGGTCTTTTTGCAACAAAAAATATACTAAGTCCAAATGTCGCTTATGATAAAATGGGGTAAGGGCTCCATATAAACTTCGATTGTGGGCTAAGCCTTTCCCGGCCTAATACAAATCAAATTAAATCAAAATTTATCACTCAAGTGTGCATTTTGGTTAAATTGTAGTTTTAATGATACAAAAACAATGTGTAAAAGTTATCGTGTCTGCAACCTCCGGCAACGGGTGACTTTTTTAAATTATTTATTTATTGAAAAAAAATCCAACAGCGCATATCAAAATACAAACAACAACAAAAATTACTTATAATGTAGGGCCTAATAACAGGTTTTTCTGAGTTCATTTTTAAGCTAACGAGCGAACTAAAGTTTAAAAATGCAATAAATATATACATAAGTGAAAATAAGTATATACTTACACACATACATACATACATAATAATAAATAATTAAAATAAATCTAAATAAAATACATAGATAGATAAATGTATATATATATATATATATATATATATATAATAGGTTGGGGAAAAAGTCTTTTAGCATATAGTATGTATGAACTTGTAATAAGATCTCTGGCTATACCATTTGTATCTGGCTGGTTTTGGTATCATTAAAAAGTTTTAATTTTAAAGAAGACAATTTCAAATTCAAATTAGGAAAATGTGTGATTTTCATTTGTTTTTCTTATTGTTAAAACGAGTGAATCTAATGAATAAATTTGATACATTTTAAAATTTTACTACAAAAAAAGGTAAAAATGCAACACAAGCCGCGAAAATAAATTGTGATGTTTATGGACCTAATGCAGTATCTGTGAGAGTAGCGCAAATTTGGCTTAAGCGTATTTAGTCCGGAAATTTTGATTCAAAGATGCACGTCGCTCTGGTCGCCCTGTTACGGACAAAATTGATGCCATTTTTGAAAAAGTGGAGCAAGATCGGCGTATTAGTAGTTACGATGTAGGTGGAGAACTGGGAATTGACCACAAAACGGTTTTGGCGTATTTGAAAAAAGCTGGGTACACAAAAAAGCTCGATATTTGGGTGCCTCATGAGCTCATTGAAAGAAACCTAATGAACCGTGTACTCATTTGTGATTCTTTGTTACGACGTAATGAAACCGAACCATTTTTGAAGAAGCTGATAACTGGTGATGAAAAGTGGATCACGTACGATAAGAACGTGCGAAAAAGATCGTGGTCAAAGGCCGGTCAGGCTTCACAGACTGTGGCGAAACCCAGGTTAACTCGCAACAAGGTGATGCTGTGTGTATGGTGAGATTGGAAGGGCATTATCCATTATGAGCTGTTACCGCCAGGAAGACCATCGATTCTGAACTGTACTGCGAACAACTGATGAGATTAAAGCAAAAAGTTGAGAAAAAGCGGCCGGAATTAATCAACAGAAGGGGTGTGGTTTTTCACCATGATAAAGCTAGACCTCAAACACCTTTAGCCACTCAGCAAAAATTACGAGAGTTTGGCTGGGAGGTGTTAATGCATCCGCCGTATAGTCCTGACCTTGCACCTTCAGATTTTCACCTGTTTCGGTCTCTGCAGAATTCTTTAGGCAGTGTCAGGTTAACATCACGAGAGGACTGCCAAAACCACTTGTCGCATTTTTTTTATCAGAAGCCCCAAAATTTTTATAGCAATGGGATCACGTCCCTACCTACAAGATGGCAAAGAGTTATCCAACAAAATGGTACCTACATACTTTAGTCAAATGTAAATAAACTTTATAAAAAAACTTTTTGATTTTTTATATAAAATGCGAAGAAACTTTTTCCCCAACCTAATATATATATATATATATATATATATATATATATATATATATTATACATTAACATTGAAATATAATAAAAACATATTGATATTAACTAAACATATATACTTGATATATTGTTATTTTCATATGATGTGGTGGTGTCTGTTCCAACAATTGTTTTGAAGATTAACCTCTTGAATATATGAATTTAAAGTTTCTTTTTGCAATTAATCGAAAACGCTAAGAGTTAGAAAAAAAGTTCTAATACAAATTTGTAGCCCTTAAAATTGTACATAAAAAAGGTTCTATGACTTTTTTCTCCCGTCAAAATTAACCGAGTTAGGGAGGTTTAAATCGAAGGGATGAACGTAAATTTCAAAAAATCGTAGGTAGTAGAAAAATAAGCGTATTTTACATTTCATATATCTGTATAGTTTCGCATTTGACCTTAGAAAAATTCACTCTGTGTATATAAAATGTTTTATGCAGAATTATTAAATACTAGCTTCTGCCCGCGACTTCGTTCGCGTGGCATAGTTTTAAAAAAGTAAGTTAAAAAAACCCTCCCGATTCTTCTTTAAACATTCTTCATTGGTACTCCGCTCCTATTGATCTTAGCGCGATGATATAAAGCCTAATTGTTTTTTAGTGTATAAATTGTTTTATTGTAAGATGATGATACCGGCAATATCAATACTTAATTAGTTGCATGAGTTGTATAATAAGCTGTTTAAGTAATTAAAGTTTTTTTAACTATCCCACGGGAACTCTTTAATTTTTCGGAGTCAAAAGTATCCTATATGTTGACCAGGGATATAAGCTACCACCATACAAAATTTCATTTCAAATCGGTCCAGTCGTTTCGGAGATTAGCCGGTACAAACAGACAGACAAACAGAGAAACATAAAATTTTAAAAAATCTAAATTAGTTCTATTTCACTTCTTACTTCTTCTTCCCTGACTCGATTTTTAGCATTTTTTTTCATTGTACAGAAATTCGACCTCCACAATTTTATTATATGTATATATAGATAACTTACTGTATAAGTGGGTGTAACATTTCTCACGGTAACTTCACACGCCCTATTCATTTCATTGTCCAAGACCCGTACACCTTCAATATCGCTATCAATCTTTTTATCAGTCTTATCACCATTACTCAACGCCCTATCAACATTCAACAACAATTTCTGCGAATTCATTACCAACTCTGTTACTGTCAGATCATTATTCTCGTTATTTCTTGCATCCATATTATTATTCTTTGTTTCATTTTCGATTTGTAATGATATTTTACGTTCGCTTTGTGCTACATCAATCGGGCTTGATGGGATACCGACGGTGGGCTTTACACGATCAATATTATCATTTTCTATATCAATATTTTTATTTTTTGGTTCTGTAAATACGTTTTCTAGATTCACCTCTCTAGCTGGTGTATTAGGTTTAGATTTTGCATAATTTTTTATATAATTAAACAGTTTTTCACCTGGAGCGTATGCAAGTATCAAGAATATTAGGTTTGTTGTCTCTATGTAGGCGTGTAATGGTACCATATACGGTATAACTGTTGGAAGTATCGGGGTTCGAGTCTCATTTGTTCTCTGTAGGAAATATTCATCAAATTCTGTCAAATTCTTGGGTACTTTTCTGATGACCTGAAAAGATTATAAAATGTCTTAATTTTTATGCAATCATATTTTTCATTAAACATACAAGTAAGTTTACACAAGTATTTTAGGTCAAAATTTATATACTAATAAAATAAGAGTGAATTTATTTGTATGACAATTTGGTCTTTTTTTGCTTCAATCTTGTTTAAGCTTATTTTTACATAAACAGGAAGCCATATAAGAGGCGATAAAACAACCCAGGTGATAGGGTATTTGCCCTATGGGATGGCTATCACCCCTGGTTTAGAGTATGCCGAAATAACAACCTTGAGTTGTGTTGCGGCATTACTGACTAGGTTCCATACTCCCTTAAGAGAGCAGCAGCGCCTTTGTAGCACCATTGGTGTTGCAAATGTCCATAGGCGATGGTAACCGCTTTCATCAAGTGGGCTGTCTGTCTGTCTGCTGAACGCATGCAATAAAAAAAAACAGGTCGGAAATGTTATTATCAAGGAATAAATGGCGATACTCGTTGAGAACCGTATTTATTCTAGACATGTTTCATCTGTTACAATACCGATTTAATAATAATTCATTACATTTATATATACACTAGCTGTGCCCGCGACGTCGTCCGCGTAGAATTTGTTTTCAAAACCCCCCCGATTTCGAAACATTCTTCATTGATGCTCCACTCCTATTGGTCTTAGCATGATGATATATAAGCCTATAGCCTTCCTTGATAAATGGGCTATGTAATACTGAAATAATTTTTCAAATCCGACCAGTAGTTCCTGAGATTAGTGCGTTCAAGAAAACAAACAAACTCTTCAGCTTTATATATTAGTATAGATTTAAAAAACCAAATTAAGTTTTTTACTTAGACAAAAAACCAAAAATAAGAAGTAAATGTTGTAAAGAAGTTCTTCATTTATCTGAACACAAATACATACACAATGAATTCTTTTATTTATTACTTAACAATATAAATTTCCCTCACCTTCATAGCATAACAGTTTTGCTCCGCTTGATGTAATACGAGCATTATACTCGAGCCCAATATTGCCAATACTCTATACAAGGAAAGCTCGTCGTAAGACCGCTTGAGCATAGACAACGGTATCGGGCAGTGGACAGAACGGCTCATGCTCTCGTCTCTCTCTGGTAATAGCTGATAGAAAGAGACGAATAGAGATGAATACCGATGAGTTTCTAAATTGTTTTTTAACAAAAACAGAACCGACTTCAGACTAAAAGTCAGTGTATTTTCCAATTTTGTTGTTGATTTTTTATGTTATACTAGCTGCGCCCCGCGGTTTCAGTCGCATGGTGATGGAAAATGGTTATATTTTGGATAGTTCACACTATATTTGTATAAATTGTAGCCTGTGTGTTATTCTGATGTGTAAGCTGTATTATTGTAAAGTTCCATCAAAATCCATTTTGTAGTTTTTGCGTGAAAGAGTAACCAAGATACAACCATACATTCTTACAAACTTTCGCGTTTATAATATTAGTAGGACTCGGTACGGACTTCAAGATGCTGTAGAAAATATTTATTTCTGCATTTTAATTTGAAGTCATAAAAATTTCTAGTTTTTAGCCGCTTGAATAGGTTTGTTTAGAAATAATATTTTTCCTATCTCATACTCGGAAGTACGTGAAAGGTAAAGCTACGTGATCACAGAGATGAAAACGGTACTTTCGTCGCTGGTAAACGATTTTCCCCGCTGTCAAAAAAATTAAAAACCATGCGAGCCATGTCCGTACTTTTTATACAGCCAATGTTAAGTCGCGGCATAAAATTGTAATTAAAAATATCGACAATTTTATAACATGATTTTACTTTATACTCATAATTTACTATTGTTAATGACAAAAAAATACTGGTGGGTAGAATGCCACAGAAAAAGAAATTTACTTGACGTGTCATAATTATGTGAAATATTAATTTTATTTCATTAGCCAAGTAGTTGTTTAACTAATCAGTTTTTATAAACTTTCCTCATATTCGAAATGAAAATCAGAGTGTTAACCTCGGGTGAAATGCCTATTTAGGCACTCGAGCTATTAGCGCCAAACCATCTCATGCTTAAAGAACAATCTACTACTAAGCGCCTGTAGAAATTGTATTACTGACACGCGTATACATGTTTCACTTGCGTAGAGTGTAGGCGCTGCCGCTCGTCAACAAGGGTTGTTCTCGATTTCCCAGGGATCCACTCATCAGATCCTGACTTGGTGACAGTGGGACTGCTATGCGGATATACTATTTTACATAAATAATAAATATTGAAAATTGGTCCACAATTGACAAAGAAATCGCTTAACAAACATACAAAAACCATACAGTTGAATTGAGAACCTCGTCCTTTCTGAAGGTAGTTAAAAATAAATGGTTGGACAGAGTACAGTGATGCAACATTGACGGCTGTCATTCACACCATGTTACAGCGTAAAATTTTGCAAATCGGTCTACAGTTGACGGAAAAATCGATTAAGTAACAACATACAGGCGAATTGATTGAAGTTGGTTAAAAAGAAATGGTTGGACAGAGTATAAGTAATGTGACATTGACAGCTGTCATCTACACCATGTTACATACAGCACAAATAGTATTTTTTTTAATATTACTTACACTGCGTTCGGAGTCGCATAGATGGTTCTTGTATATGGCTTCGGCGTAGGATAGATATTTGTTGGTCTTCTCCTTGATCAGAGCACGCCTCTGCGCGTCGGTGTCCGCTGGATATAAATATATTTAAAATAATAGACACCACATTTACAAACAAACTCAAACCAACTCGAATCATGTATGTTATGTTTGTCCTTTATGCGTTCATAAACCATTGATCAAATTGTGCTGAAATTTTGGTAGGGTATTCTGAAGACGCCGGCGAGGGTTCCCGGCCCAAAAAACAGAATATACAACTAAACTATTTAAACCAAAGCGGCCTTATGAGTAAGGCCGCCCGTTGTACTTCTGCTTGTCTATGCTTCAGTGCATAAAGTGTTGCCCACCTAACCTACTCACAACTATATGCCAAACATTTTTAACAATGTAGTCTATTGACACAGTCATACATAAACACACAGCTCTATATTAAATAGAAATCAGCCTGTGCGGAACTAAAAATTTCTTAGCACTTTTTCTTTTCCCTCTAACAAAAGTGCCCAATGTGCCAAAAGAATGTTTTATTTTAAAAACTTTCACTATGTTCATCAATACAATCCCTAATACGACAACAAAATAAAAACTTTAATCTCACTTTCGTAGTCAACATCATTCTGTTGATGATATTCTTGTAAATAGTGGCAAAGATGAAGAAAATCCATTTGAATGATGCTCGCTAGAACACGGACAAATCGACACTGACGGCTTAAAGCTCAGATAACATAGTAAGGATTGGACTGTTTAATCTGTTCGGATAATATACGAAAGAACATAATATCCGCAACTTTGAATGAATCGAATAAAAGACCCAAGTCCAATCTTAGAAGAAAACTAGGAATAATAATCGCAGGAACGGAGAAAGAATACAATTTCCTGCGGTCGGGTAGCCTGTCGTAAAGTGCGATAAAATAACCCACAATCAGGTGGTAAAACATTTGCACGTCTGGATAGCTACCACCCCTGGTCTAGATTATGCCGTTATAAGAATCAGTCCATAGGCAATGGTAACCCCTTTCCATCAGGCAGGCCGTCTGCCTGTCTGGCGAACTCACGCAATAAAAAAGTTTTTTGAATTTTTTAGTCCTATATTACTAGTTAGCGTCAATTAACATTTTTCTATAGATTTTAGACGTTTTAGTGCATGTTTAGACGAGACCAGTAAACGATGCCGTGTCAAACGAGCTTTTGCTCGCGGTTTCGCTCGCGTAAATTTATCCCACGGGAACGCTTCATTGTCCGGGATACAAAATAGGCTATGTGGTATTCCAGACTATACTCTATATCTGTGCCAAATTTCATCCAGATCCGTTCAGCCGTTCTGGCATAATTGAGTAACAAACATGCAACGTGTGTGTAGTAAGTAGTACAGTGAAGTCTGAAGTTAATAATGCGAAAAGTGTCTGTCAGGGTCGTAGTAGGTAGAGATCCATCGTTTTTCCTCCCAATAGAAAACAAGCGTGACAATATGTATGTGCAGAATAAAAAATAGAAATTTCAATTTAACTAACAAAAAGCGGTTCTTTCGGAGGGCTCGAAGTTTGCGATATTAGTTCTTTAGTTTTAGAACAAATGGCGTTAGTTGTAACAGTCCAGTTGATATTACACATGTCTTGTTGGTATTATAATTTATATAAAATAATATTTTTATGATAGATCTAGAAATAATTAGAAATTACTATGTCACAGCCCCAATCTTAAAGCGTGATAGTTTCTTAATAAAGTATACCAGAAAAATACGTATATTGTAGGATAGTGTTATGATGATAATAACAGCCCATAAACGTACCACTGCTGGGCTCGGAACTTCCACTATAGGGGGAACGGACAGTATACCCGTCACGCTTGTCAGGTTTGACACATCGATTATATCGATTTCCAGGTTTCATCACGATGTTTTCCCTCACCGTTGTTAGCACGTGGTAATTGTAACAATATGCATACTAGTTCAGAAAACTGCTTAAGTGGTGCATGCGTTTCGCCCAGGATTCGTGCCCACGCTCCTGAGTTTGGGATGCGTGCGCTAGCCATTAAGCTAGCACGACTTCAAAACGCGAAATCTCAACTTAATTTCTGATAAATATCCGCTTCGCTGTTATCTTTTTCGGATATTAGCGGATACAAGAAGCAATTCTGTTGATGTCACAACACTAAACTGATAATAGCAGTTATTATTACATCGATAAGTCGACAGTTATCATTACTCATACAATGTATAACGAAACCGCGGTGTTCCTTGTAGATATATCCATACTTATACCCTTGCAAGCATTTATTTTACTTTTGGCAGCTCGATAACGGGTCAATTAGTGATGTCCTAATGCGTTACCGACTCGATTTGTTATAAAAATCGATTTCTTTTATAAATAAGTTTTAATAAGATTCAACTTATACATATATTTTTGCTAAAAATACTATGTCGTGTAATAAATCAACCAAAATTTTGATGAACACATTCTACATATCGAATTCCGATATTTCTTGTGGAATATAAAACTGTGTATAAAACCTTAATACAAAAATAATTAAAAACCCACTCACTTTGAACTCCAATAAGCATTTTTTCAATACCAGACTTGTAACAATCGAAGGCTCTTTGATAATCACCCATATTCTCGCACTTAGCTGCTAAATTCAACATATAACCCGCTTCGAACACGTAACTATCTTCCGTCCTTGTCTTGCACTCAACGTTAGAAAGAGACAAAACGCTCTGTTTACTACACAACGAAAGCCTCGAACTGCTCCGCCGCGATTCAAAGTCATACATAGAAGAACTGGAACACAAATTCGAATTCAAACTCAATGTATCCGTTTCCTTTGTCTTTGGTTCGTAATTTTCAAATTTCGAACTACTCCCAAACGCGGAAGTATTTTCAAATTTCGAACTGTTTTCAAACGAGGAATCTAGTTTTGAAGTGGAAGGCGCTGGTACGTCGAAATTGATCAAATCCGGTAAAATATTATTTTTTATCTTTGGTTTGCCTTTGTCTATGGTGACTTTGTTTAATTCATCATAAAGATCACTGTCTATGCTGTCCAACGAGTTTATGGACTCATAGCTGTCTGCTGTTGTTATTTTTGGTTTGTCTATGGGCGATTGACGGATTTCGACATCGGCAGCCTCGTATATAGGTATTTGGGAGATGAAGTCGGTTTCGTCGCGATTCGCTTGCGTTATGTCTGGTTGAGCTGAAATTTAGAATAACAATATTACATTACTTGGTCATTTTCAGTGGATTGTTCCCGATTCGACCCAAGAATACTCACCCTACATAAAAAAAAACCAAATCTATACATATATACAAATAACTAAAATTGAAGAGTCTCTGTTTGTAATGTCAAACTAACAAACAGGTTTTTACTAAATGCATATGAAAGTATATATGGTACTTATAAGTTTGGGGAAAAAGTTTCTTCGCATTTTATATAAAAATTCAAAAGGTTTTTTTATAAAGTTTATTTACATTTGACTAAAGTATGTAGGTACCATTTTGTTGGATAGCTTTTTGCCATCTTGTAGGTAGGGACGTGATCCAATTGCTAAAAAAATTTTAGGGCTTCTGATCAAAAAACTGCGACAAGTGGTTTTGGCAGTCCTCTCGTGATGTTAACCTGACACTGCCTAACGAATTCTGCCGAGACCGAAACAGGTGAAAATCTGAAGGTGCAAGGTCAGGACTATACGGCGGATGCATTAACACCTCCCAGCCAAGCTCTCGTAATTTTTGCTGAGTGGCTAAAGATGTGTGAGGTCTAGCGTTATCATGGTGAAAAACCACACCCCTTCTGTTGATTAATTCCGGCCGCTTTCTCTCAACTTTTTGCTTTAATCTCATCAGTTGTTCGTAGTACAGTTCAGAATCGATGGTCCTGCCTGGCGGTAACAGCTCGTAATGAATAATGCCCTTCCAATCCCACCATACACACAGCATCACCTTGTTGCAAGTTAACCCGGGTTTCGCCACAGTCTGTGAAGCCTGATCGGCCTTTGACCACGGTCTTTTTCGCACGTTCTTGTCGTACGTGATCCACTTTTAATCACCAGTTATCAGCTTCTTCAAAAATGGTTCGGTTTCATTACGTCGTAATAAAGAATCACAATTGAGTACACGGTTCATTAGGTTTCTTTCAGTGAGCTCATGAGGCACCCAAATATCGAGCTTTTTTTGTGTATCCAGCTTTTTTCAAATGCGCCAAAACCGTTTTGTGGTCAATTCCCAGTTCTCCAGCTACATCGTAACTACTAATATGCCGATTGTGCTCCACTTTTTCAAAAATGGCATCATTTTTGTCCGTAACAGGGCGACCAGAGCGACGTGCATCTTTGATATCAAAACTTCCGGATTGAAAACGATTAAACCAAATTTGCGCTACTCTCACAGATACTGCATTAGGTCCATAAACATCACAATTTTTTTTCGCGGCTTGTTTTGCATTTTTACCTTTTTTGTAGTAAAATTTTAAAGTGTATCGAATTTCTTCTTTAGATTCACTAATTTTAACAATAAGAAAAACAAATGAAAATCACACTTTTTCCTAAATAGTATTTGGAATTGTCCTCTTTAAAATTAAAAATTTTTAATGATACAAAATCCAGCCAGATATAAATGGTATATATAGCCAAAGAGATCTTATTACAAGTTCATACATACTATATGCGAAAAGACTTTTTCCCCAAACTTTTATATCAAAAAATCAATGTTTAAAATTTGTCTGTCTGGTTGTCTGGATGTTCCGGCTAATCTCTGAAACTGCTGGACCGATTGTGACGGGACTTTCACTAACATATAGCTGATGTTACACTGAGCAACTTAGGCTACGTTTTTTAGGGTTTCATGAAAAAAGAATCGACGCGGACAAGTCGCGGCCACAGTTAGTATTATAAAAAAAAAACAAATATTTATTCTACATATTATAAAACAGATGTAATTAGATGAAATCGTGTGTCCTAACGAAATATAAACTACTTGTATTAAAATTACATGCTAATTTATATACAGTTTATTTAATTTTTGTGTTAAGATTTTTCAACTACGACTTTTGGTAAGGCCGTACATAAAAATTGTTTTTTTATACTAGTTTTAAAGTGGGTTGATTTTGAAAAACTTATTCATGGTTGACATTATGGGTTGAATGATAAGCCAACTCTGTAACCTGCGTTTTTCTTTAACGCGGTTTTGAATCCTGACAAATTTGCCAATAGTTTTGACTTCATGTGAAATGTCACAGTAAGAAAACTTACAACACATCGAAATTACTGACGTGAGAAATTGATATTGATATGCCAAATCCGGTTTTGTTTTGCGGGTAATATTTAATAATTTTATCCACTTATACCCACAAATTATCGAAAAAATGGCCGCTGATGAAGGACTCAAAAAAAACTGACTGAGGAAATACCTTGATGCGATGGACTCCTGGCCTCGTCGTCATCAGTCTGGTACTCCAAGGGAGGCGTCTCTTCTATTGGCAGGTGGAGGGATGACCTTATTGCCTCTATCACGCCGCCACTACGTGTTTCAGGTTCTGGGTACCCTGTCTGTGGACAAAATGTTTTTTCTTGTATATATATATATATATATATGGGTGGGGTATAGTTATAGGGCACATTTATTTATTACTAGCGGTCCGCACCGGCTTCGCACGGGAATCTAAAAAGAACTTTTTTATCGAGTTTAATTACCTACTAAGCGAATTCAAAACTATTTCCCCTCCCGTACGGCCCGTACCCCAGTGACGCCTAGATCGCATAAGCCTATCTAGCCGATTAGGGTGCGCGACGACCACGCAACTTTTTCCTAATACCTACATTTTTAAACTCGTGATATCTGAGATGCGCGGGTACGGGGGTAATGTAATGATACGACTGATTGCTTCGACGCCCCGTTTATTACTGCTTAATATTACTTGCTTACACACCACATATCTTTCGAATGGAATAATTCAAAAAGTTGTATAAAGGTATTGAAGCAGTCTTGAATATGAAGTAATTTATTTTGATAAGGTTGAATACTAAGATACAAATAAAGAGCCTTTTCTAGCGGCGGCATTGCAATAATTTAAAAAAATAAAATAACACTTATTGTGGCATAACTATAATAATTAGACATGTGCTGTCGCAACACTTTTTGTAAATAATGATGTGTTCTGCAAAGTTGTAGTACATTATTTTATTCTATCATCAATAGTTTTCGCAGCGCACGCGATTTTAGGTAATTTTTTTACACCTTGGGTTACACTATTGGAGTTTTAGTAAGGATCCCTAATTTTTTTGAAAATATAATATAGCCTATGTCAACTGGGGATAGTGTAGCTTGCCAACAGTGAAATAATTTTTCAAATCTGTTCAGTAGTTTCGGAGCCTAGTCAATGCAAACAAACAATCAATTTTTTCCTCTTTATAATATTAGTATAGAATTATAGATGAACAGATCCGAACTTTTTTAATATAGGTTAGAAGGCTAAGGCAGGTGCGAAGCGAAGCGGAGCTGCCGCCTTAGCCTTTGTGGTTTTTTTTTATAACCACCCAAAGTTAATTTTATTTCTCAAATAATAAATAAATGTGCCCTATAACTATACCGCACTCATATTTAAGTATATATGCACTATAATAAATCTTTAAATGGTTCGCGGTTGTAGAATGCATTTAAAAATGTGAAAAAATCAGGGGGGATAATTCGGACCAGGAAATTCCGAAAATGAAATTATTAGGATTTTCGTCTGTCTGTTAGAGCATCAGGTGAAACTACTGAACAGATTTAAATAAAATTCGACAAAGCTAGCTTATATCCCGGGGTTTAATTTAAGACACTTTTCATCCCGATAAATAACATCGATTTCGTGGGTTAGACGAAAATAGTGACAAAAATGGCGCTGCGATCGCATCTTTTTTGGACACTACTGAACTACATGAAACTCGCCATGGTGTTGGCTTATAACCCGAGTTAACACTTAGGATCCATTTTATCCCGATAAATGAAGTCGTTTTAGAATAGACGGATTATCAAAATTGATGGCGCTGCAATCGCGATTTTTAAATTCACTAAGAAATACCTAAGTTGTCATAAACAATATGTCATTCGTTGTATACTTCAAATCAGGTTGGCTCCGACTTGCCTCTATTTTTTTCTGGGCAGTATATATGGATTTATTGACTTGCCTCTATTGTTATTATTATATGTAAAAAATCCCGAATTAAGTTTTTGTGTAAGTACAACAAAGCTACTGCTTAGGGTTCGACACGTGGCGCAGCCGTGGGGCAAACTCTAGTATTTTATATTTGCAGAGTTGTAGTCATATAACTGGAGCAATTTAAAATTTACGCCTAAGGAAAACCCATTTGGTTTGCCGTTTGACATTCCTTTACAGAAATTGATCCTGACAAGCTACACTGTCATTTGGTATAATAATACAGGTGTGTTTATTTTTCCAAAACAAGCCGATTCGATTCCTGACAAGGGTAATTGATTTTTCAAACATAATGATACCACTTTAGTTTTCGTCAAAGTCGGAATCAAGACTCTTTTGAGCGTTTTTCGTTATTTCGTATAGTTTAGTATTCGGCCCTGAAAGCCCACTTGGAAAATTAATCTGTATACATGTTATCTTATACTGATATATAAAGCTGCAAAGTTTTTTTTGTTTGTTTGAACGCGCTAATCTCAGGAACTACTGGTCTGATTTGAAAAACTGTTTCAGTATTAGATAGCCCATTTATCGAGGAAGGCTATAGGCTATATATCATCACGCTAAAACCAATAGGAGCGGAGCACCAGTGAAGAATGTTTAGAAATCGGGTTTTTTTAACAATTCCACGCGGACGAAGTCGCGGGCAGAAGCTAGTAATATATAAGCCAACCTTCAGACGCCACTAATTTTTAGTTAGAACATCAAATGAATTTAACAAGCTCAGCAAGTCGGATAATGTTGACATTGACTTGTTTGTGGATAGTCTAGCATCTGTAAATGCGAATTTAATCAAAGCCTATTTTAACAATAATTAGTTTCCCTGTCACAAAGTTTTCATATAGTTACGAGCTACAGGACTCGATTATTAAAAATGCCGTTGGAACTACTATAGTATTTATTAGAACTACAAACACGTATAAAACAAATACAAATAACACTGGATGCAACCAGTTCACACTGCACTATTCAATACAATTCGAACGCACAAAGTCCGTCGTTTATATCGCTAATCTAGAGTACTAGAAAACGTCTTACTCGCTTCGTAGTCCTCACTTAACTGCCCTTCGGGCATCGTCTTAAACTAACTACACAGTACAAAGAAGTTGGCTGCGCACACTAAGCTTCTAAGAAACACTAATTCGCACACCTGCGAACGTCCACAAAGTCGAATACAATAACAATAGGGATTATAGTTCGACGCTAATGATGGTTATAAAACAAGTAAATTGACAATAGCATGTTTTTCTTAACTACAAATTCAAAAGACAAAGGATTCGTCGATTACTAGAAAAGGACAATAAGCTGCGCTTACAATAGGCTGTGCGGCTTATCTTTGACGGTATGTAACAATATTATTGTTATTATTTTCTTTGCTTTACAATTGCTGTATTTTATGCTTTATTTTTATTTCCCTGTCATCTGTGGAGGTTTATGAATATCTGTTCTTTAGCTATCTCTGTAATGTTAGTTTGTAAAACTTTAGTTTGTAAGACTACAGATGTTAACCTCCCAAATAAAATAAAATAAGTACCAACCTGTAGAAAATTAACAAAATCTGTACTGGTGAATAGTAATCTGTGTTCAGCCACGAATTCTAATAACGCCTTTATTGTTTGGGCACGTTCGCTTATCACCTGAACAAACAAAAAAAAACACAATTAAACCACACAAATATTTAGCTCGGATAAAGGCAAATAATATGTTCAAGGTCTTATAAAACTCCTCAATTAGTCTAACAATCCATTAGAGTTTCCCGTAGTATCTATTTTTTGTTTATTTATATTATATAATACTAGGATATGCCTATGATACCAAAACTAGCCGGATACAAATGTATCTGGCTGGTTTTGGTATCATTAACAAGTTTTAAATTTGAAGACAATTCCAAATTCAAATTAGGAAAATATGTGATTTTCATTTGTTTTTCTTATAGCTGGAGAACTGGGAATTGACCATAAAACGGTTTTGGCGCATTTGAAAAAGCCTTTTTCAAAAGTTTCTTCGCATGTTATATAAAAATCCAAAAGGTTTTTTTAAAAAGCTTATTTACATTTGACTAAAGTATGTAGGTGCCATTTTGTTGGATAACTTTTTGCCATCTTGTAGGTAGGAACGTGATCCCATTGCTATAAAAATTTTGGGGCTTCTGATCAAAAAACTGCGACAAGTGATTTTGGCAGTCCTCTCCTGATATTAACCTTACACTGCCTAAGGAATTCTGCAGAGACCGAAACAGGTGAAAATCTGAAGGTGCAAGGTCAGGAGTATACGGCGGATGCATTAACACCTCCCAGCCAAACTCTCGTAATTTTTGCTGAGTGGCTAAAGATGTGTGAGGTCTAGCGTTATCATGGTGAAAAACCACACCCCTTCTGTTGATTAATTCCGGCCGCTTTCTCTCAACTTTTTGCTTTAATCTCATCAGTTGTTCGTAGTACAGTTCAGAATCGATGGTCCTGCCTGGCGGTAACAGCTCATAATGAATAATGCCCTTCCAATCCCACCATACACACAGCATCACCTTGTTGCAAGTTAACCCGGGTTTCGCCACAGTCTGTGAAGCCTGATCGGCCTTTGACCACGGTCTTTTTCGCACGTTCTTGTCGTACGTGATCCACTTTTAATCACCAGTTATCAGCTTCTTCAAAAATGGTTCGGTTTCATTACGTCGTAATAAAGAATCACAATTGAGTACACGGTTCATTAGGTTTCTTTCAGTGAGCTCATGAGGCACCCAAATATCGAGCTTTTTTTGTGTACCCAGCTTTTTTCAACTGCGCCAAAACCGTTTTGTGGTCAATTCCCAGTTCTCCAGCTACATCGTTACTACTAATATGCCGATCGTGCTCCACTTTTTCAAAAATGGCATCAATTTTGTCCGTAACAGGGCGACCAGAGCGACGTGCATCTTTGATATCAAAATTTCCGGATTGAAAACGCTTAAACTAAATTTACGCTACTCTCACAGATACTGAATTAGGTCCATAAACATCACAAAAATTTTTGCGGTTTGTGTTGCATTTTTACCTTTTTTGTATTAAAATTTTAAATGTATCGAATTTCTTCATTAGATTCACTCATTTTAATAATAAGCAAAACAAATGAAAATCACACATTTTCCTAATTTGAATTTGTTTTCTTTAAAATTAAAACTTTTTAATGATACCAAAACCAGCCAGATACAAATGGTATCGCCGAAGAGATCTTATTGCAAGTTCATACATACTATATGCGAAAGGACTTTTTCCCCAACCTATTATTTTCGTCGTGTTCGATTTGATTATTTTGTAAACTAACAGTTAAAACTAATAATAATATATTAAATTATTTATTTATTGGGAATTAATGGAGATGAAGCTAACAGAATATAGACAAAATTATTGTCTTAATTATGACAATAATGTACTAAAAAATGTCGGTACACCGTTACTCCAGTAATTCATAACATGTTTTAGGTAAAGTAAAATGAAACTATACAAAAAATATATTTAAAAATTATTATAAACTTATTTCCGTAAATGTAACTCTGTTTTCTATAGATTTTTTTATTATTCATATTTCATTAAAAAACCGTAACAAAACTCCCCAGATTTTGTAAAATGATTCGCTCTTTTCACCTGACAACATCAATCAACTCGATAAGCTTTGAAATATCGAAATTAAATTTCATGTTTTTACAAAGAAATCATGAGAAAAGTGTTAAGTGTTCCGATGAAATGACATGTTATCCTTATCCTTTCCTCTTTTTAAATAGTTCCGACACATTTTAATAGCGCAGGACGGCATAATGATTTTTTTGCGAGAGCTCTAACCTGTAAAGTAGTCGAAACGACACTAACAGGCGTGGGGAGCGAGTGCACCAAATTTGGTGCACTTTTTTTGGGCCGTGTTTGTGTAACTGATGTTCTATCTAGACGTTTATATGATCTAAGCCGTAGAGTAACTAGTAGAAGGAGAAATAACAATAACAAAATAGTAATATATAAAATTATTAACATAGTATAACAGTAGGACAAATAAAAGAAGTTTACGAAAGCACATAACAAGAATAGAGATATTATAGTATCTTTGGTAATAAAATATTGTAAAAGAACAGACAACAAAAATTTTATATTAGTATAAGATTATTGTAAACATTCGGAAAGAATTAAAACAGCAAGAAAATGTATTAGTACATAAGAACTTTGTAAAACAAATTTATGCAAAAAAAATGAGAAATAAAGATAGAAACAAAAAAGATATACACGAAAAAAGAGAAAACATAAAAAAAGAAATCAAAGTATAAAACCCCTAAAAAAGCATAAATCCCGGACAATCTCGTCCGTCCGGGGGGAGGATTACAGAAACAAAATGTTTGTGAACAATGAACGCCGAGCGTGCACTCAGGCCACACAGTTGTGCGCTCTATTGCCCGCAGCCCGCCCCGCCGGACGCTTTGCCACTCGGCCCGTTTTTTTTTTCAGGCGGGGGAAATGCATTTCGCACATACCGGGTCCTTTGTTAGGGATTAGACCGTTGTCGATCATGGAGGCATTCCACTGAGGGCAATCCAAACAGTAACCGACCGGCTTGTGTAGAGACTCGAACCAATGGACAAATGCCCAAGGGCTAATACCCCACTAAAACCACCCTCCTCTCATGTGCCCCGCGCTTCTGGTCGGAAAGGCATGACACTCAGGCCGTACACTAAACGCTGGCAACGCGTTGGCTTCGCCATTGATCTTGTGAACGCCTATCGGCGACTCTCGAGAATCGCAATAAAAGAGAAATGTGTGTGTGTGCAGTTCACACGCAGGAGAAGTGAAACAAAGTGTGACAAGGGGTGGGAGGGATTCTAAGTTTCGTGACGTCATATTTCATATATTATATCGTTATAATAATATTTAAGCTTTAATACAGGCAACTTGAAGAATTAATGAAAAGCTTCAAAACATTTCCAACTCTATCTGTATGAGAACAGTGTTCAAATCTTATACTAATATATAAGGCTGAAGAGTTTGTTTGTTTGATTGAACGCGCTAATCTCAGGAACTACTGATTTGATTAGAAAATTCTTTCAGTGTTAGATAGAGCATTTGTCGAGGAAGGCTATAGGCTATATATCATCACGCTAAGACCAATAGGAGCGGAGCACCAACGAAGAATGTTTCAAAATCGGGGGTTTTGAAAATAAATTCCACGTGGACGACGTCGCGGGCACAGCTAGTTATTAAATATAATGTATACTGTCTCATTCTCTCGTAGGCTTAGTCTTATAGATTTATGTGTTTATCTCTTTTTAGTGTCGCTTTTTCGATTCATCGAGTTTCAAATAAAGATTCTGAAGAAGTTCAATTCAAAAATTTGCTTTCTTGATGTCTAAATCAGAGTATGGCGTCTTTTTAAAATTTTGACCCTTCACATAATATATCAATACCTCAAGACGTTACGCCAAAATTTTTGGACCTACCTCTTGTACTGAGACAGATTAAAACTACTATATATACACATAACCTGACACTTGTTATAGAGTATTACACAATAATTAAATACAGTTATGACCTAGTGCCGACAAAAGTAGATTCACACCTGCATACCATAAAAGCACACTTTATTACCTTTTCGCATTTGGACTTCTTTTGTTTACTCTGTGTTTAAAATTTGTGATTAGAAAAACAGCCCATTGTGTATTGTAATCTTTTATGGCAGTCATTAGCCAGGTTACGATTTCTAAGAAATTACTTCGAAGCTTGCCAGGCAGACATATTGCATCTGTGCCGAATAAAGCAATGCCCCAATGGAGAGATGGTTAGTCTATCGATAACCACGAGCGAAGCAAGACATGTGTACTCCATGCGGTAATCTATTTAGTGATGGACTTTGCGCGTGTGATTTAATCGTGCATTACGTTTAGACTGGTTGTGTACAGTTATATTTGTACCTGTGTTATACGTGTTTGTATAGTTCTAATAAATTCTATAAATAATTCCAACGGCATTTTAATTCGAGTCCTCCAACTCTTAACAACACCAAAAATAGTGGAAACCTGAATGTGGCATACAATTTTACATGATAATTCTTTTTATTTTTTGTTTCAGTAGTTCAGCAAACAGGCAGACGGCCGACCTGATGGAAAGGGGTTAACAGCGCCTATGGACATTTGCAACACCAAAGATGCTACCAATGTGCTGCCGCTCTCTAAAGGGAGACTGGAACCTGGCCACTAATGCTGGAACACAGCTTAAGGTTGTTATGGCAGTATACCCTAGTCCAGGGGTGATAGCCATCCAGGCGGGCAAATACCCTACCACCTGGCTGTGAGGTGTTTTTGTGGCATCTTACGACAAGCCGCCCGGGCACACGAAATGGTATTCTTTCTCCATTCCTGCACTAATAGAATAAAATAGATTATAATTATTAAAGATATCATGGATAACAATCTACAACATTGTTTCCTTTGATAACAATTTTAATTGAAATTGATTAATAGTTCAATTATAAGGTTGTAATCTTGAAGGCCATCAAATTTCATAGCAATAAGGGCTATATACTAAAACTAGCTGTGCCCGCGACGTTGTCCACGTGGAATTTGTTTTCAAAACCCCCCAATTTTGAAACATTCTACATTGGTGCTCCGCTCCTATTGGTCTTAGCGTGATGATATATAGCCTATAGCCTTCCTCAATAAATGGGCTATCTAACACTGAAAAAAAATTTCAAATCAGACCAGTAGTTCCTGAGATTAGCGCGTTCAATCAAACAAACAAACAGGACTCGAATTAAAATGCCGTTGGAATTATTATAGAGTTTATTAGAACTATACAACAGGTATAACACAGGTACAAATATAACTGAACACAACTAGTCCAAACGTAAAGCACGATTCAATAACATGCGCAAAGTCCGTCACTAAATAGATTACCGAATGTACACAAGTCTTGCTCCGCTTGTGGTTATCGCTCGACTGACCCTTCCTCAATCTCGCCATTGCTTTATATTGCATAAATGCAAATATGTCTACCCGGCAAACGTCGACGCAATTTCCCAGAAATCGTAACCCGCACTCCTTGCTTATGACTGCCATAAAAGATTACAATACACAATGGGCTGTTTTCTAATCACTAATTTTAAACACAAAGTAAATAAAAGAAGTCCAAATGCCGAAAGGTAATAAAATGTGCAAAACAGGTATGCAGGTGTGAATTTGTCTTTGTCGGTCGTAGCAATATCTTGTCTGTTGTTTTATTGTTCATTTTTTTCTTTCTTGTATTTGTAATTATAACATTGTTCATATATACTACAAATTGCATAATTTATAACTAATGTTTATTGTTTTTAATTTGCTTTGTGGAGCTGAGCCGTGATGTCATTTAGAGGTACTTGTGAAAGATCAGCGCTGGTTGTGAAACCAGCATTATGCTGAGCAAGAGCCTTTTTAGGACACCACAATTAATTGTTAGATCTATTATCTTATATTACTTTTTGTATCTTGTCCTAAATAAATTTTTTTTCTTTATTCCTTCTTTCTAAGTATTTGCGTAACTAAAAAGTAGAAAATAAAAAAATAACAGAAAACGAAACTGACTTCCAAAGTAACTAATAAAAAATTCTACAACACCTTGAAGTGGGTGCAAAGTAAAACATAAAAATTACTATATTTTGCAATTGTGTTGTTGTTTTTTTTAAGTTTTACTTGACAGGACTTCAAGATGTTGCACAAAATATTTATGTTTGCTTTTTGAAGTTAGTTGTGTTTTTTTACGTTTCGGATATTGTATTACATTATGTAGTTAATAAATTTAAAGAAAAAGCCTTGGAAACCTAAAAAAACAATGTCATGAATTTATTAGGAAATTATTTGAATATGTGTAACTCACATCTTGAGAGAATCTTCTAAAATAACTGTACTTAGGCAGAGCTGGGAATGTGCCCCTCAAGTGCAAGCCTGCGTGTAGCGAGCGCATGGATTTATGGAGCCTCTGAACGTCACTGTAACGTTTCCACACTGAAACTGCTGTTACTGCTTCTGGTGATTCTATTGGAAATAGCTGAAACATCAAAGGAGGTAATGTGAAAACCATTTTTAACATAGCATTTTCATAAGTTTTCAGACTAATACAGATAATAAAACTGTATTTTAACAAATTTATACACAGTATTATATTTGATACTAGCTGTGCCCGCGACGTCGTCTGTATGGAATTTGTTTTGAAAACCCCTGATTTTGAAATATTCTTCATTGGTGCTCCGCTCTTATTGGTCTTAGCGTGATGATATATAGCCTATAGCCTTCCTCGATAAATGAGCTATCTAACACTGAAAGAAATTTTCAAATTAGACCAGTATAGTTCCTGAGATTAGTGTGTTCAATCAAACAAACTCTTCAGCTTTATATATTAGTATAAGATTTATGCAGATATTTTGGCCACTTTTCAGTAGCTGTGATCACAGAAGACAAAGATGTCATATGTCAAAGAGTAATGTTAAAATTATTGTTTAGCTACCCTCAAAGTGTTCATTATAATTTTATAGTTATAAGGCAGAAAGCTAAAGCGAGAGCTCCGCTTTGCTTCGCTTCCGCCTTAGCGGTCTAACCTATATTTAAAAAATTTGGATATGTTCATAATAAATAGATGTGCCCTATAACTATACCCCACCTGTGTAATCTAATTTACTACCCCTTCCTAACATGTTAGACTGAAGAGAAGAAGCGGAGCGAGAAACTCTTCAGCAACATGCCTGGCTCAAATAATTTTATGTCAATTTAAATTTTTTAGCATTATACTTTCAAATCGAAATATTTTTGTAACTTGCAAATGTGGCAGAATACAGTGTTACATAAAATAAATAGCTTCGACCTTAAGATTGAAACTCAAAGAATTTTTTCCAGCTACAGAAAGGAAATTGAGACTTTTGGGCCAAAAAAATAATGAGTTGAAATATGTCTTAAAAAAAATTATAGTTTTCTATTACAAAATGGAACTATCTAGAAGAAAAGAAATCTTAAAAATAAGGTAATTGATTTATTTGAATGAATTTCAAAATTTAATAATATGAAAACACTGACACCACACAATTAATGCAGTCAAAATAACTAAAGCCACTACAATTATAAAAAAGATCATAATAATAAAAAGAAATCTTAAATCACTCTCATCTTTTTATAATCTGGGCCCAAGAAAGTGTAGCATATGAAAATGTATCTGTCTCCTTTATTTATAAGAATATATATAATATCAGTTTAAAAAGGTTCTGCTGTTGGGCTCAGGCTGTCATATTTGATAGTGGACAAACAAATAATATACCTATCAAAATTCTCTATGTATCAATTATCTCAATCATTAGGTCATTATTTTAACAATATGCTTATGGGGTAGGAATTCCTTAAGCAGTGTATAATTCTCAGCCAGTTTCCAAATTCATTTATTTGAACAAAACATGGTATATTGTATTAGTTATTTAGTACTTCAAGTTTAGCTACCTTTACTAAAACATTTAGGCAAACAAACTTACAGCAGAAATCATACAGTGTGTAATACTTGCAACAACCCAGAAGGGTTTATGGTAATAAAAGAACAGCAACTGGTCACAATAATTATAATCAGAGAACCTTAAGCCTTACATACATGTCATCCACTGACTCTTTACACTCGACAAGCATTTTTAGAACACCTCTCCATCCCAACAATTTTACAGTATCAGAAACTTAGCAAATTGGCACAACTGATAGCGGATTGAAGTCATTGATAGACTATTTTAATTAAAGGGTTATGAATAACAAAATTTAATATATTATTGTTTGGAAATTTTAGATAATGTTGCGGCTACCAACATAAAAATAAAATGTAGTGAATACCGTCTATATACAATTGAGAGATTTTGAATTATAATTTTCACACAATTACCACATATTAGAGATAAATATTATTACATAAAATTGTTAAATTATAGAGAACTACTTACTCTATACAAAACAGGTGTTAATCACCGAATAAATAAAAATATAACATTATTATTCAATTAAGGAAATGGCTGATTGTATCATTTAGAAATGAGAGGGTAGAAAACAAAATTAATTATTAACTTAAAAAAAGAAACATGGCAAGAACAACTATGCTACTAAATAACTATAACAAGTGTGCACTATAAGAAAAGGACCTATGCATAGAGATATTTTAAAGTCCAAAATAATTATCAGTAACTTATAAACTTATAACACACACTAACCTGTTTATTGTGTAAACACACATGTCTCACAATTCCTGAAGTAATCACATATTTCAAATATTATGCAAGATAAATTGAGTCATGATGTCTATTCAAATCTAATAGTACATAATACCTACTGATATAATACCTATATGAAAAGTAAAATAAATACAATAGCTATTTTTGTATATTTTACATTCTAAATTAAAATCATTTAGAAATCTAGAGAAATCAGCATATGTTTAACATGAAATTTCAGTTAATGAAACTGAGAGTAAGTTATTTCTTATATTGTTAGATATCAAAACCAGATTTTAACATAGTGAAATAATAAAATTTATTAGAAAGGACTTACAACTGAAGTTATCTTGTATATTGTGAATCCGTTCTTATGTTTAGCAGTTTCATCCACAGTAAACCGGCGTACCCACTTATCTTTACTCGACATTGCAAATATTGCACTATATTTCACTTCTTTATATATTATCCTTCAACTCAATTAATGTTCATGTTACCTCATGCATGATCGTCAAGGAAAACTTTGTAATTAATTACTTTTAATTCAATGAATTTGTTGAAAACAAAAGGACAGAACTTCATTCCGAATCTAAAAGTGCAACGAAAGTGTATTGCATGAACCAATGCAGTTGCACGTTCTATCTCTTTCTTATTGTTGAAACTTCGAGATAACGCTTTCTCATATGATTAAAAACATTGCTTGGATTATGAGAAAAATAAAATAAGTTTTGGGAACACGACTTTGATATCGAATTGGAATCACAGACTACTAAGGATACATTGAATTGGAATCGAAGTATTCTATAAGTAAAATAAAATTGAATATACTATATAGTCTAAGGAATGAATACTATTTTATTTTAATTATTTATTTAGGTTTATCACTTGGCGGCTAGGCCTTTAAGCTGGATCTTAAATTACAATATAGTTTTTTTTTTCATTTTCATAAGCCTGTGTAATATGTATAGCTCAACTGAACTGTATGATGTCACAATATTTGAGGTATATTACACTTTAATTGATCCTATTCCAATCGTAATACTTTGATAGTTAAATCAAAAATAGTTGCTTATACAACGCCATCTCTTTTAGAATTATAAAAATATCAGAACCCGGTAACAGTAAGCTTATAACTAAGTTTGCTATTAGTTTCCTAGAAGTCTTAGTTCTCGTTAACATTGCTTATAAAAAAAAAATGTCTTATCCGTAGCGTTTTTTCAAATTACTATTATCAAAACATTGATTTTTATGAGTCATAATGGAGTTGTTAATTTAGTTTTTAGAAGTAATTAATAACACATTATTGATACTTATGTGATGCTAAAGCAATAGGTCAAAGCGGCAACTCGAGTACTTATCCCCACTCGACCACTCACTTGGCGCACAGCTTAGCCGAATGGCGTGCAGCGAGAGGTTGTGCTTGCTCGGGTTTAATCGTTTTGCGTCGTGTTTTTGGTGTCCTCGGTAACTTTGCAACAATACTTTTCCATTAAGACATGATCTAAGCCAAAACTGTACACGAATAAACTAATTAATATAAGGAACACTGAAAAAACATGTGTAAACAATAGTGTTAATTGTGAGGTGTAACCAAAAAAGTTTAATCGTCAATTGTAAACACGCGGATATCTCGAAATGGGTTCAAAAATCGAATACGTGGACTCTTCACATCTTTACGCGACCAACTATGTGCGGAATTCGAAAGCTATAGGTGTGCTTTGGGCTATTTTTACGATATGTTACGCGATAATAAGTGTTGTTGCTTTCGTCACACCTGAATGGATCGGTGATTTGGAGACTGAGTATCCGAGAAAGTTTGGCTTATGGCAAATTTGTAGAGCGGACGATGCATTGGAGGACTGTAAAGGGAGACTCGATGATTTTCTCTCAATAAATGGGCTTGTGTTTAAAATTACGACTGTTTTGGTAGCCGTAGCAGTTGCATTAGCCCTGTTCACGATCTGTTCTATGTTGTTGTTCTTCTTTTGTCAATCGACGACAGTCTTCCACATCTGTGGATGGTTGCAGCTTTTATCCGGTAAGTTAAACAAATCTCTGATTACAATTAGCATAATTTCAATATTCTTAACAGAATTTCGTAATCTAATAACAAAAATGCTTAACAAGTCTTGTATTTTCTTTGTTATAAAAGATAGATTAGTCATCGTGTTAAATAACCCACCATTATTCTAATACACTTACTGAACAGGATCAATAATAACTGATTAATGTAATGTAATAACTTTTAAGCTACTGTGCACTACTAACGAATTATGTACTCCATAACACACACGTTGAATTCGTAACATTGATAACCGAGACTCTTTGAACATACAAGCAGAATTTTTAACGTGGTTGCTACTGGTAATAGAGTGTTTAACAAGGTATTTATTATATTTCTTTAGTATATTTTATCTTTAAAAATCATACGATTGATATTAAAATATCAATAGTATGATTTTTAAAGATAAAATACACTTAGATATTGAGAGGGTATTGTAATTATTCTGACTTCAAGTTCATTGCTTACAACTTTCTATTATGTTCTACAACTACTGATTAAAAGTCATATTCGAAATTTAATACAGTCTTTACATAGTTATTTTACATACTACAACTTTCAAAACCGGCAATTACAATGAATTCCAAATAAATTTTAAATATAATCATTTACATAAAAGCACTATCGTGACTTCAGTCCGAACTTTCTAGGATAAAAGTAAAAATTTCCCTTATAACGATCAAATTTTGAGTGTTAATGTCGCATAGTGAAAGTTTGTATACATAAAACGGCACTTCTGACCTTGTGATTTGTGAATATCGTAAACAGGTATCGAGAATGGCTTTAGTGGTTTTATTTACATACATAGATACATAACGACAACATAGGCAGGTGTTTCGTGCGTCCGGCGAGGGCAGGTGGGAATCAGTGTAGAATTACAGATAGAGCTTCTTATTACAAGAATATTCAAACAACCAACCGTTAATAATCTTTATTAAATTTAATCAAGAAATTGGTACTTTTACCCTATATGCATTCCGTTCAACCATTCATTCCATTCGCCGGGAGTTTTTGCGCGAGAATTTGAAAGATGATATTTTGGCGTCCAGTATATTTAAAAAAATGTGATACTGGTTAAAAATGAAAAAAATCATTGTAGCATATTGAATATTTTTTACGAATTGTGTTTGTATTGAAATTGTCAATTGCTCGTAAAATGTTCATTTTTTGAGATGCCACAAAAACTCGTTTGGCGTTAATCAAATACATTTTCTTGGTGATTATTCTAATAGCCGGTTTCTATATCTTACTGTTCTTATCTTATAGCTAGAAATTTGACATTACTTTTGTGGAGCTTCTCCCACATTCAAACCGATCGAAAGGCAAATGAACGGTTGGTAAGATATAGGAACCGACCTTAAAACTTGTTGAATAGCTGAGTTTTTGACGTGTCGCTAGAACTCGAAGCTATTGCTTCTGTGCAATTTTGTTTTCAAAATATGTTCAATACCAGTTAACTACTTAAAAGTAAAGAACTTTGAGTTATCGATACTTTTTAATGAAGAATTGTGCATCTGCGTCGATAATCACAATTATTTAGTGAAATGCATCTATTCACGTTGCAACAAGAACTCCCTTGCTTGGCCTCAGTCAAAGACCTACAGTCAGTCAGATAAATTCTTGATACTGGCTAGATACTTAAAATTTGTAGTATGCATAATTAATTACTAACAATATTAATTTTAATTTGTAGGATATTTGTAACTTACACTCTAATAAAATATGAACTCCGCTCTGAAATAAAGTTTAAATGTGACCGCCCCACACACTACGGGACGCGTGAACCATAACGCACTCTCCAGATTGCTTTAGGTGTCCTCGAACGCTCAAGGTCACGTCCGCGACTTATTACTTATAATGTCACACTTCTACGGACTTTCGTTATCGAAATACGTTGTAAGCTACACCCCTCAGCCGCGTCCGTGTGTTGCGACTTACAATATACACACACACACCTTTTTTATTTTGGTTTATGGATTGGCAGCTACGCCTTTAAGCCAGATCTTAGATTACAATGTAGTTTCTTCATTTTCTTATGCCTATGTGTAGCACAGCTGAACTGTAGATTATCAGCTAGTGGCATTCAACGGAGTTCTTGTGACAACTCGAAAGGCCACATTTGACTATACAGTTTACATTTCTCACAAAACACACAATTACTACTCAAAAAATATTAATATATAACTATTGTTCATTTTAGAGTAAATTTACACATTTTTAGAAAATAAAACTGCACAACACATCTCCTTTCAGTTCCCGCCAAAAACTCCCACACCTTTATTATTACATATTATTAAAAAAGAATAAGAAGAAAATGGCGTCAAGTGTATTTCATTTCTCCTAGTTAAAAATGCAAAATTAGAAATTCGATGTAATTGTTTCCGTGTACAACTACAATAACGGTAAATCAATTATTTTCGGTGAAATTGGCACGTACCAATCATCCACTGTAGACTTGATATATAATGAATTTACTAAATTCTGGTCGTTACAAACGCGTTCTTTGTGTTTCGTAGCCATTGTTGATCCCATATGAATGAATGTACTGTATCGTGTGTTTAAAATCTTCGATTAATGAATTACATAGATGGAACACGAACTGGTATGTAATGTGTCCCCAATACGAATCCAGTTTGTCCAAATTGCCATTTTGTTTCCCATTTTAGGGAATATTTTTATCTGGGACAGTGTTGGTGGCAACAGTTCCTAGAGGTATCTTGGAAACTAAATGCAAAAATTACAGCTCTGGGACATTGAGGAAATATTCAATGTCTTTGTAAAAGATACATAGAAATAGAAAATTGCAATACAATAGGCGGTATTAACGCTTTTAGCGATTTCCAGACCGCCCTTATGTGTTACCATGTACGTCCGTTCATTTGTTCGTCGTTCGACATTAATAATTATTTATCTATTAATACTGATAAGTCTGCTGAGGAGTCGTGTTTGTGCAATGAATTTAAAAAAGAAAAAAATCAGGGATGCAATTCGTTCTGAAAATGCAATATACAATTTTTGTCTGCCAGAGCATCACGTGAAAACTACTGAACGGATTTAAATAAAACTCAACACAGAGGTAAATTATATTCCGGGTCAACACTTGGATACTTTTCATCCCAGCAAATAACGTCGTTTCTACGAGATAGATGAATATAGGCAAAAATAGGATGCAGCGGACACGTATTTTTGGTTCATTGCAATTCACTACTAAAATCGTTATCATGACAACGCGAACCAAGTTATACTGACATTGCTACTCTCTGAATAAGTTAAAACTTAAAACGTTATATTTGCAACATACATGCTAACAAATATTTGTTAATATTAAACGACATTGACAAAGCCTGATATTAATTTATAATTTTCAATGCTGCAGGAAACAGGGTTATTTTAAACGAAGGGATTTTATACCGCAGGCCTTCTCTTATTACACTACACTAATTTAGGGACTCGGTACAGAGAGTAAGCATAGCCATGCTAAAGATTCTGATACTTGTTTTTAATACACTACACTTCTTTAGATAATTTTTATATCTCAAAGACAAAATGTTATATCTACCCTAAAAATGATTGCACAAATTTTTGGAGTAATTTTCCAATTTGCGACCTTGCCAGCGCCCCTTTGTCACAAGCTATTTATTCAGATTCTTCATATGGCCACACTCATATCTGTCATCTGGAATCACAACAAAAGTGTAACAACATGAATATTTTTTTTTGTCGCAAGAGTTCAACAGACAGGCTGACGGCCCACTTGATGGAAAGCGGTTACCATCGCCAATGAACATTTGCAACATCAAAGGTGCTACAAATGCGCTGCTGCTCTCTGAAGGGAGACTGGAACCTGGTCACTAATGCCGGTATACAACTCAAGGTTGTTATGGTGACAATTTTAGACCAGGGATGGTAGCCATCCAGTCCGGCAAATGCCCTGCCACCTGGCTGTGGGTTGTTTAGTCGCCTCTTACGACAGGCCGCCCGGCCGCAGGAAATTGTATTCTTTCTCCGTTCCTGCACGGATGGAAATAATATAGCTAAATAATTGTATGTATTATACCCAGGCCATGATATTTTATAAGTGAGATGTTATTTCAGCGTCTGTTCTTTTTTCATGTAAATACTGTTACAGTTGATAGTAAGTACATATTATTTCTGCAGCTCATTGGGCTTCTCGCGTTATATTTTATGTTGCCAGCATTTGAATTTGCATACATTTAGAGTCTATTTCAAACAGGACGCTATGGGGAAATTACGAAAACATCGTGATTATAAATATAAGATAATCTATTAATGAAATAGTAATAGGATTAAAGAAATACATTTTTATAAGATAAAAATCAATATTTATTTCGTAGGAAACATAGATAAAGAATACTATCTTTTTTCTATGGTAGGAAAGTTTATGATTACGCTACAAGTTACATTTTATGGGTGTGTCAGTGTCAGCCATACTGCCCTATTTGAAACATACTTTAGTTTTGCCAAAACTTGCTGGCAACTTATAATAATAAATTTCTTAATAGGAGGTCATACAAATATCGCCATTCACTATTCAGCTATTAAAAGTAATATCGATACTCAGTAACCAATTTAATTCCCATTAACATTGCATCAAGTGCTAATAAAGAATGGTATTTCAAAATCCTTGACTTCTAATATATCGCCTAACCATGGCAGAAGAAGAATAAAGAAAAACCAGTAAAAACTTTCAATCGACGTCTTACGGTGTTGTACATATTGACTTGGAGTAGGTTTGAAGTCTTCTTTAAGAACCATAAAGAAGCTTACAAACTTACTCTAAACTTTTGTTACCGCCGCCTAGGGACGTTTGCAACACCAACACGTTACCAGCTTATATAATAATAATATCAGCCCATAAATATCCCACTGCTGGGCTCGGGCCTCCCATTATAGGGGGGAACGGACAATATACCCGGCACGCTTGTCCTAGGCGGCTTGGCAAGTTTGACACATCGGTCATCACGATGTTTTCCTTCGCCGTTGCTAGCACGTGGTAATTGTAACAATATGTACATTACATCAGAAAACTAGCCATTACGCTATCACGACTTACGAGTCTATAGGATAGTATAAAAAGGATGGGGAGGTGAGATAGAATGATCAGATAGGGGACGGGATAGGAGGAAGGAGAGGAAGTAGGCCATCGGCACTCTTATTCATCGCACGAAACACGATTAGCTCATCGGCTAACCGTTTCACGCCGATATTCTGTGAGAGCGTGGTATCACGCCGATCGAGGCGGCCCTAAATTTTGCTAATTAAGAAGATTTCTGCATAGCTGTACCACGTTGATATAGAACAGTGGGACTCAACCTTTGTTTCATAGGGGCCACAAACACGTGTTAGTTATGGTGTCGCGGGCCGCAAAAAACTTAGGTAATGATTTCTTAGATTTTCGCGATTGTTACAAATTTGATTAAACAAATATGACTGATTCATCGCGTATATTTTAACATTTTTTGTCATTTCCTAACGTTTTAAATACGTCGTGTTGTCAAGTGTTATGTAAGAACTATTTACTAAGCGCGCTTTACATTTTTCTAATGAGCGCGAAATCTAAATGGTTTAAAAAGTAACACTAGATGGGCCGACCACAAAATCCCGGCGAGCGACATGCGGTTGAGTGTAGCTGATGTAGAAGGAAGCAGTGGTCGGTTAGCGCATTTCTAAGGGCGCGGGTTCGAACCCTGACCCCAAAGCATGCACCACTTGGCAGATTTCCGACATAATATGCATAATACAATTATCACGTACCATCGATGAAAGAAAATAACTAGATAAAACTTGCTCATCGAAATAACCAATATGTTAAACCTGCCAATCCGCCCTGGACAAGCGTGGCGGGTATACTGTACATTCTTCCTGTAAATAAGAGGCCCGAACTCAGCAGTGGGACGTTTATGGACTGTTATTATTATGGTAGATGAATGGACGGTAAGATAGAGAAACTTGGCATGTAAGTGTTTTAAAGATGAGTCATTGAAATTTTATCAAGACGTCATTGTATGTATAACAATAAGTGCGCAAAAACCGGTCGTTTTGGTCATGCAACAAGAATTCCGGACCGAGTGGCGTCAAGTACTTAGAAATCTTTAAAAATGCTCTAAGGCAACTCATTACCCACCGAGCTTATTAAAATGAATCTCATTAAAATTGATCTTCATGCTGTGCTCTTTTTTTTTGTATTAGTTTAACAATAAATTGAGTTTTGTTTAATATTGACCTGGCCCTGTAGATAGGGTTGCCACCTTTCTTTTTTTGAGGAAAATATAGTATTTTTTAAATTGTAAAAATATAGTTAGTACTTCTCAGAAATTTAGGAGAAAAAGTATACACATTTATTTTCATTATATATTATATATTTTATTTATTTCATTATTGTATTTTCCATGTGTATTTATTACTACTTTTTGCTTTGGCCAGCAATGATCTATTATTCTTAAAATAATCATAAGTATCTGAACAAAAAGACCATTGAATTAACGATGAAAATATAGTACATTTAGTACTATATAATTTTTATAATATATAGTACAATTGGCTAAAATATAGTACGATACTATATATTATATATAGTACGGTTGGCAACCCGACCTGTAGATAAGTGGCATTAGCGTTAAATGAATAGAATAGAAAATCCATGGGAATGATTCATTCATTACGCTTAGTATTATGTCATTCCCCTACATTTTCATTCTATTGATATGTCATTCCCATGCATTTTCGGTTCTATTGGTTTAGCGCTAATGCCACTTGTGTACAGTGCCTGATATGAAAAAGTGGATGGTTTGATTAAAATGTAACGATGTAGTGTTAGTACCGTACCTTTATAATTTAGGTTAGTAAAACTTGTTCGCCAAACCGGCAACATAGATTGTTACACGAAGGGTGAATGTAACCTATTTAGGCACGAGATAGTTTGGCGCACGAGCGTAGCGAAGGCGCTAATAGTTCCTAAATTCGTAAAGTTTACTTCTACAGTTACAGTAAAGTTTACTTAAACGTCACATACATTTCTTTTTCTGTGGTATTCCACTAGCCAGTATTTTTTGTCACTGATGGATGATAGTAGTAAATATTTAGCTCAAATTTATGTAAATTAAATAGATTTTACAAAATTGTTGATATTTTTTATTATAATTTATGCCGCGATTAACAGTGGCTGTAAAAAAGTTGGGACATGAGTTGCATGTATTATTTGTGGTTCGCATAAAATTATTTGATAGCAGGAGAGATCGTTTCCCAGGGACAAAAAGTACTGTTTTATATATGAAAAAACATTTGTGATCCTTATAAAAACGAACACCATGTTTGTAAGTTATATTACATAACCCGCCTAAAATATTTTGTTTTATTTGTTTGATTTTTCGTCATCCTTTTATCCAAAACTAATTATTGGCAAAATGTATATCTTGACATTCTACAAATACTTCCAAAAACTTTTTGTGACATAGAATTTTTAATTGTTTTAAACGAGCTAGAAACAATAAATATCTTAAGCCGATATAACCTATATTATCTACAGCACCATGTCTTTTCAGTTCTGCACCTTTCAAGCAAAATAATTCAACATGCTTGATTCGTCTAATACAGGGATTCCCAAAGTCATCGATATCGGCCCCCTGGGGTCAAAGTTTTTAAATTTTTTATCAATACAAAAAAAAACTAGAGATAGGATTTTTAAAGTAATTTATTTATGGTGGTCTGAGGTATCAGTTCATTTTGGAAAAGGGGTCTCTTGCCCGAAACAGTTTGGGAATCCCTGGTGTAGTACCATTATAATTATTATTCATTTTTATCCGACATTATACATTTTTGGAAAATAATACAGTACAGGAAAACAGACTGCAAGTTCCCGCAAAAAACACTTAATCAGCCTTGGCCTCGCGATTTATAATCTTTATAATCAAAACAAGGAAGGCGTAATTATTAAATTAGGAAATTAACACGAATACTATACTGTAACTATCGTAACGAGTAAAGATCGCTTCACGATTTCCATTTAGTAACTGGCATAACTGGTTTCGTTTAACCCAGATCAGTTCGACATTAAAAATGGCCACCGCTGTGACATTTGTGAACTAGCATATTTCACTGGTCAGAGTTTCACTCGAACTAGTGGTCGCCCGTGGTTAAAGTTCGACCATAATAATTAATTTAAATTATAAGTTTGAACATTATTACGGTTCTGTTGTCAAAGACTATACTTCTATAATCACAGATCTCGCCAAGGCTACACTGTTAATTTGACTTGAACAATAAACAAAAGAGTATATATGCGTGTGTGTGTCAAATAAATGGTAGTGTGTGTAATGTTTTTTTTAATGATTTAATGTATTTTTTATGCATTATTAAAAAAAAAATAGTGTTCGTCGCTTCTTCTCTATATGACCTACTAGCTGACCCGTGTCCACTACGCTGGGTATCAGAAAAAAAAAAATGCTTATTAATTATCACAATCAAATATACCCTAGGTCACTCAAGAATAATGTAGCTTTCCACTGACTCTTCACCCCTATTGACGAAGTGAGTTTGCCTCTCCCGGGGCACTCTCAAGCACTTGTGCGCGATGATCGGCGTGGGCGTAACTACGTTCTGTATCTCATGCCTTTCCTACTCATAAGCGCGGGGCACATGGGAGGAGGGTGGTTTTAGTGGGGTATTAGTCCATGGGCATCCATGGTGTTCGAGTCTCCACACAGGCCGGTTGATTATTGTTTGGATTGCCTCAGTGGAAAGCCTCCATGATCAACAACGGTCTAATCCCTAACAAAGGACCCGGTATGTGCGAAATGCATTTCTGCCGCCTGAAGAAAAAAAGCTTTCCACTAATGAAAGAATTTTTTAAATCGGTTTAGTAGATACAGAGATTACCCCCTACAACGTCACAAACTCACAAACTTTACCTCTTTGTTTCTTGTTGAGTTTAATTACCTACTAAGCGAATTCAAAATATTTCTTCTCCCGTATTGCCCGTCCCGTAACCCAGTGACCCCTACATCGCATAAGCCTATCTAGCCGATCAGGGTGCGCGGCGACCACGCAACGTTTTTCTAATACTTACATTTTTAAACTTGTGATATATTTCGAATGCAATGTCCGAATTAAATAATTCAAAAAGTTATATAAAGGTATTGAAGCAGTCTTGAATATGAAGTAATTTATTTTGATAACGATGAATACCAAGGTACAAATAAAGAGCCTTTTATAGCGGCGGCGTCTCAATTAAATTTTTAAAATAAAAGAACACTTATTGTGGCATAACTATAATAGTTAGACATATGCTGCCGCAACATTTTTTGTAAATAATAATGTGTTCTGCAAAGTCGTAGTATATTATTTTATTCTATCATCAATAGTTTTTGCAGCGCACGCGATTTTAGGTAAATTTTGACACTTTGGGTTACACTATTGGCGTTTTAGTAAGGATCCCTAATTTTTTGAAAATATAATATAGCCAATGTCACGCGGGGATAGTGTAGCTTGCCAACAGTGAAAGAATTTTTAAAATCGGTTCAGTAGTTTCGGAGATTACCCCCTACAACGGTACAAACTCACAAACTTTACCTGTTTATAATATTAGTATAGATAAGTGTGCGAAATTTCATACTCCTTCCTCCGTCCGCGCAATTTTCTTATAAAGGGGTACAAAGTTTTTGCTTCACATATTAATATATAGATAAAATAACTCTATTACCAACTACAGAGGCCTGTCTGTATCTGTAAGGTAAACGATCTCTGATGGGTGTCAAATTAAAATCTTTGTATCTATACATCTATACAAATAAATAAAATTGATTTGTCTGTTTGTAATGTCAAAATAACTGCTTTTTACTAAATGCATATAAAAGTATATATGGTAATTAATATCAAAAATACAATTTTACATTTTTTGTCTATCTGTCTGTTCCGGCTAATTTCTGAAATGGGTGGACCGATTATGACGGGACTTTCACTGGCAGCATATCTGGTTCTTATGAGAAGTAACTTGGCTACTTTAATTTTAGAAAAAAATTGAATGGCCCATGCGCACGCTGCAGAATAATTGACACTAAATTCATCACCGTTTAAAAAAAATTATCACCGTTAATAGTTATAATTGATATAAGGCCATTTTTTATTTTTTTTATTGACTGAGGCAGGCAAACAGGCAGACGGCTCACCTGATGGAAAGGTGTTACCCTCGCCTATGGACGTTTGCAACATCAGTGGTATCGCCAACGCGTTGCCGACCTCTAAGAAAATTTTTAACGCCCTTAAAGAACCCCATGTCGTAGCGCAAAGGGCGGCCGAACTTAAATGTAGAGGCTCTGGGTTCGATTCCTGGCATGGTTTTCGGAAACGATCTTTCTGTTATTTACTATAGTCTGGGTGTCTGGGATCGGCGTTTTATATCACCCATAACCCAAGCGTACCTTGCGTAGCTTGGGGATATATAATGTGTGTTTGTCTCCTGGTTATTATTATTTAAAAAATTGTGTGTATGTGAAGTTCACACGCAGTAGAAGTGAAACTTCAGAGAATATAATAGACACAGATAATTCTTGTCTAACTTTTATTAATATAAACATAATTCCTTTAGCCTACATCCGTCAACATATTATAATTCAAAAAATTCAATCTAAATTACACTTTAAATCACTAGCTTAAAGTTCAAAATTCAGTGCACTGTACGTATAAAACAATATGTGCTCAAGTATTTATAGATAGAGCTTAAATCCATTTGAAATCTTTTAAGTTTTATTTAAATTGAAAACTAATACTGACGGTTCAAGAGAAATGTGTTTGGTTTTGAATTAAATAAGGTTGAATTCTTTTCGTTTCATCGATTTTCAAATAACGACGATTCTAAAGAAGTTTCTCTTCAAAACCATCTCGGTTGCTTTAACTGTCCACTGCGTTATTCTGGAACGACACTTAACCATTTGTGTTGTTCACTAGAAAAGGAAATTCCGTTGCCAAATTAGCATAACACTAGAAACCGAAATAACACAAGTACAGTGTGTAACGCGATTAACCATTCCATTCATACAAGAAGCCCCGCGATTAGGTCGAGGCTACATTGGCGACGCTTTAGCGATTTCGAACCTTAACCGTCATTTTATTCTAAACGACATTTGGAAATAAGTATCTGTTTTGTCAATTATTTTGTTTTAAGACTTTCAGTTTTAGTTAGATTAGACACTACTGAATCGAAAACTGAAAATCTTAACACTAAATAATAGTTTAAAATACCTTTTGCAACAATAAATATACAGATAAATTAGCTTCAAAACGTTTTCGTTTGTAGTAGTGTACTGTCAGCACATAAATAAATAAACTAATACTTTTTATATATTTTACAGGCAGGTACTTAATATGAAAAATAATAAATATTTATATTAAACATAATTTTTAATACTAAATTTCAAGTTTAGAAGCCCTGTAAATATAGAAATAATACTACTAACGCAAAAACGTCTCGAAGCTAATTTACCTGTACTTAGACCCAAATGTCGCTTACGATAAAATGGCGGTAAGTCCCAATTTATTACACTCGGTACCTTTATATGAACATATTAATATCTGCAAATAGACAAACATCTGGATATATTAACACCAAAAAAAAAACTTAATTTCTTGATCACATAGAAAAATTATATAATGTACTATTTTTCATGCAAAAGTATAGATAGGTATTATTTGAACGTCTTATTACAAATCAAGATAATATAGGTTCATTTGAACACAAGGCTATGAAAAAAAACAGTTATTATTTTTTTATCATACTGTTTCAAAATTCAAAAAAGGTTAAAAAATCATGATTAGAAAGGATTATAAAACGGACATTCTAACAAAAATTGATGATAAATAATATTCAAAATCTTGATAAAAAAATATTTAAGCATTATTATTTTTTTAAATCAGCTTTTCATCCGGGAATCACAACAAAAATATATTTTCATACATTTTACTCCCAAGTGTTGATAAAAAATAGCCAAGTATTCATTTGTAATTTTACTATTGAAAAATAAATAAAAACGGGAAATATCGTTTTGCTATTTCCCGTTATTTTTTCATTGCTAAATATGTGATGTAACACTAGGGAAGTAGGGGTTTCACGAATGTGACCAGCTTTGACAAGGACGGGGGAGGGGTCAAAAAATCATTAAATAAATGTGACGTAATTTGTGAATGGCCCCTAAGACAAATGAAAGACCAAGATATAGAAACCTGCCTTACTTCGTTTATCGTAAATCGGCGCTTAATGTGTCCACAGCCTTAAGGCATGACGTGACCTCATCTGCGTAACCGCTACGTGACCGGGATATACCGAGCTACTGTAACACATAATACGATAATTGTATTGTTTGATAGTTCTCTTAACATAGCCTTTCTTTGGTGTCTTAATAACATGTCTGTGGGAACGATGCGAACGAAAAAGCCGTGGTAGGAGTATAGCAATCGTCGTCATGGCACTTATTGTCGATTAACGACCTGTTCCTATATCTTCTTTTGCCCTACCATCGGTTTATATTTGACATAAGCTCTATACAAGTAATGCCAAAATTCAACCGATGGAAGTTTAGATATAGGAACCTGCACTGTCAGTTGTAGTTTTACCAACATAGTGTTTGCCCCGCGGCTACGTCGCGTGCTCGCGTGTCATACCCTAGGCAGTACCTTTATTTTACTTGTATAAAAACTTAATTCGGTGATTTACCTATGAAAACATATTATAATAATAACAAAGAAACTAAATACATATAATCTAGACTGCCACTACTGCCCAGCAAAAGGGGTGAGTCGAAGCCAACCTGATTTGAAGTAATATAATGAATAACACTCCCGGGAAAATTCCCGCGGGATTCCCGAAATATAAAGCTTCGCATCACTTAAAAAAAACTTAAGCTATCGTTTTAGTGAAATCGTATCGAAATCAGCTAATATTTATGCAATCTAACTAATTTGTACCATACCCAGGAAAATTCCCGCACCATTCCCGGAACACCAAGTACCGTAGCATTTAAAAAAGAATGTAAGCTATCTTTTTACGGCGGCTTTCTATATTCGATCGGAATCCTAAAATTGTTATCTAGTGAAAACTGTGTCGGAATAAGCAAATTTTTATGCACCAGAACAACTTCAAACCACTCCGAGAAAGTTCCCGCGGGATTCCCGGGATAGCAAATAGCGTAGATTTTAAGTCTCAGAATTTGCTGTCGATTAGAGAAAATCGCATCGAAATCGGCCTAATAGTTTTTACGTGAATCCCGAACAAACAGACAAGAAATCTAAATAAAATTGCATCGTGTTTTCCATCGTTTATATAGTCCATTTCAGTTGTTTTTTTTAAATAGCTTCAATATGCAGACACTGCATTTTTAGATAGATAATATTTTACTTAATATCAATAGTACATGGAGAGATAGAAAGATAAATATTTATTTCTAAAAATGCGACACTTAACAATAATTTAGAATAACAACAACAAACAGGAAAGAACAAAAGGTAACGACAGTGTTGCAATTTAAAATAAATAGTAAATTTTATGTTGGTGTTGCCAACAGTAGTTTTTTTTTTTTATTATTTTCCTCCATTCTGACAAACATGATATGTCAGGGATATATATTTCTTTTTTATTTGTTTCTTTATTTATAATTCTTAAATCTATTACAACTTTTTCGTATTATCTATTACATGTTTTATCTTATTTTCTAATACAATATTTATGTTACTATTTTTCTATTTTACATTTTACTTCTTCTATTAGTAGTTTTTTATTTTATTTTTATCTTATTTAAGACTCGCCAATAGTAGTTTCATCTACAGTGCAGTCTATACGAATGCTAAAAATTCAACATGCCAACGGCGTAAGCCCATGCTGCGACACCAAAACAAAGCCAACGCGTTGCCAACCTTTAAGATGGTATAGGGGGATATAATAGGAGGGATGACATAAAAATAATTGAATAGGATGGGGGGAGGGGGGGTAGAGGGATCAGACAGGGAATGCGATAGAGAAATCAGACGGGAGAATTTGGCTAGAGTAGATAAGATAGGGAGAGGTTGAAGTGGGTCGTCGGAACTCCCACTCATCGCACGAAACACGACTAGAACTCAAGGCTAACCGTTTCACGCTGGTACTCTGTGAGGGCGTGGTATAACAACGATCGAGGTGGCCTAAATAGTTGTAATCAAGTAATGATTCCAGCATGGGTCAACCACGGATCTGTTGTTGTTGTTTCATTTTTTATGTAATAAACAAATTATTGTGTCAAAAACTGGTCAAATACAATTTTCAACTATATTCACCGAGTATATTAAAATAATTGTTATATACCTAGATCATACATACATACACAGATATGAGATATCATACATAGGCAGAAAAACGGATATGTCGAAATTGAAAGGATACCGTTCTTACCATTTGGTTACGTTACCCTAAAACCTTACGTTAAAATATAAGACAACAATAGTAGATTGTTACACAAGGGGTGAAGGAAATCTATTTAGGCCCGAAATGGTTTTGCGCACAAGCGTAGCGAGGAAGTTCGTTCGTGTGCCTATGTAGGTAGGGTCTTTCACCGAGGTAAACACTGCTTTTTATTGCGAATATGAGCAAAGTATAAACAAAAACTTAATTAGTAAAAGAAATAACTAGTTCTGAAGTGAAATCAAGTTTAAATTTATATTTAAATCTGATGTACTTATTTTATGCAAATATCTGCCCATTTCTTTTTTATGGCATTCTACCAGCCAGTATTTTTTGCTCATTGATTATAGTAAATATTAGCTCAAATTTATGTAAATTAATTAATAGTTTAGTAAAAAGTATAATAAGTATAAAATCATGTTACAAAATTGTTGATATTTTCAATTAGAATTTTATGCCGCTATTTAACAGTGGCTATATAAAACGATTGGACATGGCTCGTATAGTTTTTAATTATTTTTAACAGCAGGTAAAATCGTTTCCCAGGGTCGAAAACTACTGTTTTCATCCCTGTGATCAGATAACTGCAAGCGTTCTTTACGAGTATGAGAAATGAAAAATAGTTGTCACATACCTACATCATATACACGTACAATGCACATACATACACAGATATGACATAACACACATAGATAAGAAACATGGACATGTCGAAATTGTAAGGATTCCGTTCTTGCAATTTGGTTACGTAACCCTAAGAACTCACGTTAAAATATAATAACAAAAGCAATTTGCGCCATTTATGTTCTCAGTTGGGATGTGATTAACTACATTTTGTTGATCTCGCAACGGACCGCAAGTTCCATTCAAGGTCACCTTTCGAATACTACGATCCAAATACATCAACTGATTTTGTAACGACAATACATCAACTGATTTTGTAACGACAATGTGACATTACTATCTATAAATTATTAAATAAAAACACCAGTTCCGTAATTAGTTTATTTTCCATTTAAATAATTTTTAATGCTCGTACAGATTATTATAGTTCGAATTTCCTGTTCTAAAGCTTAAATATAATAATAGATTTTGACGTCACGACTCCTTCCCAATCAGGGCGTTTCACTAGTAGCTCACAACGTCCTTAGTCACAGTGATGACGTCATCAGTTTAATGATCACATAACGCTCACAACGACCCATGTCAAGAGGTAGGTCAAATAGCCGTTCCACTTGGGTTTAGGATTGTAACGCCGGCAAACAAGCGGAACGGGATAAATCGCGGTTGTGAACGTGGTCGTTGTGAGTCCCTGATAGAACGTAGCCAAAGTCACACTTCGCCCACGTCCCCCCCTTAACGTGTGACGTAATTTATCGATGGCCCCTAACTGGCTCTTTGGTTTATCACAGGATTGGTTACGACCTTAGACAATGGAGCAGTAGCCAGCCTTCTGGGCACCTTATACATTAACTTCGATGACCTAGGCTCAGTATTCTACTTATAAAGGATTATAGGTAGAACACAATATAGGTTAAGTTTCCTCATGTAGGATACTTACATGAAGTACGTCATTCATGTCTTTAATATAACTTTAATAATATTTTTCTTTACTTTCAATGTGTCTCTGTCTCATTGAATATGCACTGTTTGCTAGAACTCCATTCATTCTTTAAAAGTCATTCTGTAACATACTTCTGTATAAAACTTAAAATAAGAGAACTTGAGATATAAATAGAATAAGAAATATAAAGAAAAACAATTTTTAACTAGACGTGTTGCTGAGGAGTTTCTTGCCGCTTCTTCTCCTTAACAGCAATAACACGTTGCGAAGCGGTGTACATAGAGACTGGGAAGTAAAATTAAATCTTAACCTATATGTATGACCTTCAAAAAGTGTTCCCCAGTGGAACTTATTATGCATAAAAACTTTTGAATTTGAATTTTTGAAGGTAACATGTAGCTTTATAATTTATAATCAACACTAAAATATAGGAAAAAGTATAACACTGATAAAGTTATTATAACGGTCTATTAGATCTACCTTAATTATAGCACTCAACATTTACTTTCCTTTGTCATAGTGGTAGTAAATTATAGTAATACGTGCGTGTAATATTTAATTTGGAACTAATAGCGGGTTAATGATCGTCATGACGCAACTTGACACTCGGTTTTGACGTAATCTTATAATCTGTGGTAAACTGGCTGAAACTCAGTACTTTAGGAACTTGCTAGTATTTAATTCACCTATGCAATTCCTCAGATCTTCAACAATAAAGAATTTGAGATCCAAGTTAATCTCTAACAATGTATATAATACACTGTTTTTTGTACTACTAAAATAATGTTACGACCGACAAAGACCAACGCACACCTGCAGTTTATTACCTTTTCGGCATTTGGACTTCTTTTGTTTACCTTATGTTTAAAATTTGTAATTAGAAAACAGCCTATTGTGTATTGTACTCGTTTATGGCCGTTCGCAGGTATAATTACGCAGGTGTGCAGATTACGATTTATAAGAAATTCGATCAACGCGGGCGGGCAGTCATATTGTATCGGTGCAGTATATAGCAATGCCCAATGGAGAGATCGGCAGTCTAGCGATGGTCACATGCGAAACAAGAAATGTGTACATTCGATAAGCTATATAGTGACGGACTTTGCGCGTGTTATTGAATCGTGTATTACGTTTGCACTGGTTGTGTCCAGTTATATTTGTACCTGTGTTATACGTGTTTGTATAGTTATAATAAATTCTATAGTAATTCCAAACGGCATTTTAGTTGGAGTCTCGCACTCGTAACAATAATATAAGATTATATAAAAAAATTAACAAAAAAGAAACCGACTTCAAGAGTGTATATAAATTAAGAAGCAAAATATATATATTTCTACAACAACTTGAAGTCAGTGCGAATTAAAATCAAAAGTCACTATATTTTCCAATTGTTTTTGTATGTTTTTCTTGGCAACGACTTAAAGATGCAGAAATATTTATTGTTTGCTTTTTAGTTACTCTTGGAGACGGTTTCGTTATTGTAGTTTTTGTTTACCCTTAAGTTACGTATATATCTATAACATATACGTACCAATAGCAATGAAATTTGTATGAATATATTCTAAAGCTGTACTGAGTCCAACGCAGAATTATCTAAATTGGTTCAAAAACAAAAAGGTTGTCTGAATATACATAAAAAATATATCCACACGACGAATTGACAACCTCATCCTTTTTTTAAAAGTTGGTTAAAAATACAATAATTTTGAATTAAAACTATTTTCAATTTTAACATCCATATCCGCTCATGTCATTAAATATGGTAAAAACAATATTAATCTGACATCTTATATCATATTATACGATTTTAGTCAATAATTTTAAAAGGTTTTATTTTTATTTTAGTTTATTTAAAAAGACATGTCTTTAGCCTCATTAACGTCTTTCGCTGAAGACGACAAATGTCCAAAGGTTTGCAATGATATAGGCGCATTTAAAAAGGCATCAAAAAGTGCGGAAAAGGCTTTAGAAGAGATCAACGCTGGAAAAGAAGAACAAAATGAACCAGCTGCTCAGACAGGACCTATTCAAGTGCCTGAACAAATGCCTGAGACTGTACATTCTTCACCAAGTGAGGAAGAATATCTTCCCAATCTAAAGCCTGGATCGGATGGGAAAGTTGACTGGACACCTCTTGGTGGTATGACAGGAACACGGCCAGAAGTGAACAAATATTCCATCAGTAGGTATTCTCTAAAAGAATGGCGTGAACACAATGAACATGTGCTAGATCCTGAAATCATCAACGAATCTAATATTGTAGACTATAACGCTAAAACTTCAATCATGCAAGCGTTTGGAAACATTGATAAACAACAATGCGAAAATAATAAAAGATTGAAGCAAAAAGCTAGAGATATATTTCGATGGAAAGTTGAAGTTGAAAAAGCTTGTAAAGCAATTACTGAAGAGGTTGAACAGCTTGAAATCGAAAGACAAAGACTTAAAGGCGCAAGTAGAGTACTGATGTTGCCAGAATCCATTTCAAAAGAATGCCTAGATTTACGATCGAATAGGTTCGTTCCAGATTTAGTAGCGGATTTAGCTGAACAAGAGCTCATTAAAGAAATGAATCTCGTAAGTGAAGTGCGCGTTAATTTAAAAAATACACTTGACAAAATTGAAGAGCAAATGGCTATTAACAAAGCAGCGAAACACAGAATTGAATTCGATTGGTGTGATAAAACAATGGCTTATAATACAGAAACTATAAATCTTAGTCTAGATACAAAGTCAAATACAATAATGTTTCGTCCAGGTTCTACAAGATTCGGTGACTATACAGCACCTTTGGAATATTGGGAATTCTTTTGCAGAGAAAACGTTCAGAACTGCGAAGCAGCGAGGCAGAAATCCGCAGATTTACGTGGAAGCCTTAATGCTATTTTGGTTAATGGTGGCAGAAAGCTACGTAACCAAGCTGATATGACTGACATGGCGTTGGCCGAAACTGTAGCTATAACTTCTGAACTGTGCACAAAACTGGAAGAGACTTTACGTAATACTCTTCAACGAGTCGCTGATATGGAGGCGTTGATAGACGATTTGAAAGACTCGATAAGAAAAATGGATGCTGCGATGAAATTGGCCCAAACTAGACTGGATAACAGAAACAACTGGAGACCGCATGGCGAGAGTGTAAGAGACCAACCACATCTAGGTCTAATAGAGGAAGTAAAGAAGATTCATGAGACGGTGACTTCACTACTTGGACAGTTGAGAAATGCTGAGAGAGTGAGAGAAGATTTATTAAAGAAAAGGATAGAGCTGGAAAGAGATATTGCGTCGAAAAGAAAGACTTTGAACATTGACAGGGAAAGATGTGGTATGGTTAGATCACATTATCCCTCGGCATCTGAATTGGCTGGATATTGATGACAGATATAACATCAAGCGTCTATATATTGTCTTTTCTTTGTATGTTAATTCATATAAAATTAATAGTCCACAAGGTTGTTGGCAAACGTTTAAAAATTATTAATGTTTTAGTGTTTATTTAATTAGTTTCATCCTTTACAACAAAAATATATGAGATTATGATCAATCTATACATATAATAAAATGTAGAAGTAAAATTTCTGTACAGTGAAAAAAAATGCTAAAATCCGAGTCAGGGGGATGTAAAAAGTGAAATAGAACTAATTTAGATTTTTTTCAATTTTTTTGTTTCTCTGTTTGTTTGTTTGTCTGTCTGTCTGTTTGTACCGGCTAATTTCCGAAACGACTGGACCGATTTAAATGAAATTTTGTATGGTGGTAGCTTATATCCCTGGTCAACATATAGGATACTTTTGATACCCAAAAATTAAAGAGATCCCGTGGGATAGTTAAAAAACCGCACCACGCGGACAAAGTCGCGGGCATCAGCTAGTATTTAAATATTTTTAATTATTGCTTTTTGATTTCTCAACTTTCTCATCTCATCCGTGTCGTAGAGATTGAAGGCTCCTACATTAATTAAATTAGAGTCACTATCAATGTTATCCTATCATATCTCACTGTTTAAATATTATTGGCGTGACCCATAAGAATTATTTGCATTAAATTGTTTTACAAATCTAAGTTTCGTTCGAGGACGCGTTCGGGTAGTAGCTCACAACGCCCAAAATGCTCCGTCAGCCGTTCCACATGACGACCATGGTCGTTATGGTTGTGGCGAAAAGTCACTAATGACGTCATCATTTTCGATCACAGAGCGCTCACAACGACCCACGCCAAGAGGTGGGTCGAAGTGTGTGTGAGTAATTCTCTCTATCGAGTGATAATGAAAAGGCGCGATTTTCAAATCAACCAATGACATTTGTGTATTTCGTCATTTATGACATCAATGCCCCATAATCCGTTCGACTAGAGTTTATGATTGTAACGTCCGCAAGCAAGTGGAACAGGTAAAATCGCGGTCGTGAACGTGGTCGTTGTGAACCTCTTGTGGAACGTAACCAATAAGGGAGATGACAGTCAAATAAATTGATACCTATCTTATCATATTACACAACGTCGTCGTCTCATAGATTTTGTGCGAGTATACAAAATTATGACGTGATAAGACTGCACAAATCAAGGAAGTCAAATAACGCATTTATTATGGTTCAAACAGTAATTAAATCTATTTTACGTTGTATATTGCCCATAACACAAGCGTAACTTGCGTAATTTGGGGATATACAATATGTTTGTTTGTCTGCCGATAAATATAGATTTTAAAAGAAAGATGAATAGCTCACCCAACTTATTTGTGAAATGGAATAAATAGAACTACAATCGCCATGTTGAAATTTCTTACAAATTAGCTCTACCAGTTTTAAAAACGTTGTATATTAACTGTTAATATTAACAGTGTTATTTTTAAAGCTTTATTTATATAAGACATATTTGGCCACAGTCAATAAATATAATACATAACATTATAATATATAATTATCTTAGATTAATGTAAATATTTAAATATCTTTGATGTTTATTCATAGATTTGGAACACCGTAGCCAAAACAGCGACGACCACAGAATCTATATGTCTATACTAATAACTACTATTATTTTAGAAAAAAAAATAGAAAGGCCCACGCGCCTGCCACCGCAGTCGCCGCACCGGAAGGAAAATTAAATTAAATTCCACGCGGGTGAAGTCGCGGGTAACAGCTAGTACATTAGTATAATATGAGAACTCTCTTCACAGATAAGTTGGGAGCACGGTCAGATTGTAATTTAACGCCTGTTTCTAATTACGTAAATAATGATATTTTAATTGCTACAGTGTCATCTATTTATCTAAAATAACTCCTATTTCATATAGTATCAAGTAGATTATCTAATTATCGGATATACTTAATATAGTTCGCGCACATATCTCTATATATTAACACGTGAAGCAAAAACACAACAAAAACTTTGTACCCATTTTTACAAAAATCGCGCGGACGGAGGAGTATGAAATTTCGCACACTTATAGTTTATATAGAGAAGGAGTGCAGAATGCTAATATTTTTTTTTAAATTATGCATAAAAATACATCAAATCAATAAAAAAGTCATTACACACACTACCATGTATTTGACAGACACACGCATATATACTCTTTTGTTTATTGTTAAAGTCAAAGTAACAGTGTAGCCTTGGCGAAATCTGTGATTATAGAAGTATAGTCTTTGCCATCAATTATTAATGTCGAATTTCGACCACGGGCGAACACTAGTTTAAATCAAATACACAAACATTCTAATAACTCGAAGCCGTGTTATTACAGTTAAAACTCTTAAACATTCTTGCCATTTAAAACTCATTAAACGCTAATATTAAAATCAATCTCATCTCGCCATTCATATAAATGATTTCTGTGAATACAAACACCTTGACATAACAGCGTATAACATCAATAATGCTGAAACCTTTCACTCTTGATGGTTACGAAATAATAACTCAATAATATACCACTCATTGGACGTCTTTGGACCTATTATATTGCATCTATTATCACCTTTTAATTTATATGTTGACTAGGTTTTACCCGCGGCTCGCGTTAATCTATATTTTAAGCGACACACTCCTCCTTAGGAGGTTCTGAATTCGGCTGATGTTTTTGTGAACGAATAAGTTTTCAAAAAAAAAAAATTTTTAATAGTATATTCCTGTGGTGGTCCCATTGTCACCAAGTGAGGATCTGATGAGTAGATCTCAGAAAAATCGAAAGCAACCTTTGTTGAAGAGCGCCGAGCACCTACACTCTTGAAAAGAAAAATCTTGTATACGCGTGCCAGTCTTCGTAATTTAATTGTTAATTATTTCCACGAACGTCCAAGAGAACTTGTGTCAAAACTACTTCCTTATGACAATAACTACTCAAAGAGAAATTTTATAGCTGCAAATGTGTGTTTGCAAGTACATTAACGTACTTAGTAAGCCCATTTTGCAACAAAGAATGCATAATTCCGCATATTTTAAGTAAATGCCAAAGTTTAATGTTTCCTATTACGTGATATTTTACTAAGATATTGAGTAAAAAGATTATTATGTAACCTCTGCATTTGTAAACAAAGGTAGAACCATAAACAAGGGGTGGCTTGTCTCATTTTCTATTGCTCTATGACGGCTCTCCTGTTATATTAAAATGAATTAAATTTGATAAGTTAGGCCACCATGGCTTGGATGCGTGAGGAGCGCTGGCAGAATGTCACGGCATGCTACACATAGGACGCGTTCCTTTAGTATCTCACAACGCCCAAAATGCTCCGTCTGCCGTTCCACAAGGCGACCGCGGTCGTTATGGTCGAAGCGAAAACGTCATTAATGACGTTATCATTTTTGCTCCCGCAGCCCTCACAACGACGCATGTCAATAGATGGTTCGAATAACCGTTCCACTTGAATTTACGATTGTGACGCCGGCAAGCAAGTGGAACGGGAAAAACCGCGGCTGTGAACGCGGTCGTTGCAAGTCCCTTCTGGAATGTAGCTTTAATGACGTTATCCGTCGGTCTCTTGTCACCGGCCGGGGCACCAGCTGTTCTTGAACCAAATGGGCTGTGCCGCAACGATGCCAAGAGACCAGAAGGAATGTCGTTGGTGCCACGGAAGATGGGACGCAACTTTTGTCTATATTTTGGCGGCATCTCATCTTCCAGACACACACCAGGAGGCCCTTAAAGACACAAATATGTGTCAATTGGTAGTGGGTTCGTATTTGTGGCTTTCGGGCTCGAGATGCTGGAGTCGTGGGGGCCTGGAGCTCATCACCACTATTGAGACCTCTCAACGTGACTAATTGAGGTCTCGCGTGACCAAAAAGCTTGCTTGCACCTAGGGTAGTGCATCAGCATTGTCATCCGCCGTCGCCGACAGCGATTTGGAGTCCATTTTTTATTTATAGATTTATGTCATCTTTTAAGTAAATAATAAAACTAATTTATAATATATATATTCAATAATTAATTAATTATGGAAAATATATATTCTATTTCCATGGTTAAACTAAAAACAATATTTAGAAGTTAGAAAAAATATGATCGTCTAGTTCTAGAATGTTTCTGACGAACTCCTTTGCAGTCTAGCTTATGGCCCATTCCATCTTACAAAGCATTAATTTGCCTTACTATCGGGTAAAATTTAACATAAACTCCATACAAGTAATGTCAAAATTCAACTGATGATAAGGCAAGTGAATGAATAATAAAATATTGGAACCGGCCACTAGTTTTGCCACCTTTTTTTTGAGAAAGTTAGGGGGAAAAATAGTACACATAAAATAATTATATATTTCATTACTGAATTTTCCGTGTGTATTTATTACTACTGTTTGCTTTGGCCAGCAAAGAGCTATTATTTTTAAAATAATCATAACAATGAGAACAAAAAGCCAGCAATTGAATTAGTGATGTAAATATAGTACATTTCGTACTATATTATTTTTCTATAATAATTGTAGGAATCTCCAACAAAAAGTTTTTATTAATTTGGTGTGGCATGTTACTGGCAACCAAACGTACTAAATGTTTAAATTTAGAACATAGAGGTTCTTTTGTTTTTTTTGGCTGTTTTTCTCCCTATTATTATTAAAAATCGTGGAGTTTTTGGCGGGAACTGAAAGGAGATGTTGTGCTGTGCAGTTTTATTTTCTAAAAATGTGTAAAATTACTCTAAAATGAACAATAGTTGGATATTTATAGTTTTTGAAGAGTAATTGTGTTTTGTAAGAAATGTGAACTGTATAGTCGAATGTGGCCTTTTGAGTTGTCACAAGAACTCTGTTGAATGGCACCAGCTGCTAACCTACAGTTCAGCTGTGCTACACATAGGCTTAAGAAAGTGAAAAAACTACATTTTAATCTAAGATCTGGCTTAAAGGCCTAGCTGCCAAGCCATAAACCTAAATAAATAAATTGTTAAAAATCGTCATTATATTCCGCACGTGCAGTTTTCTTTTATAATTAAAATAATTACAGTCGACAAAAAATGAATATTTAAAGAAGTGTTTAACAATAATATTAATTAGTACAATTGCTTAAAATATAGTAGGACACTATAAATAAAAGTACGGTTGGAAACCCTACCGGTCACTTATCATGTTGTACCGCAGAAGGAAATTCTTTATATGCTAGAAGAAGAAATGCCGATAACATTACTGTACCCTGAAAACGGAAGAATGCTCCGATTCTTATTTCCCAGACCACACTATAGTTCTTAGCTCATTATTACATACGTTCCCAGTACATACTGTGGGATACCACAGATTCTATTGTTACTTTTATCTTATGTTAATTTGAACGGGTATAAAATACAATTGGGGCCGCTAACGGTGTTACTATGAGTTGTTGGATGTTTTCAGTGTTAATTATAACAATGGAAATGAGATATAATATCGTCCCCCTGGCCATAGAATAACGAAATTATCTAAATCTGGCATAATCTTAGTGGCTGTGCTATCCATATTGTGTACCTAAGTATTTAATGCGTTATTTCTGATGCGACATTGTTATTAATTAATGTTAAACTAGCGATAAGCAGTACACGTGTGAGCCGGCACATTTGTACTCATACGTCTCCAAACTTACAAATGTACCACTTCAAAATTTTTGTCGCGCTACTACTCAAAAGTAAGAGGAAGGACGGAACGAGGCTTGTGCTACAACAGTACAATAACGCCTCTACGGATATTGACATGGTAAAGAGGGACAACATGACAATGTTATAGTACGACTGTTAGTCAAATGAGGTGACCGAGATCGAGCACATCCGATTCTTAACGAACATTTTCGAATTAGTTTTAAACGGGACAAATGAGGGAATGACGCTCACCGCCTCACCGGCCTCATCGCTTCAAATGTACTGCCACGGTACAAACTGTACAAATGTCCTCCCCTCAATTGAAGTGGTACATTGTACTGGTTCAGTACAAATTGTCATGTTACGCTTACAAACTCATTTTAAAATCATGTATTGCCCAACACTATGTTAAACATTGGAGATTAACGCGACGTTTAAAAATCTACTGTCAGAAACCAACGTCAATTCGATAAATACGACAAATAATGAGACTAAGGTACATCGTTCATACTGCCATGTTAGGACAGAATGAAGCTGTCGTAAGGATTTTATTAATTTGGAATAATTAATTATTATCTGAGAAATAAATTTAAAGAATGTTATTTAATTGATATTACTTGGTTTTATAATTGTTTGCAAAAGAAGTGAAGAAATTCGGAACTATTAGTTGACGAATAATGGACCGTTGTGTACGAGGCGTCCATTGAACGAATTAGAGGTAATTCTGTGCTTCAAAAGCGGGAATTATCCGTGCAGGAACGGAGAAAGACAATTTCCTGCGGCCGGGCGGCCTGTCGTAGGAGGCGACAAAACAACCCACAGCCAGGTGGTAAGGCATTTGCCCGACTGGATGGCTACCACCTCGGTCTAAAGTATGTCGCCATAACAACCTTGAGTTGTGTTCTGGCATTAGCGACCTGGTTCCCAGGTCGCCCTTAGGAGAGCAGCAGCGAATTTGTAGCACCTTTGGTGTCGCAAATGTCCATAGGCGATGGTAACCGCTTTCCATTGATTGGGCCGTCTGCCTCTCGCAATAAAAAAATGTAGTGACGATTATGTTTGGAAATTATTACGTTACAAACGTATGTTATATACACTAATGTATCTAATGATTAACGGCGTTATTTTTAACGCTATAAATAAGTACCTATTTGGCTACATTCATAATACCGCTAACGAGTGGAACTCTTTACCGACGTCTGTTTTTCTTGTAACATACGATTTAGGTGTCTTCAAGTATCGCGTCAACAGATATCTTCTAAGTATGCGTGCTCCATCTTAAACTGCATTTCCACCTGAAACCAGGTACCTAAACAGAGGAATAAAATTGAAGTGTCTATTTCTAACGTCAAAATAAAAATCTGAAAAAATCAGGGAGGATAATTTGGACCAGGAGATTCCGAAAATGCAATTTTTATCAGTTTTGTCAGTCTGGATGTTCCGGCTAATCTCTGAAATGGCTGGACCGATTTTGACGACACTTTCACTGGCAGATAGCTAATATTGTAAGGAGTAACTCGGCTACTTTCACTTTTATAGTTAAAAAAAAATCCACTCGGACGAAGTCGCGGGCACAGCTAACACAATATTAAAAAAAACATTCACTATCATTAATATTATCCCAGATGGAGCAGGAACGTAGAAGAACTTTTTTTGTAAGGACTGAAAAATCACCCTTAATTTTCTTACAGACTATAAATAATCAGGGATGAGCAGAAATTATAATGAATTTAAAAAAAATATTACCAACGGACGTCATCAATTACAACTTCATTTTGATTGGAATCACTTTTTTACAAACTAGACAATAACGGTCTTATTAATAGAGATTTAGAAAAACGCCAAAAATCCGGCATTATTAAGCCACGACCTGTGGCTTTCAACAAAGCGCGGCGAAATTAAACTGATGTTCGGGCGAATTTCAGCAAAAAAAAATATTTTAACCGAACGTTCGGCCGAAATTCGTATTCGGTTCAAACCACATACGGCCCATCTCTATAAATAATATACAATCAACAGGTATAAATAAAATTAATGCAGTTGTTTGATTCCCAGATCATTAGAAAGATTCTTCGTAACACCAGTGCCAATTTCCACATATCATTTAATATTCATAACACTGCAATAAATTATTTGTAAGTCAATTATTATGTTTAACATAATCTTGTAATCTGAATAAATTTTGACTACAAATGTTATGTTTTGAAATTTATGCAACGGACACATAATATGCAACTTTATAGATCTGCATATTTTATATGTCTTTTTTGTATGTTTTTTTTCTGTTTTCTAGGCATTTTGGAGACTTTTGAAGAGTGTTGATGTTGAACACTATTGAGGTCGTCTATTAATCACGTGATGTTTTTACCAACCTTTGAAGCTCCTCCTGGTGATACGTAGTATTACGTAGAGAGCGTTTAGACTAATAACTGTCATCCAATATCACGTGCATATCTTGTTACAAAGTACCCTAAAATTTTTAGAAGTTTTAGATTTTTAAATGCAGCTATAATATAATTTAAGTAAATACACGTGATATCTCACGCGCAATTTTTTACCTTAAACAAAAATGATTATACCCAATCTATCTGGTACCTTTGAATTAGGTCTAGAATGACTATGATGTCCGTGTTGCTTTAAGTAAGTAGAAAATTCTATCAACGGTGTGAAAAAATATCAAATATTTGACCAAACATTTTATTTCGATAGCTAAAAGAACATCAAGCAGCCGCAAACTCTTCAGGAGTTGGCATGTGCGCTCTCACTCTTGCGCACCGATCTTTGTCAATATTCAAACTTTTCCTTTTACACGCTATGTCCTTCTCTAACTCCCCTCTATACTTCATCAATTCCGATCTGACTGTCTCAGCCTGTCGTATTTGGTCTGCTAAAGATTCAGTTGTTTCTTTGATATTTTTCGCTTCAGCTATTAAGGCGTATTGTGCTTCATCCCTACAGTTTTCAACTCCCGGACGATCGTAATTCCTCGTGTGAAGCCTTGACATAACTAACTTATTCTTGTCGTTTACTTTCCTTATCGATTCTTTTAGATGTTCAATCAAATTCTCAACATTAGCTATGGTTTGTAAGTTATCCTTTAAGGTTTCTTCCAGTTTTTCGCAAAGTTGTTCTGTGGCAGCAACTGTTTCCGCCAGAGCCATATTCGTACGTTCCGATTGGACTTTCATATCTTGACTTCCATTTACAATAATAGTCATTAAATCACCACGCAGTTCTTTAGATTTCTTCCTAACTTCTTCGCAATTCCTTATGCTTTCTCTACAGAAGTGTTCCCAGTAATCTAAAGTTGTTGCATTTTCAGGCCATCTCGCCACACCTGGATGCCAGAGTAGTAAATTAGAATCATGAGTCAAGCTTAAATTTTGTTTATCTAATTTCAAAGAGATCATTTTATCGCTCCAATCAAATTCAATGCTTGATTTAGCCGCCTTATTCATAGCCATTTGTTCTTCCACTTTAGCTAAAGTGTTTAGAAACACTCGTCTTATTTCTCCAACTATAGCTACTTCTTTTATTAATTCCTGTTCAGCATTATCTCTTACCAAATCTGGTTCGTATCTATTCGTTCTCAACTCTAAACATTCACGAGAGATAGCTTCAGGCATCATGAGAATCCTGCAGGCGCCTTTTAACTTAGCTCGGTCTTGATCCAAGGTATTAATTTCTTCGGTGATTGAGTTGAGAGTTTTTTCTACTTCTTTTTTCCAATACGTCAAATCTTTCACTCGTTTCTCTAGATTTCTATCACTGTTATCTAATTTTGTTTGCATATTTTTAAAAGCGAAATCGATATCTTTTTTCGTCTTTACTTCTAGTGCTTTGGCTTTATCCGTAGCTCTTGGTGTGAGAGTGTACTCGTTCTTTTTTCGCCATTCTCCAGTAGAACATCTCGTTATTGAATATTTATCAACTACAGGTCTTACACCCGTCATCCCAGCGATGGGAGTCCAGTCTAAATGACCTGCTGCCCATGGTCCTATCGGTCCCATGCCTAGAATATCTCCACTAGTACTTTCTGTTGGCTGGGGAAGGTACACCGGTGGTGCACCTTTTGGATAAACCCTTTTCTCATATGGAGTGATTTTTCCTGGCACGTAAGGCGTTGCGTGGGGATTCTCAGGGCCCCTTGCCATACCGGCTTCGAGATATACCTTTTCTTTAGGTGCAGCTAGTTCTGTACCAGGTGCTGGACATATTTTCGGACAAGTGACTTGACTAGTGTCAGCCATTTCTACAAGAATTTATCGCTCGCTAATATTATTTAAATTATAAAATAATTAAAACTATCCTACTTTGTGATACTATAATAAAATGTAAAAATGTCATTGTCATTATGTTCTTATTTATTTTTAATTGTGAGCGGAGTGAAAATTATTATTCAATTATACTTTTGATCCAAAAAGGAGAAATATAAATTATGTAAATCATTATCGGTCTTATTCATAGAGAATTAGAGTATGCTTGAACGCTTCTTTAAGAATCATAAAGAAGCGTTCAAACTTACTCTAACTCTCTATGAATAAGACTGTATATGTATATGTATACCAGAATAAAACACAAAATATAACATAGGAATCGAAAGATTTTGACTTGTAGACTAGTAGTCCGTTGTATCCCAACACAAGAGTAAATTGCTTATTTCACGATATAATTATTATGTGTGTTTGTCTGTCCGTTACTTATTTAGAAGTAAATATAAAACAAGAGGAACTGCGGGGTTAATATGATTTTTGCAGAATCGTATTTAGGTACACTTCTGCAAAAGTAAGCGATGTAATAAAAATATTTCTGCAATTCAGATACGATTTACTTTGCAATCCATATATATATTAAAATTGAAACGTTCGTTTGTATTGTAAAAAAATATTCACTATACTTATTCGTCATAGTAATAAAGAAGATGGAAACTGAGATATGGGGATTATAACCCAGTTTACAGCAGTGTGGGAAAATTGTGTAATGATTTAAAGATAGACACGCATTGTTTATGTAGGCCTACCCAGATTAGCTGTAATTCGGGCAAATAACGAAGGCGATTGGGACTTACTTGTGTTTGGACGTGTACAATGTACATGCACATTGCCAATGTGTGCGTGTCTGACGGAACGATCAATTGAGAGCGTGCTGTACAATTAATTCTCTTTTAGTCTCACATACACAAACAAGTATTAACCACATGTAAAGGCCGTTCGCCTTCGCAAATGCAAGAACTACATATAACTTGGTAAATAGATAAATTATCCTAAGTGGGTTTCGTAGATTTACCCGTGTTATTCAGAGCTATTGTCCAAAACTCTGAAGTGGTAGAGCCATATAATAATTTATACTAATATTATAAAGAGGAAAGGTTTGATTGTTTGTTTGCATTGAATAGATTCCGAAACTACTGGACCGATTTGAAAAATTCTTTCACTGTTGGCAAGCTACACTATCCTCGGGTGACATAGGCTATATTATGTTTTCAAAAAATTAGGGATCCTTACTAAAACTCCAATAATGTAACCCAAGGCGTAAAAATACCTAAAATCGCGAGCACTGCGAAGACTATTGATGACAGAATAAAATAATATACTACGACTTTGTAGAACACATCATTATTTACAAAAATGTTGCGACAGCATATGTCTAACTATTATAGTTATGCCACAATAAGTGTTCTTTTATTTTATAAATATAATTGAAAGCCGCCGCTAGAAAAGGCTCTTTATTTGTATCTCGGTATTCAACCATATCAAAATAAATTACTTCATATTCAAGACTGCTTCAACACCTTTATTAACTTTTTGAATTATTCAATTCGAATATTCCATTTGAAAGATATCACGAGTTTAAAAATATAATTATTGGAAAAAAGTTGCGTGGTCGCCGCTCACTCTGCTCGGCTAGCTAGGCAGCACCTTATGCGGGGTAGGCGTCACTGGGGTACAGCCGTACGGGAGGGGAAATATTTTAAATTCTCTTAGTAATTAAAGTCAACAAAAAAGTTTTTTTTAGATACCCGTGCGAAGCCGGGCGGACCGCTAGTATTTTATATATATAATTTACGTATTTATTATTAAAAAGTAAGTAGTTCGTACTATATGTTAGGTATATCACCATTGCCATTATCATCTCAATTCATTCCTGGGGTTGTCTGGAAGAGATCGCTTTTAGCGGATAAGACCGCCCTTTGTACATAATTAGATATAATTTTAGTCTTTAAGTACCTTTTTGTATTGGTGTGTAATAAAGTGTTAGCTATCTATCTATATATAGTAACTGCCCATAAACGTTCCACTGCTGGGCAGTATACCTACCACGCTTGTCCAAGGCGACTTCGCAGGTTTGATACGTCGGATATCTCGATGTGCAGGTTTCATCACGGTGTTTTCCCTAACCGTAGTTAGCACGTGGTAATGGTAACAATATGCACATTAGGTCAAAAAACTTATTAAGTGGTGCATGCGTTCCGGCCAGGACCGAACGCGCGCCTTTTGAGCTTGTGACGCGTGCGCTAGCCATTACTCTACCACCACCGGTAGAGCCATGCTGGAATAATTATCATGTTTTCTGTTCTTAAAGGTGGCTCGATGGGTGTGATACCACGCTCTCACAGAATATCAGCGTGAAACGGTTAGTCTTGACCTAATCATGTTTCGTGCGATCAGTGAGACTTCTGATGGCCCACTTCTTCTTCCCCCTATCGCATTCTTCCTGTCTGATTCTCCCATACCATATCTCCTATCCCACCCCTCTAAGGGTGGGTGCCTTTCCACTAGAGATGTGCTAAGCAGTTATGTAGCTAAACTATGTCACCATTTCCACTAATTTTAAGGTTGTAGCGGAGCGAGTAAGGTGTGCTATGAAAATAAGCCACCGCAAGGTGCGAGCAAGATGCGCAGCTCTCGAGCTATGCGACGTATCGACAATAGGGAAGGCAGGCATCTATAGTACGCATCCTTCCATATTAAAATGTAGCTTAGTTTAATGCAATTAATATTATTGGTGGATATCAAACGCATTCATAGCAACATTGCGTGCTATATCTCTGGTGGAAAAGCAGCCTTACCCTTCCTAAAGGCTGGCAACATGTTAGCTTCGCACATAGTGTTGCAAACGCGTATAGGTGATGTTAACCACTTTCCACGAGCTAGGCCGTCTGTTTGTTTGCCAACTTCGCAATAGAAAAAATATAAAAAATCCTGGTTTCTCCATCACACTAGCAAGACTAGGCCCATTTCAAAATGGTATATTATCATAAAAGCATCTGTATCACGAAATCACGATACTGTGATACAGTGATATGTCACGTTTTGTAAATATCAGTGATATCACGCACGAAAAGTGTTATAATAACATGCATTTAGGTAAATTACTTGAAAAGGTCGAATTCATAAAGTTTACGCGTCTTACGACTTTCCCATCGTATTTGGTTCACTAATTCATTGTTGTAACTGTGATTTTTTTCTTTTATAAGGTAACACCTTACCTTATAAAAGTCAGTCATTTTGGCAAAAATGGAAGCGTTATGTTTTCTTCATGCTCATCCACCACTCTGTCAAACTATATATAAGTCAAAGGAATTTTTCTTAGTAGTCTTATGTCATATACTTACATGATTATACTTATTTATTTTTTTCGAAAATTTTTGTATCGAACATTTTTGTAGGAACTTAAATCGTTGTTATCAATCTATACATATAATAAAACTCTAGAGGTCGAATTGCTGTACAATGAAAAAACATGCAAAAACCGAGTCAGGGGGGGTGTTAAAGTGAAATTAGATTATATATATATTAGAACTAATTTAGATTTTTTTTAAATTTTATGTTTCTCTGTTTGTCTTTCTGTTTGTACCGGCTAATCTCGAAACGACTTGACCGATTGAAATGAAATTTTGTATCATGGTGGTAGTTATATCCTTGGTCAAAAGGTTGTTTTAGTGTTTATTTAATTAGTTTCATCCTTTACAATATGAGAGATTATGATCAATCATACATATAATAAAATGTAGAAGTAAAATTTCTGTGAAAAAAATGCTAAAATCCGTCAGGGGATGTAAGAAGTGAAATAGAACTAATTTATTTTTTTCAATTTTTTGTTTCTCTTTGTTTGTTTGTCTGTCTGTCTGTTTGTACCGGCTAATTTCACCGATTTAAATGAAATTTTGTATGGTGGTAGCTTATATCCCTGGTCAACATATAGGATACTTTTGATCCCGAAAAATTAAAGAGTTCCCATGGAATAGTTAAAAAACCGCACCACGCGGACGAAGGCGCGGGCATCAACTAGTATAGTTCTCACATATATTTTTTTCTACGTTTGTAGAAGTTCGCGCTTGACCACTTATTGTTTTGACCACGGTACCGGTCCATCTTCCAATGAAGGAAGAGGCTGACGAACTACCCACTAAACCTACCTGCGTGCCGGAGAGAGAAAACACTTAATGAGAATGCTATAGGATCTAAGACAGAGTGCACTGTGAAATTGAAAGTCGCGTTTGACCACTTTTTTTTATTGCAGCAAGGGGAATACGTTTCATACACTACCGGGCTACTACTACCTTTGTGGGGGTTAGACCAAAGCGGTGAGAGTTAGACCACACGACTAGAAAGTGAAATAACAAAATCGACCGCCAGCATGTGTGGAGACTCAATTGGTAATGTCGTTCCCAATATGCTACTACTCCACTAAACCTTCCTGCGTCCCAAGTGCCCGCGCTTGTGGTAGGAAGAGCATGAGACTTTAAACGTAGTTACGCCGATGCTCATCCACGCATCAAGATCTGAGATTGTTCCCGGGGCATTCTCAGGCCAGCAAGCCAGGTCCCTGCCCCGGGCGGCAAATTCAAACTTCGCAGCCAAATACACAACTCATCATCAACGCAACTTTGACCACCGAGACGTCCAGTACTTTAAGCACATAAATTACTATGCGCGGGGCGCGTTGGCATAGGTTAAAAAGCACAGACGCACGCGTGTACATCAGTGGGCGTCTAATGGCTGAAATGATGATGATGATTAAGGCAGGGGCTCCCAAAGTGTGTGCCGTGGCACCCTGATGCGCCGTGTAGAGTGGCGCTCCTGTTTACCATCTCCGGAAACTAAACTTGGCCATTCGCGGTTCCAAAATGTGTGGGGATCAACAAGCTCACACGTCACATTAACTAAGTTACGTTATATTATATTTCCAATTTTTCTTAAATAAATGTTTTCTTGTATATCAATATAAAAACTCAGCTTAATAATGTGGATGTTTCAATTTTTGTGCCTATCTACTTAGTATCATTGTACCCTATTTCAACTAGAAAGGGCGCCGAGACAAAGTATAAACCTGTAAGTGCGCCACGAACTGAAAAAGTTTGGGAACCCCTGGATTAAGTTAAAAATATAGGCGAGCGGGGATGGCATATTTTAGTTTTTGCCTCCTCGAAAATTTCCAGATCCGAGGCTGCGGTGGTGTTCCCACCATTATAACGGTGGCGCAATCTGGTTTATCTGGCTGCATATGCAATTATGATGTAAATTACTCTGCCTACAGCTTACACTAGCGTAACATTTCTCTATGAGTCAAACACACAGACAATAAAATTTTTGGAAATTGGTGAAAGTGCCAATTTGCATACAGAGTAGAAAATTAGATGTGCGTGTCATAATGACAATCTTGTAAACACGTCATCATGTATACCTAAAGGTGGGGCCTCATCTTAGATAATGTTAAGTTATTGACTGTGGCCAACTGCGTCTTATTTATAGCGTTAAAAATAATGCCGTAAACAATTGTATTTAATAATAGCCCGTAAACGTCCCACTGCTGGGCTCAGGTCTCTCACTATAGGGGATCGGACAGTATACCTACCACGCTTGTCCAAGGCGGCTTGGCAGGTTTGACACGTCGGATATATCGATGTGCAGGTTTCATCACGATGTTTTCTTTCACCATTGTTAGCACGTGATAATTATAATAATATACACATTAGGTCAGAAAACTGCCTAAGTGGCGCATGCGTTCCGGCTAGGATTCGAACACGCGCCTTTTGAGTTTGGGTCGCATACGCTAGCCATTACGCTACCACGACTTCTTAGTATAGATTAGTATAATTCATCTGTCAATATTGAATGTCAATAACAAATAAAAATATTATCGCATCCCAAATAACGCGTTAAACTCATAGCTACACCTGCGTGAAACGGCCTGTAAGTGTAACATTATCCCAGATGAGGGCCCGCTTTTTATTCTGAGTACCGTCCCATCTCCATCCTGCCCTTCCTCTCCAAAGTCCTCGAACGTCTAATTGATAGCCAGCTTTCCAAATTCCTTAACACTCATTCTCTTTTTAATCCTCTCCAATCTGGCTTTCGACCGGGGCTACTACTACTGCTTTAGTTAAAGTTACCGATGATATCAGACAAGCTATGGAGCTAGACAAAGTCACAGTACTGAGTTTACTAGATTTTAGTAATACATTCAACACCGTAGACTTTGATATACTACTTGCATTATTAACCACTCTTAACATGTCTCCAACGGCAGCTGAGTGGTTTCGCATTTACCTGTTTGGTCGCCAGCAATGTATACGCACTGAGGATGCATTCTCCACTTGGTGCAATACTTCTGCTGGTGTAACACAGGGTGGCGTCTTATCTCCATTGCTTTTCAACATTTTTATCAATTGTATCTCTCATAATCTTCAAAGATCCTACCACCTTTATGCAGATGACCTTCAAAATTATACTCATGCTTCGATTGACAACGTAGGTGAAGCTGTTGACCTTACAAACCAAGACTTACGGCATATATTAGATTGGAGTAGGGCATTTGGACTGACTGTAAATCCATCTAAGACTCAGACCATTGTTGTGGGTAGCTCCAGGGTGATTTCTAAAGTTGAGCTTCCGATTTACCCCAGGTTCTTTTTGACGGTGTTAGCATTCCTTTCTGCGAAAAAGTGAAGGACCTGGGAATTTACATTGCCAACTTTCTGTCCTGGGGTCCCCAACTAAAAGAGGTCAGCCGAAAGTTGTTTGCGTCAGCGGCTTCACTAAGGAGGTTGCGAAACTTCTTATTTCACACTACTAAAATTGAACTTGTTCAAGCCCTCCTACTCCTCATCTTAGATTACGCCGATGTCAGCTATCTTGACCTCACCGAAAGCCAACTTAATAAGCTTGAGCGACTCCATAACTTTTGTATCCGATTCATATTTGGTTTGCGTATCATTATTGATCATGTCTCAGAATTTCGTGTTAAATTGAAGTGGTTTCCTGTCCGTCTTCGTCGGAATGCTCATATTCTGCCCCTTCTATATAATGTACTATTTAATCCAAAAGCTCCCCCTTATCTCAAGGAGCGTTTTAAATATCTACACCTTAGCCACCTCGTCACCTCAGATCATCGGAAATCATGCGTCTGGAAACACCTGTAAATTACTCGCGATTTTACAATAAATCTTTCACAGTTCATGCAGTGAGCCTGTGGAATGCGCTATCTGCTAAAAATCAGGCGTGACCAGTCTCTTCAGGCTTTCAACGGACTCGTGAAGTATTATTACCTCGGGCTCTAAAATCGATCCTAACATCTTCATCTCTCCCATACTTACATAATTCTATACATTATTACTATGATTATTATTAAGTATAATAGACATATGTATATTTTTGTCTTATTTCTATGTCTATTATACTTGCCATTTCAAAACTTTATATATATACTTTTTTTATTCTAGTTATGTTGCAAAACCCACATGTTACACAATTTTTTTCTAATCCATCCTAAGGTTGTCTGGAAGAAGTTGTTTTTAGAGATATGACTGCCTATTGTCTTCTGTACTTAAACTCCTTGAAATGTATCTTAATGTTATGAATCGAACCCGGAACCTCTGCGTTGCAGTGAAGACGGTCGGCAAAGGCTGAGCCCGCTCAACCAGAGAGGTCGTCGTTCGTAGTTGATAATCTATCCACAAGATCCTGAAGTATACACATTCTAATCATACTTGGCAGTACAAAGGTGCCAGCCAGTGTTCCTATCTTTGATTCATGTTAAATTCGTTGAAATTGTGAATTGTCCGCCATTCCATTGTCGGCATGGCATTCACTAATTGCCACGCTGGTTGTTGATAAATTGTATTGTTTACGTGGGACCAGTTCAAGGATGATATCTGAATGGACATACACAGGCAATTAATGTTACTTCCTGACCAATACATATTTATTGTATGAAGGTTGCGAGAGACCGGGCCATCAAGCTCTAGGGCATTGTTTCTCAACATTTTTTTCGCGTCCCATGAAATACCAACTTAGCAAACTCTACTTTATTGGGTGGATGGCTTTGAATATTGAATTTTTACAGATTCATCAAATTCAAATATTTTTTAACCGAATACAATTTGTCAAAATTTCAACAAAAGCACCTATAAAAATTAAGGTCATCCCCTCATCGATCCCGAATTTTCCAATTTTTCTGAATCTAGAATCAATTTTCTCCACATCCTCATCAATTTACATAAATATTTACCATTTAGAAATATTTAATAGTTGTATAAAAAGTATTATGACAGTGTTAATGCACTATCATATTATTCTATCAGAAACTTAAATTTTTTGACACAACTTGTTTATAAAGGAATTTTCTATTATCGATCCCTATTTACTGCTCGCAGACCCCTTTAAGTTCGATATAGACCCCTAGGGAATATGGACTTTTGGGGACCTATGCTCTAGGGTGAATGAATAAAAATTACTCATTGAAAATTTAAGATAAACTTACTACATCGCTATGCAGCTATATCCACTGGTGAAAAACTTTCAAAATCGGTTCAGTAGTTCAACTGATTACTTCCTACAAAGAAACAAAATCTCAAACTTTATAATACAGTGTAAACTTTATATAACGCCACTGAAGGGATTGGCAATTTTATGGCGTTATAGAGAGTTGTCGTTAAATGGAGAAGTATGTTATTTTTGTCTGACGTCTTTTGCTGCACCAGTAATTTTGATGTATTTTCTTACTTATTTTATTCATATCCTGCGATACTGAGGCATCTTTATGATAAAGGAAGTACTTAAAAATGTAGGTATTTCGGAATTTCTTAGAAATTTCCGTATGCATGATGCCGACAGTCAAGTTTATTACGGGCTAGGATAATAAAGCGATAAAAGAACGTACAAAGCTGCGCAGCTTTTACTAATTTTGGCAACTGAAAAGGTACTTTTTATTACTTAATTGTTGTCGTTATTGAGAGTGGGTGTAATGCTATATAGAATTATAGAGTGTATCATTGTATGGAAGACAAGCTAAACCAACCAAAGCCAAGTGATTTCGACACTTAAGGGAAGTTTGTCGTTAAATTGAATGACGATACATGGAGTTTACACTGTATTACATTAAAGATTTATTTTATTGTCACTCTTATTTTCACATCTTCTATGGTGTTACTATGCGTTTAAATCTCCGAAACAATTTGGAAATGAGCCGCTTATAAAATGATCAGTCGTGCATTCAGCCGCTAAACGACCGGACTCTTTTACATAATTGAAACAGATCCAGCGGCTAATGCTATCGAAAGTGGTCCGCTTTTCCGAGAGACCGTGAAAGCCTGCATAATCACAATTTCACTAGTTGCAGAGGGAAACTGCCCAGTCATTTTAAATGGCTTCTCGTTACGCGACGGAAATTAATGTCTTTAACTTCAATTAAGTTCTACTATAATATTAATCAAGTTCTACCAGTTGCGCACAAGGTTTCTTATTCAAGTCAACTATTTGTCAAGAATGTTCTATTATTGTGTACATCAGTATTTATTAAAGTAATACAATAAAATAAACTTCACTTAATTATATATTGTATTTTGCCCATAATCCTTCTAAACTATAAATCGAATGCTGAGCGTTGAGCCACCTATTATTTGTGTTGATTTCATGTAATGCTGATATACACACACACACCCTCCTCCCACAGACACAGCCGAGCGCATATACTATGCACCTGTGAACGATTGAAGCTTGAAATCAAAAACCTTATTGATAAAGTCTGGTCAGCTTATACCGCAGCAACTCACGCGGGTATCTTACTTGTTTCAGCTCTATGTATGGTGGCCGGAGTGGCCGTCTACCCGGCTGGGTGGAACGAGACAGCTGTTCAAGAGACCTGCGGACCCACAGCTGACCTATATAATATTGGTAAGATTCATTGCAGCTTCTTATAATTAGGACATTCACAGCCGTCTCCTGCGGGTGAATAGATTGTATCTGATTGATCCTAACATTGGATTCGTGGATAATGATAGTGGAACAAGATCACACTCTGGAAGTCGCTTAATGATCTGAAGCGAGCTATATTGGGAGTATCATTTATCGATGAAATCAGAAACGAGGATATCCTTAAATATGAGAACCAAGGTTTCCAACATAGCTCGCAAAATTATTAAGCTGAGGTGGCAGTGGGCCTGAGTGGGCGTGCAGAACCAATGGACAATAAAGCAGATGAGTCTTGGAGTGGAGACTTGGTGAACCTTGTGTAGGTCGCCGGCAGGAGCTATGAGGTCAGTGTAGGACCGGGATATGTGACAAATACTTGGAGAGGCCTACATCCAGCAGTGCATAATGGTTGGCAGACGACGATGGATCTACACAAGTTACTCCTTTCGTTTCGTGTGCTCTCCCTATTACCAAATTATTGTGTAATATTATGCACTTTAGGCTAGCAAACTGCCCAAGTGCGTGAATGCTTTCCGGCCAGGATTAGGATCCGCGCTCTTTGAGTTTGAGACGCGTGCGCTAACCATTAAGCTACCACTGCTTTTTTTAGTTACTTATGGCAAGTTATGGCCGGTTCTTATATCTTACTATCAATTCATTCATTTATCCTACCGTCGGTTGAATTTTGACATTACTTGTATGGAGCTTATGTCAAGTTTTAACAGATAGTAAGGCAAATTAACAGTTGATAAGATATAGGAATTCGCCCATAATCTTATCTTACCAGTTATTGTTGCGAACCGGTACTAATGCTTTATAGGTTTTATTGCCTCCTTGTCTTGAGTTATCTATTGTTTGCGCTAAACTTTTTATATGTCTACCAGTAAGACGTCGTAAATCCTTCTTCCTTTTGTTTGCATTTCGTTGCACATTCTTAGAAGCCATTAAGTTTACAAGTTAAGAATTAAAAGGATTAGTGGGCATGTTGCTAAGAGACCAGGGCTACTTTGACAAATATATAAGGTCGGTCAGCAGGACTCTGAGTTAGTTGTGTTTCAACTGCGATCGAGGCGTTACCTAGTGTACTTTTGGAGCGGGTATTTTTTTAATTTTTTTTTATTGCAGGAGTTCAGTAGACAGGCAGACGGCCCACTTGATGGAAAGTGGTTACCGTCGCCTATGGACATTTGCAACACCGAAGGTGCTACAAATGCACTGCTGCTCTCTTAAAGGAGACTGGAACCTGGCCACTAATGCCGGAACACAACTCAAAGTTGTTATGGCGGCATACTCTAGACCAGGGGTGGTCGCCATCCAGTCGAGCAAATACCCTACTACCTGGCTGTGGGTTGTTTAGCCGCCTCTTACGACAGGCCGCCTGGCCGCAGGAAATTGTATTCTTCCCCCGTTCCTGCACGGATGAATCTTATAACGACGGACTTTCCGCGATCTATGTTATTACGATTTTCTGCTTTACGGTTTGGTTATGTTGTATTCGGTTCAATTTGTAAGAACTATGAATTATGTGTGTGTACTTCTAATAAAGTTTGTGATAATTCCAACGGCATTTTAATTGACATCTCACAAATTTGTAACAGTATTTTATTTAATTAATCTCATCTAAATACGTTTCCAGGCCGTTGCCATATCCGCTGGGCGTACCTATTAGCGGTGATAGGTTGCCTAGACGGCATAGTCCTCTCTGCGCTCGCTTTCATCCTGGCCACGAGGCACGTACGGCTGCAGCCAGACAGCGCGTACCCACCGCCGTCACTTTACAAAGGTAATTTTTGTTTTTTATTTATTCAACGCACCCAACAATTACACCACTAAGGGCCGATTTTTAATCAAAAGTTAACCATCGAATAAATTATAAATATTAAGGGACGGCGGGGGGTCGACGAAGTGTGACAGGGGGTGGGAGTTGTAGTAAATTTAAACTTTAAAATACCACATCTGAACTATTAACGGAAAACTTTAAAATATTTCCAACCAGATAGGGTTGGAAATATTTTAAAGTATGAAAGTGTTTAAATTATTAAAAATAACTTCAACAGAATTAAAACTAATTACGGAACTGCTGTTTTAATTTAACTATTCGACAATAATTAATTTAAATTATAAGTTTGAACATTATTAAGGTTCTGTGGTCGAAGACTCATACTTCTATAATCAGAGATTTCGCCAAGGCTATACTGTTAATTTGACTTTAACAATAATCAAAGAGTATATATGCGTGTGTTTGTCAAACACATGGTAGTGTGTGTAATGTTTTTTTTTATTGATTTAATGTATTTTTTATGCATAATCTAAAAAAATAATAGCATTCTGCACTCCTTCTCTATATAAACTATAAGTGTGCGAAATTTCATACTCTTCCGTTCGCGCCATTTTCGTAAAAAGGGGTACAAAGTTTTTGTTTCATTTTTGCTTCACGTATATAGGTACTTGATGTAGAATTGCATGCATATATGATGCCACACTAGGGAGGGAGGAGTCTCACGAATATGAGCAGCTTTGACAAGCACGGGGAGGGGTCAAAGATCATGAAATTCGTGTGACGTAATTTGGGGATGCCCCCCCCCCAACCTGACTAAATGTAAAAGTGAAACAGCTTAACTGTTTTATTCACACAACTCTAACTTTTAATTTATTCATGTAGCATTTTTATCGATTAATAACTTTTATCTGACGATGGAAAAGTCGGCCCACGAAAAGTATTCAACGGAGTTCTTGTGAAAACTCGAAAGACCACATTTGACTGTACAGTTCACATTTCTCACAAAAACACATAATTAATATTTTTTTATTGCATGAGTTCAGCAGACAGGCTGACGGTCCACTGGTGGAAAGCAATTACCATCGCCTATGGACATTCGCAACACCAAAGGTTCTACAAATACGCTTCTGCTCTCTAAAGGCTGACTGGAACCTGGCCACTAATGCCGGAACACAAGGTTATTATAGCGGCATGCTCTAGACCAGGGGTGGTAGCCATCCAGACGGGCAAATGCCCTACCACCTGGCTGTAGGTTGTTTTGTCGCCTCTTACGAAAAGCCTCCCGGCCGCATGAAATTGTATACTTTCTCTGTTCCTGCACGGATAAGTACTACAGTACTACTACAACTACTGTTCATTTTCGAGTAATTTAAGACTAGAAAATAATACTGCACAGTACAACGGCCCCTTTTAGTTTCCATCAAAAACTCTCCCTTTGACAAATGAACATAATTATCGGATAATTTTATCGTGCAGACTTCGCGCCACAAAAGAACTGCCAGAGTAATTATTTGATAATCTGTGAGTCGATGTAGATAATTACTGAATAATAAATACAAAATATTCCATAATTAAAACTACGAAAAAAATTATATCAAATAGTGGAGCTGCCACTTGTAGTGGGTATCCTTAACTGCGGCGTGGCAATAGCATTTCTCACTTGCGGTGTTAATGCTACCCCAACATGGCGAGTCCCTTACTCCCCACCACGTTTCCCTCGCGGTGGATTGAGTTGAAACGGATTTCCCCTTCTTTAAAAAAAGTGAGTCTCCACTATGTCTCTCTAGGGATATTTTGGACGTCCGACCTACCGGCCATCCCAAATATGCTTTCTGCATATTTGCGAACCACTCCCATCCTTTCTACGTGACTACGTCATATTATGTTTGGCTCGTTCACGAGATTCTCGATTCCGCACCCTCCAGCTACCATCCACTCTCTTTGTTGGATCCAAAATCTAACGGAGAACAAAAAACCTACTATTACAAAACCAATTTTTTTAGTCATTACATATTTCAACGAAGCTACAGTCAGATAGAAATCAATCCACTATTGCACTAGTATTCTTATTTACGCAATAACCAATGTGCATAGTAAATTGTGCCGTGACGTAACAGCACGTCCGCCGGCCCAGTGGAAGCGTTTTCCACCCTGATTCCTCATGGCCACCAGAACGGAACCGCGCGAAAGGGGAAAAGTCTTAAGGGGCTACCTGAGTTCGCTACCTAACTCGCACATTACTGAAGGCTTAGGGCCAAAATAAGTATGAACAGCTTAGTTGGTATTTGGTTATTATAGTTCTGTTTACGTATATATTTTCTATTTTATTGAAGTGAAACTTCTGTATAGACGGGGGTTATTAGGATTTTTTCTGTCACGAAAAAGCGTTAAGGCCGCGTGGAGGGGGGGGGTTAGAAGGTATATCGCGTGGTGAGAGGTGGCATCATTTTAGAGTAGACTATGGATGGTTTTTTGGTTCCGGATCTAATTCAGATTTTTTGTTTGATAAAATAAAATATATTTAAATAAAAAATACATTAATTAAAATGTACCTAACCTAACCAAATCATAATTGGCAGTAAATCTGCGAAAAATCGAAATGTGTGTTGGGACACATAGTAGAAGTGAAACTTCAACGGACAAGTGCAAAAACGAATGGCAACGGACAATTGGCAAAACGCAACAAAATTATAACTTGAAGTTTTACGGGCAGATTTTCAAATTGGACAAGTACATTAACAATCTGCCCGTAAAACTTCAAGTTAAAATTTTGTTGCGATTCGTTTTCCCACTTGTCCGTTGCGATTCGTTTTTCCACTTGTCCGTTGCCATTCGTTTTCCCACTTGTCCGTTGCGATTCGTTTTTCCACTTGTCCGTTGCCAGTCGTTTTCCCACTTGTCCGTTGCAATTCGTTTTTCCACTTGTCCGTTGAGGTTTCACTTCTACTATGTGTCCCAGATCACATTTTTTTTATTTTTTATTATGTATGTTTCTTTTTATTTTCTGTGTGCGTGTTTGTCATATCTGTTTTATATACTGTATTACTGTCTTATTACATTTACTGTCACTTAGTTACTTTCTGTTGCTTGTTACATTTACTGTGGTAATGGGTCAAATATTAAATATTAATCAATGAGGCGAGGTCGGCACTGAAAATCAGCGCTGTGCTGGAGGAAACTCCAACACGGCATACAGCTGAGTTGCCGACCTCATTTGTAGGAAATGCGGTGTACAACATATCGAATTTAATCATAAAAATGCATGTATAAATATTTCTACATCCTTGTATTGTCGCTTTCCTAGCAAATAAATTATTTCTTTCTTTCTGGTATTTTCTTAAGTTTTCGCGACTAGTAGACATAATAAAACTATGTTTTAACGATTTCTGGGTGGGAGGTAATAGTAGATTGTGACACGAGAGGTAAAAGTGAACTATTTAGGCATGAGATGGTTTGGCGCACGAGCGTAGTGACTTATAGTTGGAGTTCCTAAATAGGCCTTTCACCTGAGGTTAACACTTTGCTTTTCATTTCGAATATGAGGAAAGTAAATAAAAACTGACTAGTTAAACAAACAACTACTTCTCTAATGAAATCAGGCGTTAAATCCATATTTAAATCTGTTGAACTCGTTTAATACGTCACATATGAAACGTCAAGTAAATTTCTTTTTTGTGGCATTCTACCGGTCAGTATCTTTTTGTCACTGACGATAATAAATATTTAGCTCAAATGTATGTAAATTAATAATAATGTAGTGAAAAGTATTTATAAGTATAAAATGATGTTACAAATTGTTGATATTGTTTTATTACAACTGATACCGCGATTTTACAGTAGCTGTGAAAACAGATGGGAGCTAAGTCACATGTATTATCATTGGTTCGTATAGTTTTTAAATTTTTTGACCGCAGGGAAAATCGTTTGCCGGGATGAAAAGTACTGTTTTCATCCCTGTGATCAGGCAACTCTAAGCGCACTTTCAGAATCTAAGGAATGAAAAATAAATTATGTTACCTCTCACTCATTTTAATATTATATCAAATTATTAGAGGAGATCAAATTGTTTCTACAACATCTTGAAGTTGGTGCCAAGCAAAGCATAAAAATTACCGTATATGGTATTGTTACAACAACAAAATATTGCAAGATGTACTAATTTTTTTATGCTTTACTTTGCACAGACTTCAAGATGTTGTAGAAAAAAAACCAAATAAATTACCGCTCTCAAAACTGTTAAAACGTAGTTTTATTAGAAAAAAATCGCTTTTGTTAGAAAATATTTATTTTAAATTCTGTTACTTCTGTACAAGGTTGGGGGAACATACAGTTGTACTTTCTCGATGAGACTTGCACAGTCAATTTTGGACTGAGCTATTTTACCAAGACACGTGTATCAGCGTGTTAGTACCAACGCTAATGTATGGCAGTGACAGTTGGGTATGACGGGAAAAGCATGAAAGTACGATAAATGAGAGCTTTGAGAAGTATATGTAAGTTTAATGCAAGTGATATGATTACGAAACATATCACTTGTGATGAGGGAACGTTGTGGATTGAAAGAGGATGTAGTGACACGAGTTGAAAAAGGAATGTAAAGAGGATGGATGGATGGCAAGTAGAATCACAGAACAAGTGTATGGCAGCAGTGTGCCAGTAGACCGCGACGTACTCACCATGATTAAACTGAAAATGTTTTTACTGAATAAATAAAAGGTAATTTTTAAAAGAGTTCCGGTTTTTGTTGAAGTGCCTACTGAACAGGGCTTGAAAACTTTATCAATTACCTTTAAAAATAAAGGTAATTATCGGTATTTTGGAGAAAGATACTTTTTTTTACCGTTACTTGGTAACTTTTAGAATATTAACGTTACAATATAACTGTAAAAATCGTATGTATATAATGTTATACGTATCAGTATTTTTTACGTTATTTCAAGCAACGTTGCCATTTTTAAGAATTGGCTTTATTACGAGTGCATGTTACCGAAACAATCGACAAACACAACTCCAAATATTACGCGCGCTCTTAGCACAGTGCTGTTTGACAATCATTGCGAGTGAAAGAGAGCGACGATGGTAACAAAACATAGTTATAACGGTAAAATTACCGATAAAATAGTATTAACGTTATATTTTTTACCGGTAAAATGGCTAGAAATAACGGTAAGTTTTATAACGATATTTATTTTTTACCGTTATCTGTAATTAGCATAAATAACGATACCACATTTTTATCGCTATTTCAAGCCCTGCTACTAAATATTAAAAATTAAAGATTGGAAGCATTTCATATGGAAAGTAGTATTAAACGAATGTCAAAATTCTAGATTTCTAATTAGCCTTTCTAAAGTCCAGTTCAAAACAATTTTGAGACGTTTAATAGTTATTTATGATACTAGTGCGGTGAGTTGGTTTTTACAAACGAGTAGACGAATGTGAGGGCTTACTATATTCCCGAGTTTGTAGAAACCAACAACCACACGTGTGTTTTACAACGTTTTTCAACACATTTGCGAGGTAACAGTACAACCTAACTAAACAATCAAACTAAAAAGCAAAAAATAAATATCTAACCGAGTTATTTCTACATCATGAATATATCAAAAAAAATATTTTTAAAATTTTTGCCTGTATGTCCGACTGTTTGGATGTTCCGGCTAATATTTGTGATGGCTGGACCGATTTTGACGCGACTTTCACTGGCAGCTGATGTTATAAAGAATATTTATTTTGGGTCAAAGCTAGTATTGTAAAAAATGGCGAACGTTTACACGACCACATCAGGCTATCGTCTATAAAGATTTAGTAAATCGAAAGTTGATTCTTAGAAATAAATATACTAAAACCGCGCTCATAACACGTTTTGCCTCGTGGATTCACAATTCACACCCATATGACATAGGGTTGCCAGCTTTTGGTATTTACAATAAAAATGAATCGTACAAATGTATGTATGCGCATAACTCGGGAACAACTTTACCGATCTTGATAACTTTTTTTGTAATAAAACTTCGTTTTATCGGTTTTAAGCGCGGTAATTTATTTACTTTATAGTATTTAGAGTATTAACAATACTCGTTGACACTTGACATCTTTGCCTTCCGTGATCACGGCCACTGGAAAGTGGCCGAAGCGTCGGAATAACAAAAATCAAATAAATTACCGCGCTTAAAACCGTTAACACTCAGTTTTATTATATATACAAGTCGCGAAAACTTAAGATTTTTTTGTGAGTGTTTGAGTGGGCTTATTATTATTATAATTTATTTATTTTATTGCATGAGTTCAGCAGACGGACAGACGACCCACTTGATAAAAAGCAGTTACAATCGCCTGTGGAGATTTGTAACACCGATGCTACAAATGTGCTGCCGCTCTCTAAAGGGAGACTGGAACCTGGCCAATAATGCTGTAACACAACTTAAGGTTTTTATGGCGGCATGCTCTAGACCAGGGGTGGTAGCCATCCTGACGAGCAAATGCCCTGCCACCTTGGCTGTGGGTCGTTTTGTCACCTCTTACACGACAGGCCACCCGGCCGCAGGAATTAGTCTTCTTTTTCCGTTCCTGCACGGAGAATAGTAGTAGTAGTAGTACTCTCATTCACCGCATGATACACAATTAGCTCAAGGCTAACCGTTTCACGCCGACATTCTGTGAGAGCGTGGTATCACACCGATCGAGCCGCCCCAAAGAGTTGTAATCAAGATAGTGATTCCACCACGGGTCTATCACGTAGGAAAACAGAGGCCTTACTCTCATACCGCCTTTCGTCCGATCAGCCCGAAAGAGTCAACGAAATTTTAGATAGAAGGAAGAAAGAACAAAAAATTCTTTAAAACTACATTAATAGAGTACATACTAGCTGCGCCCCGCGGTTTCACCCACGTGGTGATGAAAATCGTTATATTTTGGATATTTCACACTGTATCTTTATAAATTATTTTGTTGTGTAAGCTATATTATTGTAAATTTTCATCAAAATCCATTCAGTAGTTTTTGCGTGAAAGAGTAACAAACATACATCCATACATTTTTACAAACTTTCGCGTTTATAATATTAGTAGGATAACACAAAAATAAATGAAACACCAATGTATGTTTCGTTTATTTTTGTGTTTCCAATGAAAATTCACTTAAACATAAAAAACAAACAAAAAAGTTTTAAAATGACGAAAGGCGTTTGAGAGTAAATCCTCTGTTCCCGAGGGATAGAAAAGATGGCGTTGCAATTCACTAGCAAATACATCGTCATGACAACGACGAGAACGAAATTTCGTTGGCAGATTCTGGTCTAGTCTGTGCTTATATTACTTGCTAGTCCCGGCTTCGCACGGATGGTTTGCGGCAGATTTTTTATACCTTAATTTACATTACTAAAGTTTTAGTAGGGATCCCTAATTTTTTCTAGTAATAAGTATAGCCTATGTTACTCAGGGATAATAACGTACTTGCCAAAGTTCTGGCCTGGTTTATTGCCAGGTCGAGGTTCAGGCGATCAGGACGCGGGAAACCGCGACCATGATCGAAACTTGGTCGAGAGAGTTGGAAACTCCTGTGGCATGCATCGAGACGGTGGAGGCGGTGCACCCGCACCTGATGCGATGGCTCTCGCGGAAATGCGGGACCCTGACCTTCAGGATGACGCAGATACTTACCGGGCATGGGTGCTTCGATAAGTATCTGAATCATATCGCGGGCTTCTTGCCTTCCCCTCAGTGTCGCCAGTGTGGCGCATTAGACACTGCGTTTCATACACTGGTCGAGTGCGCAGCATGGGCACCGCAGAGATATGAACTCGAGACCCTCGTAGTTCCGATCGATTCGCTGTGTCCAATTTCTGCGAGGTGGTAATGTCTCAAAAGGAGGCCGCAGAACGGGAAAGAGAGAGAGGTGCGCATGGGTCTCGCGGGTACCGACGTCAGTTGGGGTCCCGGAGCCTAGGGAGCAGAGGAGTCTTCACCCCTGTTGACGAAGTGAGTTTGCCTTTCCCGGGGCATTCTCAAGCACTGATGCGCTAGGATCAGCGTAGGCGTAACTACGTTCTAAGTCTCACGCTCTTCCGGCCATAAGCGCGGGGCACATGGGAGGAGGGTGGTTTTAGTGGAGTATTGAGTAGTCGAGTCTCTGACTCTGACTCTGGTGCCCATTCGTGGTGTCACCTCTCGTCGCTTTGGTCTAATCCCTAGCAAAGGGCCCGGTAGTGTACGTAATGTATTTCCACCGCCGCAAAAAAAGAAAAAAAAGCATACGAATATTGAAATAATATTTAAAATCGATCCAGTAGTTTTTGAGTTTATTCGTTACAAACATACAATAATACAAATCTTTACTCATTTTGATGGATGGTTGTTACTCGATCACGCCATAACGGCTGAACGAATTTGGATGAAATTTGGCACAGAGATAGATCATAGTCTGCAATAGCACATGGGCTACTTTTTATGCCGGAAATATAGTTTGTAGTGGAACTGTAGTGGAACACTTACAAGCCAGTAGATGGCGCTGTGCAATAATTGAAATCGCAAACGATTCCCGACACCTACAAAGAGATCATACAAAGCAACAGTATTAGACGGACTTCTTTCTGCAAGGTATGACACAGGTAGCAAGAGCCTCGACGGAAGATTTTCATAGCATTCTTCACCTCACTTCTCCCACTTAGTCGGGGCATCCCCAAAGGTTCCTGTGGGATAACATTAACGCGGGTATATAATAAACATAAGTTAACGAGCTTTTCAAAGTTACGTTTTTTACTAGCCGAATGTCATTTATACGCATTGTGTTGACGCAACGATTTGTAGTCAACAGTTAAAACACTTGACATTAGAAAACTATAAACTGGCAACCTTGGTTTCGAGGTGACTGTGTCGTTAGTCGTTGTTCGCATATTTATGAGACGTCGCCAAGTTAATATCTGCCTTCTTAAAATGCATACATTCTAAATCGATTATCGCACGCAAAAATGTTCATTTTTAACCAACTTCCAATAGGAGGAGGTTCTCAATTCGAATGTGTTTTTGAAGTAAAACTTCTTTAGAATCGTTGTGACTTGAAATTTGATGAAACGAAAAAGCGACACTAAATAGAGATAAATCTATAGGACTAAGCCTGCGAGAGAATGAGATACGAGTTTTACATTCTGGAGCACAGATTAGAGAATCAATAAGACCGATGATTAAACATAGGTCCAATTTGGACCGAAATAAAACTGGTAATATTCTTTAGAGCAAAACAGTGAAAAATTGAAAGTGATACTTAAGAAGTTTATTTTGAATTATAATATGTTGACGGAAGTAGGCTAAATGTATTGTAAATTTTATTTATGTAAATACTCGTATTTACATAAATAAAATTTAGAGAAAAATTATTTGTGAGTATATTCTCTGAAGTTTCACTTCTACTGCGTGTGAACTGCACACATACACGCACACAATTTTTTTTTGTATGTTTGTAACGCGATTTATTCATCAATAGGTTTTTGTTCGAAAGAGTATACTCCTGAGATGCTCGTTTTGTCTCCAAGTCAGGATGATGAGTGGAGTGGAGGTACAAAGTTTTTGCTATACGTATATCGTAATATACAGATTTCTTTTTTTTCTTTATCAAAACAAAGAAAAAACATTTACAAGGGATTGATTTATACTTTAAGAAAACTGGGGTTTATAAATTATTAGTGTTAATGTTATTGATGTCAGCGCCCGAAGCATTTAACAATGTTTGTTTAGGTCAAATCTTGCAAGCTGAATTAGAACCAGAGGGCTTGCTCTCAAACGTCTTTCGTCGTTCATTTTGAATTTAGAACATTTTGTTTTTTTTTTATATAAAGTAAATTTTTCATGGTATGCTCCATTTATTTTTGTGTTATATAGACATATATTGAAGTTTTAAAGAAATCTCTGTTCTTTCTTTCTTCTATCCAAAATTTAGTTACTCTTTCGGGCTGATCGAACGAAAACGAACAGCGAAAGGCGTTTGTGAGTAAGCCCTTAGACTTGCGATTTTGCAATTGTGCCTGCTTGTTCAGCCCTGGGGGCCTCGAGCGATTTTGGACAATCGCTTAGTGGCAGTGACACGTGTCTTGATATACTGGTTGTGTAAGACATAGCATAAAGTTCCACTTTATTTTGACACCTGTCATCGTCGTAATGAAACGTAATCTGCGAAAAAGGCCGCTGTACGTGCCCTGGTGAGAATACACACAGACACATAATATACACAGAGAATACACGAAAATAAAAAAAAATAAATATGCAAGTTTTAAACTATATTAATGTACGCTGTGGTTTTAAAATAATCGCTCTTGCATTACCATTATCATCACATTTTTTTAATTGAAATTTATTTATTCGCCGGAAACATGGAAATACAAGATGTTAAAAAACTAAATAGATAGTATATGCTTCGCTTAGTGAAGACACATAAATTACTTTTTTTTAATATGTCTAAAATTATTACTTGGTATGATAAAATATTTCAAGATATAAATTGACATGTTTTACTTACAACTAAACTGAATTACACAAATCTAAATAATAAACTTACGAATGTTTCACACAAATTTGATTTTTATTTCATGTACATTTCTATATAAAAAATGTATTCATGTGGAAAAAATAATTCATGTATAAATTTTGTGGGAATCAAAATGATTTCGTAGAATACAAAGTCGTATAGTCGGGGATACATCGTCCATCTAGCAAATCGTCTAGCAAAAGCTACTGATTACTATCAAGCTAATTTTCCGTACATTTTGTAGGACAAATATTTTTTCGAATAATTATAATAATCTTGGGATTTAAAAAAAAAGACCCAATTCATGAATCATCAAATCGACATATTTCATCCCTGCTACTCCTGTTAGCTACCACAATCGAAAATATTTGTAATAGAAAAAGTTGGGCGTCTCTACAAAATGAAGCTACACACGGAAAATTAGCTTCTGTATCCCGGACTATTAAGTGAATCCTTCAAAAATGTGTTAATGCGCGAGCGAGATAGATGATAATTTATTTTAACGGTACTGGCAGTATCGCTGTCGTATTTTTAAATTTTTAATTTATTTATTTTTAGTACTTAATAGCGGCTTGAGATTTTTTACCTTGAAACTTGTGAACATGCTTATTGGAGACATAAATTGCAAGCCATATCTAAATATATATATATATATTTTACCAACCAGTTTTCATGCTTATTCATCATACAATTTCCTTGTTCGCAGGCGAAGTGAACAACGGCTACGTGACTGACGCGACATCTGTATCTGGATCGCGGAAATCTTTAGCCCTTCAACCAGTACTGATAATGCATCCCCACGCTCCTATGGACATGGATACTTACTCCCATTACTCTGGTAGAACTGCGAGGTCCAAACACGGTCTTTACGCGAACACTATGCACAATTATCAGTTATAATTCATTACAAAATTTCAAATTATGTGTTATCTATATTGTCTTGGTTTTAGTTCATACCATTTCTCAATAGATAGACCCAAGTTTTTTTGAATTAGTAATCATGATTTTCAAAAGATGGCAGTGTGATTTGATTTTAGTTCATACGTTTCTCAATAGATGGTAGTGTTGTACAAGGCAGCAATGTAAATTTTCTTTGTATATAAAATAATGTATAACCTCTCATATTACTTTACCTATCTTCTACCTTTCCAATAGATATTTAACAATCTTTCTAGATAATTTCAATTTTAACATATTGTCAAATAACCAATATTTGAAAAGTGTAATTTAATTGGTTATATTTTATCACCACAAGATGGCGTTGTGTAAATTCTATATATATTTTAGAGTGGTTACTTCTATATAATATATTTCTTTTAAAGTGGTCGGTTATAACTTTACTGCTAAATTTAGAATTCCCGCCAATTACTTCAAAATCGACTCGTTGCCAAATTAATAATATCTCAGATACTGAATTGAAATTGGTTTTACTATAATACAACTAGATGGCGTTGTATAAAATCTTGTTCTCAAATTATAATAATAAATTAAAGTACTACTGTAAATAGTTTGTAAGTATTTCTAAGTAGTTTTAATCGATAATGTACAATGAATTATGTGTTTAAGCTTGCCGTCCTTGAAATTTCATGTGAAGTAACTGAAATTGGTGCCTAAATTGTTGTTATAAAATATTATTTGGCGATTAAAATGTCACAAAGATGAAAATGTACTTATAGCTTTGTAAAAAGCGTTGATCTGTTGTATTTTTAATATTAATAAAGTAAGTGATTAATTTTGTACAAATATTGGTTTTATTTTACTCATGATTTTATAGTATTGTGGCGCTATTAATGCCAATATTATAAGCAAGCACGCAAGCGCGAAGCTAATATTAATCTGTGTAGCATACAAAACAGTGCGCGACGTTTTATGACAGCGCGGGTTCAACGTTCCCGCCACATGCTCTTGGCACGAAAACACTATCAAAAACGGTCAAAAACCGAACGGTAGTTCGGGACAGTTCGACACACGCCTTGAACGCGGCCACACGAAATTCGTGGTCGTGTATAACTCTGTTCTCGCGCATGCTGTTTGCCCTCATATAAGGAAAAAATCCTTCTGATTGTCTTTGTAAACTAACATATAGTGTGTGTGTATTAAAAGTGTACGATACGAAGTTATCTTTTATTCCCCGTACACCGCTCAACGGATAAAACAACCGACAACCATCCATCCACAGTGTGGTGGTGCTGAGAGGGTGTGAATTCCACACACCCTCAGTATCTAATTGAAAATTTACTGGTGGGTGATAGAGCTATAAAAAAGAACGATTTTACACAATTCATAATTTCTCGCGGTGTACGTACGTGCGCAGCAAACCAATTTTAATACACGCGACAGTGTACGAATCGTGTAAGCGAAACAAAACTAATAATTCATAGCAAGCAAACCTCTGCTTTTTAGCTTTGGGATAAAGTTTTATATAGGTAATTTACACGCCGGAAACTGATCCGCCTTATCTACGCTAACGAAAACTGCCGATTGGTATACTGTACTATGAATGATGTCAATTATTTTCCTTCCATTACAGTATTCACTGACATTGAATGATTCAAATTTAAGTTTATAGGGTTCACTTTGATGATTCATCTTAATTGAAAGACAGAATGAAACGTCTAATTTTATCATTTTATTATCCATAAACTGGTTTCCGTGAAACCATAATTTTCTATGCAGCTTTCTGGTGGTAACTTATATTTTGCCAATAAGTCTATATGTGTTCTCCTTTGTTCTGTTAAGCCATGTCTTCCTGGATCTCCTATTAATATCTGAAAGGTGTTTTATAAAATTAATATAATAATAATCGGTAGATAAATACACACATTGCATATCCCCAAGCTAAGCAAGTTATACTTGTGTTATGTGTAATATAAAACCAACCACTCTAAGTTTGTCTACAAAATTTACCAAACCAAGAATTGAATCCCGGGACTTATGCATTCCTGTAAGATAGGTGTGCAAAGACTCCGACCATCTAACTAAAAAAGCTGTTGGTTTTGCACTTTAGGCTTGTAGGTCAAATATAAGGAAGAATATTTATCTTCTATCTACATCTGTCTATACTCTATAGTATAACGGTCTTATTCATATTGAGTTAGAGTAAGTTTGAAAGCTTTCTTAAGAACCATAAAGAAGCCTGCCAACTTACTCTTGTGGAGATTCTAGACACCTCCGGGTCGTCAGTTTTGGATAAAAAATAATCCAGGGCACACGGATAGTGAATACTTGTTAATTCTCACAGGCTTCTGCCGGTTATAGATTAATGTGTTTTTTGTGACGTTCTCGTCACAAAAAACACATTAATCTATAATAATAGGTATTAATCGTTTACAATAGTTTTGGCGGGAAGAAAGTTCTTTTATAGAAGTCATAATGTGACAGCATTGTTTTTTCTTTTTGGTTAGTAATGTGACGCGCAACTAGTGCTGTGCACATAGTGCCGCCACACTCTGACTCAATCTGAATAAGACCGTAAATCTAGAGAGATAACGAGTTTGCATAGTTCGCAGCACATATCTTGAGCGGTATACTTTGAGCGTAGGCAATGTGATGCTATTTATCGACAAATCAAAACTATTATAGTCAAGGCGGGTATGTCCGTCAGTGGAAAAACTCTGTACATCAGTTCTCTCGTTATTTCCGTGTTTGAATAGGTACAACAATAACAAATTGGTCAGTAAAGTTGACGTTAAATTTCGTTTAATAAAGGTAAAAAATGAGAGGTATACTTACCCCACTGACGGACTTGCCCACCTTGACTATATAATTTTGTACTTCTACAAGACTGACACTACTAAGAGTACTTCTACAAGAAATTCTACCAGACTTCTACGGGGAGGAGGGGCAAACCGGGGCCCATGTATATGCGTAGGTTAAAAACCACAGACGCACGCGTGTCCATCAGTGGGCTCTGATGGCTGAAACGATGATGATGATTAAGGTAAAAATATAGGTGAGCGGGGCCGGTGGTTTTCAGTTTTTGCCCATCTCGAAAAAATTCAAGATCCGCGGCTGCAAATGATTGGGAGAACGTGAAAGAACAGAGAGAGCAAAAGATCATTCATACAGTTCACGTCAAAACTATAGGCGGAAGAGTGCATCTTACGAAACAAGTCCCGGGGCAAAAAAATGTAACTAATTATAATAGATCAGCTCAGTCATGTAGTTATGATGTTTTTATGAAGTGTTGTAATGTAAATATCACATTATATGTATTATTATTCTATTTATTAATACTATTAAAACGGAATCTTTGTAAAATTATTTTTGTCTGGTAAAAAGGCCTTATTTCAATATTTGTCATTTTCTTTCTAAAGTTAATTAATCTATGTTATGTTTATACAGTGTATTTATTGCCTATGGTTTTACGTTATCAAAGCAGATCAACTGAGTTTTTGGCGAGAACTGAAAGGAGAGGTGTGCTGTGCAGTTTTATCTTCTAAAAATGTGTAAAATTACTCTAAAATGAACAATAGTTGTAGGATATTGATAGTTTTTGATCAGTAATTATGTGTTTTTGTGAGAAATGTGAACTGTATAGCCAAATGTGGCCTTTCGAGTTTTCACAAGAACTCCGTTGAATGTCGTCGATTGTAACCTACAATACAACTGCGCCTGCCTTAAAGGTCTAGATGACAAGCCATAAAGATAAAAAAAGCAGACCAATTAAACATGTCATACGAAAAATAGGTTTTTTATTATAATTAAACTAAAGTAAATAAACAAATCTCGTTTTAAAACACAAAGAATCAGCATATACACGCCATAATTTTATATTTTTAACATTTCGTTGCTCGACTATAGCATCAAGTCTCTAGGACTTCGTGGTCGTGACACAGTCTATATCTATACCTCAATTAATTCAAGAAACTAGAATCTACGTATATAACTATAATTGCTTACCGTTTTTCCATTGCTCCTTAATTCGATCAACCACTTAAACAATTCACAAGCAAACTCTTCATTATAAAACATATCGCCAATTAATATTGTGTCGAATTCGTCACAGTCTGTACCGATCAAGTTCTTTGTATTCGTCTCAAGTTCGATATTATTTAATTTGGCATTGATTTGTGTAACAGTAGTTGCATCTAAAATATACTTTAATTTCGTTAACTTGATAACAGGGGATGTAGCTCAGTGGTAGAGCGTTCGCTTTGCATGTGAAAGGCCCCGGGTTCGATCCCCGGCATCTCCAGTTTTTTTTTCAATGTACTTTAATTGTTTTAATAAATATATGCTATAATTGTTCACCATTATTACCTACTAATTTAACAATAATTATAAAATTTATTAAATTTTCGTATTGTCTCTCAATACGAAATTGATGTCAAACCCAAATTACATTTTTACATGCATGCGAAATTATCCTTATTAGTTTGGACAGTAATTTTCCAGTTAAGTGAAAAGTGGTCGATAAAGTCCCAATCATGAAAAGTACTTATTCGAAAGTTAACTATAATTGTCTAATATAAACCTAAATTAGTCGTTACTAGATTTTATAACTTAATTTTAAATAGTATAAATATAGTTTTATTTAATTTATAATAGTCTTTTAACAGATAGTGTACAATAGAAATAATTATTAAAAATTGTTCAAAAAATTAGTCTAGTCAATTTTCATTTAATTGTAGTATTTAAATAGTACTTTAGAGTCAGATAAAAATAGGATAATTCCTTAAACCACAATATGCGATAATCCCTGTGGGATGTTGAATTTTTATGTGTGAAAGCATGCTTCATTAATTAAAGCCTTCATAACACTGCTTGAGACTTTTATTTATTACTAATCATATATTATTACAATTGCACACACCCATTATTGCCATTACTAATTACACATATCAACAACAAGACGGAGTGACAGTGCAGCCCTCTATGCATAGACTTATTGGACTGATATTCTAATATGACAAACTAGTTTTCACATCTCGCATGTCACATCGGACTGATATTCTAACATGGGATACATAATTAAAATGTACGTAGATATGGCCCTGGGAAAACAGTTATATGTAATATAATCTTTAAGACCATGGAGAACATATTGTTAGTAATTTTAGTAACAAATAAATTTTTAGTCTTTACAAGAGGAAATTAAGAACCTTTTCTTACATGTATCGATGTCGTTTGCAAGAATTCTTTTGGCCCCCATTTTGGCAGCCGCAATAGCACCCGCGCCGCAGCCACACCCAATGTCTAAGACGCTTCTGTATTTCACTAGTTTCTCATTATCCATAATATATCTGAAATAGGTATTCAAACTTTACGATGATGATTAAAAGTTTATCGTTAGTACTGAATAGGAATTTAAGTAACCATGGAAAGTAGTCAAAGTATAATTAACAACGCCATCTAATGGTATAATTTAACATTTGATTGTTCATACTATTGCACGTTAGAGAGCGTTAGTTATGTTGGATAAAAATCTGATTCAAAAAGGAAATTTATTCGTATTGTGTTCAAAATCCGTTGTTTAAAATATAATTGCTGAAAATAAATAAATGTCATTACAATAAATAACAGTAATGTTACTTATAAATTTCGTAAGCAAAATCTATCGAATTAAAACTAAAAATATGGACTTGTTCTATAATTGCTGTAAGTTCTAACTACTGGACAAAAGATGGCAATAGTAATAAAACAAATAACATACAATTAGCACTACTGTACTGTTAATAATTGAGAGTATTGAGCACGCTATGTCGGATTTTGAGCCAATGACGGCAAACACCCGGAAAAATGTTGCATAAAACTGTCTAATTAGAAGACAATATGCCGTTTGTTGGTAACAAAGCGCGATTTACAATACCTAGAAGCAATTCCGAAATTTTAATTCTAGGAAACGCGTCACAAGTAAACGCTGTGTACAATTATCAGTCTTACAGCTAAGTGGCATAAATTTACAAATATTCAACTAATTAGAATTTAACGAGAAATATTGTTATATTTTACGTTGTAAAACCCAGATGAAATAATAAGTAAATAATTATTTTATTTTTATAACATAATATTATTAATAACATGTTACAAAAAAAAATGGTTTTGTTTTTAATATTTGTTTTGCAATGTGAATAAGACTTCGTTTAGATGTCTGTTAGTATTCGACGTTCTCAACCCTGGGAAAAGTTTCTTCTTTCATGTAATCATGAACTACTACGTTTTATTTAATTTAACGGCGAAGCTTGTAAACAGGGAGTGGGAGCAATTATGCTATTTGCGAAGTCATAAAAGATATTCAAAGTCCGATTCCATTGCCATAGTGTTAGAAGTTCGTATTCTACTAAATCAACAATATCTTCACGATATCGTCGCGGAGGAGTAATAGTGAAAAACTTAGATCATTGGTTGAATGGTCTAAGGTGAAAAAGAATGATACTACCATTAGCAAAAATGGCGTCAAGCGAAATATATACTGAAAAGCTATTAACATTTTAAACATTTCTTTCGAGAGTTTTCGCTTATTAACAGTTACAGGCACGCCATTGGAATTAACAGAACACCGAAATCAGGTAAACGTACGTTTGAGACGAAAGTGTCCTGTGATTTTAAGTCGATAGTAAAACAACGATAAAGAGTAGTATTTAAGTTACCATTGATTTAAATTCACTTCACGAATGTTAATAAAAACATACATGTTTGTCTTACTTATAATTTGGTGGAGGTTGCAATTTAAAATAAGTGCAGTGTCAGCTCTTCTTGACACAGCATAATGCTGAGTTGTCGACCTCATTGCCGTGAATATTTTGTTTTTTATTTTTTTATTGCTGAAGCGGAACGTGGTTACCGTCGCCTAAGGGCATTAGGAATACCAGAGGTCCTGCCAATGTGCTGCCGGCCTTGAAGGAGAAACTGGAACCTGGTCACTAATGCCGGAACACAACTCAAAGTTGTTATGGCGGCATACTCTAGAGCAGGGGTGATAGCCATCCAGTCGGTCAAATACCCTACCTCCTGGCAAAATTGTACATTATTAAACTTTTTTATTTTTAATATTTTGTGTTTTATAAAATACTTAGTCTTTATGTTTCACGTGTGAATCCTGTTAGATTTACGGCCTTGAGTTGTGTTCCGGCCACTTCCGGCATTGGTGACCAGGTTCCAGTCTCCCTTAAGAGAACAGCAGCGCATTTGTGGCAGCTTTGGTGTTGCAAATGTCCATAGGCGATGGTAACCGCTTTCCATCAGGTGGGCCGTCTGTCTGTCTGTTGAACTCATGCAATAAAAAAAAATCACTAAAAGCGGCTTTAGTAGACAAAACGCATAATTTCATATTTCAAAAGAAATCAAAACATACATAAGTAGAAAGTATGTATCATTTTTTTTCTATCTAAAAAGCCGCAAATCTTCAGTTCGCAGAAAATCTTAAGCACAACAAATTTTCCCCTATTAAAATCTAATTATGCCAGCTTATTCCGAACTTGTTTACCTAAAGAGCTACTTCGTGGAATTTACCATTCATCCATTTCTCGGAAGGGGGTGGGCAATGGGAGGATGGGGGCAGTCTGGGGTAGGAGTTGAGTTTCCACGAACTCGCTCTGATCCGATTGTAGCGTCGGAACGGGGGTGTATTTCTAGGAAATGTTTTTCTAACGAGAAAAGCGAATAACAGACTTGCAATGTGTTATTTTCCTTAAGTATGTGACCACAACTTTGACGTCGTAATTTTTGAAATAATAGCTGGCTTCCGACTCCTCGGGATCTCATACGCTCACCTAATAAGGGCGATGGCGTGAGGTCGCAAAACTCACAAAGCTGACAGGCCACCAGAAGCCACAGATGGCCACCTAAAGCCCGTGAAGGCCAACGAGAGCTGCTGCGAAGCCATCGCCATACGGAAAAGACTGCGGCAGCTCCAAACCTAGTTGCAGGTGGGTAGTTGCCCACTGCATTGCAGCCCGGGTAAATAGGTAAAACCTTGCGGCCCCCACCTCCTCGTTATATATAAAGAGAAAGAAGACCCTGGAGAAAGAAATAATAGAGCTAGCTGTTAAGAAAAACATGCGTGACGATGATATGTAAATATTTTTGTAAATTAAAATTCTTGTCAATAAATGACCTTCTCGATAGTGTTGATAATATTATAATTTAATGTTGGTTTAGTTTTTGCTTTGTTTTTAAAATATTGTTACGAGTGCGGGACTCGAATTAAAATGCCGTTTGGAATTACTATAGAATTTATTTGAACTATACAAACACGCATAACATAGGTACAAATATAACCGGACGCAATAAGTCCAAATGTAATGCACACAATTAAATAACACGCGCAAAGTCCGTCACTATATCGCTTATCGAATGTACACGTCTTGCTTTGATCGTGGTTCTCGCCAGACTGGATCTTCCAAGAACTATACCTGGCTAACGACCATCATAAAGGATTACAATACACAATAGGCGGCTTTTCTAATTACAAATTTTAAACACAAAGTAAACAAAAGAGGTCCAAATGCGGGCAGGTAATAAAAGTGTAATAAACTGTGTTTTATGGCCGGCAGGTGTGCATTCACTTTTGCCGGCGTGCTTCGTGGAATTTTGGCTATTTTATAACAATATAAACACTTTTTACAAAGATATATAAATAATTAAATATATATTAAAATATCATTTGGTATTGTACAGAATTTTCATAAAAAATGTTCATAAAATGAAAACTACTGGGCCAAACTATATTAAACTTTTAGGGGACCAAATGGCAATTTGTTATTTTATTGTTTAATATTTTTATTTTATTGTTATTATTATTCTTTTAATTTTACAAGTATGAATTATAATTATATTATTAAGGTGTCGTGCGAATTTAATCATATTACTTAATGTCATTTAAGAACAATTCTACATATATGACGATAACAAAGTATTTTTAAATTATCATTAAATTCATGTTTGTTTTAATAGATTAATATGACTAAATAAACCTAAAAGTACACTATTAGATACTATTAGGCATGTTGGACTTGTGAGTTTTATAGATCACGCTTCTTATGGGCGTTTATTAATCATTTATAAATGTTTATAATGTGTTTCTCCTATGGTGAATAAAGATTCACGTGCAAGGAAGCCCTTGGCCCTAGTCAAGGTCGTTCGACGACCCTCCGCTAGACCCTCGTGTTCTCTAGAGCTGACTCATTTGTGTTTATTTATTATATTAGGTATATGGATTATTTAATGTGATAAATTGATCGGTTTCTATATACCACTGACCGTTCATTTACCTTAATACCAGTTAAACTTTCACATAAGCTCCATACAAATAATGTCAAAAATCAACCGATGGTAAAGGAAGTGAATAAATAGTAAGATCTAGGAACTGACCAGAATTTGACAATAATACTGAATAAGGTGTTGTGGGGTAACTTCGAAAAAGGCTATATTCCCAGTAGAAAAAAAAACAGTAAATTGCTACTACATCGGGTAACATTTTTTGCTGTAATCAAATTAATATTCCCCTTATATCTTATAGTATAGCTACCACTTTGGTTTTAGTTATGCCAGACACTTAGATCATATAGACATGTTATATGTCAATGGCCAGACACATTGTAATGTGTTTCAAGTTTTAAATAATAAAACGTCAAAAAGCTTAAAAGAAATGAACTGTCGCACCATCTAGTTATGGAAGCATTCTAGGTATGTAATGTATTATTGTAGTTTTCAGATTTACGCTTTAAATCGCTAACTTGTTAAATTAATTTTAAACTAAAAATCCTGTGGTTTCCCAAATATCCATCAAATCAACAGTATCTCTGTGATGAAAAAAAGTTTGAAAGTGTGATAAAAATGATAAAATTCTATCGTATTATCCGTTTGCTTTGAAAAATTCCGATGACTCATCTAGATCGCGTTCCAGGATGACTCAAGTATATCTATCTTGTTTCTTTATACGAAAACAGTTTTCTGGTTGTCTCTTTCTAAAGGGATTTATTGTTTATCTCTTTTTGCTTTATCAATATTACGATAGCGCTGTTTCTTTCTAAATAGGGCTTTCTTTACGCACATATCTATAGTCAAAACTTAAATAGAAATGGTTTCTAATAGAGATGCGGAAACGTTACAATACATTCTAACATTATACACATAAAAGTAGGTTACTTACTGTGACATATCTTATACTAATATATAAAGCTGAAGTTTGTTTTTATGTTTGTTCGTTTGATTGATTGAACGCGCTAATCTCAGGAACCACAGGTCCGGTTTGAAAAATTCTTTCAGTGTTAGATAGCCCATTCATCGAGGAAGGCTATAGGCTATATATCATCACGCTAAGACCAATAGTAGCGGAGCACCAATGAAGAATTTTCCAAAATCGGGGGTTTTGAAAACAAATTCCACGCGGACGACGTCGCGGGTACAAGTTGTTATCAAGAAACATTGTGAAGTGCAACACAGGTCACAGGTTCGTTGCTTTTCAGTCTGATTGTGTTTGTGACTGTGTGGCACTTACTGAAATAGTTGTTTTATTAGACTCCCCCATACTTGGACACAACACTTATAATAAATAATAATAACAGCCCATAAATGTCCCACTGCTGGGTTCGGGCCGACCACTACAGGGGAACAGACAGTATACCCACCACGCTTGTCTAAGGCGGCTTGGTAGGCTTGACATCCATCGACTCGATCTCGATGTGCAGGTTGCATGGTGTTTTCCTTCACCGTTATTAGCACGTGGTAATTGTAACAATATGCACATTAGGTCAGAAAAATGCTTAAGTGGTGCATGCGTTCAGGCCGGGATCGAACCCGCGCCCTTTGAGTTTGGGACGCGTGCGCTAGCCATTACACTACCACAACTTACACCGCTACACGACTTACCATGACAAAACACTAACCCAAAATAGTTTAGAGAAGGGGAACGTGCAGTCTAGAGGAATTGAATCCTTATAATATAAGTATACGAGTTACGTTATGTTTATTAAGATTACATTACCACTATTGTGTGTTTTTAACTATTAACAATCACAAAATACACGGTAAAACCCAATCCAATTATTTAAGAATTTCTCAGTAAATACAAAATAAATATTCATATTTCAACAAGTCTATGAATACGCGAATGAACCCAAATCAGTATGACTCATACTCATGTTACCTTATTAAAAGCGAAACACACTTTATGCCTTTTAAAATAAAGTCTATATTCGTTAGTAAGTATTAAATCTGTATCGTTATAGGTTATTAATCTATAACGCTTATACATATAAAAATCGAAAATCAATCTTAATGCGTATGGATAAGGCTTATAAAAATAGACGTAATATATGACTTAAGACTTTTTCGAATGAGTAACATTTTAAAATTTCTCCGAATCGAATTCAGATATCACAAAACGGCCTAAGTGTTAAAGCGATTATATCAAAATAAACATTATCGTAAGCGAATAAGGTTGGAATTTATTAAAAAACTAGTTTTGATAATATTGGACAATGTTTACATTTAAAATTTCATTGATGAATTAGAAGTTTCATAATTTCTCGGGTTTTTTGAGATTGAATTCTTGCTACAGTATTTTTCTCTTATCTTATACAGTGATTGATAACAAGGCTACAGTTCGCCACAGAGTCTGTCAAATATTTATTTGGCTGATATTTGACTAGAACCTACATGTGCGAGTGACTCCTTGACATGGTACCGTCACCATTCTGTGCCCAAGGACTAGTTAGAGGTTACTGCGTAATCAGACGACGATCTCGAAGCTAAAAGTTCTATGCTTTAGTTTTAATGATGTATGACGTTTGTTTTATTTTTCTAAAAAACAGGAGAAATATGGTTTAGACAGCCAACTGCAAAAAATCCTTTGCTCTCTTTGTTATGTTGTCGTGTATTTTTTTTTAACAAAGCAAAGGACACATACGGTAACATCCATCCTATAGTCGCCATACCCTTTTAATGTTTGAAATTAACAAATAAAAGAAACTAAAATAAAATAACATATAATTTATTAAAAGTTTTTATTTTCAAATTGTTTGTAACTTTTACAAAAGCTTAGATCATATAAACGTCTAGATAGCGCATCAATTGCACAAAAACGGCCCAAAAAAAGTGCACCAAATTTGGTGCTCTCGCTCCCCACGCCTGTTAGTGTCGTTTCGACTACTTTACAGGTTAGAGCTCTCAAAAAAAAACATTATGCCGTCCTGCGTTATTAAAATGTGTCGGAACTATTTAAAAAGAGGAAATGATAAGGATAACATGTCATTTCATCGAACACTTAACACATTTCTCATGATTTCTTTGTAAAAACATGAAATTTAATTTCGATATTTCAAAGGTTATCGAGTTGATTGATGTTGTCAGGTGAAAAGTGCGAATTATTTTCCAAAATTTGGGGAGTCTTGTTACGATTATTTAATGAAATATGAATAATAAAAAATCTATAGAAAACAGAGTTACATTTACGGAAATAAGTATATGAAGGGTTTAATGCTTGCAATATACCATAAACCGCTCACCGGAACGTATCAGTGTCGCGTGTGACATATGACATTAGTGACATTGGCGCCACCAACCTAACTATTAAAAAAACCTTCAAATTCGAGTACGGAGCGAGCGGTGAGTTTTCAAATAATTTTATTGCAAGCCTGTTTTATTATAATATTTACGTGCCAATTCGCACATTTTGATCTATTCGAGCCAGGATAACCCAGTTATATAATCAATTCTTAAAGTTAAAACCAAAATAAAGTGTTTTGTGAAAAATTAAAATAGCTTCATCTTATCGACCTATTATGTGGGTAGGTAATTTTCTTAAATTGTAAATTTATATTGAAATTAATTGTCTAATATATTAAATATCATTCTAAATAGTGAGTTTTTTGTGTATTTCATTGATTTGTAGTATAAATAGTTGTTATCTTTGTTAAATTACGACCGTCATTTTGTGTTCATTGTTCAAACAAGTGTTGTATTGCAACATTGTACTAAAGAATTTCGTGTAATTTATGCATTTGAAATATTGTATATCGAAGTAACTATATTTGGTGTTTACGAGCTTCACACGAATATCATCATCTGTTAATCCCGGTTGTGTCTTACAGTTACTTAGTCCCATTTTAGTACTTAATCAAAATGATGGACGACGTACAATATGAGGACCTATTACAGCCATTTATAACGATGAAAGAAATGTGTTTTGTTCGCACTCAACGTTTACATGAAATGTCTAAAGCGGTTCAAAATAATTCATCTTTAGAAGTCGAATTTTCTGCTAGGGTTCAAGACTTGGGTAATCTCCGTACAGAATTCGATAGATGTGCTGCAGAGATAAATTCTATATCGCGAAAATATAAAAGAAATTTGTGCCATCTTACAAAGACGTCGAGTCTTTTGATGAGTTATATTATTCGATAAAAAGTGTTGTGAATACGTTGAAACTTAACGAAAGTTTAAATAAAACGGGAAACGAACATAGTGAACAAAATGGTGGAAATAAACGGCGGGTTAAATTACCGGAAATTCAACTATTTAAATTCGACGGTAAAGTAGAAAACTGGACTACTTTTCGTGATACATTTAAAAGTCTTATACATGATAATTTTAGCATTAGCGATATCGAGAAATATTACTACTTACTGTCATGTGTTAGCGGGCCAGCGCTATCCATAGTGAGGTCGATGCCAGTGAACGCGGATAATTACGCGATAGTGTGGAGCGCGCTTATGAAGCGTTACGAGAATAAGCGCGCGCTAGCTACTGCTTATTTAGATAAGTTGTTTAACTTCAAACCGATTGTTTGTGAGTCGGCTTCAATTTAAATATATTTTTAAATACTTTTCAAGAAAATATCAAGGCTCTAGAAATTCTTGACATACCCGACATGTCAAGTTTTATATTATTTTATATTTCATTGCGTAATCTCGACCCGGTCACTAGGCGAGCATTTGAACAATCCGTGCCTCCGGGAAACTTACCAACAATAACGGAATTATTAGCATTTGTTGAGAGACAGGCGCGCGTAATTGAGATGGCGGAGTGTAAGACACTGTCAGGTAAAACATTAGGACCAGTCAAGCAAGCCCCTTCCAAATCGCCCCCTCTCGCGATGTCAAGATATTCTGAAAATAACAAAACTCACCCTCACAAACTCACGTTCACCTCGGCTGTGGCCAATATAAAAAAGAGTGATTCAAAACTGTCATGTTTATATTGTCAAAAGCCACATTCGATATATAGATGCACCGACTACAACGATCTTACACCTGAGTTACGCACTGCTAAAGTCAAAGAGCTCAGTCTGTGTGAGAATTGTTTGCGTGACAATCACACCACAGAAAATTGTACGTCCAAATTCAGTTGTACGGTCTGCAAAAAAAGGCATCATATTACTCTCCACACAGATTCGACTAAGTCCAAGGAGAGTGTAGTAGCACTCACATGCTCCACTGAGCAAACAGTTTTGCTGGGCACCGCGGTCGTCCACGTCGCAGATGTTTGGGGTCAATACCACACCGTACGTGCACTTATCGACAGTGGCGCTATGTCCAGTTATGTAACTAAAAAATGTGCAGCAAAGCTAAGTTTATCACGTCGCAATTGTGAATTCGAACCCATTGGCCTAGGTGGTAATCGAGTTCAACATTTTGGTATAACCACCTGTACGTTAAAACCACGTAACAGCAATTCACCAGTATTGACAACTGATGCTGTGATCGTATCTGACATTGCTGGCGATTTACCAACAATGTCTTTACCACACAAGATATTCCAGGAATATCAAAATCTTGTGTTGGCTGATCCTTTGTTTCATACACCGGCACCCATTGAATTACTTATAGCTGGTGACCTGTTTCCATTCATTTACAGCGGCAAGAAAGTAATGCCTGTTCAAATGGGGATGCCGGTCGCTTTTGAATCTATATTTGGCTACGTTATAACAGGCCCAGTAGGTTTAGGCCAGCTAGTACAAAGGAATGCTGCAATGGCGACCGCTAGCAGCAGTACGACAGATCAAGGCTTTTGTGGTTTGAGCAGTAACGTAAGTCTTGATCGAGTTATGGAGACGTTCTGGGATATTGAGAACATACCGTCAGAAAAGTCTTTAAAACCGGACGATATATTGGCAGAAGAGCAGTTTGCGACTGATCATAGCCGGGATGAAAGTGGAAGGTATATTGTCAAGTACCCGTTTAGGGCAGACCACGCTCTCGGTGATTCTCGACAGATAGCCATACGTAGGTTGATCAATTTAGAGAAGAGACTTGATAAAGACCCTCTGCTCAAAGCTGAATACAAAAAGTTTATGTCGGAGTATGAAGCACTGGGTCACATGACCCGCTTAGGAAATATACAAAATGTCGAATCAAAATATTTGATTCCACATTTTTGTATTTTGAAACCAGCAAGTACCACCACAAAATTGCGGACTGTATTTGATGCATCGTGCAAAACAACAAATCAAAAATCTTTAAATGATGTTGTTTTACCCGGTCCAAAACTTCAGGCAGATATTAATAAAATATTAATTAATTTTCGTTTACATGATATTTGTCTATCTGCAGACATTTGCAAAATGTATCGACAGGTACTAATTCATAAGGAGCAGCGTCCATATCAACACATATTGTGGAGATTCAACAGATCAACCTATTCAGGTTTACGAGCTCAACACAGTAACTTACGGTGTAGCCAGCAGCCCCTACTTGGCAATTAAGGTTTGCACACTTTAGCAGACACCGAAGCATGTAACTATCCATTGGCTGCTCGGGTCTTAAAATCTGGATTTTCATGGATGACTTGTTATGGTCGGAGCCAAATATAGAGGATGCTCTACGACTGCAGACAGATCTTCGCATTCTATTGGAGAAAGCTGGCTTCGTATTAAGGAAGTGGGCTAGTAACCATGGCTCGGTTCTCGCAGCAGTGCCAGAGTTTCATCGGGAGACTCCAGTTGAGTTCGACAACGATCAAGTGTCTCTCAAGGTTCTGGGTCTCCAGTGGCAACCTCGTACAGACTGTTCTCTTTTAGCACAGTACCCGTGGGAGGAGAAGTCACAAAAAGAAACATTTTGTCACAAATCGGTCGCCAGTTCGACCCCCTTGGTTTTGTTGCACCATGTATTTTTTATGCAAAATCCTTTATGCAAAAGCTTTGGATCAAGAATCTCAGCTGGGATAAACCACTTCCCTTGATTTAGAGAAGGAATGGTTGGCCTATGTGTCCGAATTACCACTCTTATCCAATTTAAGACATGATCGTCAGGCTACAATCAAGAACCATTCACGATATCAAATTGTGGGTTTCTGTGATGCATTCAGCTTAGGCTATGCAGCAGTTATTTATCTGCGGTCACTTAATAATGATGGCGAGGTCAAAGTGAGTTTGATTTTAGCTAAATCCAAGGTTGCGCCCTTGAAAACTGTCAGTATCCCTCGTCTTGAACTAATGGCTGCGCATTTACTAGCCAAGCTCTTAAAGTACACAAAATCAATTCTTCTTGAACAGATCCCGATTCATGATATATTTCTGTTTACGGATTCGTCTGTGGTGTTAGGATGGCTAAACACTCCTACATATAATCTTAAAACATTTATTGCTACTCGTATCTCGAAAATATTAGATACCATTTCAAATGAAAGTTGGTCACACGTTAGTGGCACTTTCAACCCTGCAGATATATGTTCTCGAGGTGCACTCCTTCGACGTTGATGGCGTCGAAGGAATGGTTTGATGGACCAGCCTGGTTGTACACTTCATATAACCACTGGCCAATTAAACACATTGAACAATTCAAAATTGTAAATGTGCCTGAATTGAAGCAAGCTAACATAACATTACTACAATCTTGTAACACTAAAGATAAGAATTCAAATTATATTAATGATGTAATTCAGAAATATTCAAATTTTTGAAAACTTCTTAATGTGTTTGCTCGATGTTGGCAATTTATCGATAATTGTCGAACATCTAAATCATTGCGCAACACTAGTATTCCTACTATTTTAAATCTAACTAAAGCACATAACATTCTTGTCAAAAGCATTCAAATTCAACATTTTTCTGATGAAATTGAATTAATATCAAAAGGAAACAATGTGAAGTCTTTAAAAAACTTAAGTCCCTTTATTGACCCCTGGGATTCCTCAGGGTGGGGGTAGACTTGCCGAGTCTAATCTACCCTATGGGAAAAAACATCCACTACTTTTACCGAAGAAATGTCATTTTACTTATTTATTGATAGAACATTACCATAAAATTTACTTACACGTAGGTCCGCGTACTCTGCAAAGTTTGATAAGTCAAAAATACTGGATAATTTCAGCACGCAGTGTCATTCGTTCACGCATATCTAAGTGTATTCCATGCTTCAAGGCTAAGCCAACTACGTTGCAGCCAATCATGGGCAACCTACCAAAATATCGTTGCCAAGACATACATGCCTTTCACACGGTGGGTCTTGACATAGGTGGGCCATTTTATACAAAAGAGAGTCACCGGCGTAACGCAAAGGTCCATAAGAGCTACTTATGTCTTTTTGTTTGTTGCGCGACGCGTGCAGTTCACCTAGAAGCTCTTTCAGCGCTCACCGCGGAGTGTTTTCTGGCTACGTTCGATCGGTTTACGGCTAGGCGTGGGCTTTGTCACACATTAGTATCGCACAACGGTAGAAATTTTATTGCTGCAGGAAAGCAGCTTGCAGAAGTAGTACAATTTTACAATGAAAACTATAATCAAATGTTACACGGCTTCAATTCGCGTCAAATTAACTGGAAATACAATCCACCAGCTGGCAGCCATTTTGGGGGGCTCTACGAAAGTGGTATTAAATCGGCGAAGCAACATTTAAAACGCGTTGTTGGCGATCGGTCACTAACTTTTGAAGAGTTGAGTACTCTTTTCGTACGAGTCGAGGCCGTACTTAACTCTCGCCCGTTAACTGGTTTGTCCAGCGATCCTAACGAATTTCAAGTACTGACACCGGGTCATTTTTTAGTAGGTCGCGAGCTTCTCACAGTTCCAGAATACGTACTGACTGATGAACCTACTAACAGACTGTCACGTTGGCAGTTAGTCCAGCAGGCTTCCCAACGATTTTGGAGTCTATGGCGGAAAGAATATTTAGGCACGCTTCAACAGCGTTACAAATGGCAAAAAAGTTGTCGAAATATTAATGTCGGCGACATGGTTCTCATCCACTCCGATGCACCACCTTTAAACTGGCCACTTGGGCAAGTCGCGCAGCTCTTTCCCGGTCCAGATGGTGTTATTCGTGTGGTGAAAGTTCGTACACCAACTAGCGAATTTATAAGACCTGTCGTTCAACTTAGTCCTCTCCCTCTGGAGCAGGAATCATGTTAATTATATGTATCTAATTTTGTTTTAATAAACTCACGAAGCCACAAAATTGTGTGAGTTTATCTAGTTTAAGATAGATAACTTTTATTATTATTATACAGTCCATTACTCTAATGTATTTAGCTATTGTTATTTGAAGCTAATTATTTTGTTATTCAAACACATATCATTGTCCTTGGTTTTATAACCGGGAAATCCTGGCGGATTTCGGTGGGGGGAATGAAGGGTTTAATGCTTGCAATATACCATAAACCGCTCACCGGAACGTATCAGTGTCGCGTGTGACATATGACATTAGTGACATTGGCGCCACCAACCTAACTATTAAAAAAACCTTCGAATTCGAGTACGGAGCGAGCGGTGAGTTTTCAAATAATTTTATTGCAAGCCTATTTTATTATAATATTTACGTGCCAATTCGCACAGTATATAATAATTTTTAAACATATTTTTTGTATAGTTTCATTTTACGTTACCTAAAACATGTTATGAATTTATGGAGTAATGGTGTACCGACATTTTTAGTACATTATTGTCATAATTAAGACATCAATTGTGTCTATATTCTGTTAGCTTCAACTCCATTAATTCCTAATAAATAAATAATTTAATATATTATTGTTAGTTTTAAATTTTAGTTTTTAAAATAATCAAACCGAACACGACGAAAATATGAATATTTTTATTTATAATAGACCTTTTCAAGTGGTTTAGTTGCTCTTAAGTCCCTGCACTAAACTATTCCGAGTGCCTACCCCGTAGTTCTTACCTCTGATATAAATTTAGATTACAATAACACACCCAGTATGAACCCATCGAATCGTTCCAAGTCCACTATTACAAATGATTTCACTGATTTTTAGCGCAGGAGAATCTTTGGGGCATAACTAGTCGTATTTTTTTTTAAGGCGGGGGAAGTGCATTTCGCACATACCGGGTCCTTTGCTAGGGATTAGACCGTTGTTGATCATGGAGGCTTTCCACTGAGGCAATCCAAACAATAATCAACCGGCTTGTGTAGAGACTCGACTAATCAATACCCCACTAAAACCACCCTCCTCCCATGTGCCCCGCGCTTATGGCAGGAAAGGCGTGAGATACAGAACGTAGTTACGCCTACACCGATCCTAGCGCACAAGTGCTTGAGAATGCCCTGGGAGAGGCAAACTCACTTCGTCAACAGGGGTGAAGACTCCTCTGCTCCCTAGATGCTAGAGGGCCCCTGCAGCGGTATTTCAGGGAGGGAGGTCATGGGCATACCTGCGCCTCCGGGCTCCCGACTGCGTCATTCTGAAGGTCAGGGTCCCGCGTTTCTGCGAGAGCCATCGCAACAGCTGCGGTCGAACCGCCTCTACCGTGTCAATGCCAGCAACAGGATTTTCCAACTCTACTGACCAAGCTTGGATCATGGCCGCGGTTTCCCGCGTCCTGATCACATGGAGCTCGGCCTGGCCATAGACCAGGCCACGGGCGAGGGCATCCTGTCGGGAGCGCCGAACTTTGGCTATCACGTCCGCCTGGAGAGGCCAGGGCGGATCGCCTGCCAAGAGTGTCGACGCTGTCCACGACACTGTTCGGTATCCTCGGATGGTCCTCACCGCCAGGGCCCGTTGTGCGCGGCACAGCAAAGTCTTATTGTGTGGGGCATAACTAGTCGTCTTATAACTTTCGTGAACATGTTGTGTAACACGAAAATAATTTGCTATTATGAATAGTTTTTTTAGAATTATTACATTAGTATTCGTAATTAAAGGACTTATAAATATGTACTAATATCTTTACAGACATTTTATTGCGAATTAAAATTACTACATATACTAAAATGTGTTATGAATTCATTTGTGCTTGTATTTTTTTATGGTTCGTTCCAAGACAGGACAACTTTTGATGCTAATACTTTAATTATTAAAAAAAAACTAAAACCTCTGAGTAATATTCAATTATAAAGCGATTAAATAATAACGATCATTTAAACTTTTCACTTACATAAAAAAATATTTAATTATAAAAAAATGGGGTGATATTTTATAGCTGATATCCCAAAAACACGCACACATTGATACTTTTACGAGAGTGAATATAGCAACGTTTCGCCTTTTTTGGTGCCGTTTTTAGCGGTGTTGTTTGTTAGCAATGCTCTCTCTAGACATGTTATATCTCAATATACAAAAGCTACATTGCTTATTTCTGATAATTGAAGATCCCTTTAGTACTTTATGAACCAGAAAATTTTTATACCACTAATGAGTTAAAGTACAATATCTCAGAAAATATTGTTCTAAGCAATTAGGCCCATGAAACTTTTTTGTAGGAAATTATATTCCCAAAAAATTTTTATTTACATTTTTTTGTAAAGTCCATTGCTTTTGAGATTACAGTAAAAATACTAAAATTTTAGGCGAAAAACAACTTCAATGACGTGTACCAACTCATTAGTATAAGTTACACTTTGGTCGCAGTGGACACTATTGTAGATTGTTTAATTCTGAGTAAATCGCGACCAAGCCCGATGTGATAGCATAAAATGCGGCTGAGTTATAGATATTAAAAAAAGAGTAGAATAGCATATAGTGTTCTTTATTGCACACAAGAAAATAGTACACATGAGTTAACAACCATTTAAAGTTAGAGACGAATTATCTGAGAGTATATTCTCTAAAGTTGCACTTCTACTGCGTGTGAACTGCACACACGCACAGAAACAGGTGAGTATCGACAAGAGCTCGGCGCAGACTAAGCGAGTTCTTGTCCATGGACCATAACGACTATTCAAATAAGCTACGGACGCCTCCTCTAGTACGTAGTACATTAAACGTCATTGGTTCCACCTTTAACATTTAAAGGTACTATAATGTGGTTAATTTTGAAAATATTCAAGTTAATTGTTTAAAATATACTCTCGACTAGAATTATTTTGAACAATGTCTTTGAGGACCTGGTAGAGATATGCTCGCATTATTATCCCGATTTCAGCTCCTAGGGCCCGCTTGATTGAAGTGATACCACGTTCTCACAGAATATCGGCGTGCAACGGTTAAACTTGACATAGGAGAAATGGAATAAGGGGAGGTGGAAGTAACGCCGTAATAATGCCGATATTCTGTGAGAGCGTGGTATCACACTGATCACACCGGCCCTAAAAGCTGAAATCAAAGTAATGACTTCAACATAGCTCTACTACGTAAACTTTCATCCTTGCTCATTACATGCCGAACCTAGTGTTCTTCTATGATTGTATTTTAGGATGGATTACCTTGCTGTAGCCTGTCCTCCTGGCCAGTAGAATGCCCAGAACGGATCTTTGAAGGGAACCTCTTCTTCCTTCGCAGTCCAAAGAGGACATGCTGGTGTTATAAGGCGGAGTTTAATCTCAGGAGTTAAATGGCTCTGAGATACCACCGTGTGTTTCATTATGATGGAGGAAAGCTGGCGCAACATGTCTTCTGAAATGAAGAAATATTTTATTTTACTAATGGCCAGTTCCTATATTTTACTGACCGTTCATTTGCCTTACTATCGGTTAAAGTTAGACATTATTGTCCAGTTCCTATATTTTACCGACGACTGTCTGTAATAGTAAGTGATTGATTTTGAAGCTACCAATAACCGATGGTTAAGAGGGCTATACGAGCGTTTCTTAAGCTCATTGACAATTAGTAATACTGTCGGGTATTAGTTACTAATTCCGTCCCAAGCGTTTTGCTAACGCAACGTAGTTGTAGTAGTAGTTACAAGCAACGTAAGTAATTCAATGAGTTGAGGTATAACTACAAAACAAATAGATTCATCATCGTTTCCATACAAAAAGTCAACCGATCGGTTAGAAAATCCCTCTCATCGGTAATTGGTAGTTTCATGTGTAACCAGCTACGAACAGTTCATTATAAAAACATCAGTAGAGTTACCAGGCGTTAATGTTGTTACGACTGCGGGATTCGAATTAAAATGCCGTTGGAATTACTATAGAATTTATTAGAACTATACAAACACGTATAACATAGGTACAAATATAATCGAACGCAATACGTCCTTATGTAATGCACAATTAAATAACACGCGCAAAGTCCGTCACTATATCGCTTATCGAATGTACACGTCTCGCTTTGATCGTAATCTTCGCTTGACTGCCGATCTCTCCGTTCGGGCATCCCTTTATACTCCAGCTTATAATATGTCACGACCGTGTAAACAATGTATTCTTAGAACCACACCTGGCCACTACCTACCAGAGAGGTTTACAATATACAATAGGCGGCTTTTCTAATTACAAATATTAAACACAAAGAAAACAAAAGAAGTGCAAATGCGGGCAGGTAATAAACTCGGGATTTATGGCCGGCAGGTGCCCATTCACATTTGTCGGCTTACTTCGTGGAATTTTGTCTAAGTCGTAACAGTATTCTACTGTTGGTAAGAAAACGAACCGTTTTTGCAATACAGAAACTGGCCGAGCCGGTGGTAGGGCATGTAGCCGAAATAGTAAGGTATAGGAAGTGGTCATGAATTTCTTTCATCTATATGTACTGTTCTCAATTGTATACTTGACTCTTAGAAGACCGAAGATGATAGACAGAGCCTACGTGAAGAAAAGCGTCTAATGAAAAGCGTTTTCTTTTCTTTTTTTCTTTTTTCTTTTCTAATGAAGTGAGGCACTTTAAAAGACTTCCGTGCGTAAACTTATATAGAAACCACGTTGTTTATGTGTGTATGGTTAAAAGTAGAGATGCCTCGAATAGTGGTTTGGCCGAATACCGAATATTCGGTATATTTTTTAAGATTGCAAACTTATTATGCATAGTGCTAACGCAACACCCACGGTCGTGCTAAGTACGCAAATTGACAATTATGACGTTCAAATTAGTTTGGATACGTTATCTATTTACGCGTTATTGTATGTATGTCAATGAGTCGTGTGGAACATACAAAAAATATTTTAAACATATTATAGAGAGGAAAGATTTGTATATTTGTATGTTTGTAACGAATAAACTCAAAAACTACTGGACCGATTTCAAAAATTCTTTCACTATTGAAACGTTTTATTATCCCTGAGTAATATAGGTTGTATTTATTACTGTAATAATTAGGGATTCCTACTAAAACTTCAATAATGTAACCCAAGGTGTAAAAAAAATTGGCCATATAATTTCTTTCATCGCATGCGCTGCGGAAACTATTGATGATAGATCTACAAAATCTTCGCTATACCAACTATTGTAGTTTGAGTTAAAAGTTGATAGAAATGCCGACCAAAATCAGACCATGTAATCCATACCTTTGTATTAATCCTTATGCAAATAAATCATTACGTATTCAGGACTATTTCAATACCTCTAGATTACTTTTTGAATTATTCAAATTCATTACATTCAAGAGATATTACGAATTTAAAAATGTCAATGTAAACAAAATACTTGGCGCTGGAATTTCCTACAAACAAACCCACAAACATTACCTCTTTACAATATTAGTATAGATTGTTATATTATATTCTACGCATAATCTCTTATGACTATAAGTAGAATACTGAGCCCACATCACCGTCTTCCATAGGTGCATGAGGTGTCAAGAAAGTTGGATACCGTCGTTCGATGTATGATCCGCGTGCAGGTTTGCCGATGACTACTTATTATTATTTTATATATTTTACATAAGTAAAGAATATACAATAACAGTAATAGCTTAATATAATAAATTTATTGCAACAACTATTTTACTTTATTGCATAATATTAAGATGCAATTCAAGAAGTTTAAGTACAGAAGACAATAGGCGGTCTTATCACTAAAAGCAATTTCTTTCAGACAACCTTAGGATGGATTAGAGAAAAATTGTGTAACATGTGGGTTTTGCAATATAACTAGAATAAAAAAGTATATATATATAAAATGTTGAAGTGGCAAGTATAAGACAAAGGTATACATATATTGATATATATAAATATAAATAAATAATCATAGTAATAATGTATAGAATTAGGTACGTAAAGAGATGAAGATGTTATGATTGACTTTAGAGCCCGAGGTAATAATCCTTCACGAGTCCGTTGAACGCCTGATTTTCACAGGTAGCGCATTCCACAGACACACTGCACGAGCTGTGAAAGATTTGTTGTAAAATCGCGAGTGATTTACAGGTGTTTCCAGACGTATGTTTTCCGGTGATCTGAGGTGACGAGTGTGGCTAAGGTGTAGATAAAGTAAATATATTCTAAAACTAACTACGGACAAAATAAATATCTGCGTCGTTGTACAAATATTTTAGTGACATAGACATTTTTAATACTTCGATACAAATATTTAAGTTATCAGTAGTTAGTAAACTTAATAATAAGATCCAAAAGGAATGTAATGTTTGTATTTAAACTTAATCATTTAGTTGTGCTTAGTTTTCCCGTCAGAAGTTTCGCAGTATTAGATAGATTGAATAATTAATATTAGCATAGTGTAACTTAATATTTGGTTCTGTTCCTTTTCTAGATTAGAAGTATTCAGTTTTGGTTTAGATTTATTGTTATGTTTTCTTATGCCTTAAATTTATGGATATACTGTTGGATACCTTTTAATAATAAATAAAATAATATAACCTTTTTTGTCAACCCTACTGACCGTCGATGAGTGACATCATGAGGCCATCGGCAAACCTTCTGCGCATGGATAGTAAATATAAGCACCAGCCTTCTGATCACCTGAGGTGCAGATTAGGAGATTTCATAGCCCATTTTAGAGGTTTCTCTCCTCAGGATTCTACAGTCCAAGTGTCAAATTAATAACTAATTTTGAATATCATCAAAGAGAATGCTAGCAGTGTAAGTTTAGACTACAATTTCCCGCTGACCTTTCTGTTTTCATTGTTTCTTATGGGATAACCCATTTTAAATGCTATATTTATCAAATCTAGATAATCCGCATAAACCAGACACAGACAATCACATAAACATGTTATTATTACGTAAAATTGAATGCGTCAATGTTTTACATATTATTGTAGTAAATGTTGTCAGACAAGGTCATCAGATTTTTCAATCGACTCGAGACATGAATGTATCGTTATTAACTAATATAAATGACACATAAACAGACACATTAGAGTTAGATTACAACGGTTTCTTTCTATTATCAAATAACTAATAAATAACAGCTTGTTCCCACGGGTGTCAACGGCGCCTGTATTCATACTATTGGGTTGTCGCACATGATCCAAGCTGGTTTGGTGTGCGCGATCTGCGGCAGAGCGTAGGTAGCAACGGGCGGAAGAAGGGGGAGCGGGGGGAGGGCTGCCGGGCCCGACACCCGACAAATGTGAACAGCGTCATACTTACCATCTCAATGAAACTCCCTAATGAAATCGAAAAAAAGCGACAAATAGAGCCCCCTTATGCACAGTTGGGGCAAATCTGCGAATAGTTTCCATATAAAAGAGTCCAGATGTCACTCGATACCAAATGTAGATATATATTTCTAGTTTCTTTATATTATATATTTGTAATTTTATTCGGTTTATTAATTTTTTTCTAATATTTTATGCTACTAATTTTAAATATATATATAATAGGTTGGGGAAAAAGTCTTTTCGCATATAGTATGTATGAACTTGTAATAAGATCTCTTTGGCTATACCATTTGTATCTGACTGGTTTTGGTATCATTAAAAAGTTTTAATTTTAAAGAAGACAATTTCAAATTCAAATTAGGAAAATGTGTGATTTTCATTTGTTTTTCTTATTGTTAAAATGAGTGAATCTAATGAATAAATTTGATACATTTTAAAATTTTACTACAAATAAGGTAAAAATTCAACACAAGCCGCGAAAAAATTTGTGATGTTTATGGACCTAATGCACTGTCTGTGAGAGTAGCGCAAATTTGGTTTAAGCGTTTTCAATCCGGAAATTTTGATATCAAAGATGCACGTCGCTCTGGTCACCCTGTTACGGACAAAATTGATGCCATTTTTGAAAAAGTGGAGCAAGATCGGCATATTAGTAGTTACAATGTAGCTGGAGAACTGAGAATTGACCACAAAACGGTTTTAGCGCATTTGAAAAAAGCTGGGTACACAAAAAACTCGATATTTGGATGCCTCATGAGCTCACTGAAAGAAACCTAATGAACCGTGTACTCATTTGTGATTCTTTATTACGACGTAATGAAACCGAACCATTTTTGAAGAAGCTGATAACTGGTGATGAAAAGTGGATCACGTACGACAAGAACGTGCGAAAAAGATCGTGGTCAAAGGCCGGTCAGGCTTCACAGACTGTGGCGAAACCCGGGTTAACTCGCAACAAGGTGATGCTGTGTGTATGGTGGGATTGGAAGGGCATTATTCATTATGAGCTGATACCGCCACGCAGGACCATCGATTCTGAACTGTACTGCGAACAACTGATGAGATTAAAGCAAAAAGTTGAGAGAAAGCGGCCGGAATTAATCAACAGAAGGGGTGTGGTTTTTCACCATGATAACTCAGCAAAAATTACGAGAGTTTGGCTGGGAGGTGTTAATGCATCCGCCGTATAGTCCTGACCTTGCACCTTCAAATTTTCACCTGTTTCGTTCTCTGCAGAATTCCTTAGGCAGTGTCAGGTTAACGTCACGAGAGGACTGCCAGAAACACTTGTCGCAGTTTTTTGATCAGAAGCCCCAAAATTTTTATAGCAATGGGATCACGTCCCTACCTACAAGATGGCAAAAAGTTATCCAACAAAATGTCACCTACGTACTTTAGTCAAATGTAAATAAACTTTATAAAAAAAACCTTTTGAATTTTTATACAAAATGCGAAGAAACTTTTTCCCCAACCTTATATGTAACAAATAAATAAATAAATAATAAGTAAAGTATAAGTAGTATTATCTATGATAATGTATTCTATCTCATTCTGCCGCAGGCTTAGTCCTACAGATTTGTGTTTATCTCTTTTTAGTGTCGCTTTTTCGTTTCATCAAGTTTCAAATCACAACGATTCTAAAGAAGTTTCACTTCAAAAACATACATTATGTGATATGTTCGTCCATTTATATGCAAATCATTATTGACCCGAGCCTAAAGTCACGGTGACTCAGCGTTCTATCGTAACTATGGTTTGAACTTATACTTAGCGATTAATTACAAAATATTATAAGGTAATCATAGTGCAATGATTACATATTTAACTTGGTTTTTCCTATGAATTCTTTTTTTTAATTATACAGTAGACAAAGACACATATTGTGTATCCCCAAATTCAGCAAGTTACGCTTGTGTTATGGGTAATATACAACGAATTACTCTGGGACCGATACCCAGACACCCAGACTATGGTAAATAATGGAGACAATTCGTTTCCGAAATTTACCATACCAGGATTGGAACCCAGAGCCTCTTTGTCTGTGTTGTCTGTTGTCGGTGTGATACCACGCTCTCACAGAATAACGGCGTGAAACGGTTATTCGCCTATTGGGATTTGTAACACCAAAGGTGCTATCAATGTGCTTCGGCTCTCTAAAGGGAGACTGGTGCCTGGCCACTAATGTCGAAACACAACTTACAACATACTTTAGACCAGGGGTGGTAGGCATTCAGACGGGCAAATAACCTACCACCTGGTTCTGGGTTGTTTTGTCGCCTCTTACGACAGGCCACCTGGCCGCAAGAAACTGTATTCTTTCTCCGTTCCTGCACGGGTAAGCTGACTGCAGCGTTTGTGGCTCCCTTCCTAGCAGAATAGAACCGGTTGAGCTCCAACCGTTGTTACCGCCGCGAACATAATTATAATATATACAACGCTTAGTATACAAGAGTGAGTCTACGAAAACTACTATACTATAAAAACTACCAAAACTACTAAAACTATCAAAACTAACAAAAACTACCAAAATAACTAAAACGACAAAAATGGCAAATCACAAAAAAAAATCCTAGGAATTTAGTGTCGCTTTTTCATTTCGCCTTTTCATTTCATTTAGTTTCAAATCACAACGATTCTAAAGAAGTTTCACTTCAATAAGAAAAATATATAATACTAGCTGATGCCCGCGACTTCGTCCGCGTGGTGCAGTTTTTAACTATCCCACGAGAACTCTTTAATTTTTCGGGATCAAAAGTGTCCTACATGTTGACCAGGGATATAAGCTAACACCATACAAAATTTCATTTAAATCGGTCCAGTCGTTTCGGAGATTAGCCGGTACAAACAGAGAAACAAAAAATTTGAAAAAATCCAATTTAGTTCTATTTCACTTCTTACATCCCCCTGACTCGGACTTATTTTTTCTAAGCAGTCTTTTGGCCGGCTTTTAATCTTACCAACCGTTCATTTGCCTTATTATCAGTTAAAATTTGACATAAGCTCCATACGAGTAATATCAAAATTCAACAGCTGGTAAGTCAAGTGAATGAATAGTAAGATATATAGGAATTAGGAACCTGTCATTAAACTCTTAAAAGCGACATGTTATTAGAGCTGCGAAACGGGGCGTTTATTGCAGTATTTGTTTGTAAACAAAAAGTGGATTTCACACTGCCACAGTAATATAACGATAACGCATAAATAATATTACTGGGAACTCATTATCTCGTGGTCAGTGCTATATCTGCGGTGCCAAGCTACGACGTCTCGCCCTAGCACCGATGCTCATCTGCTTGCTTTTACATCTGGTCTATCAATTTACATATTTAATTTATTAGTGTTCCTATTCTTGCATGTTAGTCAGCGAACGATATTAAATTATTATTTGATAGTATTAGGCAAAGGGCCGGTTCCTGTGTGTTGCTTTAGGACCAGGAAATAATTTATTTATGGAAAACCTACAGCTAAATACAAATCAAATATAGTGTACATATGTTTTGCTCACATAGGAACATACAAATATTTATAATAAATTTTATTCTAAAAATTGGCGGTTATAGAGACGGCCGATAGAAGTAAAACTTAGAATTTCTAGTATTAAAATTTACAATTTCATAATGTTTGAATTAAAACACTATTTCAACAATGAACAGTATATACACATTGAACTTTTCAGTAAATCTATTCAATTTCACTTATAAGATATACACAGTACTAATGTTGCACAATACGTCAGCTGCATAGCTACAGAAATATTGCTGTAAGCATGTTGGTGACGCGAACGCACGAGATTTCACCCATCCAAAAGGCGTCTAAAGCGCACAGCACACGGCCGCCAATCATCAGCATGACGGTGACGCGAACCCATAAGATTTTCTCCTACCAAAAAGTGCCCAACGGGGCTAAAGACGTTTTCCTACTTCCTACGTCTTTGTATTCATACACTTGCCCTACCATCGGTTGAATTTGACATTACTTGTAATAGAGCTTATGTTAAATTTTAACCGCTATTAAGGCAAATGAACGGTCGGTAAAATATAGGAAAAGCATCTAATAGGAAATAACCCCAAATCTCAAAAATTACTCAACGGATGTTGTTCAAAACAATGTATATGATGAATATATTTATTTTATTATTTAAAATTTCTTAAATTTATATGATAATAATCTAATACAATAAAAGAGAACCTTACTTAGTTATATTGTATTCTACCCATTACCCATAGTCCCATAGACGAGCGATAACCACAAGCGAAGCAAGACTTGTGTATATTCGGTAATATATTTAGTGACGGACTTTGCGCGTGTTATTTAATCGTGCATTACGTTTGGACTGGTTGTATTTAGTTATATTTGTATCTGTGTTATACGTGTTTGTATAGTTCTAATAAGTTCTACAATAATTCCAACGGCATTTTAATTCGAGTCCTGCGGCTCGTAACAATATTATTAAAATTTATATCCATTGTTTTAAATACCTTACCATTGGTAGAAAATTAAACACTAGCAAATAAACACCCGGTAGTGAAGTACTGATAGTATCCGAGAGAAGCAGGGGTTCCCTGCAACATGTGAAGATAAATATGCCACATTTAATTAATTTTAGACCATCCAGAAAAGTCCCGCCAATGCTACAGTTGCATCTATCCCCGCAAACATAACAAGGGAGTTCCCGGGGAGTGAATCATACTAAGATTCCCCGCTTTCCTTTGATCGAGTAACATTTTTAGTTTTGAAACCCCCTCAGTGTGTACTCAGAGGGACTTCTAGAATGGCATATTGTTTTTGTCTTTGAACTTATCAGTGTCCAAACATGCACACTGATGATGGGACTATTCCACGATTCAAAGTAACTATTTTACTCCATTGAAAAGTTACATTTAGGGTTGCGTTTCTTAGAGGACGCAATTTTATTTTTTTGATGTGTAGAGGGGCTTAGTAGAAGCTTAAGTTCAAATTTGTGGGGTCACGCCCTTGTCCCCCGGCCGCCATCTTGGAAAAAGGGGTGCAAAGGGTTTTCGAGCTGTATCTCGTGAACTAGCAACCCTACAGAAATTTTTGTTAGACATTATTTGTAGCAAATTAAATTGTCTACAACTTTAATCTAATTAATTCTTATCGTAAAATGAAAAATAAAAAGTTATAAACAAAAATAACTGAAAATTTTTGAAATTTTTTTTGGGCGTTATAACTTTAGAATAAAATGACATCAGAGCAATCTTATAGAGGATTGTTTAACAAAAAATTTCCTTTTTAATTTCATTAAATTGTCTGGGTTTTACAGCGCTCCGAAGTTGACCGGCTTCTCTTGAATACTCGTAAGAATACGATGAAAAAAACCATTAGGCTTAGTTTTCTATTATATATTTTTTATTCATATAATTTATCATTTTCTTAACATTCCTATGTTATTATTAATTTATTATCGACCCTTTTCCAGTACGCGCCACATATCCCGGTCTCCTCTGTCTTCCTCATCCAGCCCCTGCCGGCGACCTCGCGCAGGTCGTCAGTCCACCGGGCTGGCGGGCGTCTAACGCTACGTTATATGTTATACGTTATAGATAACACTTTATTGTACACCATTATAAAGATGAACTGACAGACTAAAATTATATCTAATTATGTACAAAGGGCGGTCTTATCGCTAAAAAGCGATCTCTTCCAGACAACCCCAGGAATGAATTGAGATGATAATAGCGATGGTGGTATACGTAACATATAGTACGAACTACTTATCTCAGTTGGTTTGTCCGTCAACTACAATATTCTAACATTTGATATACAAATGATATTTTAATAACTAAAAATAAATTAAGTTATAAATAGTACAAGCTATTATAGACTGTGTAACAAATCGCTGCCAGATGGGAGCGTGCCCAAAAGGCTGGCTGCATTGCCGCGCTGTATGGCGATGCTTATTTGTTGGACGAAATATGAGTTTCTTGCAAATCTCTTTGAAGAAACTCTTTGGCCGATGGTCCCCACGGACCTGTTTCAACTCCAAACGGCACAAATATATAACCTCTTCCAAAGGTTCCATATTTACGCCGTTTGAGAGCTTCAGCTTTTGAAGCAGCGTTGCCAGCCTCTAACTCAGTCATTGGAAGATGTGACGGCGCTAGTGTCTACACACTACTTATTACATTTTAATAATAAATACATAAATGATATATGTGTATATTAACGTGATTTTTTTTCGACTATTTTTTTTCACTATCTACATTCGAAATTTTGTTGTATATATCGGGAAAAAACCCGGAAAGTTACAGCCCTTAATATTAATTATAAGTAATTTCCTTGAGCGTGAAAAGATTTTCCATATAAAATACACATAAATCAAAATTATTATTTTTGAAATTTCTATATCTCAGCCGTATTTTATGCTATCACATCGGGCGTAGTCGCGATTTACTCAGAATTAAATAATCTACAATAGTGTCCGCTGCGGCGAAAGTGTAACTTATACGGGTGAGTTGGTACCCGTCACTGAAGTTGTATTTACCTAAAATTCTAGTATTTTTGATGTTATCTCCGAAGCATTGGACTTTACAAAAGAAAATCTAAATAGCACATTTGTTGATAATTCAATTTCCTACAAAAAAGTCTAGTTCAGTTATTTTCTGAGATATTGAACTTTAACTCAAGTGGTATAAAAATTATATGGTTTATCGAAAGAAAATTTAAGGTAGATATTGAAGGTCAAATTTGAAAAAATGTACACTGTGTAGGATTTCTGCATATATATATATATATGCAGAAATTTTATATTAAATGGATATACATATTGTTGGTATACATATTGTTAAGAGTGCGGGACTCGAATTAAAATGCCGTTGGAATTATTATAGAGTTTATTAAAACTATACAAACACGTATAACACAGGTACAAATATAACCGAACACAACAAATCCAAACGTAATGTAAAAGGTCGTAATTCAATAAAACGCGCAAATGACGTCACTATTAGATTCCCAATTGTACACACGTCACGCCTTGATCGTGGTTCTCGCTCGCCTCACTCCTCTCTCCATCAGGCCATCGTTTTATCTGCACAAACGCAAATATGGCCTTCCGGCAACGCGGACCGAACTTCCTAGAATCAGCTTGTACTTTATAATCCGTAACACCTGGCTAGTGGCCTGCAAACGAGAAAAATAGGCTGTTCTCCATAATAACTAGAAACGTATGCCAATAAATAAGTGAACAAACGAAGACGATCATAAAAGGATTACAATCAGTTCAAATACCGACAGGTAATAAAATGTGCTTTTACAGACTGTACGTAGAATTTGCGTTTGTTGAAGCCTGACTTGTAACAATATCTACAAGATATACAAATGTTTTTGACTGTTTCTGTTGTTGAAATATAGTTCAAACTAGCCAAAGTGCTAAGAAAATATTACCTTTCCAAAATAATAATAATAAATCTTTATTGCCAAAAAATCAGTGCCCTCTCACAGTAGTATATAGTTTTAAACAAACAATAAATATAATTCGGTAACAGAGTGTTTTTATGTAATGGAGCGTTTGTGACTGAGCGCCGCGCACTGGGTAAGTGCGTGGATGTGTGTGTGTGTGTGTGTGTGTGTGTGTGTGTGTGTGTGTGTGTGTGTGTGTGTGTGTGTGTGTGTGTGTGTGTGTGTGTGTGTGTGTGTGTGTGTGAGAGTCAGTGCGTGTGAGCGTGTGTGAGTGTGTGTGTTGTGCATGTGTGTGTATGAGTGTATGTTGTATATGTGTGTTTGTGTGTGCAATTATGTATGTAATGTACAGTTTCCATTAAAATAAATATATTAAATCAGTGCTTCGGTGGTCGCATAGTCAAGGGTTCGCATAGTCAAACAATACTTATTTATTTTTCTTTCTTCTATCACTTATTGTAAGAAACACGATTAGTTCAAGGTTTAATCATTTTACGCCGATATTCTGTGAGAGCGAGGTATCACAACGACCGAGCTGGCCCTAACAGCTGTAATTAAGATAATGAGTCCAGCATGGCTCCACCGCGTAGAAGCGTATTTTAATCCACTTTCAAACGCTTCATTTCTTCGTGTTCTGAATATTAACATAATTGAAACGTGTTTTTAAAAGACTTACGTCCGTGGGATTTTTATTTACTTGATTTGGTCGCTGTTTTTCCTTAATGTGTGCTTGTGGCTTGTTGCTAGCGGAACTCAAAGGGTTCCAGAAAATTCACCGATCGTCAAGGAATTCTTGACGATCGATGAATTTTCTGGAACCCATAATTTCGTTATTCTTTTATTTACTATCTGTCCCTTTCTAAACATCTGTTTACCTCTGTCTTTTCTTTCCCGAACTTTCTATTCTAGAACTTTCGTTCATCGTCTATCCCTTTCTAAAATATATCCGTCGTTGTCTTTTCCTTCCAGAATATTCTAGCTTTTTCTAAAAGTTCTTAAACTAACTAGATGGTTCCACCATCATTCGCCAAAATATGTACGTATGTTTATATTTTGCATATATTTATATTGTACATATACATATTGTCACGCCTGTTTCTCATTGGGGTAGGCAGAGACGATGGATCTCCACCTGCTACGATCCTGACAAACACTTTTCGCTTCATCAACTTTCATAAATCTTTTCATACATACACGCTACTAAACTACTTTTTATCTGACCTTTCTTCAAAATATCTTCAATTTGATCATTGTGAGTACGTCTCGGTCTACCGGCGCCGACTCTACCAGTCACATTGCTGTCGTATACTTGTTTTGTAATTCTGCTTACATTAATTCTCTCTACATGCCCAAACCACCTTAAAATTCCTTTTTCAACTCTTGCCACTACATCTTCTTTCAATCCACAACGCTCCCTTATCACAGTTTCTTATTACATATACTTCTCAAAGCTCTCAATGTATACCTGTGTGTATACGTATGTGTATATATTTATGTTCTTTTTGTACTTATATGTATTGTGTATACTTATCATTATTTATAAACTGCACCACCGTCAGTATTAAAATCCATTATTCCCTGCCAAGGGTTGCCTGGAAGAGATCGCTTTTTAGCGATAAGGCTGCCCGTTATACTACTATCTTTAGTATTTTTCTATTTCTATTTATCTATGTTTTGGTGTTCAAGAAAATGTTGTCTATCTATCAATTATTAATTATATTATCTGACGTCCATTCTATACATAATTTAATATGAGATAAATTGTATGACAGATTCATGTTAGCGTGTGCCAACGAATTTGGAATGTCTTTGCTGCATTTAAGATAATGTTATAGCTATTGACTGTGGTTAAATGCGCCTTAAGTACATTAATATATTATACATACCTTATCTGTCAATGTTTAACGTCATTATTAATTAATAACAATGTTGCATCACAAATAAGGCAACTCATCGCTACACCGGCGTGAAACGGTCATTACCTATAATAATATGCCAGCTGGAACGGGGTCAATGAACTGCAACGAGGCAGCACTATAAAACACGACTGTAGAGCTTATTAGCTATATGTAAATTACTATTTATTTATCATTAATTTCAAAATATAGTTTATTAACATTGTATTATAATTCACGTAGCAACAATATTAATCTTATAAGAATACTAACGGGATTTTCCCTATGTGCACATTTAAGACAGTGTATTTCCCTATCATACTGTGGTAAAACGAGTGTAAGTTTAAAAGTAATTAGATTAAGAAAAGCGGTAAAATTAATTTTATTTTTTTATAGGATGTAGATGGGATGTGGGCAGGAGGTGATGGGATAGAAGAGATCAGACTGGAATAGTAGGATAGAGGAGATGGAATAGAGGAACATGAGATATGTATTTTTTTGTTGCGCAGGGTGAATACGTTTTGTACCATACTAAGTACTAAGGGTAAAGGCGTTCCCAAATACTCCGCTAAACCTAAACCTGCGTCCCATACCCGGCGCTTGTGTGGAAGAACATGAGGTCATTAGCGAAACTACTCCCACGTTCAACTGCACAAGAAGCTTAGATCACTCCAGGATGCAGAGTGATCCACTTCACCTGCAGAGGTTGGACCCGTCGCATCCTCACAATGCGCGGACCGCTGCGATGCAATCATGGGAGGTAATATTGCGCATACCTGTGTCTCCGGAGGCCAGTCTGACCACGGTGTCCAAGGAGCGCATGTGCAGCTCTCTCCCTCTCTCTCTCGGCGGCCTCCTTGCGGGAAATGACTGTCTTGCAAAAGGAAGAAACCGCCAACCAATGATCCCCACTGTGGAGCATGGCCGCGAGCTCGACCTTCTGAGGTTGCCAAACAGCCCATTCGACCAGCGTATGGAACGAAGAGTCTTGTGTGCCATATAGACGGCACTGAGGGGAAGGCAGACATCCCACAATCTGAAGCAGATACTTATCGAAGCAACCGTGCCCGGTAAGTATCTGCGTCATCCTGAAGGTCAGGGAAGTGGACTATCCCAACTTTCATTCCTCGTACGGAACGCGATTAGCTCAATTTCAACTGTTTTACGCCAGTATTCTACGAGAGCATGGTTTCACAAAAATCGAACCAGCCCAGCAAACTATAATCAAAATAGTAGTAATCAAAAAGTTAGCAAATAATAGTCTATTTGGAAGCACCAAGCTTGAATAAGCTTGGTGCTTCCAAATCAAATTGTGACTAATATAGAGAAATAACAATGTTAAAACATTATTATTTCAAATTTTAACCACTAGTTAGGCAAAATCTTTTATTCGTAATCCTATTAAATACGTGGACAAAGAAACAGTCTATTCAAAATAAAACTCTTTCGCAATGTGTTATTTTCTTTACACCATAATTATATTGTATTCAAATAGGATTAGCATTGAGGTTACGCCACGCAATGCTTTCGTCAGTGACAACGTGGAACTATTTACGTCTAAAGTTGTGAGTTAACGGTTTACCAAAAACTAGTTGGTTTTTATTAATAGAGCCGGATTAACTTTTAGCATCAATAGGACTCTTGACAATCAAATCAACTGACGCACTGTTTATTAAAAAAAAGGCAGAGCCTACTAGATTTCATACTTGTACTTTTGGTGTACTGCGATGTCATAATTTTATCGAGTCAAATAACTATCTTGATTATTTAAAAAGTAAATAAAATTATTGTTCACGCTTTGTCACAGATGGTGGCAACGAAGGTTCCCGGTACGGCCAACTTCTCTTTTAAGAACAATAGATGAGCGGGGAGTGGGGAGGGATCGGTCGCCATCCCAAGACGGCGTGGGCACGCCACCCCATTCAATCCATTCCTTATTTCTTCTTTGAACAATCAACGTTTAGACACGCCACAAGCCAAGTCGCGCTATTTTATACCAAAAAACTATTTGTAATTATATAAATTAAGTTTAATTAAATATTGTAAACATTTAAAACTGTGTTTATATGTACCGCCCGTACAATTATACACATCTATTTTAAAGAATGACTTAATTTAATTATTATTGTTATTTTTCTGAATTAATTTAATTTTTTTAATATTGATGTAATATTAATACTAAATGGATAAGAATGATTAATTACAATAATAGGCACAACATTTTGCACGCCCTAGAGGCAAAAACATGTGAACTTATGGAATAATCCTACCACCTTTTTTATGTACCATGTTTTATGCAATAAATGATGATTTGATTTAATTTTATATTATGATATGCTGATTGCTCAGGTTGTTTGCAATGATGAAATGAAAGGGTGATCAATATTGGTTTTTTTTCGCCTTCTCTATCATGTTCGAAGATATTTAAGATTTTCTTTTATTTATCTATTTTTCTACTCTACTACTACTTAGGGAAAGGGTTGGGATGCTTTTTACTTTTCTTTTTCTTCTTTCTTTTTTATTAATATAACTCTTACTTTCCACTACAGTGATTCTTATTACTATTACGTTTGTTGCCTTATTTATATGCCTATTTATTTATTTTACTTCCTACCATTTTATATGTTACTATTATTTTTTTTATTGTTAAACTCGGATCGATCGACTCTGAGAATCTGCAAGCATCTGTGAGGCAAGATTGTCATCTAGATAGGTAGGTTATATCGTGGCGTCGGTATAAATATATATAAGGTTGTTTGGGCATGTAGAGAGATTGAATGAAAGCAAAATCACAAAACAAGTATATATGACATATGATATCTTCAATGTACTCACCACGATCAAGATATTTTGAAAAAAGGGTCGTGTGAAAAGTACTTTAAACAAGCGAATACTACCTGTGCGCAGAAGGTTTGCCGATAGCCTCATGATATCACGCGTTCGTGGAGTACGTTCTTCTTCCAACGGCATCCCACTTCTGACACCAGTTGTTATGGGCTACAGGACTCGAATTAAAAATACCGTTGGAACTACTATAGAATTTATTAGAACTGTACAAACACATATAAAACAAATACAAATAAAACTGGATGCAACCAGTTCACACTGCACGATTCAATGCAATTCGACATGCGCAAAGTCCGTCGTCTATATCGCTAATCGAGAGTACTACAAACGTCTTACTCGTACCGTAGTCGTCGCTTGACTGCCCCACCCCTCCATTCGGGCATTATTTTATATTAACTATACAGTACAAAAAAAATCGTCCGCGCGCATTGAGTTTCCGAGAAATAGTAATTTGTACTGGCTATCTATTCCTGCGAACGGCCAACAAAGTCGAAAACAATAACAATAGGCTATTGTCTAATTGCAAATTTAAATACGAAGTAATAAAAAAAGAACTCCGAATGCGGGAGGGGCAATAAGCGAGATGCGCAGCATTTCTTTGTCGGTATGTGACAATAGGTATGCAGGTGGCCCAACTTGTAACAATACTTTACATAATATACAATAATAGTAAGTAGTCATCGGCAAACCTTCTACGCGCAGTTTATATGTATGAAGAGATTAATGAAAGTTGATGAAGCGAATAATGTTTGTCAGGATCGTAGCAGGTGGAAATCCATCGTCTCTGCCTACCCCTACCCCAATGGAAACAGGCGCGACAATGACAATAAATTCTATAAATTCTGGCCTAGATAGATAGATAACTCTTTCTTGTTCACTAATTAAAAACTTAACTTACAAATAAATAAATAAAAATACATGATCAGTGGATGGTCTTATTGAGGCCTATTAAGAATTATTTAACACAGAAACACTCAAGCGGCGCAAGTATGCAACCCTCAGTGAGAGTTATATATTTGTGCCGTTTGTTGTCGAGACGCTTGGACCGTGGGGTCCTGAGGCCATGAGCCTCTACCAAAATTTATCGAAACGACTCTTCAGGTGATCAGAGGGCTGGTGCTTACCTCGGCCAACGGATCAGTATGGCGATCCAGCGAGGAAACGTAGCCAGCCTTCTGGGCACCTTACCCATAGAAGACGGTGATCTAGGCTCAGTATTCTACTTATAGTATTGAGGGACTATGAGAAGAATATAATACGAATAAGTTAAGTTTTCTTGCAGTGTATTGTCACAATATTTATGTCTAATCAAATATACATAATAATATTAAATATTTCTGAATAAACATAAATATTCAAATATATATATATATATATACAGGCACAGATACACCATACGTACACACACACCCTATGCAGACACTTAATAAAAATATAATATCATCTGGATCTTAATCTGATCTTTAACTACAAGAAATTTCTTGCAGTCGGATGGTTGCCAATGCTAACTGTAACACAGGTTTGTTCGGTCTTGGCCACCAACTGACTTCACAGCTTGCGTTTCTTTGAAAATTCTGTCTTTTTACTACCTTTTACTTGTAACACAACAATGTTGTTTTTTTTTACCATCGCCTATGGACATTTGCAACACCAAAGGTGCTACAAACGCGCTGCTGCTCTCTGAAGGGAGACTGGAACCTGGTCACTAATGCCGGAACACAACTCAAGGTTGTTATGGCGACATACTTTAGATCAGGGGTGGTAGCCATCCAGTCGGACAAATGCCCAACGACCTGGCTGTGGGTTGTTTAGTCGACTCTTACGATAGGCCGCCCGGCCGCAGGAAATTGTATTCTTTCTCCGTTCATGCACGGACAAAATGTTGTAATTAAGATTTATTTATTGTTTTATGTTATTTATTGCAGAGAGTGTTATTAGTTATTTTTATATTCTTCCGTGATATTATGTCATATCCGTTTGATATACCTATCAGATATAGCGATACCCGATCAATATTCGGTTATCTGAAATCGGTGTCATGGGCGACTGTACACGCGGTACATTGCAAATAATGTCGTCATTACTATCACTTACCAACTGCTTCCACTCTGCCGTCAAAGTGTTGTGCTACTTTTACTAATAAACAGGATACTAAAGATCGAGTCGTCATCATTCAAGCATTAAATCCTGGTTGCATTAGGAACGTTCGCTCCCAACCCCAGGGTCCACTAGTTCGAATATCTCAACAAATATAAGTTAATTTATTTATAATTTAGTTTATTTTTAAGTAGTTTAATATTTTCTTTCTTTCTTCTTTTCTTATTAGTTGTTAATATATCAAGGGTTGAAAGGCTATTTGTTTTAAGCGACATTTTGTGTGAGACTTAACACGATGGGTTTTTTTATCCTAATGTTTCAACTTAAAGAAATATAAAGAATCTGATGTCTAGTTTCAATCTATAGATGTTTTTTTTAAGTATGGTACATATTCAAATTCAAAGTTTTTTTATTCAAAATAAGTTCCACTGGAGGACACTTTTTGAAGGTCATATATATAAGTTAAAATTTATTTTTTCTTCCTATTCTATGTATACCGCTTCACAACGTGTTATTGCTGTTAAGGAGAAGAAGCGGCAAGAAACTCCCCAGCAACACGTCTAGCTAAATAATGTTTTTCTTTAAGTTTCTTATTCTATTTATATCTCAAGTTGTATTTTTTTAATAAGTTTATACAGAAGTATGTTACAGAATATACATAGTTCGTTAGTGATGTGTTTTTCTGGGTCATTTGAAACGTCAAATGTTTCTCCCGACTATTTAAAAAAATGTCGTTTAAAACAAATAGCTTTTCACCCATCGATATGATTCATATCAGTTTGTTACGTTTTCACGCCTTAACTATTCAACTGATAGACATGATTTTTTTTATAGACGTCTTCAGGGTAGAGGAAAGACCATAATAATATTGTTACGACCGACAAAGACAAATTCACACTTGCATACCTATTTTGCACATTTTATTACCTTTCGGCATACGGACTTCTTTTGTTTACTTTGTGTTTAAAATTGGTGATTAGAAAACAAGCCATTGTGTATTGTAATCTTTTATGGCAGTCATTAGCCAGGTGTACGGGTTACGGTTTCTAAGAAATTGCGTCGAAGCTTGCCGGGCGGACATATTTGCATTTGTGCAATATAAAACAATGCCCCAATTGAGAGATGGATGAGTCTAGCGATAACCACAAGCGAAGTAAGACTTGTGTACATTCGTTAATCTATTTAGTGACGGACTTTGCGCGTGTTATTGAAACGTGCATTACGTTTGGACTGGTTGTATTCAGTTATATTTGTACCTGTGTTATACATGTTTGTATAGTTCTAATAAATTCACAAAAACAAACAAACAGAGACAAACAGACAGAGAGGCAAAAATTCTAAAAATTGTATTTTTGGAATCTGCTGGTGCGAATTTGCCCCCCTGATTTTTATATTTTTAGATTTATTATAGTATAAAATTATGGATAGATAGATTTCATCACGAAAAAAGTACTATTCCCGACGGATTGAAATAAAACTAAATATTTGGATGGCGCTGGCTACTAAACTAAAAACTAAATTTTTGACAATTCACTTTCAAACACGTCGCCATGGTAACATCATGTTGCTATGACGATATATTCGTTCAAGGTAGCTTAGAATACTTTTCGAGGTATATAAAAAACTTGAATTAACTGACAAAATCTACATTAATGCGAACTGAAATGAATGTAAAAAATGAATTTGTTCGGCGCTGGATGTTTGTTTGTTGCATTTTCAAGGCATTGGGAACGGATCACGGATTAGGTACGTCTCTGAGGAATGGACCAACTAACACTTTTCGAGTTTACTCCTTAAGAATCGATTTTCATATAAGGCCCCTGGTATCGAAATTCGAAATTCGAAAAATATGAGGAGTAAGTCAAGACAAGCGTTAACTCAAAAGCGTTACGTTTTTTATTATAAAACTAGGATATACCCGCGACTCCGTCCACGCTTGACTTGAAATTCCCACCGGATACCCGGGACACAAACTATGGCAGTATTTAAAAAAGAATGTAAGCTATCGTTTTAGTGAATACTGTGTCGGTATAAGGTAATTTTTATGTACCCGAAGAACTCCAAACCACCCGGGATAACTCCCGGGGATCCAGGGAATAAAAGTCACACATTTTATTACATTAAATTTCCTATCGATCAGTGAAAAAATCGTATTGGAATTAGTTTTTGTTTTAATCTGGTCATTTTAAATCATTCCCAGAAAAAATCCCGCGGAATCCCCAGGATAAAAAGTAGCGCAGATTTTACGTCTAAGAATTTGCTGTCGATTTGCGAAAACCGCATCGAAATCGGCCCACTAGTTTTTACGCGAATCCCGAACAAACAGACATGAAATCTAAAAAAAATTGCATCGTATTCTCCATCGTTTATATAGTCTGTTTCAGTTTTTTTTAATAGCTTTAATGTACAGACACAGCACGATTAGAATTTTATAATATTATAAATTTCGAATTTAATGCAATGAAATAAGATCTAAAGTAATATCCATGGGTCCATATTCAAAGTCAAAGACTCGTATCGTACCTACTTAAGGAGTAAACATCAGTCGTGCGTCGGAGCTGACACAATTTTTTTTATATTACTTATTATTTGTACATATGCTTTCGAGTGAGTTATTATTAGATTCAATATCTAATACTTTATACGCGTCCATAAACTACCCACTGGTGTGCTCGGGAGTTTCCATTTCAGGGGAATACACGGTATTCCCGCAACACTTGTTAGTTGCGCAGGTTTTATCACAGGATGTCAAGTAAGCGACATTTGGACCTAATTATATTTTTTGTTGTAAAAGGTACTTTAAATTATTATTTTGATTTAAGCCTGAAAGGCTTTTTATTCAATAGAGTCTAATCTAACTAGAACTAAAAGTCTGAAAACAAAATAGTAGTTTAAAACAACTTTTGCAAGAAACTTAGGTCCAATTGTAGCTTACGATAAAATGGCGGTAAAGGCTCGATGTAGTCAGAATAACCGAGGCCTAAGTGGAGAAAGCTTCACGGGCTAGATTCGAACCCAAATCATCAGAATAAAATGTTAGCCTTTAATCTGCCACGCCTTTTCTATACAGAAATTAAAATTGAAGTGTCTGTTTGTAACGTAAAAATAAAAATGTGAAAATCAGTGATAATTCGGGCCAGGAGATTCTGAAAATACGATTTTTAGCATTTTTGTTCGTCTGTCTGTCTGAATGTTCGTGGCTAATCTCTGAAACAGCTGGACCGGTTTTGACGGGACTTTCACTGGCAGATAGATGATGTTATGCTACGCGAAAAAATTATACGCGATCAAAGCCGCGGGCACAGCTAGTCTACTGTAAAATTTCACACGATTGCACGACATTTTAAAATCTAAATATTTGATCAATATTGATAACTTGACAAATAAAGCGTAGTTTGCTGACAAACCTGTGATTATTATCGTATGATGACTATATTTAGGTTCAATATTCTAGGTCAAATAAAGAACGGTAGATATCTAAGTTTAGATGTCCTTACTTTCTTTTTATCAGTACAGGAACATAAAAATCCACAGTCCGGTGGTAAGATATTTATTTGTCTATATAGCTACCACCCCTGGTGTTGAGTATGGCACCATAACAACCTTTTTTTTTTAAGGCGGGGGAAATGCATTTCGCACATACCGGGTCCTTTGCTAGGGATTAGACCGTTGTCATTGATCATAGAGGCATTCCACTGAGGCAATCCAAACAATAATCAACCGGCTTGTGTGGAGACTCGAACTAATGGACAAATGCCCAAGGGCTAATACCCCACTAAAACCACCCTCCTCCCATGTGCCCCGCGCTTATGGCAGGAAAGGCGTGAGATACAGAACGTAGTTACGCCCACACCGATCCTAGCGCACAATTGCTTGAGAATGCCCCGGGAGAGGTAAACTCACTTCGTCAACAGGGGTGAAGATTCCTCTGCTCCCTAGATGCTAGAGGGCCCCTGCAGCGGTATTTCAGGGAGGGGGTCATGCGCATACCTGCGCCTCCGGGCTCCCGACTGACGTCGGCGCCCGCGAGACGCATGCGCAATATCATCTCTCTCCCTATCTCGTTCCGCGGCCTCCTTATGAGACACTACCATCTCGCAGAAATTGGCCGCACCCACCCACCAATCGTCGCTGTGCAGCATGGCTTGCACCAGATCGCCCAGCGATTCGATCGGTCCTACAAGTGTCTCGAGTTCAAACCTCTGAGGTGCCCATGCTGCGCACTCGACTAGCGTGTGTAACGCCGCGTCTAGCGCGCCACACTGGCGGCATTGGGGTGAAGGCAAGCAACCCGCAATCTGACACAGATACTTATCGAAGCAACCGTGCCCGGTAAGTATCTGTGTCATTCTGAAGGTCAGGGTCCCGCGTTTCCGCGAGAGCCATCGCAACAGCTGCGGTCGAACCGCTTCCACCGTGTCAACACCATAACAACCTTGTGTTGTGTTCTGGCATTACTGGACAGGTTCCAGCCCCTCTTCCAAAATTCCACTAAGAACCTAGTTGTTAGTTTTTATGGTATCTTTATTTTTTATTTTGCCTTAAAATAAATAGTTTTTATGGCACGAGGTTCCTTATTGCACGTTACTCGTCGGGTGGGAGCTAAACGAAAAGAAGTGATCCGAAACGAAAAATGCTGATCGCTGTATATTATTGTTACAACCTAAGCGCCGACAAAGACAAATTTCACGTACAGATTTGTAGAAGCACATTTATTACCCGTCGGCATTTGAACTAATAACATTGAAACTATTGTAATTTTTTTATGATCATCTTCTTTGTTTACTTATTTATTGGCAAACGTTTCTAGAGAACAGCCTGTTGTTGTATTGTAATCATTAGCCAAGTGTTATGGATTTTAAAGTACAAGCTGATTCTACGAAATTTTGGTCCACGTGGCTGGGCGGGTTCATAGCACTTGTGCAGGATAAAACGATGGCCTGATGGAGGGAGGGCGGTCGAGCGAGAACCACGATCAAAGCGAGACGTGTGTACTACAATCGGGAATCTAATAGTGACGGACTTTGCGCGTTTTATTGAATTACCACCTTCTGCATTACGTTTGGACTTGTTGTGTTCGGTGATATTTGTACCTGTGTTATACGTGTTTGTATAGTTCTAATAAACTCTAGAATAATTTCAACGGCATTTTAATTCGAGTCCCGTAACTCGTAACATTATTATACAATATCGAACTTAAATGCAATGAGATACGATCTAAAATAAAATAATATCCATCAGTGTAAAATACGATGTATTGAAATTAGAAGGTTGGTAATTGCCCTTGTTACTATACGATTTCTTCGATGGTCTTTGAAATTTTGTTTCAAAAAGTGTCCCAATAATACCTACATTTTCCTTTCTTTCAAATCAAATGAGCATCCAAGTGCTAAGTATTCCGCGCCAAATTTATCTTATCAATATCAACGTAACGATAAGTGGCACGAGTTAATTTTGATAAGAGATAAGAGTAACATGCAAACTATTTATTAGATAAATATGTTTAGGTTAATTATGATAACTAGAATTCTTTGAAAATTATAGCAATGTATGATTAATAAATCTGGTAAATGCGTGGCACACTACAAACTATAAAGGGTTCCGTACTTCTTTCGTCTGTTCGCGCACACTTTAGTCATTTGGCTGTGAAAAAAAATCGAAATGTGTGCTGGGACACATAGTAGAAGTGAAACTTCAACGGACAAGTGGCAAAACGAATCGCAACAAAATTTTAACTCGAAGTAATACGGGCAGGTTTTCAAATTGGATAAGTACATTAACAATCTGTCCGCAACTTCTACTATGTGTCCCAGCACACGATTATTCGCAGGTTTACTGCAAATTATGATTTGGTTAGGTACATTTTAGTGAATGCATTTTTTATTTAAACATATTTTATTTTGTCAAACAAAAAAACTGAATTCGACCGGGAAACAAAAAAATCTATAGTCTACTCTAATATTATGCCGCCTCTCACCACGTCTACTCTAAACTTATGCCGCCCCTCCACGTGGCCGTAACGCTTTCTCGTGACAGAAAAAATCCTAATACCCCCCCCCCGTCTATATAGAAGTTTCACTTCAAAAAGCATTTAATAGAGAATCACCCCTATCTAAGAAATATTAAACTTCAACGATATCCCATTTCTATACTATTTTTTAAGCTTATTGGAAGCAAGACCATAATTATTTTGATACAGTTTTTATATGTTTTGGCAAGCACAATACACAAGCAAATGCCCATACTCTTTCCAAGCATTTATTTTACTTTGGACAGCTCGATGACGGGTCAATTAGTAATGTCCTAATGCGTTACCGACTCGATTTGTTATAAACATCGACTTCATTTATAAAAAAGTTTTAATCAATTATTTTTCTTTAAAGTAGAACATTTTTTATTTTCAAATCGATGATCTTCCATTTATTTACGTATTGTGTCGATGGTTCAATAGTCTGTGCGTTACATGATGCAAAGAACGTCACTATTACATGACCCACAACAATAAAGTACGACAATTATATCATTTGTTTCATGTGGGCTTTACTGTCAAGATATATGTAACTTGGGCTACGTTCCATTAGAGACTCACAACGACCACATTCACGACCGCGATTTTTCCCGTTCCTCTTGCTTGCCGGCGTTACAATCATAAACCCAAGTGGAACGGTTATTCGACCCACCTCTTGACATGGGTCGTTGTGAGCGTTGTGTGATCGAAAATGATGACGTCGTTTTCGCCACGACCACAACGACTACGGTCGCCCTGTGGAACGGCTAACGGAGCATTTTGGGCGTTGTGAGCTACTAATGGAACGCGCTGTATATATAGCAAGACGATAGATTGACAAATATTAATTTAAAACTGTCAGTTGTTACTAATACGAGATGTCATATAAGTTTTACTCTGTTAGGGAATAAACATACAAACATCTAAAAGTACGGATTAACAAACATTAGTTTATCAATTGCAATGTAATTTATTGATTAAAGATAACCGACTAACCTTATCAATAAGCAATACATGTGCATCAAACAAACAATATGATGAAATTAATGATAAGATTGAGTGTATGCGTTAAATTGTAAACACATTTGTGTCAGTTTATTCAACCTGCCAACACGATAACATCGACGTGGCATATTTACAAATTACAAATTATACGGCTGGTGCAATATTGTGGAATTTAAGGAATATCGTAACGATTTTTGATCTTAGTTCATATTCAGCATAAATTTCCTCACCTTTTGGCATACAGGAAGGGTTGTGTATTAAATAAAATGACAATTAATTAATTTCACCTGTTTTACAAAAAATGGCAGAGAGAAGATAGAGCACAGATAACGTTCCATTGTCTTTGGTAGAGAAATTAAACGTTTGGATACACTGACATTCAATTTTACGTTCGGATACGACAAGAAGAATGTTAGGGATAACCTTGATGAGTAAATGGCGGAATGAATGAGTCTTTCTTTGCAGAGATACATGTAGTAACATGTTGAATTTTGAAATTACTATACGGAGCTTATGTCTTTTATTGCCAGTACCTATATCTTAAAGACCGTTCATTTGCCTTATTATCGATTGTAATTTGACATAAGCTCCATACAAGTAATAGTAAGACTAGCTATGCTCGCGATTTTAAAAAAACTAGCCGAAGTTACTCGTTATAACATCAGCTATCTGCCTGTGAAAGTCCTGTCATAATCCGTCCAGCCGTTTCAGAGATTAACCGGAACATCCAGACAGACATAGAGAGAAATTTAAAAATAAATCTATATACTTATCTATACTAAGTTTGTGACGTTGTAGGGGGTAATCTCCGAAACTACTGAACCGATTTAAAAAAATCTTTCATTGTTGGCAAGCTACACTATCCCCGCTTGACATAGGCTATATAATATTTTTTTTTTAAATAGGGAACCTTTCTAAAACTTCAATACTGTAACCCAAGGTGTAAAAAAATTACCTTAAATTGCGTGCGCTGCGAAAACTATTGATGATAGAATAAAATAATGTACTACGACTTTGCAGAACACATAATTGATTACAAAAAGTGTCGCGACAGCATATGTCTGACTATTATAGTTATGACAAAATAGGTGTTCTTTTATTTTAAAAAAATATTGAAATTCCGCCGCTAGAAAAGGCTCTTTATTTGTATCTTGGTATTCATCCTTATCAAAATAAATTACTTCATATTCAAGACTGCTTCAATACCTTTATATAACTTTTTAAATTATTCAATTCGGACATTCCATTAAAAAGATATCACGGGTTTAACAATGTAAATATTAGAAAAAAGTTGCGTGGTCGCCGCGCACCCTAATCGGCTAGATAGGCGTATGCGATGTAGGCGTCACTGGGGTATGGGCCGTAAGGGAGGGGAAATATTATGAATTCGCTTAGTAGGTAATTAAACTCAACAAAAAATAAAGAGGTAAAGTTTGTGAGTTTGTGACGTTGTAGGGGGTAATCTCTGGATCTACTAAACTGATTTTGAAAATTCTTTCACCAGTGGAAAGCTACATTATTCCTGAGTGACATAGGGTATATCTGATTGTGATTAATAATAAGTATTTTTTTCTGATGCCCAGCGAAGTGGGCATGGGTCAGCTAGTTTTAGATATAAGTACCTACCGTATATGCTTTCACAGGCATTTAGTAAAAAGCTGTTATTTTGACATTACAAACAGACACTTAAGTTTTGTTTATCTGTATAGATTGATGTTTTATTTATAGAATAAGCGTGCGTCAGTTTTAAGAATGCTATTTATAACACACGACTATAAAATTAATCTAGACTATGTATTAAAATAACTTGTTTGCACATGATTGCGATGTATTATTTCTTTTTCGTAGAAAACGATAAGACGTATAAAGGATTTATTTTATGTTTTTCGTTTTAATATCGGAAAATTATGATCGATTGTTATTTTTCTTATTTTCCAAGTATTTAATTTTATAGGAATTAAATACACAAACATTAAATAAAGCCATGTATTTAGTTTTAGGCGGTATAACGACGTAATGAGGGGTGCAATGATATTTAACTGGCAATTTTTTATCACCATTGGTGTAAGTTTGAACGCTTCTTTATGGTTATAAAAGAAGCGGAATTACAAAAATTTGTAATAATACATATAGAACTCGGACGTGTAACATAGTTACGAATAAATGTGTTTATGATGTGTTAAAATTCTCTATTCTCTGGTTTTATTAAAATGGCTAAAGAACGTTAACCGATAAACTCGCAAGTGCATGCTCGCGTGTCACCTTGACTCAGTCCGCGCTCGTGCCGGGAATTACTCGGAAATTATGCCGTTGAACTTGTATAAATATATGGAAGGATATGTCTGCGGTTTCATCCACGTGTAACGTGGAGAATTCTCACGGTTTTCCCGGGGGATTCCCGGCACACAAAGTATCGCAGCATTTAAAAAGGAATGTAAGCTATCGTTTTAGTGAAAACTAACCGGAAGTTAGTCGGAATAAGCTAACCTTTATGCACCCGAACAACTATTAATAAAAACACACATTTAATTACATAATATTTTCTATCGATCAATGAAAGAATCGTATTGGAATTTGAATATCTATATAATACGTGAAGCAAAAACACAGCAAAAACTTTGTACCCTTTTTTACGAAAATTGCGCGGACGGAGGAGTATGAAATTTCGCACACTTATAGTTTACATAGAGTAGGCGTGCAAAATGCTAATATTTTTTTTAAATTATGTATACAAAATACATTAAATCAATTTAAAAAAAAAAACATTACACACACTGAAGTCAAATTAACAGTGTAGCCTTGGCGAAATCTGTGATTACAGAAGTATAGTCTTCGACAACAGAACCTTAATAATGTTCAAACGTATAATTTAAATTAATTATTATCTAGACTACTAGATTTATTCTAATTGGCCATTTTAAATCATTCTCAGAAAATTTTCCGCTCGATTCCCAGGATAAAAAGTAGCGCGGATTTTAATTATTATCTAATAATATATAATCTGAATAATTAATTAATCTTAATTATAATATATAATCTGAATTTGCTGTCGTTTACCGAACACCGTAAAGAAATCGGCCGAGTAGTTTTTACGTGAATCCGGAACAAATAGACAAACCGAAGAGTCGATGAGTCGTTTTGATAGCTCTTTGTAGTGTCAATCGCCTCGACAGCAAACGACACAAATAACTAGCTCCTTGACTTAGGGGATTTTTTTTTATGGCCCAACTGGCAATCAGGCTGACGGCCTAGCTCATGGAAAGTGGTTACCGTTGCCTACAGACGTTTGTAACACTAGGGGCTAAGCCAACGTTTATTTAGGTTTATGGCTTGGCAGCAATTTCTTCATTTTCTTAAGCCTATGTATAGCTCAGCTGGACTGTAAGTTATCAACTGAAGCCACTTGTGGCAACTCGAAAAGCCACATTTGACTATACAGTTCACATTTCTGACAAAAACACATAATTACTAATCAAAAACTATCAATATCCTATAACTTCTGTTCATTTTAGAGTAATTTTACACATTTTTAGAAAATAAAACTGCACAGCACTACATCTCCTTTCAGTTTCCGCCAAAAAAACCCTAAGCCAACGTTACAAGAATATACACATAGGGATGTGCCAATAGATTTAAGTAATTATATGGCTTTGTATTTATTTTAATTTTAAAGTAACAAAGTATATTATTGTTGGTTTTATTTAAATTTATTTATTTGATTTACTAATTAAATATTACACAAGTAGAATTAATTTAACAAAATTGGGTCGCTTTGTTCTTACGCCAAAAGGAAGGTTTGCACTGAAAATCAGCATTGTGTCGGATATAATTCCGGCACAGCAATGTGCTGAGTGCAAACATTTTTTGCTAAAAATGCGGCGTACAATTTTTCAAAATATACTTCGTGTATAATAATGTATAAGGAAGGTAATTACGTCGCTATTTCTTCAAATAAAGTGTTTCTTTCTTTCTTTCAACGCGTTGTGAGCCTTTTTGGATAGAAGGTATGGGATTGGAATAGAGAAGATTGGACCCAAACTCATCGCACGAAACACGATCACTACAATGCTATCCGTTTCACGTCGATATTCTGTGAGAGCGTGGTACCACATTAATCGAGCCGGCCCTAAAAGCTATATTCAAGATATTGATTTCAGAATGGCTCTACTGCATAGAGACTATTGGAGCATTATCATTCCTAGAATACTAGTTTCTAGTAATGTAAATAAACTGTAGTAATAGGCCTAGATCTTAGATGTAATAAATACAATAGTAAGATAGTAGTAATTGTACGTCAAAAATGTAATTAGGTAGGTAATTTAGAAATGTAAATATTAATGGTAGTTAAAAAAGTATTTCAAAATTATGTATTTCGGAATTTTCAAATTGCTTTAAACCCAATGTATTAGTAATAAGAATACAATTGTTACAGTAGATAAGATTTTGCTAAAAAAGAGAAAAGAAAATAAAGGAAGACGCCCAAAATTTATTCCCCAAAAGGATTTAAAAAAATGCGTTTGTACAGTTCACAGCAATAGAAGTGAAACTCCAGAGAATATACTCATAGATAATATATTATTATCAGTTTTATTTCGGTCCAAATTGGACCTATGTTTAATCATCACTCTTATTGACTCTCTCTGTGCTGCACAATGTAAAACTCATATCTCATTCTCTCGCAGCCTTCGTTCTATAGATTTGTGATTATCTTGATTCAGTGTCGTTTTTTCGTTTCATCGAGTTTCAAATCACAACGGTTCTAAAGAAGTTTGACTTCAATAAATAATAAAATAGAAAAATAAATAAAACCCTCTGCCTTGTACAATGACAGAGAAGTCGATAAAAAAAGAATACTTGTTCCATAATGGTACACATATTTTGTGTATATACAGATAAACAGAGAAACAGGTAAAATAACTAAACCGCAAACATAAATAGCTAACAACAATAGGCTAAGAGAATATTAAATATTAATAAATAGCAATAATTAGAATAACAATATCACATGCACGTGTAAAATACTTAGAATTGATAATGTTATCAATTGAACGTGGTTTACCCTAAAAGTTTCCAAGTGGGATAAAGTGGTATTTTAATATCTTATACTAATATATACAACTGAAGAATTTGTTTATTTGCTTGAACGCGCTAATGTCAGGAACTACTGGTCTGATTTGAAAACTTCTTTCAGTGTTAGATAGCCCATTTATCGAGGAAGGCTTATAGGCTTATATATCATCACGCTAAGACCAATAGGAGCGGAGCACCAATGAAGAATGTTTCAAAATCGGGGGGTTGTTTCACTTACTGTTTTTTTAAACTATTCCACGCGGACGAAGTCGCGGGCAGAAGCTAGTCAATTATATTTTAAAGCGTTGCCATCCAACGGGGAAAAGCGGCTAGTATATTGAGAACGTTCAGCTATATGAGACCCATATGCCTGTCTTTTTATTTCCTTTCTTTTCTTTCTAAATTATCATATCATCCTTCACACAATCCGTCCATCTGTTTTTTGGTCTACTTTTACGTGTGTATCCAACAGTCTTGCAGTTCAATGTTTTTTGTCACGTGATTTTCATCCCTCATTATACGCCCATATCACCTTAATCTTCTTCCTCTCAGTTGTTCAGTCACGGGTGCAACTTTCAAAGATCCTTTTATATACTCATTTCTCACCTTGGGGAAAACTTACAAATAGTTATTTATTACCGCGGCCAGCATTCTGGGAACGTTTCCATAATGCTGGCCGTGAAATAATAAATAATGATTTGTAAGTTTTTTACCATATACATACATAGTATATTGTTTATGTCTAATTACTATTTAATAGGCAATTTAGTTTATAGTTTGGTTTTGAGATTAATATGAAGTATTTAAATTAATTATCTCCATTCTATTGTTTAATATCTTTCGTTCTTTCGTATTGTTACGACCTAGACGCCGACAAAACCAAATTCACACCTATATACCTGTAAAAACACATTTTATTACTTTCGGCATTTGGACTTCTTTTGTTTACTTTGTGTTTAAAATTTGTGATAAGAAAACAGCCCATTGTGTATTGTAATATTTTATGGCAGTTATTAGCCAGGTGTGTCGGATTCAAAGTACAAACTGACTCTAGGAAATTTGGCCCACGCGGCCAGGCAGACATATTGCATCAGTGCAGTATAAAGTATTGCCCCGATTGAGGGACGCGGCAGTCGAGCGATAACCACGAGCGAAGCAAGACTTGTGTACATTCGATAATCTATTTAGTGACGGACTTTGCGCGTGTTATTGAATTACGACCTTCTGCATTACGTTTGGACTTGTTGTGGTCGGTTATATTTGTACCTGTGTTATACGTGTTTGTATAGTTCTAATAAACTCTATAATAATTCCAACGGTATTTTAATTCGAGTCCTGCAACTTGTAACAGCATCTTTGTCTAATTTGCCTGTGTCCGTGTATGTGACCTAATGGCCCTAGCGGAAGATCAGCGCTGGTTATTTCAACCGGCAATTTTGCTGAGCTAGGACCAATTTAGGACTACATTTACTAATTGTTCTTTTTTAAATAATTTAAGTGGTTTAACATTGTAGTTCTATAAATATAAATATTTTTCTTTCTTTCTTATTAATATAGTTTTACGCTTTGCCTCGCTCTTTTGCACTTTGGAGTTGTAATTTTCTGAGATAAAATGTATCCCTATTAATGCAGGAACGGAGGATTAGAACAGAGGTAGAGAAAGGACCATTGGGCCACCGCTTGCCAGGATTCGCGGAGTAGTCACGCTGTTTACCTGTGTCCTTAGCATAAGGGGGAGAAGGAACACCGAGGCTTTTTAGTGTATATCCCCGACTCGGATACTCACAGCGTTTAGAGGTGCTTTTACCATCCCAACGTGGTAAATCCCACGCGCGCACACCGAGTTTTCCCCGCAGTGGACAGTCCCCAATCGGATTCCCCTAGTTAAAAATTTAACAGAGGAGATCCGAAGGAAAGATAACAGATTATGTACTTATAATTTTAGTTGTTATAGCTTCTGCCCGCAACTTGGTCCGCGTGGAAAGATTTTTTAACTATCCCACGGGATCTCTTTAATTTTTCGGGATCAAGAGTATCCTATATGTTGACCAGGGATTATAAGCTTCTACAATACAAAATTTCATTTAAATCGGTCCAGTCGTTTCGGAGATTAGCCGGTACAAACAGACAGAGAAACAAAAAATTTGCAAAAAAATCTAAATTAGTACTATTTAACTTCTTAGATCCTCCTGACTCGGTTTTTAGCATTTTTTTTTATTGTACAGAAATTCGACCTCTACAGTTTTATTATAAATATATGTATCTGTATATAGATGTATAGATAGAGATCTGAGGGCCTAAAGCCCTCGCGCCCGTGGCGCTTGTGACAGTGACAGTTCCTAACCTTCAACTTGACACACAACAGCATATGTACATACTGGCGCATACACTCACAGAGTACCTACATTAATATAATAGGAGACATATTATTTACTATGACATACCTTTATTATGACGAATTAAACTACAATTTAAAACATTTTAGGTTAACAGAACATTATAGGGGCGTGAGTGCTGCGTAGAGAATACAATCCCGGGATCCCGATCGTTTTCTGACCCCGAAATTCCGGGGACTGTACTTGGCTAATCTCGGGATTTTCGGGTTTGCCACAAACAGGTTTAGTTTGGACTCCGTTGTCCGTTGCGAGTTGACAATGACCTTGCCTAGATTATATTAATAGCATTTATTACATATCGACAAGAAAACAAACCTTTGATACGCGTACGATACGTACTACATAGGTACTGCTCTAATAATATGTTTGTCGTAGAACTTAGAAGGGATTTCCTCGCTCGGGATACTTCAATACAATACTCCCAACGGGCCAATAGGGGAATCACCCGGTCACCTCATATCACAAAATTCCTCCAACCAGTGTAGAACCTGAACGAGCGTTTTCAGCTGCAGCTTATGTTGGCAATAAACTACGAAGCGGGTTTGGAACTTGGAAGTCAAACCTCGGATGCATTGATATTTCTACGACTGTATTTTCGAAATTCTAAATAAGTCTTTTTGTCTCGTTGTTTCTTACTTACAAAGTATAGTGTCTTTGTTTTGTCTTTTTTATTTTATTACCATATTGTGATTTGTGTCGTGGACTCGTGGAATAAAATTATAAAACATTTTTATAGAAATTACTCGTTTTTTTACATTTGAGCCCAATTAGAAACCACATAGTCTAATCCCAGGTTAGCCCCGGGAATACACATCAAGAATCCCGTAATCCTGGGATCGAAAAACATGCTCGGGATTGTATTCTCTAGTGCTGCGGTAAGTATATAAACAAAACATTAGCCTCGACAGCACATGTGATTACAACAAGTTTAATGCACGACCACGACCGATCAGCACGTGGCAACAGATTACACAATGACGTGTGTGACGTATCAGAACGTGATACATATTTAGTCGTTCGTGATACTGTTTTATTAATGTATCGCACTGATACTCTTTCTATGGTTCTGCATCCAATTGGCAGAAATAGGCAATTGGTTAAAAATAAATCTATCCGTGCAGGAATGGAGAAAGAATACAATTTCCTGTGGCCGGGTTGCCTGTCATAAGAGACGACAAAACAGCCAGGTAGTAATGTATTTACCTATCTAGACAGCTATCACTCCTGGTCAGAGTATGCCTCTATAACAACCTTGAGTTGTGTTCCGACATTAGTGGCCAGGTCCCAGTTTCCCTTTAGAGAGCGGCAGCACATTGGTAGCACCTTTGGTGTTACAAATGTGATCAAATGTCCATAGGCAATCGTAACCACTTTCCATCAGGCAGGACGTCTGCTTGTCTGCTGACCTTATGCAATAAAAAATAGGCCAAGTGCGTCTCGGACCACGCAAGTTGAAGGGTTGCGTGGATACAATATTGTTATCATTAGTCTGTGAAACCTTAACAAACAACAATGACAAATATTGTTGAAATCAATTTTCCTCGAAACATTCCTTCACAGAAATTGATCCTTACAAGGAAGCTACACAATAAATTGGTATAATAATACAGAATGTTCTTTTTTTTTTAATTAGCGTATTCGATTCCTGACTAGGGTAATTGATATTGTAAAAATCTAATGATCACTTTAGTTGTCATTAAAATCTTGAAGCCCCACATAAACAGTTCGATAATGCTGTTATTAGACGGATCAACCAAACTGAATCAATCTAGTTGAAGGCACAGAAATGAAAGGACACGACGCTATTCAATGACATTGAATGATTCAAGTTTGGGGTTTTATAGATCACTTTGGTTGATTCTTCCAAATTGAAAAGACCGAAATGATCCGTCTAATATAGGCTTATTATCCTGAATTTTTCAAAAAGTTCCATATCTCTCTAGATTGAATTTTGGAATTTTCCCAATTTGATGAATTTATTATGAGAAAAGTAACTTAATACCCAGCCTTAGTCATTGCTAGATAAATCTTCTCCTATTATAGTATGTACTGTAATGTACTTTGTGATATGTCTTGTTCTTGGCTCGATTTTTACATCCCATAGACAAAATTTTGTGTACTCCAAATTTTATGTATCCAAAATCACCTCGCCTTTTTTTCTGTTTCCAAGCCCTGATTTCTGCTATAATAAAACCGCGAATCGATAAATTCGTGACCCATTAATTGGTCCATAGTTCATTACACTAGGTCAATGACACTTTGACACTGACAGTTATAAGTCGGGGTCGCCCTTACACGTCATTCACTTCTAATCTCCGGCATGCAGGTCATATACCCTTTATAAACGTTTGTTTTGTTTGAAACGATTCTGAAGGGACTTGTCTTATGGCTGGTTCCTTAACTAAACTCTGCTTGTTGGTAGTCAAGAGGGTTATACGCTGCATACAAAATTCCAATCCTTTAGCATGGAAAGCCTATATGAGTTGGCCGAAATATCTAATTATCATGGATGAAAAACTTTTATGATTCCTAGTATATTTTTCTTTTCGTTGTTATAAGTTCTTTATTGTATCACCATAACAATGATAAATAAAAAATAAATAACAATGTTTTTAATGTCAACAACGTATAGACTAATTTAATATAAGTAATTACGATAGTAAATCATATGCTAATATGAGACAGAAGCATATGAGCCTAGGCAGTTAAAATTTATCACTTCTACCATTTATTATGCGTTGACACCTCTGACACTAGTGTTGCCGAGTCTAATTTGTTTTAAATCGGAGCAGAAAGTGAAACAAATCGAGATTTAGAGTTGTTGATCGAGACAAGCAAAAAACAAGGTTTAAAAAGGTGTAATTACTTCAATTTCTAATAATCTAATTCTTAATTTCCTGATAATAATTTTCTTTGGATAAGGGCTGGAACTGAAAATCAGCACTGCGTCAGCCCTTGTCGCAGAATAATGCTGAGTTCTAGCCTCATTGGCGTGAATGTATGTATGTGTTTTTTTAACTATAATTCATGATTTACCTGTAAAATGTCTTATTACGCGTCTTCTTTATTCTATGTGTACATACATTTGCGACAATAAATCTTTTCTTTCTTTTTAATGGTTTGATTATTTTGTTGAGTAATCGGGATATTTAGAGTCCCGATTAAGTGCAAATCGGGACGCGGTCCCCGACCCTCGGAAATCGGGACGTCGGTGCATATCGGGACGCCTGGCAACACCGTCTGACACGCAATTACCCAATTGTATTTTAATAAAACGAATGCATACGCAAGCTTCTTCGAATTAAAAATCTGAGCGGGAATAGCCTTGTGTTGTTATTAGAAGTCGTATTTAATTTAAATGAACTTACGTTGAGGAAAACTGTTCTACAAAAAGATCTTCTCAAAACTGTATGTCTTTTAAAATAGGTTACTAATTCTTGACCTATATAATTTATATCATGAAGATAAACACCATTTAAATATCTAAACCTTAATTTCATTATTAAAACTAATATTTTTAAACAAAAAAGCGCTTAGAATTTCGTAGTCATTTTTTGCCAAAACATAATTATAACAGCCCATAAATGTCTTAGTGCTGGGCTCGGGCCTCCCACTATAGGAGAACGGACAGTATACCCGTCACGCTTATCAAAGGCGGCTTGGCAGGTTTGATACATCGGTTATCTCAATGTGCAGGTTTCATCGCGATGCTTTCCTTTACCGTTGTTAGCACGTGGTGATTGTAACAATATGCACAGTGGTCAGAAAACTGTCTAAGCGGTGCATGCGTTTCGGCCAGATTCGAACTTGCGCCCTTTGAGTTCGGGATGCGCGCGCAAGTCTACGCTACCATGACTACACACAGCCATTCATACACTCCGTAGCTCTACCCAATCCCATTTATCCCATTCCTTCTAACTGATCCCTCTAAGTATCTCATCTTTCCTCTCCTATCCCATTTATTCATCCCTTCTAACCAAAGAATACAATCCCCAGCATGTTTTTCGATCCCGGGATTACGGGATTCTTGATGTGTATTCCCGGGATCCCGGGGCTAACCTGGGATTAGACTATGTGGTATGTAATTGGGCTCAAATGTAAAAAAACGAGTAATTTCTAGAAAAATGTTTTATAATTTTATTCCACGAGTCCATGACACAAATCACAATATGGTAATAAAATAAAAAAGACAAAACAAAGACACTATACTTTGTAAGTAAGAAACAACGAGACAAAAAGACTTATTTAGAATTTCGAAAATACAGTCGTAGAAATATGAATGCATCCAAGGTTTGACTTCCAAGTTCCAAACCTGCTTCGTAGTTTATTGCCAACATAAGCAGCAGCTGAAAACTGTAAACGCTCGTTCAGGTTAGAACCTGAACGAGCGTTTACAGCTGCTTAAACTGCTTACCAGTGTAGACACTGGTTGGAGGAATTTTGTGATATGAGGTGACCGGGTGATTCCCCTATTGGCCCGTTGGGAGTATTGTATTGAAGTATCCCGAGCGAGGAAATCCCTTCTAAGTTCTACGACAAACATATTATTAGAGCAGTATCTATGTAGTACGTATTGTACGCGTATCAAAGGTTTGTTTTTTTGTCGATATGTAATAAATGCTATTAATATAATCTAGGCAAGGTCATTGTCAACTCGCAACGGACAACGGAGTCCAAACTAGACCTGTTTGTGGCAAACCCGAAAATCCCAAGATTAGCCAATACAGTCCCGGGAATTTCGGGGTCAGAAAACGGTCGGGATCCCGGGGTCCCAGGATTAGGGATCCCCGAATTGTATATTCCCTACTTCTAACCTATTTTAAAGGCTGGCAAAGTGTTGACTTCGCTTCTGGTGTTGCAGATGTCTATAAGCAACGGTAAACACTTCCCAAAACGGGCCATCTGTCTGCTTACCAGCTTTGCAATGAAAAAATAATAAAAAAATATTTTGTCTGTCTATCTTTGGTTTTGTCGGTAAACGTAGTGTCGGACGCTCCAGCCCGATGGATCGACGATAGGTCGCCTGTAGGCGCTGGTTGAGGGAGTCGTAGGACAGGGACGAGTGGCGCCGACTTGGGGAGGCCTACATTCAGCAATAGATTGCGATTGGCTGACGACAACTGCCAAATTGACCTCGCCCTGGGAAACTGTGTTCTCCGTCAGTCTTCTCAAGCGCAAAATGGCATCTAAAATGGATTGCCCATGGGGTAAATTAAACTGTCTTTAATTATCACCCAGTCTGCTATAATTATATATGTGTATAGTTGTTAGCTAGGTACCGAATGAGGCGGTCTGCAATAACTTTTTCAAAGAGTTTGCCCATCACGTCCAGTAGCACAGTGAACTGGTAGACGGATGGCAAGTCTGCCTGGGTATACCCCCTTAATTAGGATCATCTTGCTCGTGTATCTATAAATAGATATACAATGTGCAATTTTCGTTAATTAACCATTAGCGGATTAAGCATGTTCTATCTAGATTTGCATTTTACCTCAATGGAATATGTTGTGTATGTATACAAGTATATAATAATTTAGGTACAAAACAACTGTTGTGCAAAGTGTTATTGAGTATGTAATAACATTGTGCAACTCATCAATCTATCGTTTAAATATGTTATAGATATGGAACTATTTATGTTATTATCTGTGTTTGCTAAATGATTATTTATCTACAACTTTTCATCCTTAAGTGAAACAGATTACCTATTAGATATTTATGATAATCAATATTTTACAGGAAAAGATTTTAAAATAATCTACACATTAGCTCTCTTTTCGGTTTTAGTTTATGATTTGTCTTTTATTTTCACTTAAATAACTTCCGCAGTTAACGTTGGACCAACAACAAAGAAATCTATCATTCTTTTGTCAAATTCCCGGTAAAAACTTTTTTTTTAAAAGCAAAGGAATTGTTTACACTGGCCGATATGTTTAGATTGGTTATCTGACCAGCAAACTATTTCCGTAAGTATTTGATTTTGTATTTTGATTTGAACTAGATGTAAACATTCAGTATCAATAAGTATATTTATTCTATGTTGTTGAATCGCGTTCTAGAGTTAGAAATATGATAGCGAGTTGTCCATTTTAAAAAGTATAGTGAATTTTGTAGTAAATGTTGTACTCTAAAAAAACCTGATATATATGTAATTTCAAATCTTATACAATCGTATACAATTTTTCCAAGAGTCAAAAACATACATTGTATTTTTCTGCCGAGAACTAGAAAACATAATTAAGTATTCGTTTCCACTGCAGCCGGTAACGTATTTCCTCCAACAAACAAAACCCAAGCGCAGGGAATTCCAAAATACGTCTGCCGGACAAACCGTACATGATAACCTTGATATGAACTTAGATTACCTGAATAACACCCCCTCCGGCACCTTTATTTCATACAGTAAAAGAAGAAGGGGAGATCAAGATACATTGGTTAGTGTGACGAACACGTTGCGACCAGCCACCAGCTTCGCATTCATAAACTGACCTACACACACATCAATAAATAGTATCTCTACACTTATGTATATATACAACTACTTTGTATTTACACGCACACATAGAAATTTACGAGCGGATTTTCGAGGAATCCACGTACACACAGACGGAGATCCGAATTCACACTAGCGTATTTTCCTGCGCTGCGTAACCAACTCTATAAAAAGGCAGTTCGCCGTCGTGCCCCCCACATTTTACGCTGAGCATCAAGGCAAATAGTACGCTAGTGATCGCTGCGATATTGTGAAATTATTGTGACATAATTTACGAGAGTTTTAAAAGTGTGAACTTGTGATTGCATAACCTGGAAGGACTTTCATTGAGAAGTTTTGTGTGAATAGTGACAATTCGTGTTAACGTGTCACGGAATACAATTATTTGTGATAATTCCCAGTTCAGAAGTATACGTCTAACCAAAATGTATAAGGATTCAGTTGTTCCAGTTAAAACTGAGACTTTCAGTGGAATGGCAGCTAAAAGGTAAATTTACCACACTATTTATTATATTAATTCGTTACAAAAAAATCGAATTTGTTTCAATTCAATATACTAATATTATGCAATATTTTCACTTAAGGAAAAACTTGTGTGGGAATAGCAAAATAAATACACAATTAAATTGAGGTCATATTTAATAGTATCTAAAGAAACATTTAAATTTGTATAATGTTGTGAAATATTATGTCAATTCATTTCAAGTAAACAGTAACAAGAAACTGAATTAATAATAACTAAAATTAACATACGAATTTAAATGCCAATTATACTTCAACTTTCTATCTGGTTAGTGTATAAAACTCTTAATAATAAGTTTTACACTGTCAATGTCCATATAAAAAATGTTACAAGGTTGCACAAGGTCTATGACCTTTGCCTGTTGCAATTTTATCAATTCAATTGAAAACTGTATTGGTTAAAAAAACAACAATAACATGCATGGATCTTCTTATAAACCTGTTTATAGTCGTACTTTTTAGTGAGTTTCTATGAAACTTTTAGTAATAACGAAATAAGAAAATAATTAAATTTTATACTATACCAGAAAGGCCAAAGTTTATTCGAAATTCTTAAAAGTAGTCTTTTAAATAGAGAGAAAGAGCTTGTATTTAAAATACTTGCATTTAAATTCATAAACAAGTGTCTAATGTTTGTCTCTATTGTTACAGTTCAACAAGCCAGTGTATAAAATCTGTGCTTTTGAGGGCTTGTGTGGAGAAAAGGCTGACTATTGGCCTGCTCCCAGCCATCCAGTACCTGTCTAAGAACACCAGTGGAGCTTTATTCTGCCTCACTGTCGAAGCACCGCCTGGCGACAGTGCAACACACATGCAAGAAGTGCTGTTACAAGCATTTTGCGTTGAAAATGACATTTATGTCATTAAGGTAAAGAAAGTTGTACTAATTATTTATACATAGTTCAATAAACTACTTTAGACAGCTTAAAATCAGTAAGAAAGATATTTATCAATTATATTTACAATGGCAGCTACTTTGTAAATTTGTCAAAAGCTAGTTGATCATTAGTTATTTGCATTATTTTCTTTTATAAAAGATTCTGTCTGAATTTATAGTAGGACCAATCTGTCAGAGTTTTTGTATACATTTGATAGAGTTTTTAATTACAAAAAAGTCTGTCTTAAGGCCTAGCTGCTAAGTCATAAACTAAAAAAACACACAGAAGTCTCATTTTAAAAATGTATTTTGGTAATAGTAGCAATATTAACTTATATCTCTTTTGTCATCAGGTTGACTCAGAAGCGAAATTAAGAAAACTTCTTGGCGGTTGCAACTCTTGCAAGGACTTCAGCTGTGTTTTAGTCCATTATCCATATACAGATCCCTTCAGCGACAGCCAAGAGTTTGATCTGTCAACACTTTCCGAAGCAGAAAGAGATTTGATTGAACATTCAGAGTTTAATTGGGGGTTTTCACAGACCCCAGTCATCAAGTTGCCTGAGAAGTGAATTTTTGAATGAAGAACACGTTGGAAAAAAAAAATTATCCATTAGGATTGGAACTGGTTACCAGCCAGTATTTTGCCTACGGCTTCGGCGTACAACGCCATCTTTTGTTGAATAATTGAACTATCCGCTTTGTGGATTTGTGTGGTGATTTTTTGCCGCGTTCTGCTAGTGTTACATAAAGGTTATTTAAGATGTATAAACTTATCAATATTGTACAATGGGTATTTCAACCCTAAAAATTGTTATAATTCAACAAAAAAAAAATATCACACTAGTTACCGCCATTTTGGCTAGTTGTAAAAAGAAGTGAGCATGGGAGCTACGATTTTTGTATTGTATAAAATATTTTAAGGAATGTGAATAAAATTTACTCATTTTATTATCTGTTTTTTATTTACAAACTCTAAACATTACATAATTGAAAACTATATTAGAAAATATAAACATACCTACATTATTTAATAGAAGAAATATTACATAGATACAATAAAAATATGGAACTGACAACTTTAGATGGAAATATACATTAAAAAATCACTATCTGTAGGACATGGAAAAGTATCAATTTTAAGTTTTAAAACTTTAAATCCTATCCTAAAGTTAGAGGGACCAATGGAATTTTCATAGTTCATGGAACGTGCTTACAAACCTTTCTAGCTTGGATGTTTCTTTACCTAAAACATCTTTAGTCTTAAAAGAAAAATTTTTTTTTACTGATTTGGTCTAAACAAATAAATAATAATAGAACCCAAAAAAGAATGCCCTGAGGAGCCGTTTTTATACTCATGAAGAATTTAAAAGCTTTACATGACAGAGCTATGATTTTTCTGGCGTAGTATCATACCTCATTGTTTGAAGATAATGTCCTAAGAGACGCTAAGCATTATTTTACTTGTTTTATTTTGAAAATAAAAATAAAAGTTATCTTTCATTTCTTATCAAATATAATGTAATTAATATTTTTTATGTTAAAACAATAATAAACGCTTTTCTTCTTTGTCTGTTTACTAGTGCCACCTGCTATCGAATAGTTGATTTATTTGTACAACAAATAAATTTCTTTTGAAATTTTGATGATTGATTTGGTCTGAATTAATAATATTTGTAAATAATAAAACTTCAAAAGCCGCGAGAAGGATGAACTGTGGCGTTATCTAGTCGTGTACGACTTAGAGGATATCTTAAATTATAATATTATTTTGATCAATTTTAACCTTAGATCATATAAACGTCATAGGGCATCAATTGCACAAAAACGGCCCAAAAAAAGTGCACCAACTTTGGTGCACTCGCTCCCCACGCCTGTTAGTGTCGTTTCGACTACTTTACAGGTTAGAGCTCTCGCAAAAAAAATCATTATGCCGTCCTGCGCTATTAAAATGTGTCGGAACTATTTAAAAAGAGGAAAGGATAAGGATAACATGTCATTTCATCGGAACATTTAACACTTTTCTCATGGTTTCTTTGTAAAAACATGAAATTTAATTTCGATATTTCAAAGGTTATCGAATTGGTTGATGTTGTCAGGTGAAAAGTGCGACCGATTTTCCAAAATTTGAGGAATTTTGTTACGATTTTTTAATGAAATATGAATAATAAAAAAATCTATAGAAAACAGAGTTACATTTACGGAAATAACTGTATAATAATTTTTAAACATATTTTTTGTATAGTTTCATTTTATGTTACCTAAAACATGTTATGAATTTATGGAGATATAGTGTACTAACATATTTTACATTACAGTACATTATTGTCATAATTAAGACATTAATTTTGTCTATATTCAGTTAGCTTCATCTCCATTCATTCCTAATAAATAAATAATTTAATATATTATTGCTAGTTTAAAATTTTAGTTTATAAAATAATCAAACCGAACAAGACGAAAATATGAATATTTTTGTTTTAATAATAGTCCTTTTCAAGTGGTTTAGTTGCTCTTAAGTCCCTGCACTAAACTATTCCGTGTACCTACCCCGTAGTTCCTACTACTGATATAAATTTGGATTACACATAACACACCCAGTATGAACCCATCGAAACGTTCCAAGTCCACTATTACAAATGATTTCACTGATTTTTAGCGCAGGAGAATCTTTGAGGCATAACTAGTCGTGTTTATAACCTTCGTGAACATGTTGTGTGACACGAAAATAATTTGCTATTATGAATGGTTTTTTTTAGAATTATTACATTAGTATTGGTAATTAAAGGACTTATAAATATGTACTAATATCAGTACAGACATTTTATTGCGAATTAAAATTACTACACATACTAAATATATTATGAATTCATTTGTGCTTGTATTTTTTTATGGTTCGTTCCAAGACACGACAACTTTTGTTGCTAATACTTTAATTATTTAAAAAAACTAAAACCTCTGAATAATATTAAATAATAAGACAAAGCGATTGAATAATAACGATGATTTAAACTCTTCACTTACATAAAAAAAAATTAATTATAAAAAAATGGGGCTATATTTAATAGCTGATATCCCGAAAACACGCACACATTGATACTTTTACGAGAGTGAACATAGCAACGCTTCCCCTTTTTGATGCCGTTTTTGGCAATGTTGTTAGCAATGCTCTCTCTAGAACTTAGGATGGATTAAAAACAAGACACTGATGTTTTTGCTGTTCTAATTCAGATTTTACTTTTTAAAGCTGTGCGGCGAATAAAGCTTGCTTCTCGCCCACTGGCCAGCAGGCCTGATTTTCTGATGTATATTGTGATTGACACCTGTTATATACAGAGTATAAATCCAATCATACATTAGACATAATTTCACTCTGCTTGGTAAATATTATATACAAAATTATAATTATTATAAATGTAACGGCTATTTTATTAAATGAACGACTCGTCAGCTGCATTGGATAGAACTAGTTCTACCTATTTACCAGCCGTGGTTTCATAAATTAACAGTGTAAATAGTACAAACTACTTGAATTATTACTGTTGTCGCATATGAAAAGGTTATTGCTAATCAGCACTAGATGGCATATCCTGTACGTATAAACCAGTTTAAATACTAGCGGAGCAACTAAGTAACTCTGACAGAGATTATTTATTATATAAGTATAGTCACTATATTTACTTTAAAATAAATTTACACTTTTACATGAATTTCTAGATTGAATTACTATTATCTCTGAACTTCTTTTCGTACACGTATACAAATTAAGGTTCTGTATTGACTTGGTAGTCATTTTTTGTATGGAATTAATGGAAATTGTTGCAAGTTATGTATAAAAATGTGTTCATTTGTATTCGATTTGTATAGAAAAATTACAACTGAATTTACTAACCATAATAAAGGCAGAATCTTTTGCGGATTTCTATAATAAACTATAATATGACTTTACATATAACTCTTTTATATGTATATATATCTTTCGACTTATTCAATAATTTCAACCAGTTGTGCAACTGTCAGGATGGCCGAGCGGTCTAAGGCGCCAGACTCAAGGTTCTCCTTGCCTATTGAACGTGGGTATGAGTTGTTCTGGTCCTCTCTGAGGGCGTGGGTTCGAATCCCACTTCTGACAAATATTTTTTCTATTATTTTTGACCGCCGAAAAAAGAATACTTGGAGTTTAAATTATTTTATTATTTAAATAAATTTTGTTTATTATAAGAATCTAGTATTTGGCAAATAAATAATTGTTGTTCCTTTATAATCATGGTTTCATAGTTATTCTCAATCATAATTCGTTTTAAGACTAAATTATGGAGATGTAGAAACTTGCACATTGAGATAACCGATGTGTTAAGCCCGCCAATCCCCTTTGGACTGTCTGTTTCCCTATAAACGGGAGGCCCAAGCCCAGCAGTGGAACGTTTATGGGCTGTTATTATGACGGAGACTTACAAATTTTGGTATTTTTTTTAAACAAAAATAATAATTCCGTAAGTAAATACCTGATGTGAGAGTTTAGTGTATTGCCTTTAGTTTTAGAACTAACTACAACGACTACATTTATATACTAAAACAGGAGCAGAGCTTCAACTATTAATATGTTAATTTTAATTATCATGTTATAAAAAATTCCAAGTCCTAAAAATCTCTACATTTTTAGATCTATGTTGGTAGAGTATTTATGATATCTCTAAAAAATATTATAAACGAGAAAGTTTGTAAGAATGGATGTATAGATGTATGCATGTATGTTTGTTACTCTTTTACGCAACAACTCCTAAATGGATTGTGATGAAAATTTACAGTAATATAGCTTACACATCAGAATAACATATATAGGCTATAATTTATAAAAATACAGTGTTAATTTTATTATCCAAAGTGTAACGATTTTCCATCACCACGCGGGTGAAACCGCGGGCGGAGTTAGTAGTATAATAATTTATATATTTAAAAGATAGTAAAAAGAGCTTCCCGTACCGGGAATCGAACCCGAGCCTCCTGGGTGAAAGCCAGGTATCCTAGCCACTAGACCATACGGGAGATGCCAATAGAATTGAAATTTTAGTATATATAATAATATTAACTGTATAAATATGTTACTGTTAGGTTGTGTTCGAATTTATTACTAGCCCGTTCCTATATATTACCAACCGTTCTTTTGCCATATTATCTGTTGAATTTTGACATTACTTGCATGGAGCATATTATGATCAATTTTTACCGATAGTAAGGCAAATGAACGGACGCTACTATCAACTCTGCACCTACAAAATTACAAATCTATTTATGGAATTTGTTTAGAAGCAATTTCTCTAGATGGCGCTTTATTATATACGACAGTATCAACTCAATAATATTTTAAAACAAGGTTTATGTAATGGAATCTACTAGTGATATTTGCATATGAGTAGAAGAATTTTAGAAATGTTATAGAATCTTATATAGATAAAATGAATCGTAGAAATGTATGTACGCGTATAACTTGAGAACGATTTTACCGATTTTGATGAAATTTTTTGAGCGTGTTTGAGTGGGTTTAGATTCACAATTGGAAGTGGTAGGTGGCACTAGAATCGGGTCCTAGATTTTAATTTTTGAAGTGAAACTTCTTTAGATTCGTTGTGATTTGAAAATCGATGTAACGAAAAAGAGATAAACACAAAATTCAACCTTATGTAATTAGATATAAAACACATATCTCTTTACCCGTCAGTATAATATTCCATTTAAATAAAACTTAAAAGGTTTCAAATGAATTTTAGCTCTATCTGCATACATTTAAGGCAGATATTGTTTTATACGTAGATGAAAGGAAATTGTGCGTAACAGTGCATTGAATTTTGAACTTTATTAGAGTGATTTAAAGTGTAATTTAGATTGAATTTTTTGAATTATAATATTATGACGGATGTAGGCTAAAGGAATTATATTTACTAGTTGTCCCCTGTGCTCGAAATTCGACTATAATAATTAATGTCAAAGACTATACTTCTATAATCACAGATTTCGCCAAGGCTACTATGTTCATTTGACTTGAACAATAAACAAAAGAGTATATATGCGTGTGTGTGTCAAGTACATAATAGTGTGAGTAATGTTATTTTTATTGATTCAATGTATTTTTTATGCATAATTTTAAAAAAATATTAGCATTCTGCACTCCTTCTCCATATAAACTATAAGTGTGCGAAATTTCATACTCCTCCGTCCGCGCAATTTTCGTAAAAAGGGGTACAAAGTTTATGCTTCACGTATATTAATAATAAACGTTGCAGAAGAATTATCTGTCAGTATATTCTCTGAAGTGTCACTTCTACTGCCCGCGAACTGCACACACACACATATTCTTTTTTCAGGGCAGGACAACGTCTGCCGGGACCACTAGTAAAATACAAAAACTAGTCCGCCCATCTTGGACCCTCCGCCATATTGGATTTAGAATGAAGCCACTTAGCTAATCATTTGTCCAAACAAAATGTGTATGCAAAATTTCATCTCAATCAGTCGAGGATAACTCCTTTAAAATTCAGTTGCAAAATTTGACCCGAACATACATTGCAAGAAATAAAAGCTTGTTTTTTATGGATGCGTTATTTGCATACGTGGTTTGCGTTTGACCACTGTCTCACCTGATCTTGCTTGATGACGCGATCTAAGATGGAGCACGCTTACTTAGACGATACCTATTCACTCGTGACTTGAAAACTTCAAGATTGTATTTGTCAGGAAAAACAGACTCCGGCAAATTATTCCACTCATCGGCAGTGCGTACCAGAAAAGATGAAGCGAAACGCTTGGTTCTGACTGGTGGTGTTTCCACCATGTAACGGTGGCGCAAACCGGTGCGTCTGGTTGTCCGATGATTGAATGGGGATGGAGGAATTAGCTCATTAAGTTCTAAGAAACACTCCCCGAAATGTATCCGATAGAAGACTGTTAGCCCCGCGACCTTGCGTCTATGCTCTAGACTGAAGTCAAGTATAAAGAAGACGGTCATTGCCGACGATATTAACCAGTGCCACGGGCATGCCATTGGAATTGCCAGAATACCGAATAACTACGATTGAAACGATAATATCCGGCGTTTGTAATAGACTGGGCCCCAGAAGGTTGGCTACATTAAAAAATATTCCCATAAATATTGACCGCGTTGTGTTGTACTAATAATTACATAATTTCAACCTGTCTCCCACCGCCTCCGTGGCGCAATCGGCTAGCGCGTTCGGCTGTTAACCGAAAGGTTGGTGGTTCGAGCCCACCCGGGGGCGTTTCTTTTCATCACTTTTATAATATTGTGAGATTATAAAATACATTTTTTTATATAAACTACTACCGCACTATGCAATCTTCCCACTTCTCCTCATGCACTTTTACACATTACTGTGTAAATATTATCATCTGGATATAATATAAAAACAATTATTTTTATTAAAATCATAAATGTAACAAATCGTGTGTGACCTTAAAACGACCTTTTATACAGCTGACGGTCTGTAAAAATATATATGGCATAGATAAGAAAAAGTACTGCGAAAATAGAATAAACTTATGTGCGTTGTCCCTAATTCAAAATGCACGCCATGGTTACATAATGCACCCTTAAAATTATAGAGACCTAAATCAACATTTTGAGTCATTGAATTTAAATATCTATAATGGAGACGATAAGGTATAAAATTTAATAACTTGATATTTTTATTTAGGTCTAAAGTTTTAAGGGTGTGATATTTTGTTTCTAATTGTGGCATGCGGGCACTGGTCGTAGATTTTGTAGGTTGCAGTATGTATTGAAACAACATTGTCCCAAAGTCATGTCTTTATTCTGCGTGCCCTTTACAAATTTAAAGCCTTACAGCTCGTTCACACATGGTCTCCGTTTTACTGGTCCGCTTTATCGGATACGTTTTTTTCATCGATAGAGTATGGAGTTGATGAGCGACTTCACATAATTATGGTACAGTATTCAGTATACAGTAAAAAAAATCGGTCCGGTAAATTATGACATTAATTAAATTGATTATTAATGTCAATTGATTTGGTAATTTATTTGATTTTAGTTATTCCGACGTTTCTATGTATCTAAAATATTATAAAATTCTCAACAAGCCGTGTCTGTACATTGAGGCTATTAAAAAAAAAACTACTGGGTCGATTTCTATGCTGTTTTTCGCTGATCGACAGCAAATTCTTAGACTTAAAATCTGCACTACTTTGTATCCCGAGAATCCTGCGGGAATATTTCTGGAAATTATTTAAAATATCCAAATCAAAAAAACGAATTACAAAGTAAAATAACATTTTGCCGGAAGCGGTTTGTAGTTGTTCGGGTGCACAAAAATGAGCTTATACATGCTTACAATCTTCATTAAATACCGTGGTAGTTCGTGCCAGGGGAATCCCGCGGGAATTTCAAATCAAGCGTGCACGAAGTCAAGGGCATACCCTAGTATACTATATTTATGCTACGTATGCAAATAATTAATTATAGTTCACTGTTCCCTTTACAATGCGAAATACAAATTATGCTGCTATCCTTTTAAAGAGAATAAATAATTACATTAACGGTTTTTTCTAAAAAAAAAACTACTTCTACATCATACTACATTATTCTCCTGCGATTTTCATTTTTGGCACTGTTAATATTAGGGGCTAATTAAGTCAAAAGAAATGAGACTAGTGGCGACCTCTATAAATGTCGGATATAGGCGCTTTTATTGCGTTATATTTTTACTGGGTCTATAATATTCTTCTTTCCTCTCTTTTCATGTACTTTCTCCTCGTTATTTGGGTTTGACACAATATGTCTTTTCCTTTCATATTTCTCTATTCTGACATATATCATCAATCTCTTTTTTGGTCTACCTTTGTACCCATAAATCTTGCAGTTTAAAATTCTTTTTCTCACGTGACTTTCATCCCTCCTCGTTACATGCCCATACCACCTTAATCTTCTTCCTCTCAATTTATCAGTTACGTTTGTAACTTTCAAAAATCCTTTATGTATTCATTTCTCACGTTATCCATTCTTGTAATACCACACATTCATCTAAATATTCTCCTCTCAGCTAAATTGAGACAGTTTTGGTCTATCACTTTTGAAGGGTTTTAATGCTTGAATTATAATAATAATTCATTTATTTCAGAAAATTGAGTATTTCCATATTATACAATTTTATATTATAACATATCAAAGTTCAAATTAACTCATGGCACAACAATAAATTAATAAGACAAATACTAGGACATAACACCCGCGTCACTATAATTATTATCAATGTTTCTACTCCAAGGCGTCAAAGGGACATATATACCAAAATGATTTCAAGTATGGACTCTGCCACCGGGCCGCGAGGCGGTAGTAAACAAACAAACTCATGCATTGAACTGGGTGTGCAGTTGCACCCATTTACGTAGCTGTGGCGTATCTCATCGACCTACAAGAAGACTGAGCATGTTGTTGGTGCTGCCGCGAACGCAGGCCAGTAGGGATGCGCATCTCTTCCATGTACCATAAACGAATGTATATTCAATATATCATAAACCGCTGACAGGAACGGGTCAGTGTCGCGTGTGACAAATGATATTAGTGACATTGGCGCCACCAAACCAACTGTACAAACCTTCATAATCGATTACGGAGCGCCAGGTGAGTTTTTCAAATAATTTAATTACAAGCCTATAACAAGCGTATAACAGATTTACTATTTACATATATGTGTATCTGACTTTTTCGTTTCTGTGGCACTATCTTCTATACATCTATACATATACTACACATACAAATAAATAAAATTGAAGTGACTCTTTGTAATGTCAAAATAACAACTTGTTTTTTTTATTTATTTCTGAAGCACAGCAGTCAGGCTAGTATTCAGTCCAACTGTGATGGAAAGTGATTACCGTTGCCTATGGCCATTAGCAATACCAGAAGTGCTGCCAATGTGCTGACGACTTCGAACGAGAAACTGGAACCTGGCCACTGATGTTAGAACACAACTCAAAGTGTTAGCCATCCAGACGGGCAAATGCTCTACCACCTGGCTGTGGGTTGTTTTGTCGCCTCTTAGTATTGTTACGACCTACACGCCGACAAAAGTAGTTTCACACCTGCATACCATAAAAGCACACTTTATTACCTTTCCGCGTTTGGACTTCTTTTGTTTACTTTGTGTTTAAGATTTGTAATTAGAAAACAGCCCATTGTGTATTGTAATCTTTCCATTGTCATTAGCCTGGTATGTCGAACTGATTCTAAGAAATTCCGTCTACGCGGTCGGGCAGCCATATTGTATCGGTGCAGTATAAAGCAATGGCCCAATGCAGAGATCGGCAGTCTAGCGATAGCCACAAGCGAAGCAAAACGTTAGTGACGGACTTTGCGCGTGTGATTGAATTGTGCATTACGTTTGGACTGGTTGTGTACAGTTATATTTGTACTTGTGTTATACGTGTTTGTATAGTTCTAATAAATTCTATAAATAATTCCAACGGCATTTTAATTCGAGTCCGGCAACTCGTAACAGTATTCTTTTTTCGTCCCTGCACGGATCTTTTCACTAAATGCATATGAAAGTATATATGGAACTTATGTGAAAAAATCTGTCTGTTTGTTCCGGCTAATTTCTGAAACGGATTTTGACGGGACTTTCACTGTTGTATAACGAGTAGTTTAGGCTACTTTTTAGAAAAGACGACGCACGTCACCGCTGTCGTCACATCGGAAGGCAAATTAAATTAAATTTGACACGGACGAAGACGCGGGTAACAAGCTAGACTTTAATAATATTCTTCCTTCATGACAGTTTCATAATCTTTTCTATTAATATGGACTATTTTCGACATTATTGTCAACGGGGATATAGCTCAGTGGTAGAGCATTCGACTGCAGATCGAGAGGTCCCCGGTTCAAACCCGGGTGTCCCCTAGTGTATACTTTTTTATTTATTTTTATTTTTAGAATTAGTCTGATTTTTATACAATTAAACGTATTAATCAATATTTGGCTTAATTAATCTTTATTTGTAAGCATACATACATGTTTAAAATAAATCTTCATATTATTTCAAGGTATGAAAGCGATGAGTAAAATTATATTATTTTTAAAATAGGTTTTTTGTCTGATCGGGAGTAGTAAAGTAATAAAATGTGTGATATCTTTTTTATCCCGGGAATCCCGGGGAAATTTTCCCGGGAGCCGTTTCTAGTTGTTCGGATACGTAAAAATTAGCTTATTCCGACATAGTTTTCACTAAAACGATAGTTTACATTACAAATACTACTGTTTTGTGCTTCGGGAAACTCGCGGGAATTTCAATTCAAGCGTAGCCGAAGTCGCGGGGATATCCTACTATCCTACATTTTCAAAATATTTTTGGAAATAAAAATTATTTGAAAAAACATATTTCGGTTTTCAAGATGGGTCACAAGACTGACCTGCCTTGTGAGGGCCAATACGTATGTATACATTGATTTTTCTTAGAAGATCGTATAACACACATTCGTATTTTGCAGTCAATCACACTATATACATATGTACATAAACATATTGTCACGCCTGTTTATCATTGGGGTATGCAGAGAGCTTTTTTAAAAATAAAAGTTTACAATCTTCAAGTCAAGTGTGTATGAAAAGGATCGTTCCATTAAAGTCGACTTTTACTTGTACGAGTATAAGAAACAGTACTGCCAATATTTTAATAAATGTTACGTTATGCCACGTTTCTAAAATATAGAAACGAGAAAATTGCAATGTTGGCAAAGACAGACACTGAGATGAACAATAGTTTTTATCACCAGAAACAAAAAGGATATAATCACTATGCTTACCATAAATAAAGGTTTTACATCTCTCAACAATCTTCTTAGACAAGATAGAAAATCAAACAACTTTGATCTAAGTAATAACTCTAAAATTTATTGTCAAATAGTTAAACATAATTTTCTGTGGACCAGTCTGTTCCGTGACTTAGTTTGAAAAGGTAACATGAGCTCGCGGAACATTATATGAATCAATTTGAAAACTGGCGAACATTTTCATGCCACGACTGTACCTATGAAGAGATTAATGTTTGTCAGGATCGTAGCAGGAGTCTCTGTCTACCTCAATTAAACTATTCGTGGCGGGTTCGTATATCTTACTATTCATTCACTTGCCTTATCATCGGTAGAATTTTGACACTACCTGCCTGTATGGAGCTTATATAAAATTTTAACAGATATTAAGTCAAATTAACGGTTGATAAGATATAGAAACCGGCCGTGACAAATATACGTACAAAAGAGTTGTAATTAACGTCCTGTACCACACGTGATTGTGACTATAAAAAAAGTTATATCGTCCGTACAAATGGATGTGATTAATTGATGACTAATTAATAGAGAAATATAGACTCAGGTTAGAATATCTTGTGTGTCATATCGTTAAATTTATTATACGTATGGTTGTATATCAATTTTATGTTTTATGTTATACATATTTGTAAATTTATTGAACGATTTGTTTTTATTACCACAATAATATAATTATTTATTAATAATATAATGTATAGTTTGCCGTGACGTCGCTCTAGGTTTGAGCTTGATTCAAATTTTTAGGAGATAATATGTATGCTTCTGATACCTTGTGTTTGTTTCACTTGTATATGTCTTAAAAATAAAACTGTTTTCTTTCTTTCTCTCTAAAAGAAAAGTAAACCCTATAGAATTGAATGAAACTATATAATCATCAAAACAACATAGGAATGAATTTGAACAAAAATGGGGCACACAGACTTGAGAATGTATATTTTATCAATAATGCCAAGCACAGTGGTCACAGAAATATGCTGCTACTTTTAGGTACATAAATTCGCATGTGTAAGTCATAGCAGTCGTGGCCGAGTGGTTAAGGCGTCTGACTCGAAATCAGATTCCCTCTGGGAGCGTAGGTTCGAATCCTACCGGCTGCGAGGTTTTTTTCGTTAACATATATTTTATAAATTCTTTATTATCTATAAATAAATGTTATTATTAATATTTCCACTTTATATTTTTTATTTCATAATTTTTAAAGGTCGCTCGCTTTGAAATGAAGCTTGTGACTAGTAACAATATATATTTCTGAAAACCTGCAAAACCCTACAGATGGCGGCACAGCTAATTTTCTCTAGCTTTTCGACTGTTTATTATTTGAAACAATGTTTTATATCAAACCAGTCAAAATAACTTTATATTGCAGCTTATAAGGGCGAAATTAAGGGTACGTATGTACATCGCAGAATTGACACTAGTGACATCTAGTTAACAAATATCTGGTAAATAATCCATTGAACTTAAATTATGCCCACGCCTAGATGGCGTTAGCTGTTTTGCTCGCTCATTTCCACTTAATTTATTGAATGAATGAATACGCTTTATTGTATGTTAAAAGATACAGTTAACAGAAATAAAAAAATACAATACAACAGACAACCTTTAGATTAGACAATGTACCCGTGACTTAATTCGCGTGGAACTTTTTTCGCAGAACCCTAAAAAAGTAGCCTAAGTTACTCCTTATAACATCAACTATCTGTCAGTGAAAGTCTCGTCAAAATCGGTCCAGCCGTTTCAGAGATTAGCCGGAACATCTAGACAGACTGACAAAAATAAAAAAATGCATTACAAAATAACAGCTAAACGGTTACTATTTTTTAGGGTTCCGTCAAAGAAAAAAAATTCCACGCGGTCGAAATCGCCGGCACAGCTTTATATACAGCTATTATAAAAAATTTAAAATGCCGTGTCTGTACATTGAAGCTATTTAAAAAAAACAACCGAATCATACTTTATTTTTCGAGATAAAATGTATCCTAAGTGTGTCAATCATATACGTTTAGTAGTTTCCAAAAAAATTGCGATTGCACCGCCATCTTTTTCACTATTTTCGTCTATCCCACGGAACGACGTAAATATTTGGATAACAAGTATCCTTAGTTATACTCCGGGATATAAGCTAGCTCTATGTCGAGTTTCATTAAAATCCGTTCAATAGTTTTCACGTGATGCTCTAACAGACAGATAAACTCGTGATTGTTTTCACATTTTTAAACACAATGTACAAACTCGAACCACTAACAGATTTCTTATAGTATAGCCCACCAAACTTCTTAATATTGTCGCACCGCAACGCAGGTATTTATTGTACTTTATTACTAAATCATTACAGTTTACATAATTACAATATTCCTTTACTAGAAATTCTAGACTTTAGTCATAGACAAATACAGATATGTTTTTAATTTAGAACTTATGTTGCAACACTAATCCCGGGTTTCTCAGGTACTTTTAACTGTAGTTTTATGTTCGTTAGCGCTATCGGGTCAATAACTAATAAAATTGCGTTCCTGAACACGCCATCGTACGACAGTTAAACTAGGTTCAACTTAACTGACCATTATTAGGCGTTTATCTATTCCATATCTTTTGTTTGACGTTTTGTTCTTGACGTTTTCGTTTGATGTAAATAAATATTAGATATTCCTTCTTAAATAGATCCATCTAGTGGCGAGTTTTGGTACTAGTTGTAGTTTAGCAGTTAACCTACTTTGTGGAATCAATTGGTATGTAACTCATAACTGGTAACCCCAGAAACCGGGCATAAATAAATTATTCATCTATTGCATAAAACGTGGCACTTAAAAATGATGGTAAGAACAATAATAAGATCACATATTATTCCCTCTAAGGCGTACAGTCAAGTTTTCTTTACTGTATAGTTTGTAATATTTTAATTGTTTGAATGTTTTTGTATATCTAATAAAATTAAATTGATAAAAAAACTAAATTTTCGTTAGCAAAAACAGCGTCAAGATCTTCTTGTCCTTGCTATGTCTGCAAAAACCTTGCCATCATCTTACTTTTAAAATTAATGTAATAATTTTAATTACTTTATGAATATAAATTACAAGCTCGTTAAAATGATTGAGTCATAATTCGCTACACTCGTAGAAACAAGGATATTATGACTTTTGTAAGATATATTTGCCAAGTGCCACCAAGCGGTTACCATCGCCTATGGACATTTGTAACAACAAAGGTGCCACCAATATGCTGCCGCTCTCTAAACGGAGACTGGAACCTGGCAACTAATGCAACTTAAGGTTGTTATGGCCGCTTACTCTAAATCAGAGGTGGTAGCTATGCAGATAGGCAAATACCCTACGACCTGGCTGTGGGTGGTTTTGTCGCCTCGACAGGCCGCTCCTTCGCAGGAAATTGTATATTATTTTCGTTCCTGCACGGATAATTCCTGTCAGTATACGTACAAGTTCCCGTAGAAGTCGTAAATCAATTCTATCACCTTGATTTTTTTAGGACTTTCCACTAAACTTTCTTTTTTCTTATTGCAGTGTTCAGTAGACCGGCAAACGGCCCACCTGATGGAAAGCGGCTACCATCGCCTATAGACATTTGTAACACCAAAGGTGCTACAAATGCGCCGCTGCTCTCTTGCCACGAAATTTAGAGAAGGACGTCATTAATCATCATTTTTATCACTTTTGTGATTTTACTACATGCCTGCTGTTTTTTATACGCCCCATAGGTTACATATTCCTGTCTTCTTATTTTTATTTCTACCTATATAGATGGTTTTTACCTGTATATATGGTTTTTACCTATATAGGTGCTGGATGAGGAAGTCAGAGGACTGGGATGAGGGGCGCCGATTTGGTGAGGCCTGCGTCCAGTAGCGGACTGCGAATGGCTGACGACGACGACGACCTATATAGACCCAATAATTGATAAAACGAACTCATAAGGATTCCCTTTTGCCGAAATGACGACGGAACCACTTGGTACGATTGACAAGTACCCTACCCTAATATTTATTTTATATTAAAAAAAATGTGTGTGTGTAGTTCACACGCAGTAGAAGTGGAATTTCAGAGAATATACTCTCAGATAATTCTTCTCTTTTATTAATATAAATATAATTCCTTTAGCCTACATCCCTCAACATATTATAATACAAAAAATTCAATCTAATTTACACTTTAACTCACTATAATAAAGTTCAAAATTCAATGCACTGTTACGCACAATTTCCTTTGATCTACGTATAAAAGAATTTGTACCTTAAATATATACAGATAGAGCTAAAATTCATTTGAAATCTTTTAAGGTTTATTTAAATTGATAATTAATACTAACGGTTAAAGAGAAATGTGTTTTATTTCAAATTGAATAAGGTTGATTTTTTTGTGTTTGTCTCTTTTTAGCGTCACTGTTTCGTTTCATCGATTTTCAAACTACAAAGTTTGTGATTTGCTTTATTTGCCATCAAATATTTAATTTTCTTTTGGCATTATTTAAAGTTAAAAAACCTTTATTAGACTAGACTGCGGCGCTTTGCTAATATTGACTCATTACTAGAAAAATGTAAAAATAGTGTTACAACTCAGGCTCCGACAAAGGTACAAATTCCACGTCCAAATCTGTAAAAGCACATTTTATTACCTGTCGGCATTTGAACTAATTGTAATCCTTTTATGATCGTCTTCTTTTGTTTACTTATTATTTATTGACATACGTTTCTAGTTATTGTGGAGAATAGCCTATTGTTTTTTTTTTGTCAGCACCCGTGGTCCCAGGCGAACAAAATTGCCCGGGCCTAAATACATAATTTACTTATGTCTAAACTTTATATAATAAAAAAACTTACATCTAGGCTAATACAATATTTATACTACTTGTATGTGGTCGTGTATGCGTGATATGGACAGGTTGGGAAGTGTTATATATATACATATACATACATACATATTTATATACGGTGTTACTTATATACAATATTCATATATAGACATTTATATATACTCGAATGCCCGTGTACCCCTCCCGTAGGTCACCATCGCCCTTACAACGTATGTTGTGCAAGTGATGATGACCCAGGGAAGATGAACAGGCATATACATACATACTATACATTTATATTAATATATTAATACAATAATACTTGTATTTACATATATATTTTATCAAGCATAACAACAGCCTATTGTTCTTTTGTACTCGTTTACGGCCGTTCGCAAGCTATATCATTAGCCAGGTGTTGCGGTTTACAATTACAAGCTAATTCTAGGAAATTGTGTCGATCTTGCCGGGCGGGCACAGTTGCATTTGTGAAATATAAAACGACGGCCTGATCGAGAGAGGGGTCAGTTGAGCGACAACTACGATCAAGGCGTGACGTGTGTACGTTCGGGAATCTAATATTGACGGACTTTGCGCGTTTTATTGAATTACGACCTTCTGCATTACGTTTGGATTCGTTGTGTTCGGTTATATTTCTACCTGTGTTATACGTGTTTCTATAGTTCTAATAAACTCTATAATAATTCTAACGGCATTTTAATTCGAGTCCCGCTAACTCGTAACAATATGTAATAATTGTTATTGTAACATATTTCAAGGATAAAATTGAATCACGTTGTGAAAAACAAAAGCGCATCTGTTTATTTGTTGAAAATAGTTATCTTAATATGGAGCTGGCCAAATAATATTTTTAGCATTAATCGTATTTTGATTAAAATATTTTATACATTATTTCATAGTGCTAATCAAATTTAAATTTTATTTACAGGCGAATCTTCACTGAATACCAAATCATTAAAAAATAAAAATGAAATATAATTAAGACTGTACAACGGGCGGCGTTATCTATAAAGTGTAATCACTTTTCCGGGAACATTAGTTTCGTAAATGTTGATGATAGATAATCCGAGCCTAGGCAAAGATTGATAAATATATTAGTAATATACAATTATAGTTACGTGTTTGTCCACATACATTGAAGTGTTTCATAGACGAATGACGACTACTGTTTTTGTAGTAATTTAATAAAAAAATATTTGAAACCACAGAACGCGTTTTACTTCAAACAAGTTTCAATGAGTATTTTTAATCCTTCCATAATAATAGCTTTATCAGAATGTTTACTACATAATTCAGCGTATAAACGTTGAACTATTTAGTAACATGTGTGTGTGTGAATATCCAAGGAATATTTCCTACTAAAATCTAACTTCTTAATGTAAACATGGTAGAAGAATAGTATTCTTTGTCATGGTGTAGATTCAAAACTTAGTTTGGAACATAACCTATAATAAAATAAGAGGTAGAAGCCCATCTGCACAGATGTCGCTGTACCATACTGACGTCAGTTTTCAAACTCTAATTTACTTCTAGGTTCGATGGATGTCGCTGTACGTTTGGCACAAAATGTTGCATCGTGCTGGCGTGTTCTTAATGTGCCAGTTGAACTTTCCTCGGTTGTAATTCCAAAGCATACTTACCTGGCGTAGGGGACACCGTGATCAAGAAGGCGGTTCCCCCAGGGCGAGGCCCCTCCATTGCACTGCGGTGGGGTTGACCCCTGCGATTACCCCTAATGTGGGTAACTCGGACGCGTAATTTTTGGTAGTGGGGACTGCGTACGCGCTGTCCCCTCCCTAAACTCTTTTAAACTTACACCACTCGTGAGCATATAATGTATATATACTGGCACTGCATATTCCTAGATTTCCTCGGTATTACGATTATTAACGTATCTGACAAAATTTAATGATTAACAAAATCTCTGTAACCAGAAAAACTGATAAGCAATGAAATGATGTGTCACGTAAAGATATGATTAGCTTTAGATGACATCACACGACGAAATACGTCATCTAAATCGTGTAGAATGTTAAAACATTTCGGAATTATATTTATACTGGACGATTATAGATCATTTATAGTTTATTTAGTATTTTTTGAATATAATAGTGATATCATTAATTCGAACAGATTATTTCTTAAGACTCGATATATCGTAAAAAATAATGTTTGCTTACAAAAGTTCAGCCATCCGGCTACAAAGTTATCTCTAAAGTAACACTGTAATCTCCAATGAATTAAATTTCATAAACACATGCATTAATTTAAATTGGTGTTAATTAACATGTAAAAAAGGGACTATCAAATGTTGATAAGGCCATTTGTAAATGATAATAAATTGTGTCTTGTACTATATGATCGGTTTTGATGATGGTGATGGTGGTTTGTAATCATTATATATTTTAAAGTACCAAATTGAAAAGCCTGTTCTGATTTGTTTGTAGTTTTATTTTTATGTAATACAACTCAAGCGTCACCTACTTATACGTTAATAGTGATATGATAGCAGCTTTTTTTAAAGAGAAGAAATCTGATTACGGCGGATTCGCCACTTTGAGGTGGCACTAGAACCCCCAAAGAAATATTGCCACCCGAGTCAGGGATGTCCACTGAAACCCCTCGGTGTTCTGTTCTTACCCTTTATGCCAGGTATTTGGTCTAGCGCTTTGGCAGGTCCTGGCAGGCGGCGGCATATGGGCCTTATCTACTATCGGGGGAACGAAGCCTCCAGCGTTTTTGTGCTCTTTAGAACTCTTCCTGATATCAGAAACCTTCACGCAACGACAAATAACTGTAAAAAGTTTCAACTCAGTTGGGCGAATGTTGCAGGATATAGGAAATGAACACAAACATTATTTTTTATATATTAAGATAATAATCACCTAGGTAGGGTGTATTAATAGAAATATAGTTATAATTAAGAGTATGAAAGTTTAAGTAGAATTAAGACCAAAGGCTAATTGGGTTGAGTGTATAACTTTACAAAATTGATTATACCTCACGCAATTACCTACACTCAGTGAAAATTTCGCTAACGTAATACGTGTGTACAGACACGACTATAATGTGAGGGGTGCGGACAGGTGGGCGTGCAAGCCGGCCTATGGATATTTTCATTTACTTTTCGTTTTTACATCGATGTTCATTACATTACATATTTTACGCGGTAGACCCATGCTGGAATCATTATTTTCACTACAGCTCTTAGGGCTGACTCAATCGGTGTAATAACACACTCTCACAGAATATCGGCGTTAAATGGTTAGCCTTGGGCTAATCGTGTTTCGAACGACGAGGGAGGGTTCTCATCTCCTTTACCTCATCCCTCCTATCCCATCTCCTCTATCCTATCTTAAAGGTTGGCAACATGTTAGCTTCGTCCCTGGAGTTGCAAACGTCTATAAACAACGGTAAGCTTTTTTCATTACGTGGGCTGTTTGCCAGCTTCGTATTGGAAAAAAGTGTATACAAACTTCGGCTTCAGAAACAGAAACTTCAATTATTATTCAATAATATATGTAAAAGTATACTTTGATTTTTGAAAAAATTCTAATTACAATTTATTAATTTTCCAAAAAACATATACAATTAATTTTGTTGGTAACACCAACATAAGATAATATTATTTTTAAACTTGCAACACGGTCGTTGTTTTTTGTTTCTTCTTCCTTTTCGGTTGTAGCCGAGTGCACACGTTATGTTTTGTAAAAATGATTTATTATAAATTTCCACCATTAACAGTGTTTAACTTCTATACCTACAACTACCAGGGTATCGCCCAGACCATCAGCGTAGAATAAATATTAGATGTTCAACAAGCTGCGCACAAATGTTATTAAATTTATTTCAATTAAAATGTTTGCTGTCTACATTAGTACTAATATCTAAATAATTATAAACATGTAAAAATAAAACGACTATTATATACATATTTACAGATTAAATATTTACTCCAGGTCGCTGTCGGTGGGGAGCGTTCTAGTATTTTAGTCTTATCCACATTTTGATACCACTTAAAAGTCCTTTACATTAATGCAAGTTCAATGCATAAAGGTAAAAACTAACATGCATTTAAATGTGAATTTATAATACTTTAATATTGAAACAGGTGTAGCAGTGAGTAATTTATTTCTTACTGTTTAATTCAATCTTGTTATTATAAAAGTATATAAAATTCAAAATTATATCTATTTTCGTCTAAGATTTCATTTGTACAATTGTTGTTTAACTTCGTTGTATGGGTATGTGTTTTTGATTCATATTTAATGTGAATATAAATTAAAACGTTTTTTTTTCACTACCTTGTGTATGATTTCTATACTTTAGGACGATATCGGTTCACTTCTGGCTTTCAATTTGAATGAATCAACCACAGTGATCCGTATAAACTTAAGGCTTGTAGCAACGCTAACCTTCTTGCGAATTTTTCGGTATTAATCTTTAGGGCGATAGCGGAGATTTCATAGACGCGGACATTATTATTTTATTTTGAATAAACTAAAGTAAAATCTAAAAAAACAATACAACTAAATTATTTATCTATCTTTTATAAATATGTAGATATATTTTTCATCCCGTTTTGATATAAATCGAAGGAGTCAAATGGTTTTACGTCAATAATTTGCAGGTCATTTTTTGAATTTTTTTTCTTAATTAAAAGTAACTATAGAAAAATCACGAAAAAATCACGTTACGTCTCATATCATGAAAATTTATGCTATTTTTTTTGGGTAAATTATTGATTAATAATTACCAATGAAATATTGTTTCGTTTGCACCCCATTTTCGGAATTTAGCGGCAACAGGAGCCTTAAAATTGAATCATTTAACACCATCGAATACCATCAACTCCTTTGAGTTCTATAACTTTCAACCAAATTGATTTGATTTGTTTGATCCGTCTCATATCTGCATTACTATACATTCATTTGCTTCACTGCTATTTAAACTCAATACTTACATGTCATTTTTCTACCAATAAGTTAAAACCAGAAATATATAAATAAACGACAGATAAACATACATTTTTTATATCCCCAAGTTTAGCTTACGCTTGTTTTTTGTGTTTGATATACACCGGACCATTATGGGGCCAATCCGGGACACCCAGACTATAGTAAATAACGGAAAGTTTGTTTACAAAATTTACCATGCCAGGAATTTAAGCCGGAGCCTCTGCGCCGCAGTGAGGTAGGCTGGCAAAGGCTTAATCCACTCAATCATAGAGGCCGTCAAATCATAGACAGATAAAAACCAACACAGTTTATTATTATTTCGCTTTTTGAGGTACTTGCTTATTTAATTTTTGTACATATAAAGGAGAAAATTAAAATAAAATATTTTTTTAAATTTAAGGGCGCTACCTAATACTCGCTCATGCACTACCAAATTTTTGAATATATAAATTGATAGAATTTACTTACGACAAATACACTGCACTGAACTCCTAAACTGCTGGACCGATTTTAATGATTTTTTAGTGTGTGTTTGAGTGGTTCTACGGATGGTTTAGTTTCACAATTGGACCCAGTAGTTGGCGCTGCAATCGGATCCTAGATTTTTAATTTTTCAGGTTAGGATAACGTCTGCCGAGGCCGCTAATAATCTATACAGATAAATAAAATTGAAATGTTTGTTTGTAATGTCAAAATAACAGCTTTTTACTAAATGCATATGAAAGTATATACGGTACTTGTATCAAATAATCAATTTTTAAAATGTATGTCTGGATGTTCCGATTAATCTCTGAAACGGCTGTACCGATTTTGACGAGACTTTCACTGGCATATAGCTAATGTTGTAAGGAGTAACTTAGGCTATGTTTTTTAGGGTTCCGCGAAAAAACTTCCCGCGGACGAATTCGCGGGCACAGCTAGTTTGTATTATATTGTTTGTACATAATCTTAGGGCAGATTTTAATCGAATAAAATTGTAACATGACTTAATTCAAAAGCGAAGCAATGGATTTGATTTATTCATGCAACTGTCGTTTTTAATTTTCCCAAGTTGTGTTTTATTCTATAGAATAACTTTTATGTGGTGATTGAAAAATCACCCCTTAATTGTATCTTTACTTTGAATAAGAACTAATTTATAAATTTTTAACCAAAATAAGTTTAGTTGGCGACATGTGAATTTTTTAGGTACCCTGATGTGGCGTGCCCACTGTTGGGCAATGGTAAAATCCAGAATTTTGCCACTGGTTACGTTTCCTATGAAACCTAATGAAGAATTCAACATAAGCGATTTTTTTGTTTGATCTGAAAATCGATGAAACGAAAAAGTGACACTAAAAAGAGATATAAACACATACAATTCAACCTTATTTTATTTAAAATAAAACACATTTTTCTTTACCCGTTATTAATTTTCAATTTAAATAAAACTTCAAAGATTTCAATTGAATTTTAGCTCTATGTGTATGAATTTAAGTCAGATATTCTATTATACGTAGATCAAAGGAAATTGTGCGTAACAATGCAATGAATTTTGAACTTTATGGTAGGGATTTAAAGTGTAATTTAGACTGAATTTTTTGAATTACAATATGTTGACGGATGTAGGCTAACGGAATTGTATGTATACTAGATGATACCAGCCCGCTTCGCGTGCCGTAAAATCCGTTCTTAGCTGACCTCTTTGGCGAAAGGAAGGTCCATGCCAAATTTCAAGTATATAGGTATTATAGTTCCTGAGATATCGTGAGTCACTATATACGTGGATTTCAATTATATATATAGATTAATGAAAGTTAGAGAAGAATTATGTGTGAGTAGGTATATTCTCTGAAGTTTCAATTCTACTGCGTGTGAAGTACACATACTATTTTTTTTAAATAAAAGATATTGTTTATCTCATTTTACATAAAAAAATATCATTCTCCAGTGAAAATGGTTTGGGAGCCCATAAACCTCAACACGACATGTACTGCCAACTCAACCCTTACGGCGTGCTCCCCCTTCGGCTATGCGTACTTGGACCTGCTAGTCCGTCTGTTCGGGAGGTCTAGCGACAGGTATCCACACAGGCCAGACCATGACGTGGAGGAGTACGACTTCATAGTGGTTGGCGCTGGATCAGCTGGTTGCATTGTCGCGAACAGGCTTAGCGCTTATCCTAATTGGAAGGTGTGCATTTTTTTTCATTTTAATACGGAACTCTTATCATATTAAGTTGTTAAGGAGCTAGCTATACTTTGGTTTTTAATTGCCTGGATGAAAACGACACCTGCGATGGACCTGTTTTTTAAATTGCTAGCTTGGCGCATAGTATTGTAGCATGGCTCATTCATAAGTGAGTTATGAGAGATGTTGACTCAACTCACCGCTGTGAGTTGTATCCTATAGAATTTCTATAGAAATTATATCAACTCCCCTTTGTGAGTTGAATTCTATAGAATTTAAATAGAAAACTTTTAGGACTCAACTCGAAGTGGTGAGTTGAATCAACAACTTACTTATGAATGAACCATACTGCAATACCTTGTTACACACTTGCAAGATGAAAAAAAATATCGATCGCAGCTGTCATTTTAGTCCAGATAATTGAAAATCTGATTGAATTCTATAGGATTCACCTCACAGTGTGAGTTGTGAGCACATGTGAGCATGATGGTCCGCTTTGGGAATCAATACCGAATCTTTTCAGATTATATTTGATTGATTTGTGGTTATATTTGTATTTGGATTGCAGGTCCTCTGGGAGATCATTTATAATAATTGGTATCATATATTCCTCGCGCCTTTTCCCATACACATTGTTATATTTAGGAATAATATATTTACATGAGTCAGATCTCGGTCGCATGTAGTTAGGTCTAGTCTTCTTAACTAATAGTTCTGGTTTGTTACATTCAGTTAGTATTGAAAATTTAACATTGTCAAATAACCTCATAACTTTACAATATTTGAATAATTCTTTATAAAAATAATTCTTTGTAAAAATGTAATTGCGAAACTGGCACACAGGTACAGAGTCCAGCTCATGGAAAGTGATTACTGTCACCCATAGACATTTGCAACACTAAGGCCAAAGCCAACGTGTTGCCAGCCTTTGGGTTAAAATAGGGGGGATGAGATAAACTGTGATGTGGCAATAGCATCTTTAGTTCTGCCTAGAGGTGCTAGTGGCACCCCGACCTGGCGAATCCTCATACCGGCCTCGATTTTCCCTCTACGCGCGGCTGATAGCTCTCAATCGGGTTTCCCCTCGTTAAAAAAAGGAGGATGAGATAGAGGGATCAGGCAGGAGGAATGGGATATGGGAGAGAGGGAAGTGAATTATCAGAAATTTGACTTGTCAACTGATTCTGCATGCAATAAGATTTCAACCATTTTTCAGGTATTGCTCCTAGAAGCAGGCCCAGAAGAACCGGATATAACTAGATCACCATCCATGGAGTATGTTACCCTTGGGACCAATATCGACTGGCAGTATTTCACCCAACCTGATGGGAGGACAGCGTTAGCGAGGATGGGGCAGAGATGCCAATGGCCAAAGTACGTTCGGGCAAGAAGAATCCAATATTAATAATCGCAAATTTAAAACATTTACTAGGAATAACTATTTAACCCAGTTCTAGCAGTTTGAAGTGGTAGAGCCATGGCTTGATTAAAGCTCTTAGCTCTTAATTACAGAATATCGCGTAAAACGATTCATTTTGAGACAATCGAGTTTCGTGCGACGAGGCCCATTTCCTCCTTCCTGTCCCATCCCCCTATTGCAATCCCATATCCCATCCCCTTTATCCCATTCCTCTTGTCTGACCGTTCCGTTTCATCTTATTTTATCCTCTCTATCCCACCCACGTCTTCGCTTCACCTCTGGTATTGAAAGTTTATAGGCGAATGAAGCACTCTCCATGAGCTCGGCCGTCCTAAACAGGCAGACAGGCCAGCTTCGCTATAAAAAAAAATAAAATGTTTTCTGACCTAATGTGCATGTTGTTACAATACTAGGTGCTGACGAAGGCAAACATCGTGATGAAACCGAAACATTGAAAAAAATCTATCTGTCAAACTGCCCCATCCGCCACCAACACGATGAAAAAGAGATTCGTAGCACATAACACTAGTGAAAAAGTAACTCGTAACACGCGCCCCAATCCCAGTAAGCGTCATCAGTGTAGTCTTGTTTTTATACAAAAACTCAATTAAATATCTTATTTTTTTAAAATTAAATCACCCATAAATTCAAGGCCCTAATAAGCGGTTTTTCTATTTTATCCAATTAACGAAATACAAATTTAAAATTATAAGCACCTTATACAATTTTAGCAGTAAAATCTTTGATGATAAATTGCTGTTACTTTTCAATCAGGGGCAAAACAATGGGCGGCAGCTCTGCCATAAATTCTTTGGCTTACGTGAGGGGAAATCGCTTGGACTACGATAATTGGGCTAAGATGGGCAATCCTGGATGGAGTTACAAAGAGGTACAAATCAAATTTTATATAAATGATCTATAAGGATGTAAAAGAAGTGTTTAATAATATAGAGTAACAAATACGATAGAAGTAATACAAAATGAAAAAAAGATGTAATAAGGATTTTTTTGACGGTAAGATACCACTAAAATAAGACAACGTTATTTAGTAGCATCATGAAAGAAGAATTCCCTCTTCCTCTCCTCCTCCACTCCCTCCTCCAGTTGAAAGTCCTACAATTACAAAAACAAATTGATAGAAAACAAAAATTAAATAAAAATATTTACACGATTAATTCAGAAACTCCTCATTTTTTTGAAGTCTCTTAAAAGGAATTAATGATAAAACATGTTGATCCGTAACTACTAATTTAAATTGAATTTCTCAGGTTCTTCCTTACTTCAGAAGATCAGAACAAAATCTTAATATTGAATTATTAAGCCGCAAATACCATGGAATTGAAGGTGAACAACCAGTATCTTTCTTCCCTTACGTGGACAGCCCAACTAAGATGCTCATAAAAGGCATGAATGAACTGGGACTCCCTGTTCTTGATATTAATGGAGAATGTCAAGAAGGAGTATTTAACGCACAAGCTTTTAGTAAAAATGGTGAAAAGGTTTCATCTAACCACGCATTTATACGTCCTGTGATTAATAAAAGAAAAAATCTAATAGTTAAAACTAACGCTGAAGCAACGAAAATTCTCATAAATGAAAATAAATTAGCTTACGGTGTAAAGTATGTCAGAAATGACAAAGAATTTATAGCGATAGGTAGAAAAGAAGTCATAATATGTGCGGGAGTTATTAACTCTCCTAAATTGCTATTGTTATCTGGTATTGGACCTGCAGCCGATCTGAACAGCATCGGAATTAAAGTAATTCAAGATCTAGCTGTGGGTAAAAATCTACAGGATCATGTTACGTTTTACAGTTTTTTGATATTTGTTCCTAAGAATAACACTTTAGTAAGTAACGATGAAATTTTAAAGGATATATATGACTATTCTAATGGCAATAGACAAAATCCTATAGCCGGAGATGGAGTCGGAAAAGCAATGGGTTTTATAAAGACGGACAAAAATTTACCAGCTCCAGATATTCAATATCAATTCCAAAGTATTAGAATCGAAGAGTACAGCAAAGACATAATACAATATACCCGAATAAATACATTGCCCTTAGGTTATTACGACGGTATTAGTGTAAGAGTAATGAATTTGACTCCAAAAAGTTATGGATACTTAAAATTAAACAAAACAAATATACACGACAAGCCTATTATTGTTGCAAATTATTTAAAAAATCCTGCTGATTTTGTGCCTTTAGTGAAAGGTAGTGAGTTTATATTCGATTTGGAACATACCGAAGCCTTTAAGAAGCTCGGTGCAAAGTATTATAAGGAACCGTTGGAAGCTTGCAAAGAATATCAATGGGGTACCAAAGATTATACCATTTGCTTAGCTAAAAAGTATACCGATACTACATACCATCCAGTAGGGACATGCAAAATGGGTCCTGATTCAGACAAAACAGCGGTAGTGGATCCAAAGCTGAGGGTGTATGGAATTAAAAGTCTTAGAGTAATGGATTCTGCTGCGATACCAATTGTTCCACGTGGCAATACAAACGCAGCATCTATGTTAATGGGTGAAAGAGGTGTTGATTTTGTTATCGATCATTGGTCTAGGCTCTAGCAGATTGTGATTATGTTGAACACGTATATTTATGTTACTTGCGACTGTAGCTTCTTTTGATAGGCTTTTTCTGTGTTGTTTCCTTCCATATTATATTATTATTGCTATACTTCATTTGTTACACCACAAATCTTAATAAAATTCTTTACACTATCCATCCGTTTATTTTGAATTCCGAAAACCAAATGTAGAACGGAATCTTTATGGTTTGATTCCGGTATTTGCCTCTTTTATATAGTTGATTACCTTAGAAATAGGGATTGCAATCCGGCCGGATTCGTCTGGATTTCCGCGAATCCGGCCGGGTCGGGCCGGATTGATCTGACCTGGTTAACTTAACTTTCCTTTTTCGTTCCAACATGGACCATTAATAAAGTGTAACAATAAAACGATTCATATACCAAATCAACTTTATTAGGACTAATTTTAAAAAGCAAAAACTATTAAATTCTCAGTGTCAAAACAAACAAAAATAGAAATTATTATAAAACTCATCTTAAATAAAATCTCAAAAAAAACATCGTTATTATTTAACGCAATGTTAACTTGTGGTTCAGTTTCTTAGATTTTAAAAACAAGGTAGAGATAAATATTATAAATGAAAATTAAACATAACATAATAACAGACGACCAAATCTATCTATCTAATGAATAACACAACAATCACAATAATTATTATTTATAATATTGTTACGAGCTACGGGACTCGAATTAAAACTGCCGATGGAAATACTATAGAACTTATTAGAACTGTACAAACACGTATAAAACAAATACAAATAAAAACTGGATGAAACCAGTTCACACTGCACGGTTCAATACAATTTGACACCCGCAAACTCCGTCGTCTATATCGCTAATCGAGAGTACTACAAAACCTCTCACTCGTTTCGTAGTCGTCGCTTGACTGCCCACCCATCCATTCGGGCATTGTCTTATACTAACTACACAGTACAAAAAAATTGGCCGCGCGCACTGAGTTTCTGAGAAATAGTAATTTGCACACCTGCGAACGGCTAACAAAGTCGAAAACAATAACAATAAGTATTAGTTCGACGCTAATGATGGTTATAAAACAAGTAGAAAAACAATAGCATGTTTTTCTTAATTACAAATTCAAAACACAAAAGTATTCCTAAATCCGGGAACACAATAAACTGCTCTTGCGACAGGCAGCTGTGCGCTTATCTTTGACGGCATGTAACAATATTTTTATTCTTTAGTTTTTAAAGAAATAATCAATTAATTTTTAGTTTGTAAAACGGTCTTAGGAAACAAATTGTGTTGAATGTGTCATCTGCCAATCGACGCGCTGCAGCGCAGGCACGCGGTTTTTTTTTTTTTCAGGCGGGTGAAATGCATTTCGCACATACCGGGTCCTTTGCTAGGGATTAGACCGTTGTTGATCATGGAGGCTTTCCACTGAGGCAATCCAAACAATAATCAACCGGCTTGTGTGGAGACTCGACTAATCAATACCCCACTAAAACCACCCTCCTCCCATGTGCCCCGCGCTTATGGTAGGAAAGGCGTGAGATACAGAACGTAGTTACGCCCACACCGATCCTAGCGCACAAGTGTTTGAGAATGCCCCGGGAGAGGCAAACTCACTTCGTCAACAGGGGTGAAGACTCCTCTGCTCCCTAGATGCTAAGTAAGTATCTGTGTCATTCTGAAGGTCAGGGTCCCGCGTTTCCGCGAGAGCCATTGCAACAGCTGCAGTCGAACCACTTCCATCGTGTCAATGCCAGCAACAGGGTTTCCCAACTCTACTGACCAAGATTGGATCATGGCATGGCCATAGACCAGGCCACGGGCGAGGGCATCCTGTCGGGAGCGCCGAACTTTGGTAATCACGTCCGCCTGGAGAGGCCAGGGCGGATCGCCTGCCAAGAGTGTCGACGCCGTCCACGACACTGTACGGTATCCTCGGATGGTCCTTACCGCCAGGACCCGTTGTGCGCGGCACAACAAAGTCCTATTGTGGCGGTGAAGTGCAGTGGACCATACGGGTGCACCGTACAGGGCCATACTCCTAAGGATGCCCATATAGAGTTTCCTAGTCGTCCCCCCCGGTCCCCCCACGTTGGGAAGAAGCCGAGAGAGGGCGCCTGCGGACCTCACGAGCTTGGGAACTAGCTGCTCAAAGTGCGCTTTGAACAGCCATTTCCCATCGAGAATTAGCCCCAGATATTTCATCTGGGGGCCTACACGAATGTCCACCCCTTGGACTGTAACGGACAGGTCCGCGGGGGGATTACGAAACCGCCTATGGAACATGATGGCCTCCGTTTTCGCGGGGGAGACCTTCAAGCCTAGCCTACCTATTCTTCGGACCACGATCGCGAACCCGGCGTTGGCGAGGTCCACGGATTCCGCGAATGACGCAGCGCGTGCCGTGAGTAGGGTATCATCCGCAAAGCAGATTAGCTCTATTCCGGGCAGGACCGGAACCCGAAGGATCCAGTCATAACCGACGTTCTAAAGAACCGGCCCGAAGACCGATCCCTGTGGGACGCCGCACGCGACGCGTCGCCGGCCTATCGCGCGGTTCTCGGACTCGCCGCCCTCCCAAAGGATGTACCTGCCCTGGAGGTACGCGCCCGACAGCCTCGTGAGGTACGGGGGAACTCCGTGTGCACAAAGCCCCTCCCTGATCGTCTCGTGAGGGCGGCTGTTAAAGGCGTTCGCTATGTCTAGCGAAACAGCCAGGACAGTATCCTTTGCTTGTTACAGATCGCAGTGTCTCGAAGGCGTCCAACGTGGAGCGCCTCCGCCGAAACCCGAACTGCATCTGTGCTAGCCCCGGCTCCACAGTATCGAGATGCTTAACGAGGTGTTCCGCTAAGATCTTCTCGAAGACCTTGGCGACCTCGTTAAGCAACACTATGGGCCTGTAGGCAGACGGGTCGTTGGGAGGACGGCCTCCATTGGGAATCAGGCATAATCGGCCCTCCTCCCATTGCGACGGGAACTGACCTGCGCGAATACAGGCATCGAACAGTTCCCGCAGCTGGCCGCGTAGGTGTTTGGCGGCCAGGAAGAGGAGCCGACCCGGAACCCCGTCGGGTCCCGGAGCCGTCTTCCTGCCCCGGAGCCAGCCGATCCAGGGCGACGTCTAACTCTTCCTTGGTGATGGAGTGAGGCTCCACCTCCGAGGTATCGGGAATGATTGGACCCATATCGGGGGGAGTGAAGATCCCCGGATCCGGGAAGAGCCCATCGATAACCGACCGGAGGACCTCGGGTTCGAGCGTTTTCGTAACCGTGGAGGTGCAAGGCCGCAACGTGTTGCGGGCCGCACGGTACGGACGCCCCCAAGGGCCCCGGTCCAGTGTCTCGAGGAGCTCCTCCAGAGCCCGGGCTTTCGCTCGCAGAATTGCGATCGAAAGGGCCTTTCTGGCCTCTCTGAACTCCCCCACGAGTCCATTCTCCTCAACATAGTCTGGAGGACGACGCGCTCTGCTGCGTTTGAGCCTGTGGCTGATTCTGCGGACTGCCCTCCGCAGTTCAGCCAGCTCCTCAGTCCACCAGTGGACCGATGTACGCGGCGGCGGTCGTTTGGCTCGAGGCATAGCAGCGTCGCAAATCCTTTTGAGGGATTTGCGCATGTGCTCAGCCTACGCCTCCAAATTCCTCAGGTCGGCTGGATAGGTCCAGCATTCGATGATAGCCATCTCCTCCGCCTGATCCGCGTCGAGCATGGTAAGAGCCCAGCACGGGAGCCGGGAGGGGCCCTGAACCGGGTAAGTGCTAGGCGAGGGGGAGAGCTCGAATCTGATGTACAAGTGATCAGACAGAGTCTCCACCTCCTCCAGCACTCTCCATCCTACCACTCTGCGGGCGGCCGCATGTGTGACGAATGACAGGTCGATGATCGATCCACCCCGCGCACGCACGTAGGTCTGGACCGACCCCTGGTTCAGGATGGACAGGTTGGATTGAAGCGCCCAGTTTTCAACCGCCCGTCCCCTAACATCGGTAATCACGTCCCCCCAGGATTGGTGCTTGGCATTGAAGTCACCTAGGACGAATATCGTCTTCGGCGCTAGTCTGCCGACGGCTGCCCGCCCTAATCCCGCCCTAATGGAGTCCAAGGCGAGCTCGTACTCCGCCAGGGGGCGGCTCCGCGAGAGGTACACGCCTATGATGACGTAACATCCGCTTTCTGCCACCGCGTAGCCTTTTCCTCTTTCGAGACTGGTGAGCCGTGTGCCAGTTCCGGCTCTGGCGACCACGGCTACCACATCGTCGAGATCCCCCACCCAGTTCCTGGCTGGGAGTACGTAATAAGGTTCGCTTATGACGGCCAAGTTTGCTTGCCACTCTGCCATCGCCTGCAGGCACAAGTCCTGGGCGTCGGGGGAGTGGTTAACGTTGGCTTGGAAGAGTGTTAGGGGTGTACTGGGCATTTAGGTGTCCATAGGTACCACCCTTCCACTTGCCGGTCGTTTATTCGCCCTTGGGCGGACGAATTTACCCTTGACGTATGGGGGCTGGCAGTGCCTCGCCAACGTCGGGTGTGTAGCGCGTTTGCCCCCCGCCGCGCAGACGGCGCAGTGGGGGTCGCGGGCTGTGCAGTCCGGCTGCTTGTGTCCGCTCTTACCGCAGCGGAGACACAAGCCGGTCCGGTCCGGGCACGAGTCCGGGCACGAGTCCGGGCACGAGTCCGGGCAAGTCTGGGTGCCGTGGCCGACGTTGAAACATCTGTAACAACGTATGGGCCTGGCTTCAAGAGCCTCCACCTTCGCCGAGGTGAAGCCCACCAGAAGGTGGCCCCGCTCGGCGATGGCTTTGACTGCAGAGACGGGACACATCACGTATGATGCGCCCATCCCCCCAGGTCCTATGCCAATGTGCCTCGCCTTGACATCGTCGCGCAGGCAGTTGCCCACGCTGGCGATGGCACTGCGAAGCCCATCTAAGGTGGCCGACTCATCCATCCCTGAGACGTAAAGCTCCCCACGCTTTACGGGGCGGATGACTTCGGCCATCCCCCGAAGCACCCCTCGAAGGGCCACGGCGACGCGGTTCGCCCTGGTCGCGCTCTCGGGTCCTGGGGGGAAGTCCAGGAGTCGAGCGTCCCGGGCGGTCCGCGTCACTTTCAGCTCCTCTCTGAGGCCTAATTCGGTGATATTGACCACCGCGGCGGCCTTTGCGAAGACCTCCCGGTAACCAATACCGTTCTTGGCCGATTCCGGCAGCAATTTGATGATAATTGCTGCCGATCTCGGCTCCTGAAATACCACGGGTTTCCGCCCCGATGGCGGAGCCGGTGCTTGCGCCGAGGGAGGGGAGCGGGGCGTTTCCGCTACCGCTCCCCTGCCCTTCTTTCTTCGGACGACCTTGGACCACGCTCCCCCTCCGGAACGAGGGCGGGGGCAGGGGCCACCGCAGCCGATGGTGGTGCGACGGCAGGGGCCGCGACGTCTGGGCGAGCTGGGCGCTCGCCGCTAGGCGGAGCTTCCCAGGGCCGAGCACACGCACGTCCCCTACAAGCGCGGCGCACTGGATAGCCGCGGCCAGTTTGGCGGCCGTGGCCCTTCTGGCCCTACGGCTTTTTTCCCCCCCTTCGGTGCGGAGGTAGGCCTCCGCACCCGCGAGCACGCTCGCCGTCCCGTCGCCCGCACGACGCAGCGGCGATCGCGCCCGCGCCGGCGTGGAAGCACCCGATGTGCTTTCCGAGTCGGCGCTGCGGTCCCAGAACCGCAGCCTCGGCTCGGGAATAGGGCTAGATAAAGCGGTGGCGGCGACGGTCCCAGTAGGGAAAGAAGACGAAATGGTCGCCGCTACCGCACCTACAACACCGTCCCTAACAACGACCCCGGTCGTTGGCGCGGGTGAAGCCCGCGCGGCAACCGGTGTCGTGGGGCGGTCGTCCCCCACGCTGCGCACGGGTGAAACCGGTGCGCAAGCCGATGCCGTGGGCACGGGTGAAGCCCGCGCGCTAGCCGCCACCGTCGTGGGGCCATCGCCCCCCGCTATCGCCGAGCCGGCCGCTGTGTACACCGACCTAATCGGTGTCGGTGCACATGCAGCCGCCTCTGCGTGCGGGCCGCAGAAAACACGAATCGTGTCGTCAAGCGCGTACTCCAGCGAGTCTGGAACGCTACCCGACGGCGCGATGTCGACGTGGTCTACGAAGGCGCATGGCCCCTGCGCAGATGAAGCCTGCGCAGGTGGCGTTTGCGCCCTGTAGACATTTTCTACGATGGCGCTCGCCGCGCTCACGGCCATGAGGACGGCCGAGTTCGCCGCGAGCGTCACCTCCCTATCTACGGCCGTGTGTGGCGCGCTCTTGTGCGCGGCACGCATGGCGGGAGCCCTAGGCGCGACGGGAGCCGAAGGCGGCCCCATCGTCACGCTCTCCTTTTCGCGGGGCTCGGCGGCGGTGAGATCGACCACCGCCGATGCACCCCCTATCGAAGCGGGCGGCCCGGTAGCCGTGACAACGGCTGGATCCGGGTGCCTGAGACGAGGTTCCGCAGCGCTACGGCTGCGACGAACCAGAGAAGACTTCTTCTAACGCGTCTTCTTATATCTCCTTCATGGCCCATCCATTATTGGAGCCGCTGTGATCCCGCTTACGCGGGACACTCGGCTCCCTGGGGGCCTTCGGGGTGCCTGGGCCGTCCATTACTGGAGGCCCTGACCCGAAAGGAGACCAGAAAGGCGCGCGAAAACACTACACACACACAAAAACCGTTACAAAAGCGCGCGCAACCGATTTTGCGCACGACACTAGCAAGCGGAAAGAGAAATGGCACTCACCGGCCAAAACTGCTTTCGGCACCGCAATCCAAACGAACAAACACTAGCACACTATCACTTGTACAAAGAAGTAACAATTTATCGCTTTTCCAGGTAGAAAAGCGCGGAAAATTGTATTAGATAGATGTGAGGAGCGCATTCGTGACCGCTACGCAAGGAAGCTGATCAGGAGCATGGCACGCGGTAGTTCAGCTTCAAACGACTCGCATTATACTATGTGATCTATAGACTCGCACGCACAAGCACCACGCGTTTAAAGTACCTACTTATTCATGCAACGCGTGAATATTTTTCAAAACATGTAATCACCGCATCCGTCATGTTTGTACCGGATCCGGTTTTCCGGATTGCAATCCCTACTTAGAAACTATTACGGCCAATTTGATACACATAAAGGAGTCTTGTAACTTCTACGGTTCTATAAAATAAAATAAAAACTTTATTTATTTATATGGATTAACTGGATCCAATATTTCAACAAGAAAATAATTGTTTTGTCAGTTATGTTTAAAGCAGGGTTAGGCGTTTTGTTAGAAATATTTTATGCGTCGAAAAACAATGTTGTCTGTTCAAATACAATACAATCGACCCAACTATGAAAGAACATCGTAAGCGACAATTAAAAAAATTACAGGAGAGCTATCTTTTGGATTATGTTTATATATCGTGGATTTTTGTTTTTTTTTTGAAAATCGTACAATTCATTGAATGAATACAAAAAGGTTAATGAATTTTTTTTGCAAGAAACTCTTTGATGCCACCCGTGATCAGAAGGCTGGCTCATATTTCGCCCAACAAATAAGCATCGCCATACAGCGCGGCAATGCAGCCAGCCTTTTGGGCACGCTCCCATCTGGCAGCGATTTGTTACACAGTCTATAATAGCTTGTACTATTTATAACTTGTTTATTTTTAGTTTTTAATTGTACTATGTGTTTATTTTTAAAAACTTCATTTTGTTGGAATTAAGTACTACACAAAAGGTTAAATAATGAATACATTTGTTACTTACGATAAAAAAGATTTCTTGATGTATTTTGTTTGTAACTCAAGTGGCTGCCAATCTTACTTCGCCGGAATGCGCATCTTCTACATTTATTAAATCGTACACTAACTATTTATACCCTACACTTCTCCTTACCTTAAGGAATGTTTTAACTTCTTTCATACATCACACACCTTTGATTTGCGCTCCTCTAATAACCTCCTGTTAAAGGCACCTGCACATTCTTCAACATTTCACTCCAAATCCTTTGCTGTGCAGGCTGTTTGCCTTTGGAACTCTTTACCCGTAGATGTCAGAAAAGCTAAATCACTTGCCATATTTAAAAAATCTGTCAAAAACCATTACCTTAGTTTATAATTAAATATATATTTTTTCTATTCTTCTTAACTTAGCTGTTTACTGTCCACATTGTGCTGTTCTTCCTTTTTTTATTTTTACTTCTTTTTAATTTAATTATACCTAGACATAAGTTGTTAAAAGGATCCTCTCAGTCAGGTTGCCTGGAAGAGATCGCTTTAAGCGATAAGGCCGCCTTTTGTTTTGCCGTTAAATTATTGTATTTATTTATTCTGTACTTGTTTATTTGGCGAACAATAAAGTGTTTTCTATTCTATTCTATTCTTTGTTGTTTTCCAAAAATTATCCCTCACGATATCATTTTTCCATGTAATTTGTGTACGATTAATATTATTTAACTGCTTATTAGAAGATGACCTTTTTTAATCTAACATTCTCACAATAAAACGAAAATATATGCAAAAATATTTTTTTGTTCCAATCAAATAAAGCTCCTAGAAGCATTAAGTATAAATAACAACTTAAATTAACGTATAGTTGTTTTAATGCACGAGCATTTTTTGTTTCTTTTATAAAAAAACTTTACCCTTCCTTTGGGCCCAACACAGGACCCGTCTAAGGCAAGATACGCCATTGTCCAAACAAGAGTTTTTTGGATTGAGTCTGAAAACAAATTGATTTTAGCCTAGCAGCTGGAATTTTTGTAGAGTAAATAAAGATCTGAAAAACTTTTCCAGTCTAAGATGTCGGCATAAACCTGTTTAATGATATTTGATTCATTCAATTTCGCGTATGTGAACTCTGGATCAGTATTCCATGATAACTATCCTATTTTCCGAGATAAAAGTATCCTACGATTTTTTTTTAAATTTATTTATTATTTTTAACAAATTTCACGGAAATAGTTTAATTCTAAAGATCAAACGAATAGTCATTTTCGCGTATAATATATAATATATTGCCTTTCATTACTGTCAATGTATTTTCAAAGATAAGTTGTTGTACTGTATATTCTGCCAAAAGTTTATATACTGTGGCAAAGTATTTTTTTTTTTTTATTGGACTTGACTTTATGTTGTTGGTCCGAAGACCTCACAACTTTACCGGGGTTTTTGGGGCGAGTGCCTTTGCGAAGCGAAGGCGCTCGAGCCCGGGAGGCAACTTGCTCGAGGGGGCTCCCTAGGGAGTTTCACCTCGGCTGGACTGTTGCCATGAGAGGGGGATGAATCTAATGATGCTCACCATAGGGCGACACAAAGCACTAATTGAGAGCGGGCGACGGGTAATATAAAGCCCGAGAGGAAGGATCCCGGCGGACCGGGATTGGCGGTTCGCGGTGGCCTATACTATCTTACTGCCGTTTCGCAACGTGTTATGGTTGGGAGAGAAGAAACGGCGAAAGAAACTTCCCAGCAACACGCCTAGTCTATCCTATGGGGGGGCTGTGTCTCCTGGCGTCCCTCGCGGGGACGTGGAGAGGTCGTGATTGGCGGCGTCGACGCCGCCGTCTGTGTCTGTCTGTCGGTGCCTGCCAGCCTGCCGTCCTAACCGCGGGCGGGCTGATCCGAGCCAGCCGTTTTGTGATATCGTCGACCTTGTCCATGAGGATGTTACGCGGTCGTCGCACGAGAGCCTTTCGTCGAGGCTTATAATCGGACGCGGACACGACGAGGGGATTTCGATGGTGCGGCGCTAGATTGAAATACTTACGCGAGAGCGACGTAATGTAGTTTTTGATGGAGGGAAGCTCCAGATCGCGGTGGATGTCGACGTTACGCATATAGAGGGGAGCACCGACGGCTCTGCGCATGAATTTATTCTGAACGATTTGCAGTTTCTTTAAAAGGGCAGGCTTGGCATGACCGAATACCACACTCGCGTATGTCATGATCGGGCGGATGTGGCAAAGTAAATTCAAATTCAAATTCAAAGTTTTTTATTCAAAATAAGTTCCACTGGAGAACACTTTTTGAAGGTCATATAAATATATAAGTTAAAATTTAATTTTTCTTCCTATTCTATGTATACCGCTTCACAACGTGTTATTGCTGTTAAGGAGAAGAAGCGGCAAGAAACTCCCCAGCAACACGTCTAGCTAAATAATGTTTTTCTTTAAGTTTCTTATTCTATTTATATCTCAAGTTGTTTTTTTTTTAATAAGTTTTATACAGAAGTATGTTACAGAATTACTTTTTGAAGAATTAATGGAGTTGTAGCAAACAGTGCATACTCAATAAGACCAAAACACAATAAGAGGAAAGAAAAATATTATGAAAGTTATAATAATGATATGACGTACTAAAATGTTATGCTGCAATATATCTCCATAAATCCCTTACAAGCTTGGCAAGATAACATTAAACAAAATATAGTATAAGATGTTAGAGTGAGCTGCTATGTAAATGAATTTTTGTCATTTAAGTATTCTTCAATAGTGTAGTATCCCTTTTTAGCAAGATACTTTTTAATTTAGTTTTGAATTTAGTGAAAGGCAGATCTAACATTTCACTCGGAATCTTATTGAAGAAGCGTGTACCAACCCCAAGAATGAGGACAGTACTTTTGTAATCTAAAAGATGGCAATATCAGTCTATTACAATGCCTGGTGTTGAAATTGTGAATATCCTTATACTGCTTGTAGGCACTCAAATTATTACGAATATAAATTATATTATTAAAGATATATTGGCAGGCGACCGTCATAATATTGATTTCCTTGAAGCATTCTCTAAGAGACTCCCGAGGGCCGAGGTTGTAAATTGATCTTACGGCTCTTTTTGTAAAACAAATATGGTCTCTAAGTCAACAGCGTTGCCCCAAAGTAAAATACCATAGGACATGACACTATGAAAATAACTAAAATAAACTAGTTTAGCAGTCTCTTCGTCAGTGAACTGCCTAACTCTTCTGACCGCATATGCAGCAGAACTAAGTTTTCCTGAGAGACTAGATACATGAGCGCCCCAGTGGAGCTTCTGATCAAGGTTAATGCCTAAGAATACAGTTGAATCTACTAGATTAAGTCTAGTGTCGTTAAGAGAGATATTAATATCGTATTCTTTTACATTGGGCATAACAAACTTAACACATTTAGTTTTGCTCGGATTGAGTAATAAGTTATTTACAGTAAACCACTTAGATATTTGGGATAAGGCGTTGTTTACGTCTTCAAAGTTCAGTTTATTTCTATCGACTTTAAATATAAGTGATGTGTCATCAGCAAACAACACTACCTCACACATATCATTAATAAAATATGGCAAATCATTAATATATATCAAAAATAAGAAGGGACCTAGAATAGAGCTCTGGGGCACACCCATAGATATGCCAGTCTCACAAGATTTGACATTGTTAATTTCAACGCTTTGGGATCTGTTATTTAAGTAAGACGATAATAGGTTGAGAGAATCGCCATGAATACCGTAATAATTGAGCTTTTTTAGGAGGGTCACGTGTTCAACGCAATCGAATGCCTTGGACAGGTCACAGAATACACCAATGGCATTCTGTGATCCTTCCCAAGCATCATAAATGTGTTTTAGGAGCTCAACACCTGCATCGGTAGTGGATCGACCTTTGGTGAACCCGAACTGTTTAGTATGAAATAATTTATTAATATTAAAATGTGAGAGCAGTTGATTTAAAATTATTTTTCAAAGATCTTGCTTAAGGTTGGTAAAATAGAAATTGGCCTAAAGTTGGAGGGTCGTTTTTGTTTCCACTTTTAAATATAGGGATAACTTTGCTAACTTTCATTAAGTCGGGAAATACCCCTTTATCTACACATCGATTAAATATTTCTACTAGTGACAGTGCAATAGTGTCTATTATGTCATTTAATATTTTTAAAGATATACCCCAAAAATCAGCTGTGTTTTTAATGTTTAATGATTTAAACGTTTTTACAATATCACTTGTATCTATATGATTAAATTTGAATGAAATATTACATTCATAAACACACTGTGTCATTAGGAGCTCAGCTTCCAGTGGTGATGATGACAAAGAGCTAGTTGTTAAGGTTGGTATATCCCTAAAGTATTCATTAAATGTTTGTGCAATTTCAAAGGTATTACTAATGGTGTTATTGTTAATTACAAGCTCAATTCCATCATCTCGACGTGAAGTTTTGCCGGAAGCGTCATTTATGACACTCCAAGTTGTCTTAATGATATTTGATGATTTTTAATTCTGTTACTATAATATAAAGATTTGGCAGCGATGCACACTCTTTTAAAGGTCTTAGAGTACTTTTTAATATAGTCAAGAAAGTCTGGATTTTGATTAAATTGTTTTTCACTGTATAATTCATACAGTTTTATTCGACTTTTATATATACCTTTTGTAGCCCAATCACTAAACTTAAGTTTATTACTTTTGTTAATTGTTTTAGTTTTAAATGTGTTTTCAAATTCAGCTTGTATAACGTCGAAGAAACTACTATAAAAGTTGTTTGGATCTTCGCTGTTGAGATCCAAGGTAGGAATTTTTTTGGCTAGATTATCTTTAAAGGTTCTTAAGCGATGATAATTCACCGGTCTACAGGTTATTTTAGAAGTGATTTTAATACTGTCAAAAGGTATTGATATAAACTGGCCACAATGATCCGACCGTAGTACATCTATGAGTGATTTATCGATTATTTTGCAACTACAAAATATATTGTCTAAACAAGTAGCTGTAGTAGCAGTTATACGCGTAGGTTCATTAAAGACATGTATAAGATTAAAGGATCTGAACAGATTAATGATCTTAGTACGAGTTGATGACATTTCCAACAAATTAACATTAAAATCCCCACAAACTATAGGCAATTTATCAGTGTTATTTAATTTTATTAATAATTCCTCCATTGTGCTTTCAAATACACTATAATCCCCTGTGGGGGGTCGGTAGACGCAGACAATTATATAGCGCTCAAGCTCAATACAGGAAACCTCCACAGTACGTTCAACAGAAAGGGACATAATGTCTTTACGCTCTTTACATTTTACATCATTTGCTACAAGGATAAGTGATCCGCCATGTATAGCGGACTTCCTTACAAATGCACTTACCACTGTATAATGCTCTATGAAGTTTATGACTTCAAAAGTTTTAAGCCAATGTTCTGTAATACATAGGACATGAACCTTACATTCTTTTAAAAAAAGTTCAATTTGTAAGTCTTTACCTGCTAAACCCTGTATATTTTGGTGAACTATATTTAAATTAGAGGTAGGTTTAGCTTTGGTCATTTCTAGTAGTTTAAAGGTCTAGGACTCATAGTAGAGTTAATATTAAAAACATTATTGTTTTTATTTAAGTTGATGTCAGGTTTTTCAGTTATATCATACATAACTTTGTCATGATTTTGTATATTAAATGCTAATAAAGTAGCTATACGTCTTCGTAACTTAAAAGGCAGATACATAGTATCTTTGTTTAGCCTAAATTTACCATTAGTAAATTTATTCAGGTCAAAATAAAAAATGTCACTATGACGATGGGTCAAGTTATAAATTAATAAATTTAAGTCATATATGTGCCAGTTTTGTTTATTTGTTATATTAGATGCATAAGGCAGGGCACATAGGATGAATCTACATCCATATTTACTGTTAAGGTCCAATAACCTATTTATGCTGTCATAAAGCGCCGCTATGTTTATTTTATACGTTGAGATATAAGGGAGGGGAGAGGCTGAGGCGCGGGTGACAAACGAACTGTGTCAATCGGTATTTGGTCCTTTAATAGAGGAGTGACGTTATTTAGTTTTTGTAGTAAATTAATGAAAAATGTTAAAAACTAGTCAACGTATTTGACTTGAAAAAATTTAATTGTAAGTATTTTTAATATTTCATAATAAAAGAATGTTCAGAAAGTTCTACTTTTTTTCCAGGGGAAATCCGTTTGCGGACACCCTGCCGTCATAATTTAACTGTATAGTTGACCCTCATATAAGGGTGAATCAAAAGGTTCTTGGAATCAATATTAAAATTGTCAAATTAAAAAAAAATCCATACAATCTCCCTCCAATGCAATGCATTTAGAATAACGCGTTTCTAACTTCCTTATTTCTTGCGAAAAATTTGTTTTTCTTGACTCTCGGAAATCTCCTCTACGACAACCATATCATTAGTCATTATCGTGAAATTTTATTCAATCAACTTCCCCTTTTAATTTTGGGAATAAATGAAAATCACTTGGGGCTAAGTCCGGAGAACCAACATGATGGGTGGTTAAGGAGATTGAAGCCAGCATAGTGGATTGCGTTGAGCGCAACTTCCGATCGATTAGCGGGGGCGTTATCGTGAAGAAACAACACGCCCAACAATAGTTTTCCACGATGTTTTTCTTTAATCGCTTCACGCACTTTCAAAATTAAATTTTCATAATAGGGTCTAGTAATTGTCTGCCCTTTTGGCATGTAATCAATAAAAAGGATTCCTTCACTATCCCAAAACACTGAGGCCATAACTTTGCCAGCAATAGGAGCAACTCGAAAAAATGTAACGGAGGTTGAAGGCCACCCAGAACGTGGGCCAGTTTTACGACTTGATCTACCTGTTTTAAATTTAGCCACCTTGTACGCAACCGTAGAATGGGGTACAGTATCATCCCCTAATGTCTGCTGAATGTTCGAAAAAAATTCTTTCGTAGACATATTTTTCAAGATATGGGATATTTTATCATCGTAAGTAACTCACTTTTATCCATAATTTTGCGTTTTTAGCAACTCGTTGCAGGAAAACAATTATTACGTGCAAACGAACTGACAAAAACAAGTGACAGTTGGCATAAATATTGTGTGATTGACACTCTTTAATTTGAATATTGAACTTCTCCCAAAAAGGTTTTATATATATACACGTCTAAGAACTATTTGATTCACCTATGTATAAGTTTTATCTATAGTTTAACTGTTTATGTCCACGGAATATTTCCTCATAAAATCTAACTGCTTGGTGTAGATTTGAAACTTAGTTTGGAACATAACCTATAATAAAATAAGAGGTAGAACCTATCGGCACAGATGTCGCTGTATCATACAGACGCCAGTCTTCAAACTCTAATTTACTTCTAGGTTCGATGGATGTCGCTGTACGTTTGGCACAAAATGTTGCATCATGCTGGCGTGTTCTTAATGTTCCAGTTGAACTTTCCTCGGTTGTAATTCCAAAGCATACTTACCTGGCGTAGGGGACACCGTGATCAAGAAGGCGGTTCCCCCAGGGCGAGGCCCCTCCATTGCACTGCGGTGGGGTTGACCCCTGCGATTACCCCTAATGTGGGTAACTCGGACGCGTAATTTTTGGTAGTGGGGACTGCGTACGCGCTGTCCCCTCCCTGAACTGAGTAAACTGTATTATAATAAGTAACTAGTTTGTTACACTGATTCGCACATGATGCATTATTGCAAACTTCACATTCGTTTTCATTTAATCGTTTTGTAGGTCTTAGGATTACAATTTACAAATATACTTGCCAATATCTTATGATTGATATTAATGAATAAAATCTCTTTTTTGACAATGATTAAGTTGTTTTCTATTTTTTTTAATGAATATGTATGTGTAGCTTTGCTTTAGACTTAGACCTTTGTCAGTGTCTCACTTGATGTTGAGTGATGACGCAGTCTAGGATGGAGCACGTTTACCTAGAAGATACCTATTCACACGTGACTGGAAGACTTCAAGATTAAATTTGTTAGGAAAACAGACTCCGGCAAATAATTCCACTCTTCGGCTGTGGAAAAGATAAAGTGGAGAGCTTTGTCATGACTGATGGTTTTTCCACCATGTAAAGGGCCATTTATATGGAGAGAGTTTATCGCATGTTTTGGGGCAGAAGTCGTATACTATTTACGTAGGCGAAAATAAATCTCTTTAGTCAATAATCGTATTGACATGTTTACATTCAACGAAAAAACAAAAACTCACTTACTAACATACTGAGTATGTCATACGATAATCGTCAAGTGATTATCGCCAAGAGTTTTGTTTATACTATGACACAAATCGCATTGAGATAGTTGCCTTTTATTTCTCGACCTGTCTAAATTACATCTCGTATGACATTTGTTCAAGTTAAAATTAAATAGGGATATTAAATCTGAATAGTCAGTTATTCAGATTTAATATCCCAATTTAATTTTAATATAGAATTTAGTCCACGGAGATATTGAGTTATATGTACTACGTACTAGAGAAGCTATTCAAAACAAAAAAGTTCGAACTAGATGAGAGCGGGGTAAACCAACCATTAATGACGGGTCCTTAGTGAAATAATCAGACCCGTGCATTTATAATATGTGTAATTTTCTGTCCAAAATGTACATAGCCGAACTAGTCTACAATTACTATACAATTGGATTAATACAGATTTAAAACGGGGTCTGCGCGGGAAGAGCGTGCCGTGGACTGACTCATTTATTTGCTGCAGCGCTAGCTAAAACCAATATGGCCGCAGCGATGACGCGTCGAGACGAGTTAAAATGGATAAAGAAAGAAAACGATTATTTTGTACACAAAATCCATACAATAGTGGTAATGTTGTACAAAGGCGAGCTTAACTCTAAAAGAGTTTTCTTCCAGTAAACCTATGAGTCTAGCGAGAAGGGGAGAAGCAAAAGGCAGGGTTGTGTACACTAAGATATTTTACGATTTAACTATGTAACATATAGATATAATATAAGTATAAGCAGATTAACAAAAATAAATTATATACAAGATATACTTAAGATACATACATACATATAGAATGTAAAATATAGGCATATAAGGATAATTTAAGATACATAGTGCCCTTGACCATTTTTTTGGAACTGCTCTCCGATGAACTATCTTGGATCGTATGTGGCAGGGCGTTCCATAATCTAAATGCGTGGACGGAGAAAGAATCACTAGAACATGCCGGTGAGTGTCTGTGGGAGCTTTGAGTAGAAGAGATTTGGAAGTTCTACAATGTTTGTCAGAAGGAACAAGAAATTCAAAACGTTGACGAAGATAGGAAGGAGAAAAAGGGTTATGTAAGATTTTATACAAAAATGAACTATGTGAAGGTCGCGTCGACGAAGATTTGTTATGTATTATTATATACATAGCATATTTTGAGAGTATGTATGCTGTATTATCAGCAAACAAGGTTTGTACTCAGCATATTGTTGTGCCGGAATTATATCCAACACAACACTACTAGTCGGTGTAAATCTTCCTTTTGGCGTTAGACCAAAATGAGACGTTTTACCGAGAATACAACAAACTTACCGGTGATAAGTCACCTCTTGACTTTTATTAGTCTTTTGAGTGCTTTAAGTTTAAACAGCACCTTAGTACACATGCCTGTTTTTAAAGTTACTTTTCAGTCAAACACGTAAATTATCGATAACAGCCCAGCATAGACCAAGCGAGGTCGTGCCTGTCCATGGACCATAATGAGTGTTCAGATAAGCTAGTTATGGACGCTTTCTCTAGTATGTAGTACATTAAACGTCACTGTCTGCAGATTGCTTATTTCAACTCTTTTTATCTCACAGGTTTAAAAAAAATAATATATCCTTTTTAAGAATGGCTCGATATTGAAACGAAGTTCAGAAAATAACCCTAATTTAGATATTTTAGAGCTAAACTTTCAAAAATTTCGCCTATGTGTAAAAGATATCCTCCACTAAATTTAAATATTACTAAACAGTACTTTCTTTTTCGTATTATGCTTTTCTCTAAATCTACTACAATTAAATGTCAGTAAGATTTTTTTAAAGTTAACTTTGTTTGTGTGTACATCAGGAATTCCCAAACTATTTTGGGCAAAAGACACCTTTTTCAAAATGATCTGATACTAGTTTTTTTTTCGTATTGATACAAAATACTTAACTTACTTTATTACTTATGTTGAGTTGAAACTACCAAAACTACCGAAACGACTAAAACTACCAAATGGACCAAAATAAACAAAATGACGAAAATGGCAAACCACAAATAAAAAACCTATCATATATTCTGGGATAACTTTACACAAATCTATCCCAAAATCTATCCTATAATCTAGGATGAAAATTATCCCTTGTCCACCCTCAGTATAAAATTTACATATACACCGAATTTCAGCCAAATCGGTCCATTAGTCCTTTATTATTATTATCTTATTATATTTTATTATTATCCGTAAAAGCATAACAAACAAAAAGACAAATATATTTTTATCCCGGAAATGGGAAAGGAAAAAGGAGGGAAAGGGAATGATTTAAATCACCAGATAAAAAAATCAAATTCCAATGTAATTTTTTCACTGATCTATAGAAAATTTTATGTAATAAAATATATGATATATTTTATTCCAGGAATCCCACGGGAATTTTTCCAGGAGCGGTTTGAAGATGTTAGGGTGCATAAAAATTAGCTTATACCCACACAGTTTTACTAAAACGATAGTTTACATTCGATTTTAAATAATCGGTACTTTGTGTTCCGGGAATCCCGCGGGAATTTCAAGTCAAGCGTGGACAAAATCACGAGCACATCCTAGTAGAAAATATGATTACGTTATACAATAGAAAAGTTGATATGAAATATTCGGAATGATGATCTTAAAACTTAAATGTATGATGTTTGTATTGTTTTTTGTTTATTGGTAATTTTACCCAAGGAAACATCTGTACAAACTTTTAATTAATTAGTCACAACCTTTATAAAAAGTGTAAAATTTTAATTAATTCGATTTAAAATATGTTCTAAATTGTCTCGGATTATCACGTTTATTATTCTTCATTATAACCACGATGGTAGTTCTAATCATTTTTTAAATAAGTACATAACTGACCATTTAAGAGAGTAGAAAATATTCAAGTTAACTTCCTAAGTCGTTTTATATACCTGCAACAGATGCCTACCCGTCTGGTGTTCGGTATAAAAATGTATTATTTATGTTTGCTTTATCTAAAGCAGAAAGATTTAAAAAGGAAAGAAAAGGAATTAATTAAAAAGAGACGCGACATGTTAATCATCACCTAATAATTTAAATTGAATTTCTCAGACTCTTCCTTACTTCAGAAGATCAGAACAAAATCTTAATATTGGATTCATAAGCCGCAAATACCATGGAATTGAAGGTGAACAACCAGTATCTTTCTTCCCTTACGTGGACAGCCCAACTAAGATGCTCATAAAAGGCATGAATGAACTGGGACTCCCTGTTCTTGATATTAATGGAGAATGTCAAGAAGGAGTATTTAACGCACAAGCTTTTAGTAAAAATGGTGAAAGGGTTTCATCTAACCACGCATTTATACGTCCTGTGATTAATAAAAGAAAGAATTTAATAGTTAAAACTAACGCTGAAGCAACTAAAATTCTCATAAATGAAAATAAAATAGCTTACGATGTAAAGTATGTCAGAAATGCCAAAGAATTTATAGCGAAAACTACAAAAGAAGTCATAATATGCGCAGGAGTTATTAATTCTCCAAAATTGCTATTGTTATCTGGTATTGGCCCGGCAGATGATCTGAAGAGAGTCGGACTTAAAGTAATTCAAGATCTAGCTGTGGGTGAAAATCTATAGGATCATGTTACGTTTTACAGTTTTGTGATAGCTATTCCTAATAACAACACTTTAGTAAGTAACGATGAAATTTTAAAGGATATATATGACTATTCTAATGGCAATAGACAAAATCCTATAGCCGGAGATGGAGTCGCAAAAGTAACGGGTTTTATAAAGACGGACAAAAATTTACGAGCTCCAGATATTCAATATCATTTCCAAAGTATTAGAATCGAAGAGTATATCAAAAACATTATACAATATACAAGAATAAACACATTACCCGTAAGTTACTACAACGGTATCGGTGTAAAAATAATGAATTTGACTCCAAGAAGTTATGGATATCTAATTCTAAATAAAACAAATATACACGACAAACCCATTATTGTTGCGAATTATTTAAAAAATCCAGACGATTTTGTGCCTTTATTGAAAGGTAGTGAGTTTATATTTGATTTGGAACATACTGAAGCTTTTAAGAAGGCTGGGGCAAAGTTTTATAAGGAACCGTTGGAAGCTTGCAAAGTATACCAATGGGGTACTAAAGATTATACCATTTGCTTATGTATACAGTATACAGATACTATATACCACCAAGTAGGGACATGTAAAATGGGTCCTGATTCAGACAAAACAGCGGTAGTGGATCCAAAGCTGAGAGTCTATGGAGTGAAAAGTCTTAGAGTAATGGATTCTGCTGCAATACCAATTATTCCACGTGGCAATACAAACGCAGCATCTATGTTAATGGGTGAAAGAGGTGTTGATTTTGTCATTGATCATTGGTCTAGGCTCTAGAAGAATTAAAAGAGTTAATGTTATATTTGTTTATAAGTGTTGATTGAGCATTGAATAAATGATTAAAATTGAATTAGTGGATTTTTTAAATATTGAAGTTTTTAATTATTTATCTATACAAATGAATAAAATTGAAGTGTCTGTTTGTAACGTCAAAATAACAGCTTTTTACTAAATGCATGTGAAAGTACTAGAATTCGCCCGCGACTTCGTCCACGTTGGACAGAATAAGACTAATTTATTCATGTCCTAACAACTTTAAATCATTCCAAAGAAAAACCCCGTGTAGGATTCCTGAGATATATAGTACCTCAGATTTTAAGTCCAGGAATTTGCTATCGATCAACGAAAACGGGCCTAGTAGTTTTTACGTGAATCCCGAACAAACAGACAATCATAAAAAATCTTAAAACCGTTACTTAAATATAAAAAAATATTTTAATAAAATTTTCCTGTCTGTCTGTCTCGATGTTCCAGCTAATCTATGAAACAGCTGGACTGATTTTGACGGGACTTTCACTGACAGATAGCGGATGTTATAAGGAGTAACTTATACCTTATTCCAATTAAGAAGTCCTATTTGACAGATGTCAATAATCAAGTACTAGTGAAGTGCCGCTATAGTCGATACTCGACGATATTGATCTTCGATTACTATAACGAACAAATTAAATTCGTATTGACAGAAAAAGGATTAGCATCAAATTAAAATTTATATAACTTTGTTTTTTAAATTTAATTAGATAATAATACATGATATTTTTATCAAGATGGAACTTATTCATCATCACTAGCCGAAATCGATATTTCATGGTCGGCATCGTCGTCACCCTCGTCATCATCTGTAGAATCCCCTGTATTTATTATAATTTGGTTATCTATGACGGCATCGATATGTATGTCTCTGTCCCAATCAGCGAAAATCAAATTTTTTGTTCGTAAAACCACACTTTCCCAATTCTTCAATTTCAAGCTTCTTGCAACAATGACAGCATTTTGTTTGTAGTAAACGGTAGGCTGGTATTTTTACGAGCCGCATAACCTAAAATAAAGGGTTGCGTGTTAATATAGCAACAGATAAAATGTTAAAATAGGTAAAAATAAATTATAAACAAGATTTGTTTAAATTCTTACCTTTAATTTGTGCCCAAATCAATTCTATAGCATTGTATTGACAATGGTAGGGTGGAAGGCACGTTACACTATGTCCGGCTTCCTTAGCCATTTAGTCCTATACGCATTTTGGTGTAGCTGGCTTATTTATAGCAACCAAATGCAGCAGCTCAACTTTTAACATGGACATGTCAGCAACAATATTATTGTCATTCAGCCATTTCACAATATCGGCTTTTTTGCTCCTAGAAGTTGGAGGCTTACATATTTGTACTGAATGATACGGGTGCATTATCCATAATGATCGTCGATGGCTCATTCAAGTTGGTAAATAAGGTACAAAACCATTCCTTAAATTTAACAAAATTCATCTCTTCGTGGTATTCCACAGTTTTCTTAGATTTAAACGCCAAGAGGCAGTTCGGAACAAATCCCTTCATGGAACCCGCATGACAAATAATTAAGCGTTCAACTTTGCCACTAGGTACTTTTGTGAAGGAGTGAGGAGTGTCGTCTGTCCATGTCTTGCCAACTGTATGATTAGCGTTTAGCCATGTCTCATCTAGAAATATAACATTATTCCAAACGGCAACGGACTTTGCTGATCTTAGAAAATTACATCTTGTTAAAGCTATATATCTCTACGTTCCATCAAAATCCGCCTTTTATCACATTTTTTACAAGAAAAGCCAACTTTTTTTAAAACCCTCCAAAAAGAAGTTCTACTGCCGTGAAACAGTCCAGATTCTCGTAAAGTATTTGACAATTTATCGAGAGTCGGCAATTCGTTCCTACTATAGTAGCTATAGATATGGTTTCTAATGGCGTCGTTATCAAAATTGTCGATATGTGTAACTATCGATCTTCTAACTTTTTTCTTAAGTGGCGATTTTAATTTGTTATCTGCCGTTAAATCTTTACCATGTTTTTCCTTACTTATTCGGGAAACAGTTTTTCGACTAATACCAAGAGCTGCACTTACTCGGTTAGTGACTTGTGAAAGTGGCAACAATGGACCACCATTCTGATTCTCTCTTTCAAAGTAATCTTGTAGGCGTACTACAAACTCTCGCGCTTGACTGCACAACACTGTTCTTTTAGTGGTCTCACTTTCGGCCATAGTGTCAATAAATACAAACAAACCAAATCAAATAATAGTCAAAACTTAATAACAACGAAAGGATTATCAAACAGTTATAACTACAATAACAAGAACGAAATAAAAACAACACAAAATCGACTAAACTAAACACGCGTATCGTATACAAGGCTTCTGCACTCGTACTAAAGAGACAAACAAAATGGCGGGTCGTGTTCACGAGGTGGACGCAGTGTTGACAGATTGTCACTCGCGAAAAGAATCTGTCTATAATCGATTTTATACGATTCTTTTACTCACATCACTATGTAAAAAAGTAAAAATAAAACTATAGAACGTAAACGCAAAACCGTAGTAAAATATTATTATCTTTTAAAGTTTTAATTATTTTGGGCACGTTGTTTAAAAACAATATGTTGATTATGTGTGTGTGAATTAATTGTATAATTTAGATTGTTTGTGTATTTTTTAAATGATGATTTACGACCATGAACAAAAAATGATTATTATTTCAAATTATGCGAAACGTGAAGAGTTACGTTCTAAGAAGTGTCAAAAAGGACTTCGTAATTGCAATAGAGTGTAGGCTATTTTGAAATTAGGGTTCCGCGAAAAAGATTCCACGCGAATGAAGTCGCGGGCCCAGCTAGTACCTTAATGTATAGAAATAATTTTTCGATACCAGTAGGTAACGAGGTGGAATTTCAAAATGTAAATACAATTTCAACGATATTTGCCTCCAAAAATTTTACACAAGTGTTGGTAATTTATTAATGTATCTATTTTTCGTGTGCAGTATTTACCAGGTATAATGTATCAATAGTAATATATCAATGACACAATTCATTTATTTTTATTTAATTTGTCCGAGTATTTCAAAAGTATATTTAATTAATGAGAAAATATATCAATAAGTTCTCAATTTGCAAGTTAAAAACACATTTCGTGTTGTACAGTTCGTTGAGTTTCCCGCTTGTGTGAGTATAATATCTTATTCCTATTAATACTATAATTGCGAAAGTAAGTCTGTGTGCCTGTTACGCTTTCACGGAAAAACTCCTGAACAGATTTGGCTGAAACTCAGTATATATATTATATGTCCGGCATTAAATAAATTATTTCCGAAGCCGGACATAGGATAGACAGACAGACAGACAGACAGACAGACAGACAGAGAGAGAGAGAGAGAGAGAGAGAGAGAGAGAGAGAGAGAGAGAGAGAGAGAGAGTTGACACAGGCTACTGTTTTTTATCGCAAAAATAAAACTAGAACGAGATGAAAATAGAAGACAAAAGTTTGTATGGGAGGCCAATCATTTCTCAAGTTTTTCATATAAAAAACTAAAAAGTTTTAAATAATAAACTTAATAAACATTTTTCACTAACATTTTATTTCGTTTCTTAAGAGACAAAATAATATAACACTTTCTACCTCTTGAAGTCGGCGCCGAGCAAACCATAAAAATTACCATATATATATACTGTTACAACAACAAAATGTTGCAAAATATTGTAATTATTATGGTTTAATTTTACAATTTTATACTATTTTGTCTCTTAATCGGTCATCTATACATATTATAAAACTGTACAGGTCGAATTTCTGTACAATGAAAAAAAAGGTAAAAACCGAGTCAAGGGGATGAATGCAGTGAAATAGAACCAATTTACATTATTTTTTACATTTTAGGTTTCTCTGTTTGTACAGGCTAATCTCTGAAACGACTGGACCGAATTCAGTGACATTTTTTATAGTCGTAGCTTATATCCCTGGTCAAAATATAGGATACTTTTGACTCCGAAATATTTAACACTTCCCCTGGGATAGTTACAAAACCGCACCACGCGCACAAAGTCGCGGGCATCACCTACTTTAGAGTTTATACAGTGCTCTGGCAAAATCAATGCCTAATGCGTTGGAGCAATTATACGCAAAAATACAATAGAAATACAATACTGTTTGTAGTTACATCATATCTAGTGTGTATTGCAAATATCGTGTTCGGAGACACTGAAAATGTTATAGAAGGCTTACGGTGAATCGACTTTATCAAAAACACGTGCTTATGAGTGGTACAAAGCGTTCAAAAGCAGTCAAGATATGCTGGAAAATTTGCCTCGCCCTGCTAGGCCATCAACGTCTTCAACTGAAGTTAACATCGCAAAAATGAAGGAAATAGTGACTGAAAATCCTCATTCAAGTTTGAGAGAAATAGCCGCTGAACTTTATGTGTCTCACGAGTCCATCCGTATCATTTAAAATAATCACTTGGGTATGAAACATGCTGCCGTTCGGCTCCCAAAAGACCTGAATTTCCTCCAAAAACTTAATCGCATAAGAGTCGCTGAGGACGTGCTAGAGCGAGTCAATTCCGACACAACATTCACGAAACGCATTGTTACTGGTGACGAGACGTGGGTTTACGAGTTTGACATGCAAACTAGTCAACAAGCTTCGGAGTGGCGCCTTCCAAATGAACCGAAACCGAAAAAACCACGCGAAGTCGACCAAAAGTCAGTCATGTTGACTGTTTTCTTTGAGTATCGCGCAGCGGCGTAGCGTGGGTGACGGCCGCCCGGGGCGTTAGACAATTTTGCCGCCCTTTTATTTAGATATTTCAATTTAATGCATTCTATATTATATCCATACTTATATAATATTACTAGCTGATGCCCGCGACTTCGTCCGCGTGGTGAGGTTTTTTTAACTATCCCACGGGAACTCTTAAATTTTTCGGGATCAAAAGTATCCTATATGTTGACCAGGGATATAAGCTACCACCATACAAAATTTCGTTGAAATCGATCCAATAGTTTCGGAGATTAGCCGGTACAAAAAGACAGACAAACAAAGAAAAATAAAATTAAAAAAAAATCTAAATTACTTATTTCACTTCTTACAGCCCGCTGACTCAGTTTTTAGTTTTTTTTTCATTGTACAGAAAGTTTGTGTGTTTGTGACGTTGTAGGGGGAAATCTCTGGATCTACTGAACCGATTTCGAAAATTCTTTTTGTGTTGGAAAGCCCACACATTGAGGAATGTTATAGGCTATATAACATCACGCTAGGACCAATAGGAGCGGAGTGGTAATGAAAAATTCCGTGCTCTCAATCGGTCCGAATTTGTAGTTGCGGTAAAAATATGAAATGGTTGAAATATTTATATTATTTATTGTGAAATTTTGCCGCCCCCTAAAAAGTGCCGCCCCTGCCGCCCCCACTACGCTACGCCACTGCTATCGCGGTGTTGTGCACTCGGCATTCTTACCAGAAGGTCTAGCGGTAAATAAAGTATATTATTTGAGTGTTATGCGGCGTTTAAGAGAACAAATTCGACGATAAAGGCCAGATTTGTGGAAAGAAAATTCTTGGATTTTGCACCACGATAATGCGCCTTCGCACAAGGCCATCACTGTGAACGAATTTTTGACCAAAAACTCAACAAATACCATCGAGCAACCACCATACCTGGTGAATAATGTGGTTGCTTGTTGTTGTTGAAAAAGAAAGAAGTCGGCTGGAGCCGACTTCTTTCTTTTTCTTAAACTCATATTACCACTTTGTGGCACCAGTTTTCATTCGGTAGAAGACATAAAGGAGAATTCGCGACGAGGACTAAACTCAACTCCGGAAAAACCGTTTAAAAAATGCTTTGATGATTGGATGATTCGTTGGCATGTATGTAAGTGTATCGTTTCTGAAGGAGCATACTTTGAAGGTGATGAAATAAATTTGAATGAATAACTAACATTTTGTGCATTATTGACCTTTTCCCGGTACTTTTTTGACAGAGTAGTATATATACTAAACTGACTAAACTATATATCTCTGTCAATTTTGGTATACTCCTATAGTCATGACGGTAAAACGTTGCAAGAAAACGTGACGCTTTTTTTGAAGTGAAATTTCTTTAGAATCGTTGTGATTTGAAACTCGATGAAAGGTTAAAGCGACACTGAAAAGCGATAAACACAAATCTATAGGACTAAACCTGCGAGAGAATGAGATAGAATGCATTATCTATACTAATATTATAAAGAGGAAGATTTGATTGTTTGTTTTATTTTTCAGTACTCCGAAACTATTGAACCGATTTGAAAAATGCTTTCACTCTCGGCAAACTACACTATCCTCGGTTGACATAGGCTACAAAAAAAATTTCTTAGATACTCGTGCGAAGCCGAGGTGGGCCGCTAGTATTTAATACAGATAGAGTTGGCAATGTTTTGAAGTTTTTCGTTAATATTTCAATTTCAAATTTCGTGTTTTACAGCTTAAATATATTATAACGATATATATATATATATATATATATATATATATATATATATATATATATATATATATATATATATACTTAGTCTGGCCATGAATACTGTTACAATTAAAAAGAAACAAAATATTACATTTGAATTTGGAATCTGTCATTTTTATATGATTGTTCATTGTGTTTTCTCATTTTGGCACCAATACATTGTACAACATTTTGCGATATTAAAATGGAGTGGGGCGATAAAGAGAACCAAATCGCTGTGATTGCATTACACAAAGTAGGTATGGAGCCAAATGCAATTTTTAAAACTCTCTATACGCTTGGTATTAGTCAAATGTTTGTGTACCGGGGTATTAATAGGTACAATGAGACCTCCTCTGTTTGTGACAGAAAAAGATCTGGCCGTCCACGTAGTGTTCGTACGAAAAAGGTGGTCAAAACAGTAAGGGAAAGAATTCGAAGAAATCCTGTCCAAAAGCATAAGATTTTATCTCGGGAGATGAAGATATCACCTAGAATCATGTCGCGTATTTTAAAATATGATTTAGGACTTGCAGCCTATAACAGACGCACCGGTCATTAATTAACTCATAATTTAAAAAAGAATAGGGTGCTAAAATCAGAACAACTACTGAAGCGGTACGCAAAGGGAGGTCACAGTTTACGGATGAGATTTTTTTTACATTTGAGCAACATTTTAACAATAAAATGACCATATTTATGCTCAAAGCTCTAAGGAAGCTTCTCAATTGGTCGACAGAGTGCAACGTGGGCATTATCCGTCTTCAGTGATGTTGGTGGGGTGTTAGCTATGAAGGAGTGACTGAGCCATATTTTTGTGAAAAAGGTATCAAAACATCGGCACAAGTGTATCAAGATACCATTGAGAAGGTAGTTAAGTCCCTTAACAACAAGACCTTCCAGCAAGACTCGGCGCCGAGTCATATAGCTCGTTCCACGCAGTCTTGGTTGGAAAAGAACGTTTCGGACTTCATCATAGCTGAAGACTGGCCGTCGTCTAATCCCGATCTTAAACCGCTGGATTGTGATTTATGGTCAGTTTTAGAGAGTACGGCTTGCACTAAACGCCATGATAATTTGGAGTCCTTAAAACAATCCATACTATTGGCAGTGAAGAATTTTCCCATGGAAAGAGTGCGTGCTTCTATTGATAACTGGCCTCAACGTTTAAAGGACTGTATTGCAGCCAATGGAGCCCACTTCGAATAAGCTTTTTATATTTTATATTGTTTTATATGTATGTATTAAACTAACACACTGTAAAACTTATAAATGTTATTTGCAAAAGAAAAAAAAATCTTTGATACAATATTTATGGCAAGACTAGGTATATATGAAACGTGACGTCACGAAATTTAGAATGGCTTCCACCCCTTGTCACACTGTTTCACTTCTACTGCGTGTGAACTGCACACACACACACACACAATTTTTAATACCATACTAAATTGTTCCACAACGTCGATAAAGAAGTTGCACTTCGATTAATATTTTTCAGTAAAAATGCTTTGGGAGCCTCTGGACCTCAGCACGACATGTCCAGCCAACACAACCTTGGCGGCGTGCTCCCCCTTTGGCTTTGCGTACTTGGACCTGCTGGTCCGTCTGTTCGGGAGGTCTAGCGACAGGTATCCACACAGGCCAGACCATGACGTGGAGGAGTACGACTTCATAGTGGTCGGCGCTGGATCAGCTGGATGCATTGTAGCGAACAGGCTTAGTGCTTTCCCTTATTGGAGGGTTTGTATATTTAATTTTCAAATAAAACCCGTATTACACTAAGTTTTAACGGTTATAAGCGTGTCATTTTATTTAATTTTTATTTCGACGTTTCGGCCGCTTTTAAAATAATACGTGTAAACTAAGAGGTGAGCCCTGATAACCAGTGTGAATGCTGACCTTATTTGTCGAATTGCGGCATCCAACTCCAAAAATATATTTTTTTTACTAGTTTTAGTTTGTATGTGTCGCATTTGGCAAATAAACTTTCTTTTTAACCGACTTCAAGAAAGTTTCTCCGTTCGACTGTATATAGACACATGGTAGCGTCTCATGCCAAGTTCAAGCATGACGAGCAGTACCGAGTGTAATATTACACGAACCATTTGGAGCCACTTTTGACCCCCTCATAACTCAAAAACTATTTCATATAAACATGTCAAATTTGGCTCATATATTGAGATACATATGTGCTCCAATTTTCATAAACACACCTCAAACGGTTCGTTATTTTTATCACGGACTGAGCGATAGATCAAAACTCTAACCCAGTTCCAGATGACCTAGAAAGTTCAAATTTGGCATCGAGATAGGTAAGGTAGCTAAATAGATGGCGCGGCAGTAGCGTTTTTCAATTCAGTAATAAATACCAACGTTGTCGTAAACAACATGTCATTCGTTTTATTACTTCAAATCAGGTTGACTTCGATTTCGACTCATCTTCATGTTTTGCTAGGCGTCTAGATTATATGGACTTATTTTCTTTGTTATTATATGTATAAAACCGAATTAAGGTTTTGTGTAAGTAAAACAAAGCCGCGGGGCAAATTCTAGTCAGAGAATAAAACGGTTGTATCGGACCAAAGCCGAAGTGAGAATCTGCACCTGACCACAGTCGGAGTGAGAACCTGTATCCGACGAAAGTCGAAGTCAGACTGTCACACACAGGTTTGGTGGGCTTCCCGACTTCGTAGGATCGGAGGTGTTCCGCCTAGAAGCAGCGCGCTCGAGGAGGCACCTCCTGTGAGGTTTGACCTCGGCTCGACCGCTGCAGGGGAGGTGATGATTCTATTGAACTAAGCACTGTCTCATTGTTCAAATATAAAAGCGTGCTGACGGCTTTTATATTTGAGCGATGACGGAACGAGTCGAGTAGCAACTAGCTGTGCCCGCGACTTCGTCCGCATGGATATTTTTTCGCGGAATCCTAAAAAAAGTAGCCTAACTTACTTCTTACAACATTAGCTACCTGTTAGTGAAAGTCCCGTCAAAATCGATCCAGCCTTTTCCGAATTAATCCCCCCTGATTTTTTTCACATTTTTATTTTAACATTACAAACAGACACTTCAATTTTATTTATCTGTATAGATAGTACAATGATCTAACATATTTTTATGGTGGTTTACACTCTGTCGTATATTATCGACAATTTTGGTTAAATTAGCCCTTCCTACTTTCAGGTGCTACTTCTAGAAGCAGGTCCAGAAGAGCCGGATATAAGTAAGGCACCAGCACTAGAGTATGTTACTCTAGCGTCCAATATTGACTGGCAGTATAACACGCAACCTGATGGAAGGAGCTGCTTAGCCAGGGTGGGGCAAAAATGCTCATGGCCTCGGTACGAATCTATCACAACTATACGAATCTTCTTACAAAGGGTTTACTTTTTGTTATTTGCTACCCTAATCCTAAAAAAACACCGAGTCAAAAATACGCCACATGTCGAAAAGTATTCAACGGATCTTGATGAAGCATGTACCATTTTGAATTTATTCAAAAAATTCCCTTTCATAGTTCAAAATTTTAATGTCAAAGATTCTACGACTCAAGGTTCATGGCATGGAAGAACGATAATCACCCAGTGAAATGTGTAACTTGTAAGGGAACGTACCCTTACTACGTGACCAATTTATTAACGGGGGCTAATAAATTCCTCACGTAGTATGGGTACCCCCCTCCTCTAGTTTTCACGTAGCAACTTATAAATACGGTTTTAAGTAATTTTTTGCTAACAGAAGGTTAAAAAATAATTTGTCTCAGTCGTTCAAATAGCGCTAAACGCTGCGCGCCATCTATCTATCTGGAAGGAAACAACGATCTAAAAGAATATACCTTTATTTAAGCCAATGGAAGAACTCTCATTGAACAGTCAGTCCGATACGTTGTCCAAGTCCAACAATATTTAGCTAGACGTGTTACTGGGGAGTTTCTTGCCGCTTCTTCTCCTTAACAGAAATAACACGTTACGAAGCGGTGTACATAGCATAGGAAGAAAAATTAAATTTTAACTTATATGTATATATATGACCTTCAAAAAGTGTACTCCAGTGGAACTTATTTTGAATAAAAAACTTTAAATTTGAATTTGAAAGTCCGGGACAAAACTACACTCGCCGATAGGCACGAATCTTTAGATAACACAAACCAGCTCGTAGGCTTCTTTATTCTTATGTGGTGCACGTCCCTTAACTTTCACGCGTGACTCCTACAATGCTTCTATGACGACAAGTCTTCCTTGGCATATGCGACTTCACTTTCGCGCATGGCCACTCCAGCGCTCCCTCACTGATGCGACCATGCGACCATCCCATGTGTTGCCTCAGCGTATCCATGGTGCTCTGCTCCAAGGTTCGTTCCAGGGTCCACCCATCCTTCCTTCCACGTGACTTTATCCACACACGTGACTCCGGCGCTTCCCAATACGACGCTCGCAGACTGCCCGCAACGCCTGTCTGCAATCCACACAGCGCCTTCTCCACCGACCCTGTCGCAGCTTCAGTGTACTCACCGGCATTCGCTTCCGAAACTTGTAACAGGGTCCTCTTCATCTGCCTGTCGAACCGCCGATGATCCGCTGCAGCCCCAGCGCGTAGACCGGTACTTACCTCCAAGGCTCCCCTTCCACCCAGATGGGCCGTCCTCTTCCTCTCGTGCACCAAATTTCCCTCCGTAGTTCCTTTCACGTCGGTAGTCCGTGCGAGCCTCGCTCGCTTCGAGACTCCTTCCGAACCTCTTTTCGAGACTGACTTCATGCGCAGATTGTCGCGCTTATATATGCGGTCGACACTCTAGAATGAACCTTATTACGTCATTCAATTGTCTATCCTTGTTCAACAAATATTCCCGTCCTTGTTACTTACTACGAGTTTATTCCATTTACTTCTCGAGTATATCTATCTCGTTTTAACATTTATCTGGCCCTATATTTCTATCCTGCTCTTTCGTGTAACGTGTACTTTGTATATGCACCAATGTAATGTGTTATTGTTAAGGCGAAGACTACGCATTGTTTTCTTAAGGGGAACAAATTCCGCTACGCTTATCCGTCCCAATATTATAACATTCTAAATATGCCGTGTTTGTACATAGAAGCTTTTAATTTAAAAAAAACAGCTGGAATAGACTATATAAACAATGGAGAACACGGTGCATTTGTTAAAGATTTCTTGTTTGTTTTTTCGGGATTCACGTAAAAACTATTGAGACGATTTTCGCTAATCGACAGCTAATTATTAGGCTTAGGCTGGTGTGCAATCGATCAAACTGTATGCATAAACAGCGATTACAAAAAGTATCACACATTTTATTATATAAAATTTGTTATCGATCAACGAAAATCGCATCGAAATCGGCCCAGTAATTTTTACGTGAATCCCGAACAAACCGACAAAAGAAATCTATAAAAAATTGCATCGTGTACTTCACCGTTTAAATGTATAGTGTATTCCAGTCGTTTTATTTTAAATTGCTTAAACGTATAAGCATGGCATTTTTAGAATTTTATAATATTATAGACAATCGTTTAAAACTTAATTCAGCATTAAATTGGGATCCTAAATAGCAGAGTGTGTTATGAGTTACGTTCTTTAATGGATGACTGCCATTCCTTAATATCCTTCTATGGTTAAATATATCTATTCAAGTAGCCACGAGAACTCTCTCGCTTGGTGTCAGTCAAACCTATAAATTGCCTTTGCCTTTTTGGGGTCAAACCATAAAGTACGTCATATGTTAAGGGGGGTGACAAGAGGTGATGAAGTGTGACAAGGGGTGGGAGGGTCCTAAATTTAGTGACGTCGCATTTCAAAATCAAATATATTTAAGCTTTAAAAAACGAAGTGTGAACTAGTTCAAAATATTTCCAAACTCTATCTGTAAGAGTAGTGTTTAAACTATTAGGTTGGGGAGAAAGTTTCTTCGCATTTTATATAAAAATTCAAAAGGTTTTTTTATAAAGTTTATTTACATTTGACTAAAGTATGTAGGTGCCATTTTGTTGGATAACTTTTTGCTATCTTGTAGGCAGGGAGGTGATCCAATTGTTATAAAAATTTTGGGGCTTCTGATCAAAAAACTGCGACAAGTGGTTTTGGCAGTCCTCTCATGATATTAACCTGACACTGCCTAAGGAATTCAGCAAAGACCGAAACAGGTGAAAATCTGAAGGTGAAAGGTCAGGACTATACGGCGGATGCATTACCACCTCCCAGCCAAACTCTCGTAATTTTTGCTGAGTGGCTAAAGATGTGTGAGGTCTAGCGTTATCATGGTGAAAAATCACACTCCTTCTGTTGATTAATTCCGGCCGCTTTCTCTCAACTTTTTGCCTTAATCTCATCACTTGTTCGCAGTACAGTTCAGAATCGATGGTCCTGCCTGGCGGTAACAGCTCATAATGAATAATACCCTTCCAATCCCACAATACACACAGCATCACCTTGTTGCGAGTTAGCCCGGGTTTCGCCACAGTCTGTGAAGCCTGACCGGCCTTTGACCACTATCTTTTTCGCACGTTCTTGTCGTACGTGATCCACTTTTCATCACCAGTTATCAGCTTCTTCAAAAATGGTTCGGTTTCATTACGTCGTAATAAAGAATCACAAATGATTACACGGTTCATTAGATTTCTTTCAGTGAGCTCATGAGGCACCCAAATATCGAGCTTTTTTGTGTACCCAGCTTTTTTCAAATGCGCCAAAACCATTTTGTGGTCAATTCCCAGTTCTCCAGCTACATCGTAACTACTGATATGCCGATCGTGCTCCACTTTTTAAAAAATGGCAGCAATTTTGTCCGTAACAGGGCGACCAGAGCGACTTGCATCTTTGATATCAAAATTTCCGGATTGAAAAAGCTTAAACCAAATTTGCGCTACTCTCACAGATACTGCATTAGGTCCATAAATATCACAACCTTTTTTCGCGGCTTGTGTTGCATTTTTACCTTTTTTGTAGTAAAATTTTAAAATGTATCGAATTTCTTTATTAGATTCACTCATTTTAACAATAAGAAAAACAAATGAAAATCACACATTTTCCGAATTTGAATTTGGAATTGTCTTCTTTAAAATTAAAACTTTTTAATGATACCAAAACCAGCCAGATACAAATGGTATAGTCAAAGAGATCTTATTACGAGTTCATACATACTATATGCGAAAAGACTTTTTCCCCAACCTATTATTAAAGAATAATTCAAATGCAAATAAAACTAATTACGGTACTGTTGTTTTAATTTAATAATTTCTTGACATAAAATTGCAAAAAATGTGATGTCACGCTACGGAGTAGGAGTCTCACGAATGTGACAAGGACGGGGGAGGCGTCAAAAACTCATGAAATTCGTAATTTGTGGGGATAACTTTAAAATTACTCTAGAACGTGAATATAATTAGTAATTTTATGATCTTGGCTGCAAAATGTGTAAAACTAAATTGCTATTAAATTTCAATCAGGGGTAAAACAATGGGCGGTTCTACTGTTATAAATTCTTTGGCCTACGTGAGAGGAAACAGATTGGACTTCGATAATTGGGCAGAGATGGGTAACCAGGGATGGAGTTACGAAGAGGTACAAATCAAAATTTTAAATCGATACTGATACATAAATGCTTGTTTTTCACCGTTTCCATTCCGTAAATGCTCATCAGTACTTAACCCGTAATTTCGATCCCCTATTTAAACATGAAATTGAAACTTGTATTTAAAGTTTTATAGAAAGGAAATTAATAAATAAAATTAAACAGAAAAACAGCTGAAATTGTCATCCCTAGTATTCTTCTGAAATTTTTATCGTTAATACTTTAGAACGGAGTTAACCTCAGTCTTTACGACTGAGGTTAACTCCGTTCTAAAGTCTTTTTTGTGGGGGCACGTGGGGGCACGCAGTGCCCTTAAAGGAAATTTCGAAAATATCGAAAACTTGCCATAAAATCTGAAAAATGAAAGAAATGAAAAAAACGCAAAAATAAATTTTAGTAAACTTTACAAAGAAAAGGATTTATTTACTAAGTTTTTTGGAGTGGAGCTACAAACAAAAAATTATAGACTTACAACTTTCGAGAATTGCGTGCCCCCAAAAAAGATGTGACAAAAAAAGGCCTGGGTATACATATTAAAGAAACATTTTAAAAGAATAGAAAAATAGTATAACACTTGTTATTCCTCAACTAATAATTTAAATTGAATTTTTCAGGTACTTCCATATTTCATGAGATCAGAACAAAACCTTAACATAGGATTGTTAAACCCTGAATACCACGGAACTGAAGGTGAACAGCATGTATCTTTCCTCCCTTACGTGGACAGCCCAACTAAGATGCTCATAAATGGCATGAACGAACTGGGACTTCCTGTTATGGATATCAACGGAGAATATCAAGAAGGAGTATTTAATTTACAAGCGTTTAGTAAAAATGGTGAAAGGGTTTCATCTAATCACGCATTTATACGACCTATTATAAATGAAAGAAACAATCTGATAGTTAAAACTAACGCTGAAGCAACTAAAATTCTCATAAATGACAATAAAGTAGCGTACGGTGTAAAGTATATCAGAAATGGCAAAGAATTTATAGCGAAAGCTACAAAGGAAGTTATAGTATGTGGTGGAGTTATAAACTCTCCTAAACTACTGTTGTTATCTGGTATTGGACCTGCAGACGATCTGAAGGACGCTGGGATTGAAGTAATTCAAGATCTAGCCGTAGGTAAAAATTTGCAAGATCATGTTACCTTTAGTAGCTATAATCTATATGTTCCTATCAATAACACTTTAGTAAATAGTGATGAGATTTTAAAAGACATAATAGACTATTCTAATGGGGAAAGACAAAATCCTATAGCCGGGGACGGAGTTGGAAAAGTAACGGGTTTTATAAAGACAGACAAAGATTTACCAGCTCCAGATATTCAATATCAATTCCAAAGTATTAGAATTGAAGAGTATACCAAAGACATGGTACAATATAGCAGAATAAACACATTTCCCGTAGTTTATTACAACGGTATTGGTGTAAGAGTAATGAATTTGACACCAAAAAGTCGTGGATATCTAAAATTAAATATAACAAATCCACACGACAAGCCCATTATTTTTGCGAACTATTTAAAAAACCCTGAAGATTTTGTGCCTTTAGTGAAAGGTAGCGAATTTATATTTGATTTGGAACACACCAACGCCTTTAAGAAGCTTGGTGCAAAGTTTTATAAGGAACCGTTGGAAGCTTGCAAAGAATATCAATGGGGCACCAAAGATTATACCATTTGCTTAGCTAAAAAGTATACCGATACTACATACCATGTAGTAGGGACATGCAAAATGGGTCCTGATTCAGACAAAACAGCGGTAGTGGATCCAAAGCTAAGGGTGTATGGAATTAAAAGTCTTAGAGTAATGGATTCTGCTGCGATACCAATTGTTCCACGTGGCAATACAAACGCAGCATCTATGTTAATGGGTGAAAAAGGTGTTGGTTTTGTCATTGATTATTGGACTAAAGAACAATATTCATGTTAAACCCACTTACATTCTTTACAGCTTCTTTTGATTGGTTTTTCCATCTATCCATTTATCCATTTCATTCTGCCATATTTGTCTGTCACACCACAAATCCTTACCTTGAAGGCAATGCAAAACTTACCTCCAAGAAGCTGGGAGTGCTAAACCGGTCCAAGCAGTACTTCATTCCGCGGCAATACCTTGTGCTTTACAAAGCCCAGGTAAGGCCGCCTGTGGAGTACTGCTCACACTTGTGGGCCGGGGCACCTGCCTACCAGCTAAATCCCTTGGACAGTATTCAACGTCCAGCCGCTCGCATTGTCGACGATCCCATACTCACAGACAGTTTAGATGTGCTTGGCTTTCGGAGACTTCGCGTGTCTCTGCGTATTCTATCGATTGTACAATAGGGAACGATCCGAGGAACTGTTCAAAATGGTGCCTTCGTCCTCTTTTTACCACCACACCGCACACCATTGGCTGGGCGTTCATCCCCACTTTCTTAAGCCGCTTCGTTCTCGTACGCAACGGTTCTCTAGAATATTTCTCTTGCGTACCGTGGTGATATGGAATGAGCTCCCAGCCGTTGTTTTCCCACGCACTACAAATAGGGTTTTTTAAAAAGGTCGTCATAACATTTCTTCGAGGCCGGCAGCGCGGTGCTGACTTGTAGTGTTGCAAACGTCCATAGGCGACGGTAATCTCTTTCCATCAGGTGAGCCATCTGCCTGTCTGCTGTACTCCAGCTATATAAAAAAACCTAATATCATCTTTCACACGATCCTTCTATTTATTTCTAGGGAGGTACAAAGAACTCTTACGATCTCACTTCGAGGTAGGGTTACCAGATCAATGAATAAAAATCGGGATTTTGGGGTAATTTCGGACTTACTTGCAAAGTAGCAGGGACTTTTGAAAAAAAATTAAGGAGTCGACATATAGCTTAAAAAGCGTTATATTTTTTTATTATAAAATGTAAAACATTCAAAGTAACTAAATTCTCTACAATTATAAAAAATATCAATAGAATAAAAATAAATTTAAAATTACTCTCATTGTTACAATCAATACAAATCCCAACAATGTATGAATGAATATTCGTCTCCTTTAAAATTAATTTATGTGAGAAAACGAAAATAACTCTAGAATGTTCTAGTGCCCGTACACTACAACGTGCGTGATTTCATGAACGCAGAGGGACGAGGGGCGTTTCTCTCTCTTGCGACGCGATCACTTCTTACACCATTGTATACAATAATTAATTGATTTTTATTTCTTTACTGAATTGTGAAAATTTTAGGCAGTTTGGAATTTCTCCCACATGGGCCTGATAAATACCTATATTACCGGATATGACAGAAAAATTTCGAATGTATTGGCAACCCTATCCCAATGTCACACTGATCTTTTCAATTTGTCAGTCACTTTAATCTTTTAAAGATGTTCTATGTACTCCACACAATATTTTTATTACCTCATTTGATTATATCGCAACTACAATTGAATACTAATTGGTACAAATACCTACAGAATATACTATATCGCTAATATAGTATACAGATCTTAATATTTACAAGTGCATAGCAAAATGCTGTTATGATTATATCAAGAGGTGAAAAGCTATTAGTTTCAAGCGCATTTGGTATATGTGTTGGGAGATGAGTTTAAAGCTTCAAATGACCTAAAAAACGCATCTTTAATAAACTATGGACAATATTTGAAATATCTATAGATATTAATTACAAAACAAGTTCTTTATATTTTCTTATGTATAAGAAATAAGAATGAAAAAAGTCCATTCTGAGGCATGCTATTACTATGTTTCAACTGATACATTAATATTATTGGATCACGAAATAAAACTACAGTTTAAGAATTTGGACCGTGATACACAATACATTCCATTTTAAAACAGCCATCATGTTAAGTCATTAAAGTACAGTAAAACACAGAGGACGCATTCCTCTTGTATTTCATAACGCCCAAAACACTGCCGTTCCACAAGGCGACCGCGGTCGTTATAGTCGTCGCGAGAACGTTACTAATGACGTCATATTTTCGATCACGCAGCGCTCACGACCCATGTCAAGAGGTGGGTCGAAGTAGGCGTTGAACAGGCGCGATTTTCAAATCAACCAATGACATTTGTGTCATCAACGCCACATAATCCGTTCCACTAGAGTTTATGACTGTAACGTCCGCAAGCAGGTGGAAGGGGAAAAATCGCGGTCTTGCACGTGGTCGTTGTGAGTCCCCTCTGGAACGTACCTTACTATAATGTTAATTTTCATACTAAATCACACTGCGCTAATTAACTATTCACATACATTGTACAAAAGATTCTTTATACGAGATATTTTATTTAAATACATTTGAAATTCTAAAGCTTTTATTTACAATAAGTTCCACTGACGAACACTTTTTGAAGGTCATACATACAAGTTAAAATTTAATTTTACTTCCTACTCTATGTACACCGCTTCGCAACGTGTTATTGCTGTTAAGAAGAAGCGGAAAGAGACTCCCCAGCAACATGTCTAGCTAAAAATTCTTTTCTTTATATTTCTTCTTTTAGTTATATCCTCAAGCTTTTTTTCTATAAGTTTTATACAGAAGTTTGCTAATGAATTACTTCTTGAAGAATGAATGAAGTTGTAGTAAACAGCATACTCAGTAAGACAAAGGCAATAAAAGGAAAGAAGAATATTATTATCATTATAATGAGACATAATAAGTTATACTGCAACATATCTCCATTAATTCCTTACATGTTTGGCAAGATATATAAAATAAGTTCTCATGGTAACAAACTAATGGAAATATATTGAGTATTTATTTGGATTAATTATCAGATTAATCTCATTAACTAGGCACTAATTTAGTATTGGAAAATTATTATAAAATATTATTTTTAAAACATTCATTTTTAATGTACAATAAATACATTATAGTATATCACTGGATATGAACCTATTAAAATCTAAATTAAAATATGTTTTCTGTTAAGAAATATTTATTTGGATACTCAATATAATTTAGTGTGAAAATTGATTAAAGTTGAATAAAATTTGGGGTTAAAGAACTTTATTTCTCATAAAAGAATTTTTACAATTCACTTAAACTATGAGAACATTTATAAGTTGTTGAAAAATAAGTTGAAATTTGTAACGAGATAGAAAGCACAAATACTAAAGTTGCAGGTAGTTTTGATTTATTTTTTGTACATGCAAGTTCCTTTGAACCAAAAGAAATAAGGATATACATTTCATGCAAATGTCATTGTATTGTAACTTGTTAGATTTTTTTTATAATGTATTTATTTTTATATGAGTAATGTCTTATGTAATAATATTTGCATTTATTGAATATATATTTTGTAAAATTTAAGTTTGTTGTGACAATAAATACATTCAATTGTAGTAAGTCATCAGTAGTTTTAATTTATAATTGGCGGACATTGTTCTGCCCTGTAAAAATAAAAATCTAGAACCCAATCCCAGCACCACCTACCGATACCAATTGTGAATCTAAATAATCCCGAGACCCAGTCAATCACACACAAAAAATGTCATCAAAATTGGTAAAGTCGTTCTCAAATTAAGTGTGTACATACATTTATATGATTAATTTTTATACCTTTTAAAATTTCCTTGGACTTCTACAAATATTTCAAAACCGTAATTAGGCAAATCGGTTCAGCCATTTTCGAGTTTTTGTGAGACTAACAAAGGTCAATTCATTTTTATATGTATAGATAGAAGACTAGTGGAAAAAATAAAAGGCAAAAATGTTAAAAACATATTGAAAATTCCTCAGAACCTTCTCCATAGTAAAGATGGTAGATGGATGCAAAATTTTTCAACACTAAGCCATTGGTGGCGGGTTTCTGAATCTCATTAATGCCCAGTTTCTATATCTAAACTCGTAAATCTGCTTTTCTATCAGTTAAATTTTGACATAAGCTTTATATGGGTAATGTAAAAATTCAACCAATAATAAAGTGAATGAATAGGTATAGGAACCAGCCATGAGTGTTCATTTTCACCTTATTAATGGTTCAAATTTGACATAAGCAAGTAATGTCAAATTTTATTGCTGGTAAGGCAAGTGACTTAATTGTAAGATATCAACCTGTCATAGGTTATCTACCAGTGTGTGTCATCTGATACAAAAAAGTTGGTACTAAAATACCTCTAGTATTTTTAAAATATATTGATAAAAATATTTTTATTACCTATTTCAACAATAATTTGTGGAATTTAGCAATTAATTTAAAAATTCAGTATTTGACTCATATATAATATTAAGACATCATAATTTGCTGTTTGCTTACAAAATATAAGATGCTTCTATGTTTTGCAATATTCTTGTGTAGCTCATAGATGAGATGATATATTATTAGGAACTGGTTCATTACACTGTACTAAAAGAAACATTTCACACTTTCAAACATTAATTGGTCTATTAGTTTACTCAGTCAGCACTCAGCAAACCAACAGCCTACTACTTCATGAATAATGAACTATTTAACAGTTATTATAACAAAGAAAAATAAATAGTTTCTATGTTTGAATAGTACTAATAAGGTGAAGTAGTATTGTGATTGAATAGTACTAGAAAGAAGTGCTCACTTGGATGACTGTATAAGCATAAGACTTCTTTTGTATAATGTAGTGTTCTAGATTAAAATCTTATTTTTTGTATTGTAATAATACTAGCAACTTGATTTTCACTTTAAATTTTAAAAAAAATGACGTGGTTGTGAATCAAACACAAGAAAAAATTTTTATTTTACTTAGTCTCATTTGAATATAAATAATTTTGGCTCATTCAGGTCCAGAACAATATAGAATTGTACTTTTTCTATGGAACCTCATCCCACAAACTCACAGTCATCATCCTCAACAAAGCCTCCATTGAAAGCATCGTTTAATATCTCATTTTTGCTCTTCCTCAACTCATTGTTGATAAAATTCCTCCTTTCAGTTTTAGCTCGTTGTTGTGCTATTTTTTCTGGAGCGGATCTATTTACAATGCCTTTCGTAAATGTGTAAAAAACTGTAGTGAAATCACCTTCGATGAACGCTAAATTTATTGTAGGCCCTGTCTCAACGGTGCATAAATTCTCTTGTAATTTGTTAATCATTTCAATGCTCACGTCCTTTTGGGCTGGTGTAGGCACGTAAATGTTAATTTTATCGTCTTTATTAGGTCTTGCTACGACGTAAACTGTATCAATGTCTTTGTTATAGCAGTATTCCGTGTCATACATTAGTTTTTCGTCGACCAAATGTATGTACAAGTGGTATGCCAATGCAATTTTCATGTCAGAACAGCAGCCGAGTTTCTGCATGTCTTCTTTTATTTTTGTTTCTATATCCATTCCTGTTTACTGAATAATAAACGTTGTAACTTGTAAACAATTTTCTAGCCTTATTCCGAAAATAATGTAATTTTTTATTTGTTTGTTGTTGTTGTTGTTAAAGTTTGCCACAAAGGCAGGCAAAGGACGTGATCCATATTGTCTAATTTGCCGCATTCAGCATTGGGCCAGGCAAATAAATCAAATCTATAGAGCTTCGTTCATAGTTGATGTATTACTATAAAAACAATTAGTTCAATCACCAACCAAAGGATTATTGGCATAATTTAATATTATTAAACAATCCTTGTAAATAATTCCATTACCTATTTATCTGATTTCATTGCCATCTAGTGGCAAATGGCGTAACTTAATAGATTAGCAAATATACATTTCATTAATCTATTACACATTAGATGGAAGTATTGTCAATCGTTAGATATATGTTACCTTTTACCAAGATCTATTAGGGGATGAAAGAAGAATATGTCCTATTAGGTATAATAATGTGTATGTGGAAGAATACTATAAATGAGACTAGCTCAGCAAAATCATGTAAAGTTGAAAATATCTTAAATCCATTGTTAATTCCAAGACGCCCAAATGCAATGCTGTCTTTCCATCAGTGACATAGAAAGATGGATAGAAATGATGAAAATTGAAAGCTTCCGTTTATATGTCTAACCATAAATTAATAACGGTTATAAAAATATGTTTTTTTGTCTGCAAATTTGTCTTGAATAAACTTAAAAACGACTCAATGGATTACAGTAAAAAGGATTGCGAATTGGAAAAAGAAGTTTATCTTAAATTTTTGTGTGCATTTCATTTCGATATCCTACAGAGTTCATAAGACATTATGAATAACTAGCTTCTGACCGCGACTTCGTCCGCGTGGAAAGTTTTTTTAACTATCCCACGGGAACTCTTTAATTTTTCGGAATCAAAAGTATCCCATCCTATATGTTGACCAGGCTATCACCATACAAAATTTCATTTAAATCGGTCCAGTCGTTTCGGAGATTAGCCCATACAAATAGACAAACAGAGAAACAAAAAATTTGAAAAAAATCTAAATTAGTTCTATTTCAGTTCTTATATCCCCCTGACTCGGTTTTTAGGATTTTTTTTCATTGTACAGAAATTCGACCTCTACAGTTTTATTATATATATATATATATATATAGATGATAGTATAATAATAATTGGAAGACAAACACACACGTTTTATATTCCCAAGCTTAGCAAGTTACGCTTGTTTTATAGGTAGTATATAATGGGCTACTTTGGGGCCGACCCTCAGAAACATAGTAAATAACTCAAAGTTCCTTTTACGAAATTTGCTGTGCCAGGAATTGAACCTGGAGTCTCTGAGTTTCATTGTGGTAATCCGGCGAAGGCTTAGCTGAATCATGGCCGGCTCCTACAAATTACTATTAATTTGCATTACATTGGTTGAAATTTGACATTATTTATACGGAGTTTTTGTTAAATATTAACAGATAGTAAGGTGATTGGTAAGATATAGGAACCGGCATTGAATCACAGAGGCCGTCAAAATATAAAGCTTAAGTACCAGACACAACTAGGTATACCTATAGAAATAGAGCGACTAATTTATATTTCAGAAAATTTAATTTATAATATCATCAACTATTAAACAATATTTGAATATTTTTATTATGTAATATGTATGTATGTATCATAACAAGTTGCAAACAAACCTGTTGACATCTATAGAAAATTTAGCGGCCATTCTAACTTCACAGTTGCTATGTTCTGTAAAGTAGGTTTAGGGAATCTTTCTCCACCAATAATCCATGACAAAATTAACACCTCTCTCACCCATCAGCATGGCTGGTGCATTTGTATTACCTCGTGGAACAATTGGAATTGTAGCTGAATCCATTACTCTTAGTCTTTTCACTCCATAGACCCTCAGCTTTGGGTCCACTACCGCAGTTTTGTCTGAAGCAGGACCCATTTTGCATGTACCTACTGGATGATATGGACTAGCTGTATATTGCTTACTTAAGCATATGGTATAATCTTTTGAACTCCATTCGTATCCTTTACAAGGTTCCAAAGTTTCTTTATAAAATTTTGCACCAGCTTTTTTAAAGGTTTCGGTATGTTCCAATGCACGTATAAACTCAGTGCCTCTTACTAACAGTTCAAGATCATCTGGGTTTTCTAGATAGTTTGCAACAATTATTGGCTTCTCATGTGGATGTGTTTTATTTAATTGGAGATACCCACGACTTTTGGTTATTAAATTTGTCACTCGTATCACTATTCCCGTAGCATTATAACACGATGCTGGAAACATGTTAATTCTGTTATAATCTACTATATTTTTAGTAAATTCTTCCAGTCGAATACATTGGAATTGGTATTGAATATCTGGAGCCGATAAATTTTTATCAGTTTTTATAAAAGCCATTGCTTTTCCGACCCCATCAGCAGCTATCGGATTTTTTCTACTTCCATTAGCATATTCCATAATATGATTTAAAATTTCATCGTTACTTACTGCATCATATTCAGGTATAGATACCAATAAACCTTCATATGTGACATGATCGTGCAGATTTTTACCTACGTCTAGATCTTGAATTACTTCAATACCAGCGCTCTTCAGATCGTCTGCAGGTCCAATACCAGATAACAATAGTAATTTAGGTGAGCCTATAACTCCAGCGGATATTATTACTTCCTTGTTAGCTTTCGCCATCAATTCTTTCCCATTTCTGATATACTTAACGCCGTATGCTTGTTTGTGACGATTTATTAGAATTTTAGTTACTTCAGCGTTAGTTTTAACTACTAAATTCTTTCTCTTCTTTACAATAGGTTTGATGAATGCGTGATTATTGGACACCCTTTCACCATTTTCGGTGAATGATTGTGAATTAAATGTCCCTGTTTGATGTTCTCCATTGAAGTCTCTTTCAGGGAGACCTAATTCGTTCATGCCTTTTATAAGCATAACAGTTGGTTTGTCAATATAGGGAAAAGAAGATACAGGTTGCTCGCCTTTCGTTCCATGATATTCACGGCTCAATGATTTAATGTTTAAGTTCCGTTCTGACTTTTTGAAATATGGAAGCACCTGAAAATTTAAACGTATACATTGTTATAACTATATCTTATACTAATATATAAAGCTGAAGAGTTTGTTTGTTTGTTTGAACGCGCTAATCTCAAGAACTACTGGTCTGATTTGAAAAATGCTTTCAGTGTTAGATAGCCCATTTATTGAGGAAGGTTTATAGGCTATATATCATCATGCTAAGACCAATAGGAGCAGAGCACAGCTAGTATTAGTTATATTACAGAACCTACATGTCTCACAAACGTTTTCTAATTCATCCCAAGGTTGTCCGAAAGAAATTGCTTTTAGTAATAGACCGCCTATTGTTTTCTGTACTTATGTTTCTTGAACTGTATTTTAATGTTATGGAATAAAGTATGTTCTATTCTGTTCTGTTCTATTGTTTTACATTACATTACAAATAGGACTTTTGCAATCAATTACACTATTCATTCAGTGATGTTTAAAAGTCTTCTTAAGCCACATATAAAGTTAGATATTATGGTAGAAAATGATTTATATTAATCACCTAAAGATAGATACATAACACTTTACTACTCACCAAAATAAAAAATACAAAAACAAAATGCATAATTACAATACTTCTTGGCAAAACAACAGGCAGCCTTATCGCTAAAAGCGAGGTTCCAGGCTCTTACTGCTTCCAAGCAACCTAGCTTAAAAGAAATTCTTAAATAATCTGGCGACATAGGTGGAGCAGAAAAAAAGATAGGACGGTACAATTTAAATATACATATTTAGACTACTTTATAAATTTAATACACACATAAATCTAGACAAATTTATAGAAGACCGATATATGCGTATATACGAAATAATCTAAATAAATATATTTATTAATATTATATATGACAAGCATTATATATTGACTAGTGGTCACCCGTGGTCGAAATTCGACCATAATAATTTGTTGTCAAAGACTATACTTCTATGATCACCGATTTCGCCAAGGCAACGATAAACAAAAGAGCATATATGCGTGTGTGTCAAATACATGGTAGGGTGTGTAATATTTTTTTTTTATTTAATGTACTTTACATCCATAATAAAAAAAAAATAGCACTCTGCACTCCTTTTCTATATAAACTATAAGTGTGCGAAATTTCACATTCCTCGGTCCGAGCGATTTTCGTAAAAAGGGGTAGAAAGTTTTTGCTTCACGTATATATAGAAGAATACAATAGATAATTACCATATTTTACAATAGATAAATAAATAAATGTTTAATATATTAGACTTATTTATTTAAAGACAGATAGTATTAAAAAATTGGCATATAAAGAGACAATTTAATTAAAATATATTCCAATTTTAAAAAGAATAAACAAGGCATAGGCACCATAATAATGTCGTTGTATATTTATTAATAAGTATAATAATTGGTTCCGTGTGTCGAGTGTGTACAATGAAAATAAAATTACAAAAACTTAAACCGACTTCAAAAGTAACTAAAGCCGCGGGGTAAACTCTAGTAAAATTAAATATAACAATAATTTATAAATATAAATAACTAGCTGTTACCCGCGACTTTGTCCGCGTGGAATTTAATTTAATTTAATTAGCTTTCCGGTGCGGCGACGGCGGCAGCGTGCGCGTAAGGCTATCAAATATTTTTATTCTTAAATTAAAGTAGCCTATGTTACTACTTATAACATTAGCTATCTGCCAGTGAAAATTCCGTCCAGATCGGTCCAGCCGTTCCAGAGATTAGCAGAAACAAACAGATACACAAAAACACAAAATGTAAAATCGTTAAATAAAAATTCTTTTAAATTCCATCTAAAAAAATTGCTTGCTAATAAATGCTATAACACTATAAATGAATACATAAATGATAAACTATAATTCAAAGTAATCATAATCATATTACCAACTGCTGTTTATTACAAATTTATTAATATTTGATTGTTATAATTAAGTACCTGACTATGGGACTGTGGGCGCTATTTATTTTTAAATTGATATTTTGACCTATTATAATTTTTTAACAGATTAGTTAAAGATTACTACCTCAAGCTATAGTGTTATTGTTTACTTGTGTACGTATGTATATAATATAATATGTGTATATATTATCATATATATTACTATTTATTCATTAATAAACTAAATTATTGTACGAATCCTGGTTTAGCAACTACCGACTTTTGTTGTCCTTTCTATACTCCATCCAAAGGTTGTCTGGAAGAAATCGCCATGGGCGATAAGACCGCCGATTGTACTTGTATATTAATGTTTTTGATTTTCTGTAGCATTTTTGTACAATAAAGTATATTCTATTCTATTCTATTTTAATTAATTGCATAAATAATGTAGAATAGAATAGAAAACACTTTATTTTTCACCAAATAAACAATTACAGAATAAATAATTACAATAATTTAACGGCAAGACAAAAGGCGACCTTACCACTTAAAGCGATCTCTTCCAGCCAACCTGACTGAGAGGATACTTTTAACAACTTATGTCTATAATTAAATTAAAAAGAAGTAAAAATAAAAAAGGAAGAACAGCACAACGTGGACAGCAAACAGCAAAGTTAAGAAGAATATATATATATATATATATATATATATATTAATTAATTCTAAAAGCTTAATTTGCACGCCAATCAATCAATCCAACACGTGGGCCATAAAAAGTACTGTAGCACCATTTAAACCATGTTTTATGCAAGTAAATAAATTTGAATTTAGATTTTTTGATATATGTACCGTATATACTTTCATACGTATTTAGTAAAAAGCTGTTATTTTGAAATTACAAACAGACACTTCAATTTTATTTATTTGTATAGATGTATAGATAAAGCACTGGCTTCCTTCGAGTTTGAAGTTATAATGTTAATTAGCTTTTACACTAAGTACCTCTTTGAAACTCCATCCATAGTTACCCAACCGTGCCCAAGTATCATAGTCCAAGCGGTGTCCCCTCACGTAAGACAAGGAATTTATAGATGACGAACCGCCCATCGTTTTGCCTCTAAAACGTAATTAGGCTGGTGTACAGTAGTGGTATGAAAATGTTCGCCAGTTTTCAAATTGATTCATATAACGTTCCGCGAGCACATGTTACCTTATCAAACTAAGTCACAGATCAGACTGTTCCACAGAAAATTATGTTTAACTATTTGACGATAAAGTTTAAAATCACTTAGTTTAAAGTTTTTTGATTTACTATATCGTGTAAGAACTTTTAGACATGTAAAACCTTTTTATTGGCATTAATATTTATGTTAAGCGTAGTGATTATATCCTCTTTGTTTCTTATTGTTAATCTCAGCGTCTGTCATTGTCAATATTACAATTTTCTTTTTTCACGTTTCTATATGTTACAAACGTAAAATTGATTAAAATGGTGGCAGTATTGTTTCTTGTACTTGTGCAGCAAAAGTCGACTTTAAGGTGACGAACAATTTCATTCCGTGACTGTACATAGACATTTGACCGACGCAACGGTTAAAATAAAATAATCACTGTTTAGCCATATAGTTTTAGTGCTTATTTTATTTTAACAGTCGATTAAATGTCTTGCACACCAGTCCTCAAAAATCTGAAGCCATGCTGGAATCGTTGTCTTGATTACGGCTCTTATGGCCGGCTTGATCGGTGTGATACCACGCTCTCACAGAATATCGGCGTGAAACGGTTACTTTTGAGCTAATCGTGTTTCTTGCGACGCGTGAGTTCCGAAGGCCCACTTGTCCTTCCCCTATTTTTGAAGTGAAACTTCTTTAGAATCGTTGTAATTTGAGAAGCGATGATACGAAAAAGTGACACTGAAAAGAGATATACACATAAAATTCAACCTTATTTAATTCGAAATAAAACACATTTTTCTTTACCAGTTAGTATTAATTATTACAGTTTAAATAAAACTTAAAAGATTTCAAATGACTTTTGGCTCTGTGTGTATATATTTCAGGCCGATATTGATCAAAGGAAATTGTGCGTAACACTGCATTGAATTTTGAACTTTATGCTAGTGATTTAAAGTGTATATTGGATTGTGGATTGATTTTTTAAATTATAATACGTTGATTGATGTAGTCTAAAGAAATTATATTTATACATATTAATAAAAGTTAGAGAAGAATTAATCTGTGAGTGTATTCTCTGAATTCGATTTCTACTGCAACACACACACATTTTTTTATTGAACGTGTTTTAACCTTTCTAATGAATCTGGGATTGGCCAACTTGGCCAGGCAAAGCCGAAGATTAAATCTAAATTGCATGCTCTAGAATAAGAATATTTGTGTTCGTACCGCGGCCATGGGCATCGTTTCCCCACCCTGGACAAGCAGCTTCGTCCATCAGGTTGCGTGCTATACTGCCAGTCGATATCGGACCCTAAACTAGCGTACTCTAGGGCTGGTGGCTGAGTTACATCTGGTTCTTCTGGACCTGCTTCTAGAAGTAACACCTAAAAAAGCAAAACTTTTTGTGGGCCGTAACTTCTACACGAGTAGGATGCTGGTTTTTACCCGGTATTCGAAAAGCAAGCCGTTCACAGGAGTCCGCGTTGTTAACCAGTGTTCTGGTTATATTGCACATTCTTAGAAGCCATTAAACTTCCAAGTTCGGTTATTCCAAGAAATTCCAAAAAGATTGAGTTAGTTGAGATTCAAATGCGATCGAGGCGTTACCTAGTGTAATTTCGAAGCGAGCATCTTATAACGAAGGGCTTTGCGCGATTTATGTTATTACGATTTTCTGTTTTACGGTTTTGTTTGTAAGAACTGCGTGTTACTTGCAAATAAATAAACTTTGATAATTCCAACGGCATTTTGAATCCACACTCCACAAATACGCAACAATATTATACCCTTGCGGTCCGTCCAAGCTTTGCACGGGTATTTTATGGCTGATTTTTACACCTTGGGTTACATTATTAAAGTTTTAGTAGGAAACCCTAATTTTTTCTAGTAATAAATATAGCCTATGTTACTCAAAGATAATGCAGCATTCTGATGGTGACCTTCCAGCATCTAGGGAGGGGAGGAGTCATCCTCTGTAGACTAAGTGATTCTGTCCTGCTTCCCGGGGCGTTCTCAAGCACTGATCCGCTAGGATCAGCGTGGGCGTAACTACGTTCTAAGTCTCATGCTCTTCCTGCCACAGCGCGGGGCACGTGGGAGGAGGGTGGTGGTGGTTTTAGTGGAGTATGGTTTATGGGTTACCACTCCACATAGGGAGAGGTACCTTGCCAAGTCTCCACACATGCCGGCGATTGACTCTGGTGGCTGCGCTATCTTCAGTGGCTTCACCTCTCATCGCGTTGGTCCAATCCCTAGCAAACGATCCGGTAGTGTACGAAAAGTACTTCCCACGCCTCAAAAAAAAACATTCTGATGGTGAAACAATTTTTGAAATCGGTCCAGTAGTTTTTGAGTTTACAAACACGCAAAAATAAAAATCTTTTCTCTCTTTTCTAGTATTAGTATAGATACCTTGTAATCCCGAATGGCACTAAGCCTGTTTGCGATAATGCAACCAGCCGAACCAGCTCCAACGACTATAAAGTCATACACCTCCCATTCACGGTCTTCTCTGCAAGGATACCTGTCACTAGAATTCGAATACAGACGGACAAGCAGATCCAAGTACGCATAGCCGAAGGGTGAACAGGCAGTCAGGTTTGTATTGGCTGGACATGTCTTGGTGAGGTTCACGGGCTCCCAAAGCATATTCACTGGAAATTAAATTCATTTTAGCTCATGAAAGCAGAATACTAAAACAATCGCCCTGTAAACTTTTGACGCGGTAGAGCCATAGAGGAATCATTATTTCGATTACAGCCCTTAAGCCGCGTACTCACTTACGAGCTGTGACTGAAACTCCTTTCGTCGTTCGTTTTCGTCCGATGAATCCGAAAGAGTTGATGACATTTTAGGTAGAAGAAAGAAAGAACAAAGATCTGACCTGAGCAACTTCAAACCTAGCGAGTGTTTTCTAAACAATATTACATCACAGCACATAACGATTTCAAAAGTTTCGACTAAATGCAACTTCAAAACTATTTATTAAGTTTATTGGGAATGATATCATCTATACTAATATATAATGCTGAAGAGTTTGTTTGTTTGCTTGAACGCGGTAATATCAGAAAATACTGGTCTGATTTGAAAAATTCTTTCAGTGTTAGATAGCCCATTTATCGAGGAAGGCTATAGGCTATATATCATCACGCTAAGATCAATAGGAGCGGAGCACCAATGAAGAATGTTTCAAAATCGTGAGATTTTTTAAATTTACTTTTTTTTTACTATTCCACGCGGACGAAGTCGCGGGCAGAAGCTAGTCAGCTATAAACGGAGGGACACGGAAATCCTCGAAACCGTGATCGGCTTGGTTAGTTATTAGCCGATTAGCCGAATCGGCTAGTCGGCTAGTCGGACAAAGTCATAATCGGCACATCTCTAGTGTTTTTATAAACATGATATTAATCCTTATCCAAATAAATACGTTTTTCATCGCAAGTATTTAATTTAAAACAAAATTGCCTTTTACATCATTCGATTTCAATGAATATCTTAGGTGATATCGCAGTTTTAAAATAACATCGCAGCAAAATAATGATCAAGTACTGCGCGTGCATTTATGATGTGCAAGGCCGGCGGGCAGTCATGAGGGGGAAGAGATGAGCGCGTTCAAGCAAACAAACAAACTCTTCAGCTTTATATATTAGTATAGATATTTTCACCTTCTACGTAAACAAAGTCGCGGGTTAAAGTTACCGTTAGTCCAAAGTAACTATTCCACGCGGACGAAGTCGCGAGCAGAAGCTAGTATCTTGATATAGTTTTCCATGTTTTAACAAACGCAATAATATCGGCAAATTCCTAGTAAAACAATGAATGCACAAACAATAATTTAAAAGACAATGTCTGTTGCTAGGTTTTGAAATTGTACATTAAATCTGGAGACTAATGTACTGACTTTGGATAAAATTTCGCTTAGCAATAGTCAACAGATGTAAGTGTACAAAATACTAGCTCAGCAGACACTGTACTGCCTTGATAAAATAAAAACCTAGAACACTATTGCAGCGCCACCTACCGGGTCTAATTGTGGATATAATCCATCCAGGAACCCACTTAAACACACACAAAAAAAATCATAAAAAGCGATTTAGCGATTTAGGGGGAGTTCAATGACTTACAACTTCATATGTACAGAGGAATATATATGTATATATAAATTAGCGGGTCCAGCAAACGTTGCCCTGTCCTGAAAAAATCCGATTGCAGCTCCACCTTTCGGTTCAAACTGTGAATCTAAACATCTCAGGGACCACTCAAATACATTGAAAAAAAGTGAAAAATCAAAGTCCTGGATCCTGATTCCAGTGCTATCTACTGAACCCAATTGTAAATCTAAATGATCCAGGAACCCGCTCAAACAGATACAAAAAATGTCATCAAAATCGGTCCATCGGTTCAGAAGGAATTCAATGACTTACACACGCACAGAAGAATTATATATATAAAGATAAATACCCATCAAAGCTAGGGAGCTCAAAAATGAACAACTATCCAAGATGAAATGGCGTTTCGAAGTGTGTTTTACTTTTATAGCACACTCCTTATACATACATACTCTTTAATCAAAAATGTTTTTGAAATTCTTTGAATAAATAAATAAAATGAAGTGTAAGTGATAGCTAAAGGATTGGCTACATCACCACGATGCGATTCGAGGCGGTCGTGCCTGAGAAGCGGTGCCGCACCGCGCAATAATATTGTTTGCTTATATTACCGCGTGATTCTATATTTTTATGGTTTTGTATAATCACTTCTCAATCAAATAAATTCTATCTTTCAAATTGTTGTAACGAGTAGCACATACTGCGAATTTTTTGGTTCGATTTTTCTCTCGCTAAAGTCACAAATATGGAATTCTATGGAAGCACGCTTACCACGAAATTATCATGCACCGGATTTTTATACAGCCATCAGGCACTACAAATTCTTGGTTATTTGTGTTGTTGTTGTATTTGTGTTGCTTGTGATATAAAACCCTTGGCAGACAGTTTTGATAATGATAAGGACTTATTCGCAAGTGAATTGTAACTTAACCAATATAAACGCAAAGGTTTAAGAAGAAATTGTCATTCCTCCACATGTGAGGTGTTGGTCAAAATTTTTACAATACAGTTTCATATTGTTGCAAGGTGTCGCACTGTGACGCTGCTTCGTCGTTTAATAGGGATGCGGACACATATGTAAATATTTGTACATATAAAAGAAGAAGCTTTAAAATAACATCTTATTATTTACTTAACATTGAAACTATCATAATAGAAATAATTTTAATTACTTTTCTAACAATAATTAATATGGTCTCGGTTTCTAATAAACTTGTGTCAAATTCAAATTCAAAAGTTTATATTCCAAATAAGTTTCACTGGAGAAAATATTTTTGAATTCGTACTTATAAATTAAACAAATTAAATCTATTTCCTATTCTATGCACACAGTTTCACAACGTGTTATGGAAAAACTTCTCAACAACACATCTAGCTAAAAAAAAATGCGGCCAGCATTTTGGGCACGCTCCTCGCCGACAGCGATTTGGAGTCAATTTTTTACTTATAGATTTATGTTATTTTGTAAGTATAGCTTTATTTATAGTATAGTTTAGTTTGTTTATTTTTAAAATTAATTTTTAATTTTATTATATAAAAAATATAAATTTCATGTTAAAAACTAAATACTAGTCACGTCATAAATAGGTAGGTACGCTCGCACAAAAATCTATGAGACTGTGACGTTTTGTAAGTTTATGGAAAGTATCTCATTTGATTTTATTGATTGCTCTCATAGTGCATGATAGGGCGCCGCAGCTCAAGGCCTCCTTGCTTCACGGGCCTGAGGCCTTAATCTCAAACGCCTTTCGTCGTTCATTTTCGTCCGATCAGCCCAAAAGAGTCAATGAAAATTTAGATAGAAGAAAGAAATCCGCACAGGAACGGAGAAAGAATATAATTCCCTGCAGCCGGGTGGCCTATCGTAAGAGGCGACAAAACAACCTACAGCCAAGTGGTAGCGTATTTGCCCGACTGGATGGCTACTACCCCTGGTCTAGAGTATGCCGCCATAACAAATTTGAATTGTGTTTCGGCATTAGTGACCAGGTTCCAGTCTCCCTTAAGAGAGCAGCAGCGCATTTGCAGCACCTTTGGTATTGCAAATGTCCATAGGCGATGGTAACCGCTTTCCATCAAGTCAGCCGTCTGCCTGTCTGCTGAACTCATACCAATAAAAAAAGAAAGAATATGTTTTTTTAAACTATACTTAGTAATGTAATCCATACAGCACAAAAATAAATGGATAAATGGTATAATGGAAAAAGCACTTAAGTTTATAAAAAAAAGTGTGTGGGTATGCAGTTCACACGCAGTGGACGTGAAATAAAGTGTGACAAGGGGTTTCGGGATTCAAAATTTCGTGACGTCACATTTCATATATTATATCGTTATAATATATTTAAGCTTAGAAAACACGAAATTTGAAGTATTAACGAAAAACTTCAAAACATTTCCAACTCCATCTGTATGAGCTAGCGAATGAATGAATGAATGAATGAAAACACTTTATTGTTCATCAAAAATTAAAACTACGTTCTTAAAACTAGGTACAGTAAATGTTGAACAAAGGGCGTCCTTATCGCTTAAAGCGATCTTTTCCAGGCAACCCCCTAAACTAAGGAAAAGGAAGGAAAATATTAAGACAACAGTAGCGGTGAAGACAATAAATAATATGAAACATTCCAAGAATAAGTGAAAAATAAATAAAATGTACTTTATATACTATATAAAAATAGGATATATCATACTATATATAGAATCAGCAGCATGTTTTAGGCTTGCGAGGACCAAAGATATTTAGTAACCATTAGTTTAAAAGACGATCTGGATTTAGCTTGTGTGATGTTGACTGGCAGTGAGTTCCATAAATGGACCGCCTGTACCGTGATCTTTCACGGCACAGGCTGTCACTTCTTCCTTCGTCGATAACAAGAGTTATCGACGAAAGAAGAAATATGTACAGGTGTTATTAAGGAGAGATTATTACTAGAGCGCAAATAACGAGAACGAGAAAGATGTAGGAAATCAAAACGTTCCTTTAAATACGGAGTCGGAGGGTTTCGAGGATAAAAAAGGATATTGTACAAAAGAGAGAGTAAATGAACATTCCGGCGACGGCGAACAGTGTTTAAATTTTTATATATAATGTATTCTATCTCATTCTCTCGCAGGCTTAGTCCTATAGATTTATGTGTTTATCTCTTTTTAGTGTCGCTCTTTCGTTTTATCGAGTTTTAAATCACAACGATTCTAAAGAAATTTCACTTCAAAAAACAAGCAAAAAACTTCTAAAACGAACATAAACGACGAATGACGTTTGAGAGAAAGCCCTCTGGCACCGCGTCGTAGTGATGTGGCCAGGCCTTAGAGTATTACGGCTGTTAAAGTTAACATGCCATTGTAATTAATGCATTTCATCGTGGTCGTCTATATGTATGTCATAGGCGTTTATCCGCATACAGTTTACACTATACGGATAATATTAACCAATTCTGCAATTCTTCTAATTCAATACCTTCGCGTTGCGAAGATATTCAAATTACGATAGTCACAAAAATGTGTATTCTACTAAACCTACATTATCTTCTCGATATCCTCGCGGCGGAATTATAGTAGAGAAAAATTAGTAACATTTTAAGCATAGTTTTCGGTAGTATATAATATTATATAATAACAGCCCAGGAACGTCCCACTGGGCTTGGGCCTCCCATTATAGCGGAAGGGGCAGTATACCCGCCACGCTTGTCCAAGGCGGCCTGGCAGGTTTGACACATCGGTTATCTCCACGTGCAGGTTGCATCACGATGTTTTCGTTCACCGTTATTAGCACGTGATAATGTAACAATATAGGTCAGAAAACAGCCCAAGTGGTGCATGCGTTCCAACCAGGATCGAACCCACACCTTTTGAGTTTGAGACACGTGCGATAGCCATTACGCTATCACGAATTTTTCGGTAGTATTCGCTAATAAATATTTATAAATTAGTCGCGTGCCACGGGCTCGCAATTTGAATTAGCAGAATACCGAAATCAGGCAAACCTATGATCGAGATAGTGTCTGGCGATATCGACGAGACTGTAACAGCAGAATTGAGCGCCTGGATATGTGTACACGACCACTGAAGGTTCCACTGCGGCAATGAAAATTGTAGTATTTTTATCTACGGAGTCTTGAAGAAGATTTGATTGAAAATATTTCATATTTTGAGATTAGTTAAACGATCTCGTAGGAATCAATTTACAAAAATATCCATTTCATGATTTGAATGTTACAAGGAGGAAACCCAATTTACAAGTTCAGAAGCAAATATCTTCCCACCTATCAATGATACTCCACTATATATTTATTGAAGTGAAACTTATTTAGAATCGTTGTGATTTGAAATTCGATGAAACGAAAAAGCGACACTAAAGAGAGATAAACACATAAATCTATAGGACTGAGCCTGCGAGAGAATGAGATAGAATACATTATATTAAACACTATGCTGATACAGATAGAGTTGGAAATGTTTTGAAGATTTTCGTTAATATTGTTATAACCTAAGCGCCGACAAAGACAAATTCCACGTACAGATTTGTACAAGCACATTTATTACCCGTCGGCATTTGAACTAATAGTTAATAACATTGAAACTATTGTAATTATTTTATGATCGTCTTCTTTTGTTTACTTATTTATTGACATACGTTTCTAGAGAATAGCCTATTGTGCTCATTAGCCAGGTGTTGCGGATTTTAAAGTATACGCTGATTCTAGGAAATTCGGTCCACTTGGCCGGGCGGGCACATTGCACTTGTGCAGGATAAAACGATGGCCTGATCGACGGAAGGGGACAGTCGAGCGAGAACCACGATCAAAACGAGACGTGTGTACTACAATCGGGAATCTAATAATGACGGACTTTGCGCATTTTGTTGAATTACGACCCTCTGCATTATGTTTGGATTTGTTGTGTTCGGTTATATTTGTACCTGTCTTATGCGTGTTTGTATAGTTCTAATAAACTCTATAATAATTCCAACGGCATTTTAATTCGAGTCTCGCAACTCGTAACAATATTTCAAATTTCGTGTTTTAAAGCTTAAATATGTTATAACCTCAGATCACAGAAACTAAAGGGTTATAAGGATATAATATATGAAATGTGACGTCACTAAATTTAGAATCCTCCCACCCCTTGTCACACTTTGTTTCACTTCTACTATGTGTGAATGCATACACGCACAATTATTTTATAGTACACGATGAAACATGATTTTCTATTCTTTTTTGGGGTCGGCACAATATGTCTCTTCCTTCCATAGGACAGATTTTTTTCATTTCAGTCAAACTGGAATCATTATCTTGATACAGTTGTTCAGGCCAGCTCGATCGGTGTCATAACACACTCTCACAGAATATCAACGTAAAACGGTTAACGGTCAGCTAATCTTATTTCGTATGATGAGTGAATTTCGATTAGGGTTGTCACCTATTTTTGAAGAAAATATAAAGAAAAATAGTACACGTGTATTTTTAACCGACTTCAAAAAGGACAAGATTCTGAATTCGTCTGTGTTTTTTTATGTTCGTTACTCGATTTCTCCGTCAATTGTGAATCAATTTTCAAAATTTTTTTTTTAGTTGATAGGTTTTATATATATACTCCCGAATTGGTAACATAGTCAGAATTTCAGGATCTGATGAGTGGATTCCAAGGAATTAGAGAAACTCACGAAAATTGTTAGCTACCTATTTCGTACCACGATATCTCCGTAAATTGTCAACCAGTTTTTTTTTCTTTACTCGTAAATGTATACTCCCGAGGTAGTCCCACGGTCACCAAATCAAGATCTGATGAGAGTGATCGGATTTCAGAGAAATCGAGAACAACCCTTGTTAAAGAACGCCGTGCGCCTCACTTCTTGGAAAAAAGCTTATATACGCGCGTAGGTGTAACATTTTCCATAGGCGCTTGATTTGTTATATGCATGTTATGCAATTTCTCCGTCAATTGTGGACCGATTTTTAAATTGTTTATTTTAACTCCCGAGATGGTCCCATAGTCACCAAGTCAGGGTTTGATTTGTGGATCGTAAGGAAATTGAGAGCAACCCTGGTTGAAGAACATATACACCGAAGAGTGAGATGGCAAATTTGTATACGCGTGCCAGTTGTATAATTTCTACAGGTGCTTAACATATTATTTCTAAAGCTATTGAAGTATTTGCGCAAGTAAAATATTTTGTTTTAACAAAAAAGAAAACCGACTTCACACTAGAAACCAAAAAATAAATATTTAACCGGCTTCTTTTTACAACACCTAGAAATAGGTCTTAAGTAAAACATAAAAATGATTATATATGGTAAATTTGCTGTTGTTGTTTTATCGTTTACTTGGCACCAACTTCAAGATGTTATAGAAAGAAGTCGCTTAAATATTTATTTTTTAGTTTTTAATGTGAATCGAATCCTGTCCGGAAAGCATGCACCACTTAGGCATTTTTCTGACTTAATATGCATATTGTTACAATGACCACATGCGGTGAAGGCAAACACCGTGATGAAACCTGCACATCGAGATAACCAATATGTCAATTTTGACATACGTCCTCTGTCACACCACAAATCATCAAATAATCCTTCACACAATCCATTCATCTCTTTTTTGTTCTATTTTTACATCTGTACCCATCAATTTGGTAGTTTAACATTCTTTTTGTCACGTAGTTTTCATACCGTCTCATTACATGTCCATATCACCTTAGTCTTCTTCCTCTCACTTTTTCAGTCACGGGTGCAATTTTCAAAGATCTCCTTAAGTACTCATTTCTAAACTTATTCATTCTTGTAACGCCACACATTCTATTCAACATTCTCATCTTAGCTGAGTGGAGATGTTTGTAGTCTATCACTTTAGTGGCCCAATATTCGGACTCGTATAACATGACCATGAAAGATTTATATATCTGACCTGATTTCATCGTAAAGGCTGGCCACGCATTGACTTCGCCCCTAGTGTTGGAAAAGTCACTATTCATTTTCCATCAGGTGGGTCGTCTGGCTGAATGTCAGTTTTGAAAAGTTTTTTTACCGTTTATTTGAACTTCACTCCTTATTTTTTTGTTGTTTGATGGTTTAACTACATTTTTGTGTTAACCAGTGGCGTAGCTTGCCTTAGAAATATGGAGGGTAGAGGTAAGGCGAAACATCTCTGTATATAAAGAAGTGTCCATCGAAATGCATTAAATTAGGGCGGCGCCACTTTGGCATAAGGGTGAATTTTTTAACTTGGCATTCTTCGATTCGTGTACAACAGCTACATTCATAGCTACCTTTGTCTACATCAGCGCCATTGTGGACGGTTTTTGAACTGTTATTTATAGCATACAGCTGGATGTATGTCCTTACCTCTACCCTCCATACTTAGACAGGCCATGTATCAAAATGTATTGGGGCACCCAAAGGAAGGGTAAAGTTATAAAATAACCAAAAAATGCTCGAATTGAATTAATATAGTTATATATTGATTATAAGTTATTACTTAATGGATTACTTAATAATTTTTCTTTCTTTCCTCTTATTATGTCTTGGTCTTATTGAGTATGCACTGTTTGCTACAACTCCATTAATTCTTCAAAAAGTAATTCTGTAACATACTTCTGTATAAAACTTATTAAAAAAAAGACAACTTGAGATATAAATAGAATAAGAAACTTAAAGAAAAACAATATTTAGCTAGACGTGTTGCTGGGGAGTTTCTTGCCGCTTCTTCTCCTTAACAGCAATAACACGTTGTGAAGCGGTATACATAGAATAGGAAGAAAAATTAAATTTTAACTTATATATTTATATGACCTTCAAAAAGTGTTCTCCAGTGGAACTTATTTTGAACAAAAAAAAATTGTTTCTTTTTTAATTTTGAATTTTGAATGCTCCTAGGAGCTAAGTTAGACAAATAATTCAAATTAAAGATATACTATTCTCGCCTTATTTCGGCAAACTTATTTATCAAATCATTCATAGCTGAAGACGATGTTGTGGATTGAGAGGATAACTTTGAACAATAAATTATGACAATTATTTAAGATTACTATAATTTATTGTACGCAACATAAGAATATATAATTTTACACACGGCACGATCACAGGCAGAAGAGAGCAAAAGAAGAGGGGGACGTAAAACGTCATAAGACGCTGTCGTCGTATGACATCTGGCAGTGACATTTCACTGAACGGCAAAAGGGTGCTGAAGCCAAGGCTACTCCAACAGACGATTTCAGTTTTACTAGATTTTCTACCTCTATATAGAATAATGACAAGTCTGATAACCGTTCCTTTGGCCTAGAAGTTATTTTCAAAAAACTATTATTTTCTCAAGTGACAGTTGGGAAGACCTTGCTTTGCAAAGAAGGGAGTGGCGTAGTTCTATTGATAAAGCTGTTGCTGCCTTCGAAACGCAACGCGTAGAACACTCTGACGGGCAACGCCTCATCAAAAAGAAACGCCCTAAAATCTCCTAGAGATACACATATGACTTATCAGGACGGCTGTATTGCGCTCTTTGCAGAAGAACTTTTAAAACCAAATTTGGATTCGCTAGCCACCTGGTCTCGCACAGCCGGACTTACAAGGTACCTCAAGGAGAACTATATATATTTTCAAAAATGTTATTAATCTATAAAAGACTGTAGATAACATTTTAGGAATACTTGTTTACACATTTTCGGGGCCCCTGTAGCCTGGAGGGCCCGTTTCATTGATACGGCTGATACCGCGGTAGCTACGCCTCTGATGTTAACTCGATAAACGCAGTAACTCTTGACAAAAAGAACTGTAACATAGAAAGACAGAGCCACGGAAATAACGTAAACGATCTTATTACTAAAAATTTCGATCTCATTTTTGTTCAAAACAAAATTCACATTAGCATATCGTAATTATTGTGCCAGTTTAACTTACTTTATTTATTTAAACCAGTTTAGTGTCTTGATGTGTGTTATGTTTAAAACAATTGACTTGTAGTTCATTGCACTTACGCTAATTGAATTTATTATACTCATCAGTTGAAAGTAATTATTCTCTCTAGCAAGCTTCATCAACGCGCTCGCGTCGATTACTGAATCCTGAAAATTCCTGAAAATAATGACAACTATATTCCCGGTAAAAATATACTCGTAACACACTCTATTCTCATGTACAACCAACATGTCGAGCTTTTACAGCCATTTTATCGTAAGCGACATTTGGACATAAGTATATTTTTTATTTCAAAATTAATTAAACGAAATTTATTTACATAAAGAGTAAAGGGAACATAAAATAATTCACAACACGATGACAATTTTATAGTAGTTAGCGTTCAAAGTTAGCTCTGGTCTGTCTGCACTACATTTTACACGCCCTAGAGGCAAAAACATGTGAAGCTATGGAACAATCCTACCATCTTTTTTATGTACCATGTTTTATGCAATAAATGATGATTTGATTTGATTTGACTAGGTCTCAACAGAGCCTGTGTGGCTGGCCACAGTGGAGTTCGCTTCGGTTTCAAAACTCTTTTTATTAAACCAAAAAACAATTGAAAAAAATAATAATAATAAAACTACACAATAAAGGTATTTTAAACTATTATTTTATTTTGAGACTTTCAGTTTTAGTTATATTAGACCCTACTGAATCAAAGTCTGAACATCTTAAAACAAAGTAATAATTTAAAATACCTTTTGCAACAAAAAATATAGGTACCTACTTATGTCCAAATGTCGCTTACGATAAAATGTGTGTAAAGGCTCGATGTCATGCCCGACCGGTAAATGTCGTTGGTTGGGGAACCACGTTTAACCAACCAAGTTTAAAAAATATGTTTTAAATAATAAGGATGTTGACTGAAAGATTTAATTAAGATATTCTATAAAAACAACAATGGTCTGATAGCGCCAACTATGATCGAGTAGTGTGTACTATGTGTGTAATACAAGTTACTTGTGGTACTTCTTCTTCCATACTACTGCTACTTATACGCGTTCTTGTTGTAAATGAAATATCAAATTAAATTTTATTTTATTTATTTCACGTATTTATAGCATTCATAAAAGTTTTACAAAAATATTTAACACACAATTAAAATATACTTTTGGGTGGGGGAATAGATGATAATTAATTGTATGCCATACATACATGTTTTAGAAAATGCCCATCACTAGCAAAGAGAGGGATCGAAATTTCGTACAAAAATAAATACAATTTATTTGAGTAGAAAATTAAACTAAACAGTATAATCATTATTCAGTCTAGTTATTTACAATTAACAAAATATAATATCATAATTAAGATTAATTACTAAATTATATAATACATTTATTTATTTTATAGTTCAAAGGATAGTGGCCACTATCCTTAACTCTTAACAACTTATTAATTACATAATACATATTTTATATCCTATTAATTATAATAAAAGGTGGAATCAAGTAAAGAGGCTATATATATTCACTATTTACAAGATTTCACCATGTCCTGTCCATAGAAGAATTTTGAGATATTTCTTCTATAACATGACCTAATAAAAAATAAATAAATACGAGTTAAAAATAATTTGCCAATAAACTTTTTAATATTAAACGTGATAATTAAGTTGAATAATTCTCAATAGAATTAACCAACACAAAATACAATGTTTTTCAGATTATTCTTTTAGAATTAATACAATTTTTATTTTATTGGCAATTTTAGAAAAATAATGCCATCTAGTGGCAAGCAGCATAACATATGCGAAAGCAACTATTCTTAATTTCGATACTATTCGCTAGATGGCGATATTATCCACTAATCAATGTTTTTAAACATGTTTTACAGTTCATTCTCCTTAGCACCATTAAATCACTATTTTAAAAAAATCTATAAAACAGACTTATTAGTTTTGATGCATTTTCCTCTAAAACAAATTTCGGTTTCGTGAGAAACCTGCGTTGATACTGAAGTACTCAGAATATTGACTGGATCCATAAAAGAAGACACTGATGATGTTTCTAATTTAATTTCTTTAGGTTCTGTATTTGTGTGGGCTTTTAAACTTTCTATCCTTTTGATGTCGTCGATTGCAGCAATTTCTGTGTTGATTTCACTGGCTTCTGCAATTTCATCTGGTATATATGAGTTATCTGTAGTAGATATTTTTGTTTTTGATTGTTCTGTTGGTATAGTTATATCTTCTAAGTTGGTAGTGTAATTTCTTTTATCTACTTCATGAATCTCATCAGACGTTCCGAAAAGATAGTCCATAAAGTTAAACCTGTCAGACCGGTCCTCGATTGTTGTGGCTGCAGTAGTATAGTAGAAGTCATCATAATGTGGGTCTGGAGTACCAGTACCGAGGTCAAAATCACCCGGATTCGTGAATTTGGGATAATAATTGTCTGTGGTTGCATTAGTTTCTTCAGTTTTATTTGATTCGCCTTTTTTAATCTTTGAAATATCCATTGTAGGTAAAATATCATCTAAGGGAATACTTTCATCATCACCAAATAAATCTTTAATGAACTGAAAGCTAGGTTTATAGGTTGTTACTTTGAGCTTATTTTTGTCAGCTTGCGAAACTTTTTCGTGGGAGACTTTGCCGTTCTTAATAGGTTGTCCAAGATGATTAACTGTATTTTGGTAATATTGTGATTCTGCGAATTCTATTGACTCAGTTGCTGGACGGACCTTGACTTTCTTCCAGAACCCGCGACGGCGGCTGGCACGACTGTCGTCTTCCTGCAATTAGTGGAATAGTGAAAATGGATATTACTCATATATCGTTGCAAATGATCAAAAACATTATTCAAAAATCAAATATTGGCTCAATTGATAGAGGTGGCTTTGTTCTCGTATCATTCGATTTTATAAATTTAATTCCTAGATTTCTTGAAGTAAATGTATTGTGTCTATGTCTAATACTTTTTATTCCAAGAAATTCAGATATAAAAATTATTATACAAGACTTTTTCATATCTAAGGCCGTGAGGAAATAATAAAAATCTCACTCTATTTCTATTTCTGTAGACGCTTGTTTGTTCCTTCTACACGGAAATGAAAAACTCTCATGAAGTTTGTTATATATGTAAATAATTTTGATAACAAATGAACACAGCTTACTTTTCATCCCAGAAAATTGGATAATTTACATACATACCGATTTGAAGAATTCACACGAGCGAAGTCGTTTAGAAGAATAAGATTAATTAAAAGTTTTTAAATAAAACTCAAGTATTTAGGTTCACAATACAATACTTACTTCCTCAGAAATCGCAGTGTTATCAGCAGTTGGTCCAGAAGTCGTTGTTTCTGTTTGTTCTAGTGTTGTTTTCGCATAATTATCTCCTGAAGTTATTACTCTTTCTGGTGGTATCTCACCAATTTCTCCTCCTTTGTGCTTCTTAACGTTCCTTGTATATTCATCTTGATCTTGTTCTTCAAGACTCTTCATTACTTCTTCCAACATACTTTCAAAGGTTGACATTGAATCTGTCGAGTCTGATTTAGTTACTTTACTTTGCTCCACAAGAGCTTCTAGTGTAGGTGGTATTTCTGCCAGTTTTTTAATAATCTTGTTTGAAGCTGGAGTAACAGATATTAGAATATCATCATATTCATTCCTTGCTGTTATTATATCTAAATCATCTTTGTCCTTTATTTCCATTACTGTTGTTTTCTTTTCTTCTATAATATCATTAGGATTGAAGGGCTTAAACGAATCACTGGGAACTTTAGATGACCACTGTTCATCTGGTTGTACATATTTAGGTCTGTTAAAAGAAAAGTTCGATTCTTGGTCTTCTGTTTCTTCCACCAGTTCAGTTTCAGCTTGTTCTGGTTCTGGCTTTTTATTGAATCTTTCTGATAAACGAGGCCTCTGATTATGTCTGTTATATAAAAGAGCTCTTGCAGTTGTTGTTGGTGTATTAGTTTCAACTTCAGGTTTTTCTGTTGGCTTTTCGGTTGGTCGTCTTCCTCTGAACCTGTTCTTGGCTTCATAAGAACGTCTAGTAATAGCGGTACTTTCGGTAGTAGTAGTGGTATATGAATAATTAGGTCTTCGCCTACGTAAACCGCGTCTTGTTGTAGACTCCTGACTAGTAGTTACTGGGCTTTCAGTTGTTGGCTCTGGCCTGTAAACAGGATGTTTGTAGTCTTGTATTTCAGTCCTTGAATGCACTTGTTTAGTTTTTAAATCAGCTTCGATTTCTTCAATTCTCATAGTTGTTCGTCGCCTATCAAAGGCAGGCCTATATGTTACGGCTTGGACAGGTCTCCTTCTTCTACTAGATTCTGTAGTAGCTTGGTGGTATTGTCTGACAACGCCTGGTCTCACGCGAACTCTGTTGTATGACGGTGTTGTTTGAACAACATTCTCCTCTTCCTCATTTTCAGTATCGAGCCCTTGTTGGTTATTGGTTTTTATTTCTATATCTAAAGATTCTGTGGTATCTTCCTTCCGTGTTACATAGTCGTCACCTGCTGCATAATTTGATAACTCTGCTTCAGTAATTGGAACAGTAGATTCTGTAACATACGAATTTATGTCTGATTCTGTTTTAGCTAAAGGTGTAGTTTCTCTAGTCTCTTCCTGCTCAGTTATTGTTTCTTGGTAAGAAGCAATAGTTTCTACAGGTGCTAAGCTGCTCCTAGATTGATAATAATACTCTTCTCCACGGGTGCTTTGTCTTGCAATATACGGTGCTTCTGTCGATGTAGGTCGTGTAAATACAGGTATATCATCATTTTCATAATCATTATTGCGTTGACTTATGGCTAATCTTTCATTGGTGTATGCGTTTTCCGTATCATAGCTATCTGTTACAGTTTCTAAAACTTTGGTTGATGAAATTTTCGGTATTGCTTCGGTTATAGCATCGATATCAGCAGTACTACCTCGTTCCATTAATGTTACTGGATAATTTTGATGTAAAACATCTCTTTGATATGCTAAGTCTTCATCTTTTTTATTATATCTATTTTTCTTATCATAGTAGTCTTCATTTTTAGAAGGTTTGTAATGTACGCGTCCCCGTGTTCTAGTTCTTGTGTAGTATTGAGTTGTCGTTTCAGCTGATTCTACAGGCTTTCTAGTTGATTCTGTAGTTGGCTTTTCCGTGGTTATTTTATTAGCCTCATATACAGGTCTGTTTGGCAATGGCCGTCTTTCTCTTAAAGGCCTTCTAGTTGATGTTGCACGAGTTTGTTGTTCGTTCGATTCGTACCTTGCAGTTGTATACCTAGGACGTCCACGTGATCTCACTGGCGTCCTTCTAGTTGTAGACGTAGTTGTTGTGGTTGTTGTAATACTAGGACTAATGTCTTCATTGTTATAGCTAGTTTCGTATTGACTGTATTCATAAGTTGGTGGTGGCACAATGTCGGGAGATGAAGGGAATTGATTATTGTTGTCTGTAAGGTCCTCTTGAGATATCGGAGATTGTGTTTCAGTATTTTCAACATATTCTGTTTGTCTTAAATTTTTGCTTGGTTCTACAATATCTGTTCTCACAGGTTCATTTATTAATGTTGTAGTTTCAGATTTCGAACTGTATCTCACATTGTTATAAGTGGGATATCTGGAGTTTTGGTCTTCGGATTCGTAATGAATTTCCGGAGAATAATTCTGTAGATAATTTGGAGTCGATTTTTGACGATGTCTCTTCTCTGTTACTTCTTCTACTCTAGGAGTAGAGGTAGTTGTTGTTGTTGTCGACGATGAACTGATTTCTACGGATTTAGGCACAACAGGAGGATCTTTGTACTCATCAAAGTAATTATGATAGTCTAGTGGTGTGCTGAAGTGAAAGGCTTGGTTGATGGAATAAGGGTTATGAGTTTCAAGTAAAGGACTTGGGAAAGTTGAAGGCTTAGTTGACGTTGTAGTAGGTCTTTGAGTCGTTGTTGTCGTTTTCCTTGTTGTGTAAGTTGGTTCCGGTTTCAAGTTACTTTGAAAGTTAACATATTGGGTAGGATTATACTGTGAACCAACATTTGTAAGGAAGTAGGATCCTGTTCTTGGTGTAGTTACTCTTTCAGGTTCATTAGGTCTAATAGATGATACTGATTGTGGCTCGACAGAATAGTACTTTGAGTGATAGTTAGGCTGATTGGATTGTTTTGGAGCCGCGGTGCTATAGTAACTAAAGGTTGGTCGCTGTGTTGCCGGTTTCTCTTCTTGTTTGTGAGGTTTTTGCCTGTAAGTATTTTCTCCAACATTTTTTCTCACGTTATACGCTGCATTTTGTACTATATTTGGTATAACACTGGGACCAACATTCGGGATAATATCTGCAGTATTCGAAGCTGTCTGAGGCTCTTTAATTTGCGAATTTATAACCACGGATCCAACATGTGGCGACGGAAAAGGTATTTTAGCGAATCCTTGAGGAGTATTGTAACTTAGTGGAGCTACAAAGAACGGCAATTGCCGTAATTTTTTATCGCTATTTTCAATATTTGACAGGTAAGGGAGTTCAAACTTAACGTAGCTATCTGGAGGTGTTAACGTTGATGGTCCAATAAAAACTTTAGGAGCAGTCGATGGATTGACAGAATCTAACACAGCAATGCTGTTAGCACTTTTTAATGAGGAGAGAACGTCTCCTACTTTTAAGCGATTGTTTCTTTCTTCCTTTGTCATAAATATTGCTAGAGGTGGTTGATGAGGTTTCAACTTCTTAGGTTTTTGTGTTACCGGAGCAATTTGATACGTTGGAAAGGGAGGAGCTATGGTTGAATACTTCGGGATCTGATCGATTTCTTTAACTTGTTTATTATAGTTTTCTTTAAGTTGACTATTAAATCCTGTGAAATAATCTTGTTCAGCAAATGTATCTGCAACTGGCTTAGCTACCGGTCGTTGAAATTCTATTGGCTGCTTAGTTGGTCGTGGTAAGCCTTGCGTATAAATGTCAGTGTTTACAAGCTGCGATGTTGTTAATGGACTTCTGAAGTTGAATTGACCCCGATTAAGGGATTCCAACGGGACGTAGAGTAACTGTACTTCTTCGCGTTCGATTTTCGGCAAACCTTGCGTCGTTTCGAGTTTAGGCGATTTTTCAAAGGAATCGTATTTGATCTTTTGCAGAGACTGTGGCTTTTTATTTACCGAATACGAGAATTCGTTAGATGTATTCTCAGCTCTGTAGCCATCTACGAATTTTGGAGTTTCCTTCTTCGGCGGAGGGTTTAAGAACGTGCTTTGTGGCCCAGGTCCTAGCTTAGCAAAATTTTCATATTTCACTGGAGTGGTGGGTATTGCTTGTGGTCTCGGCTGTATTTGAGGAACTTGTGGAACAGATTCAAACCCAAATTGTGGAGCAACGAAGCCTTGCGATAGAGGAAAATTTGGCTGAGTTAATCCAAATCTAATACTCTGTCCAAACCCCTGTTCTGTCAGGAAGTTTTGCGGCGCTGATGGCACTGAAGGTACAGACTGTAAATACAATTGTCTATTTGCTGGTGAATTGTAGAACGTTCTAGAAGGGAATGGTTCATTGCCGAAGCCTGTAGGTCTGGCTATACTAGTCAATGGTTCTGATAGAATTCTGGGTTCAGCAGCGGCGTCTTTCTTAGATTCGGGTTGTCTTTCGATAGGTCCGGGGAGCGGAACCCAGTCACTGATATCTGCTGTGTAGGTGCTGATCTGTCTAGACCATCTGGACTGGTCTTTAGCTGATGCTGTGAGGACGAGGAGCGCGATGCAAGTAATACGATGCGCTGTATGCGCCATCTGGAATGAAAAGAAAGCTAAATTTAGTTTCAAAGTAATGTATACTGTTCGGTATACAGAATATTGATCAAATTCGAGGGTACGCCGGCATACTTGCTGCCCACGTGACTCGTATGAGTACATATTTTTATCGTGTCGAAATGACGGTATGCCACGGAACTTCGCTGAACACACACATATTATTACTCTGGCGTGATTAAAATTAATATTTAAGTTTTATCAATTGAAATTGATTGTTTAATATAGTGTTATAGTGAATGGAACATTTCAATAGTGCAGATCACAAGTGGTTGTGTGTAATACAAGGGCGAGGCGCGGGTTCATCTGAACGGAGTGTTTCCACCCTTCGTAATGTTTCCCTTGCAGTAGATAATAAGTAGAATATTTTATATATTTCCTTTCAAGGAGCGCCCCTCCCTAATGTTATTAACGAAATTAGTGTTCCCCTTGTTCCTTTTCCCACCACCCGGAGAACCAGGTGCGTACCTAGGTATCAAAAGTTACTTGTGAGTCTGTGCCGTCGGTTTACCGATCCCGCCATAAACGGTACATGCCAGAATTTGTACAACAGAAATTTAAAAGGTTATATTATATTTGTAGTTTATATAATATTAAATATTAATCATGTAAACACATAACATGGAACGAAGATGTGCTTCCTCAAGATGCTTAACTAGCACAAAGTATCATATACTAAAGACTGTAAGCTATTGTTTTACTGAAAACTGTGTCGGAATAAGTTAATTTTTATGCACTCTAACAACTTCAAGCCGCTTCCGGGAAAATTCTCGAGGAATGCACGGGATAAAAAGTATCACAGATCAGTGAAAAAAAATCGAGATGGAATCATTTTTTTTTCACTCTGACCACTTCAAACCATTCCCAGGAAAATCCCGCTGGATTTGCGGTGTATAAAATAGCGCAGTTATTAAGTCTGAAAATTTGCTATCTATCAGCGAAAACCGATCGACATCGGCCTAGTAGTCTTTACGTAAATCCCGAATAAACAGACAAGAACTCTAAAAAAATTGCATCGTGTTCTCCATCGTTCATATACAATACACGGTATATCCCAGTTGCTTTTTTAAATAGGTTCAATGTACAGACACGACATTTTTACAATTTTACAATATTATAGATTTAAAAAAAGAATAATACACTTTTTCACATTTTAATGATAAATACGCAAGTTAATTTTGATATATTGTGATAATAATTATTGTGAATTTTACAAATAGTGTAAATAATTTAATTAATCTATACTGTAATAAATGGTTCAAGTTCAAGTACAATGCGTTTAAAAATGTGCAAAAAATATCAGAAGGGCTAATTCGGACCAGTAGATTCCGAAAATACAATTAATATAATTTTCTGTCTGTCTGTCTGTTAAAAAGCATCATGTTAAAACTACTGAACGTATTTAAATAAAACTCGAAACGGAGCTGGCTTATATCCCGGGTTGTAACTTAGGATAATTTTTATCCCGATAAATGACATCATTTCCGAGGGATAGACGAAAATAGTGAAAAAGATGGCGCTGCGATCGCATCTTCTTTGGGAACTACTGAACTGTATATGAATGAAAATCGACATAGTGCTGGCTTATAACCCGAATTAACACTTAGAATACATTTCATCCCGATAAATTACATTGTTTCCTTAAAACAGACGGATTATCAAAACAGATGGCGCTATAATCGCATTTTTTAATTCGCCAACAAATACCTATGTGGTTATAAACTCTCAGCGCGTTCCATTATTAGTTCACAACGCCCAAAATTCTCCGTTAGCCGTTCCACAAGGCGACCGCGGTCGTTCTGGTCGTGGCAAAAACGTCACTAAGGACGTCATCATTTTCGATCACACAACGCTCACAACGGCCCATGTCAAGAAGTGGGTCGAGTGACCACTTGGGTTTACGATTGTAACGCCAGTGGAACGGGAAAAATCGGTGTCGTGAACCTGGTCGCCAGTCAGACTAAGCCTGCAGGCTTCTGTAAGAATCTTAAAGAAGCCTACAAACTAATTGTAACTCAATATGAATAACACCGTATCTGTGTACAACTTTTCCCTAATAAGTCGTTTCAAGTAAAGCTCAGTTTTGATTTCTTCCGTTCAACCGCATTAACCGCAAGACAAATAGAAAATGAGCGTTGGTAATGGCTTGGTTATTGTCACTATATTGATTTATCCGGTTAGTGAAAGTTGGGTTTCACTGTTAAGATTACAGATGATGATGTGGTGACACAGGTAGCTCTGTTAGCAGTTCTGCGCTCGGGCAACTACGGCGCGCGTTCGACTGTCTTACCCGAATATTGCGACAGACCGGTCTTGTCTCGCGGAACACACCAGTCCATACCCTATGACTTAGCGTGTCTAGAATTATATATATGTACATTTTGTGTGTGAACAATATAACAAAAAAATAGTTGAAACCAAAAACTTAGATTTCTCTCACACCTCAAGAACACCTGATAAGCAATATTCTCATCCAATATCACCACAGGGAATATAAACACCATGGGGACATAAACCCCACAGTGGTAACCCCACAGAAAACACTTTCCCACAATGATATTATGGGCTACCTAAATGGAGTTTGCTATCTCGCTATATTAAAAATGTTGGGTCTTGAAAGTGCTGATTTAATTATGTACCTATACATAGGCCACCAAGGACTGGTGTACGGTGCAATCTTACATCATAAATTTCACGTATGTCAGTTGTTTTAAATGATAAATAGGTTTGCGATTGAAAGAAAATCATTTTATTTAGGACAAATTACAATATATATATATATATATATATATATATATATATATATATATATATATATATATATAAATATATGTCGGCGCAAATACAACAATTAACGTATTACAAAAACAATAATAATTTATATAATTACTATGAGTTTATTGTAATATGAAAGAAACGTAAAACGACATGTTTTAATTGTAATTTCAATCCTTAGCCTAAAAATTTGCGATCACGTGCACGTGCACCGACGCGTGCGCCGAGACCCTATAAATACGGCCGCTCTGTTGGCATCCGATCATTATTGCTCGACCCGCCGAACGGGACGGATCTCTCTGGAACGTCGTAACGTTCTTGGAATATACGACACCGAGTACTCTTGAAATCCTATTTCGAGGACTCAAATATGGGTCGCCACCAAGAAATCAACAATCGTGACGTCGGCATTGCTATATATATATATATATATATATATATATATATACGAGTATGTAAAAAAATAAATAAAAGAATGGACATTACAATTAAATTAAATACCACTTGTTTGGTATTTTAAGTCGTGTTGTGAACGCTGGTGCTCTTTTAAAATATATCTTTAATTTAGTTCTGAATCCATTAAGATATTGAAGATTTCTAATGGGTGGTGGACTATTATTCCAGCACCTTGATGGTACGTAACGAAAGTTCCCGCGAAAGCCGGCTGTAAAATGGCATTGTGAAGCAAGTTGTATCGCACATGTCCTAGAACTGACCATTCTACGGCTTGATACCCAGGAGAGCTTCTCATATAAATAACGTGAGGTTTTGTGTTTGACGACGATCACGCCTAATGTCGGACGATGATGCGGTCGAAGATGGAGCACGTTTACATAGATAATACCTATTCACACGAGACTTGAATATACCCGGATTGTACTTTTCAGGAAACACGGACTCTGGTAGTGTAATCCGCAACTTAGTCGTACGTAGAAGGATCGTGGAGGCGAAATGTTTCGTTCGCACTGGTGGCGTTTCTACTGTGAAACGATGGCGTAGACCAAAGCGCCAGAGTTTACGCCAAACACCCGCGCATGACACTCACGTCTTTGAACTCAATAAACAATTCATGTTAGGGATTTACCCTACAACTGGTCTATTAAAAGGACAGGTCTATAAATCTACATATCATTAGACCTATTCTTTTATATAGCAGTAAAGCGTGTCTTGAACTTGAGCGACATTAGCAAAATCTTCGTGTCACGGATATGAGACCGTGTCAGGAACTTCCCCGCCTTCATAAAAGTGACATAGCAGACATACTGCAAGAGAGTCGCTTACGTTACGTTACGTTAGTACGGCCACATTTTATACAGCGGCTATTTGTGTAGGGAATAAATGTCTAGCCATGCTGCCACTGCCAAGTCCTGGTCGAAACGAAAGGCCCAAGAAATGCTGGATTGAAGTTGTAAAGGATGACATGCTTCTAGTGTCTCAAAACTGGGGATACTGAAGATCGCGCGAAGTGGGGAAAAAAAGTAGGAAAGCGGACCATTGGAACGCAACCGGTATTAAAGCACGGATGATTATGAAGCGGGTCAGAAGTTACGTCAGAATCACATCAATAAATAAAATGCGTATTGGGCATAAGTTTCTCCTTCCAAATGAATTCAAAAATTTCTGGCCAGTATTTGAAATTTAATTAAATAAGGATATAACAGAATTTATGACCCGACTAGGTAGATATTACCTAGCACATAATTACGTAAATGCGTGCATGTTGGCAACCCTATGTGGGCCGGCACAGCACGTTCCGTTCCACGCAGGTGGATAACAGTGGCCGATATGTGCGCCGGCGCATATACTTGTACTGTCTTCTAGAAATGTGCGTTGTTTATTTATGAACCATTAAGTTCAATCAACAAGATAGTCTTTTTATATTTGTCTGTAGGCATACGATCCGTCTCCTGATAATAAATGACGGTGTATGTATTAATTCATTACCACTCCTGTTAAAAAATGCGTTTATCAATACTTTTCGTTATAATAAGCTTTATTATTAACTAGGATATGCCCGCGACTTCGTCCACGTTTGACTTAGAATACCCGCGGGTTTCCGGGAACACAAAGTACAGCATCATTTAAAAAAGGATAGACATATATAGATAGAAGGAATACGCTAATTTTTATGTACCCGAACAACTACTAACCGCTTCCGGGAAAATTCCCGCGGAATTCCTGCGATAAAAACATCACACATTTTTATCGCAGGAAATGTTATTTTTTATTCATTACATAAAAGCTATCGATCAGTAAAAAAATCACATTGGAATTTGATTTTTTAATCTGGCCATTTTAAATCATTTCCAAAAAATCCACGGATTTCCTGGGATAAAAAGTAGCGCAGATTATAAGTCTAAGAATTTGATGTCGATCAATGAAAACCGCATCGAAATCGGCCCAATAGTTTTTACGTGAATCCCGAACAAACTGGTAAGAAATCTAAAAAAAATTGATCGTGTTCTCCATCAGTTATATAGTTTATTCCAGTTGTTTTTCTTAAATAGCTTCAATGTATAGACACGATATATTTAGAATTTTATAATATTATAGTTTCCAGGCAAAAATAAACTGCATTATAATACAAACATAGAGGTTTCATACTAAAACGACTCCATTTCAATCTCATGAAATTTACACAATTCAAACTATGTAATTACTAAGGATTTTTAGTTTATGATTGTCTAGGTGTTGCCTGCGGCTACGCTCGCGTAGATTAAAAACCGTCATAGTTTGAGTAGTCAAAAAAAGTTAAAAGAAATTTTCTGCTATATCTTCGGATACCCAAAGTTCAATAGCAACAAAATTTACGTGACCATCTTGAAGCTTTGCTTGAAACCAACGCAAAAAGAATAGTTAGTTAGTTTAGAAACAAAAAGATATTATCAGTTTTATTTCGGTCCAAATTGGACTTATGTTTAGTCATCGTTCTTATTGACTCTCTAATCTGTGCTGTTATCTGTTTATATATTTTCAGTATCGCTTTTTCGTTTCATCGAATTTCAAATCACAACGATTCTAAAGAAGTTTCGCTTCAAAAGTTCCAGCTGAACCTTCCTAAATTCGTCAAATGAAGTGAAGCGTTTTTTATAAACTCGTGTAGTACACTCATGTAATATACACGGGGTTTGCGTCTGTGTGTAACCTATCCATTGGAAACCATTCCACCTTTATTCGTACTAATTCGATTTAATAGTGAGTTCTCGTAACACGTTGTGACGCGATCGGCACCCTATTCTAAGATTGGTTTCACTTTGATAATCTGAGATTCCGTCTTTCTATTAATGGTCTAAGCTTGTATATAAAATAAAGATAGAAAAGTCTAAGTATTCATTGTATCTACTCTCATAAAATAAACTACAACTTTCACTACTAACATTAGCAGAGTAAAATGTTTGTCTGTCTGTCAATGGCCCTATTGTGTGCACACAAAATTGAACTTATTATGTAATATTAAATAAGTTTATGTAAAACATTATATAACTTTATTCATAATTTTACGTTTTTTTCGAAAATAAAGTCTTTAACCGGTAGAGCCATTATGGAATCATGATCTTCATTAGAGCTCTTGTGCCCGGCTTAATCGGTGACACCACGCTTTTACAGAATATCGGCGTGAAATGTTTTTTAGGCGTTTGTATCCGTGCAGGAACGGAGAAAGAATACAATTTCCTGCGGCCGGGAGGCCTGTCATAAGAGGCGACAAAACAACCTACAGTCAGGTGGTAGGGTATTTGTCTGACTGGATGGCTACCACCCCTGGTCTAGAGTATGCCGCCATAACAAACTTGAGTTGTGTTCCGGCATTAGTGACCAGGTGCAAATGTCCATAGGCGATGGTAACAGTTTTCTATCAAGTGGGCCGTCTGCCGGTCTGCTGAACTCATACACTCAAAAAACACATTCACACTTAAGAAGAGTATTTCGTAGGATCTATGGCCGACGTAGCAGATTGTGCCCATATACATATAGTTACGGGCAATTCTAACACAGATAAAAGTGCTGAAAGTTACTTACCTACTATTTACAAATTGACATAAATACATTCTACTTTCATTTAATGTAACCTTGATAATAACTTTACCAAATTAAATAATCTTTCTACATGCATAATAAAATTAAAACAACTGTTGTAACTGACACTAACCCAAATTAAATGTAATTACGACACTTAATAATAATTAAATAAATAAATAATGTATTACAACAAATTAATTCTGTTGAGTAAATAAATACTAATACTATGTGCACAGTGTATTAATTACTACAGTATGCCATTTGGCTTTCATGAAAAATATAAGTGTTAAGTTAGGGGACAACTACAAATTACGTCGCACGAATTTAATTATTTTTTGACCTCTCCCCCGTCATCATGTTGAATTTAAAAAAAAAATCTTAGTGCACACCTACGATATAGAAAAAACCCAAATGCAAATTTTCACGAACTAGCCCCAATATTTTAGGTTGTGCTCTTGTGGGTCGACTCTCATCCCATCATTTCTATCATGGAACTCGCGGTTGTTACCCTAGCGCAGTTGAAATTATGGCCAACGACATCATATATGATTTTGAGGTAGCAGCTAATAGCCGAAGTCATTACGTTTTATGTAAAATAAAATACCTGGGTGGTATAATAAAACTGATTTATTTTCAAATAAGTATAAAGTCTGAGAGAGCTTTTTCAATTACATATTGGCCATAAAATAGAATATTCAAAGCCTTATTCAAATATATTATGGTCGAAAATAAATTGTTTATACTATTATTGATCATGTTCAACAATAGTATAAACAAGTTTACATATTTAAATCATTTTCTCGAATACAATATAAATATGTATAAATATACAATAGACTATTTCTATATATTATACTATTATGGGCCAGCCGTTGAAGTATACAGATTAAATAGTAAATAATAGAAAATTTATTTATAAATTTTTTGTCATATCAAGAAGCACATGAACAAACTGATAGTGAAATAAATACTGTTGTATTACTATGTTTATGTATGTGGTCACCGAGCTTGCGAATGCATGTGATGTTTTACTTGGATGAGCAAAAATGCGGTCGCTAAATGGTCATCGCTTCGGTTATATACTTAAAACGTATAATGTATTATGTAAATATAAACAACAGTTAAGTATTTTTTTTCACGCAAGTGTTATTTTAAATTTCAAGGATAAAATAACAATTGTTTGTTTTGGTGTAAATTGTGTATCTCCATGAAATTGTGTTATTGACTACCGTGTCAATTGAGGGACTTTTTTAAAGTTATATAAAAATCAAATTTAACAAAAATAAAACCGACCTCAAGCGTAATTAAAAAGCTACTTATGTTTTACTTGGCATCGACTTCAAGATGTTATAAAAAAAATTTGCTCTTAACTTAGTTATGAAGTCGGTTTTGTTCTTTTTCTACTTTTTAGTTACGCAAATACTTGAGAAGCTTGAGAAAAAAGAAATATGAAACAAGTTTCACACGTCCATAATATTTGTTGCTCTCGATTTCCCTGAGATACACTCACCAGATCCTGACTTGGTGACAATGGGAAAACGTCAGAAGACCACCTCTTTCGAAAAAAAATTGAAAATCGGTCAACAATTAATGGAGAGATCGAGTAACACACAAACAACATATAGTCGAAATGAGAACCTTTTTTGAAGTCGGTCAAAAATAAGAAGTGTAATAACCAGGTATCATATCCTATTAAAAGTAAATTAAAGTGAATGCAACGTCATTATATTTCAATTGTAAAGAAATTTTGAAGAGTCTTTCTCCCAATTATTTAATAATTAGGCAGATATCTTAAATGAAACCTTATCTGGCTTAAAATAACGTCTAAAATAGGATATATTTTAACAATAGCTCAGTATAACGTACTATGACTTGAGGTAAGTAGAGCGTTGTATAATGAATAGGAAAAATACAATATACCACTTCTATCATTAGACCTGTCCTATTTGTATGGGTTTGAAACCGCGGCCTATACTTGAGCTACACAAGAGCGTGTCACGGAGTATAAATACGTTGCGATAGGGGTGTGGATATACGCGGAAAGACCGCATCATTAAATCCTGCAACCACGTCAATCTTGTCGACATAGTAGACAAACTGCAAGAGAGACGCTTACGCAGATATGGTCGGGTTTCACGGAGACTGAATAGTTGTGTAGGGAACATAATGTTCAGTCATGACATCTCCGCCAGGTCCCGGCTGCAGGAGTAGGCCCAAGAAATGCTGGCTGGGTAAAGGGTGATATGCGTGGTATCAATATAAATGGTCTCAAAACGAGGGATGCCGAAAACCGCGAAGTAGAAAATAAAAAGTAACAAAAGTGGACACCGGACTCTGAAGCGGGCTTTGTAAAAATCGTGTACATATTTTGTGATGCAGTTTGTATAGCTGGACACCCTGCATTTGTCGAAATTGATCCAAATGAAAATGAATGTATTTAATTCAAAATGGAATCTTACAGATTACCCATTGTAAGTCTTGAGTCTATCACTGCTTCCAAAAGAGAAAAAGAGACTCAAAAAATCCCCGTGAACATATATTTATTTTATTATGCATTCGTGGTCTTTTTGAAATGTGTTATAAACGAATATAACGTTTAACAAAGTAATTTGTATGAATAATTACTGAAAGAGCTTGGTAGCGTTCGCATTATTCCCAAATAGATTTGATGATCTTCGTGAAAAAGTCATAACCGCAGAAAACAGACGAACAAACGGACTGACATGACCATTTTACAATGGTCCGTTTTTTCCACACATTACAAATATTGGTAACCATTCCACTCCTACGCATCACTATAATGTGTCATGCGGATACAAAACTATTTACAGAAAGTGAAACTTATTACAACACACCCATCTTCAGAAAGATTGTCAAACAGTTTTTCTATTTCAATTTAATTTATCGAACTCATTTGATAAAACTATAAAAATATATATAATATATACTATCTTTCTACACACATACATAATATCACGCCCTATTCCCATAGGGGTAGGCAGAGACGATGGATTCCTACTTGGACGATCTTGACATACATCTTTTTCTTCATCTACATTCATTAATCTTTTCATAGATACACGATCATTATAGGTACTATTTACCTGTCAATTCTTTGAGATGTCTGAGACTTGATCGTGGTAAGTACGTCGCGAACTACCAGCACCAACTTTATCATCTGCTGCCATACACTTGTTTTGTCTCTTTTCATCCCTCTTTTTACATGTTCAAACCACCTTCCTTTCTCGACTCTTGTGATATCTCTTCTTTCAATCCACAATGTTTTGTTGTCACACTGTTCTTTGTCTTAAAATTCAATTTCTCTCTATCTTGACTTTCACCTTCTCCCAATAATTTGGGGACGGCACAATATATCTTTTCCGTCCATACCCCTCTATTCTGACATACGTCCTCTGTCACACCACAAATCACCATATCATTGTTCACACAATATATACATCTCTTTTTTGGTCTACCTTTACATCTGCACCCATCAACCTTGCAGTTTAACATTATTTTTGTCACGTGACTTTCACCTCTCCTCATTACATGCTCATACCACCTTAATCTTCTTCCACTCAATTTTCCAGTCACGGGTGCAACTTTCAAAGATCCACTTATGTGCTCATTTCTCAGCTTATCCATTCCATCCATCCGTGTAATTCAACTTAACCTCACATATATTCTCAAAAGCTCTTTATCTCAATTTATTATTCTGCCTAACGAGTTTTGCAGTAGACATTGTCTCGGTAAACTCAGTACAGGACAGTTTTACGGCTCGGTGGATCAACCTGGGCAGGATTACCAGCATTGGCTGGATGAGGAAGAAAACCGGTATATGTGTCACACACATCGCCTATCTCGTATGTAGACATCGTATGATAGAAACCTCAATGTAAACAAACTCCAATAATAATAAACTCCAATAAAATAATAATGTATTAGGTAATAAGAGGAAAATAAAGACCTCTTTTTGTTAGACGAAAGAGGAGATGACGAATAAAAAAACAACAGTAAACATCAATTGGTTGTAGATGATAAACGCCATTTTGTATTTTGTTTTTAAATGAATGGCGATAATTTTCGAATTGTTGGTAATAAGCAAATTTCCTATAGATTGTGTCAATTATTAAGTGAATTACACTTATTTATTACTAGCTGTGCCCGCGACTTCGTCGGCGTGGTTTTTTTAAATATTTATTTATTGCTGAAGCACTGCAGACAGTCTAACGGTCCAACTATGATGGAAAGTTGTTATCGTCGCCTATAGACAGTAGCAATACCAGAGGTGCTGCATATGTGCTGCCGGCCTCGAAGAAGAAACTGGAACCTGGCCTCTGATGCTGGAACACAAATCAATGTTGTTATGGCGGCATACTCTAGACCAGGGGTGGTAGCCATCCAGACGAGCACTCTACCACCTTGCTGTGGGTTTTATTGTCGCCTCTTATGACAGGCCGCTCGGTCGCAGGAATTTGTATTATTTTTACGTTCCTGCTCGGAGAGTTTTTTGCGGAACTTTAGAAAGAAAGTCTCCTAAGTTACTTCTTATAACATCAGCTGTCTGTCAGTGAAAGTCTCGTCAAAATTGGTCTAGCCGATTCAGAAATTAGCCGGAACATCCAGACAGACAGACAAAAATGTTAGTAAAAGATTTTTTGATATAACTACCGTTATATACTATATACTCTCATACGCATTTAGTAAAAATATGTTACTTTGACATTACGAACATACACTTCAATTTTATATATCTGTATAGATTTATTTGTAGGCAATTTATATCTATATTACTGGCTTAAGTAAACTTAAAAAAATGAAGTTTTACATATTTGCAGGTGAGTAAACAGGAGACCGACTACCTGATGGAAAGTGGTTACCATCGCCCATGGACGTATGCAACACTAAGGTAGCCGATGCATTGCCAACTTTGGTACTTCAAGAATCTGTTTACGACCTTTTTAAAGTGCCCAATACAGCATTCTGGGATTCCTCGGGAATTTAAATTATAAACGCACAAAATATTCAACTAATCGTTTCCCAGGACCGAGTAACTGCATTGAACCGGATCGAAACTGGTTTGAACCGACCGTGTCCAGTCAAACGTGACAGACCACTCTTCCTGTCATTTCTCTCGAGTTTTTTGTGAAACTAACAATTTTGCTTGTCTGCTTACTATGTTTACATCGCTGTGTTGACATTAATATCATCTTTATATGCCTAAAAATACAGTCTGATTTTGGTTGTACTGATATCTTTACCAACGTCTAAAAAAGGAGAGTTTTTGAAGTGAAACTTCCTTAGAATTGTTGTAATTTAAAACTCGATGAAGCGAAAAAGCGACACTAAAAAGAGATAAATACATAAATCTATAGGACTAATCCTGCGAGAGAATGAGACATGAGTTTTACATTATGCCGCACAGATTAGAGAATCAATAAGACCGATGATTAAACCTTGTTCTAATTTGGATCGAAATAAAACCGATAATAATATTTTAAAGTGAAGCTTCTTTAGAATCGTTGTTATTTGAAACTCAATGAATCGTAAAAGTGACCCTAAAAAAAAGATAAACAAATAGATAGAATAGGACAAGTTCGATACAAGTTATTACACACAAGTATTTTAATTTTAATTTTGAAGTAACAAAGTATTTTATTGTTGGTTTTATTAAAATATACTTATTTGTTTTACTAATTAAATATTACATACGTAGAATTAGTTTGTATTAATTATTATTATTATTTAACAAAATTGGGTCGTTTTGGTCTTACGCCAAAAGGAAGGTTTCCACTGAAAGTCAGCGTTGTGTCGGATATAACTCCGGCACAGCAACATACTGAGTACAAACCTTGTTTGCAGAATATGCGGCGTACAAATTCTCAAAATATGCTCTGTGTATAATAATGTACAAGGAATGTAATTACGTCGCAAGTTCTTCAAATAAAGCTTTTCTTTCCTTCTTTCTTTTAGGACTAAGCCAGCGAGAGAACAGAGATTTGAGTTTTACATTGTGCAGCACAGATTAGAGAATCAATAACACCGATCATTAAATAGGTGCAGTTTGGACCAAAGTATAATAAAACTGATAATAATATATTATCTGTCAGTTAGCCGAAAGTAGGGTACAAACGTAATATCATTGGTACTTATAGATCAATAATTTACAAAAGAAATGGTATTAATTTTCACGATATGAGACTTAAAGTGGATTTTTCGCAATTTTGCGGTAATTATTTTAATTTAAGAAAAATTCACCAAATCCCCTCCAAATTATTGACATGAAACCATTCTACTCCTTTAATTTTTATCAAAACAGGATAAGAAAATATTTACGTATTTATAAAAGAAAAAGAGAGAAATAATTTGGTTATATTATTTTTTTAAATATTTATCTAATTCGACCGCGTTTATGGAGTCCCCGCTATCGGCCGAATAATTAGTACCGAAAAATAGTTCAAGGAAGTTGGCGTTGTTACAAGCCTTAAGATGGAGCACGTTTACCTTTTTTTTGAATTTAAATTCATTAACACTTAATTTTGTATAGTATTTAAATCCATAAACATGCAGTTCAGTTTGATCATGAGTGTCTAAGGCTATGATTTACAAAGTTACTTTCATTTAGAAAACTGTTTTACCTACATACGTGTTTTAGATTGTATCCTGTGTAAGTGTTCTGTAATGATAATAATAAGTTTTAGTGTTAGGTTGTGTACATACTAAATTAGAGATATTTGCTTCCCGAACATTTAGCACAATTTGCAATATATTGTTACAACTTAAGTTCCGACAAAAACAAAACCCACCTGCATATCTATAAAAACACACATTTTATTACCTGTCGACATTTGAACTAATTGTAATTCTTTTATGATTGTCTTCTTTTATTTACTTATTTATTGGTTGTTGTGGAGAACAGCCTATTGTACTCGTTTATGGCCGTTTGGAGGCATAATTACCCAGGTGTGCGGATGACGATTGTAGGAAATTCGGTCCACGCTGCCGGGTGGACATGTTGCATTTGTGCGATATAAATCAATGATTGAGGAAGGTCAGTCGAGCGATAACCACGAGCGAAGAAAGACTTGTGTACACTCGGTAATCTATTTAGAGACGGACTTTGGGCGTGTTATTGAATTACAATTTTCAGCATTATGTTTGCACTTGTTGCATTCGGTTATATTTGTACCTGTGTTATACGTGTTTGTATAGTTCTAATAAACTCTATAATATTTCCAACGGCATTTTAATTCGAGTCCTGCAACTCGTAACAATATAATTAAAAGTTTACTTTATAAACTACTAGGACATGCCCACGACTTGAAATTCCCGCGGGATTCCCAGGACACCAAGTATCGCAGCATTGAAAAAGTATGTAATGTAAGATATGGTTTTTTACGCACCCGAAGAACTTCTAACCCGCTCTCGGGAAAATTAAATTAGTAAGTTTGAAGACTTCTTACTTTCCTTTTTTATCTCTATTTTGTTAGTAATTGTTGTGGTGACATTTTCTTTCAATATTGACCTCATTCAGATAGACATTATGTGTAATTTTCGTATAATTGTAAATTTTTTGTAATTAATTGTTTGAGACAATTTTTTTATTTTTACTACATAACTTATTTTTTAATGCAAACTTGATTAATATATCTATCAAGTTTTATGTTATTAATTTTGTGTTTTATATTTAAGAATCTATATATTAATACGTGAAACAAAAACACAGCAAAAACTTTGTACCATTTTTACGAAAGTTGCGCGGACGGAGTTTATAGTTATGTAGTTATAGCTTATATAGAGAAGGAGTGCAGGATCCTAATCTTTTTTTTAAATTATGCATAAAAAATACATTAATCAATAAAAAAATATTACACACACTACTATGTATTTGACACACACATATATACTCTTTTGTTTATTGTTAAAGTCAAATTAACAATGTAGCCTTGGCCAAATCTGTGATTATAAGAAGACTATAGTCTTTCATCACAACAGAACCTTAATAATGTTCAAACTTATAATTTAAATTATTTATTATGGTCGAATTTCGACCACGGGCGACCACTAGTATTAATTATTGTATGCTTCCCAAAGAAATTAAATAAATGAATTCTTTAAGAAGCATAAAGAAGCCTTCAAACTTACTCTAACTCTATGAATAGGACCGATAGAAATCAATTTTAGTGCAGAAAAAATATTGTACGTATTTTAATGTACGAAACTACGTATGTTACGTATGAGCGTATATAAAGAAAGAAAGAAAAACTTTATTTGAAGAAATAGCGACGTAATTACATTCCTCATACATTTTTATACACAGAGCATATTTTGAGAATTTGTACGCCTCATTTTCAGCAAACAAGGTTTGCGCTTAGTATATTACTGTGCTGGAATATACGAATGAATGTGTCAGTCCAAATATTCAAGTGCTGGGGTTGGACCTCTCATTTTTTTAGGGCAACGGGTCTATACCTATTACACTGTCTAAGGCAGGTAGTAGGCAGGACAGGCAGGCATCGGTTAATAATTACTATGTTTATCTTATGCCCACCTTCGCAACGAGAAAAGTGAGCATCGCGAGTGTATAATGTTGAAATAAGTTTCGTTTACATACTCACCGTTTCCCTGCTCCCTATGCTCATTTTTTTTTAATTTATTCATGACCATAGAAACTATGTCTTTCAGTCGGAAACATGTTTAAAAAGAACTTATACTATGTGTAGCACAGCTGAACTGTAGGTTATCAACTGGTGCCATTCAACGGAGTTCTTGTGACAACTCAAAAGGCCACATTTGACTATACAATTCACATTTCTCACAAAACACATAATTACTACTCAAAAACTATCAATATCCTACAACTATTGTTCATTTTAGAGTAATTTTACACATTTTTAGAAAATACAACTGCACAGCACAACATCTCCTTTCAGTTCCCGCCAAAAACTCCCCTATGCTTATAAGCTCCCGGTCTTGCTACTTGCATGAGTTGGAATTTACCGCAATTTGGACAAAATTGCCATAAATTTACAATATCGTTGGCTAGTAAATGGTGTCGTAAGTGTCTTTCCGATTTGTTTCGGTTAAGCAAGTGGTCCTAACATAATATTTAATTTTCTAGGAAACTAATATTATAATGGCATATGGAAATGCACTTGCACACGATTATTCGCGTGTAACAGACTGGAATAATGTTGGGTGCATTTCCTTGTCGCGTAATACTAAACGCTAAACACCGTCCGCACTCAGACTAGATAATGGGTCTTTAATTTATCTACAATATTATAAAATTCTAAAAATGCAAGGTCTATACATTGAAGCTATTTAAAAAAAAACAACTGGAATACACTATATAAACGATGGAGAACACGATGCAATTTTTTACATTTCTTGTCTGTTTGTTCGGGATTCACGTAAAAACTACTCGGCCGATTTCGTTGCGGTTTTTGCTAAGCGACACAGCAAATTCTTAGACTTAAAATCTGTGCTATTTTTTATCCTGGGAATCCCGCGGAAGTTTTTCGGGGAATGATTTAAATGGACAAAAAATTAAAATTTGAATTCCAATGTGATTTTTTTACTGACTGATAGCAAAGGCGCGTGGCAGTTTTCGGCCTCAACATATACAAAGACAAAAGTTATATGAAAAAAAGTATTTTTATTTATTATCTTTTTAAGTAGTACCATATTTTAAAGACCTCAATAACTGGAGAAAAATAATGTCAAATGTTTCCAGAATCGATACTCGTTTACCATATAATTAAATTCAAAAGCATTGTTGTCTAATTCTTTAAAGCATTATATTAATAAAAATCTAGATATATTACGCTTCAAAACATCGATATACTTACGTAATAATCTGTTGTTTAACACTTTTTATTCTGTTAGTTAGTTAATCGATTATTTATTCGTTATCGATATCTGTTATTATGTATTTTTTTAAATGGCAATACAAAACGTCTAAGTGTCTATTATGTCACTGTCAAATGTCATATGTCAGAAAAAGCTGTATGGACTCAGTTCCTTTGCCTGACATTGTGACGAATAAAACACAGATCCTTAAGTTCCTCGTTAAAAACATAAATAGCGTATAACTACTGTTCACATTGTTCACTTATAGGAATAATTAAAAAAAAATTGAAAATAAAATTGCACAGTAGAACATTGCATTTCAAGTTCCCGCCAAAACGTATAGTAATAACGTAATGGAGGTTATGTCACTGTTAAACATTTATGGCCAAGTTATATCTTCAGCCATGTTATTGTCGAAAATAACAATCATACGTGGGTTTGTAATGAAATAAGCTACCTAAACATATTGTAATTATGCGTGTAGGTGACCAGCCCAGGCGGTGCCTAAGAAACTGGAGAGCGGCATTCTCTTTTTATGTAATAAAATGTGTGATATTTTTTATCCGCGTAAAATCCCAATGAGCGATTTGTAGTTGTTCGGATGCAAGTCTTCACTAAACGATATCTTACATTCTGCGGGACTTGGTGTCCCAGGGATCCCTCGGGAATTTTAAGTCAAGTCAAATAATGTCCTAAAGAAATTTTTCTTTGAAGTGTGTACAAAATTACACGAACATTCAAATTTTTTTGAAAAAGAAACTACGAAGCTATACCACACAAGTTACGTACAGATACTCCACAAAACGCAAATAAAATTTGTGATGTGCAGTTCACACGCAATAGTAGTGAAACTTCAGAGAATATACTGACAGATAATTCTTGTCTAACTTATATTAATATAAATATAATTCCTCTAGCCTACATCCGTCAACATATTATAATTCAAAATAAACTTCTTAAGTATCACTTTCAATTTTTCACTGTTCTAGTCCAAATTGGACCTATGTTTAATCATCGGTCTTATTGATTCTCTGATCTATGCTACACAATGTTGAACTCGTATCTCATTCTCTCCCAGCCTTAGAACTATAAATTTATGTGTTTATGCCTGTTTAGTGTCGCTTTTTCGTTTCATTGAGTTTCAAATCACAACGATTGTAAAGAAGTTTCACTTCAAAAAGAAGTCAATTTGAAAACGTCAATGACCTGTGATGCCGCTCAAAGTTTATATCTGTGATGCATCCAGTATAACCTTGTAACGGCGGTGTTATATAATAGTGCATTAAACTTGCATTACGCTCTTTCTTTTTTTTGAGATACTTTTACAATGTTATTAGTAATTTATAAGATGACTCATACAAGCGAATTGAATTACATTTGAAAACCCTTTTTACATCCTGTCCACGACCTTGTTTCTGTGAACGACGCGACGGCTAAGCGCGACCCGACAGGCGACAAAAATAGATGAAAAATTAATAAAGATTTTGTTTATAAATTTGACTTAGTGATAATTATGCATATGTTGAAATAAATATTGTTATTTTTATGTACCTATTTGTATTTAGACACAAAGTATTTTTGTTAAGATTATTTGTAAACAAATAAATAAAAAAGGAATATTTGCTAAGAAAATCATTTTGATACAATATGTGCAAGATTTTTGCAATTAATTACACTATTTGATAATGTTTGTACGTCTTATGGTCGGTTCCTATATTTTGCTATTCATTCACTTACCTTATCGTCGGTTGAATTTGACATTACTTGTATGAAGCTTATTTCAAAATTTACCAGATGGTAAGGAAAATGACGGTCTGTAAGATATAGAAACTGGCCAACTTGGATAGTTTAAAGTTAGACATTAAAGTAGAAAATATTTTAAATTAACCGTCTAAGCATACAGTTGAACTAAGATTTTATTTAACAACTAGGATATTCCCGCGACTTTATCCACGCTTGACTTGAAATTCCCGTGGGATTCCTGGGACACAAAGTACTGCAGTATTTAAAAAAGAATGTAAGTGACGCTATTGTTTTAGTAAAAACTGTGTTGGAATAGGTAAGCTAATTTTTATGCATTCGAACAATTATAAACCGCTCCTGGAAAAATTCCCGGTATAAAAATCACATATTTTATTACATAAGCATTGTTATCGATCAGTGAAAAAATCGCATTGGAATTAGTTTTTTTTATTTCAATATGGCCATTTTTAGTCATTCTCAGAAAAAGCCCCGCGGGATTCTCAGGATAAAAACTAGTGCAGAGTTTACGTCTAAGAATTTGCTGTCAATCAGCTAACACCGCATCGAAATCGGCCTAGTAATTTTTTTACGCGAATCCCGAACAAAGAAACAAATCGAGCTAACAGACAGACCGACAAACAGACAAGACAACTAAAAAAAATGCATAGTGTTCTCTATCATTTATATATTCTATTCCAGATGTTTTTTTAAATAGCTTTAATGTACAGACACGGCCTGTTAAGAATTTTATAATATTGTAGATTTATCTCGTAAGAAAAATTAAGGTATATGGTATTTCATATATCTTGTTCTTTCTTACGAGACAAAATGTTACGAGTCTTCGCAATCAGAGTTAACCTCAGTCGTATCGGTCGTCGCTTCGCCCGTCGCTAAACTCAAGGCTGTGACCGGACCTAATCATTTTGGCAAAAGATAAGGGCTGATAATGTCTCCGAGAGCAACCTGCAACTGGGAGTTTACGGCGGTTGGAGATCTTTAAACATCCTCCATCGTCATCTGCTCTTATGCTAGATATATAATTTTTCGTTATATAATTAGCAGGCGCACATTGCATATTCCCAAGCTCCTGTATTATGAATAATAATTCTCGGACCGATCGCAGACACCCAGACCATAGTAAATAATGGAAAGTTCCGTTAAGAATCGAAAATCCTGGAGCCTCTTCGCCGGTGAAGGTTAAGCCTATATAACCAGAGAGACCGAGTACTGCGCAAATACTATGTTCACAGGAAACACTAGAAACGGATTTCAATTTCTCGTACCATATAAGTTCATGCATAATTCAAGTTGTAATAAAATCTCAAGAGAACTGGTTCCAGTGAAAGCGAAATTGACCGTGGCCTTCGACAAAAGTGAATTTTATATTGTGGTCAATGCTAGAAAACTGATTAATACCGGGTATACTTTTGGAGAGCTTGCGGGGGGCTATGGGAAGGCAAACACGTAGAGGTCCCTAGACAAATTCAATATAAATGTGGCGTGACACTGACCGGCGATTATCCCTGGCTACACCATATAATAATGAATCCAAGGACAAGCCTCTGCCAGTGCAGGACTATTGTGGGAAATGAGAACAAAAAGTACCGGGCTATTGGGGTGAACTGCTAATGGTATTAGGGGTCTGTATGGGGACTATGGCGTCTGCCCGCCGCAATGTTCGGGGAACATTGAAAAATGGGCAGACGTTGACTCGCCACTCCCTGCATGGGTCTCAAAAATGCCATAGAAGACAGGGGCAACACGGGTGTAGAGAGGTGGGCGGCAGGTTCACCGAAACTACTTCCGACGTTATGCCATTTATCACTTCCACCCCTGGAGCTTGAGTCTTAGCTCTAGCGATCTCCACTCCATGCCGACTGGTTAAGGCAAGCACGGAGGCGGGGGCCTTGCCTTGGCCCCCGAAGTCAGGTACGAGATGTCGCTGCTCACCTAAGGCTTCACCACAAAGCCGCCCTGCAGGTTAATATAAATGTTCTTCATATTATTATTATCTTTATATATTATTCTAGCGGACTTGATAGACCTTGTCCCGCCTCGAAAAAAGAACAAGTAGAACCCTATTACAGTGCCACCCACTTACGGGGTCCAAATGTTTTTGAACAAATTATTCTATTTATATATGGAAAATAGAATATTCCTATAAGACAAGCCAAGTCAGAAGTATTACATTTTTATTGTGTATAATAATTCCTAAAATATAAGTGTATGTATGTTTGTATTGTCATATGTATATACACGTGTGTGTATATGTATGCGTATATACATAAGTACATATATTTATTTATTTTGTTTTTATACTTCTATGTGCTATGTTTATTTACCATGCAGTATTATTTACTGCCTGGAAGAGATCGCTTCTTAGCGATAAGCCCGCCCGTTGTACCATCTTATATCTATTTCTGTTTTTTTATGCTTTGGTGTACAATAAAGAATTATCTATCTATCTATAGAACATTTTGTTCAATAATAACCTAACCCCTTTCCTTGGTTTGACGTTTGACAGTCTACAGTCTACACTATGATTATACAACTTTCATTAGTTTTCGTCAAAATCCTCTTTTGTGTTTTTCACTATTTAGTATAGTTTAGGATTTGGCCCCGAAGGCCCACTCGAAAAATTTACATATCCATATATCCTGTATATGATATATGGAACCTGGTTTTCAATTAAAATCTATACATGTTTTCCATTTTCAAAATAGTAACAAAGTTTAATAATGATGCCCTTTTTGAGTCATTGGAAACTTTAAACTTTTCTCCCGACACAATTTCAAAATGTCGCTTACAATGAATAGTCTTTCACCGCTCGACATAAGCCAGCCTGCCTACAGTTCTTATAATTCCTTCCCTCGGCAACACAGCTATTCCTATACCATACATTTGTATTCAATGATCAACCTTGATTGACTAGTTATTTCGAAAGGTAACTTTAGTGGAACTAGGCTATTACGCCCTTTACTCCGTCCGCACTATTCATAAGCTCCGTTGTCTTGTTGAAGTTTAAATATAACTGCTGCGGAGATAACCCGTGAAATAATAGGTTTTTGTGGCTAATAAATGTATTTAATGGTAAAACCGTAATACATGTAATTTTCAGCTATGTGACAGACAGAGCATATAATATTAATGTGACAAGCAAACTTCAAATCATTAAAAATATATCTAAATAGTTATATAGAAAAAGAATGGTCTCAAAACGGGCGATGCTGAAGACCGCGCGAAATGGAGTAGAAAAAGTAGGAAAGTGGACTCTGGACGTCGGAATGAACGCTCCGAACGCAACCGGGATTTAACACTTGGATGATGATGATGATGATGTATATATAAGTATATATATAAATATAAATCGGCAGGCAAACACACACACTGTATATCCCCAAATTAAGCAAGTTACGCTTGTGTTATGGGTAATATACAACGGACCACTCTGGGGCCGATCCCAGACACCCAGACCATAGTAAATAACGAAGAAAATACGTTTCCGAAATTTACTATACCAGGAATCGAGCCCGGAGCCTCTGCGTTGCAGTATAGTAAGAAAGGGACCGTCTTTTTATTAAATACTAGGATACGCCCGTGACTACGTCCACGCTTAACTTGAAATTCCCGCGGTATACCAGACCTGGGGCCGACCCCAGAGTAGTCCACTGTATAGTACCCATAACACACGCGTAAGCTGCTTAATTTGCGGATATACAATACGTGTGATTGTCTGCCGATTATTTTTTTATATAATTATATATATAATATTTATATAATTTGAAATAAATATATCATAATATTAATACGTGAAGCAAAAACTTTATACCCTTTTTTACGAAAATTGCGTGGACGGAGGAGTATGAAATTTCGTACACTTATAGTTTATATAGGGAAGGAGTGCAGTATGGTAATATATTTTTAAAATTATGCATAAAAAATACATTAAATCAATAAAAAAACATTACACACACTACAATGTATTTGACACACACGCATATATACTCTTTTGTTTATTGTTAGTCAAATTAACAGTGTAGCCTTGGCGAAATCTGTGATTATAGAAGTATATAGTCTTTGACAACAGTACCTTAGTAATGTTCAAACTTATAATTTAAATTAATAATGTTTAAATTTCGAATACTGTGTGACCACTAGTTAGCTTTAAATCAGTAAGCGCGAACATGACAATCTTGCAAGACTTCGTCTTTTGGAAAAATATCTTATCAATCAACGCGTGTCCGTCTATTAAATAGAAAGATAATAGGAATAATAATAGGTTTCTTATCCAATTACCATAAAAAACAGTGAAAGTTGACCATTGGCCTTGACGGAATGTCCGTGGCATCCGTTTAAATTGATTTTATTGGAAAATTATAATAAATCTTTTCTCGCCTAATTATGTAATAGATGGCGACAGAGGCATAAAAGAAATTACATTCAAAATGTTATCAAGCGTGATTTTTATTTAAAATATTTTATTTTATGATCTGACGTTTCGGATGCGTTTCAACAATAACTGTGATTATAGAATATTCGAATTCATATTTAAAACTTTATGCAAACTTAACTTCATTAAAGAACATTTTTGAATTCCTTTTAGCTCCTAAAGAAAGTGTAGAGCGATCCCATTTTGGCTTGCAAAAGTCTTTTTACAAGTTGTGCTTAATTTAAATTCGAACCGTGCGGTCAATTACATAACAGTTCCGTTTTGTGTCACACGAGGACAGTGTAATGTGGACGTGTGTCATGAATTTCAATTCGTATTATGTCCGAAGCTATATTATCCTGCTCACATACGTGTTTGTTAGGTACCGTAACCAATTTGAAAAAAAAGTGTGTGTGCAGTTCACACGCAGTAGAAGTGAGACTTCAGAGAATATATAGGCGAACATAATTATATCTCCAACGCTTAGTAGACAAATGTGAACTGCGCACACACATTTTCGCATTTCTATTCTGTTGTAGATGTCTTTATTCTTAGGTATTTTGACCTTTATTCGTAATAATTCAATCTAGATTACACTTTAAGTAACTAGAATAAAGTTTAAAATTCAATGCGCTGTTACGCATAATTTCCTTTGATATATATATATATTTATTTTTTTGCAGGAGTTCAGTACACAGGCAGACGGCCCACTTGATGGAAAGCGGTTACCATCGCCTGTGGACATTTGCAACACTAAAGGTGCTACAAATGCGCTGCTGCTCTCTTAACGGAGACTGGAACCTGGTCACTGATGCCGGAACACAAGTCAAGGTTTTATGGCGACCTACTTTAGACCAGGGGTGGTAGCCATCCAGTCGGGCAACTGCCCTACCACCTGGCTGTGGATTGTTTTGTCGCCTCTTACGACAGGCCACCCGACCGCAGGAAATTGTATTCTTTCTCCGTTCCTGCACGAATAAAAGAACATCTGTCTTAATTATATACAGATTTAGCTGAAATTCATTTGAAATCTCTTTAGTTTTATTTAAAGTGAAAATTAATACTAACGGGTAAAGAGAAATGTGTTTTATTGCCAGTTAAATAAGGATGAATTTTATGTGTTTATCTCTTTTTAGTGTCGCTTTTTTCATTTCATCGAGTTTCAAATCACAACGATTCTAAAGAGGTTTCACTTCAAAATACGAAATAACAACTAGCGGAATATCGCCGTGAATTCGGGAGTACCTAAGTTTAAGTTGCATCCTCACGTTGCGTACTTCAGAGAGTCGGTGGTTTATTATAATTTGCTGTAATCTGAGAAAGCAACGTTGCTTGCGCCCCTTTTACGGGCGGCCTCTGTGGTTGAGCGGGCTAAGCCTTTGACGGATTACCTCACTGCAACGCAGAGGCTCCAGGTTCTTTCCCTGTTATAGTGAATTTCGGAAACTTTCTCCATTATTTACTATGGTCTGGGTTTCTAGGATCGGCCCCAGAGTAGTCCGTTGTATTACCCATAACACAAGCGTAACTTGTTTAATTTGGGGACATACAATACGTGTGTTTATCTGCCGATTATTTATATTTTACCATAAAGTCTGTAGAAGATTAGAAGTAGTCGACCGATTTTGCAAAATGCCATGTTGTTCTACATCAAGACCACTAACCCAGGACTGTGTCTGTATACGGCTTAGTGTACTAACTTCTAATACTTTGAAGAAAAGGCAAAGTTTAAATATTGGCTTATAGTTCGCGATATTAGATTTTAAGGATTTCTCCTTCTATCAGCGATCGCATAAAGAGGATGCGAACCGGGACAAGATTCTGAGCACGTTTTCCAAAGGGGGGGTGGGGGGGAATTATAACCCAGCATTGTCCCTGTCTGTTCAATGTGGGGCGGCTAAATATCTCACACCCCAGGAGGAGATATGAGCGCGCGCTCCTCTCGACGACATTATTGACTGTTGGGATTCCTTCCCAGGAATTCCTGCTCCGTCCGCTTATGGTCGCTGGCGTGTCCTCCTTTGGCAGGAGCAGATAGACAGCGTCTCATCCGGATCTGGCACGTGTTACCTTTTTTTAAAGAGGGGAAATCCGATTGGAGTTTAGGCCGCACAAGGGGGAAAAGTCGCGGCCCATGTGTGGGATTCGCCAGGTCAGGGAAGCACTAGCATCTCTAGCAAGAACTACAAGTGCTATTGCCATACCAGAGTCGGGGACACCCATTAAAATCCCTCGGTGTTCCGTCCTTCGTCTTATGCCAAGGCTACGGGTATCTGGCCCAGCCTCTTTTATTCCCCGGCATCTTCAAACTTTACACGTGTGGCGGTTTGAGCGCGCTCCATGAAAGGAGAGGTGAGCGCGTGTAGAGCACGACGCACTCCCATTTCGATGGCATAACAGCGTGTGAGAACTCTTAACACGTGTAACATACCACAAGTAAAGCCCGCACGCCTTCGTGATTTGCAAGAACTATAATGACTCAGCTTAAAGACTGCATCTGTTATGAACATTTTAAACTTCACTCATTGTTTGTTGTCGTGGGAGATGTTTGCTTTATGATAAATGTCAAGGCTATTTTTACTATTAGCTTAAATGTCGTGACAACCTGACAACCCACTATTGAAATAGTTGTGTAATGGCTATTAAAGAAATCCGTTGTATTGACTCATTGAGAATTTAAAACACAAATAGATAGTCTTTTATTACACTAGGCTTTATAGAAACAGTAAGAAACGTCACTCTACCACGCGCTGTGACCACTGTGGGCTCTATCAGTACCATCGTGTTTTTATAGAAAATCGCAATTAAAATGTTCATTCAGCATTTGTTCAGCAAATCTACGACTAATGACGCCAACACATTCTATGCAATTTTATCAGAAATCTTTTACTGTGTAGGCTGTAAGGTTGCGGAATGCATTACCAATAAACTTCTCCAAGATCACTATCTATATTTGTAAACAGTAATTTATGAACGTGTATATAAATATATATGTGTATTTTTGTTTACTACTAATATATGTATATATGATTGTATATATTTTAAGTATTAGAAACACTATTAGAAATCGCTGTTAGCGATAAGAGCGCCGGTTGTACTAGTTAAATGATTGTTAACTCACGTGTATTATTTTCTTGTGCACAATAAAAAACATTATATTCTATTCTATTCCATTCTATTCTATGTTCAATGTATTTTTTATTACTTACAACATATTTTTTCATTTAAATCAGTCATAAATTGAAAACATTCAAAAAGACCAAAAAATTGATGGATGGGTTGTGTGAAGGATAACATGATGATTTAGGGAGTGACAGAGGATGTGACAAAACAGAGGGAAATAGAATGAAAAGTCTTAATAATTGGCCGATCCCTAGTAATTAAGAGGAGGTGAAAGAAAAGACTGAGAAATTGAGTAATTTCATCAAACTGAAATGGGGTCACTTAAGAGAAATTCAGAGTAGACTTAAATGACCACTCATTTATTTTCGATATAGAAACATTAAACCAATATAATACATTGAATTATAATAATAATAATAATAATAATCGGCAGACAAACACACATATTGTATATCCCCAAATTAAGCAAGTAACGCTCGTGTTATGGGTAATATACAACGTACGATTCTGGGGCCTGTCCCAGACACCCAGACCATAGTATATAACGGAGAAAATACGTTTCCGAAATTTACTATACCAGGAATCGAACCCGGAGCCTCTGCGTTGCAGCGAGGTATGCCGGCAACGGCTTAGCCCGCTCAACCACAGAGGCCGTCAAATGCCATATAATACTCTGCATGTAACCAATACAACTTCTGTATACTTTTTAGTAAGACTTTGTGAAAGCTGTTCTTTTATATTTTAAAGTAGTCAAAAGGTATTCGAAATAACCTTCGAATCGTGTGAAAATTTTCTTAAAATAAACAATATCTTATATACACTGTGTATGTATAAATATATGAGTGCGTTAAAACCATTAGCTTTCACCATTATACAAATAATTAAACAGTAAAAGTACCTATTAGCACTTTGGGCCACATTACGTAATACTATAAAAGAGTGGATTTGTTGTGTCTTTGTATACTGTCATGGAAGAAGTATATATTACTGTGGCTGAGTCTGATAGCATATTTTATGCTTTACTTGATAAGGGTAAGATGTAGTATGCACTCATCATCATCATCATCACCCGAGTGTTATATTCTTAAGCCTGGTGAACAGACAAATTGCCTAAAGTCGCCGGCAGGGACTCAACAGATATGTAGCACATACCTTGGAAGTCCTGTATTCAGCATTGGAGAGCAATAAGCTGTTGATAAGCTATGGTGCTGATCTCAGACACCCAGACCAGAGTACATAACGTAAGGTTTTTATCGCCTGCTAGGACCTGTACGTTTTTTTTATTGCAAAGCTGGTAAAACAAGCACCCGGCCCATGTCCTAGAAAGTGCTTAACGTCCCCTACAGGCGTTAGCAACACTAATGGCGAAGCCAACGCGTTGCCAGGAGATGAGATAGAGAGTAAAACGAGCCAACGTTTCACACACAAAAGTTTGTTGAGTTTTAGAAAGAAGTTGTCTCCCCTTTTAGGCAACAGGTTGCTCTCGGGTAGACTCGTGACCGGTCAAACAGTGAAAGTATTGACCGACAAATTCATGCTTTAACGTTTATTTAGATGAAAGTGAAAGTCAATGTTTGATTTTTATCATAACGAAATATTTGTAAGGTATTTTGTAAAATGTTACGGTTGTGAGTGCTGGCGAAATGTATAATCCAGAAATGGTAGGCGTCCCGACGGCATGACTCTAATTCCCTGGCGGCGTGGCAAGTCTTTGGTGTCGGATACGACCTGCTTAGACACGTTGGCCGCATCCCGTTTATCAAACACGCCTAGATCAGCCAGTTCGGCGGCGGAAACAGCTGAATCACTCAAGCGGCGCAAATATGCAACCCTTAGTGAGAGTTATATGTTTCTGCCGTTTGCTGTCGAGACGCTTAGACCATGGGGTCCTGAGCCATGAGCCTCTATCAAAATATATCAAAACGACTCATTGACTCTTCAGGTGATGAGAAGGTTGGTGCTTACCTTGGGCAACGGATCAGTATGGCCATTCAGCGAGGAAACGCAGCCAGCCTTTTGGGCACCTTACCCATAGAAGATGGTGATCTAGGCTCAGTATTCTACTTTATAGTCTTGAGGGACTATCGGTAGAATACAATACAAATATGTTAAGTTTTCTTTTATTGTATTAGATTATTTATAAATTTCTTTATTATACTATCATCTATCCAGAAATTGAGGGATTAAAGTCAATATTATTTTAATTCTAAATTATTGTATGAGCTGTTTTTCAATTAACATAAATATGCAATCCTCTTTTGACTTTTTAAGGTTCTAATCCTTTTTTATGCTTTTTTAGAAATAAGAGAATATTTTTTAAAATTTTCTTTCTTCTTTTCTAAAATTCTATTTCTTTAGTAAGTTTTCTATATTTTTGTTTACGTCTAAATAACAAATAAATATATTTCTTAGGTTTAATGCTATTATATATTAATTAATATCTAAGTTATAAATTACAGTATATTATATACATTATAATGTACTTTACTTCCATCGACCATCCCGCAATGCCTGAAGATGAAAGTCTTCGAGCAGTGCGTCCTTCCCGTCCTGACCTACGAAGCCGAGACGTGGTCACTGACGGTAGGAATGATCCACCAATTTCAAGTGGCTCAATGGGCTATGGAGCGTGCTATGTTGGGTGTTTCTTTATGGATAGAGTTAGAAATGAGGATATCCGTAAGAGAACCAAGGTAACCGACATAGCTCGCAAAATGGGCAAGTAGAAGTGGCAGTGGGCCGGTCACATTTGTCGCAGGACCGATGGCCGATGGAGCAGACGACTCCTGGAGTGGAGACCGTGTTTCGGTAAACGTAGTATGGGATGCCCTCCAGGCCGATGGACGAACGACCTGCGCAAGGTCGCCGCTAGGCGCTGGATGAGGAAGTCAGAGGACCGTGACGAGTGGCGCCGACATGAGGAGGCCTTCGTCCAGCAGTGGACGGTGATATACATTATACGCTATTAATGCCACTAATCTCATCATTAGGTCTTAACACAGTGCTGTGTGAAAATTCGATTTTCCACAATTAGAAATCTAGGATAAGAGGCTTTTCACCGTGCATACAGTCTACACTATTACTCAGCTTGAATATGCATAATTAGCTTGTCTAACTATTTTACGAGCTGTAAATTATTGCTTAAGTTTCCTTAGATTATATAAATCCATTCATCCAACCGTGCAGGAACGGAGAAAGAATACAATTTCCTACGGCCGAGCGGCCTGTCGTAAGAGGCGACAAAACAACCCACAGCCAGGTGGTAGGGTATTTGCCCGTTTGGATAACTACCAACCATAGCCTAGAGAATGTCGCCATAACAAACTTGAGTTTTGTTTCGGCATTACTGGCCTGGTTCCAGTCTGTCTTTACAGAGCGAGCATATGGCGTTGACCATGATTTTCGCGGTACATATACTATATGCACATATACTCCAGAATCCAGAGCTGCCGCGACTGGATTCAAGGTTTTCAGATTTATGTATTTTAACAAGCGATTACAATTTCTATCTTTCTTTCATTGCTTTACTAGATTTATAAGTTTTGCAAAAAAATTGTGTCTCAGTAATTTCTTCAATAAGAAACTTATTGCAGCAAGTTCTAAGCTTGTCAAGTTGATTATGTTGTATCTATGTTATACAGTGGGCCGGTTCACCTTGTGCCCACGCTTAGATTTAACTTAGCGATAACTTAAGTATTACGTCCTGTTAAACTAAATTGCTTACTATTTATACTTAGAACGCTTTTAATAATGCTTCTTATTATGAGCATCTTAAAATGCTAGCGAAACTTCGTTCGTGTTGCCAGGGAATGACGTATTTGTTAGTGTATTCCATAAAACTAGACGGTAGCGACACCTTTTTGGTCATCTATATATTAATACGTGAAGCCAAAACTTTGTACCCCTTTTACGAAAATTGCGTGGACGGAGGAGTATGAAATTTCGCACACTTATAGTTTATATAGAGAAGAAGCGAGGAATGCTAATAATTTTCTAAATTATGCATAAAAATACATTAAATCAATAAAAAAAACATTATATACACTACCATGTATTTGACACACACACGCATATATACTCGTTTGTTTATTGTTAAAGTCAAATTAACAGTGTAGCCTTGGAGCAATCTGTGATTATAGAAGTATATAGTCTTTGACAACAAATTATTATAGTCGAATTTCGAACACGGGCGACCACTAGTATGTATAATTGGTCTATCCCACGGGAACGATGTCATTTATCGGGATAATAGTTTCCTCAGTGTTGACCCGGGATATGAACTAGCCTTTCAGGGTCGAGAGATATCAATTCCGATAAATTGTATTTTCGTAGTCTGCTGGTCCGAATTAGCCCGCTTGTTACATTTCTTTTGTTTAAATTAGTTGTGCAAGCTCGAGCCTTTTACAGGTTGGCCTGAAACGTCGGTGGCATGATGGGCGTGCACTAAATTTTTTTGGATTTATAAAAAAAAATGGTAGCAATTATATATTACTTCATTATACTTCACGTGAAACATAACCTATGGCAAAATTCGTAATATACCATAAACATTTACCGGATTAAATTTGGGCGTCATAACTGTCGAAACTAAACACCCCAAAAGATATTACTTATAGATAAATGTTATTATCTACGCTCGCGTTAATGTTATCCCATGGGAACCGTAGATTTCACTAAGATAAAAAGTAGCCTATGTGCTATTCTAGACTAGAATCTATCTCTGTGACAAATTTCATCCAGATCAGTTGAGCCGTTTTAGCATGATTGAGCAACAAACATCCATCCAAACTTTCGCATTTATGATATTATAATACTAACTGTGCCCGCTACTTCGTATGCGTGGATTTTTTTACGTGTGCCCCTAAAAAAAGTTGTCTAAGTTACTCCTTATAATATCAGTTATCTGCCAGTGAAAGTTCCGTCAAAATCGATCCAGCCGTTTCAGAGATTAGCCGGAACATCTAGACATAAAAAAATCTTAAAAAATGATTTTTTGATATAAGTACCGTATATACTTTCATATGCATTTAGTAAAAAGCTGTTGTTGTGACATTACAAACAGACATTTCAATTTTATTTATCTTTATAGATTACAATAATATAGATTCATACGATTTTGCGAATAATGTTGGTTTGCTGTATCTTATTAACTCTAAATTACTGTCTTAAACTTATTACATATTTATATAAACACAACGGAAATAATAAAACGCATTAAGCAACACATGTTATACATATTCTTTGTTGTAATCATTATGAACTAGTACAGGCTGAAAATTGTGTAACGTTTTCAAAAATTGTTATATTCTAAATCCGCAAGCGCAACGGTCATCTTCGGCGAAAAGTTCACCCTAATTTCCTTGAGCAATCCTGGTACGCAATAATTCTAGCCAAGTATTAAAATGTTACTAATAACAAACACGGTCTGGATGTCACGTAACTTATGAAATTCTTGAAAACTCGGCTGCTAGAGAAGCAATATAATAGTCCACTTGTCTTATATGTTTATGTGTAAGGAGAGCTTGGGTCAAGCTTTGCTGATCTGGTGTCTGGCATCGTACAAATTAAAATAAAATTACATGTTTTGCAAACATGCGGCTGCGCCTGCAAGCCTCTTTGCCTTTTCAGTCGCGAATAAACCCCATTACTTACAGTCTTGTCCGTTGCTAACTTTTTCTCACCACCCGGTACCACCCGTGAGCCTTTTGTCTCCACAGCATCAAAACTGCCAGTCATTGGAACGAGTGGTTTCGTAGACAGTAGACAGTGGCATCATAGGGTTATGATGCCACTGCCTACTGTGAATCACCTTTCCGGTCTCAGAAGCGTAAGTTTTTCTAACTTGTCATTAGCAATGCCACATGCCGTGAGGTGATGCTTCCGAAGGCACAAGAATGATTTGCGTTTTGTCATCACTTCTGACATAATAATAAATGTTTCATAACTGCGTTAGGCTCGGATTTATGGGGGAATTTACAGTATACCCATCAAGCTTGTTCAAGGCGTATTGGCGGGCATAGTGTCGCCGTGGTAGCATAAGTGAGTAGTGGTAGATTAGTAAACTGTAGAACCTTAGTAGTTAGTACTTTCGCGTTCCAAACTCAAAAAAGGCGTAGGGTTCGAAAGTATGCACCAGAGACCTAATTCTGTTAATTCAATATCTAGGCTTTGTGAAGATATACAAAGCATAATTCCATTGTGATAGTTTCAAAATCTCGTATTCTACTAAAACTACAACATCGTTTCGATATCGTCGCAGTGGAATAACAGAAGACAAAAATGGTATTACCATTAGCAGAAATGGCGTTACTCGAAATGAATACTGATAAGCTACCAAAATTTTAAGCATTTATTTCGCGAGTTTTCGGTTACAAATATATATAAAGATGTTACTGGATTACCACGGGCAAGCCATTGAAATTAACAGAATACCGAAATCAGGCAAACCTACGATTGAGAAGTTAGTGTCCGGTGATTTTGACGAGACAGTGATAGCGAAATTGGGCACCAGTTTTATAACCTAAAGTTTGTTACAATTACGCGTTACCAATGGTGAAGGAAAGCACCGTGAGGTAATCAATGTGTCAGATAGGCCAATCTGACATAATATACCTATTCATCAAATCAGGGTTTTTAACAGTCAATCTTGAGACCTTGCAACGGGAGCGTAAAATAATAGACGGGCAAAGTAGTTCAGCCTATTGTCTGGTCGGTGAAGGGGCGATATATTTGAACGATCGCGATCATATGTTTTGAAATTGTATTCAAATTCGTGGAAGAATAATAGACAACCTTGGTGCTTGCCTTCTTGTATTCACCGGTGCTTTTGCATAGAGAAAGGTATTTAGTATAAACAAGTACAGGGTATCTCAGACAAGGCCGTAGTCTTTGGATGCTGTTGTGAGTTTTTGGTGTTTGGTGAGTCAGAAGAGTTACAGAATCGAGTCTGATAACCCAGATGTTTGTAAGACATGGAAGGTCTCCCAAGAATTGCATTGTTTCAAGTTGGAGAAGGACTCTTCATGTGCTTGTGAACCAGGACAGCCAGATAACCCCTTAAAAGTAGTCTTCGAGTGTCTTCTCTTTGCGAGAGATAGGGACAAAATGGAGTGTGTCCTAAGGACTGAAATAAAACGGGACAATATACATGACTTGTTAAGTAAGAAGCTTAGGGAGGGCTTGATTTCGCAGTCAAAATTATTCAAAGGAGAACAATAAGGTCAGTAAATAAGGCTGTAAACATGTATACATATGTGAATCTAGCGTTAAGTACTTAGACACGTAAACAACGAAGTCTAAGTATCTGTTAACAAGATCTTTATAATATTATATACCGGGTGTTAAATTATAGGAACACGATCAAAGGACCTTATATCAAATTTAAACCGATAGTATAAGGACTATAAGGCAAATGAACGGATGAAGATATAGGAACCGGCCAACTGTGAATGTAAAATTTTTCGTTATTCGTTATTTTTATAACCATTTAAGTCAGGAATGGATGAAAAAATACGTTGTAAAAGCTCCCAAGATTTTTCTGAAGAACCCTGCATTTACCTAGTATAAGTCCTGACACTTGACACCTGATGACAATTCAAAGACATTTTTTGTAAAAAATAAGAAACGGCTGTCAGCGAGCGGGTAGTTATTCAACGCATATAAAATCGTGTAGCACGTCAAATTTTCAATAATCATATTTGATTTATTTATTTACCTTGAGGAAAATCAGACCAATTTGGTTTCGTTTAATTAGTATTGTATCCGCTATTTAAAAGCGTTTCAAGGGCCATTACTGGTATAACAACAAAAACTGTTTTTACCCGCTTCCTAAACGGAGCAATGTGTCAATAATGCGTCGGTAGTAATTGACATAAATCCATTATTGATTTCCTTGATTGTGGACCTATAGAAATTAATTATTTGTTTGCGTTACTACCGGCATGGAAAAAATATCTACTAATGCCGAAAATAGATGGTACAATTCTGTCCTTCAGTTTTCATAAAAATGAGGCATTATATTAGATAATCTTGAGAAAAAAAAGCAATAAATTATCAAAAAAGGTTTCATAACAGTAAAATGGGACTTTTTAACAGCTCGTGAATGTCCCGCTAGTGGGCTCGGGCCTCCCACTATAGGGGAAAAGACAGTATACCCGCAACGCTTGTCGAAGACGGCTTGGCAGGTTTGACATATCGGTTATCTCAATATGCAGGTTTCATCACGATGTTTTGCTTCACCGTTGTTAGCAACTGATTATTTGTATATGTGCTCGTAGGACTGGTATATCTGTAAGTGTGCCCCAGGGCTTTATTCTAGGTCCATTCTTATTTTTGATATATATGAATTATTTGCCATATTTTATTAAAGACATGTGTGAGGCACTGTTGTTTGTTGATGACACGTCACTTATATTTAAAGTTGACAGAAATAAACAGCACTTTGAAGACGTAAACAACGCCCAGACTCAAATATCTAAGTGGTTTACCGTAAATAATTTATTACTTAATCCGAACAAAATTAAATGTGTTAAGTTTAATTGTTACGATCTACATAAAAGAATACGATGTTAATATTACTCTTAATGACACTAGACTTAACCTAGTAGATTTTTCTGTATTCTTAGGCATTAACCTAGATCAGAAGCTCCAGTGGGGCGCTCAAATATCTAGTCTCTCAGGAAAAGTTAGTTCTGCTGCACATGTAGTCAGAAGAATTAGGCAGATCACTGACGAAGAGACTGCTTGACTAGTTTATTTTAGTTATTTTCATAGTAACATAGAGACTATATTTGTTTTACAAAAAAAGGGGCGTAAGGTCAATTTACAACCTTAGCCGTCGGGAGTCTATTAGAGAACGTTTTAAGGAAATCGGTATCACGGCGGTCGCCTGCCAATATATTTTTAATAACATAATTTATATTCGTAATAATTTGAGTGCCTATAAACAATCAGGATATTCATAATTTCAACACCAGGCATAGCAATAGACTGATATTGCCATTTTTAGATTTCAAAAAGTATTGTCCTCATTTTTGGGCGTTGGTATACGCTTTTTAATAAGATTCCGAAATTCCGAGATCTGCCTTTCACTAAATTTAAAACCAAATTAAAAAGTATTTTGCTAATAAAGGGATACTACATTGAAGAATATTTAAATGACAAAACATCATTTACATAGCAGCTCGCTACAACCTCTTATACTATATTTTGTATAACGTCTTCGTCTTTATCTTGCCAAGCATCTAACGAATTTATGGAGATATGTTGCAGTATAAAATTTTAGTACGTCATGTCATTATTATAACTATAATAATATTTTTCTTTTCTTTTATTGTTTCTTTCTCTTACTGAGCATGCACTGTTTGCTATAACGCTGTTTGATTTCTGTATAAAATTTATTAAAAAAAAAAGATATGTTTGAGTTAATCGATTTTTAGCTAGACATGTTGCCGCTTCTTCTTCTTAACAGCAATAACACGTTGCGAAGCGGTGTACATAGACTAGGAAATAAAATTAAAATTTAACTTATATGGTATGTTATTGACCTTCAAATAGTGTTCTCAAGTGGAACTTATTTTGAATAATAATTTTTGAATTTGAAATAATAGAAATTATAAGTAAGAAAATTTGAAAAATTTACAATAAAATGAAAAAGAAAAAACAATTAAAAAACCACTTATGTCATCTTTTTTTAACAGTTAAGGTTGTTATATTTAAAACATATATGTTGTCCCTTTTATACAAATTGATAGATAGACATAAACCAGTCTAATTTCGGCTTAAAGGATGACATTCGTTCGGTAAAAATATGTGTCACATTCTGCAATCGCATTTGATGCCATCAATCCGTATTTGTATTTATGGAAAATTTCATTTAGTTTTAAATTAAATTTTTATTTAAACCATTCAATTAATGTCTTCTTATGAAAACATATTTTTAACTTAAAAAAGTCATAAAGTAAAATATACAATAAAACCTTAATTAGCACCTATTCAATACGATAAAACTAATCAAATTTACGAAAATGAAAAGGAGTTGTATAGGTTATTCAATTTATGCATGATTTATGTTAAAAAAATGTTTTAAATTAAGTAATAACTTATAATCAATATATATTTATTTCAATTCAATTCGAGTTTTTTTGTTTCCTTTATAAAAAACTTTACCTTTCCTTTGGGCCGTAACATATTTTGATACAGGGCCCGTGCAAGCTACGCCACTGTACTTCTTACATGTACCCTCCATAATTAAAATCTGTCACAAACTCCATTTGAGTAATGTTATTTTTTTACCGACTACAAGGTAGTCATGCAGTAACCCGGCAAGTATTTGAATATTAACTAGAAACAAAGGCCACTTAAGGTTAAATTACAGCACAAGAATGAGAAGCTATAAAAAATGATATAGTATTGTTTCAAAACGGGTTGTGTTCGGTATAATGCCATCCTTAAGAGTTGCGTAAATGGAAGTAGATCGAATTCCAAGCGGGCACCGGCGCTGCCATCCGCCGGCAACAGTTGCCGGTATCATAGGGCTGGCACGTCTTTAAACTAGTTAGAATATGAGCGACATTTCAGCTACGCAATGTCAAAATCTTGACGTGATAGAGACATGCTGAAATCATTATCTTGCTCTTAGGCCCTTTTTGTGATACGCGCTCACAGAATATCGCTGTGAAACGGTTAGCCTCCAGATAATCGTGTTTCGTAATATGAGTACGAATTCCGTATCCCATTTCAATCTTCCCCTATTCCTTTTTGAAGTAAAACTTCTTTAGAATCGTTGACTTGAAAATCGATAAAAACGAGAAAATGACACTAAAAAATTATAAACACATAAAATTCAACCTTATTTAATTCAAAATAAAACACATTTCTCTATATCCGTTAGTATTAATTTTCAATTTAAACAAAACTTACAAGATTTCAAATGAATTCTAGCTCCATCTGTATATACTTAAGGTAGATATTCTTGTACACGTAGGTCAAAGGAAATTGTGCGTAATAGTGCATTGAATTTTGAACTTTATAATTGTGATTCAAAGTGTAATTTAAATTTTTTGATTTATAATATGTTGACGGATTAAGCCTAAAGGAATTATACACATATATATATATATATATATACTATTTAGCAGGTGTTCATTAATGCATTAGAATATGGTCAAATTTAACGGAAAGGTGTTGAAGATAAAAGATTTTTCTTACTTTCGGTTTTAGTCACCATATTTACTCTGTTCTAAATCAAAAATTAAAAAAATCTATTTCTCTACCCCATCTCCACCGTCACACATTTGTTCTCTAATCCCTCTACCCAACCCATTCAATCCCATACTAAAGGCTAAAAACGCGTTGGCTTCGCCTCTGGTGTCGCAAACGCTTATAAGCGCTAATAACAATTAAGGTTTTAATCGTTTATTTCTTTAAGAAGACGGTTCACTTGAAGAGAACAATAAGTCTAGAAGATTTTTTTATTCTTGAGTTCGTCAAACAGGCATATTACAGCATTCATCCTGGCAGGGTCGCCATGTGGTATGGCACGGGCGCTGTCCGTAATTTTGAGGTGGTTGTAGTATTAAAAGTACATTTTCCCAAGGTGAATGATATCTTTATTGTGTCGTTTAACAAAATTAAAGCCTTTATACTACATTTATGCTAAGTGAGCAAATACTTAATTATTGTGCGCTGGCCTCTTTTACAATGAACAATACAAATGCTTACATAGTACACGGCCCACCTTATAGAAAACGGTTACCATCGCCTATGAACATTTATAACACCAAAGGTACTAACAATGTGCTGTTGCTCACTAAAGGGAGACTGGAATCCGGCCACTAATGCCGGAACACAACTCAAAATTGTTATGGCGGTATATTTTAGACCAGGGGTGGTAGCCATCCAGACGGAAAAATACCCTACCACCTGAAAGCAGGGTGTTTTTTTCACCTCTTAAAAATAGTATTGCTTCTCCGTTCCTGCACGGATACATAGAGTATACGTCTTACATATAAGCTGACTTAATTAACAACTATGTATACTACATTATAATCATGATACACTATTAGGCCCAATATGTCTGTCTGTCAGGTCTTCTGTATTTAAATAAGGTTTCCTACATATTTTTTCAAGTCTTTATGACAATATTTATTGATGTAGATACTCTTATGTCTAAAGGTAAATCATATGCACTACGCTCTTTGAAATGTTATACTTTTTGTACTGTATTTGGTTCTTGATGGTGGTAAAATCAGCTTTTGTTTATTTTTAGTCCGGGTGCTATATTAAAAAAAAGAAAATCCTTACAATGATGAGTGTGACAGCCCTAACGCATTGTATTAGCGGGAAGAACTATGTAGAGCGAGCGAACAATTTCACTGGATATCAGCATTATTTGAGCCACTCGTGCAGAGAAACAGTTCCGCGACAATGAGAAAGTTCTATCCTCGTCTTATAATATTGTTCGTATAGGACTCATTGCTCTCAGTGAGATTAACTTAAGGAACAATTAAGATGAGAAGCTTGTTAATGCTCGGCTTAAACTGGGCTAAGCCTTTGCCGGCCTAGCTCAGTGGAACATAGAGAACAGAGTAATTCCTGCCATGGTAAACTTTGTAAACAAACTTATCGCTATTTACTACGGCTGAAAACGAACTCAGAGTGGTCCATTGTATATTATTCATCCATGTAAGAACGAAGAAATAATACAATTTCCTGCAGCCGGGCGGCCTGTCGTAAGAGGCGACAAAACAACCCACCGCCAGGTGGTAGGGCATTTGCCAGCCTGGATGGCTACCACCCCGGATCTAGGGTATGCCGCCATAAAAAACTTGAGTTGTGTTCCGGCATTAGTGACCAGGTTCCAGTCTCCCTCAAGAGAGTAGCAGCGCATTTGATGTTGGAAATGTCCATAAGCGATGGCGACCACTTTCCATCAGGTGGGCCTTCTGTCTGTCCGATGAACTCACGCAATAAAAAAAATGTGTGTGCAGTTCATATGCAGTAGAAGTGAAACTTCAGAAAATATACACACAGATAATTTTTCTCTAACTTATTAATATAAATATAATTCCGTCAACATATTAAAATTCAAAATTAAAAGTTCTTAAATATCACTGTCAATTTTTCACTGTTTCAGTGTAAAAACTATTATTATCAGTTTTATTTCGGTCCAAACTGGACCTATGTTTATTCATCGGTCTTATTGATTCTCTAATCTGTGCTGCATTCTCTCGCAGGCTTAGTCCTATAGATTTGTGTGTTTATCTCTTTTTACAGTCGCTTTTTCGTTTCATCGAGTTTCAAATCACAACGATTTTCGAGAAGTTTCACTTCAAAATGTTGCGAATATTCGGTACAATTACGGACGACCACTAGTAATTAATATTTATTTATTAATTACTTTTATTCAGGTTAAGTTTCCTAGACTGTATTATTTTATTATGTATATTACTGTAATATAATATTGTAAATATTATGTTTTCCGTTTTACGTAATGAGCTAATTAGTGTGACTTGGCAAAACAAAGGAGCGATTCAAGTGCGTCCGGTGCCAGATGAAAGTTCCCACAACCGGTTGTCCAGCGAAAGTTACAATGGTACTTAATAAGTGAAAAACAACAAGAAAAATTCAATAAATTCCGGAATAGTGGTAGTGCTGAATGAGGTTTGACGTAAAAGTGCGAAACATCGTTATGCTTTATGGCGAGAACTAGACGAGTGAACTGCGTATTTTGTATTATTAGTTATATTGTAATTAATCTATCTATATAAATAAATGTTTGCAAGTTTGTCCTCTATGCGTTCCTAAATCATTGATCAGATTGTGCTGAAAAATTGGTAGGGTTCTGAGAAAACAGAATATACAACCAATTATTTTTATTTAAACTATATTCTTGAGAAAGGTATTGCAGAGTCTGCTTGATAAAGGCTGATGATATCTATGTACCTATGACATATACAATTTTTTTATTTAATAAACCAATTTATCTATACATGTCATTGTGTATTCTATCACGAATATATAATATTATATTGTTTAGCTTTTTATATAAGTATTATTGTATATAACACATTAAATTTATATGACTAGTTTTTACATATGTCGTGGTGTCCAGTTATTGAAGGAGCACATTGATTTAAAATTTAAGGTTATGTATACCTATAAATCTGTTATGTGTATCCTTTGTTGGAGATTCTAATAAAATAAAATAAATAAATTATTTTATGTGGCAATGCAACACATACCAGCTAGTATTATAATCATTATTGTAATTATTATTAGTTATATTTCAATTAATACTAGATATATTGTAATTAATATTATATATACTTATTGTAAGTAATATTAGTTATATTGTAATGAATATTAGATATATTGTAATTAACATTAGTTGTATTGTAATCAATATTAGTTATATTTTATTATACCCATAATCCATTAAGACTAAATAGAATATTGAGTTAAGGTCAACGTGTTCTATGGGTCAGGTGCTTCTTTAGGCAACTCACCCATGGAAGATGGTTGAAAGGAAGCCTGGCTACGTTACCTGGCTGGATCGTTATTCTGATCCGTTTTTCCGAGGTAGAGAAATGTAGGTACATAGGCATAGGTAAAAATAGCATTGAAAATAAATTTCATCGAAAATTAAACACATTATAGTAGGATCATGAAACCATAAGACTATGAACGAAAACGACGGCGTAAATAAAGTACGTAATTTTGAAAAGCGTTAAAATTCTACAATACTAATATTCGCCCGTGACTTTGGCCACGTTGGAAAGGTAGCAAAGATTACGTACAGTAATTTGGCTAAATATAAAATCAAATGTCATTTACAGCAGGGTAATGGATTTATTTGTACGAAGATACATCGATCCCGGAAATTACCGTAAAAACTCGGGATAAGTAATGTTAATAAACGCTTATACAATTACAATTGTTTCACTAAAGATTTTATCGATCAGTGACAATTTGCATCGGAATATTCTTTATCGACGTGGTGACATTTTAAACCTCTCCTAAAAAAATGCCCGTAAGATTTTTGGAATATAAAGTACCGCAGAGTTTAATTCTGGGACTATCGATCAGCGAAAACCTCATTGAAATAAGCCCAGTAGTTTTTACATGAATCCCAAACAAACAGATAAACACAAAAAATGTAAAAAATAAAAGACTTCACTTTTAAAATTTTATAATATTGTAGATATTTAATTTGAATAGTTATTTTCATCACTAAAATTCTCATTTAAATCCGTTCAGCCATTTCGAAATTTATTCGAGACAGTTTCAGACTGACAGACAACAAATCTAAAGCCTGTCACGTATGATTTGGCATCGTATAAATAGCAATTTTCATTTAAATCCAGACATTAAAAAAAAATTGTATACAGACAAAGCAATTTTGTTTACTGGTGTAGATTAGTGTTGACGGCTGCCTGATTAAACCAAACCAAATTCAATACGTTAATTAAAAACACTTTCACAAAATCGATTCAAATGTGCAGTGAAAATCGAGGTCTGCTAAATTCCATTATTAGACGAGAAACCAGTATCGCACCTGCAGTGTAGTGTGCGAAAACGATCCGTCCCAGTGGTCTACATGCGCGATCAAAGCTGCACGCAACGATTACGGCCATGCACCTTAGACATAGAGATAGATAACAGTATTGTTCACTAAAACAAAAATACACAACAAGACAATAGTTATTTGGTAAAACAAAAGGTGGCCTTATCGCTAAAAGCGATCTCTTCCAGGCAACCTGACTCAAAGGAAATTGTTAAATTATCTATAATTAATATAGAACAAAGAAAAGGGGAAGAAAATAAAATAAAAATGACATACATGAAATGCAGATTACAGTCTAAAGTATTGTAAACTATCACATACATTATTGCGTAAGACAATGGATGACAAACATAATGATTCCTTAGTGAATTTTTAAATATGGCAAAAGATTTAGCTTTTCTGAAGTCAGTGGGCAAAGAGTTCCCAAGTGAGAAAGCCTGCATGGCGAAGGAGTTGCAATAAAATGTTGAAGAGTGTGCAGGTGCCATTAACAGGAGATTATTAGTGAAGAGTAAATTGAGTATGTGTGACGTATAAATGAAGACCTTGAGTGCCTCTTTGTTTTCTTTCAACTAGATCTTCTATAATTTGTTGTTTGATAGAGGACGTATGCCAGAACAGAGGAGTTTGGAAGCATTGTCTTCTCAAGACCTCTATCTGAGACTTTTTGACCCATTACTTTATTTTACTAATGCGGAGAACATAACAATTATATCCATCAATCAATACCTCTTTATTGTACAGCAATACAAAAATAAACTTACAGACTTAAGACTACGTCTAATTATGCACAAAGGTCTTGTCGCTAAAGAGCGATCTCCTCCAAATAACCTCAGGAATTAATTGAGATTATAATGGCGATGATGGTATACATAATACATAGTACGATTACTTACAATTTAGTAATAAATATATTTGTGCAATATATATACATGTTTTATATATTAAATAGATATATACTTAATATACATAACATACAAATACATATCTATAAAATTATATGAGTGTTTGTAGTTAAACATATATATACATACATTTAAATATCATCATAATCCAACGACAGGTAATATTTTCTGTTCAATTCTACATTAATTCTAAAAAAAACCCTCACATCTCACATATTAAATAAATTTTCTATACAGTTTTCTCCTATTTATAGTTTAAACTAACAGAACTATGTTTTTCTATGTCCATATTCATACTTGTAGCAAAAATAAGTACTATTTTCATGATTACTGTGAAAGTTTAGTAAATTAAATGAAAAATGATAAAAATAATTGGGAGAAGGTAGAAGAAAAGAGAGAAATACAGTCTGTTACTGGTGTAAAACCTTATTTATATAATGCTGATATGGCAACTTATTACTGTCATTCTGAAATTAGATCTCAGTTGAGTTCGTTGTCCGGTTCTTGCATTTCTATTTTATCTTCTCTACTTTCCAGGGGTTCGGTGACTCTTATGAGATACTTTATTTGTTCATAACATGGTTAAACAGTTGGCATATATGTTAGAGTGTACACATGTTTTGCTCACGTAGGAGCATACAAATATCTATAATAAATTTGAATAATTATATAATGTTAAATGAAAAATATGAAAAAAATACTGATAAATGTCAAAAAGTAATAGTAATAATAAGTCTTGATGATGTGGCAGCTCGAAGGGCCAAATGAAAGCGTAACGACCCAGTGTATCTGATATCAGACTTTTTTAGTCCATTTACACGTCAACTGTAATAAGTACATATGTTTCGCATTTCGAATGTATAAAACATTAGGCTTAATTGCAAAATTAATGTCAGCGGTAGAGTAGTGAAAATCCATTATAGTTGCCACACGAAAAAATGCAGTCGCTAATGACCGCTTTACAAGTAGAAACATCAGACGAAAATTAGCTATTTTTTCAAATTAGATATCTGCTTCATTTTTTTTGATAAGCAACTGAATCTCTTTATATATATTTGTTAGTATAACGGTTATATACAATTATATATTTTTCAAAAACATAAAACCTATGAAAGATTACGAAATTAACTTTATCTTTTCTTGATAGCTTAAGGTGATGAAGCAATTACTTTACTTTTAGTAACGGGGATAAACTTATTAATAAAATACTACTACTTAATATTTCTCACTAATTTTATTTGTCCAAAGTTTCTGAGAGTGAAGCTGTGTGGAAAGCCTAGTATGAAATGTATGATTCGACAAACGCTTTAGTATGACGTAAAAAATCTTAAAGAGAGAAAGAAAGTATTTATTTTCAAATGCGACACTCACAATACAAACAGATTAGAAAATATACACAAAATTGAATGCCACAATTTTCTTGGTCCTCAGTATTTTGTTGTGTCGAAATATAGTTCGACAGCACTGGTTTTCAGTGCCCACTTCCAAAATTACATATATCATGAGACCCTATGTAAGAACAAGTAGATATTATAACCTTATACTATTACGTAGAATAAAAGTAACATACAAGAATTATAGAATAATATTGATACCTTAACATAACAATGAAATAAAAGTAAATAAAAAATACCTACCCTAAAAAAGGAACACTATTAAATTACAGTATATAAAGAACTTAAAAACTTTTCTAAGCTTAATTATGCAAATTAGAAATTAGTGGTGGCACCAGATAACATCGGACGTTGTTGTTCAATAGTTGATAATTTATATTTCTGGTAATTAATTAGATAAAATGCTATTAATCCACTCGATAATGACATGTAACTCGGTTAGTATTGTATTTCATATATTGACACAGATACAGGTCTTGTGAAAAGAAAAGTGAAATATAAGATCATTGACCGAATGTTGTAACGAAACTTGTCATAAACCAGCTAAATAATATTCGTTGAGTAATTTATAGTTTGTAATTAAAAGAGAACATTAAAATCATAAAACAAACACATTACTATGTAAATTCAATGCAATATTTTTTTTATATATTTCTTGGTCAAATTAAAATATTATGGATTTAAGCAAAGCTTTCGATAACGTTACTCATTTCACAACAGACGCGTGGCATACCAAATCAGCGGTCTACATAATATGCATTTCTGTTACGTACGTACTGTACAATTACGAAAAAAGCCAATTCGGGTTAACTTTATAGTGTTTTGTGCGCGCGCTAAATAATTAATGAGGGGCTACCACAAGGAAGTGTTTTAGGGCCAGTGTTTTGTATAATTTATTTGTAATATATACATAGTAATTCTTGGATTTTATAGCTGGAGTATAGCAGACAGGCTAACGCGGCCCGCGTCATGGAAAGTGCCATGCATTTGCAACATCACATTGTCAACAAAATGCTGCTAGCGTCGGCAAAAAGTATAAGTTAATTATATGAATAAGAAGGTAGATTAAAGTCAGTTAGTTGACAATATATTTAACAAATATTTTAATATTCAAATTGGACAAACTTAATAAGTTTTAAATTTAAACATTGTCCGGAGTAGTAGTGCCCACAAGACCATCGGGAGATAAAAAGACGAGGAACCGTAGTGTTTTATTATTGGGTATACCAAGTTAGCCAGTTATCAACTAACTGCCGTTTTCGAACAGGGAGGCGTGTATAAAGTATTTAAAACTGGAAACAAAAACGAAGAGCTTGAATTAATACACTTTAATTTTAATCATATTTGACAATTTTGTTTGTACTAGATTTTACAAGGAATATTAAGTTAGTGTTGCAAAAAGTAGCCCAAACATTAGACTAAAGTGATAAATAAGATTACGTTTAAAAATCATTAAAACTTAATTTGAAATTATGTGTAAAGGTCGCGCTGTCATATTATGTAGATAATGAAACCAAATTAACTTCTCGAAATCATATTAGGGTTAAATATTGTTTTGTTTAATTCATAACTTCTTTTTTTTCATTTATGTCGCTTAGGTAACTAAAAAGCCTGTTGAATGATTCATGCATTATTTAATTAAAAATCTGTCCGTGGGCCAAATATTGAAATATGTTCCCACACAGATCTTGCATAGAGTATTGTAATTCATTCATCAGATTCAAGGTTACGTGTACTATGAATCTGTTATTTTAGACTGAACGTGATTATTGTTATAAACGCAAGTAGTTTCTTCTTATAGTATTTCAGAGTACAAAATGTTGCATACATGTTCTACTCTGAAATACTATAAGTTTGCCTTTCAATAAATGATTCTTTGACACAATATATTGTGACCGCCATTTCGTTTCCTCGGGATTTGGACATATTATGTACATACAACATATTTTCAACCAAAATTGATTTGAGAGATAAATGTATTTTCAAATAAATGCTTGTATTTAGGTTGAAGTCGTATGACAAAAATAATGGTTACCATTATGAGAAATCCTTCATTGTATTTATTAATTTAAAATGATGCAGTGTTCAAAATAATATTAATAGGTAACATTGCATTTTCTGATCAGTTGTGTACAAGACTTTCATACAGGCATTTTGTAAGCTGATAAAATCTTAGTAGCCAAAAATTACACGTAATTCAATTTACGCCAGACGAAAAATTTCACCATGCTAATAAATTACGAAACCCATTTCTTTAGTTGCGCGAACATGTGTGTTAACTTTCAGCACATATGACGTTATCACCGTCATAAATCACCGGCTGTTTTGCCGAGATTTTGCCGGCATAACATCCACTTTCCCCAATGAAAGTTGTCACCGGAGCACGCCCCTTAAGCCCAATGATTAGAAATGCTAAATATGCTAAAGGAGAAATCGCGGAACTGAAACGCGGTTATATATTTTTTCTTAAAATTTGACGTTTCGTGACAGATGATGTTATAGCGATTGAGTTATTTGATGAGCTTGTTAATTAAAAATTGGTTAACTATTATATCATAAAATGATTAAATTAAATTGATTGTTAGTTTGATTTAGTACTTGATGTGGATTTTGTTTATAAGCAATGAAAATATGAACTTGTAGGCAATTTAAGGAAACACTAACCATCGACAGCGATTTGGAGTAAATTTTTTACTTATAGATTTTATTATTTTGAATGTATGCTTTTATCTATAGTATATTTTAATTTATACTTAGATCAATTTTTTTGTTAAATTTTAGGTTTTACTTCTAAATGCAATTATGATGCATTCTTTCTCTGCGTTGAACTTTATATTAAATCTGTTTAAGGAGTTTTTGGCGGGAATTGAAAGGGGACGTTGTGCTGTGCAGTTTTATTTTCTCAAAATGTGTAAAATTACTTAAAATGAACAATAGTTGTAGGATATTGATAGTTTTTGAGTGTAATTATGTGTTTTTATGAGAAATGTGAACTGTATAGCCAAATGTGGCCTTTCGAGTTTTCACGAGAACTCCGTTTAATGGCGTCGATTGTAGCCAACAGTAGTTGTACAGTACAACTGCGCCTGGCTTAAAGGTCTAGTTGCCAAGCCATAGACATTAAAAAAAAACTGATTAAGTTTTATTCCTTAATCAAATCGGTTAGGCTTACCAAAAAAATAATATATCAAGTACCGGACCATAGGAGTTGCAGAAGGGGTAAGTATCCCTCCATGTCCACTCTGCCCCCTCATTACTTAAAATTCATTGGCCAGATTTCTACAGATTTACGAAAAAAAAATTAACAATTACGTGTTAAAACCGAGAGAAGCACCTGTGGCGCCATCTAGTTTTGTAGTATCTAGGAGCTGTTCCGATCTAAGACGAAAGCTTTTTACGGAGAGGTTATCATTCCTAGTAATTCAATTCATATACTTATTATATTAAAACTTATACCCATGAATGTTACGAAATTATTTTAGAAAGATAATAATCACAGCGATAAATGGTCATCATCTCTCTAAATAGACACAAAAATCTCTCATCATAGCAATAAAAAGTTATTAAAAAGAAAGCAACTGTATAGTGAACATTTTTACATAAATATGTATCTATACATATTTTTATAGCGTATCTTATACTAATATATAAAGCTGAAGAGTTTGTTTCTTTGTTTGATTGAACGCGTTAACCTCAGGAACTACTGGTCTGATTTGAAAAATTCTTTCAGTGTTAGATAACCCATTTATCGAGAAAGGTTATAGGCTATATATTATCACGCTAAGACCAATAGGAGCGGAGCACCAATGAAGAATGTTTCAAAATCGGGGGGTTTTGAAAACCAAATTCCACGCGGCGACGGCGCGGGCACAGCTAGTATATTATATGCGGACGCTTGTTTGTTTGTCTGGTAAAGTTTTAAACGTGATTTTGTACAGGCTGTATTATGTATATCTATTAACTGACAACAATTTTTACTTTTTAATCGACTGCAAAAAGGAGGAGGTTCTCAATTTGATTGGATTTTTTTTTATGTATGTACACCGATTACGCTGAGATTTATGATCTGATTTACGTGACTCTTCTTTAGTTTGATGCAGAATAGTTGCCATTCGGTCCCATAAAAATTTAACATAGTTTGACACAGTAGTTTTCATTTTATGATAATTTTTTATGAAATAAAAATTCCTTTCCCTTTTCTTGGAACCTATATTTTTTAAGGCGTGCGGCACCTTTCGTAGGCCTACCCATAGCTAGACACTAAAAAGTAAGAAATAAAAAGAAAAACTTCGTTTAAAAAACCGACTTCAAAAACTAAAAAGTATAAAATAACTTATTTCTAAAGCTATTTTTAATTATAATATCATATTTTTAATATATATTATCTAAAACATATTGAAGTCGGTGCGAAGTAAAACATAATAATTACTATATTTTGAAAATTACTAAGCACCGTCGCATAGTTACCAAGTCAGGATCTGATTTGTGGATCGTAAGGAAATCGAGAGCAACCCTTGTTGAAGAGCATATACACCAGTTGTACAATTTCCACTGGTGCTTCATATATGATTTCTAAAGCTATTGAAGTAATTGCCCAACTTTAAAGTAAACAATATATTTTTTAACCAAAACAAAACTGAGTTCACACTAAAAACCAGAAAATAAATATTTAACCGACTTCTTTCTATAACATCTTGAAGTCGGTGCCAAGTTAAATATAAAAGAACAACAACAAATGTGAAATCGGTTTTGTTTTTGTTTAGAAAAAAATATTTTGAAACTGAAAGAACACGGCAGTAGTCAATGCCGTTGAATGATTCAAGATTATGTCCGTATGGATTAGTATGATTGACTCATTCTTATTACTATTTTTAGGGAAGTGAAAGGAAATAAATGCCTATACGGCTAATAGTAAAACTTAGTGTTTGAAATTAAGTCATGTTTTTCTATCGAGGAACTAGGAATAATTTCCGGCAAGTTTCCGGCAAGTTTCCGGCGAGCAAGCTAGTCGCTCTATTTGGCGGGTTCCTACATCTTACTGTAGTGGAACATTTACATGTCAATGTATGGCGCTGTACAATAATTGGGGTCACAAACGTTTCCCGAAACATACAAAGAATATTTACAAATTTTCAACTATAACAGATGGGCCTAGGCCTGCGAGGAAGAACACTAACCTCCCTGGAAGATCTTCCTTTAAGACGGAGGAGCATTCCATCTCACTCCTCCATCCTATACGGGTCACCCCCTTCATTACTGACCGTTGATTTCCTTTACTATCTGTTAAAATTTGACATAAGCTCCATACAAGTAATGTCAAAATTCAACCAATAGTAAGACAAGTGAATCAATAGTAAGATAAGCACGAGCATAAATTGCGTATTATGCCACGCGCGGTATTCTCTTCATGCTACTGCTTCATGTGGGATAATGTTGTATTTATTGACCGTATCACGCATATGTAGCTATGGGTTTAATGCGTTATTTGTGATGTGATATTGTTATTAGTGGTTAATGACGTTAAATACTGACAGATAACGCTATTATATATGTTATAGTCAAACATCGAAGCTCTGGCGCTCCTAAGTTTGACTAGTCAAACCTCAGGTCTGATATAAAGTCTTAGTCAAAGTCCAAATAAATGACGTTTTTTCTGCCTTTAACTAACGAATTTTTGTCTAACCTAGGAGAGACTGATTTATACAGTCATTAGACATGTAACAAGTGCAGTAGGAATCGATGTTTGACCGAGTTTGCCTTAGTCGCTTCTAGGGTCGACTAGGCAAAGCCCGAAACAGATTGTTTTGCGTTCGAAGTTTGACTAAATATACTTTAGCCAAAGGCCGAAATTGGAATTTATTTCGGGTTTTGCCTTGGTCAAACTTAGGATAAACCAGTCATTCCGGGAAGAGACTGCATATCGACCTTTGACTATAACATATACACTAATGTAGCTATTATAAATAAAACGTATTTGGGCAGAATCATAACATTAAAATACCAAGTACATTATCGCAGGTGAAGCCGAACCATCAGTGTAGTCAAAACCTTAAAGTTATAATTTTATACCGATTTTGTTTATTTACAATATCTATATAAATTGCGCGGACGGAGGAGTATGCAATTTCGCACACTTATAGTTTCTATAGAGAAGAAGTGCAGAATGCTAATATTTTTTTTAAATTATGCGTAAAAAACACAAAAATTAAATCAATAAAAAAACATTACACACACTACCATGTATTTGACACACACACGCATATATACTCTTGTTTATTGTTAAAGTCAAATTAACAGTGTAGTAGTAGTAGCCTTGGCGAAATCTGTGATTATATAAGTAGTATAGTCTTTGACAACAGAACCTTAATAATATTTAAACTTATAATTTAAATTAATTATGGTCGAATTTCGACCACTACGCGACCACTACTATATAAATAAAGATGAATCGCAGAAATGTATATACGCGCATGACTTGAGAACGACTTTAATGATTTTGATAAATTTTTTTTGTATGTTTGAATGGCTTCACGGATGGTTTAGATTAACAATTGGAACCGGTAGGAGGCACTAGAATCGGGTCCTAGATTTTTATTTTCTCAGGGCAGGACAACTTCTGCAGGGACCGCTAGTTTTTAATAAAGCAAGAATAATATGAACAAAATTTTCAGGTCAAACTTTACATTTTTATATACATAACATTTTTGTTCAGCAAACTAAAAACAACGCAAACCCAAACACATTAAAATATATAATTATATATTAGATAATTACGGAAGGCCGGATGGATAGAAAAAAGAAATGCAATTTTTCCAGTAATTTGGAGTGAGTACAATATTGTACAACATACAGAGCGTGAAGAGTAGGCCAGTGAACCGATCTTCGTACTTGCAGTATTTCTAATGCACGATATACACGTGGAGATGAAATTAGTACTGCTTCACTTTCCAACAAATCTTTAATCTTCCTTCAGTCTAACATCTTAACAGCATCCTCAATTAACACATCTTAACATTTATATAATAGCATCATCCTTCGTTCAATACCAGCTCTCAACCCACTCACGCTAGCATTCGATCGTCTCTTGTCTTTTTGCCATCATCATCTATTGTTTATCTTTTCAAATCTGTTCTTTCATTCATCATCTATCTCTCCCGCTCACACGTCGTACACATCGTTCGGAAACATTCTCAACTACTCTGTGCAAAACCACTAACACGTTCAGAAATATTTACAATCCCACATAAATTTGCATTAGTTCAGTTATTAGTTAACTTGCGAAAGAGGTGAGTTAAGTGCAGAACCGAAATTCAGCAGTTAAGTTGTAGGTACTAATACTAACTGTTTAACTAATCATAACTAATATTATAATAACGAATGTGTGTATGTTTGTTTGTGCAGTGCCTTATCTACGCAACATACCGTCATGAAATTATGCATTGACGTTGTCAAGAGTGTAGCAGAGGAGATAGGGTTTTTAGGTTAGGAGTGATTCTCCGCGTCCTGTGCGAGATCTCCACATACCAGGGCACGTTGTTGGGGCCGATACTCCCGTTTTCCCGTAGCCCTGGCATAAGGCGCAGGACGGAACACCCAGGGGTTTTAGTGGGTATCCCTAACTGGGGAGTGCCAATAGCATGGTACCAGTTTTGACTGGACATGCTAGTGCCACACCAGATCTGGCGAATCCCAAACACGGGTCGTGAACTATCCCCCAAGCTTCTGTGCTTGTCGCGGCTTATTAGATAGAGATCCCAGTCACCCCAGACTTACGTGATTTTAGGAAAGATGAAATTTTTAGGATCGGTAGTTTACCATAAACTTAGAAAGGAATGGATACTCGCTAAGCTGAAAGCGGGTCCGTTTTTCAGGTAGCAGCTATCAAAGGTGGAAAATAACCATGGGAAGATGTTTGGCCCGTCAGATTTGTCAGGCTCATTGGAAAATATTTTAATATATATTACTTGATAATATATATAAAATTCAACCTTCCTAAAATGACGTAAATTCCCATTTTTTTAAAGTGTCTGTCAAAAGTTATGGCCCAAAGGAAGTGTCTGGAAACTGTATATCTTCGTTTATAACAATATCATATATGACATATGTAAAAACTAGCCTTGCTACTTTGACGTAAGTTACTATTTTCCACCTTTGATACCTGCTATCTGAAAAACGGCCCCCCTTTCAGCTTAGCGAGTATCCATTTCTTTCTAAGTTTATGTTAAACTACCGATTATGAAAATTTCATCTTTCCTAAAATCACGTAAGTCTGGGGTGACTGGGATCTCAATCTATATGGTCTTCAATCGGATTTCCTATGGCTGAGAAAAAAAATATTCTCCGCTTCCAACCGTGCACGTCATACGTCACAACCAGGTTTTCTTCAGAAATCTATTATAAAGAGGAAATATTTGTATTTTTGTATGTTTGTAACAAATAAACTCAAAAACTACTTACTCGATTTGAAAAATTCTTTCACCATTAGAATGGTACATTATCCCTGAGTAATATAGGCTATATTTATTACTAGAAAAATCAAGTATCTCTAATAAAACTTCAATAATGTAACCCAAGGTGTAAAAAACATGTCTTTCATAGCATGCTCTGCGGAAACTATTGATGATAGAATAAAACAATGTTCTACTATATTAAAGAACATATTAATATCTACAAAAAACTGCGATACCATATGTCCAACTATTGTAGTTATATCACTATAACTTATACATTTTAAAAGTTGATAGAAATGCCGTCCAACACCAGATCGTGTCGTATTTAAGACTGTTTCAATACCTGTAGATTACTTTTTGAATCATTAAAATCGGACAATCCATTCAAAAGATATTACGAAGTTAAAAATGTCAATCTAAACGAAATATTATACTTGGCACTAGAATCGGGTTCTAGTATTTCGTGCAATTTTATGTGTTTGAGTGGGTCCCGGGGTGGTTTAGATTCACAATTAGACCCGGTAGGTGGCGCTGGAATCGGGTTCTTGTATTTTATTTTGTCAGAGCAGTACAACGTCCGCCAGGACCGCTAGTATAATATATTTTTAAGAATCGTTCCATTGCAACTGCTTCGTTGATAACAAAAAAAATATACTCGGGGCTTCCACTACAGGGGAACGGACAGTATACCCGCCACGCTTGTCCAAGGCGGCTTGGCAGGTTTGACACATCGGTTATCTCGATGTGCAGGTTGCATCACGATGTTTTCCTTCACCGTTGTTAACACGTGGTAATTGTAACAATATGCACATTAGGTAAGAAAACTGCCTAAGTGGCGCATGCGTTCCGGCCAGGATCGAATCCGCGCCCTTTGAGTTTGGGACGCGTGCGCTAGCCATTACGCTACTATGACTTGTTGATACGTTGATAACAATAATGAGCGCTAATCAATTAATTGTAGTCAAACATGAATGATCTTGCACTAGTTTAAAAAACTGGTTGCGACTAATGATGCGCGTTGGACAATCGACCACCAACAAGGAGAATTGCTCTTTAAAGGCATTTAAAACCCTATAGGTTAATACACCATTCGCAAAAACGTGCAAAACACGTGCTTAAATTCTAAACCAGTGTTAATAAAACTTTAGAAATTACCTGTAAAGTTTATTAAATTTTTTATATCGTATCATAAATTTCTTGATAATAGCACATATAAGATTTATGGTAATCATAAAACACGAATAGCTTATGAAAGCTAATTAAATGAGTGTATAAGTGTACTTTCACATTAGAAATAAGGTAGGCAGAGATGTATATTTTAACAATAGAGGTACGATTATCGTTTTTGTAATGCTCATATTAGTCAGATCGACCAATTTGATTCAATCTGGATGAAAGGCATAGAACTAAAACGACTCAATGACACCAAATGATTCAAGTTCAATATTAATCAGTTTGATTGAATAATTCAAATTGAAAGTTGGAAATGTATCCTAAAACATCGGCTTTACGTGATTTCGAGCACGAATTTTTTTATATATGCTTCTGATCTATATCTACTAATATTATAAAAAGGAAAGATCTATATTTTGGTATGTTTGTAACGAATAAACTCAAAAACTACTGGACTGATTTCAGAAATTCTTTCACCATTAGAATGCTACGTTATCTATGAGTAACATAGGCTATACTTGTTACTGGAAAAAATTAGGGATCTCTACTAAAACTTCAATAATATAACCGAAGGTGTAAAAAATCAGCCATAACCACCCGTACGAAGCCGTACAGGCCCCTAGTTAGAAATAAATGTAGGTACATATGTATCGGCGTTTTAAGAAATTCAACGCTAAAGCTGGTTAAAAAGTTGTAGAATGTTTGCTCAAATTATGACAATTTTAAAGCTATTATTAATCTATGCGACCGAAGCAGCGAACAACAGCTTAGATTAAAAATTTTCGCATGTCTAACTTGAAGAATTGTTGTTACTCATACACATGTTTCCTCTAAATTCACTGTCTTCCAGATTATATATTAACGCAAACAGAAGTCTATGTCGTTCCCCAGGATCTAATCTACCTCCTTCAAATATTTCATTAAAATCCGTTCAGTTGATTAGTTGTGAAATTGTAACAAACAAAGTTAATTTAAAAATTTTCATATAGGCGTAGTACGGATATCCATTTTTATAATGAAGAATTTTTAAATCGACGTTATTTTGAGGTCGATCACTGGTACTGCTTTACCCATGTTGATATCTAGATGTTCGCACTAAGCCATCAATATAGATTTCTTTGAGAAATTGGAGGGAAGCAGGCTTACCCAGAGAAACGGGGCTGGACTGGACCTTGGTGAAAGACAGGAATCAAAAGAGATAGGGTAAGAGGCAGCAGTAGGCTAGCTACTAGGAATAGGACGTGTTATCTACCTGACCATAACATTCAGACGCTTTCTCTAAATTTAAGTTATATGTCAAATTGAAATTATATAGATATAACTATCTATGCCCGCGAAGACGTCTGCGTGGAATTTGTTTTCAAAACCCCCGATTTTGAAACATTCGTCGTTGGTGCTCCGCTCCTATTGGTCTTAGTGTGATGATATGTAGCCTATAGCCTTCCTCGATAAATGGGCTATCTAACACTGAAATAATTTTTCAAATCAGACCAGTAGTTCCTGAGATTAGCGCGTTCAATCAAACAAACAAACTCTTCAGCTTTATATATTAGTATGAGATTCCGGCACAGAATAAGCTAAGTGAAAACCATCTTGTTGGCTGAAAATGCGGCGCACAAATTCATAAAACGTTTTTTATTTATTACAGGTAAGAAATGTAAGTACGTCGCTATTTAAATTACCGCGCTTAAAACCGTTAAAACATAGTTTTATAATGTATACAAGTCGCGAAAACCTAAGAAAATATTACGACGCTATTTCTTCAAATAAACATTTTTTTTCTTCGTTTCTATTCGTAAAATCTGTAAAGTCGCGAAAGTCCCGTATGTTTACAAAAACTTTTCATTTCGATTGGTTTATTATCTCAAGGAAGCCCGTTTCATAGTACAAGTGCAAGTTATACAATTCAAGTATCTTAAGTAGTAAATAAGTATATTTCTCTATTATATTTTGTTAAAAAATAATGACATACCTTAAAATACCGATGGCCGAAAATTCCAAAAAAAAAACTCGAAAAACTTCTCAATCAACAGTTCGTTCACTAAAAAAATCCCATAAGTTTAGCAAAAAAGTACAAAATATTCGTTGATTGAATCACATTTTATTTTTAAAATGGTTCATCTCACAGCTTTATTATGGCTTATTACTTAAGTTGCAGTTAAGTGAGTTACAAGTCACGTGTTACTACAATGGTGATCGCGCGTACACTGGCTAAGCTGTTTGGTAGAGGGACGGAAATCAACTATCACTTGAGCCACAGGGCCGGAGTTAGTAACTCAAGTGTTGCTCAAGTTAATATTTTATGTTATTACTTCATTTTTTATTAGCAACATTGATGTTCTGAAATTGTTTTAATTGTCTAAATGACTGTTGCTAGTGTCTTATTGATAACGTAAATTGATATATAGAAAGCTGCATTTTTTTCTGGAAAGATTAACGAAGCACGATCGTAAAATTCCTTCGAGGATGGCAGTACCGTTCACCATTAACTGCAGTTCATAGCCACTTCCTTAAACCGTTACCCTTGTACGTAAAGTTTGTTAAGAACGTTTCTCTTGCTTACCTAAGGAATTATCAGGTAGCCTGTCTGCTGAACCCTAGCGATAGAAAAACTTTTTTAAGATTATTAAATAAATACATACCTATATGCGAGAATGAGTTTCTTAGGTGCCTTGAATATTAATCGATTTTTGTGGAAATATGTCTTATATTTTTTGTACATTAATGGTCTGAAATTGGCACTAACAAAGTCGCGGTCAGTGAAATGCATACAAAGTTTTATATATATATATATAGCGTTCAAGTATTTAAATATTAAAAGTCATTTTTGAGAATTCATAATATTATTTATAATTTAAAAGAGAAAAAAATTGTTTAACACAATATTTAAATGATTATATTCTCGGATTTGTTTACTAAGAAATGTATATTTATGACCAGATATAAATGAGTAACTTATAATAATATGTTTTAAAATAAATACATAATTATTGGACAGGTAATCTGTTTGCTGTTAGTGTTTGCCGCACAAATTCTGGCCTACATTCTCCTGTCACGCGTATGGTTGACACACATAACAAACCATTTAAAATAAAGAAAGAAAATATTTATTTTTAAAATTTGAACACATAAAAATATTTGCCAACTACCCTTCAAAATTCTGCTTTACAATAATAAATACCCTTGCTAACCACTTATGATCCTAATTATAATCTTTATTGTCTTCTCTTTCCTTTTCCTTTTAACGTTGTCTATTACTCTTCTTTTTTATAATAATATATAAAACTAGAATTTGCCCGTGACTTTGTCCACGTTAGACAGGTAACAAAAAGATTAAAGTTATTCTGCTAAATATAAAATCAAAGGCTATTTTCAGCAGGGTAATGGATTTTTTAGGATAAAAATATGCGAATCCTGTAAATTCCAGTAAAAACTCGGGGTACGTAATGTTACTAAAGGCAAACATGACTACAATTGGTTTACCAAAGATTTTTAGATCAGTGAAAATTACGCGTCGGAATAAATTTTTTTCGACCTGGCCACTTTAAACCTCTCCCAAGAAAATTCCCGTAGGATTCTCGGGATATAACGTACCGCAGATTTGAAGTCGAGAATTTACTATCGACCAGGTTAAACTGCATCAAAATCGGCCCAGTAGTTTTTACATGAATTCCGAACAAACAGACAAACACAAAAAATGTAAGAAACAAAACTCTGAACTTTTACAATTTTATAATATAATAGATATTATCATATATTTTGCTAGCCTAGCGAACTCATGTCCGCAGAATATATTTAGATTAACCTGTGGATAGCGCTGTGGCTTGCATTATTGAATTAATATTTTATATATATGTAAAATTCAAAAATATAGCTGTTTGTTGTCCCAATAATAAAAACAAAGAATAGATTTAATTAAGAATATTTTAATTTTAATTGTAATTTTATAATTGTAAATAATGTAAACTTTCCTAATAAAATCTCAGTATGTATATATATATAAAGTGGAATATACCTGAACGTCCATACTCCGATTATTGGCCAACTCAAAAGTCATTTCGAATCACTCATCTAGATTACTGTTGATTGAGATTTTAATAGAATTGGAAAAAACTGGACGTTTCTGTTCAATTTAATACATAGTATTGACAAATAAAATATTATTAAGTTAGAATATTTTTATTTTCAACAAAATCTCTTTATTATTGCATTTTGGATATGTGAAAACTTTTTCACGATTTCACGCATTTATACGTTTAACTAGTGGACAAAGCTGTGCTCGTTCCCAGGAATACTCAGACCAGAGGAAACATTTGAAATATCAAGATTTCCCTAATAAGAATAAGTTTTGTAGGTTACAGGGAGCTAAACCGCTTAATTTTAGGATAAAATACTTAATTCAAAGCTACTCTGAAACTAACTTTCTTTCCCAAATACATCCCTGTGATGCAGCTATGCACCTCGCAGGCTTATTTCAGCTATCCAATGCCTAATGAATGCGTTTTTATGTTTCCTGTTGAAAAGGATTATTCGAAATTACTAACTTAAGCAAATTGGCCATTAATCAAAAGGTAGCTTTTGAATTTTAACTGGATTTTTAGGGTTCCCTAGCCTTTTAGACAAATACGGAATCTTTATGAAATCATGACCGTCCGTTCATTTATCATATTCTTGTATGTCCCAATTATTTTATTTAGAAACACTTCAGATGTATTTATCTGTCCATAATATACACCCAGTAGTCTATACAGATACATTACTGGGTGTATATTATGGATGATTCAACAGAATGGTATAAATATATCCTGCTATCCAATAGTTATTTTTCTTTTATTGCTGGAGTACAGCCGACTGGCTAGCGGTCAAACTGTGAGAGGTGGCTACCATCGCCTATGAACATTTGTAACACTAGGATGCTATTAGTGTGCTATTGGACTCGTAGATGGAACTGGAACCTGGCCCCTATTGCCGGCAAACAACTCAAGGCTGTTATGGCGGCATGCTCTCAACAAAGGGTGGCAGCCATCCAGACGGGCAAATGCCCTACCAGCTGGCTGTGGAGTACTTTGTCTCCTCTTACGACAGGCTGCCTGGCCGTAGGGTTTAGTATTTTTTCTCTGTTCCCGCACGGATATCTCCGTTCACGCACGGATATCTCAGTCCCTGCACAGATATCTCCGTTCCTGCACGTCTAATAGTTTAGTGAAATTACGAAACAATGTAAATGGGCGTTGAAAAATAGTTTTTAATGTTTGTATATCGTTGGTCAGATGCGATGATGTTCTTTAAAGACTTTATATTTAAAAATGTATTGGGAATCTTCTAAAATCGTTGTAATTAGGTTAGTAAATTGTCTTTTTATTTAATATTATTTTGTAACTTTAAACATGCTTATTTCATGTATGTATGTTCATCCTAGAAATAAATCCTTTCTTTTTTTCTTTCTGACAACATTTATGACGTAGAGCTTTCAAAAATTCTTTCAATAAAAATTGGTTTGAACAAGAACAGTTGAGTAATTATTAAGGTATTTACGAGAAAAGTCTCAGTCGTTGTGCTAGATGTTAAAAATTACTCTTTATTAACGAAAATTACTTAAAAAGTGTTTCGTAGCCAAATTACAAAAACGCCTCTACGAAATCCTGTACGGCGGGTGACCCACCCGTCTTTCACTTCGCTGATTTTTTAAAAGTAAGTTTGAATAGATAAAATCTATAAAAAGTTTTTTACTTTTAATAATATTAAAAACTAGCTTCTGCCCGCGACTTTGTCCGCGTGGAATAGTTAGAAAAAAAAGTATGTTAAAAATCCCCCCCGATTTTGAAACATTCTTCATTGGTGCTCCGCTCCTATTGGTCTTAGCATGATGATATATAACCTATAGCCTTCCTCGATAAATGGGCTATCTAACACTGAAAAAAAAATTCAAATCAGACCAGTAGTTCCTGAGATTAGCGCGTTCAAGCAAACAAACTCTTGAGTTTTATATAATAGTATAAGATAATAAATGTTTCTTTTAACCCGATATTAGAGGGTTCATATCTGCCTTTCAATTTGAATGAATCAACCAATGTGATCCAAATAAAGAAAAACTGGAATCATTCAATGTCATCGAATACCGTGTTCATTCAATTCTATGTATGCCCTTCAACCAAATTGATTCAATTTTGGTCTAATATCAGCATTAGGGTTACTTATCCAACCGACAAAAATGTCTTTATGGAACTTATTATAATTAATCGTTATTTTATTAGTAAATTTCAATCAAAATAAAATAAAAAAGGTATTTTCAAATAGGTACACCGAAGAAATGTTCTCAAAGCATCTACACACTCATCAGAATGTTATAGTGGTTCTTTCTACGTATACGTAGTTAGACTATATAGAACCTCATACAATCCGAGATAGTTCATCGGAGAGCTGATTTAAGAAAAAAAACCAATGAGACTATCTGGCTTAAATTACCCTTATATTCAATTCAATTTATTTTCCAAAAAAATTACATCTACATTATTAGTAGTATTATTGACATACATGTATGTTTCTGCAGACCACGGTCTATTAAAATAGCCTGGACTTTTGGAGGGCTTACGTGGGGTCATGGGAAGGCCAACAAATATAGGCCCCTTGACAAATTTAGTGTAAATGTGGCGTGACACTGACCGGCGATTGTCCCTGTCTACACCATATAATAATGCCCTGTATTGCATATTGTCCTTGCCCCGGCCAGTGTAGGACTATTGTGGGAAAGAAGAACAAAAAGTACCGGGTTATTGGGGTGAACAGATAGTGGTAGTAGGGGTCTGGGAATATGTGGACTATGGCGTCTGGCCGGGGAACATGGAAAAATGGGCAGACGGTGACACGCCACTCCCTGAATGGGCTCCAAAAAATCCCATAGAAAACATGGGTGTGAGTGGTTTATTGACATCATTCTTAACATAACATAACATCAATAGTTCGGTTAACTATGGCACGCACACTAGAAAATAAAATTCTGTGTTGTTTTTATTTATACTACTGGTCGCTCAGTGGTCGAAATTCGACCAAAATTAATTCAAATTATAAGTCTGAACATTATTAAGGTTCTGTTGTCAAAGACTATAATCACAGATTTCGCCAAGGCTTCACTGTTGGTTTGACTTTAACAATAAATAAAAGAGTATATGTGCGTGTGTGTGTGTCAAATACATGGTAGTGTGTGTAATGTTTTTTTTATTGATTTAATGTATTTTTTATATAAAATTTAAAAAAAAATTTAGCATTCTGCACTCCTTCTCTGTATAAACTATAAGTGTGCGAAATTTCATACTCCTCCGTCCTCGCAATTTTCGTAAAAATGGGTACAAAGTTTTTGCTTCACGTATTAATATATAGATTTTATATGTACCTTATGTGTATCTTATATACATATGTATATACTTTTTATACTACTTTCTGAATCTGTAGTTAGGTTTTTAAATATGTTTATATTACATTTATATAGTTAAATCATAAAAATATTTACATCACCACTATTTTGCAGTTTCGTTTGTAACTTTTTGTGTACAATAAAGAATAAAAAATTGAATTACAACCTGCAACAATCTTGATATCCAAATGTTAAATTATACTTTAATATCTATAAATCATCGTAGAAACATGATAGATTGCACAACGCGTTACCAGGCCGGCCATGTTACATTTATTACGTAAGCGAACGCGATGTTAACACAAGTTCGCCGGACCCGAAGAAAGTGATCGGGTCGACTAACAAAACTTGTTTTGCGTTTGTATGTTTATTTTTTAAATGGACAAACAACCCGCTCGGGCCAAAATTTTGTTAGAGAGAGAGAGAGAGAGAGAGAGAGAGAGAGAGAGAGCGCGATAACACTTTATTGCTCTCCAAAATATACAATTACAAAAATAGACTATATTTACAATATTTTCTAGGCTATACAATAGGCAGCCTTATCGCTCAAAGCCATCTCTTCCAGGCAACCTAAATGAAAGAAATTGGAATCAGGCGATATAGTTAGTGCAGGAAAAAGGCACTGAGGTGGCGGAGCGGGAGCGTGAGCGTACGTCTTTGCTCCGCTCCCGCCAAAGGAGGAACGCGCCGACGCCGGAGGTCGGAACTCGACCTTCGGCTACCGTAAGCTTGCCCCTTGGGGTACAGGGGTTCGTGGGGCGCGTCACGGACCGCCCCACGCCCGGAAAAGTCCAAGAAGATTCCGGGGGCTTAGACCCCTGGCAATGAAGAGGCCTAGTGAGCGAGGCCCACGCCTGCCAGGGCATGCAGAGCCGGGAGTCCCGATTACCCGTAGCCCTGGCATAAGACGCAGGACGGAACACCCAGGGGTTTTAGTGGGTATCCCTAACTGGGGAGTGGCAATAGCGTGGCACTGGTTCTGACCGGGCACGCTAGTGCCACCCCCGATCTGGCGAATCCCACACCCTCTCATCGGGTCGCGAACATCCCCCCAGGCTTCTGTGCCTGTCGCGGCTTAGTCCTCAAACGGATTTCCGCGGGCCAAAAAAAAGGAAAAAGGCAATAGATACATAAATACTGAAACTAATTTTAGAAATAAATATATAAATATATACATAGTCATATATATACAAAAATACATTTCAAAATACATAAGTTATTATAATAAATGTATTAGCATGATTATATTGTGTTAATCAGACATAGCTATTTGTGGACAAATAGTGTTTTCTGAGCAAATTTCTGTTAATACGACCGTGTTTAACCCTCGATGAAAATAGATGGTTGTTATTAGTTTGTTGTGTTTTTTATTAATTGAGGCTTGCAAGCTCATAATGGTTATCATTGCCTATATATATATATATATATATATATATATATATATATATATATATATATATATATATATATACAACGGTGCTAATAACGGTGAAGGAAAACATCGTGATGCAACTTGTACATCGAGATACCCGATGTGTCAAACCTGCCAAGCCGCCTTGGACAAGCGTGGCGGGTATACTGTCCATTCCCCTATAGTGGGAGGCCCGAGCCCAGCAGTGGGACATTTATGGGCTGTTATTATTATATATATTTATATATATTCAACAGCTTAACCATTAAGTTGAACAATAAAGTCTATATAGTATTAATTACGTCAGTTATAGGATACTTCAAATTGACAATATTTTTGTCCAGAAACGAAGCCGCTTCAAAGGATTTACTGTAAGCTCTATTCTAAAAGCAATTAATAAACATACCATAATACCTACTGAGGTTTCCTTATATACGAGTATAGATCGTAAAATAAATATATAATTATATATGTATGTCAAAAATTTGAGGTAGATTGAAAAGTTTTCTAAGCTAATGTGCATGTTTATACAATTACCACGTGCTAACGGCGAAGGAAAACATCGGGATAACAGGTGTGTGAAACCCGCTAATCCACCTTGAAAAAGCGTGGCGGATATGATGTCTGTTCCTATATGAATGGGACGCCGTAGTCAAGCATTGGGATAGTTATGGGCTATTATTTTTATTAAACATAACATTTCAACGCGAGTAATGTTGTTAGATGTTGTCTTCAAATATGGTGTAACAAGGCTAAATTGTATTGGGTAATGTTTTTAAAATGCCCCCATAATCCCACGGTATGTTGAGAAACGTTTTGGACATGGCGTATGACATGTTAGAAATTAAACGTCTTTTGCTACTATGTCAGGAATTGAGTGTCGTCATATTAATTACTGGCAGTTTCCGCAAGTTGTTTCAATGTGGGATATGAACTCTGTTCTGAACCTTACATATCTTTTTTAAAGAGAAACTTCTTTAGAATCGTTGTGATTTAAAACTCGATGAAACGAAAAAGCGACGCTAAAAAGAGGTAAACACGTAAAATTGATCCTTATTCAATTGGAAATAAAACACATTTCTCTTTACCCGTTTAACTTTTAATTTAAATGAAACTTAAAAGATTTCAAATGAATTTTAGCTCTATCAGTATAAGCTTAAGGCAGATATTTTTTTATACGTAGATCAAAGGAAATTGTGCATAACAGTGCACTGAATTTTGAACTTTACATTAGTAAATTAAATTATAATTTAGATTGAATTTTTTGAATTATAATATTATCCGTGCAGGAACGGAGAAAGAATACAATTTCCTGCGTTGGGGCGGCCTGTCGTAAGAGGCGACTAAACAACCCACAGCCAGGTGGGAGGGCATTTGATCGACTGGATGGCGACCACCCCTGGTCTAGAGTATGCCGCCATAACAACCTTGTGTTGTGTTCCGGTATCAGTGACCAGGTTCCAGTCTCCTTTAAGAGAGCAGCAGCGCATTTGTAGCACCTTTGGTGTTACAAATGTCCATAGGCGACGGTAACCACTTTCCATCAAGTGGGCCGTCTGCCAGTCTGCTGAACTCCTGCAATAAAAAAAAAAAGGTCTGTCTTAAGAGGCGACAAAACAACCCACAGCCAGGTGGTAGGACATTTGCCCGTCTGGACGGCTACCGCCCCTGATCTAGAACATGCGGTCATAACAACCTTGAGTTGTGTTCCGGCATTAGTGGCCAGGTTCCAGTTTCCCTTTAGAGAGCAGCAGCGCATTTGTAGAAACTTTGGTGTTGCGAATGTCCATAGGCGATGGTAACCGCTTTTCCACCAGTGGGCCGTCTGGCGATCTACTGAGCTCATGCTATAAAAAAATAGGAAATCACTTTATTGTTCACCAAAAGAAACAATTACAAAATGAATAATTACAATAATGTTACGGCAAAACAAAAGGCAGCCTTATCGCTTAAAGCGATGTCTTCCAGGCAACCTAACTTTAACTTGTGTCTAGGTATAACTAAATTAAAATGAATTAAAATAAAAAAAGAAGAAGAGTACAATGTGGACAGTAAACAGCAAACTCAAGAAGAATAGAAATATATATATTTTATTATAAATTAAGGTAATTGCGGGCGCGATGCGATGGCCGGGAGAAGGCAAAGGGACGTGGAAGAAGAAGCAGGGAAGGACTTACCTCTCCACCAGTCCGCCGCCACACTGCACTCGTCCCCCGGGGGCTCACACACTCACTAGGATTATGGTTTAATGTGCATTAAATTCAGTAACAACAGTTTATTGTCTATTTAATTTGTTCCAACAATTTATATGTATTAGCATACGAGTATTGCGGTGATAGCAATGACACTAGCTGAATCGTCTTGTATTGCGCATTCTTCATTTAAAAGTTTATTCTTTTCTTGATGGCGAGGATGGGGAGGAAGAATTTATAAGGAGGTATTCATCGGCGCAACCAGTAGTGGTTTTTGACAGATTTACAAATATGGCAAGTGGTTTGGCTTTTCTGGCATATACGGGTAAAGAGTTCTAAAGGCAAATAGCCTGCACAGCAAAGAATTTGGAGGAAAATAGTTAAGAGTATTATACGTGTGCTGCGAATACAAAATGTCTATCGAAAGATACGCTACTTCACATAGTACTCATATAAAACAAAGTCGCTTTTCTCGTCTGTCTGTGTATTTACCAACTCCTTCTAAAGTATGCAACGGATTTTTATTTTCATCATCAGTTTCATAATTTTTCAGAGGGTTTGTATATACTAGCTTTCTCCTGCGGCTTCGCGCGCAATATATAAATTTCTAACTAACTAAAAGAAAGTTAATAGGGTTTAACACGCGGGGATAACTCTAGTCATTATATAAAATCAGAGACGTATAATAAAAATTAATAAAATTACCACAACACAGTACTCTTCTCTCATACTACGAGTTATTAATTTCTAATTTTTTATGTTTCAGATTTATTAGCAACTTATCCCGCACAGAGGCTAAGCGAGTTCTACTTAATCATAAACGCAAATACCTAAAAAATCCTAACAGAAAAATCGGTTACAAACAACTTAAACCAAAAACCTCGTCGACTCCATACTTGGGCCTATAGAATTTTACTTTCATCGGCCTGAGGGCATGAAAGTCGTTGCACAGGTGTCTACATATCAACGGGTGCGTATAGTATGATGTAATTATTCTTACGATGATTTACAACTGGTAAGTATAATATTATTATTATATAGAACCGGATGAAGCTTCGATTATATATTCTTAAAGTTTCGCGAGTTTTAATTATTAGCCACTAGCGGCAGGTTGTGATTTTGTATGCGTTTGGTTTGGAAATTCGCCATGCGCACGCCTTCGGCATGAGTAACTGCGATGACGCGTGTTATTCGCTTTACTCCGCGCTACGCCCGCATTGTGCGTTGTCGGTCACTAAAACATGACTCAGGTCAAGTACCTACGTATCTTAATTACCGTTCGTTAGCTTTACAAACTGTCACAATTTGACATAAGTTCAATTTAAGTATTGTCAAAATTCTACCAATCTTAAGATGAGTGAATGATTAGTAAGATGTAGAAACCGGCTATCAAAGTGGCGTTTTATTAGACACTTCTCGTTATATTAGCTTTTGCCCGCGGCTTCGCTCTTGTTGGAAAAGAATATGTATGGCATATGGCATGTTATAATTCTTAAAAATGTTCAACATGATTTTTAATTTAAAACACCTATTAATAATACTCGTAACGCCATCTAGCGAAGGTGGAATTAACCATGAGAGCAACACATTAAAATTCTTTCGTAATTGTCGTTGCCATGACGACTTACTTTTTAAGTGAATAGTGAATAAGTCTTTATCCGTGCAGGAACGGAGAAAGAATACAATTTTGTGTGGTCGGGCGGCCTGTGGTAAGAGGTGACAAAACAAACCTACCTTTTCAATGTTTATATAAAATGCGAAGAAACTTTTTCCCCAACCTAATATATACATAGTCATATATATACATAGTCATATATATATACAATAATACATAAGTTATTATAATAAATGTATTAGCACGATTATATTCTGTTAATCAGACAGATAGCCATTTGTGGACAAATAGTGTTTTCTGAGCAATTTCTAAATATTGGTAATGATTTGGCCTCTCTGACAGTAAGAGGCAGTATATTCCAAAGTTTGACAGCCTGCACCGTAAAAGAATTATCATAACAGGATGAAGTGTGTACAGGCGTCATAAGTTTTCGATACGTATCATGGCGCAAATTACGGGCAGTGGATAGGCGAAGGAATTTAAAACGTTCCTTAAGGTACTGGGGACTATTAGGAGTAAATAATATGTTATAAAGGAGAGTGAGAATGTGAGTATTCCGGCGAAAATGAATAGGAAGCCACTTCAGTCTTTTACGACATTCGTAAAAGGTAAAAGGTACCCTTTTATCTCCCAGTAACAACCATCCATCCATCCTTACAAAGTTTCTACTTTATTCAATTAATAGAAATAGGATATAATAGAATAGGATCTTTCAATCTATTTTTCCTAATGGCCACGGAACTCTAATAAGAACAAAATTTGATTACAAATTTCGCAAAAACGTCCATAAGAAATAACCGTGTTTCGTTTCAAAATTCACATAAGTTTTATTTAATATGAGAAAATTAACCCGAATAAGTATTTCGTTGTTCATGTCTAGTTTTGTGTGTTAATGCGTCCGAGCTTTGAAATTTTAAAGAAGTCACGAGCCGACCGGGTGTGAACTTCACGTAATCGAGCATTTAGATTGCCAGGATTGAGTAATTTTGTATGATGGAATTTATGCAGGTATGGCCAATTAATTGCGTATATTGTAAACAGTAGAATACACGAGAATTGATGATACAAAAACAACACACAGCCAGGTGGTAGGATGTTTGCCCACCTGGATAGTCTATCTAATCAAAACAGCCGTACACTATTGTCTCACTAACAATGTAGGTTTTTCTGATTTCGGTATTCTCTTAATTCCAATGGCATGCCCGTGACAAGCCACTCTATCTTTATAAATATTTATAAGCGAAATATCACGAAACAAATGTTGCAATAGCTTTTCAATATAGCGACGATATTGAAAGATATTGTGGATTTAGTAGAATACGTATTTTTAACACTATCTAAATGGAATCGTACTTTGAATATCTTCGTAATACCGAGATATTGAGTCCCTGGTCTAGAATCTGCTACCAAAACAACCTTAAGTTGTGTTCCGGCATTAGTGGCCAGGTTCCAGTCCCCCTTTAGAGAACGACAGCACATTATTAGAATTGTAACACCAAAGTGTTACAAAATTAAATTATGTCCAATAGACGATGGTAAGCGCTTTTCATGAGGGCCGTCTGTCTGTCGCTGAACTCATGCAATAAAAAAAGTAAGACACTGCCTACAAAACTGGTTAGGGGCCATTCCTTAATTACGTAACCCCCCCTAGCCCCCATGTAAGGATACATAAGATTTTTCGAGCCCAGCCTCCCTCTTACCAGGGGCGTAGCTACCGCCGTATCAGCCGTATCAATGATAAGGGGCCCCCAGGCTTCAGGGGCCCCGAAACTGTGTAAGCAAAACATTTTAAAATATTCACAATTCGCAATCTTTTATAGATTAATAATTTTGAGAATAACTCCTGGGCCAACAGAAACAGCTATTAGACTTGTCATTATTGTCCGTTATAGACAGAAAATGGAGAAAAACTGAAATCGTCTACAGCTATGGATGATTTGATAAATAATTTTGCCAAAAAAAGGCGAGAAAAGTATATTTTTGAATTGTTTGTCCAACTTAGCTCTTAGAAGCATTAAGTATAAGTAATAACTAATAATCTATATATAATTTAATACCATTTACCCTTCTTTTGGACCCCCTAAAACATTTTAACGGGGCCCGTCTAAGGCAAACTACGACACTGCTTCTTACGTAAGATTTAATCTCGTTTTCCCGAATAATAAAACGTTGTTAGAAAAGTGTGACATACACAGTTTGATGTTAATCAAAGACTTTTATTCTTCAACAGATAATTTAGGTTAATACTCTTTCATTGCTATCAGATATAGTTTATTTTTATATAATGATGTAACATGGCAATTTTTCGACAACACATCAGCGTGTGCAAGAATCGTCGCTTGCCTCGTAACATGCACACCAGAACTGTTACACACTCTCCAGATTGTTTTAGGACGTCCGAAAGCTCAAGGCCACGTCCGTGACTTACTATTGATACTGTGCACACTTCAATGGATTTTCCTTATCCAGATATATTGTAAGCTATGGTCCTTCAGCCGCCTCTGTCAGTCGCGACTTATAATATGCATACACCTTAAGACTTTAAAAGTTGATGTTACAGCTTGAGTCGGCTTGCATTACGATTGTAAATTGTTATAATCATCAATAACGATTAATATTCCGTAAGCGTTATGTGGAATATTGCATGTGGAAGTTATTCATGTATAAAACTCAGTCATAATCGCTCTGGAGAAAAAATAATAGTTAAATGGTTGCGAGTGACATCTTTTGTCCGTTCTTGTGTATCTTTATTTACAGTACCATCTGTTGTTGAATAGATCCGGTATTCCTACGTGTACTGCCATCTAGTGATCGATAGCGATATTTTTTTGTATATCAAATTACAGTGACAGAAATTATTGCGATTAAAATCCAATCGATGGCACTAACGTCGAATTTATTATATAAAATTGAAATAATGCTGAGCGAATAACTTAAAGATTTTAGAATATTGTATATGTCTTTGTTATATAGGCAAAATGGCTGTGGTTTTTATTCTAAAATTACGAGGGTGAAAAATTGTTTTTTTGTTTATATCCTTAACGAAACAGAAAAAGAGGTAACAAATACTTAACACATATGAAGGGTACAGGCAAAGAACAGGGTATGTCTTAATGAATAGATTTTGATATAAAAGCAATTAAAAGTTTCGAAGTATATATTTTTTAATGAGATCGGCGTATGCAGTAACTTTTACTTAAAACTAATTAAATTGTTTATTTAATTAATATAACTGTGTAATTATGATGGACTTTTTAGTTATTAAAAATATTTAAATTTAACAAAAATTAAATAAAACTGTCATGGAAGAACAGAAAACAAGGAATATCCAATTCAGTCATCATCATCTTCAGTTTTGGAATCATATTCTAATGATTCGTAAAATACCTGTGCTTCTCTGGTACAAAATGGCATCATAGACACCAAGTCTTTATATTTAAGTTTACTTATGGGAAAATAATTTTATATAAAAGTTAGTGATTGGGAAATAAACTACCATAGACAAAGAGTTGCTTTTAATAGAATATAGAAAAAATAAATTTTCTGACATTCCCTGTTCTTTGCCTGTACCCTTCATATGGAAGAAGATTTATAAGAGCCATAAGCTCATGCGTAATAGACAGATGAAATTGTAAACACTGTATTTTTGTAATCTGCTGGTCAAAATTAGCCCGCTTGAGATTTTAATTATTGTTACATACCGTCAAAGATAAGCGCACAGCTGGCTATTGTAAGCGCAGTCTATTGTCTTCCCGGACGGATTAAGGAATTCTTTTTGTGTTTTGAATTTGTAATTAAGAAAAACATGCTATTGTTTTTCTACTTGTTTTATAACCATCATTAGCGTCGAACTAATCCTTATTGTTATTGGTTTTCGACTTTGTTAGCTGTTCGCAGGTGTGCAAATGACTATTTCTCAGAAAGTCAGTGCGCACGGTTAATCTTTTTTTGTACTGTGTAATTAGTATAAGACGATGCCCGAATGGAGGGGCAGTCAGTCAAGCGACGACTACGAGACGAGTAAGACGTTTGTAGTACTGTCGGTTAGCGATATAGACGACGGACTTTACGCGTGTCGAATTGTATTGAATCATGCAGTGTGAAGTGGTTGCATCCAGTTTTATTTGTATTTGTTTTATACGTGTTTGTACAGTTCTAATAAATTCTATAGTAGTTCTAACGGCATTTTTAATTCGAGTCATGTAGCTCGTAACATTATTTTGGATTCATAATATAAACTGAACTTCTCTACAGTCTACAGATTTATTATATTATATTATATTCATTATTTATAGATGTAGATACAAATATAATGGAGTTTATTAGAGAGAGATTGAGTGCCTATAAATAATATGAGGATATTCACAATTTCAACATTAGGCATAGTAATAGACTGATATTGCCATTTTTTAGATTGCAAAGAGTATTGTTCTCATTCTTGGGGGTTGGTAGACGCTTCTGCAATAAGATTCCGAATGAAATGTTAGATCTGCTGTTCACTACTTTTGCCTTTAAAACCAAATTGAAAGGTATCTAGAAAATATATAATACTTAAAGGACAGAACTTCATTTACATAGCAGCTCGCTCCAACCTCTTATACTATATTTTGTATAATGTGTTTATCTTGCCAAGCATATAACGAATTTATGGGATATGTTTCAGTATAAAATTTTAGTGCGTCATGTCATTATTACAACTATAATAATATTTTTCTTTCGTTTTATTGTATCTGTCTTACTGAGTATGCACTTTTGCTACAACTCCATTAATTCTTCGAAAAGTGATTGTGTAGCACATTTGTGTATAAAATTTATATATAAAAAAAGTTTGAGTTAATCAATTTTTAGCTAGACGTGTTGCTGGGGAGATTCTTGCCGCTTCTTCTCCTTAACAGCAATAACACGTTGCGAAGCGGTATACACAGATTAGGAAGGAATTAAATTTTAACTCAAATATATTGACCTTAAAAAAGTGTTCTCCAGTGGAACTTATTTTGAATAAAACCTTTTGAATTATATCGTTTACTACGTAGTCGGTTAGGTCCTTTCCACTCCTGTCTTTCCTTATCCCACTGACAATAATCTAACATCAGATGTAAATGGCGTTAATGAAATTTCCGTGTATGCACCGAGATGCATCACAGAGAAATGAAATGTAACCAACACACTCAAGGGAGTACATTACTCTGTGTTATACCTACTCTAGGGCTGGCATGGAACATATTTTAATCTTAATATAATTGTCGTTAATGTGAAATCTTTGACTATTGTTATGTATAACGAACTAGTTGGCCGGGCAGATGTTGTTTTGTCATAAAAAAATTTAGAACCCGATTAAGCGCCGACTACCGGGTCTAATTGTAAATTTAAACCGTGAGTTTCGTAAAAAATTCAAGTGGTTGCCAATTTGTTTTCGCCGGAATACTCATATTCTCTCACTCCTTTACAGTGAGTTGTTTATCCCCACAACCCCGTATTATCTTAAAGAACGCTTTGAATTCATCTCTTCTTCTCACAATTTACGACCTTCTACGAATCTGAGACTTAATACTCCCAAACATTGTTCATCTTTTTACAACAATCCTTTTACTGTACAGGCTATTCGACTCTGGAATGAGCTACCTGTTACTGATACACAAGCTAAATCACTAACAATATTTAATTAAGAACATGACAAAAAAGCACTACCTGCAACATAGTGACGTTTGATATTTTTGTCATATTCTTAATTATATATATATGTATATATTTATGCATGTAATATCAGTAGGTGTATTTATATATGTCTATTAAGTATAATTTTACTTATATAATATTTTACATACTTATATGTTTATAAATGAATAAAATATATGTAAGTAACTGCTTATCCTCTAATATTTATGTATACCACCTTTGACCAATATATTCTGTTTTATTCCTGTCACGGGTTGTCTGGAAGAGATCGCTTCTTAGCGATAAGACCGCCCATTGTGCACATTTAGAATATTTTTAGGCTATAAGGTTTTCTGTAATGGTGTACAATAAAGTGTTATCTATCTATCTATCTATCTAAACCATCCCGGGGCTAATACCCAAGAAAATCATCGAAATTGGTTGAGCAGTTTACAATGATTTTCAATTCGTTCAGTGACATACGCGTTACACATGTACAGTAGGCTCGCGAGTTCATGTCCATCCTGAGGAATGCGGTAGTGCTGTGACTTTTTTTTTTACAAGGGGAAATCCATTTGCAGTCTCCCGCCGGGGAGCCTTCGGCGGGGGAGTGTGGGACTCGCTGGCTAGAGGAGCCGGAATACCCACTAAAACCCCTTGGCGCCCTGACGCCATGTGCCGGGGTCATGGGATGTGCGCGAGCTTTTCTTCCGCGACCCCGGCTGGCGTGGGCCCTAGTGCTGTGACCTAATTAATTATGGTAATGTCGATAATAACTACCGATTTAGTCAACAGCTGTCAATTTGGTTTATTGTAACTTAAGGTAATTTTGCAAATTATGAAATAAAATAAATGTTATTATTATTTTATTTCAGTAATTACTTATTTATTTCTAATACAGATTTTTTATAAAATTCTAATTCAATCACTATCAGATGAAAAGACAACCGACATATCAGAGTCGGAATCAGTATCTTCGCTGTCGCTGGCTTCAAGCGGAGTAGTCATGGTTTATTCACAATGAAATAACACAATAGCGTTAGCGTAAATTTTCGATATCGACGTCAGACAAATGCGGTGAAGTGGGCGAAGGCGGGGCGAGTTGCCCCTCGCGCGTCGCCTTTGGCCTATAATACTCGTAGTTAAAGAAGAATTGCATATCTTCTTAGATAAAATTCTAATTTTAGTATGTATGTCACTGAACTCTCAACTCTTCCTAAACGGTTAAACCGATTTTGACGAAATTCTGTGTGTATTCAAGTAGCTCTCGGGGTGGTTTAGAACTATAGATTGACAATTGAATCAGAGAGGTGGCGCTAGGTGGAGCGGGAGCGTAAGCGTCCAAAGGAGGATGCGCCGGTGCTGGACAGCTGGAGACTTTCGACCTTTGGCCGCCACGAGCGATCGACGCTGGTAAGCGGGCCCCGGAGAAGGGTTTCCTATCCGCCTGTAATGTCGTCAAGAGGAAGGCACGTCATGTTTCATGTGCGCTCATCTCTCTACCCGAGGGTCGAATCTCAAACCAGGATTAGAGCAGTCTGCCAGGACACGCGGCGTTGGTAGATCCCTGCTTTCCCCGTAGCCTTGGCATAAGTCGCAGGAAGGAACCTTGTCTGTGGTGTGGCAATAGCACTTCTTGCTTGCAGTGCTAGTACCACCCGACCTGTTGAATATCACTCACCGGCTGCAACTCCCTCCTGCGCGGCTGATGGTCCTCAATCGGATTTCCCCTCGTAAAAAAAGGTAAGTGGCGCTGGAGTAGGGGTTTTTTTTTCAGTGCCAAACTACGCTTGCCAGGTTTGCTTACTAGCGGAAAGTTTCCACCCTGTATAAGTAAGTATACTACCTATACAGGTGAAACTTTCAGAGGGGCAGTAATGGGAAGTACCTTAACCGTGAAATTGGTTTTAAGAGGCTATCCATAATTTTTCGGAACTTTTGATGCCCACTCATAAGATTTTCAAAAGTGTACAGCTAGCAAGAAAATGGCCATTTTTTACAAAACTTTTTTTTTGATGCCAATTAATCCAGTTTTCTGATCGGTCGATGAAAAACTTCTATGAGACTAACCCTGGTTGGAATATTAAAAAAAACAGAAATTGCAAATGAAATTCCTCTACATTTTGTATGAAAATTTTACACATTTTTTTTATGTCAGTTGATATAAGTGTCAGAAATCGTAAAAAAAATTCTCATACATTTTTATAGAAGATCAACTTACTTTTTTATTTATCAAATCTCTTTGTTGACTGAATAAAAAGATAAAATTGAAAAGAAGATAGATAGATAGATAACACTTTATTGTACACCATTACAGAAAACTTACGAACTAGTATTATTCTAATTGTGTACAAAGGGCGGTCTTATCGCTAAAAAGCGATCTCTTCCAGACAACCCGTGGCAGGAATATTGCTGATTAGGACTGGCGATGGTGGTATACATAATTATGGTGCGATTACTTACATTTTAGTAATAAATATATAACTATACTATATATACAAAAATACATATAAGTTATACACATATTCAAGATATAGTGATGAAATGCAACTATTTAAACATAATAAATATATAGCTATATGCAATATAATACTAATTATATAAAATTACATATCATTATATTGCAGATACAATTTCCTGACCATGAAAGAAAAACAAATTATAAACTCGTTCTTGTTTTACATCAAAACAAAAACCAATCAAGATATTTTGTTGCGTCAGAAAAACTCTGTGTGAATTTTTAGAAATTTTATACAGTATAAAGATAATGATAGAATTATTGTAACATGTGTCCGCACCCCTATTATACCACAGTGATGGCAACCCTGTGCTACATTCACTACCGCGCGGCGCTCCTTCGGGATTTGCTGGACATGACTCCGCCATTATGACGTCACCCGCATACGGGACTATCAAGCCCTTAACGATATAAGAATGCAGCGGTACCCGTTCTATGGGTTTTCACTAATATCTCGGGTACACCTGCGTTGTAATGCTTTAATTAACGCACTAATAATAACGTAACGTAGAATTTAACGCGTTATTTTAGATGAGACATTGTTAATGGCGTTAAACATTAACCAATAACTCATATATATACATTTATTTATTATATATGAGTTATCTATTATTATTTTATTATCTATTTAACTATATCATTCTAATGGGCGTCATCATAATCATGGGCGGCCGCTGTGGTTGAGCGGGGTAAGCCTTTGCCGGCTTACCTCACTGCAAGGCAGAGGTTCCCGGTTCGATTCCTGGTATACTAAATTTCGGAAACGTATTTTCTGCGTTATTTACTATGGTCTGGGTATCTGGGATCGGCCCCAGAATGGTCCGTTGTATATTACCCAAAACACAATCATAATTTGCTTAATTTGGGGATATACAGTGTATGTTTGTCTGCCGATTAAAAAAAAAGTCATAATTATCATCTAATAAAAAAATCGTGATACATGTCAAATATAAAAGACATTATATTAATAAAAATCAAAGTCAAAATAATAAAAAAGCAAAATACTGAGTGCTAGCCTCCTGTGACAAATTGCGGCACATATTTTCATTACAATTGTTATTATTATTAATTATAGTTAAGTGTCGTATTTTTTTATAGCAGGAGTTCAGCGGACAGGCAGACGGCCCACTTGATGGAAAGTGGTTACCGTCGCCTATGGACATTTGCAATACCAAAGGTGCTACAAATACGCTGCTGCTCTCTTAAAGGAGACTGGAACCTGGTCACTGATGTCGGAACACAACACAAGGTTCTTATGGCGGCATACTCTAGACCAGGGGTGGTCGCCATCCAGTCGAGCAAATACCTTACCACCTGGCTGTGGGTTGTTTAGTCGCCTCTTAGGACAGGCCGCCCGGCCGCAGGAAATTGTATTCTGTCTCTGTTCCTGCACGGATAAAAATGTATGTATTTGTATATTCATTTCTTAAACTAGTTTGAGTATTTAAGTATCTATTGCCTGTTTCCTGCACCACCTATATCGCCTGATTCAATTTTTTTTCATTTAGGTTGCCTGGAAGAGATCGCTTTGAGCGACAAGGCCGCCTGTTGTATTGCCTAGAAAAGTATTGTAAATATGGTCTGTTTTTGTAATTGTATATTTTGGTGCGCAATAAAGTGTTATCTCTCTCTCTTTTCTTTAGAAGTCTTAAAAAATTAGCTTTCGTCGACACACGTCACATCCCAAACAAGCTGCCGTCGAATCTTCCAAGGAATAAGTGACATACCACCGGCCTCTTGCCATCGTCGCGTACCAAGCCATTCGGTTATAACAGTTTCATAGTTCAAAGTTTAATATAAGTATTATGTAATCAAAAAAAATTTTCAAAAAATAATACATTGTCTTTTGTTTATTCTTTGTTTGATATTGTTCTAATTCTAAATAATATTAAATGTTCATTAGTTATTTTTCCTTCTGTGAAGGTGACGTTACTGCATGGCACTAACGGTAGACCAGCGCTGGTTGTTATCAACCAGCATTTGCTGAGTTTGAGCCTGTTTAGTTAACCTTTGGCTTTTGTTAAACTGCTTATGTATAATTTATATTTGAAATAACTCTAAATAAACATTATATTCTTTCTAATACGGCCGGTACGACGCTGACAAGATCCCGGCGGAAAATATCATTGAGGTTGGCATGGCGAGATCTTCGACCAACACTATCTAAACATGAGTTTTCTATAGATAGAAGCAATATTTCTTAATTTCAATTTGCCTGTTACTGGATTATTCGCGGGGACCGTATATATGATATTTTTACCTAAAGTTTCTCTAACATTTTCTCATAGAAAACAATTAAATTGTATTTGTGTTTGAAATACCAAGAAATTGTTGTAATAGGTGTTGTAGCCTAAAAGGGGGGCAATTATCGTCCAGTGACTTGTTTTAACGCCTATACGATATATTTGTTTTGTTTTTAAATGATAAGCAAACATGACTACGTTTTTGTTAAGTCGGTTCACATATTCCTTTTATATAAGGAAAGGACAGTTTTTGGTTAGTAGGTCTGTGTAATACGAATTGTTTACTTGTGTGAACAAATTGTACTATGGAAGAATATAAAGGAATGACAATCTAGTCAAAAACATACACACTATGTAATCACATTTGACGCAACCAGTCCTTTCTTGTTTTATACATAAAATAAATCTAGCAAAAATTGAATTGAATTGAATTCGAACGAAGAACTCTCAACTTCTCAACCAATCGTGGCGACAAGAATTTTAAAAATCTTAGTTAGAATGAAAACTTTTTAATTCGAACGAAGAACTCACAACCAACAGTGGCAACAAAATTTTTTTTTTTGTTGGAATAAAAACTTTTGAATTCGAACGAACTCTCAGCAAATCGTGGCGATGAAAATTTGAAAATTTTAAAAATCTTAGTTTGAATTCGAACGAAGAACTCTCAACCAATCGTGGCGACAAAAAATTTTAAAATCTTAATTTGTATAAAAACTTTTGAATCCAAACGAACTCTCAGCAAACCGTGGCGATGAAAATTTTAAAAATCTTAGTTTGAATTCAAACTTTTGAATTCGAACGAAGAACTCTCAACCAATCGTGGCGACAAAAAAATTTAAAATCTTAGTTTGTATAAAAACTTTTGAATCCGAACGAACTCTCAGCAAATCGTGGCGATGAAAATTTTAAAAATCTTAGTTTGAATACAAACTTGAATTGGAACGAAGAAATCTCAACCAATCGTGGCGACAAAGCCAGTCACGTTCCGTCATTAGTCCTAACCTATCACCTGTCCGTTATTTATTTAAAATATTGTTATCAATACTTAAAATTCGGCTTTTAGCGGTCGAGTAGCGCTCGCCGACAACTGCGCTAAACATTTCGGTCAATAAAAAGCTATTTGCTGTTAGAATGGGAGCAGACGTTGCTGAGTACGCCGAGGTGAAAGGTGATTTGAATGAGGGTCACGCTTCCTGGGATAGTTATATATTTGAAAATTTTAAGGAGACGCTTAAATGGAGTTCGCTTACTCACTCGCGTATTGCCACATTTTTGAAGATATCTATAATATTATAAAATTTGTGCATCCTTTTGTTTCTTCATTTTTTGTGTTTGTTTGTTCGGGATTCACGTAAAAACTACTGGACCGATTACGATGAGATTTTCGTTGATCGATAGTAAATTCCCAGACTTAAAATATGCGGTACTTTATATCGCGATAATCCTACGGAAATTTTCTTGGGAGATGCTTAAAGTGGTCAGGTTGAAAAAAAATTGATGCCGATGCGAAAACTGATCGATAAAACTTTAGTAAAACAAATGTAGTTATGTATGTCTTTAGTAACATTACTTCTCTTGAGGTTTTACGGGAACTTTCGGGCTTCGTGTATTTTCATACTAAAAAATCGTTTATCCAGCTGAACTGAAATCTTTGTTACTTTTCCAACGTGGACAAAGTCCAGGCAAATGTTGGTAACATAATAATAACAACCCATAAAGGTCTCACTGTTGGGCTCGGGCCTCCCGCTGTAAGGGGGACGGACAGTATATCCACCACGCTTGTCCAAGGCGGCTTGGCAGGTTTTTAAACATCGGTTATCTCGATGTGCAGGTTTCATCACGATGTTTTCCTTCACCATTGTTACCACGTGGTAATTATAACAATATGCACATTAGGTTAGAAAGCTGCCTAAGTAGTACACGCGCTTCGGCCAGGATTTGAATCCGCACCCTTTGAGTTTGGGAAGCGTGCGTTAGCCATTGCGCTATCACGACTACTGGACTACTATTTTGATGATATAAATTAAGATAATTTACTTACGACAAATCCGTATTAGGCAAATCTTAACAATAAAATTACGAATGTTGCACAGACATAACCTCGTAGCCAGGGTTACTCACCAGCAACTTTCCCTTCCATACGATCATGTGAAAACGAAGGTGCCCTATTATCAGTAAGTACTCACCGGAGTCAGTTCTCTAAAACAACTCTGTAACGTTCTGCTGGTCTCGACAGACTATTGTAGCCAATAAGCCCATGTAATCCATATGACGATAATCTCGTGAAGACAGAAAAAGAAAAACTAAGAAAGTAAATACTTAGACCTTGCTTACGAGGTTACCGCCATGTGGCGTCTGTAGTTAAAGATTACTGTGCAGATAGCGTTCAACGTCAACGGTTTTATGGTGGAGAACCTCGACGGTAGCTAGAGAGGCTCTCGCTAGGCTGCTGGCTGAAGGATCAGATACCGAAGGCAGCAGTACTGGTAGGGTCTGAATTGTGAGGACATTCCTGTCTCTGTAGTCCTTACTGCCGGGAGCTTAGACCCCACGCCCCGCTGCCGATGCACATGAAGCTTTTGTGCTATTATTTTTTTTATTTAGATGTTTTTTTAAAAAAGATTTTTTTTAAATTGTGTATAATTGCAGTCTTTTTAAAAAGAAAATTTGTGTGTGCAGTTCACACGCAGTAGAAATGAAACTTCAGAGAATATACTCGCAGATAATTCTTCTCTATCTTTTATTAATATTAATATAATTCCTTTAGGCTACATCCGTCAATATATTATAATTCAAAATAAACTTCTTAAGATTTAACGGTTATTTATTCTTTATTATTTATATATGATAATTTATTTTACCTAATTTACCTACTCTAATAATAATATATACACAACTTAATTTTTAAAAGATAAAAACTGCAAACAGTAAATGGGTCCCAAATCACCGTCAGTTGGGAACGTCCCCAAAACGCTGGCCGCATTACCACGTTGTATGGCAACGCTTATGCGTTGCCCAAAATATAATATACGCCAGCGTTTTGGTTTCAAGAGACATCTATCAAGCGTTTTGATAGGTCTCGATAAAGGCGATGGGCTTCTGGACCCCATGGCCCGAGAGTTTCGACACCAAAAGCCGCAAATACGTATCTACTACCAACGGATGCATATTTGCGGCGTTTTAGGTCCTCTTGTCGGGCGGCAGCTACACCAGTAAGTTAACTTCTTAAGTATTAGTATTATCAGTTTTAAAGTTAAAAATTCTAAGCACTGTTACGCACAATTTCCTTTGATCTACGTATAAAAAAATATCTGCATTAAGTAATACCGATATAACTAAACATCGTTTGAAATCTTTTAAGTTTTATTTGAATTGAAAATTAACACTAAGGGGTAAAGAGTAATGTGTTTTATTCCAAATTAGACAAAGTTGAATTTTATGTGTTTATCTCTTTTTAGTGTCGCTTTTTCGTTTCATCGAGTTTTAAATCACAACGATTCTAAAGAAGTTTCACTTCAATAATGTAAAACCCTTTAAATTTAAATAAAAACAAATAAATCCCGAGTGTTTCACAGAATTTCAATTTTAATTTCATTTACATTTTATGTAAATAAAAGTTAATTTCTTACTATATTATGAACTACCACTGTAACATTGTTTCATAATTATGTGCAATAATAGAATGAATATCGAGTACTGAATAGACTTTTTTTTAAATTCACACTTACCTATTTCGAAGTCGGTTAAAAAGAAATCTGGAAAACAGTATTTATATTAAATCCCCCGCCGTGTGGGATAGATGCAATTCACCGCTGGATTGCCGGCGACGGCTTATTAGCAATAAACAAAAACTGTAGGGTCGGAACCTAGGTGAGTGTGGAACAAGTCATGGGCGAAGAGCGTGATCTTATTTCAATTGACGATGAGTATAGAGGCATTGCCAGAAAAGTGGAGACAAATTTTAGAGCAGAATGTGGCAAATTAACGTACAAAACAATAGGAGCGCCACTTTCCCAAATTTGTCCAAACTTCAGCAATTCCAAATTTTATGCTGTCCACACATGCGATAGTTTCAAAGATATTGATTATGGCCCAATTAGATCAAAAATAACGCATTACACCCATCGCCAAATCTGCGTGAAACGGCCTTATCCTTATCCCAGAGGAGGTACTACGTCAAACATCGTGCAAGGACCAGGTTGCTACATTTACGTCATGCGTGCATTTTTTCAACATAAAGTATGATATTTATTTTAATAACAATTACTATAATTTTGCAAGTAAGAGCTTTAACACCCTGCAATAATTAATAGGACAATTATTTTATTAAAAGAAGCTAATCGAACCCTTACAAACCCGCCATATCGGCTTTACTTTGATAAATATCGTCAATATATAACGAAAAGATTTTTGATTTAAAATCCGCTAGATATCCTAGGTAAACTATAAAAATGACTTCTCGTGTGCAACGTAGCATTGTTATTTCTGTATTACTTTTAATGGATTTTAGATTTGGATGAGCGTTAAAATTTAAACAAGATGGAGAAATTAGCTTTGTTATAATTCACTGACCTTTATTTACTAGAGGTAGATAGAATATGGCTAGAAGACAAAAAAATTAGTTCATGTTCTGGACGTTATAGCAAGGTTATTTACTGTTATTTTAATACTGTATATGTTATTTTTAAAATTTACAAAAATACCGCCCAAAGATCTATATTTTAATGTTGCTCGACGTTAAAGCGTATGTTCATTTTATTATTCATTTTAAATTCCCGGACATAAAAAATGACAGGTATTATTTAATTATACTTTATTCCAATAAATTTTCATCTAAAAATTCTATCTCGTTAACTGCTTCTACATCCACGTCTTGGTTAGAGCTGGCCGTAATATCGTTTTCGTCAGATTCGTATTCAGAAGTATTGCTATTGTCATACTCAAAATTTACAACTAATCACTCACACTGAGTAAGTTGGCACAAATTTTTCTAGTCGTTTTTAGTGACATCTCGAAATGCACGCCCAGCTGCTTCATATGATGACAGAAAATTATAATCAATTTGAATCTTCATATAATGTAATTCCACCAAATTTAAAAGTAAAATAAAATATTACGTAAATTTATTCAAATCATATTGTACATATATATCAATCAATCCCATATTTTAATAACATTCGCGTAGGTGCGGCACCGTTACAAACAAATACTAAAAACCAAACATGAACTTATTTGGTCAATGATAATTGTACAAAATTTTTACATATATCTTATACGAGAGATCCAAAATAGCGATTTCTTTACCAAGTAATATACGATCGAACTAAAAACAACAATATAAACTTAAATATACCTGTCATATCAGTGGACCTTTGGTAAACATCGTCGAGGTTAAAAAGAATACTTTTGCTTCATATTCTGCAAGATATCGTCTGTAAACTTTATAAATTATTTTTCTTCCCGAACTTAGTTTTATTAATTTTTTTTTACATTTTTCACGTATTTCAATCACTGTTAATACGAAACAAAAGAAATATTACGAGCACCTGAATCTTTTTTACCTTTGTTTCAATCATATGTCAAAGCAGAATAACTGACTAGTTAGAAATGTTGCTAGTAGAGAAGAAAAAAAATATGTGTGTGTGCAGCTTACACGCAGTAGAAGTGAAACAAAGAGTGACAAGGGGTGGGAGGGATTCTAAATTTTGTGACGTCACATTTCATATTATATTTAAACTTCAAAACATGTTTGAAGTATTAATGAAAAATTTCAAAATATTTCCAACTTTATCTGTATGAGCATTGAGCATAGTGCTTAAATTATTAAATATAATCTATTCTATGTCATTCTCTAACAGGCTCCGTCCTATAGATTTATCTGCTTATCTCTTTTTAGAGTCGCTTTTTCGTTTCATCGAGTTTCAAATCACAACGATCCCTATCCTATTTGCTCTATTCAATTCCTCTTGATCCCTCTATCCCACCTTTCCTGTTCCATCCTTTTTATCCCGCCTGTCGCTGGTTCGTTCCTCTGGCTTAGTTTTTCTCTCTTTAAGGCAAAATGGCGATTTGAGTTGCAAAAAGAAACGACACCATCGAATTTTAAAATGGAAGAGGAAGTTATTTATTTTCTCTAAAGTGAGATTATTGCACTTTTTGAGATTTGGTGACAAGTAACTTGTGGCGAAACAAACCTTTTTGCCCACTGGCTGACAGGCCGGTTTTTTAATTTGGTGATTGACAACTGTCACAGCGGAGAGAGAAAAAAAGTCGTCACTGAAATTATGTATTAATAAATCCCTTTAACTGCATATAAAATTACATATATTATGAAAGATCTGATTGTTTAATTGCATCAACAACCTGCCTTTAAACACATTGACTCTTGCGTAAAGAAGACGCCTGATATTCGCGTTGGTGACACCATCTTTCTTATTCCATCCCTATCACATATCTGCTTTTTTTGTTAGCTCAGGGGGAATGTCTTTTCTTGTGACAGACACGGGTCTTGGGTACAGGGGAAGACCAAAAACGCCAATTAGTGCCGCACGCTTCGTGTGCATTCCTCCATTAAAGGAGGTCGCCGAACAAAGTACGTTAAGTACCCACTTAACGTACCTGGGGAGAGTATATATCTAGAATGTCAGGGATGTATAACATAGTTAATCTCTTCTGACACCCTAGTACGACGATTTGGTGCTAAGCCCCACGAATCAAGGCCGTACCACTTCGCACAGTGGAGGTGATTCCACCGATACCCCCGTAAACAGTGGCCCTCTACCACGGATAATGGGAAACCGGATACAAAGCGTTGTGTTTGAACCCCCATCCAATTAAATAGACGACAGTCGAAAACTGTCATCAGGTATCTATGATGACAGTACATAATTCCTACCCCTTTATTCTAGATCTCCTATTCCACCCTGAAAACTGGTAACGCGTTGGCATCGGCCCTGGTGTTGCAAAAGTCCATAAGCGATTAATGTCGCCTATGGACTTTTGCAACACCACTTTCCATCAGATGGATCATCTGCCTGTTTGTCAATTTCGTTATAATAAAAAAATATTAATACATAAAGGTAAAAAAATTATATACAAGGAAGATGTTTATTTTCAAACATAAAAATAATTTTGATTCAGACAAGGTTTCTTTCGTACATAAAGATTCTATTTCAAATTTTTGTAAAGCATTCGTTATTTTTTTGGTAAGATTTGTCTCAATTAAATTGTCAATTTATTCCTTCAAAAAAGTAGTAGTGCGCTAGCGAGATAAATAACAATTCCATAGAATAATTGGCCACTTTTCAGTAGCCGTGATGACGGAAGAATTCTGGTAAGGCATAGATAAGTAAAACGCTTCGCTTATAACTTGCGTCAGACCAAATAAATCACTAAGGTTAAAACATCATTAATATTAAATCACGGCTGCGCTGATTTATATGATAGGGGAGAGGGAGCGCCCGGGCTCCGGACTCCAGGGCCCAGTGTCTTCTCATACCCGTCACAGATATTAAGCTGCAAGATGCAATGATCTGTTAAAATTGAACTGGTTACTATGTGGTGTACGTATATGAGGTATGCTTTTTTAGGTTCATGCAGCAATTTCGACATTAACGGAATTCTTGTAACATCGTTATGTCATCCTTTGTCTATACTAATATTATAAAGAGGAAATATTTGTATTTTTATATGTTTGTAACAAATAAACTCAAAAAGTACTGAACGGATTTAAAAAATTCTTTCACCATTAGAAAGCTACATTATGCCAAATTAATATAGGCTATATTTATTACTAGTAAAAAATTAGGGATCCCTACTAAAACTTCAATAATGTAACCCAAGGTGTAAAGAAATAGTGTTTGAGTAGGCCCGGGGATGGTTTAGATTCACAATTAGACCCGGTGGGTGGCGCTGGAATCGGGTTCTAGATTTATATTTTTTTCAGGGAGGACAACGTCTGCTTCCTGAGGCATAGAAAAAACGTGAACAGATTGACAAAACTTTTTTTTAGCGGGGGATATCCGATTCAGGACAATAGGCCGCGTAAGGAGGAACAGTCACAGCCCATGTGCGGGATTCACCAGGGCGGGGTGGCACTAGCACTACTAAACCCCTCGGTGTTCCGTCCTTCGCCTTATGCCAGGGCTACAGGTATATTATTCAAGATGCCAGAGGCAAAAGGAGTCCCCAGGCAGTGAAAGTGGTTATGCGAGGCCCATGCCTGCCAGGGTTAGTGAAAAGGCTAGGTCATATACCCGTAGCCCTGGCATAAGGCGCAGGATGAAACATCCAGGGGTTTTAGTGGGTATCCCTAACTGGGGAGTCATCCTCCGACCTCGCGAATCCCACACACGGGTCGCGAACTGTCCCCTCCAACGTTATGCTCTTGTCGCGGCTTATGGGTCTTAATCGGATTTCCCCTGGCTAAAAAAAGGGCTATGGGTACATGGCTTAGCCCCTCCGCTAGTCCTGATAGGCGGTGGTCCATCGGTGTCATCCACTGCCCGAAGAAGAAAACCAACATTAACACGAGCAAAGAAGCGGGCAAAAATCAGTTCTTTTTATATTTTTGTTAAAGAAGATGATAGGTATTCCTTCTGTCTGGGCTGGAGGTGTACATGAAGGCGAGCTCACAGACAAACAAGGGACGTTCTCGACGAGCAGTTAGGGGTTTTAGTGGGTATCCCAAACCGTGCCATCCCAACGAAGCGAATCCCATATACCGGCCGCAACTTTCCTCTCCGGGCGGCTGACGATCCTCAATCAGATTCCCCTGGTAAAAAACATATGTTTGTCTGTGTGTGCACTTCACACGCAGTAGAAGTGAAACGTCAGAGTATATCTTCAGATAATTCTTCTCTAACTTTTATTAATATAAATATTGTTACGACCGACAAAGACCCATGCACACTTGCAGTTTATTACCTTTTCGGCATCTGGACTTCTTTTGTTTACCTTATGTTTAAAATTTGTAATTAGAAAACAGTCTAATGTGTATTGTACTGGTTTATGGCCGTTTGCAGGCATAGTTAGGCAGGTGTGCAGATTACGAATTCTAAGAAATTCGACCTACGCGGGCGGGCAGCCATATTGTATCGGTGTAGTATATAGCAATGGCCCAATGGGGAGATCGGCAGTCTAGCGATGATTACAAGCGAGACAAGACGTGTGTACATTCGATAAGCTATATAGTGACGGACTTTGTGCGTGTTATTGAATGGTGTATTACGTTTGTTCTGGTTGTGTCCAGTTCTATTTGTACCTCTGTTATACGTGTTTGTATAGTTCTAATAAATTCTATAGTCATTCCAACGGCATTTTAATTCGAGTCCCGCACTCGTAGGTAACAATATAATTCCTTTAGCCTACATCCGTCAACATATTATAATTAATAATAAATTACTTAAGTACCAATTTCAATTTTTCACTGTTTTAGTCTAAAAAATACTATTATCAGTTTTATTTTGGTCGAATTGGACCTATGTTTAATCAATGGTCTTATTGAGTCTCTAATCTGTGCTGCACAATGTAAAACTCGTATCTTTGGCTTAGCCCTATACATTTATGTGTTTATCTCTTTTGGGTGTTGATTTTTCGTTTCATCGTGTTTTAAATCACAAGGAATTCCTTCAGAATGGTATTCCTATCATTTGCTCCATCTTTCGTATCTTCGTCGGAAAATACCACGTGACGCGATCGGAGAGGGACGTGTGAAACAAACGGCGTGCGCGACTCATTTACACATATACAGGGAGCTGTCTGTTATCCATCCGAATATAAATTCAAATTCATTTATTTGCAGGAAACATGAAGATGCAAGATGTCAAAAATTAAATACTCGTACATGGTATATTATGATGTATCCAACCATATTGTTTTTCTAATGTTGGTTTTTTTATCTATCTATACATACGTTAAAATTTGACAACAATTCCATACAAGTAATGGTAATTTTCTACCAATGATAAGGTTGTTTTACAGAATACAGGCCGTCCACCTGATGGAAAAAGGTTAACGTTGTCTATGGACATTAGCAACACCAAAGGTGCTACCAAGCGGTGCTAGCCTCGAAAGAGGGACTGGAGCCTGGACACTGATGTCGGAACACAACTCAAGGTTGTTATGGCGGCATAACCTAACCTAGCGGTAGTAGCCATCCAGAAGGGCAAATGCGTTACCACCTGGCTGTGGCTTGTTTTGTAACCTTTATGGCAAGCCACCAAGTCGTAAGAATTTGTATTCTCTCTCCGTTCCTGCACTTAAAATAAATAATGGATAGTCAAATATAGAAACGCGATACAAATTTAATCTGATCAAAACGTTGCTATCGCAGACACGACTTTACAACGTCAAAAACTTCACATGACATTACTAAAATGTCAAGATTACATTTGACTTATGGACTTTACACTTTTTTTAGATATTTCCTTGCTCCATCTGAGATAAAATAAATCTTGTTTATAGCGTTAAAAATAACGCCGTTAATGATTAGTTACATTAGTGGATATACATATTTTATCTGTCGATTTTTAACTTCGTTAACAATTAATAGCAATGTCGCATTATAAATAATGTCACAGTCACTAGCATTAACATTGTCCCAGATGGAACAGGGACATTCGAGAAATATTTTTTAAACTTAAATCACTTATAAACTGCAAGTCATACTCAGCTCGTTTTCAAATTCGTAACTGTCATGAAATTTGAATTCACTAATATTTAAATATTAGTTTTAGAATTATGACGTAAGTTTTTAATGATATCAACCTGTATAACCATTCAAAGGTAAGTTCACATAGAATTTTGACATTTGCCCGCTAATTGAGGTATCAGCCTGTTGCTACCGTGCGCTGGAGCAGCTTCCGGTAGCCGCCGACCAATCACAAGCGAGTATAACAGAACCCATTAAAATTTCAAATTTTAAACATCGAACATTCTTTCGTGGGAGGTCGGTTTTTGAAAATCAAAAAATATGATTTTATGGCCTCGAAAATGTTATCCTTTGGGTTTTTGAATTGTGTTTGTTTATTAGGATTGTATGTTCGGATCGAATATTCCTTTTAATGTTCTCACGGATATATTAAGTTCCATTGAAGGTAGTTCATACCGTTGACTACCTTTTTTTGCATGCAATATAACATTTTCTTCTTTCTAAATAAAACTCTGCATGTTTAGTTTTGCTAGCTAGTGTTTATGTATCCATAAATATTCGAGTCGCAGTTGAAATGTATTTTACACATTTCACTTAACAGCTAAGTTTTTCAACGCATAAACAATTCTTTGTTAACAATCAATTATTGTACACTTTTAAGCAATATAATACATATTAAAATGCATTGCCAAACACCATCCTTCAATTTGGCGCCAAATACTTTTATTTTAAGTGTTTCTGATTACAATTAAAACTTACGAAACTAAATTATCGGTTATAACAAAAAATAACAACAGCCCATAAACGTTTTACTCTACTGGTATGAGGCAGTATACCCACCACGCTTATCCAAGGTGGATTAGCGCTTCATTGTGACACGGCGCTGCACACACTCCAGAAGCGTCTTGCCTGGACAGAGCAGCGCTAAGACCACGTCGCTGTTACCCTTGGCCGCACCATGGTCGGGAGCCGTACCGGATGGGACGCCGTCTCCTCCTTCTGCGAGCATGTTATTATTGCAAAGAAGAAGGCGGAGCGGGAGCGTGAGTGCACGTCATTGCTCCACTTCGACTAAAGGAGGACGCGCGGTTCCTTTGAGGAAAAGGGTTCTCACCCGCCGTTATGGCGTCGAGATGGGGGCGCGACGTGTTCCGCGAGCGCTCACCTCTTCTCCCGTGGGGCGAGTTATAAATTACCCCACGCGTAAAGTGTTTGAAGATGCCGGGGGATAAAAAGTAGTCCCTCGGCAGTGGATGAAGCTGACTGACCACCGCCTACCAGGGCTAGCGGAGATGCTGAGCCATGTACCCGTAGTTCTAGCATAAGGTGAAGGACGGAACACCCAGAAGTTTTAGTGGGTATCCCAAACAGTGGAGTGGCAATAGCGTCTTTAGCTGTATCGAGAAGAGCTAGTGCCACCCCGACCTGGCGAATTCCAAACACGGGCCACGTCTATGGTCCTCAATCGGTGTAGCGTATTTGTGCTGGTTTTTTCTGTTTTGAGCCGAGATTTGAGTATTTGCTTTAGTTTAATGATAATAAAAATATATTTTTCATATGAATGACATGTTTCATTGGTCTCACTTGGTAACGTAACATGACATAGATAGTTACCTTAAGAAAATGACAAATTAAGCCTTTTTTTTTACCAAACAATCGGATTTCCCCTGCCGAAAAAAAATGAGGACCAACTCTGAAACGTCTTCCGTCCCTCGTTTTCATTTTAGAACTTAATTTGCTCGCTTTTTTAATATTTAAACGAATTTTCCATTGTATGTTCCATCTATTACTATAGTTTTAAAGAAATCTATATTCTTTCTTTCTTCTATCTAAAATTTCATTAATGCTTTTTGGTTGGTCGGATCACAACGAACAACGAAAAATGTTTTAAAGCGAGGCCTCTGGTACTACCTTCAAAATATGAATATTGATCACTACGTTTGGAGTCGAAAGCGTTAGCTAGTATATATGTATACATAGCATATCGTACGCATATGTTGGTTCATCACGATTCATTAACATCAATCAGCGTCTGGTACTGCCTCTATTTGCTTTACAGCTATCTAGATCATTAGGTATGTGTAAAGATTCAAAACGCAGTATGGTTTGCGGTGTTGTTTCTTTGTCAGTCATGTCTTGCTGTTATATATTTTTTTATTGCGAAGCTGGCAAACAGGCAGATGGCCTAGTTCACGGACAGTGGTTACTGTAATTTATGTAAATTGTGGGTAGTTTTGTATTTTACAAAGAAGTCGAATAAACAGTCTTACTGCTGCCGTATTATTTCATTATTATCATTCCAGTATTATATTATTATTCTATTAACCAATACTATTAAGTCTGTTGAGCGACCGTATCTGTCCAAGGTACTTGTTTCGTGAGTCAGAGTTTAGATGGAGTTTGTCGGAGAGGGGAAGGACTTAATGTTGTAGAATTTAGAGCATAGGTTCCCAATGGGGGCGGTACCGCCCCTTAGTGGGCGCCGGAGCTTTTCGTAGGGCCAGTAGCGGGTGTCCAAAGGCAAATGGCGGTCACGGCGTACCTACCTAATTAGAAATTTAATTAAATACTTTGAAAATGCCTCTATTGATTATCTATTGAGGGTCAATAGATAATCAATAGAGCCACAACCACGAGGAGCACGATTAGAGAAAGAGAGAAATAATCAATTTTTAATTTGTGATTATTATAAATAATAGACAGACATGTAAAATTGGTATAATTGACTATTATCTAACAGGAGGCGTTGGATTTTTTTTCTTGTAAAGGGGCGGTAGTCCATACAAGGTTGGGAACCTCTGATGTAGAGCAATGGTCCCTAAAATATTTTGTCTCGAAGACCCCTTACGAATTATACTGCATTTAGTGGACTCCTATCTTTTTAATCGACTTCTTTGTAAAATACAAAACTACCCACAATTTACATACATTACAGTTTTTATCCGTGCAGGAACGGAGAAAGAATACAATTTCCTGCGGCCGGGCGGCCTGACGAAAGAGGCAACAAAACAACCCACAGCCAGCTGATAGGGTATTTGCCGAACTGGATAGCTACCATCCCTGGTCTAAAGTATGCCGCCATAACAACCTTGATTTGTATTCCGGCATTAGTGACCAGGTTTTAGTTTCCCTTAAGAGAGCAGCAGTGCATTTGTAGCGCCTTTGGTGTTGCAAATGTCCATAGGCGATGGTAACCGCTTTCCGTCAAGTGGGCCGTCTGCCTGTTTGCTGAACTCATGCAATAAAAAATATAAAAAAACCATCACCTATAAGCGTTTGTAACACTCGGGGAGGAGACAACTCATTGCCGGCCTTTAGGATGGGATAAAGAGGAGAGGTAGGATAGGGGGATGACATAGAGGGATCAGACAACAGCAACGGGCTAGATGGGGTGGTATTTGGGATTTTTTTTAATAATAAGAACTGATGTCTCTAGTGAAGTTTTAGTCAGAGGTTTACACAGTATATAATTATTAAGTTTGTCTTATACTAATACAATTGTTTGTAAATATATATATATATATATATATATATATATATATATATATATATATATATATATATATATATATTTACAAATTCAAATTCTACGTGAAAAATATATGTAACTAAGAAATGGGATGAAGAGAATGCCCCGTATAGGGGTGGACGAGCGAGATGGAATTCTCCTACGTCTCAAATGAAGATCTTCCATCGAGGCTATTGTTGTTTCTCGCAGGCACGTTTATTATTGTTGGAAATTTGTATATATTCTTTGTATGTTTCGGGAATCATTTGCGACCTCAATTATTGTACAACGCCATCTATTGGCTTGTAAGTGTTCCACTACAGGGATATGGGATTGGAATCGGAGGATGGGATAGGGGGACAGGAAAGGGGGCTATTGGAACTTTCACTTAATACACGAAATACGTTTAGCTAACCATTTCACGCCAATATTCTGTGAGAGCGTGCTATCACACTAACATAGCCGGGCCCTAAGAGCTGTAGTCAAGATAGTGATTCTAGTATGACTCTACCACGTAAGGATTTATAACATATTTTTTAATTTTAATTCTATACTATACTAATATTTGATTTATAATTCGTCACTTGATTAGAAATTTAATTATACAATTAAATTAAATAAAACTATATACAAATTACACTATAAAATGTAGTACCCAGCCGCTGTAAGTTGGAAACGTGCCCAAAAGACTGGCCACGCTGCCTCGCTGAATGGCAACACTAATGCGTTCTCCGAGGTATAGACCAGTCTTTTGGTCACGTGAGACGTCTACCAGGCGTTAAGTTTTTTTGTTTGTAGGAAGTAACCTTTGGAACAACTGAACCGATTTTGAAAATTCTTTCACCGGTGGAAAGCTACATTATTCCTGAGTGACGTACGTTTTAAAATTATTTTAATGTCGCCCAGCGAAGTGGGCACTGGTCAGCTAGTGCCGTCATAAATTGATAATTCTGATTAGCGCCTCTTCAGTTTCATGAAATACGTGAAATTCATAAAATCATTCACGTGGGACCTAAATCCTATGACTTTGCAAAATATATTATTTTAACACAGTATAAACAGTTAGGGCGCGTCAACATGCACGTGGGGCGTACCCCGCTGCGCTAACGACCTTGCAAACAACATGAAATAAATAGATATTAGACGATTAACGCTGTGTGTGGCACGTGCCTATTATTTGCCATGACAGCACTAATAGGCTGTGAATGGTGGGCAAGTGTGGGCGGATAAGGCATACCTTGGATAAGTTAAGTAACAAATTTACGCATTTTGGCTGTATTTCTTGCTCGCTTTATTTCTTGGCGATAGCAAACATACATATCTAATTTATATTAGACAAGAAAATAATGTTATCTCTATCTGTTTACTTTTCAATTTATTTAGGAAGCATACAATAATTACAAAAATACAAAATTAATATATCAATCAAGTTTCTATTACATATAATTTATATAATAAACAGTTCGGCTCGCATACTCGCAAGTCAATTAATTGTACAATATTACAAGAAAATTACATAAAATGTCTATTCAAATGATGCCAGTCAATATTTTTTTTTAAATATGTCATGAAATATCAGCCATGTTGTATGTCAAAATATAAAATAACTATTTTTCTAGAAAAAGTTAGGTCTGCATGGACAGAATTTAACAAAAGGATTATAGAGCCTTGTCTATATCTATTAAGAAATAAAATGAAACTGTCTGTGATTAGCAAATAATCGGCAATATTTAAGCGAACGCTGTTATTTATAGTATGCCTAAGATTTTAAATATAAAATATTAGGGGATAAATTAGAAATTTTATGTTAAAAAGTGTATGTCTCATTTCAATATCTTTTAAATTGCAGAAGAGACAAATATATATTATTAATATCTATCTACAAAATTAAATACATCAACACTAAATTTTATCTGGAACACAGGAAATCTAAAAAATAAGTCACAAATAAAATCATTTATCAATTATCATAATCGATTTATGTGAATGAATTTCAACAATTAAAAATATGAAGACACTTACACCACACGATTAATACATTCAATATAACTAAACCCATTACAATTATAAAAAATATCAACATATTAAATAAGAAATCTGAAAATCACACTCATTCTCATCTTTTTACGATCTGGGCCCAATAATGTATGAAATCGTATCCGTCTCCTTTCATTAGGTTTGGAGCAGTCGTTTAATCATGAAAACGTAACGGCTACAATGTAATTAATTTCACATTTATTTATTCATATGTATACATTAAAAATAGAATATACAGTAACAGTTGCTAAAACAACACTCGTACAATAATTTAGTTTATTAATTAATAAATAGTAATATATAAGATAATTTAATTAATATAAACAGTAGTACATAATTATGTACCTACTATAATACACGTTATATATATATGTAGACGGTTCACTGAAACGTCACTGTCATACTGTCAAGAGTGATATGTTGTCAATGTCACTCTCACAGAGCGTCGTGCCGGGAAGAAGGAAGATATAACCTCTTCTAGAGAATGGTCGCCAGCGCACCAAGTATTCGACGAACTGCGATTCATTGCCTTAACCAAAGTGAATTATAACGTAATCAGTGCTAATATCAAGATAGATGATTGTTATTTAAGCAATAGAAACGTTACATTGTTAAAGATCACAAAAGATGTTAATTTCATAAATATACCCACATACATCATACCATGCCATGATGAATTCTGATCAGTAAAGCTCTGACTAGCTTATATATACTGTTACGAGCTACAGGACTCGAATTAAAAGTGCCGTTGGAACTACTATAGAATTTATTAGAGCTGTACAAACACGTATAAAAGAAATACAAATAAAACTGGATGCAACCAGTTCACACTGCACGATTCAGTGTCATTCGACACGCGCAAAGTCCGTCGTCTATATCGCTAATTGAGAGTACTACAAACGTCTTACTCGTCTCGTAGTCGTCGCTTGACTTCCCCACTCCTCTATTCGGGCATCGTTTTATACTAACTATACAGTACAAAAAAAATCGGCCGCGCGCACTGAGTTTCCGAGAAACAGTAATTTGCACACTTGGTTATCTATTTCTGCGAATGGCCAACAAAGTCGAAAACAATAACAATAGGCTATTGTCTAATTGCAAATTTTAAATGCGAAGTAATAAAAAAGAACTCCGAATGCGGGAGGGGCAATAAATAAGGCGTGCATCATTCCTTTGTCGGTATGTGACAATAGGTATGCAGGTGGTCCAACTTGAAACAATACATACATAAATACACATTATATTATATACATACAAAAGTAAATAATAACACTATAACTTGAGGTAGTAATCTTTAACTAATCTGTTAAAAGAAGGTAATGTTCGTGTCTGCTTGATGATTAGTGGTAGTGCATTCCAGAGTTGAATGGCCTGGACGAAAAAAGACTTATTGTAAAAACTTGTTCTGTTGACAGGCGTTTTCAGTTCAAATTCGCTGACAGTCTAAAGAATCTTGAATTACTGTAATTAAGGAACTCAAAGCGTTCCTTGAGATAGTCAGGGGACTTGGGATTAAAAAAAAAAATTGTGAAGAAGAGACAGGATATGCGCATTCCGGCGAAGGTGAATGAGAAGCCACTTGAGTTTGATGCGAAATTCAGATATATGATTATATTTGCGTAGCCCAAATATGAACCGAATGCAAAAGTTTTGAAGCCGCTCAATATAGACTAAAAATATAGACTCTATAATATTTACTGTAGATCGAATGTTTTAGATCAGCATTATGCTACTGAGTAGGTCTTTTGTAAAGTTTATTCATAATTTTGATGCTAAACTCCTCTTATCCCTTCGAAGCTCGTCATTCTATTTATACATGCCGAGTATAACACCACAATACTAATACTAATGTCAAATAAACGTCAAATGTACATCAAACAAAATTAAAATAGTCTATTTTTAATTACAAATCAAATTCTCACGAGAATAATTCACCCACTGACTTTCGAACTACACCTTTGTGTTACACAAACTTAATTTACAGATGAAATCAATACATCTACTCAAAAATGAACATTATTACGTTAACTATAAGGTAGGCTGAAATATTAACAGATGAATTTAAAAAAATGCAGAATTATATTTGCCGTCAAAAATGTACAATGTAAATTAAATATCGACCTTGTTTTACTGTAAATAAAGGTTATATAGTGTTAAGCATAATAGAAAAAATATATTACTTTTTATAGATCGAATTGTAGTAACCCCTGTTGTAATAAATATCAATCAAGCTAAACGCACCTTTGCTTTACAATATTTTGTATGTTCCGCTTAGGTGTAAGTTTTGTAGTTTTTTTTTTAATGTAAGTGTGGACAGGTCCTTGATATTTACATAAGTGTTTACCCTGAAAGCGACCGTAACACTCAATATAATTAAATATTGTTTATTTTAAATATGGTTTTAAGTATTATATATTCATTAATTCATTCAATTACAACTTCGCCGCCTCATAGTTAAAATGCCAAATTATGCAAGTAAATGCCGAAAAGGTGTGTTAGAAAAAAAAAATGTGTGTGTGCAGTTTACATGCAGTAGAAGTGAAACGTCATAGAATACACTCACAGATAATTCTTCTTTAACTTTTATTAATATAAATATAATTCCTTTAGCCTACATCCGTCAACGTATTATAATTCAAAAAATTCAATCTAAATTACACTTTACCCCACTAGCATAAAGTTCAAAATTCAATGTACTGTTACGCATAATTTCCTTTGATTTACGTATAAAAGAATATCTGCCTTAATTAAATACAGATAGAGCTAAAATTTATTTTAATCTTTTAAGTTTTATTTAAAGTGAAAATTAATACTAACAGGTACAGAGAAATGTGTTTTATTTTGAATTAAATAATGTTGACCTTTATATGTTTATCTCTTCTTAGTGTCACTTTTTCGTTTCATTGATTTTCAAATCACAACGATTCTAAAGAAGTTTGACTTCAAAAATTGTATTCAAGTTATAAATCGTCTCATTACTTAGTTTGAAAAAGATCTTCAATTCTAAATAATGAGGTTCTATAGTAATTTAGGTACAAATAGTTTATAAATTGGGAATACATTAGTTTCCAAGATCATAAAAGATGTCTATCCTCTTTTGAATTATTATGTACAAAATTGGCCATGTAACAATATGTCTGGTACTAAGCGGACGAAACCTTTTTCCATATATGATAGACGCGTGCGCCACCTGCCGTCCACGTGGCAAAACAATATAGACAACGGAGCATTACTAAATTACACTAACTCATAGTGACGTATAGTTTTTGGTATGATGTTTTGCTGTGCAGTTTTATTTTTAAAAACCTGATTTATATTTGCATTGGTTAAGTAGTTAGTATTACAATTTTACATCAAAATGTACATAAATTATCAACTATTATTACCCGTGCGCAAAAGGTTTGCCGATAGTCTCATGATATCTCGCGTCGATGGTCAGTAGACTTGTCCAAAAAGGTTACATAAATAGTTGTTGCAATAAATTTATTATTGTATATACTTTATATAAGTATATACAATAATAGTAATAAATACAATGAAAATAATTTAATTAGCGTGGTAGAGCCATGCTGGAATTATTATGTTGATTACGATTGTTAGGGCCGGTAAGATTTTTTAAATATTTTATTGTATGAGTTAAGCAGACAAGCAGACGGTCCACTTGATGGAAAGCGGTTACCATCGCCTGTATCGATGTACTTATTTCTGAACGTATAATATAAAAAAAGTAAAGTAAATTAGGCGGCAGCCTGCCAATTGTCAAGTCGCATTAAATGGTACCCACGAGAGTTAACAAGTGTTTTATTTTTAAATTGTAACAATGAAAGTCATGATACACGCCTATAGACCTTTGTGACACCAAAGATACCAGCAATGTGCTGCCGCTATATCAAGGGAGACTGGAACTTGGCCACTAATGCCGGAAGACAACTCAAGGTTGTTATGGCGACATAATTTAGATCAAGGGACATAATTTAGACCCTACCACGGCTGTGGATTGTTTTGTCGCCTCTTACGACAGGCCGCCCGGTCACAGGAAGTTGTATTCCTTATCCGTTCCTGCAAGGGTGAAATAGCTAGTCATATTTCATGCGATGAATGAGAGCTCAGCTGCGCTGCTTTTCCCTCTACCTTCCCACCTACTCTGTCCAATTCCTCTTGCCTGATCCCTCCTATTCCATCCTTAAAGACTGGCAGCGCGTTGGCTTCACCCTTAGTAAGGCCTATATATGTAAGGTCTACAACCGCCGGTAACCAGTTTTTATTAGGTGGGCCGTGTGCCAGTTCGTCATCTTCGCAATAAAAAACATAATAATTTAAATTTTGTATCTTTCTTTTTATATTTTTTTTAATATTGTAGTATAGGTTCGCGTCTGACCACAATCTTGCCCTATGTGGAGAGAAGATGTGGTATAGGATGGAGCACGCTTACCTAGAAGGTACCTATTCACAAGGGACTTGAAGACACCCAGGTTATAAGTATCGGGAAAGACAGACTCCGGCAATGAGTTCCAATCCTTTGTGGTGCGTAAGATGAAGCTAGATGCAAAGCGCTTCGTTCTTACAGGTGGAATATCCACCATATAACTCTGCCGCACGCCGGTGCGTTGTTGTCCGATGATGGAAGGGAGATGGCGGGATCAGATCGAAGGGCTCAGCTGCACACTCCAAAGTGAATCCGATAGAAAACCGTTTTCAATTAGTATTTTTGTTGAAAAGGATAAGAACTTAATTATAACATTGAAATATTAGTAGTAATAATTAAAATTAAATAAATAATGAAGTAAGAATAGTTTGTACCTACATAAGTTTCAAAAAATTGTACGCCGAAACAGCAAAAAACACGTGATCATTGTTAAAATGTCAACATTTATTTAGATACCCACCATGTTTCTATACGATAAATTTTTTGATTTGAGTTGATTCAAAAATTTTAAATTTTTCATTCTTGATATCTGTTGGTCCACATTAGCTTTTCTGATTTTTCCTTATTTTTTAATTAATTGCACTTAACTGGATAATATAAATATATTTGATAAATTGTAATAAATTCAACACCCCGAACAGATTTATTGTAGTACTACAGTTTTCCAGGAAGTAGTCCTTCTTTACAAAATTATCTATTTGATCGTGAAAATCGCAAAAAAATCCGTTGTGTGGTTTAGGAGGAGTTAGCGGATATACGGGCAGACTCTGAAAGCGATTTTGTTTTATACCATGTAAAGATAGATGGAACATAGACACTAATGGTTCCATATTTTGTGAACGTGCAATGTTCTTGAAGTGAAACTTTTTTAGAATCGTTGTGGTTTGAAAATCAATGAAATGAAAATGTGGTATTAAAAAGAGATAAACACATAAAATTCAACCTTATTTACTTCGTAATAAAACACGTTTCTCTGTGCCCGTTAGTATTAATTTTCAATTTAAATAAAATTTAAAAGATTTCAAATGAATTTTAGCTCTATCTGTATATAATTAAAGAGGATGATATTATTTTGCACACAGTGCATTGAATTTTGAACATTTAGTTCAAAATTCTAGTGATGTAAAATGTAATTTAGATTGACTTTTTTGAATTATAATATGTTGGCGGATGTAGGCTAAAAGAATTATATTTGTATTAATAAAAGTTAGAGAAGAATTATCTGTGAGTATATTCTCTGAAGTTTCACTTCTACTGCGTGTGAACTGCACACACACACATACAGAAACACATTTTTTTTTTCGAATACGGAACCCTGTAAGTTGTTTAAATATACTTTATATTTCAAGAACTAAAAAAGATGATATTACGAAATTGAAATTTTCTTATGATATACAAAACAACCTACATTATTATTTTGCAAATATTTCCATTGAAATATTTTCCTTGAGTAAATTAAAAATATTTGTAGGCAAAATGAAGGTAGGCGAGAAATATTTAATACTGAAAATGAATACTTCTTCCGGGCTGCCGTCTAATTCGTTGGCCCGCATAAACTTCAGCTCTTAGTGATGGGACAAACGAAAAGTTCATATTTATATATCGATATTTACAATAAGGTATTTCTTTGCGTAAGTACAAAAAAATACTAATTAAGGCAATCGTGAAATAGATGATCAACTCATCTGGAACATTTTTTTATCATCAAACAAATTATTGTCCCTTTGTTTAACCCCAATTTCACAATATTAAAGCGTCAAATAACATGTAAAAAATTATAATTATTAAAACATTAATTTAAATGATTTTGTGTTACAGTTATTTAGTAGCATAGTTGTTCTTGTCATGTTTCTTTTTAAAGTTAATAATTAATTTTGTTAGGTACCCTCTTATTTCTAAAGTATACAATCGGCCATTTCCTTAATTGCGTATTAATGCTATATTTTGATTTATTCTGTGATTGGCGGCTGTTTTGTGTAGAGTCTATAATTTACCATAATTTTGTGTAACAATATTGATCCTTTATATGATGTTGTAGTTGTGTGGATTATAATTCAAAATCTCTCAATTGTATATAGACGGTATTACATTTCATTTTTATGTTGGCAGACGCGATAGATTTATACTGTGTTCGGTTTATTTTATTACATGTAAAACTTTAAGTAAGTATAGTATTTTATATAATATCTTATATGAAATATTATCTAAAATTTCCAAACATTAATGTGTTAAATTCTTGTCATTCATAACCCTTTAATTAAAATAGTTTATCAATGGCTTAATCCGCTAACGGTTATGCCAATTTGCTAAATTTCATATACTGTTAAATTGGTGGAGGGATGGCGAGGTGTTCTAAAAATGCTTGTAAAAGTGTAAAACCGGAAGATTCGCTGATTATAAACATGTGACCAGTTACTGTTCTTTTATTACCATAAACCCTTCTGAGTTGTTGCAAGTATTACATTTGTTATGATGTTTTAAAAATATTTTTTTCTTTTATTGTAGAATCTATAGTAAAATATATTATATAATGAATTACAGTGAGCTCAAGCTATCAATCTGTATATATATATATATATATATATATATATATATATAAAACAAAGTCGTGTTAGTTACACCATTTATAACTTAAAAACGGCTGGACCAATTTTTATGACTTTTGTGTTTTTGTAATTGTCTTCGTCCAGAATATATATTAATAAGTATTAAAATATGATATTCATCAATAAAAAAATTATCATTAAAAAAACACTAGTCACAACATCAGGAGCCATTCTTTTGTTATGATCTTTCCCGGCCGATTTCGGCAATGGTGACTGCATAAAACGCAATTGACAGCTCGCGTAATGTTGTCTATGGTTTGTTTTGAAAATATCGTAAAACGTTGAAATTGAAGTTGACCGGTCAATGTGTTTATTTTGTGCGAGTGTCACGAGTTTCTACGAGTATTATTATAATAAATCTCTTCCTAAACGATTGAACCTACTTTGACGACATTTTATGTGTATGTTCAAGTGGGACCCGGGATGGTTTAGATTCAAATTTGAACCAGGTAGATGGCGCTGCAATCGGGTTCCAGGATTTAGGTGAAATTATTTTTGTGTGTGTTCAAGTGGATCCCGGGTTGGTTTAGATCCATGATTTCACCCGGTAGGTGGCGCTGCTGAACACCTCATTAGCGGTGGGACCGATTTTGATGATTTTTTTTTGTGTTTTTTCAAGTAGATTGGAGAATAGTTTAGATTAAGATTAATTAGATTTGGTCCCGGTTGACGGCGCTGCAATCGGTATTTAGATTTTTATTTTTTAAGGGCAAGACAACGTCTGCCGGGTACAGCCAGTGCTTTTATAAACAGCTACTTTGGCTTTGTTCATTTATCGTTGAATAATTACATGCCACTTGCGTAATAAACCTTTTTAGGGAAAGTCTTATTCAATTGCGGATACATAAGCATACATAACAGACATAGTCGTGGTAGGGTCGTGGCTAACGCACGTGTCCCAACTCAAAGGGCGCGGGTTCAACCCTGGCCGGAACGCATGCACCGCCTAGTTAGTTTTCTGATCTAATGTGCATATTGTTACAATTACCAAGTGCTAACAACGGTGAACGAAAACATCGTGATGCAACCTCCTCATAGAACTTCTATACCAGGGGCCTTATATAAAAGGCGGTTCTTAAGAAGTAAGCTCCAAACACTGTGTTGCGAAACCATTATGTTGCTAAGTAAGAAAAGTTTTAAATTTTCCGAATGGATTACGCTTATTAATCCGACTATGTTTTTTTTATAAGTTTGTTACGCTATTTCTCCGTCAATTGTGGACTGATTTTCTATTTTTTTTATGCGATAAAGGTGGTCCCATTAACAGCAGGTCAGTATCTGGTGAGTGGATCCCAGTTAAATCGAGAGCAACCCTCGAACAATAGGCACGTACAACGTGTTTCATAAATGTCTTTTTTCTAAATCTATTTAAGTATTTGCGTAACTAAAAAGTAGAAAATAACAAAAAACAAAACCGACTTCAAATGTAGTAACTAAAAAGTAAAACATCAATATTTTCTACAACATAATGAAGCCGGTGCCAAGTAAAAACATAAACAACAAAAAATTTGCAAATAATAGTAATTTCTAAGTCTTACTTCGCACCGACTTCAAGACATTGTAGAAAATATTTATTTTTTGCTTCTTAGTTAGATTTCAAATCAGTTTTGGTTGTTTGTTATTGAAATGAAACTTCTTTAGAATCGTTGTGATTTGAAATTCGATGAAACAAAAAAGCGACACTAAAGAGAGATAAACATATAAATCTATAGGACTAAGCCTACGAGAATATGAGATACGAGTTTTACATTGTGTAGCACAGATTAGAGAGTCAATAAGACCGATGATTAAGCATAGGTCCGATTGGGATCGAAATAAAACTGATAGTAATATTTTTTAGACTAAAACAGTGAAACATTGAAAGTGATACTTAAGTAGTGTATTGTGAATTATAATATTGAAACACCAGTTCTTTTAACTAATCGCTTTTATTGACTTACACAGTACGTGATTCTTCTTCACAGGGTTGCCCCTACACGCACAACTAACGACGCACTGTCCTGACGATAAGATAGCTCACTCACAATACCGTCGCCGATATTGCGTAGACATCCTGCTACTGCGGTGTTCACCTCCGAATTTACCGCGCATAGCTCGCTTCTGAACCTCCTTTTAAACTTTGCTAAACTCTGCCTTCACTGAACAGTCCACTAAACTTAGCAATAAACTCACCACTAAACGCGTCACTGTCTCCTATTAAACTTCTCTTCCAACTTTTTCTTATCGCATTTGTTGCTTCGCTGTCTTGAACTGAGCTCAACTGCTCGGTAGGTGCGCCTTACGCTGCTTATATACCCGGAAGAATCTCCTGGAACCCATAATTTCGATCTTCTTTTCGTTTTTTTTTTTTACTATCCCTCCCTTTCTAAAATGTATCTGTCCTTATCTTTTCCTTCCAAAATCTCCTACCTTTTTCTAAAACTTCTTAAACCAACTAAATGGTTCCACTATCACTCGCCACAATATGTTGACGGATGTAGGCTAAAGGAATTAAAGTTAGAGATGTATTATCTGTGAGTATATTCTCTGAAGATTCACTTCTACTGCATGTGAACTGCACACACAATATTTTTTTTATAATATTTCAACTATATCGACATCATTGCCATCCCTAACCAAACCCGGTATAAGAGCTGAGCCCTGTTCTCTCTCCCGGGGGAACTAATATATTGTTATTTGTTACTGAAATACCTAACCCCCTTTCTCCACCAAACACTCCCCGCCTACACGGACACTGCATAGATTTGTGTACGAATAGTATACTTAGTTTACTTAAAGTATGAATTTAGAAGTTGCAAATGATGTAGGGTGATTCCCTAGCATCAAATAAAACTGAAATGATTTGGTTAAAGACTGTATATTTGAGTTCTAAGACATGAGAGTCGTGCGCGCGTGTTTGGCGAGAACTGAACGCGTCGCGCCCGCGGAACTGTACATGCTCCCGGGGCGAGAAAAAAATGAGATAATGATGGTTAGTATGAGTTGATGATATAAGGTGATTGTATTCAAACTATAGGTTTGTAGCATTCGATTGCCCAGCAAAGGCGATCGAACACCATTCTGGGTAAAATTTTGATCCTTTTCGACGCTCAAGGTTCTATATCTAGCAGTAACGATATAAACACTGTACGTACCTGAGTCTGCAGCTAGCACCTTTTTTGAATATTGAGATTTTGGTGGGATGGCACTTGAATTTTGCGTGCGCGCTCGTATCTTGTTTTAATCGTTCGGCCGCCGTTATCCCACTGGTCTTGCCACTCTCCGCTTTGATACAGTACGTAGTGTTGACAGTCAAAAAATTGGTGTCTCGATTTTGCTAGAGAGTTACAACACTTGAGCATCGACCAAATCAAAATTAATCCGATATGGTAACGATACAAGGTTAGTAAATGATTTACAAAGGGAAACCAACATGCGTTCGAGATCACTAAACTTACACTTTATTTATTTATTTACACTACCAACATCTGTATGATGTGGTTGCGGGCGTCTTCCACAGACACCTTGCACTAAAACGTTCCGCACTGCACTATTTTGCATTGCACTAATGGAACCATCGCGGAATTGACGGTGTGGCGGCATGCAAAACACAGCCCAACTCACGTATGATGGATGACATTGATAATGAAGTGACTGATTGTCTCAAATTCAAATAATGTAGCTTGTATTGCAGTTGTTTATTAGATTAGATTATATTGGACATACAGGCAAAATTGTTCAAGTGGGCTTTCAGGGCTAAATTCTAAACTATGCTAAAGAGCGAAAAACAATCAAAGGAGTCCCGGGTCGATTTTCATGAATACCAAAATGGTATCATTAGATTTTTGACAAATCAATCACACTTGATTATCTAAATTATTATTTATGACAAGCATATTATATTAATATATATGTATTACAATAGATAATTATACCACATTCAGGGAACGATGAGACAAGTTGTAAAGAAACAAAAAAAGATTTTTCATAACTTACTTTACTGGTAACTTTTAAATTTGTATAAATATTAATTTGAAAAACGAAGAAAGGAATGCACTAGTAAAACTTTAAATAACAATCTATTTCTATATATGGAAAGAAAGAAAAGAAAGAAGAAAGAAAATATTTATTCAGAACTGCATACACACCAAAACATACTTATAAATAAGACAATACAACTGAAATGAAGTTCTGAATCGGTCCTAATTCATCATGATGCTGGTTGGCTCAACCAGCGCTGGTCTTCCGCTAGGGCCGTTACAGTAGGCGGAGCGGGAGCGTGAGCGCACATCACTGCTCCGCTCCCGCCAAAGGAGGTCCCATCGGCGCCGGAGGTCTAGTCAGGACCTTCGGCCACCGTAAACGGGCGGCGCGGGTGGGGCCTCTTGGGGTATAGAGGGTCTCATTCACCTGCACATGCCGTCGACATGGGGACGCGGCGTGTTCCGCGTGCGTTCACCTCTCCTCCCGTGGGGCGAGTTACAGACCGCCCCACGCCTAGAGAGCTTGAAGATGCTGGGGGACAAAAGTAGTCCCTCGGCAGTGGAAGAGGCCTCGCGAGGCCTACGCCTGCCAGGGCTGCGGAGAGGCTAGGCCATATACCCGTTGCCCTGGCATAAGGCGAAGGACGGAACACCCAGGGGTTTTAGTGGGTATCCCTAACTGGGGAGGGCCGTTACAGTGACTCACGGATAGACAAAACGAAACAGACAAAAAACAAAGAAAATATGACGAGTAGTATTGGAAACAAATATAAAAATTAATATAATATAAGAATTAATATAAAAATAAACTATATAACTAATATAATAAAAAACTAATTTAAAAGTTAATGCTACGAAGCGAATTTGTAAAAAAAGAACATAATAGAATAAGTAACGTAAAGAACGTATTGCGTACTTACTTAATTCTTTTGAATTTGAACACCAAAAAAATTTTTATATTTTTTTTCATCTATACAGACGTCAAAATAAAAATGTTAAAAAAAAATCAGAGGGGATAATTTGGACCAGGAGTTTCTGAAAAAGAAATTTTTAGAATTTTTGTCTTTCTGTCTGTTTGGATGTTCCGGTTAATCTTTGAAAATGCTGGACCGATTTTGACGCGAATTTCACAGACAGATGGCTGATGTTATAAGGAGTAACTTAGGCTATTTATAAAATTAGGGTGCCGTAAAAAAAATTCACGCGGATGAAGTAACGACCACAGCTAGTTTGAAATAAATTATAAATTAAAACCATTATATGCTAAAACACCTAAAAACGATGTGATTCTCAAAGTTGGTACTTTTTTAATACTACCGAATTAAAGAGTACAGTTAAGCATTTTAATGTGTCCTTTTGTCATCGGTCGTCATCTTTACTGTCGGTTAGCTTCATGACGTGAAGCTCATTCCAACTGAACCGAAACCGAAAAAACCACGCTAAAGTCGGCCAAAAGTCAAAGTCATGTTAACTGTTTTCTTGGACTATTGCGGCGTTGTGCACTCGGCATTCTTACCAGAAGGTCCAGCGGTAAATAAAGTATATTATTTGAGTGTTATGCGGCGTTTAAGAGAACAAATTAGACGAAAACGGCCAGATTTGTAGAAAGAAAATTCTTGGATTTTGCACCACGATAATGCACCTTCGCACAAGGCCATCATTGTAAACAAATTTTTGACCAAAAACTCAACAAATACCATCGAGCAACCACCTTATTCACTAAATATGGCTCCAGACGACTTCTTTCTTTTTCCTAAACTCAAATTACCACTTCGTGGCACCCGTTTTCATTCGGTAGAAGACATAAAAAATAATTCGCGACTAGAACTAAGCTCAATTCCAGAAAAAGTATTTAAAAAATGTTTTTTTTATTGGATTATTCGTTGGGGTAAGTGTAACGTTTCTGAAGGAGCATACTTTGAGGTGATAAAATAAATTTGAATGAATAACTAACATTTTGTGTATCATTGACCTTTTCCCGGTACTTTTTTGAGAGAGTGGTGTTTATTTGGGAATAAATAGTATGTCTAAGTGAGTTCCAGACCATAATAAATTACAGAAAGTCAACGCAATGCCGTAGAATACCATTGTGCCCTATATAGGTTCCGCGCTATCATATTTAGTTGGTCCGTCCATAATATTAGCCAAGATTAAAATTGTTTAAAATAGTTCTAAATTTCTTACACTTATATGCTGCAAGTATAAGACCATAGCCACTTACCATCAGGGATCATCGTTCTATATAAACAAACCATTTATTAACAACATCACATAATCTGAAGCAGTATTTAGGGCGTAAAAAAGAACATAAATCTGTTGTGAATTTTTCCGCAGGATTTCGGCGGTCCCTCGCTAATAGTGTTACCAGGTGATGTGCAAAATATTGAGATTTTTTACAATTTGGAAAAAAGTTTTAACTACATTTTTACAATTAAAATATGTATACAAAGTATAAATTAATACTCTAAGAAAAATAATCCGTCTATCCGTTTTAAGTCACAGTCTTTTTTTAAGGAAGTATTGGGTTTATATTGATAAAATTTTAGGAAGGTGTAATGGCGCTATACAATGATTTAGAAATAAAATTATGTATGTGTGTGTGTGCAATTCACACGCAGTAGAAATGAAACGTCAGAGAATATATTTCCAGATAATTTTTCTCTAACTTGGATTACTAAAAATATAATTCCTTTAGTCCACACCCGTCAACATATTGTATAGGTAATTCAAAAAATTTAATCTTAATTACACTACACTACAAATCACTAGTATAAATTTCAAAATTCAACGCACTGTTACGCACAATTTGATTTGATCTACGTATAAAAGAATGTCGACCTGAAGTATTTACAGATAGAGCTAAAATTCATTTGAAATGTTTTATGTTTTATTTAAATTGATAATTAATACTACCGAAAACATAACAGAACTATTAATGTTATGATGTAGTCAAATTTAATGGGAAGGTGCTGACGCCGAAGATACAAGATTATTCTTAGTTTCGGTCTTAGTCCCTAACATATTTATAGTGTACTACATCTAAAATTTTTGTTATGTTACCGAACTGTTTTTTTACTGAAAATATAGTTATTATTATTAATTAAGAATAGTTGTTTATTTATTTCAATCAATATGGGTTATATTTTATCAAAGTCATAAAAATAGTGTCGCCCTCTAACGAAACAGTTGTAAGTAACTAATTACAATAGAATTTCAAAAAAAGTAGTTTTAACTACTATTTTTGAAAATTATAAACTCAACTGTTTAGTTTATATTCTGTTAAGTCAATAAACTTTGAAAACTGGCTTTTGAGATAAGAGTTATTTTGATTAAATACTACTTTTATAATTTTACGGTTCCGTAGTCTAATAACGAACACAGTGGATGTATCACCTATTAGAAACTTTTTATAGTTCGTGGAATGCCACGAACAAAAAATAGTTTTCGTAAATTCACAAAAAAATATGAACACACAAGGCTTTTGCATGTTTTAAATTTCTTATCTCTAGTTAGTATTCCTAACACAATTAGACATTGGACTGAGAGCATCAGGGTTTCCACTTATCATCAAAAGAAGAAAGAAAGAAAAAGACTATTTGAAGAAATAGTGTCTTAATTATGTTACTTATATATTGTGATTTAAAAATATATCATACTCTGAAAATTTGTACGCCGCATTTTCCGCAAACAACTTTTCTTTGATGTTGTACCAATATGATCCAATTTATTTGTTTAACTAATTTTACTACAAAAGCACTTTTTGTTCAAGCCGTCGTTGTAATACAGTTTGGGAAAGCCATGAATATGGCAACACTACGGCAGAGCCGGGCTTTACCGCGCCGTTTTATAAATCAGCGGTTAATACTTGTTGAAATATGTCCGCTGCGAGCTAGTTATGGGCAGTTTGTATTCGATACTGTTTACCGCAGCGTTGTGCGGGATTTTCCGGGGAAAAATTGTTGACTATCCTTATACTGTAGGTATTGTGAAACGAGAGATCTACATACACCGGGCCCCGAGTTTGTAACTCAAAATGGGAATCAAATCGAATTGGAATCGTCAGTTTTGGCGCTCTTTGTAGGCTATAAACTATCTCGACTCAATATTGAATACTAGTGAATTTAAGAGATTAGAGATATTTCACCATCTGTCAATCGAATGAATCTTGAATCGAACTGGCATGGTTTGTTTTAAAGTTATAGGCTCACGGCCCTATTTAGATTTTAAGTAGGATCGTGTAGTTCTATTACAAAGGTGGCAAACAGACAGATGGTCCACCTGACGGAAAGTGGTTACCGTTGTGAACAGATCTTTGCAACACCAGGGACGAGGCCAGCGCGTTGCCAACCTTTAGGATAAAGGAGATGGGAGACGTGACATGGGGAGGGGGAGACTACCGTGCAGGAACGGACAAATAATACAATTTCCTGAGGCCGGGCGGCCTGTCGTAAGAGGCGACAAAACAACCCACAGCCAGGTGGTAGGGTATTTGCCCAACTGGATGGCTACCACCCCTGGTCTAAAGTATGCCGCCATAACAATCTTGAGTTGTGTTCCGGCATTAGTGGCCAGGTTCCAGTATCCCTTAAGAGAGCAGCAGCGCATTTGTAGCACCTTTGGTGTTGCAAATGTCCATAGGCGATGGTAACCGCTTTCTATCAAGCGGGCCGTCTGCCTGTCTGCTAAACTTATGCAATAAAAAAAAACTCTAGACCAGGGGTGGTAGCCATCCAGACTAAGAACAATATATTCGTGGTTATAGTTTATCTAAAAGATTCAAAAGCTTTTAAAAATGAATGCGTCCATGAATAAAATTAAAACGGCTGTTGGTGTATTTGAATAAACATTATCATCTAGTCATGTGTGTGTATATGTTTTTATGGGTCGTGGGTGTGCGTGTGGGGTGCGGGACACCAAAGTTAAAAAGCGTGTAAGTTTATTACAATGTCGAGCCCAAAAAGAGGGTACGTATTGTACAATATTGGTCATGGAAATTGATGTTCAAAAAGAATGTTTTTGAATTGAAACTTCTTTAGAATCGTTGTGATTTGAAACTCTATTACCATTAGCTAATCATTTTGGTATTTTTGTATTACTGTATTGTTTGTATTAAATAATTTTAACTTTGGTTATTTTGGTCATTTTCGTTACTTAGGTCATTTTAGTAGTTTTGGTAGTTCTAAGCGTTGTAGATATAATTATGTTTGGCCGTATGTTTTCTGAAGTTTCTCTTCTACTGTGTGTGAACTGCACACACACACACAATTTTTTTTTCCGTATAGGTTCGCGTTTGACTATTGTCTCACTTGATATTGAGTAACGACGCAGCCCAGAATGGAGCGTGCTTACGATATGATATCTATTGAAGTAATTACCCGTGATTTGAAAACTCCCAGATTTTGTTTATTTGATTGGTTATTTTTTAATAATTAAATATGTACATATAATCAAACAAACAATTGTTGATTAATTATTTATTTTTGACCGGGGCAATACAAGTTCGATTATTAGAGCATAAGTGTTTTAAAGAAGTTGGAGTTTGAATGTCTGTGACCGGTAGGAATACTTAATAATATCTGAGTATATAAATCTAGTATTTGAGCAATAAAATCCTTATTTATTCATACAGTGTATTGAGTGGTTAACATCAGCAATGCAAAGCCGCAAATAGATGTCGCTCGTAGTCTCAGTGCCTAATCAGAGACTTAAAGCATTCGAATAATCGATCTTATTGTTCAGAGACAGTAGCGGATGAAAAGAACACACTTACGCCTAAGGTATAGAGTGTTGAAACCTATTACATCTGCCGCAATCAAAAAATTCGTTACGGTGCGGTCATTATTTTGTCCTAAATTGTAGGATGAGCTATCCGCGGCGCTAAGTCTGCGTATTAACTTATAATAAACTGCCCGTGCTTTTGTTGCTGCCATGTGGTTTCGTGATTATTGGTGTTATCATAACTACCCTATCGTTCCAAACGAATTTGTTCTCAGAGTCTTAAAACATAGTATATATTTTTATACTGGAACATTTTTATTTGATATAAAACGTGTTGCAAGATTTTTTACTTTGAAATTAAGCTTTAATAGATATGAGTTATGGTCGAAAATGATTGTAGTTTTACAGTCGTTTAAAACGTTTTGCATTTTTAAGATTTCATACCCTTAGAGGGTTTAGAATATTAAGGCTGGGGTGTACATTTTATTAAAAATCATCGCTTAACGCCTCAGTACCGTATTAATGGGTTTTTTCTTGTTTGTTTATTATTTGTTTGCGAAGGTTAGCCGGTTTAAAGTTTTAATACAGTTTTGTGGTTATAAGTTTTGTCAAATTACTTATAAAACAAACAGTTTTTTGCTATAATCCTCTCGTTTTCTTTTAACTAGAATAGATTGCTGTGAGTACTAAAGACTAGAAATGTTTTTTTTATTGACGAAATAACGCGTGTGTTGAGGGTTATATACAACGGACCACTCTGGGGCCGATCGCAGACACTCAGACCATTGTAAATAACGGAAAAGTCATTTACAAAATTTACCAGCTAGGAATCAAATCCGGAGCCTCTGCTCTTGAATGAACTAGGCCAGCAAAGGCTAAGTTGGGTGTACTACACTCAACCACAGTAATCGTCGTATATGTTTGACTTTTATGAAATCTATTCTGCTTATAAGAAGATTCCAACTGTAGACAATATATATATGTCTATTAATAGCACTATATATGTACAATACACACACATAGCTTTAAAAAAATATATATTTCATGTTCATCTTTGGCAAATTATAAGTGCAGGCTATTATTTATTACTTATAATAGCAGCACATAAATGTCCCACTGCTGGGCTCGGGCCTCCCACTATAGGGGGGAAACGGACAGTATACCCGCCACGCTTATCCAAGGCGGCTTGGCAGGTTTGACACATTGGTTATCTCGATGTGCAAGTTGCATCACGATGTTTTCCTTCACCGTTATTAGCACGTGGTAATTGTGACAATATGCACATTAGTTTAGAAAACTGCCTAAGAGGTGCATGCGTTCCGGCCAGGATCGAACCCGCGCCCTTTGAGTCTGGGACGCGTGCGCTAGCCATTACGCTACTACGACTTATTATTTATTACTTATTACTTAGTCATAACAACTTGCTATGTCTGATTAACACAATATAATCATGCTGTGGACGTAGGGAAGATGGTTATATCGAATTTCGATATATTTATGAAGAAAACTCCAAATAAAATTATTATATATTTTCACTAATTGACATTTATATTTCACAATGTTTTTCTATATTAAGTCAAACGACCATAAATACAGCAAAGAGTTTGTACACATGCTAATACATTTATTATAGTAACTTATGTATTTTGAAATGTATTATTGTATATGTAAGTATATGACTATGTATGTATGTAGATAGATAGATAACACTTTACTGTACGCCATCACAGAAAACTTTCGAACTAGTATTATTCTAATTGTGTACAAAGGGCGGTCTTATCGCTAAAAAGCGACCTCTTCCAGACAACCCGTGGCAGGAATATTGCTGATTAGGAATGGCGATGGTGATATACATAATCATTGTAAGATTATTTACATTTTAATAATAAATATATAATAATACTATATACACAAATATACACATAAGCTATGTACATATACAAGATATAGTGATAAAATGCAATTATTTAAACATAATAAACATATAGAAATATGCAATATAATACTAATTATATAAAATTAGATAATATATTGAAGGCAGTATTTCCTGACCATGTTCCTAAATGTTATTAGAGATTTTGTTTGTCTGACAGCAACAGGCAATGCATCTATTTGTATATTTAATTCTTAAATTAATTTGAGCATTTGTGTCTATTGTCTTGTTCCTTGCACCACCTACGTCACTTGATTCAAATTTCTTTGATTTAAGTTGCCTGGAAGAGATCGCTTTGAGAGTATTGCTTGTATTGCCTAGAAAATATTGTAAATATGGTATGTTTTTGTAATTGTATATTTTGGTGTGCAATAAAGTGTTCTCTTTTTATCTCTCTCTCTTTTTCTCTCTAAATAGCTGCTTTTATTAAAAATTGCTGTCTGGTGGCCTGAATGTTTCTTTCCAATAAGCTCCGAAACGACTAAACGGATTTTAATGTAAAATTTGTCCTTAAACCAGGAATTTTCTGTTAAACTTCCATTTCGATATCTTGCACTGTTGACAAGAATTTCAAGCCGAAGTCTATAGCGAACGATGTCGCGGACACAGTTTAGTTTTACAAAACTCAAATATCAGAAACAATGAAAATGTTTGCATAAATAGAACTCCCGGAAGCAAGTAATAAGATTTTAATAAATAAACTCTCGTGATAGGCCTCGGATTCACTTACACCCGAGTCCCGTAGGGCTGGCACATTTGCAGGTATCTATAATATAATAAATATGTAGAGGGGTCGAGTTGTACAACGCCTTTAAAAACATATTTTTGAAGTGAAACTTCTTTAGAATTTATAGATTTGAAACTCGATGAAACGAAAAAGTGACACTAAAAAGAGATAAAAAATAAACACCTAAAATTCAACCTAATTTAATTCGAAATAAAATACATTTCTCTTTATCCATTAATATTAATTTTCAATTTAAATAAAACCTAAAAGTATTTAGATCAATTTTAACTTTGTCTGTATATACTTAGAGTAGATATCCTTTTATACGTAGATCAAAGGAAATTATGCGTAACAGTGCATTGAATTTTGAACTTTAGGTTAGTGATTTAAAATGTAATTAAGATTGAATTTTTTGAATTATAATATGTTGATGGATGAAGGCTAAAGGAACAATATATATATTAATAAAAGTTAGAGAAGAATTATCTGTGAGTATACTTTCTGAAGTTTGATTTCTACTGCGTGTGAACATAGACACACACCCACACATTTTTTTGACTTCAAAATATTGTAGAAAATATTAATTTTTTGCTTTTTATTTTCAAGTCAGTTTTGTTCTTGTTATATTCTTTTACTTTTTAGTTGCAGAAATACTCGAATAGCTATAGAAATAATATATTAAGCGCCTGTAGAAATTGTATTATTGGCACGCGTATACGCGTACACAAGTTCGCCTTTCGAAGAATGTAGGCGCTCGGCGCTCTTCAATAAAGGTTGCTCTCGATTTTCCGGGGATCCACTCATCAGATCCTGACTTGGTAATAATGGGACCGTCTCAGGAGTATGCTCTTTCTAATAAATTGAAAATCGGTCTACAACTGACGAAAACATGGCATAACAAACATATAAAAAACGTATAGTGGAATTATATATAATTCATTAATATGAATTATATGTAATTTATTAATCTAGAATATGGCGCTGCGGTCGCAATTTTTTTTTAAACTACTTAACTTATATGAATGAAACTTAAGCTAGCTCTGTGTCCAGCGTATTTAATGACTTTATACTTTATATCAATCCGTCTAAAAAATGTGTGTCATCTTCGACGCACGACTAGAGTTTACTTCTAAAGTACGATTTTCTGAGTATATGTACTGGTGGATATTATTTTAGACCTTATGTCATTGTATGAAAGTTTGAAATTGTATAACAATAAGAGTGATTACAAGACGTCCTAATTTCAAAACACCGTATCTTGCATCGACGGATATTATTAAACGACTTCCAAAAGGAGGTTCTCAATTCGTCTGTATGTTTTTTGTGTACATATATTTGTTACGCTATTGCTCTGTCAATTGTGGACCGATTTTCAATATTTTTTTATCGAAAGGTCCCATAGTGACCATATCTGGATTTAATGATTGGATCTCAGGGAAATCGAGAGAAACCTTCGGAAATTATGTTTGTTACGCGATTTCTGCGTCAAGTGTGCATCGATTTTTTTTATTCGAGAGTGTATAGTTCTGTGGTGATCCCATAGTCCCCATGTCAGGATCTGCTGAGTGGATCCCAGAGAAATCCTCGAAAATTATGTTTATTACACGATTTTTGCATCAATTTTTTTTGGAAATTCTATATTCCTGAAGTGATCCCATAATCACCAAGTCAGGATGTGATGCGTGGATCTCAGGGAAATTGATAGAAACCCTTATTGTCTTCAACAATTTTAAATTTTATTTTATGGCATTAAAGTTCGAAATTGTCTAATAAAAAACGTAACGCTTTTGAGTTAACGCTTGTATTATTTCACTTAACATACTTTCACATTTCACACATTGTATTATTACTTATAAATACCGGGGGGCCTTATATGAACAACGATTCTTAAGGAATAAAATCCAAAAAAATTGTAAAACGCCAAAGAACGATTGCAGAGTAATTAGTGGCGCCATCTCGTCAGGAAGGATAATTGCCACTTTTAGTATTCTTTTGAAATAATACATATCGTATTTTGTATGTTTTAATACAAAAGCTTGCCAACCCTATAAGTTTTAAGTTCTTAGATTAACGGTAATGCGTCTTTACTCACTCACTAATGCAATTAACGTTAGAACGAGATGCGTATATATACCAGAAAGAGATAGAAAACTCTCTTATTAGTGAGCAACACCACAAAGAATTCGATTGTTTTATGTGAAAGTTAAATTCCATGAGTTTTGTTTGAAGTGTTGATGGTGACGTAGCTCATTCATAACAGCATTCACCTTTGATTTAAATGATGTAGGTTCTCATATCTTTGTATAATATAATACTACTGTCTCAACCGAATTCGGTTGTAGCGACTGGTATCTATTGTGAACATAACAGAACGCGTTATAGACAGCATGTCAAGAATATAATATTAAAACACGTCTGTACATTGAAACTTAAAAAAAAGCAACTGAAATATAGACGATGAAGAACACTTTTTAGATTTCCTGTCTTTTTGCCGGTTTGTTTGTTTGTTCGGGATGCACGTAAAAACTACTGGGCCGATATCGATGTGGTTTTCGTTGATCGACAACTAATTCTTAGACTTTAAATCTGCGATACTTTCTATTTTGGGAATCTCGAGGGAATATTTCTGAGAATAATTTTAAGTAGGCAGATTAAAAAAAAACAAAGTACAACGTGATTTTTTCACTAAATTATTGAAAATTGTATATAATCAAATGTGTGATACATTTTATCCCGGGAATTTTTCCGGGAGCTGTTTGTAGTTGTTTGAGTCTATAAAAAAGAATTTATTCCAACGCAGTTCAAAAAAAAAATTGCTTAGATTATTGTTTTTAATGCTACGGTTGTTTATGTTGACGTGTGAGGATCGATCGAGTCTCGATAGTAAGTGCCGTGTGTGATGTGTGAGACCCGGCGATGCGCCGCTGCCGCGCCACGTCAACCGGTAGTTGCTGGCTGCGGCGGTAATAATTTCGTTTCGCACTAATATTCCGTGAGAACGTGGTATCACATCCTTCGAGCCGGCTTGAAGAGCTGTAATCAAAATAGTGTTTCTAGCATAGCTCCACCATGTCAAACTTTCTTTCGTCTCTATCATTATCACCCAAAAGATATTATCAGATTTATCATCCTCTATACACATGTATCAAATCATATTTATTGTCTTAAAGAGTTGCTGAACATGTCTTTTTCAAACGGTACACATAGTGTTTGGTGTCAATGATATTTTCATGGCGCTCGAGTCTCTGTTTATAGACCGCAAGTGACCTCTCTATGTCCTCGTTCATTGTTTCTAGGAACAGAGAAAGAATACAATTTCCTGCGGTCGAGTGGCCTGTCGTAAGAGGCGAGAAAACAATCCACAGCCAGGTGGCAGGGTATTTGTCCCTCTGGATGGCTACCACCGCTGGTTTAGAGCATGCCGCCATAACAATTTTGAGTTGTGTTACGGCATTAGTGGCCATGTTCCAGTCTCCCTTTAGAGAGCGACAGCACATTAGTAGCGCCCTTGGTATTGCAAATGTCCATAGGCAATGGTAGCCGCTTTGCATAAGGTGGCTCATCTGCTTGTCTACCGAACTCATACAATTAAATGCATTCCAAGGTAATCGTAATCATTAAGAATATTTGGTAGTTTGGTAAGAGTCTTGGTAGCGTAATGGTTAACGTCCCAAACTTAAAGGGCGCGGGTTCGAATCCTGGCCGGAACGCTTGCACCGCTTAGGCAGTTTTCAGACCTAATGTAAATATTGTTACAATTACCACGTGCTAAAAACGGCGACGGAAAATATCGTGATGAAACCTTCACATCGAGATAACCGACTTGTCACATCTGCCAAGCCGCCTTAAACAAGCGTGGCGGGTATACTGACCGAGCTCAACAGTGGGACGTTATTGAGTTTATATTATAATAATTATCATAAGAATATAACAGGTCATTGTAGGAATAAAATAGCCGGTACATTGTAATCCCTATTAATATTATAAATGCGAAAGTAACTCTGTCTATCTGTATGTCTGTCTGTCTGTTCCGTTTTCACGGAAAAACTACTGGACCGATTTGGCTGAAACTCAGTATATACATATTTTCGATGCCGAGGATGACCATAAGATACTTTTTATCCCGAAAAATGGGATAGTTTCCGGGATAAAAATATATTTGTCTCTATTTTTGTTATGCTTTTACGGAAAAAAACTACTGGACCGATTTAGTTCATATTCGCTATATATGTAATTTTATACCGAAGGTGGACAAGGGATACTTTTTATCCCAACTAATGAGATAGATTTTTGTAAAGGTTATCCCAATTAGTGGGATATGTTTTTTGTGATTTTCCATTTTCATCATTTTGGTCATCTTTGTCCTTTTTGTCCCTTTTGTCATTTTTGTCCCTTTTGTCCTCTTTGTCCTTTTTTGTCTTTTTGTCCTTTTTGTCCCTTTTGTCCCTTTTGTCGAAATGAAATTAATCTTCCGGGTAATAGCACTAACATAAAAATTCAGTACAATGTAACCTGTATTAACGCCTGCTCTTTAAACAAGAAGCACGCACTACAGGTTGACACGCGGCGTGGCCGCGGGGCAAACTCTAGTTACTGTATAATTCTAATAAAAAAGCGTAAAATTAATGTCTGTGGATTGAGTGGATTTCAGTCTTTTTTATTAATTAGTTGATTTTCAACTTTTAATCACTATTTGTATGCCCGAAAGGGCAAAAACATGTGAAACATATACATAGCAAATAAATGATTTGATTCAATTTTATAAACGTATTGCCCAGTCCCTTTTTCCCATACGCACCGTCCCCTTTCCAATAACAAAGAGCTTAAAGCAATATTTGACAATAAAGATACAACTGTCAGTACGAATTAGATAATAATATAGAATCTTACTCGGTTGTTTGATGCAAATTGATGGCACGTGCCGTGTAATACGCGTTGCATTTGATGGCACGACACGGTGTAATTGCAATATTGCTATGTCAAAGGCACAAATTTCATACTACCCCCGGTTATACCTGCGATAATGTCAGAGCTAGTGATCGTGAACTGTGAAGAATAGGATATATGTAACTGCATTCACTGCAGCTCGCTCCAGCCTTTTATATATACTATCTTCTGTATAACGGTTTATTTAGCCAAACTTTTAAGGAATTTATGGAGATACAAGGATATGCCCGCGACTTCGTCCACGCTTGGCTTGAAATTGCCACGGCATTCCCGGGACACAAAGTAACGCAGCCATTGTTTCAGGGACAGTTGTGTCGGAAGAATCTATTTTTTGCACCCGAACAATTTTAAACTGCTACTGGGAAATTTCGCGCGGGACTCCCAGAATAAAAAAGTGGGGCAGATCAGTTAAAACCGCATCAAAATTGGCCCAATAGTTTTTACGTGAATCCCGAACAAAGGGACAAACGACAGACAGACAAGAAATCTAAAAAAAATGCATCGTGTTCTCCGTCGTTTATATAGTCTATTCCAGATGTTTTTTTTAAATAGCTTCAATGTACAGACACGGCATGCGCCGAATGTTATAATGTTATAGATATTGCGGTATGAATTTTTAGTATATCTTGTCATGATTATGACCGGGAACACTAGCACCACTTGTGCAGTTTTTTGACCTAATTTGCATATTGTTACAATTAGCATGTGCTAACAATAGTGAAGAAAAATATTGTGATGAAACCTGCACATCGAGATAATCAATGTGTCAAACCTGCCAAGCCGCCTTGGACAAGCATGACGGGCTTACTGGTCGTTTCCCTATAATGGGAGGCCCGAGCCCAGCAGTGGGACGGTTTATGGGCTGATATTATTATTACATTATTTATAATATTATTATACGATCTTCACATACGCCTTTTGCTTCATCTACTTTCATTAATCTCTTCATACGTACGTAAGTAATTACATATGTAACTAAGAATCTGATACTAGAAATTGAGCCGAGTGGTCTGATGTCAAAGTAAAGAATTTTAGTCCTATCAAAAAGATCACATTGCACTAAACAGTCAATGTTTTAAATAATGGTTGTAGTATTTGTTATTATTGACGATTACACGAATCTTAAAAATTTATGTAAACTAAACTAACTTAACAAAATCTTAATAAACTTCGATTGTATTCCGAAAAAGGACATAAGAATTATGAATATTTGTATAAAAAACCCTTAGACATGAAGATAAAATCATCCCTGAAAGGAGTAAAATAGGGTAGTAAAATTGTTGCGGACAAAGAGCCCCAATGACACGCCTGCCGGAGTACACTTTCTCCGCGCCCCGCACATCGCCGACGCCTATAGCTCGCGCAGTTAGCAGCTAGGCGTCGGACAGAAAATGCCCTATAAGAAGTGGCCTTGAAGGCCGAAACGTCACTTATCACTATTCTTCGACTACCCTCTCTCTACGATTACTACCATTATTCTCTGTACTCATCTATATTTAAATTAATTATAAATATCGAAATAATAAGTCCTACAGTCCACATCGAGTTTTATTTAGAAGAAGCAACTGCCAATAATAAAAATTATGAGGTATTCCTTAGGTGAACAATTTGCAAAATAAACAGAGACGAAGTCATACGTAACAGCTTGTGTTATTAATATATTAATGTAATATGTCGTAGCATGAACCGTGTATATAATTCGTAGCCGCGTAGCCGCTACAATCTACACCGTAGCACCACATACCATTGTCGGTTACTCTCTAGCTCTCTACTATACCTATGTCATGTAATTATGCTTTGTGACTGACTGCGGTATGTATGGAATTTAATACTGCACAATTATGACATACTAGTACTGTTCTCGTGGTTTGTCATGCGTACATTTTGATCCATAACCCCAATTTTTTCCCTAAATTCGTCTATCACACGGAAACGTCAGCATTTGTTGGAGGTCATTAGATTTCATGTGATGATGTTCTCGCAAAGAATCAAGATTTCTAAGAGTTGCAATTTCGGAATCTCGTGGTTCGAATTAGGCTCCTGATTTTTTTCATATTTTAGATAGGTACATTTCACAAATTTATAGATGGATAGACTAGAGGAGTGTGGATGGAAAACACATATTGTGCCGACCCCAATTAATTGGGGTATGGTGAAAGAAAAATGAAAGAGACTAGCGGTTGCGGCAGACATTGTCCTGCTCTAAAAAATAAAAATCTTAGACCCTATTGCAGCGCCACTTACTGGGTCCAATTGTGGATTTAAACCACCGAGTCAACCACTCACATAAACACAAAAAATATCGTCAAGATCCCGGAACCCCATTCCAGCACCATCAAGCAGGTCCAATTGTGAATTTAAACCATTCTCGAATCTACTTGAATACACACAAACATTTTATCAAAATCGGTCTAATCTCTTAAGAGGAGCTGAGTGACATACACACAAACAGAAGAATTTTATATACAACTAGCTGAACCGTGCCCACTTAGCTGGCCGCCATTAAAAAACACACATGCACGCACGCATATCAAACTTTAATCAAAAACTTTGTAACTTTAATTAATTCATAAACGCAGAAAGCACTCGCAGTGCCTCGTATGAGGATGTGCGCAATTCTTGCGTGGAACGTTATTGCTGTAACATATTTAACAGGCGTTCCCGTGCCCACTTGGCTGGGCGTAAAACATTTTTACTTTTTATGTGAAAACATGCTTCATTAATTAAAGACTTCATAACACTATTCAAGACTTTTATTTATTACTAATCACATATTAATATTGTTACAACTTAGCCAAAATTCCACGAAGCACGCCGGCAAAAGTGAATGCACACTTGCCGGCCATAAAGCACGGTTTATGACCTGCCCGCAGATGGACTTCTTTTGTTTTTCTTGTGTTTAAAATTTGAAATTAGAAAAGCCGACTATTTTTTTTTTAATAAATCGGCAGCCAAACCCCCACACTGTATATCCCCAAATTAAGCAAGTTACGCTTGTGTTATGGGTAATATACAACGGACCACTCTGGGGCGATCCCAGACACCCAGACCATAGTAAATAACGGAGAAAATACGTTTCCGAAATTTACTGTACCAGGAATCGAACCAAGAGCCTCTGCTTTGCAGTGAGGTAAGCCGGCAAAGGCTTAGCCCGCTCAACTACAGAGGTTGTCAAATTGTATAATTGTATAATGTAAGTCTCTATGATAGTCGTTAGCCAGGTGTGATTCGTGGAAATCACTGTTTACGCGGTCGAGACATATTGTATAGAACAAGTTTAGTATAAAAAAATGCCAAAACGGAGGTGTGAGGCAGTCTAGCGAGAACAACGATCAAAGCAAGACGTGCACATTCGATAAGCGATATAGTGGCGGACTTTGCGCGTGTTATTTAATTGTGCATTACATTTGGACTTATTGCGTCCAGTTATATTTGTACCTATGTTATACGTGTTTGTATAGTTCTAATAAAATCTATAGTAATTCTAAATGGCATTTTAATTCGACTTCCGTAACTTGTAACAATATTACAATTGGATACACCCATTAGTACCATTAGCAATTACACATATCAACGATAAGACGGAGCGACAGTGCAGCCCTCTATGCATAGACTCATTGGACTGATATTCTAATATGACAAAGTAGTTTTCACATCTCGCATGCCGCATGGCACATCGGGCTGATATTCTAACAATATATAATTATTTCTTTCGACGTTTTTCTTTTATTCCAAACGAACAGATGAACAAACAATCATAATAAAAGTATAAGGATTCAATTTGGCTACGCAACCCAAAAAAGTACAAGTAGAACTTGTAAACACCAACATTTCAATTTAAAAGTTTTTAGTCTAAATAGTTCCACTGGAGAATGCTTTTCGAAGGTCATACATATAAATTAAAATTTAATTTTACTTCCTATTCTATGTACACCGCTTCGCAGCGTATTATTGGTGTTAAGGAGAAGGAGCGGCAAATAACTCCCAGCAACACGTCTAGCTAAAAATTGTTTTTCTTTATATACACACATAAAAGTAAATAACGTATGTGCGTTTGTATGTTACATATTTCACTGAAACCTTTCTGGAGGCTATCGTTTAAGCGAAAAATATTTTCCAAGACCACAGCATTTTATGGTTTTAATGAAATTCCTAGGACGCATGACAGAGGAGAGGGAGGGGAAGGCTTGTAATAGTACTGGGACCCGTCACAGGGGAGCTTCAAGTACTTTGTAATTATTTCATACAGGATGATTCTTCTTCCATTTCATTGTTTTTTTTTATTCCTGTCACGGTAAATTTTAGACAAGAAATTTAAGTTTTTAATTTTTTTATTAATTTTTATTGCTTGAGTTCAGCAGCCGGGCAGATCGCACACCTGATGGAAAGCGATTACCGTCCTCTATAGACATTTGTAATACCAAAGGTGCTACTAATGTGCTGCTCTTAAGGGTGACGGGAACCTGGACACTACTACCGGAACACAACTCAAAGTTGTTATGGCGGCATACTTTAGATCAGGAGTGGTAGCCATCCAGTTGAGCAAATATCCTACCACCATATTTTTTGTTCGTTGTTGTAATTTAAAACTCGATGAAACGGAAAAGCTACACTAAAAAGAGATAAATACGTAAATTTATAGGACTAAGCCTGCGAGAGAATGAGATAAAATACATTCAATATTTAATAATTTAAACACTATGATCATGCAGATAGACTTGGAAATGTTTTGAAGTTTTTAGTTAATATTACAAGTTTCGTGTTTTAAAGCTTAAATATATTATAACGATATATATGAAATGTGACGTCACGAAATTTAGAATCCCTCCCACCCCTTGTCACACTGTTTCACTTCTGCGTATGAACTGCACATACATACATTTTTATTTTATTTTGAAATCGATTACTTTCCATATTTTTAGGTATAGTATCGATGGTTTAACAGTCAGTATGTTACATGACTCACAGAACATCAGTATTACGTCACCCACAACAATAAAGTCCGACAATTATGTCATTTCTTTCATATGTGCTTTTTTGTCAAGAAATATGTAACTTAATATACTTGCAAACGTCAAAAGAAAAATAAACGCCTGGAAACAGTATAGTATCAACTTATTTGCTATTTAACTTTCCTTCTTTGCAAATAGTATTTTTAGGGATACGTAGTTATTTTTGTAACAAAGGAACTCCTTTTAAAATCGTCACGTTTGTATGTCTTTTCGTCTCTCTATAGACATAGAGACATAGACAACACTTTATTCACCAAAACAAATATTAAAAGAAGGACAAACAACAAACAAAACAATAGTTACTTGGTAAAACAAAAGGCGGCCTTATCATTTATCATACCTTGACTCAAAGGAAATTCTTAAATTATCTATAATTATTATGCAACAAAGAAAAAATAAATGGCATACATGGACAGCACATTACAGTCTAAAGTATTGTAAACTAGCACATAATGTTTCCAGGGTGAATTTTTAAACATGGCAAAGGATTTAGCTTTTCTGACGTCAGTGGGCAAAGAGTTCCAAACTAGGACAGCCTGCATGGCGAAGGAGTTGGAATAAAATGTTGAAGAGTGTGCAGATGCCATTAACAGGAGGTTATTAGTGGAGAACAAATTGAAGGTGTGTGATGTATAAAGGAAGTTGAAACATTCCTTAAAATAAAAAGGGGTATAAAGTATAAGATAAGCTATATAAGTCACAGTCATTTGTCTTAGAAACTCCTGGCACTATATTAACAGAAAGATGTTTTATAAGTAGACTACTACACATGTCTGTGGTAATTTAAGGATCGCTCACGAATCTTAAAATCGCGTTTCAAAAGAGATGTGGTTTCGAAGCCTGATCGGAAAATATGCCGCTACTTACGCCGTTTTTCGAATGTGCATATTGTTATATTACCACGTGCAGCTGACGGAAAACATCGTGATGAAACCTGCACATCGGCAAATAACCGACGTGTTAAACCCGCTAATTCGCCTTGGACAAACTGTCCATTCCTCTATAAATCGAAGCAACAGCTCGGAATTGGGTCGTTCATGGGCTGATATTATATTGCTAAAACATCATCCTGTAGACAAAAGGTGTGTTCAAAACAGATATACTTTTGATGCGCTGCGGGGGGGTAGGTGGAAAGGGGAGCGAAGCCGTTCTCTCTTTATTGCATTTTATTTAATACTTACTATTTCTTTATTGTTTGGAATTTTGAATATCAAATCACAGGAAAATTATTGAACATTTTAGTATATCACGTTAGCTTAGTAGTTCAGTCGACTCGCGTCTCATTCTAATGACGTGGATTCGAATAGTGGAATGTCAAGTATAGTGTTATACCGAACTACAGGACTCGAATTAAAAATGCCGTTGGAACTACTATAGAATTTATTAGAACTGTACAAACACGTATAAAACAAATACAAATAAAACTGGATGCAACCAGTTCGCACTGCACGATTCGATGCAATTCGACACGCGCAAAGTCCGTCGTCTATATCGCTAATCGAGAGTACTACAAACGTCTTACTCGTATCGTCGTCGTTGCTTGACTCCTCCACCCCTCCATTCGGGCATTGTTTTATACGAACTATACAATAGAAAAAACATCGGCCGCGCGCACTGAGTTTCCGAGAAATAGTAATTTGCACACCTGGTTATCTATTCCTGCGAACGGCCAACAAAGTCGAAAACAATAACAATAGGTTATTGTCTAATTGCAAATTTTAAATAGGAAGTAATAAAAAGAACTCCGAATGCGGGAGGGGCAATAAACAAGATGCGCAGCATTTCTTTGTCGGTATGTGACAATAGGTATGCAGGTGGCCTAACTTGTAACAGTATTTATGCAACTGAAAATCCGTGCAGGAACGGAGAAAGAAAGCAATCTCCTGTGGCCGAACAAAACAACCCACTGACAGGCCATCTGGATGGCTGCCGCTCCTAGTCTAGACTATGCCGCCATAACAACCGTAAGTTCCATTCCGGCATTAGAGGCGAGATTCCAATCTCCATTTAGAGAGCGGCAGCACATTCGTAGATCCTTTGGTATTACAAATGTCAATAGGCGATGGTAGCTGCTTTGCATAAGGTGGGTCATTTGTCTATAAATAAAATAATAATTACAACATTATTGAGTTACAAGTAAAAGGTACAAAAAAGACAGAATTTTCAAAGAAATGCAAGCTGTGAAGTCAGATGGTTGCCAAGACCCCGCACTAGGAACAAACCTGTGTTACATACAGTTAGCATTGGCAGCCATCCGACTGCAAGAAATTTCTTGTAGTTTAAGGCTTATTTGTCGTTATGATTTGAAACTCGATTAAACTGTAAACAGAAATTATATTTATAATATTGTCTGTCTGCTAAACTAAAAAAGAACTACTGCACATAAATGTCAGCGCTGGTTGACTAAGCTGAGCATGGGCTTTTTAGATAATGAGATACTAGAGTTATAAATTTTGCTTTCTTTAGACTGTCTAGTGTATCTAGCGTTAATAAGACCGATGATTAAACATAGGTTCAATTCGGACCGAAATGAAACTGATAATAATATATTACCTGTGAGTATATTCTCTGAAGTTTTACTGCATGTGAACTGCACACAAAATTTTTTAATAGCATTTTCCTATGCTGTTTGTCTAGAATCTAGATAGACAGAACAGCGAACATAACAGTTTATAGGACTTCTATTCATGTCAAAATGCCTACGGGCCCCTAAAAACGGTCTTTAATCTACTTTTTTCACATAAAATGTAACTTCCCATTTCGCCCTCCAATAGTGGACGTTCGCCTGCATTCCTTATTCAGCCATGTCCGAAATTAAAGGTGCTCTACAAGGAAACGCACTCAGAAATATCCGCCGGAGAGCGAGCGAATATTTCCATTCGAGCACTCTTATTTATAGGTACCAAGTGCAGGGTTGGCGCTTGCCCTCGGCTTTCTCTAAAAAGTAAAAAACATATTGCTTGCGAGTTTGTTGCGCCACTTCTGTTTTTACATTAGGAGCTGGCCATAAATTACGCCATACGTTGAGAGGTGGGGGAGGTGTTTGACGAAGTATGACATTGTGTCACAAGAAGTGGCAGGGGTTTTAAATTTCGAGAAGTCACATTTAAAAATCTAGTATATTTAAGATCTATAACACTCAATTTCAATGAACTATTGACGAAAAACCTCAAAAATATTTCCAACTCTGTATGAGTAGTGTTTAAATGATTAAAAAATAATTTAGATGAAATTAAAACTAATTACGGAACTGCTGTTTTAATTAAATTTTTTGATTTAAAATTGCAAAAGATGTGATCTCACACTAGGGAGGGAGGAGTCTCACGAATGTGACCAGCAGAAAATCATGAAATTCGTGTGACGTAATTTGTGGATGTCCCCTTATATGTCTAAAACTGTTATGAAAGCGCTGGTAGAGATGAATCTCTGTAGTGAACCTGCTATCTACAGCTGAGATAATGTTACCTAGTCTTAATGAATACGTTACGCAGATGTACTTATAACAAAGGGTTCAATGCGTTATTTAAGATGAGTCATTGTTAATGACGTTTAATCAACAAAAAGAAAACCGACTTCAAGAGAACTGAAAACTGACTGAAAAGCAAAAAATAAATATTTTCTACAATATATTGAAATCAGTGCAAAGAAAAACACGAAAAAGCAACAACATATTTGGAAATTTGGATAAGCCAGTTTACAATTGTCCAAGGGAAAAACACTCTTGCCCGTGCTCAACTGCCCACTTCGCCAGGCATTACTCAAGATTAGCTAGCATATAATTGCCCATGGGAAAACATTCCTTCTCAAGTCAGTGCCCAACAGAGATAATGTTTCACCCTGGGGCTTATTTATTGTTTATTCAGCGTACGCCGATAAATCAAAACATCAGCCGGTTTTTTCGGTATTTACATCTTACATTACAAAACAAAAAATGTTATTAATATCAATCAAATATAGCTTATGTCACTTAGGAGTAATGCAGCTTTCTACTGGAGAATTTTCAAAATCGGTCCAGTAGTTCAAGAGATTACTTCCTACGAACAAACTCAAAAACTTTTCTCTTTATACCATTAGTAGGTGTAGACAATTCTTATGTTTTAGGTACTTCGTAACGATTTCAAGTTTCCTCTCTTTTCTATGCTGTAGAAAATATTTATTTTTAAATGTATCTTGAACTAGGTAATACAAAGTTTAACAAAGTAATTTGTATTAATAACAAGCAAATTCCCGTGACTTCGTCCACGCTTGACTCCCAATTCCCGCAAGATTGCCGGGACAAAGTACCGCAGCATCGTTTTAATGAAAACTGTATCAGAATAAGCTAATTTTTATCCACCCGAACAACTACAAACCTCTCCCGGAAAAATTCTCGCGGGATTCCCGGGATAAAAGGTATCACACTTTTTATGACATAAAATTTGCCATCGATCAGTGAAAAAATTACATTGGAATTCGATTTTCTTTTTAATTTGGCCATTTTAAACCATTCCCAGAAAAAAACCCGTGGCATTCCCGGGATAAAAAATGGTGCAGATGTTAAGTCTAATAATTTGCTGTCGAATAGAAATCGGCTGAGCAGTTTTTAGGTGAATCCCGAATAAACAGACAAACCGACAAATTGACAAGAAATCTAAAAAAAATGGATCGTGTTCTCCATCTCCATCATTTATATAGTCTTTTCCAGTTGTTTTTTTTTTCAATAGCTTCATGGTACAGACACGGCATGTCTAGAATTTCATAACATTATAGAAGATTACCGAAAGAGTTTAATAGTTTCATTCTTAAGAGAGCAGCAGCGCATTTGTAGCACCTTTGTTGTTGCAAATGTCCTTAGGCGATGGTAACCCGCTTTCCATCAAGTGGGCTGTCTGTCTGTCTGTTGAACTCTTGAAACCGGCTGTAGGTAGGTATAGCACACGCAAACTGAAAGTCTGGTAAAGTCACCATGACGCATAAATTTATAATTAGGTACAATTACAATTTGCTATTTTGGTTTTAAATTCCGTTTGTATACTTTATGATTATTTTGATTTATGTGTTTAAGTAATTAATTTATTTACGTATTAAATAAGATTTATAATTTTTTAGTAAGATTCTAAACAAAAATTTAAAGTTTCTTAGCACGTTCAAAACACAGACACAACTCTTACGATTTTGTTATTACGTACAACGTACAGATACAGCTATATCTATATGTTTAAGTATTTGTTTTTTCCATTACAAAAGCGAGGACCGCCCTGTCGCAACACATAGCAATAATATTTCAATATCTCAGTGGGTGCTTGTCTCGGAACGGTCCAAAGTGAATTCTCTGAACTCTCATTGGTCCGTTCGAATCGCGTTCGATTGCCGACCGTTATTCCAGACAGAGATAGACACATACATGTCCTATTGTCATTGTATAAGTCAGAAAGAGAAAGTTACATGTGAATCAGTCCGTGAATATTGCATGAGGGCAAAAGATCCGTATCAATAATATGTGAACGAATGAAATAATAGATTATTCGTTTGTTCGAATCGAACGTAAACAAAATGTAAGCATCCATTACTGATGCACCCGGTGAGAGAGGGATGAGTGATTTGGTGTGTTGCTTAGGTGTGAAGGAGACGGTTATATTTTTATACGTTCACCCAATACCCGACGGATGGCAACAATATGACTTCTATGTGTTTTTGTAGCAGTCGTCCGCCGGTTTCCACATTAAACGATCATTTTAAGGGCGAACCAATCAAACTGCAAATTTATACAAATTGATACTAAACGGGTTATATTAATTTTATAACAAAAATTAAGTGTGCAAATAAGTTTGAACGGAGTTATAATTAAAACTAATTGGGTTTAATATGGCTCTAATTATTTTGTATTAACGCGGCATTTTAACACAAATATTCGTCCTTTTTGATGTTACCGTGATTTTTTAATTTCTGGACTTTTTGGTCCTTCGAGACGGATGGATTTGTTCGGGATTGAATCGGGATTCGCTGTTTATGTGTAGTGCTCGGTATTACTGATGAAGTGTTGATGGTTTTGTGTGGTGGTGATAGAAGATGGCGGAATAGGGGGCGGCCAGGGTTGGCCTTTCGAGGCCATGCTGAATAACCTCACGGCCACAGCTTTAGGAGGTAAGATTATTGATCCTTCGAAACTAAACTAGAATCCACGCCACGAAAGAAGTCCCACAGATGCGGCGCTGCAATGGTACGTACTTAATCCTGCCATATTAATTATTTGCTAATCCGTAAATACAATTATTTGTTAATCCGTTTATTTCCTGGCTACTTTACGAACAAAATTCAATCAAACAGCGGAGCTGCCACTTTTAGTTCCTTTATTTTCCATGGGACTTCTTTTGTGACGCGGACTTTTTTTTTGAATAATATGGCTTGGTTTCTAGACTTTTCGATCGACTTCAAAAAAGGAGGAGGTTTTCAATTCATCTTGTAAATATTGTTTTTTTATATGTTTGTTCAGTCATAACTTTGTTGTTTCTGAACCGGTTTTGATTATTCTTTTTGCATGGGGCTCAACAAAGCTTCGAAATAGTCCCATGTAAATTTTATTGTTATCTGACTTAGGGTTCTTCTGAAGATATAACTGAAAAATCTTTGAAATCAGGTAGAAATATGAAATTTTTGCGGTTTTACAGCCATAAGTTTTTGTTTCTAAACCGCTTTTGGTCATTGGACTTTAAGTTCCGAAGATATACCTAATAGAAATTCCTTAAAATCTAGTAGAAAACTTTGTAGTGATCAATCTAAATCATCAATATAAATATAATTCCTTTAGCCTACATCCTTTAGTCAACATATTTACTACATACCTACTACAACATATTTACTGGTTATTATTCTGTAAGTGAATTGTTAATTCTTTTGAGAAATAAATGTCTAAACATATTATAATTCAAAATAAACTTCTTAAGTACCACTTTCAACTTTTTACTGTTTTCATCTAAAAACATATTATCAGTTTTATTTCGGTCCAAATTGGACCTATGTTTAATCATCGGTCTTATTGACTCTCTAATCTGTACTGCACAGTGTAAAACTCATATCTAGAAAGAAAGAAAGAAAGAAAAGAAAGAATATGTCATTCTCTCGCTGGCTTAGTCCTATAGATTTACGTGTTTATCTTTTTTAGTGTCGCTTTGTCGTTTCATCTTAAGGAGACTTTTAACTTAAGGAGTCACTTTTAATCTCGCCCGCTTTGGACGAGTAGGTACCTAGCAAGATAACTAGCAATAGAGTAGTGAAAAAAGTGGCCGTAGGGGCCGAATACCGAATAGCAACCGAATATACCTTACCACCAATTAAAATCTTATTTCATTCTACTTATAAAAAATCTTTATGATAGAACGAGAGAATGGATCTGTAGTGGAACACTTACAGGCCAATAGATGGCGCTGTGCAATAATTGAGGCCCCAACCGATTCCCGACACGTACAAAGAATATATACAAATTTCCAACAATAATAGATAGGACCTCGCTGGAAGATCTTGATTTGAGATGGAGAGGCATTCCATCTCGCTCCTCCAACCATTAGGGGCATCCCTAAAGATCTTTATCTGTAGAGATACAGGTAACAACATTGTTGTATTAGCTGGTATACATAATGAAATTGTTCATCTATACTAATATATTAAAGTTGAAGAGTTTGTTTGTTTGCTTGAACGCGCTAATCTCAGGAACTAGTGGTCTGATTTGAAAAATTCTTTCAGTGTTAGACAGCCCATTTATCGAGGAAGGCTGTAGGCTATATATCATCACGCTAAGACCAATAGCAGCGGAGCACCATTCAAGAATGTTTCAAAATCGGGTTTTTTTCCTTTTAAGAGCGTCCGCTGCGTGCGCTGCGTGAACGGTTAAAATTTCGCAAAAATCATGTGCAATAGAATTGTTCCCCTATAAAAATTCTAAAAAAAAATCGGTGACAGCATATGTCTATCTTTTAAGGTTGGCTCACTATAACCTTTTTTATGCTAACCAAATTTGTTCTAAAATAATGCATTATTTACGAAGGTGTTTTTATAAACATGATATTAATCCTTATCCAAATAAATATGTTGTTCATCACAAGTATTTAATTTAAAACATAATTGCCATTTACATCATTCGATTTCAATGAATATCTTAGGTGATATCACAGTTTTAAAATAACATCGTAGCAAAATAATGATTAAGTAGTGCGCGCGCATTTATGATGTGTAAGGAAGGCCCCAGATTCCATTACCACGCGGGTGAGTTGCCTGATCACAGGGATGCAAACAATGTTTTCGTCCCTGGAAAACGATTGTTCCTCCTGTCAAAGAATTTAAATACTATGCGAACCATAGATAATGATAATGCGAATCATAAAATAAAAATGTATCAACAAATTTGTAATATCCTTTTATACTTATAATCACTTTTCATTAAATTATTATTTAATTTACATAAATTTGAGCTAAATATTTAATATCATCAGAGACAAAAAAAATACTGGCTCGTAGGATGCCACAGACAAACAAATTTACTCGACATTTCATATGTGACGTATTAAATGAGTTCATCAGATTTAGAAATGGATTAACGTCCGATTTCATTAGAGAAGTAGTTGTTTGTTTAACTAATCACTATTTACTTTCCTCATATTCGAAATGAAAAGCAGAGTATTAACCTCGGGCGAAAGGCCTATTTAGGCATTCAAAACATTAACCACCTCGTGCCTCTCCACATTCACCTCTCCTGTAACAATCTACAATATATTTTATACTCATAATTTCTGGATTGGATTGGATTCCTTTAGTTGTATAAATATATTTTTTTGCGTTTGCAACATCAGAAATGTCACTAACGCGCTGCCGGGCTCGGAGAAATTTTGAAATAAATTAAAATATTTAGTAAGGCAAACGAACACGGTCGGCAGGGTATAGAAGCCGGCCCTTAAATAAGTTCAGTAGTTTTGACAGTTGTCATGTTGCTTGGAGTTTCGCTGCCACATGCCAGTAAGTACCTAATAACAACGTATATAACCTTAGACAAATATTTTCAAAATACTACTATGGGCTATAGATCCACCCCTTAACGGTTATGTATGACTTTGGCGTTTTGTTTTACGGTATTCAATTCCGCTAAAGCCAGTTTATGTCTCCCATAATCCGGCAAGATCCGACGGGGTGCGAAATTGCTCACATTTCCGCCGCATTGCCCTTTATGTTGTGGAGGTACAAATTGTAGTATAAAAAGAAAATATCATCGGTACAACTTCAAAATTAGCTGTGTGACATTTTGCTTGACAAGATGTTTGAAAAGTGCAATTGAATACACATGTCAACTAGTTGAATAACTTAATACAACTAAATAGATAATAAAATACCGTTGTCTAGACAGATAAATAAAATTGAATTTTCAAAATTTATGTCCTGTCTGTCTGTCTGGATGTTCCAGCTATTCTCTGAAACGGCTATGCCAATTTTGACGGAACTTTCACTGGCAGATAGCTGATGTTATAAGGAGTAACTTAGGCCATTTATTTTATCTTTTCTACGGTTCCGCGAAAAAAAAATCCACGCGGAAAAAGTCGCGGGCACAGCCAGTTATAAATAAATTGAAAGAAAAAAAGAAAAAATATTTAGGTATTTAGGACAAGATACAAAAAAGTAATATAAGATAATAGATCTAACAATTAATTATGGTGTCCTAAAAAGGCTCTTGCTCAGTATAATGCTGGTTTAATAACCAGCGCTGATCTTCCACAAGTAACCTCTAAGTGATGCCACGGCTTTTTCTTGCAACAATACAAATTGCAACAATAAAAGATTTTATATTTTTTTATTGAATATGTATTTATTTTTGATGTATTTTTATAAAAGAATAATTCTATTTATTTTTTTATAAAAAAATGTCTATATATTTTTTAAAAAAATGTAAAATTTTTGAGAATAAATGAATACATATAATAATAATAATAAATGTTTATTACATAGCTATTACAACATTATTGAGTTACAAGTAAAAGGTACAAAAAAAGTCAAGTGAAGTCAGATGGTTACCAAGACCCCGCACTGGGAACAAACCTGTGTTACATACAGTTAGTATTGGCAGCCATCCGACTGCAAGAAATTTCTTGTAGTTCAAGGCTAATTTGTTACATACAGAGAAAATTCTGAAGCCTAAACTAGTTAAAAAAATGTTAGGATTCAGATGAGACTATATTTATAAATTTTATATTTTTATTTATATATATTTATATTATATTATATCATCTAAAATATTATAAGCTAACACAGTAAAACAAAACTTAACTTAATTAAATTGTATTCTACCTACAATCCCTCAAGGCTTTAAAGAGAATACTGAGCCTAGCTCACCGTCTTCTATGGGTAAGGTGCCCAGAAGGCTGGCTACATTTCCTCGCTGGATCGTCATACTGACCTGTTGTTCGAGGTGGACAACAGACCTTTGATCACCTGACGAATTGATGAGTCGTTTTGGTAGCTCTTTGTAGAGACCCATAGCCCCAGGACACCACGATCCCAAACGTAAATAAATAACTTTCACTGAGGGTCATATATATTTTTTTTATTGAATGAGTTCAGCACAAAGTCAGACGACCCACTTGATAGAAAGCGGTTACCGTTGCCTATGGACATATGCAACACCAAAGGTGCTACAAATGCGCTGCTGCTCTCTTAAGGGAAACAGGAACCTGGCCACCAATGCCAGAACACAACTCAAGGTTGTTATGGCGGCAAATACCTATCACCTGGTTGGTTGTGGGTTGTTTTGTCGCCTCTTACGACAGGCCGCTTGGTCGCAGGAATTTGTATCTTTCTCCGTTCCTACACGAATAATTAAATAAATTAATATACATAAGCTAGGTAACAAATCGCTGCCAGAGGGCAGTGTGCCCAGAAGGATGGTAGCATTGACTCGCTGATGGCAATGCTGATTCGTTGCGCGAAATACGAACCAGTCTTCTGATCACGGGTGACATCAAAGAGTCTCTTACATATTTCTTTAAATAAACCCTTTGCTGGTGGACCCCACGGATCTAATGTTACAACTTCAAACGGTACAAATATATAACCCTTTACCTACTAAGGTTCCATATTTGGTCCGTTTGAGAGCTTGAGGTGTTAAAGCAGAGTAAAGAACAAATATAGAAATTGAATAATTTCTCTACATTAACTTCCTACGCATTGATAGAACAGTACCTAAAGTACCTATACAGGGTGGAAACTATCAGCGGGGCAGTAAGGGGAAGTACCTTAATAACCATTGCAGCTACACGAAAAGGATCATAGGAGACTATCCATAATTTATTTTCAAAGTAATTTATGGAGATTTTCAAAAATTGTGCAGTTAGCAAGAAAATGGCCTTATCACATAAAAAATATGCCAATCAAAAATGTCTACGGGACCAACCCAGGTTGGAGTACTAAAAAAATCAGAAGTTGCAAAAAAAACTTCCCGCACATTTTGTATGAACATTTAAGACAAAAAAATGACAGTCGATCCTGTTTCTAATACTGATCTAAAACATCTATAGGACCAACTGTCATTGGAGTATTAAGAGTGTCATAAACCACAAAAAAAATTTCATACATCTTTAAAGAAGTCCAACTTACCTTTTCTATTTATCAAATCTTTTCATTGACTAAATAAAAACATAACATAGAAAAAAATCACACAGAACTTTACTGACTCATCAAACTATCAAGATTGGATTTTGTTTGGGAATAAAATAATAAAGAGTTCCAAATTAGATTTTTTTAAATTTAAATTATTCTTCAATTAAAAAAAAAAAGATAAATAAAGAAGATTGGAATGCATAAAAGATATATGGAAAAAAAGATTTTGGCGTTTTCTGACTCTTTTAGTATTCCAGTGACGGTGGGTCCGATAGAAGTTTTTGATCAGTATCAAAAACAGGTTCGATTGACTAAATCTAAACAATTTTTGTGCAAAATGGCCATTTTCTTGCTAACTGTAATTATTATTTTTTTTAAATGGGGATCAAAATTTTACGAAAAAATATTGAAAGTCATTTTCTTGTAACTGCAACGGTTAAGGTACGGGAAGTACCTTACTGCCCCGCTAAATGTTTCCACCCTGTATAAATCTGTAATAAAAAAATACTTGACTTTTTTGTATTGTATTATTTGCTTTTTATATTGCCTACAAGTAAACTTTGTACACTTGTAGGCAAAATAGCAAACAGTCCCCTTAGTAGGTGGTTACCGTTACCCATGGACATGGATATCTACAACACTATGGGAGCCGGTGCGTTGCCTACCTCCTTGAGACTACTTTTACTCTGGGCAAATCACGGGAAGAAGTTAATTTCACAGCTCGCACATGCATGTCATGCGCCACTGAAGTCGATGACTTCCAAGTATATAGGAAGTGTGGATGAACCCCGAATCACCAGCGAGTGGTGCGATGATGAAATGGCGACGAAGGCATCACATCAAATTTGTTAGACCAAAAAAGAGATGGATGGATTGTATGAAGAATAACATGTTGATTTGTGGTGTGACAGATGTATGCCAGACTAGAGGATTGAGTATGAAAGACATATTGTGACGACCACAAATACTCGTAATTCTGAGAAGGTGGAAGAAAATACAGAAGTTTAAAATAATATGGTTATGACCAGTGATGCGCTAGGCAGATTCACTCAAAGTTTGTTCAGTACATTTCCAGGCTTAAATCGGTAACTTCTTGCAAGTATCAATTTGAGATCAGAATAGAGAATCAAGAACTGTCGTGAAGATCGTAAAAGAGTAGTTAACGAAATACCTTTCGAGCAAACTTTGACTATTTCAGATCCTGAAGATTTTCGTTTGAGAATGCTTCGTTTCTTTCAATTATAGGGCTGTAACTTTGATCTTATGATATCTTTTATTTGGGTTCTTACATGTAAAGGTAAAAATTGGCTAAGTGCGTGAAAGACAGTGCATAAGGAAGGATTCCGTAGAGGTGATAAACGTCGCCCGTTTTCGTTATTTGGCTACGGAACCAAAATAGGCATTTCACTGAAAATATGTTTTGGTAATAGAATTTTTTAAACTCTACTACTATTTTCTTGTAAAATTTCAGATTTTTGTTTCCATGTGAAAAAATCGACATAAGAGACAGACGAACAGTCGAACATGGCGATTATATATTATAAGGATTTAGTTCTTGTCATAATGGCTGGGGTATCCATAAAAGTCAGTAAGAAACATCATTGAATAAACAAATCAATTTCCCTTTATTGTTCACCAGAAATTAAAACTACGTTCTTAAAAACTAGGTACTATAAAAGTTGAACTAAGGGGCCTTATCGTTTAAAGCGTTCTCTTCCAGGCAACTTCTTTTTTTCTTTTTTTTTGGTGACGCAGGGGCATGTCTTTTCTTGCGACACCATCCTCGGGCTTGGGTTTACACCGAAGGATGTGTCGAATTCTTGAACGGCCGTATGCCCAACTCGACCTTCGAGAGGAGGCCAACGGGGACATCGGTCGTCAAACTACCCACTAAACCTAAACAGTTTTAGCTTACACGCTTTTACGGGATGCCACAAGAACTAGACCAATAGGTACTGTATCTGTGATGGCCCAACGCTTGTCTTCGAGCCCAGAGTGTCCTGCGAGGGAGGATACCCTATTCAACAACAGGGGGGTCCCCGGTTCCGTATTCCAGGCAACCCCTAGACTAAATAAAATATTAAAACATGACAATAACAGTGTAGACAATAAATAATATGAAATATTCGAAATATAAATAAGTTTGACTTTATATACAAACCCCATCTTCTTGTTTAATTCCCATAACCCATCTACTTAATCTCATCCCTCCAATCCTATCCCGTCTATCGCATCCTAAAGTTTGACAACATGTTGACTTTACGTCTGGCGATGTAAATGTCTATAGACAATGGTACCTAACAAGTTTCCGTTAGGTGGGCCGTCGAACTGTATGCCAGCTTTGCAATAAAAACAAATCGAAATGTGTGCTGAGACACATAGTAGAAGTGAAACTTCAACGAACAAGTGGAAAAACGAATCGCAACAAAATTTTAACTTGAAGTTTTACGAGCAGAGTGTTAATGTACTTGTCCAATTCGAAAACCTGCCCGTAAAACCTCAAGTTAAAATTTTGTTGCGATTGTTTTGCCACTTGTCCGTTGCCATTTGTTTTTCCACTTGTCTGTTGCGACTCGTTTTTCCACATGTCCGTTGAAGTTTCACTTCTACTATGTGTCCCAGCACATTTGGTTAGGTTAGGTACATTTTAATGAATGCATTTTTTATTTAAAAATATTTTATTTTATCAAAAAAAAACTGAATTCGATCCGGAACCAAAAAACGCATCCATAGTCTACTCTCAAATTATGCCGCCTCTCACCACGTCTTGTCTAAATTTATGTCGCTCCTCCAAGCGGCCGTAACGCTTTTTCGTGACAGAAAAATCCTACCTAGACCCGTTTATATAGAAGTTTCACTCCAATAATAGAAAGATGTTTCATCAGTTTCTGTGATGCTTTGACCCTTAGCAGTTTCATAATATGATTTTGCAAAAGCAGTCACTTTAACATTGCTGTTCTTTGGTTGCAGGTCATAAAGATTCGTGCTCGGAGGAGAGCAAACCGCACGACATCAAGCCAAGCCTCGAGCGGCCGCACCATGCCCTCGGCGCGAGGCTGCACATCGCGCACAACATTAGGGCTGAACATTTGCAAGGTATTCTTGTATTATTCTTAACAATAATAATGACTAAGCTAGGAGCTAAGACTCAAGCTCCAAGGGTGGAAGTAATAAATGGCATAATGTCGGAAGTAGCTTCAGTGTACTTGCATCCTACCTCTCCACACCCTTTAGCCGATTTTGTAGGGTATTTTTTTGGATCCATGTAAGTGGCGAGTCACCGTTACCTCATTTTATTGATAATCCCTCGTACTATCAACAGTTCATTCCAATAGCCTTAACTTTTTGTTCTCATTTCCTACAATAGTCCTACACTGACCGGGGCTTGTTTGTTGGTACATTGTTATGACTCTACATGTTGGCCTTCTCATGGCCACATGTAATTACTACAAAAGTCCGGGCCATTTTAATGTACCGTGGCCTTCCAGGACACATTTATGTTAATAATTCGTATTGGAGGTGTTGACAATATCTGCTTTACTGGTATCAATGAGTTTATCCCATATAAGACTATTGTCACCAATAGTTGTTCGGTCTGCAAGACGTGCTATAATTGTAGATGTCGCGATTCCCCACGATGGTAACCTCGTGGATGCCAAGAAAAAAAAAGAAATAAAATATATTGATTTTGCTCACGAGGTTACTGTCATGTGCAACTTGAACTCTACAATCATAGTACTGACTGTGGTGTCTGTGAATGAAGTAATAGCGAAGAGCCTCAACCGTTATCTAGAAAGGCTATTGCTGAGAATATAAATGTAGACCAAAATAAAGATGGATGAATTGTGTGAAGGATGACATGATGATTTATCGTATTCCAGAACAGAAAAGCATAGATGGACAAGACAATTATGTATATTGTGTCGATCCCAAATGATTGGGACATGATGAAAGAAAAGAGAGAGAAAAACTCTCTTATGAAAAATAGTTAGACAGTGAATGGATTAACCAAATTGAATCAATTTCATCGAAAGGCACAGAATTAAAAAGACACGACGGTATTCAATGATATTGACCGATTGAAATTTGTGTTTCTATTCTATTTTTAGTCATTTGGCTTCAACGCTACTGGCGCTGATTTGGCCAATATCACAGTATAAGAGAAAGTTAGGTGTTATATTGGGATCGCTTTGGTTCATTCATACAAATAGAAAGACAATAAATAACCTGTGTATTATGGGCTTAATGAAAGTTCCTTATCGCACGTTACTCGGTGGATGGGGGCTAGACAAAGAAAAAAGTATAACAGAAACGAAAAATGCTGACCAATTTATATTATTATTTCGAACTTCAATGTAATAAAATAAGATCTAAAAAACTAAAAAGTATAAAATAACTTATTTCTAAAGCTATTTTTAATTATATTATCTTATTTTTAATGTATATTATCTAAAACATCTTAAAGTCAAAATTTTTACGGGATCAAATGGCAACTGTTCCACATCAAACTAAACTAGAATCACGCAAATCGGATCATAAATCTCAGCGTAATCGATGTACATACATAAAAAAAAACATACAGAACCCCCTCCTTTTTGAAGTCGGTTAATAATACCATCGGTGCATTATACGCTATTTAAAGACATATTTAAATGAATTGTCTAGCTTCGGCTTATGCTCTGTTTCTACGAAGTGTAAAATACCTCATTTACTACATACGTAATTTTGGAATATTTATTGTAATTTCCATTCTGAATCACTGCACAAACAATGTGGTCATTCTTAGTTATATGTAGGTATTTGTCGGACAAAGCTTTATTGATTGGTCAAACATTGTGAATGCGTTACAGTAGTATTGTTCTTAACATTACCTTCATCATAGAAGTAATATAATATTACACGAAGAAAAAACTACATTTTACCGTTTTTAAACGCGGTATTTTATTTGGTTTTTATTTCGACGTTTCGGTCACTTTTTAGTAATCGTGAAAACTTAAAAAAAATACTATGAAAGAAGAATTCTAAAGAATGATAATTGCTTAATAAAAAATGTACATCGTAACATCATAGTAGACTTCACCAATCCGTTTTACCCATAGAAAATTTCAATTGAAACTATCAGTCAAAGTTTTGTTACTTACAACAAATCAAAAGTAACTTAAATATACGAATAAATATTAAAATTTTTGGGGGGTTGTTGGCTGGTATAGTAAAACAAGTTTTATAATGCGCAGTGGATATTTAATCATGGGTTTTACAATGATTTAAGGAAACACTTTTATTTAACGTGGACACAGCGAGACAGCGGTAACTTGACAACATTCACACAGAGAAAACATAGACTAAGCATAGACAGTCATTTTATTTTTAATTAATGGAATGGTTGCCAGCAGGGGCGTAGCTACCGCCGTATCAATGATACGGGGCCCCCAGGCTATAGGGGCCCCCAAAGTGTGTAAGCAAAAACTCCTAAAATATTATCTATTATCTTTTACAGATTAATAACATTTTTGAGAATAACTGCTGGGCCAATAGAAACGGCTATCAGACTTGTCACTGTAGAGGCAGAAAATCTAGAAAAACTGAAATCGTCTTCAGCTATGGATGATTTGATAAATAAACTGCCGAAAAAAAGGCGGGAAAAGTGTATCTTTTAAATACAATAGAATATAATATATTTATTGCGTAATGCATGTACAAAGTTGTTACGGTTTTTACAGTATCAATGCATTCGGCCCATAATTGGGCGTGCAAAATTAAAGTTACATACAATATTGAAGTATAAAAAAATTATAATCAATTATTCAATATAATTAAAATTAATAATAATAATCTATAATTAATCTAAATAATAAAACGTCTACCATTACAGCATGTCAAATATATTTATGTCAGTTCATATTGCTTTATCGTCCATAAACATGTTTATATTATAATAACATTTAGTGGTCAGTAGCATTTTTTTTTTAATAGTGTACATGGCAGCTTATTGTATATTTTATTTGAATTGTTTGTCTAACTTAGCTCCTAGGAGCATTAAGTATAAGTAATAACTTATATATCAATATATAATTATTTTAATTCAATTCGAGCATTTTGTTGTTTCTTTTATTTAAAAAACTTTACTCTTCATTTGGGCCCCCCTAAACACATCCGATACAGGGCCCGTCTAAGGCAAGCTACGCCACTGGTTGCCAGATTAATATCTAACAAAAATAATTTCAACGGAAAAGTGGAAAAACGAATCGCAACGGATAAGTGGCAAAACGAATCGCAACAAAATTTTAACTTGAAGTTTCACGGATAGATTGTTAAAGTACTTGTCCAATTTGAAAACCTGCCTGTAAAACTTCAAGTTAAAATTTTGTTACGATTCGTTTTGCCACTTATCCGTTGCGATTCGTTTTTCCACTAGTCCGTTGAAGTTTCACTTCTACTATGTGTCCCAGCACACATTTCAATTTTTCGCAGGCTTGCTGCAATTTATGATTTGGTTAGGTTAGGTACATTTTAATTAATGCATTTTTTATTTAAACACATTTTATTTTATCAGAAAAAACTGAATTCGATCCGGAACCTAAAAAAACATTCATAGTCTACTCTAAAATTATGCCGCCTCACACCACGCGATTTACCTTCTACCCCCTCCACGCGGTCGTAACGCTCTTTCGTAACAGAAAAAATCCTAATACCCCCCGTGTATATAGAAGTTTCACTTCAATAAACAAATTAATATAGACTATGTAACAAATCGCTTCCAGAGGTAAGTGTGCCCAGAAGGCTGACTGCATTGCCACGCTGTATGGCATACTCGCTTTTGGTCTCACGCACACATAGATCGTGTTTACCCTTAAGTATAGTCCGCTCGTCTTTTGACTGTTTTTTATATCCTACCGACTGTCCATTCTCTTTACTATCATGCTATTGGTTAAAATTTAGTATAAACTGTCAAGTAATTTCAAAATTTGACCGACGATAAGGAATGTGAATGAGAACAAGAAAGAAAGAAAATATTTGACTGGTAGTGATACTCTTTTTGATGTTCGGCTTCAAAGCCTTGAGCATCGATGCAGGGTAGCTGGTCTGTCTGTTTCCTATCGGATACACTGTGGAGTGTGTGCTGAAACTTCACGACTTGCTTTCCCCATCTCCTTTCTATCATCGGACAACCAGACGCACGGGATTGCGCCATCATTATATGGTGGAAATACCATTCCTGAAAAGTAAATGTTTTGCCTCCACCTTACTTTTGCGCACCGCTGTCGAGTTATTTTTTTATTTTTTTTATTGCTGGAATACAGCAGACAGGCTGACGGTCCACCTGATGAAAAGCGGTTACCGTCGCCTATGGACATTTGCAACACCAATGCGCTGCTGCTCTCTTAAAGGAGACTGGAATCTGGTCACTAATGCCGGAACACAACTCGAGGTTGTTATGGCGGCATACTCTAGACCAGGGGTGGTAGCCATCCAGTCGGGCAAATGCCCTACCACCTCGCAAAACGAGTGGAACAATTTGCCGGAGTCTGTGCTCCCCGATTCATATAAATCATTGGTCTTCAAGTCACGAGTGAATGTACTAGGTAAGCGTGCTCCATCCTAGATCGAATCTTCACATAACATCAGGTGAGATAGATGTCAAACGACCATACGACTATACCAAGATAACTATATATAATACATATAAAAATTCTCTGTCACAGTGTTTGACCGCGATGAACTCCGCAACAACTCAACCGATTTTGAATAGACTCACCCAAAACTCATATCCAAACACTATGTCCGCCTTTGGCTTCAGAAGTATATATCTTGCACATAACTCGAAACCAGCTCAATCAATCGCTTTCACTAAATTCAATAATTTTTAGGGTGGCCGCCGTTTTAAAATAAGTTCACCAACTCATTGCACTTGCTAAAAATCCATTATTTCTTACATGTCTCTTTATTTAACACCGCAAATGATATCCGACGACATAATGGCGGCATCTTCGTGCACTAGGAATATGTACTGAAGCATGAACAGGAGATAGGATTACCATGACTCAAAACTATTGTTCAGCATTAAATAATAAACACCTGTTATTGGTATGGAACTACTTATGCTTTAGTGCGCTTGCCTGTTTTCTTTCTTTTGTCTAGTATATTTTAGTAACTTAGTTCTCTTTACAGGTGGTATCCACCAGCAACACAGTGGAGGTCATATGGCGACAGTGCCGGTCAGCATGTCGTCCTCAGCCTCCGACAGCGACAAGCCAGCTAAACAGAAGAGGCATCGGACGAGGTGATATATTAAATATTCTATTTAGTTTTCTTAATTGCCTAAAGTGGGCAAATAGAGAAAGGGCCCTACTGATGCGAAGGAATTATGGTCACCTATGAACGTTTGCAGAGGGAATAAAACAGGAAGGATGGGATGCAAGTGTAAAGTTCTTATAATTCACAAAGGTCAGCAGGCTTTACTGGTGGTTGAATGTGTAATTGTGTATTACATTACATTACGATAGTGTACGCGTCTGATGGAACTATCAGTTGTGAGCGTGTCGTTCAATCATACCCGCTGTTGGTCTCACACATATTTTAACACGTGTTTACCACAAGCAAAACCCCCTCAACATCGTTAATTGCAAGAACTACAGCTAGAATAAGCAGCAGTACGCATAACTTCAAAAATAATATTAATAGATAACTTGATTTCACTTGATTGAATGCAGGTTTACGCCAGCCCAATTGAACGAGTTAGAGAGGTGTTTCTCCAAAACCCATTATCCAGATATCTTCATGCGTGAAGAGATCGCCATGAGGATCGGACTTACCGAGAGCAGAGTGCAGGTCAGTTGTAGTTTTTAGCGTTGTAGTGTTGTCTCTTGAAGTATGTTCTACCCTTCAAATTTTATGAATGAATAATTAATATCGGGTTTCGATAGTATACCGTACATTATCTTACCTTAGTTACCATTTGTAGAAAATTGACATTATTTATTTATGCCACATTTCAACCAGTAGTAATGCAACAAATGCGACAGTAAAACATAGAAACCCTACTACATATTACATCGTTTAATGACCAATTTCTATAATTTACTAACCGTCCATTTGTCTTACTAATGGCATTATAATAATTAAAATTTGACATAAACTTCATACAACCACTGTTAAATTTCTACCGATGGCAAGACAAGTGAATGAATAGTAAGATAGGAACCGACCACAAACGAATGACTGAATATTTTTATGTTATTTCATCTTATTCATGCAGATTTTTGTGATAGAATCAGTGGAAAGGTCTTTATTTGCAGAGATACAGAAAACAACAATATTGCATTAGAATCATTAGATGATATATAATGTAATTTATATTTATTACCATAGAACTCTTGTAGTTTTTTTTAAATATTCGTTATATCTCGGTTGTATTCCGTCCACTTTCCAGCTTTTTCCCGTCAACTTCTCACAGCCCTCGGCATTCCTTGTTGTAAAATCATTGGCATCCATATCAGTCCCCACAGCGATAGTTCAACATTCCGTAGGTCTATTTATTCTACCAGCACCTGACGGATAAAGCGTATCTGGACATTCATTTCCCGCTTAGCTTGCTCATTTTCATAGAATATGGCTGTCGAATTTTTTGCACTTTAGCTGCAATATGTATCTAAGCTAAATATCTAACCTATTTTACAAAATCAAGTTTTTAACCAAACAAAACCAACGTTATAAAACCGTTATTTTGCATCCGGTACAATAAATAAATTGTAAAAAAATATTTTACTAAAAGAACAGGTCCAAAACGTTCACCTTGCGGTATGCTCTTCGCATATAAGGGCCAAAAGTTGCACTCTTTTGATACATTTCACGATCTTTTATGGATATAAGCGATTGTTTATCGGCTGTTGACTGATAACTCATATATACGTAAGGGATGAATGACGTTCTACTAATTCAATTGAGAAAAAAGTATAATTATAGGTATATAGTTTGTCGAAAGCATTACCGCGGCACTCGTTGAGTTACTAAAACTTTTTTATTAAAATAATCAAAATATTGACTTCTAAATTGAAATTCTAGCTTAAGGTTTCCTTATCATTATCAGAACGTTAAATCTCGGTTGTGTTCCATGCATTTGCTTCGACACCCCGGGATTTGCTTTTCTACTTTTTCTTCTCCACTTCTTGCTGTCTACGGGATTCTTTGTTTTGAGACCAATTAGTACTATTACGTTGTAATAGTACTAACCGGTCAGACGGAGGCGGCATGGGTGACATAAATTCCCTAGGTACATAATTTATCGGTTAATGTAAATCGAGGCTTTACCAGCGTAAGAAAAATTGTTGTCCTAAGGTTATATGAAAGAAATCGCACTTTAATAGCACTTTAAAAGACGTAAACACAGAAATAACTTTTCTGAGCATAAAAATCTCTTAACATCCATAACATTTTTCTTATGAATGGGTGGTCGATAAAGCCATTGCTGGTTTTATGATAGCAGTTTGCGTTTTATTGGGGTCTTAGCTACCGATTTGGTGTTAAGATGATGTCACTATTGTTGTTTTAATGTACGAGACTTGAATAGCTTTATTAAATAATTCGATACGTTTTACGTTTTATAACTAACTAGTGGTCTCTGCAGACGTTATCCTGTCCTGAAAAAAATCTAGAACCCGATTCCAACGCCACCTACCGGGTCTATTTGTGAATCTGAACCACCCCGGGATACATTAAAACACACATCAAATTTTATCAAAATCGTAGAACCCGATTCCAACGCGAAGTATTTTGTTTAGATTGATGGGTTACATTATTCAAGTTTTAGTAGGGATCCCTAATTTTTATGTAGCTTATAGTAATCAGGGATAATGTAGCAATCGAATGGTGAAAAAAAATTTGAAATCGGTCCATCAGTTTTTGAGTTTATTCGTTACAAACATACAAAAATACAAATCTTTCATAATATTAGATAGGACTATTCTAAATGCCAAAATGTTGGTTACTTTTTTGTAACGAATCGGCTAGAAAAGGCATTTTTTCTGCTCTGTTCATATATTTTTTTATTGCTGGAAGTCAGCAGATAGGATAATGGCCTACCCGATGAGAAGTAGTTACTAGAGGCTGGTCTATTGTATATTACTAACAAGCGTAACTTGCTTAGTTTCGGGATATATAACGTGTGTATTTGTCTGCCGATAATTTATTTCATAAGGGATCTGTAATTTCTTTAATGTTTCTATCTCACCTTTTAGTCGTTCTTCCTCGTCTTTTTTGCTATCTCCTAACATTCACTGTACTACCATCTTTTTTCATTTTAAACTGTTTACCCTATTATATGTTCCGTTTACTTTCATTTATTTTGTTATTCTTAGTGCTTTCTATCATACTGTACTGTGCCTAGTTTACCGCCTTCTATTAGTAAGGCATCCAGATCCAAGCATCTTAACAACAAACAGCACAAGTAACAACTTTAATTGAGAGTTGTCTATTTAATCGTTTTAGTTTTGAATTCAACATTTCATAGTATTTGCTATCGTTTATCATCATTTTTGATAGTGTATATATATTTCTTGACATTGATCTTATAATTTGTCCTCAATTTACACTTAAACACACGGGTGAATAGTTCAACCAACTTCACGACCATCAGCGTGTAGTCCCTTGTCACTTTGTAGAAGCACTTAGTTAAGTTTAACTGCCTTTACATTAGACATTAGGCTTAATTTGTGTCGTGCGCTTACTAATATTTGTATTTCGTTAACACCCGTGACATATGGACGGAAAGGATGACGAATAATTTGTTTGTTATCGATATTATTAATGACAGCTAGGTAAATTGGAACTATTCTAGATTTAGATGTTTAGTTTGGTTTAAATAAATAAATCTGTACGCCAATCTAATTGGGAATTACGATCGCATGAAGTACCAATAAACGGAAGAAACGTTATCATTTTAATTGGATTAATAAATAATAGTTCGCTGCTATGATTGGGAGTTGATAATATGTGCCGATTTTAAATTAAAGATTCAATAACAACAAAGAAAGAAAAATAATTTACTTGTAGAAATAGCGACATAATTACATAGCTTACATATTATGATTTAAAAAAAATATTGCCAACGTTGGAAAATTAATGCGCTGCATTTTCGTCAAACAAGGTTTGAACTCATCTTATTACTGTAATAAGTAATAACTAAGAACTACTTTTAAAACTACAATTTTCGCTTACACATTAATTTTATTATGACAATAATTAACTCTAAAGTAAAGAGGCTGTTCATCTTGGAAATGCTCGTCGCACTTCTTCAAAACCTGTTCATCAAACGTTCGAACTGTGTGTTGCTACTCATCAGTGAATATTAACGGCTTATCGACCACATGAATATTATAGTGTTAACACAAGTTATTTGTGATTAGCTTCTGTTTGGAACTTTGCTAGTTCGCACTATCGTTTTTAAATTTCTGCTCTTTCATTCTATGATCATTATGACAAACAGTATTGAAAAGTAAATGTTGTTAAAATGTAATCTGTTTTGACTTCGTTTGTAATTTATATTTTCTGGGATGAGTAGCCGTTTTGATAAAACGGAACCACCATATTTTCGTCATATCCGTTAATCCGTGTATCCATCTGTCTTTACATATAACTGAGTCTTCTGTGTCTTTTTGGTTTTGTTCTACCTTTAACCTCAACTAAACAGTCTTTAGCACCAAAAGTTCGCTAATTCTTGCGGAATATATCAGTTAATGGATTAGTTAGTTCCCAAGTTAAAATATTTTATACAAAAATGACCAACCACGCAATTAACAATCACAAATTTTAAATAGAATCTACCAGGCTACCAAAAGAAACCAGTAGTCACTGTGTTTAATCTAAGAGCGAGCTGTGTGACCACAATTAATACGTAGAATCACAAATTTTCAGTGGAATGTACTAAATTATCAAAAGAAACCAGTTAGTCAGTCATGCGTATTTATTTCAAACGGTTGTTTTTGTTTGTTTATTGCTGAAGCACTGCAGACTGGCTGACGGCCCAACTATGATGGAAATTGGTTACCGTCGCCTATGGACATTAGCAATACCAGAGGTGATGCCAACGTGTTGCTGCCTCGAAGGAGAAACTGAAAAAGTTGTTATGGCGGCATACTCTAGACCAGGGGTGGTAGCCATCCAGACGGACAAATACTCTACCATCTGACTGTGGGTTGTTTTGTCACCTCTTACGACAGGCCGACCGATTATAGTATTCTTTTTCCGTTCCTGCACAGAAGCTGTATGTGGATCACAATTTCTTAACATAAATTCACGGTATCTACAAGGTTAGTAACAGAAAGCAGTAGTCTCCGGTGTTTTATTGATTCAGGCTTGTAGACCGACCGTAGTTTACCTAAATTTTAAATTTTTGAAATAGGATGTATGTACCAGGCTATCAAAAGAAAGCAGTAATCTCCGTGTTTTATTAATAAGGGCTTGTAGACCGTAGTTTACCTAAATTTTCAATTTTTGAAATAGAATGTATGTACCAGGCTATCAAAAGAAACCAGTAGTCACCGTGTTTATTCCAAAGGTGAGCAGTGACCACACAGCGTACTCCGCGGCCGGGCTCGACCACTTCGCGCCACACTGTGAGATTCAACATACCGCTTTTATTATTTGAATATTTATTGAACCCGACTCTTTTTCTGTATATACGCTACTTTTAACCGCTGAGGTGTAAAGGTTAGCCATGTTTGTTTTTGTGCACCTTACGTGGGTTTTTAGTTTTGTTAACAAAAAATAAATTGTTCCTTTATTTATTGACGGTTGGTGTAAAATTGATTTTTAGTTGTTTTACTAGACGGTGACCTCAATAGATTTACCTATATTCTATGGTTGAGTCAAGCGTGACCAGCGTGAGATGTAAATCTCTAATATCCATATCTCACGGTTTTTTATCATTTCGTTTCAGAGGCGTAACTAGTTCTAACTGGGTTATGAGTCATATTTAACTATTTATATTAACTAAAATCTATCTGTAATCTGTAGGTATATCTATGTATTTTATTCAGTTACATATAAACCATTGTTTTTTATTCAAGAGATTTTAATCGAATAGTTCGCAGAATATTTAATCTCATATATGATCACACTGATTATTCATTACTTAAACTAGGTGTCGGCGTTGTTAATTTTCGACAGCTATTTAAGAATTACTACTGTGCCACTTCTTATCCTTAAGAGGAATTTATTTGTACTAACTATTTTCTAAGCAATTGTTTAAGATTTAAGAGGCGTTTTAAAATAAGACCTATAGAGATAATATTGACGTGGCAGAACCATGCTGAAATCATGATTTTGAGTACAGCTACCGGCTCAATCGGTGTGATACCACTCACTCAGAGACTATCGGCCTGGTACGGTTCGCCTTGAGCCTAATCGTGTTTTCAATAAATCAATCAATTTTTATATTGGTGAACAATAAAGAGTTGTTTAACTCTTTATTGTTCACCAATATAAAAAAAGAATGCACAAAGGACGGTCTTACTGCTAAAAAGTGATTTCTTCCAGACAACTCCAGGTGTTGGAATCTCCAACAAATAGTTTTTATTGATTTGGTGCGGCATGGCACTGGCCACCAAATATACTAAATGTTTAAATTTAGAATATAGATGTTCTTTTGATTTTTTCATGTTTTTCTTCCTATTATTATTAAAATCTTCATTATTTTGCGCACGTGCAATTTTCTTTTATAATTAAAATAATTACAGTCCACATTAAATTAGCATTTAAAGAAGTGTTTAACACCATGATTGAATTGAGATTGTAATGACGATGGTGGTATACATAATACATAGTATAGTTTCTTACATTCTAGTAATAAACATATAAATGCGGTATACACACATGTTTTATATATTAAATAGATATATACTTAATATAAATAACATACAAATACATGTCTACAAAAATATATAAATGTTTATAGATATATATATATATATATGTACATATAATATATTTAAATATCATCATATTCCAAGGACAGGTAATATTTTCTGATCATTGTTTTAAATATTGGTAGCGATTTTGCTTGTCTGATAGCAATTGGCAGCGCGTTCCAAAGCTTTATAGCCTTGACGGTAAAAGAATTGTTGTAGAAATTTGAACTATGCGCAGGAGTGTTTAGTTTCAATTTAGTGGAAGGGCGTAAACTATGGGAGCCCGAAATAAGTCAAAACATTCTTGTTGTGTTTTGAGTGATGAGTGAGAATGCCGATGGTCGACTTCCCCCTCCCTATTCCATTTGCCCATCCGATCCACTCTATCCCATCCCCTCCTATTCCACCTGTCTGATGCCTCTATCAGACCTCTCCTATCCCATCTTAAAGGCTGGTAATGCGTTGGCTTTGTCCCTGGTGTTGTAAACGTCTATTGGCTACGATAACCACTTTCCATCAGGTGCCAGCTTCGTAATAAAAAAAGAAGTTCTCTATAATATTGTTACGACTTGCCGGACTCGAATTAAAATGCCGTTAGAATTACTATAGAATTTATTAGAACCATACAAACACGTATAACACAGGTACAAATATAAGTGAACACCACCACCATCGTGCATTAGATTTGGATCATCAGTCCAAATCTAATGCACGATTCAATAACACGCGCAAAGTCAGTCACCATATAGATTACCGAATGTACACACGTCTAGCCTCGCTTGTGGTTACCTCTTGACTGCCTCACCCCTCCGTTGGGGCATTGCGTTATCCTGTACAAATACAATGTGTCTGCTCGACCGCGCGGGCTGAATTTTCCAAGAATTACACCTGGCTAATGACAACCATAAAGATTACAATATACAATCGGCTGTTTTTATTCAATCACAAATTTTAAACACAAAGTAAACAAAAGAAGACAGTCATAAAAGAGATTCAATGTTATTAGCTCAAACGCCGGCGGGTAATAAATGTGCTTTGTTTACAAATATGCAGGTGACCCAAATTGTAACAATATGTATTTTAGAATTTTATAATATTGTTACAATAAATTTTATAATATTGTTTATAATATGTTTTTTTTAAATAGCTTCATACATTGAAGCTATTTAAAAAAAAACAATTGGAATAGATTACATAAACAATGAAGAAAACGATGCAGTTTTTTTAGATATCTTGTCTGTTTGTTCGGGATTCACGTAAAATCTACGGGGCCGATTTCGATGCGGTTTTATCCTTAATCCTTAGACTTAAAATATGCGCTACTCTTCATCCTAGGAATCCCGCAGGAATTTTTCTGGGAATAATTTAAAATGGCCAGATTAAAAAAATTGAACTCCAATGTGACTTTTTCGATAGTAAATTTTATGTAATAAAACATGTGATATTTTTTATATCGCGAATCAAGGCGGAAATTTTCCCGGGAGCGGTTTGAAGTTGTTCGGATGCATAAAAATTAGCTTATTCCAACACAGTTTTCACTAAAACGATAGCTTACATAATTTTTTAAATGGTGCACTTTGTGTCTCGGCATATCCTAGCAAATAAGTATAAATATTTGTCAATATCAACTACATTTATGTAATTTCAAATAATCTCATGAAACATTTTCTTTTTAGCCGCGAAAAGGCATTAAAATTTCAAAATGCACACTACCCCGCAGAATGTGCAAATAAAATCATAATAAATAACTAATAGATGTCGTTTTCCATCCCTTGTTTTCATCCCCTTTCCGCCCCCGTTGCGCCGTGATTCGGCATTTGTTTACTAAATCCTTTCATTATTAAAAAGATATATACGTATAACTAGGGCTGGGAAGGACAGTAAGATTATATCGATATCAATTATATTAATTATAATTTTGAAATAGAGAAGGATGTAAGGAGAAGAATGACTCACTTACTCTCACTTCTGCACAATATCCTTTTCAATCCCTGTACTCCCCCATATTTAAAGGAACTTTTTAGTTCCCTCTATCATTCTCATTCTTGTAATTTACGCTCAAATGAAAATCTTCTGCTAACTATTCCTAAACACACTTCGTACTTTGTAGGAAACTCTTTTGCCGTACAGGCTGTTCGCCTGTGGAACTCCCTCCTCTTGAAAATCAGACAAGCTACATCCATTTCTACATTCAAACACTTGATCACTGACCATTATTTGTTCATTAATTAAAATTTGTTGCAGTAAATGTCATTTACATTATTATAGTCTATTTAATTATCTATATCTACAGTAGCTTATTATTATTATTTGATTTTTCTTTAATTAGGATTGAGAGAGAGAGAGAGAGAGAGAGAACACTTTATTGCATATCAAAATATACAATTACAAAAACAGACCATAGTTACAATATTTTCTAGGCAATACAATAGGCGGGCTTATCGCTCAAACCGATAGAATTAGTTTTAATTTAGTTAAACCACCAAATATTATTTTATTTTTCTTGTAATGTCTTCTTGGACACCGGGTTGCCTGGAAGAGATCGTTTTAAGCGATAAGGCCGCCCATTGTTCTCATAGAAATGCATTCATATTAAGTTGTCTAGGTTTAAGTTATGGTGAACAATAAAGAGTTTTCATTCATTCATTCTATAAATATAGCTTGGCTACAGTGGAGTACCCGGTGTGACACTGGCAGGGGACCTCTTTTTGTGAGTCATTTTAATGATTTAGAGAAGGGGTCGCCAGAGAGCGAGGGGGAGGACGGTGCAGACAGTTTTCGATTGTCGTCTATTTAATTGGATGGGGGTTCGAACACAACGCTTTGTATCCGGTTTTCCATTATCCGTGGTAGAGGGCCACTGTTTACGGGGGTATCGGCGGAATCACCTCTACTGTACGAAGTGGTGCGGCCCTGCTTCCCGGGGCTTAGTACCAAATCGGCGCACAAGGATGTCAGAAGAGTTTAGCTACGTTATACATCCCTGGCATTCTAAATATATGCTCTCATAGGGACCCAGGTGGTTTAGTGGGTAGTTTGTTCGGCCTTCTCCTTTAATGGAGGAGATCCCGTTTGCCGCTTGGTGCAAGAGACCCACACGCACACGAAGGGCGCGGCACTAGCCCGCGCTTTTGGTCTTCCCCTGTATTCAAGACCCGTGTGTGTGTCACGAGAAAAGAAATTCCCCCTGAGTTAAAAAAAGTGACATACTAATGCCACTGAAACTAAAAGGCCAGATATAATATATAAATCTGTCATACGACCGGTCATGTTATACGGGTCCAAATGTTGGACCACTAAAGTGATAGACCACAAACGACACCACTCAGCTGAGATGAGAATATTGCGATGGACTTGTAGTGTTACAAGAATGGATAATGTGAGAAACGAGTACATAAGGGGATCTATGAAAGTTGCACCCGTGACTGAAAAATTGAGAGGAAGAAAACTGAGGTGTATGGGCGTGTAATGAGAAGAGGTGAAAGTCACGTGACAAAAAGAATGTTGAACTGCAAGATTGATGGACATAAATGTAAAGGTAGACCAGAAAAGAGATGAATGGATTATGTGAAGGATGATATGATGATTTGTGGTGTGACAGAGGACGTATGTCAGAATAAAGGAATATGGAAGAAACAGACATTGTGCCGGCCCTAATAATTGGGAGAAGGTAAAAGAAAATAATGATGTTACTTATAAATGTTTCTTAAATAGTAAGGTATTGTTTAAGTAAAAATGGATAAATAAAACTATACTTACAAAATAACATGAGCGTGCCCAAAAATGCTGGCCGTATTTCCGCGTTGGATGGCAATGCTTATTCATTGCCTGAGTTACAAGCCAGCCTTTAGATCACGCGAGACCTCAATAAGACACGTTATTAGTAAAAAAATATATTTTTAATTTTTATGCATGAGTTCAGCTGCAAGCAACTCATCTGATGGAAAGCCCTTACCTTCGCCTATTTGTAACATCAAAGGTGCTCCTACCAATATTCTAAGGAGACTGGAACCTGGCCACTAATACCCTACCACCTGACTGTGGGTTGTTTCGTCGCCTGGCTGCAGAAAATTGTTTTATTTTTCCGTTCCTGCATGGATAGCAATACTTATAAATGCTTAAAAAGCTGTCAAAATTAAATACCGCCGACCTGTAATCCAAGCAATAGCTAAGAAACAAGATGGCGATTTTAATTTGAACCAGCTGATTGTCATTTCATTATTTTGCTGCAATAAATATTTGTCTTTCTTTCTTTTGAATCTTGGAATGCCTGAAATTTCTATCTTTTCAGACACAACTAATCGACATTTGTATATTATAAAGCACGTTTTCCATAGTACAATTGCATTGAAAATACATTATTTCCAGGCCGGTGTTGATTAGCCGCTAATGGCCGACGCAACATGGAAATTCTTTTTCTGCCATCTATTATTCCTGAGGTGATATTTTTCCGGTAGTTTTCACGTGTCCGTTGCCGGTTAATTGTTTAATGGATATATGCGACGGGTTTTCAATTATTTATTTAAAGTAGCTAAACTCGACCGTACTTAGCTTCGGTACGTCTGTGATATTAACAAATTAGGTAGTGAATAAATGTACTTTAGCTTTATACATCCGTTATCTTCGTATGCAGGTTATATCACGATGATTTCGTCCACCGTTAGCATGTGGCAATTGTAAAAATATGCACATTAGGTTCGAAAGTGCCTAAGGTGCATGCTTTCCGGCCAGGATTTAAATCCACGCCCTTTTAGTTTGGGGCGCGGGTATGCTAACCACTGAACCAAATCCGTTTCTTTTTCAGGGATATCTTACAAGTGATTATTTCCTTACGTCTAAACCCAATTATTTGGGGTCGGCACAATATGTATTCTCCTTCCATACTTCTCTATTCTGATATACGTCCTTTCTCACACTACATATCATCATATCATCATATCATCCTTCAGACAATCCGTTCATCTTTTTTTAGTCTACCTTTACATATGTACCCATCAGTTAACATCATCTTGCAGCTTAACATCCTTTTTGTCATCTGACTTATTTCTTACATTACAAGTGACCATATTGTTACGAGCTACAGGACTCGAATTCGAAATGCCGTTGGAACTACTATAGAATTTATTAGAACTGTACAAACACGTACAAAACAAATACAAATAAAACTGGATGCAACCAGTTCACACTGCACGATTCAATACAATTGGATACGCGTAAAGTCCGTCGTCTATATCACTAATCGAGAGTACTAGAGAACGTCTTACTCGATTCGTAGTTGTCGCTAGACTGCCCGCCCCTCCATTCGGGCATCGTCTTATACTAACTACACAGTACAAAAAAGAATGACCGCGCCCACTGAGTTTCTAAGAAATATTAAAATGCACACCTGCGAACGTCCATAAAGTCGAGAACAATAACAATAAGGATTAGTTCGACGCTAATGATGGTTATAAAGCAAGTAAAAAGACAATAACATGTTTTTCTTAATTGCAAATTCAAAAGACAAAGAATTCCCTAATCCGGGAGGACAATATAAACTGCGCTTTCAATAGGCAGCTGTGCGCTTATCAACAATATTATGTATTATGTAACATGTTTTCATTTGTAATTTTTTGAATAAATTGTCAGTTAAATCGTGTTTAGTTGGTTCGTTTAAAACATTTTCTACTTTAATATCTAAACATAGATAAACGTAGACATTGACAACACACCAAAACAAAAATTCAAAACAAGACAATAGTTACTTGGTAAAACAAAAGGCGGCCTTATCGCTAAAAGCGATCTCTTCCAGGCACCCTGACTCAAAGGAAATTTTTAAATTATCTATAATTATTATGCAACAAAGAAAAAAGAAAAGAATATATAAATAAAAATAACATACATGGACAGCAGATTACAGTCTAAACCTAAACTAGCACATACATAATTGTGTAAGACTAACATAAAGATTCCTAAGTGAATTTTTAAATATGGCAAAAGATTTAGCTTTTCTGACGTCAGTGAGCAAAGAGTTCCAAACTAAGACAGCCTGCATGGCGAAGGAGTTGGAATAAAATGTTGAAGAGTGTGCAGGTGCCATCAACAGGAGGTTATTAGTGGAGCGCAAATTGAGTGTGTGTGACGTATAAAGGAAGTTGAAACATTCCTTAAGATAAGGAAACTAACTTATTTTAAGGAATGACTAACTTTAGATGTTTCATTTAGAAATCAATAAATACTATTCTTTGAACATTAAATCTCATCATAATACGAAACACGATAAGCTCAAAGCTAACCGTTCTATTCTGTGAGAGCGAAACTACCGCACCGATCCAGCCGGCTCTAAGAGCTCAGATCCAGATAATGATTCCAGCGTAGCTCTACCACGTCAAATATAAAATACTTGATCACGGTTAAAAACCTAAAGCTTAGTGTAACGTACGGCGCTGAAAGTTCGTCTAAATACGCTCGCAGTGTTAAGTAACCTATGACACATCAACGGAAATTACACCGCGTTCGGATTAGCCCCGATCCTTTATTCGTCGAATTTTCAACGCTGTAAGTTCCGCAGGTGTGGCGTGAGGCTTATACACAGCTTGGCTCCTGAACACACTGATTACAAATGGTATTTTTTCTCTGTTCCTGCACGAATAAAATATCGAAGTGAAGAGAAATGGCTACTATTTACTACTTATTATCCGTGCAGGAACGGAGAAAGAATAAAATTTCCTGCGTTCGGGCGGCCTGTCGTAAGAGGCGACAAAACAACCCACAGCCAGGTGGTAGGGTATTTGCGCGACTGGATGGTTACCACCTCTGGTCTAAAGTTTGTCACCATAATAACCTTGAGTTGTTTTCCGGTATTAGTGACCAGGTTCCAGTCTCCCTTAAGAGCAGCAGCGCATTTGTAGCACCTTTGGTGTTGCAAATGTCCATAGACGATGGTAACCGCTTTCCATCAAGTGGGCCGCCTGCCTGTCTGCTGAACTCCTGCAATAAAAAAAAGTACTATGAGAATGAAACCAAGCACACAACCCGCCCCCGTCGACATTACAACATTAGCGGCAGTAAGGTGCCCAGTGCGGGGCGCAGTATTAAGATTTATTAGCCTCCAAAGCTTGGATGGAGCAAGTAGTACAGGGGCCCAATTATGCTATTGCATTATGTTGTCGTTGCGAATATACTCATAGGACCATTCCATTGCGATAGGGTAAAAATTTCGTATTCTACTAAATCCACAATATATTTTCGATGTCGTCGCGGCGGAATAATAGTAGAAAAGATTGGTCCATTAGCAGAAATGGCGTTTCCCGAAATTAATATTGAAAAGCTACCATAAATTATAAACATTTATTGCGTGAGTTTTGCGCTCGTGTGCCGCGGACTCGCCATTAGATGATTTTGACGAGATAGTAACAGCAGAATTAGGGCAAGTACGGGTGGACAACGATTTAAAATTGTGTTCCCTTCCTCTCTAATTTTTGAACTACGAAGTAGAAGATACTGAAGAAATTAAGCTTGTAGAGCTAAAATTATTTTGAACAATATCCATTAAATACTTTTTTAAATAAGATAATTGTATAGTTTTTTGTAGTTGCTTCTGCTTCTTCTGCTATCGTTGGCAGTAGTTGGTGGAGTGCTGGTACTTTCTTGTAGTATGGTGAAGAAAATCCACGTTGTTGCTTTCAGGGATTTATTCTTGAATCAGTAGTACTGCTATTTTCTCCGTGCAGCAACGGAAAAGAATACTAGACATTTGCCCATTTGAACCGTTACCGCCGCTGGTCTAGAGTATGCCGCCATAACAACTTTGAGTTGTGTTCCGACATCAGCGACCAGGTTCCAGTTTCTCCTTCAAGGCCGGCAGCACATTGGCAGCACCCCTGGTATTGCTAATGTTCATAGGCGACGGTAACCACTTTCCATTACAGTTGGGCCGTCAGCCTCTCTGCCGTGCTTCAGCAATAAAAAAAATCTTGGATGCTGATCCCAGGAGTTACTGGTTCTACTTAGTGGTAGTTGAAATTGTATGTTACGGCTAATAGCAACTCAATCACAAAATATTTCTGAGAGTTATTCAAAGTAATATTAAAATAGCCTGAAGTAGGCCGCAGCGTCAGCAAAAAGCTGTACGTTGTATTTATGATACTAGTGCGGTAAGTTGGTTTTTACATACGAGTAGACGACTGTAAGCGCGAGACGATGTGGAGGGCTCCAGCCGCACGTGTGTCATACAACGTTTTTTAACACATTTCCGAGAAAACAGTACAATTGGTAACGTAACAAACATATATATCAGTCGGAAAGTCGCAACAATCTTCGACGTTTCTAATATGGAAATGGCGCCACGTGCGCGTGGTGAAAAGTATAATTACACCACCTTTTGTTTCATTTTCTCTATAGTATTGAAGTGAGACAAATGTATTGATCAAAAGCGCTTCCAAGGAGATTCGATTATTCAGCTTATTTAATTTCGAAATGTGAATCTCCTTGGTGGAATTCCTTTTCTTTCACCTATTTTACTGCACGTTCCATTGTGTTGCGAAATTTTTAACAATGCTCCATAAATTATTTTTTTTTGCAAATGTAACCAAATTACAAATACAGTAGGCAGTCGTCGTATCGTCGAAAACTTAATATACATTACATGCATGGTAAATTTTTTGAAGTTTTAATGAAGATATATACCAAAAATCTAAATTGGGTATATGAACATTTAGTTCGGTTCTAAAATATATCATCATTTTTAACCGAGTTCAAAAAGGAGGAGGTTCTCAATTTGATTGGTATGTTTTTTTTTAATTTTTTTTATTTATGTATGTACACCGATTACGCTGAGATTTGTGATCCGATTTACGTGATAGTTCTTTAGTTTGATGCGGAAAAGTTGCCATTTGGTCCCCTAAAAATTTAACATAGTTTGGCCCAGTAGTTTTCGTTTTATGAACATTTTTTTATGAAAAAAAATGCCGTTCCCGTTTCTTGGGACCTATATTTTTGAATTCGGTGCGAAGTAAAACATAATAATTACTATATTTTGAAAATTACTAAGCGCCGACTTTAAGATGTTTTAGATAATATATATTAAAAATAGGATATTATAATTAAAAATAGCTTTAGAAATAAGTTATTTTATACTTTTTAGTTTTTGAAGTCGGTTTTTTTAAACGAAGTTTCTTTTTAATTGGGTTATTTATAGCCAGGCAGTGGCGTAGCTTGCCTTAGACGGGCCCCGTATCAAAATGTGTTAGGGGGCCCAAAGAAAGGATAAAGTGTAAAGTTTTTATAAAAGAAATAAAAATGCTCGAATTGAATTAAAATAATTATATATAGACTAGCTGTCCCGGCAGACGTCTTCCTGCCCGGAAAAGCTTCAACCGATAAGCCGACAGCAGCGCCACCTACCGGGTCCAATTGTGAACCAATTCAGAAACTTTCTTTGGCTCGTTGCACAAAAACTTTACTATACTTAAGGACATACAGACAAACATTCATTTATATATATCAAGATTATAATTTATAACTTATACTTAATGCTTCTAGGAGCTAAGTTGGACAAACAATTCAAAAATACACTTTTCACCCCTTTTTTTCGGCAAACTTATTTATCAAATTATCCATAGCTGTCGACGATTTCAGTTTTTCTAGATTTTCTGTCTATAGCGGACAATAATGACAAGTCTAATGGCCGTTTCTGTTGGCCCAGGAGTTATTCTCAAAAATGTTATTAATATATAAAAGATCGTGGATAATATTTTAAGAATTTTTGCTTACACACTTCCGGGGCCCCTGTAGCTTGGGGGTCCCATATCATTGATACGGCTGATACGGCGGTAGCTACGCCCCTGTAGCCGGGCCTTTCGAACATAAAATTAGTAAATCAAACTCCCCCACGTGATTCAACTTTCATCATGTGCGTTTAACACCTGGCCAACACACCCATATATTGATTGACAGGTGTCGAATTATCGACATGTCGATAATAAGCACAAATTGTATAAGCTAATCACTACCTTTCAAATTATCTTACAATTTTAGCTTTTGATATATACAAAAGTTCTTTACTAATTCATTACGCTTAAAACATTATGTATTACAACTTCGTTTCTTTTTTTTTTTGACGACCCACTTGATGGAAAGCTGTTACCATCGCCTGTGGACATTTGCAACACCAAAGGTGCTACAAATGCGCTGCTGCTCTCTTAAGGGAGACTGGAACCTGGCCACTAATGCCGAAACACAACTCGAGGTTGTTATGGCGGCATACTCTAGACCAGGGGTCGTAGCCATCCAGTCGGGCAAATACCCTACAACCTTTAACGGTTTGATTTGAAGAGCGGAATTCATTTGATTTTTATTTTGATGTATCGGCAACTTTTCACAGCTACTGAAAAAATATTTAACTATAGAAAAGCACAAAATAAATATGTTCCAAACCACCTTGAATTCGGTGCCAAGTAAAACATAAAATAACAACAACAAATTTTGCAAAATATAGTAATTTTATATTTTACTTCGCATCTACTTCAAGATGTAGATAATATTAATGTTTTGCTTTTTAGTTACTTTTGAAGTCGGTTTTGTTTTTTGTTAAAAATGTTGTAAGCAATATGTATGGTAATTGTCTACTCCACGCAGAGGCGGCTCTAACCGCTCTAAATTTTCAGCAAACAAGGTTTGCGCTCGGCATATTGCTGTGCTGGAATTATATCCGACACAACGTTGATTTTCACTGTAACTGTCATTCAGATGTTGCCGAATTATTTGAGTTGCGGCATTGTAAGTGTCGTTAAACATTGACAGTTTAGTTATCTAACGATGGAGCTTTAACCATAACCAGCTTATGCTTACTAGCTGACCCAGCAAACTTTGTCTTGTCATTTAAATTATTTCTACTAATTTCAAGTAAGTTAAATTATTAAAGTACTAATATCACTATTAAAAAATAGGGGTTGATTGTAGAAGGGTGAAAATTTTAACTTATATGTATTTTTCAATGCTAAATCATAATAAAATATAAAGAAGAAATTTTGACAAAAAAAAAATATTTAGGCGTGGGTCACCCTATCATTTAGGGGTATCAAAAATAGATTTTGGCCGATTCTCAGACCTACCCAATATGCACACAAAATTAAATACAAATCGGTTTAGCCGCTTCGCAGTACTTTGGTTACAAACATCGCGACATGAGAATATTATATATTTAAAAAAATTCCCAAAACAGTAAAATAAAAAGTTTACAATAAAAAAGAGCTCTGCACCTTCCAGAGGCAGAAGACGGCGAATTAAAAAAAAACGATGGTGTTGTCACGGTAAAAATATACCTATCTATAGAAGCCTATAAACACTTTTCTCAATAAAATATAATGGTCATATAAAAAAATGCAACCGCAAAATTGGCCTGAGATTTAGGGCGCTTACATACAAAAGATTTTATTGGAAACTGACTTTTTCTCTGATTATTTTGTAGGACCTACGTTTATTTTTATGTATGTTAGCTTTGAAGAAATTGGTATATGAATTATTTTCACTATTTTAGTCATATGTACATACTAAAACGCTCGCTGTTCTCTAAAAATTCTCACACACCTAGTTCGAACTAGGGTTAAATTCTAATGAGTAATTGAAAATTTTAGCAATTTAAAAAGTAATTTACTAAGTATTTGCTTTATATATATCGCATAGAGGATTCGATACAAGTTGTTACACGGATATAATAAGCACAGGAATGTGCCAACAATATTATTTGACGGCCTCTGTGGTTGTGCGGGGTAAGCCTTTACCGGCTTACCTCATTGCAACGCAGAGGCTCCGGGTTCGATTCCTGGTATAGTAAATTTCGGAAACGTATTTTCTCCGTTATTTACTATGGTCTGGGTGTCTGGGATAAGTGGTGGTGGTGGTTATAAGTTTCCACCACCCAGAGTGTTCCGTTGTATAATACCCATAACACAAGCGTAACTTGCTTAATTTGGGGATATAAAGTGTGTGTGTTTGTCTGCCGATTTATTATTATATTATATTAAGTAATTATATGGTTATGTATTTATTTTCATTCGAAAGTAACAAAGTATTTCATTGTTAGTTTTATTTAAGTTTATTAATTTGATATACTAATTAAATATTACACAAATAGAATTAGTTTAACAATATTGGGTCGTTTTGGTTAAGACCAAAACCCAATATTGTTAATACTGACATAAGTGTGTACTGTTGACATAAGTGTCAAAAGGAAGGTTTGTACTGAACATCAGCATCGTCTCGGGTATAATTCCGGCATAGCAATATGCTGAGTGAAAACCTTGTTTGATGAAAATGCGGTGTACAAATTTTCAAAATATGCTCTGAATAATGTATAAGGAATGTAACTACGTCGCTATTTCTTCAAGTAAAGTCTTTCTTTGTTTCTTTCTTTCTATATTTGTAATATTGTATTTTTTTCAGTGAAAACACCCACATGGAAAAACATACAAATAAAAAACACTTAAATACAAAGTTTGATCCAAATCGTTACAGCCATTTTCGAGATACAAAAAATAAATTTTAGCTGTTATATATAATAATAAATACAAAAAATCCTCTATTCAAGTTATAAAAGTGTATTAAAATGCTCGCTATTTTCCTTAAATACTCAAATGACTCGATCTAGAATTAGTCCTAATTAGGTCAAATCATATTGACATTTGACAAGTCCAATTATTGAATGTCCAAATGTTCGTCCCATGCGACAGCTCTTAGGAATCCTTGCTGTATAACGTGTCAATGAAACCTTGGGGTTCCGTAATCCCTTACGCGGGGGCTAAAAGCGAGGGTCAGCGCCAGAATCCCAGGTGGTTTAATATCATAGGGTGTTTAATAAGAAACTATGCGGTATCATTTGTTAAGATAATGGTCAGCTATTTATTTCTTACATCTGTTTGTCGTACTAGCCTATACAATGGAAGAAGAGTACTAAGGAAAGAAAGAGAATAGTCTATGAACTGTCACGCAGTTGCCAGATTTTTCATTTCAGTGGCAGCAAAACATTGTTCGCGTTGCCTTAACAACGTATTTTTAGTGGTTTTTTGACAAGATCATCTTTTTGGTTATCTTCATTGTTTCCATGAGAAAGATCTCACGGAAACGACTTTATTTATCGCGATAAAACAGTCTTCTAAATGCCAAGCTCTGTGTCGAGTTACCTTTAAATACGTTCAGTAGTTTTCACGTGATGATCTGACTGGCAGTCAGTAAAAAAATTAAACGTTACATTTTCGAAATCTGCTGGTCCGAATTAGGCCCCCTGATTTTTTATCTATTTTAAATATATTGTACAAACTCGATTCGTTTACAGATTTTATATATTATAGATACAGACACAGATGTACTATACAAATATTATAGACTCAGACACAGATGTTCTATACATATATTATAGACTCGGACAGAGATTTGATATACATATATTATATAGACTCAAAAACAGATGTGCTATACAAATATTATAGACTCATACACAGTTGTTCTATACATATATTATAGACTCATACACAGTTGTTCTATTATTATAGACTCAGACACAGATTTGATATACATATATTATAGACTCAAAAACAGATGTTCTATACAAATATTATAGACTCATACACAGTTGTTATATACATATATTATAGACTCAGACACAGATTTGATATACATATATTATACACTCAAAAACAGATGTTCTATACAAATATTATAGACTCAGACACAGTTGTTCTATACATATATTATAGACTCAGACACAGATTTGATATACATATATTATAGACTCAAAAACAGATGTGCTATACAAATATTATAGACTCAGACACAGATGTTCTATACATATATTGTAGACTCAGACACAGATGTACTATACATATAACATAGCCTCAGACAATTTTCAAGTCATGACATTGAAGTCGTTACAAAATCATATAGTAACCACCTCCCTCTGTTAGTGATGTAATGGTTCATTTCTCGGCTAATTAAGCGCCCCCTGCAGTTGGGCTAAGCCGATGTATATTGACTTTTAAAGAAGGGCAGATGGGTTTTGTTAACACGGATTTTTGTTTATAATGATATTATGATTCACAACCAAGTTATTGTACATTTCGCTTATCTATCTATCTACATATATATATATATATTCTATATCTATCTTCATATATGATTTTTTTTTGTGCGCGTGTATGTGACTGAACTCCTTCTAAACGGCTAGACCGATTTCGATGAAACTATTTGTATGTGTTCAGGTGGATTCGAGAATGGTTTAGATTCACAATTGGACCCGATAGGTGGCGTTGCAATCGGGTTCTAAATTTTATTTCTCCAGGGCAACATCAGCTAGTAATATTATAAAATTCTAGAAACGCCGTGTTTACCCATTGAAGCTCATTAAAAAAACTACAGGAATACACAATATAAACCGTGGAGAAAACGGCGCATTTTTTTATTTGTTTGTCGGTTTGTTCAGGATTCACATAAAAACTACTCAGCCGTTTTCGATGCCGTTTTCGCTGATTGACAGCAAATTTACAGAGTTAAAATCTCCGGTACTTTATGTTCCGGGAATACTTATGGAATTTTCATGGGAATGGTTTATGGTGACCAGAGTAGAAAAAAATATTGTTTCGTTAAAACTTGATTGATTGATCTCATGCAATAAAAAAAGGTCTCTGATCACCTGACGATGATAATTTAAATATTACATTAATTTATTAGTGATCATTGATATTGCTTCAACTACAGTTTTACATTTTATAACATACTAGCTTTCGTCCGCGACTTCGTTAATTAACGTAGATTAAGAAAGAAAGAAAGAAAAAAAGATTCGGTCAATCAATAAAAAAATGTCCCTCGGAAACAGTACGGTTTTCTAGATGAAAATTATAGTATAGATACATAATGACAGGTTGCTATGACGACGTGTCTGTTAGTGTATTGCGAAATAGTGAAAAAATACAACAACAGCGCTATCTAATGAGATTTATTTTTCTATCCCTCGGCAAAATACTTTTTTCTGTATGAAATGTATACTATGTTCTCCTATGTACTCCTGACAACGTGTATACAATATTGTAGGATAATCGGTTGATTATTTTTTATTTATTTATTATTTACTACCTGATGCCCGCGACTTCAACCGCGTGGTGCGGTTTTTTAACTATCCCACGGGAACTCTTTAATTTTTCTGGATCAAAAGTATCTTATATGTTGACCAGGGATATAAGCTACCACCATACAATATTTTATTTAAATCGGTGCAGTCGTTTCGGAGATTAACCGGTACAAACAGACAGACAAACAGAGAAACATAAAATTAAAAAAAAAATCTAAATAAGTTCCGTTTCACTTCTTATATCCCCCGGACTCGGTTTTTAGCATTTTTTTTCATTGTACAGAAATTCGACCTCTGCAGTTTTATTATAATATGTATATAGATTTAAACAATTACATGTATCATTTTTATATATTGTTACGAGTTGCAGGACTCGAATTAAAATGCCGTTGAAATTATTATAGAGTTTATTAGAACCATACAAACACGTATAACACAGGTACAAATATAACCGAACGCAATAAGTCCAAACGTAATGCAGGAAATTGTAATTCAAATACACGCGCAAAGTCCGTCACTAAACAGATTACCGAATGTACACAAATCTTGCTTCGCTTGTGGTTATCGCTCGACTGCCTCATCTCTCCATTGGGGCCTTGCTTTATACTGCACAGATGCAATATGTCTGCCCGGTCGTGTGGACCGAATTTCTGAGTATCGTAATCCGCACACCTGACTAATGACTGGCATAAAAGATTACAATACACAATGGGCTGTTTTCTAATCACAAATTTTAAACACAAAGTAAACAAAAGAAGTCCAAATGCCCAAAGGTAATAAAATGTGTTTCTATAGGTATGCAGGTGTAAATTTGTTTTTGTCGGCGCCTAGGTTGTAACACTATCTACATCTAAAAACCCGAAAGGGTTTGACTAAGATGCTAAATTTGCACTTTAAATACAAATAATAAATATGAGGTGGATTGAGTATTATATTTACGGTGTCACAATTTCTAGTAACAACTGAGAGAAGGACAGCAAATATTAATACGTGACATTGCATTCTTGCTATGTATATACAGGTGAGGATGTAGTGTGTTAATTTTTTTATTAATAAATTGATTTAAAATAAATAATATACTTAGAATCTATAATATTATAAAATTGTAAAAGTGTAGTCTTTTCTGTTTTAGATTTTCAGTGTTTTTCGGTTTGTCCGGGATTCACGTAAATACTCCTAGGCCGATTTCGATGCGGTTTTCGTCAATCGATAGCAAATTCCCGGATTTAAAATCTATGGTACTTTATATCACGGGAACCACGCGGGAATTTTCTTAGAAGCGGTTTAAAGTGGCCAGTTTAAAAAAAATCTGTTTCCGCTGCAATTTGAGTTGCACACAAATAATGTAATGGAAATGAAACTTGTAAGTAATTAGTAAAATAAAGAAATTTATTGTAGACGTACGTGACGTCCTGCAATGGTAACAAATGTTCTTTGAAGTTTTTTCTTGCTTATTTAGTTTTTTTGTATTGGCCTCTTATTAACATAAATTTTTTATTCCTTCTTTCGCCATAATGTTTTTTTTTTATTTGTAATTATATGTATGTATGTAAAATATTAATTGTAATTATCTTTTAATATATATTGTTAAATTATTTCCTTTTGCACTGCAAATGTCACTCCGCAAACAAAACTTGATATGAATCATTTGCCTTTTCATTGTGTCATGACGGACATTTTGCACTTGGATGAAAATATATATAATTGAACGGTCTCGGCACCATTCAGTTTCATTGATCAATAGCAGATTCTCTATCATAAAATGTGTGATAACTTATATCCCAGCAATCCTGTGGGATTTATAGAGTAGAACGATTTTAAAGCGAATTTCGCAAGTTGTTAAATGGTTTCATGACTTGCTTTCTGTATCTGTTAAAAACTTTAAGTCTCATTCTCACTGTAAATAATCCATTGTCCTGCTGGAAATACCCTTTATTTATTCGTAAAACAACTGTGATTTTTGCTACGCGTACAACGTGCATGAAGTCGCAGATGAATCCTAGTATATACATATACATAATTACATATCTATAATATTATAAAATACTAAACATGCCGTGTCTATACATTGAAGCTATTTTAAAAAAAAACAACCGGAATACACTATATAAACAATGGAGAAGACGATGCATTTTTTTTTAGATTTCTTGTCTGTTTGTTCGGGATTCACATAAAACCTACTGGGCCGATTTCGATGTGGTTTTCGTTGATTAACAGCGAATTCTTAGACTTCAAATCTGCGCATTGTTTTGCTATGAACCCCGCGGGAATTTTTCTGGGAACGCATTAAAATTACCAGATTAAAAAATAATTTGGAATAGATGGATAGCAAATTTTATGTAATAAAATGTGTGATACTTTTTATCCCGGGAATCCCGCGGAAATTTTCCCGGGGGCGTATTAAAGTTGTTCGGGTGCATAAAAATTGGCTTTTTCCGATAAAACTGTATCGGAAAAAGCACTAAAACGATAGCTTACATTGTGATACTTTGTGTCCCGGAAACCCCGCGGAAATTTCAAGGCAAGCGAGGACGAAGTCGTGGACATATCCTAGTATATTACATATTTAAGGCATTAAATTGTGAAAGCGTAAGAAACAAACTCACATTCGCATTTATAATATCATTACTGTCATCCTCGCCTGTGTCATAAGTACAAACTACGGATCCCCGAAAATAGTGCATCACACCAATTGTAAAGTACTAGGCAACCAAAACACGCTGACAAGTTGGCGTACGAAATCCCAGGAGGTATTTAATTCTCAAATCATGTAGCTGCCCGTTAGGGATACTGGTGCCAAACAGAAGCAGTGTCAATGTTAATGGATAGACATTCTGGGGGTGTTTTCTCCTATTATATTAATGTACTCTGTGGGTTATTTCTAGAAGCATAAAATATAAACTATTAATGTAAGCGGTTAGGGTTACTGGAAGAAAATTGTTGGGTGATCTTTTAACATATTTCAAAAGATCACCCAACGTAGATTCCGAATATATAGCACGAAATTCCTTAATATCAAATTCAAAATAACATCCACTGGAGAAATCTTTTTGAAGATCACACATATATGTTAAAATTGAAATCTACATCCTATTTTATGTATACCGCTTCGTAAGGTTTTATCGCTGTTTAAGGATACGAAACGGCAAGAAACTTCCCAGTAACACGTCTAATTAAAAATTCTTTTTCTTCTTTCTAAGGAAAGAAAAAGAGAGAAAATATTTGAAGAAATAGCGACGTACTTACATTACTTAGGCTGATTTTCAGTGCAAACCTTCCTTTTGGCATAATATTAAACCGACGCCAATATTTTGTGAATCTAATTTAAAAACTGTAAATAAACAATATAAATATTTTGTTAACTTTATGATTTAAATAAAAAATATAACTCATGTTTGTCTATATTTTATTGTAACAGGCGCTTTTTTAACAAATGCAGAAGTATGTTATTTAATTACTCTTCGAAAAACTAATAGAGTTGTAATAAACAGTGCATACTCAATAAAGCAAAGCAATATATTTCTTTTCTTAATAGAAAACGAGTAAGAATTAAGGTATTGTTTTATTCATAGCTTTTGTATTTGTGATAAAGATTCTATTCCAGATAAATTTCATTGGTATTGGACCTTGGATTCCGAAGATATAGGAGAGCATTTCTGAAATTCAAAGAGATAATGTGTAATAATTGAGTTGTATTCGGTTGGTGATAATCCGGGGGATAAAAGTAGTCCCCCGGTAGTGGACGTGGCCTCTGAGGCCCCCGCCTGCCAGGGCACGCGGAGTTGGGATAGTTTCCGCCTTCCCGTAGCCGTGGCATAAGGTGCAGGACGGAACACCCAGGGTTTTTGTGGGTATCCCCACCTGGGAGTGGCAATGGCATCTTTAGTTCTGCCTAGAGGTGCTAGTGCCAGCCCTGATCTCTCGAATCCCACACACGGGCCGTGAATTAGCTCCCAAGGTTCTGTCCTTGTCGCGGCCTATGGTCCTCAATGGATTTACCCTGCATAAAAAATTAATAGGTTTGCGATAATCCCAAAACACTTTTTATGTATGATACATATGTTTACTATATAATTAAAAATGTAAAATTAAAATTTTCGAGCAAAGAAGAAAACGACTTCAAAAGTACCTCGAGAATCATTATATTAATACGTGAAGCAAAAAACTTTATTCCCCCTTTTTACGAAAATTGCGCGGACGGAGGAGTATGAAATTTCGCACACTTATAGTTTACATAGAGGAGGAGTGCAGAATGCTAATATTTTATTTAAATTATGCATACAAATACATTAAATCAACAAAAAAACATTACACACAGTACCATGTATTTGACACACACACACACGCATATATACCCTTTTGTTTATTGTTAAAGTGAAATTAACAGTGTAGCCTTGGCGAAAACTGTGATTATAGAAGTATAGTCTTTGACAACAGAACCTTAATAATGTTCAAACTTATAATTTAAATTAATTATGGTCAAATTTCGACCAATGGGCGAACACTAGTAAAAAAGATGTGTGTGCAGTTCATACGTAGTATAAGTGAAACTTCAGAGAATATACTCACAGATAATTCTTCTCTAACTTTTATTAATAGAAATATAATTCCTTTAGCCTACATCCGTCAACATATTATAATTCAAAATAAACTTCTTAAATGTCACTTTCAATTTTTCATTGTTTTAGTCTAAATAATATTATTATCATTTTTATTTCGGTCCAAATTGGACTTATGATTAATCATCGGACTTATTGACTCTCTAATCTGAGCTGCACAATGTAAATTATTCTCTCGCAGGCATAATCCTTTAGATTTATGTGTTTATCTCTTTTTCGTTTCATCGAGTTTCAAATCACAACGATTCTAAAGAAGTTTCACATCAAAAATAAATATTTTCTACAACATTTCGAAGTCGGTGTCAAGTAGAACAATTAAAATTGCTGTTTTAAATTCTTATAGCTTTTTAAGAATCCTTCCGTTTCAAGTGCTTTGTTGATAACAATAATAAGCGCTAATCAGTAAATTGTAGTCAAACATGAATGATCTAGCGCCAGTTAAAAAAATCTCCCGCAAACGAAGAATTTCAATTTCAAAAAGGAAAATGTAGTAATTTTGATGTTTTGAACCCTGAAAAGAAGATATATCCAAAATGACAATTTTATTATTTTAATCATATCTTGAAACTTCATTGTTATATAAAACACAAATAATTTCCACTGTAAATGACACAGTCCTGAATTAATGAGACGCCTTAATTAATAAAGTGCCAACTGTGATTACGGAGTCACAGACTTCCTTAAGCCGAGCCGCCAATTGAATAGAAGCTCGTCTCGTGTCACCAAGTTATTCTGTTTGTTGTGTTGGTTACGGAGAAAGGCTTTTCGAAGTAATCAGTTTTTATGGTTAAGCGTTTTGGCAAAAACGGAGGTCTTACTTTCAAACGCCTTTCGTCGTACGTTTTCGTCTTATCAGCTCGAAAGAGTCAATGAAATTTTACACAGTATAAAGAAAGAACAAAGAATTCTATAAAACTACAATAATGTGGTTTATATAACATGTCGCACTGTGTACTATCACATGTACATTCACCACTCTACCGTCTTTGTACTGCCAACTATAATATCTGTCATGATCTTGATTTTCTCAATACATATACTGTATTCTATTCTAATATCTATAGATATAGATATATGTAGATAGATAAACAACACTTACACCAAAGCATAGATAAATCGTAATAGAAAAATACAAGAGATAGCACAAGTATATTAGAATAGAATACAATATATGTATTCTATATTCGATATAATTTATAAATAAGTTAAGTTTTCGTTTATAGTATTAGCTGTAAATTGTCATGTTAACCTACCTGTTTGGGAAACTAGGTATATGCAAAGCCTCTATAAGTGATAAAACATCTAGGTCCCTTCAGATCCCAGTTATACAGGTCTCACTGTATTATATATTTTTAACTAAAAGCTTTATTTTTCATGTGTGTGTTAAAAAGACTTTCATTCTGGATACATCACACAGACCGACAGAGTTTAGGTATATTAAATTCCTTTGTTAGGGTGGCCATATAAAAAAACACGGAAACGGAAGTTGTAGACGGGCGGGGCCGATCCATTAGGGATGCTAAATGCATGCGATTTATTTTAGATATCGATTATTACAATATATTTTATTATTGTATGTCTTTGAAGACCAAGTGCCATAAAAATGACACGGACTTTTGGAGGGTTTGCGTGAGGCCATGGGAATTCCAACACGTAGAGGCCCTTTGACAAATTTAATGTAAATGTGGCCTGACACTGACCGGCGATTATCCCTGTCTACACCATATAGTAATACACCCAAGGATAAGTCCCGGCTAGTGTAGGAATATTATGGGAAATGAAATCAGAACGTACCGGGCTATTGAGGTGAACTGATAGTGGTACTAAGGGTCTGAGAATATGGGGACTATGGCGTCTGCCCGTCGTAATGTTCGGGGAACATGGAAAAATGAGCAGATGGTGATTCGCCACTCCCCGCATGGGCCCCAAAAAATGCAATAGAAGACAGGGGTAACATGGGTATGAATGGCTAAGGGATGTAGAGAGGTGGGCTGCAGGTTCACTGAAGCTACTTCTGACGTGATGCCATACAGTATATTTTATTATTAGGATTTTTGGTGTTGCTTTTTTTATTGCGACGCCGGCAACCAGGCAGACGGCCCAGCTCATGGAAAGTGGTTACCATTGCCTATAAGCGTTTGCAACGCCATTGGCGAAGCCAATGCGTTGCGTTATCAGCCTTTAGAATGGGATAAAGAGGATGGACGGACTGTGTGAAGGATGATATGATGATTTGTGGTAAGGCAGAGGACGTATGTTATAATAGAAGAGTGCGAAAGGAAAAGACATATTGCGCCGAACCTAAATAATTGGGAGAAGGTGAAAGAAAAGAGAGAAAGAGACAGGGGGATGAGATAGAAGGATCACACAAAATGAAAAAGATAGATAGGAAGGGATACAGGATTGAAATAAGAAAATGGGACAGGAGGAGGGGGAAGTGGTTCATAGGAATTCTCACTCATCGCTCAAGACACCATTAGCTTAAGACTAACCGTTTTAATTTATTAGAGCCGGTCCTAGGAGCTGTAATCAAGATAGTGATTTCAGCATAGTTCTACCACACCGAATCTACATGTAGTTAAATAACATTTAAACAAAGTACATTGTTCAATTTGTTAGACGAGTTGGGCTTCATATAAAATTGCACGAGCCTTTATGATTATGTCACTATTTTGTAGAAAATTTAAATAATTATCATCTACAGTAATAGTATTTAAACACTTGAACAAGGTTTAACAGAATTTTTAATTTATGTTTTTCTATACAACTACATTCAAAACTAAGTAGATGGCGCTATTCGTTACTTATACACACTATGGTACACTGGTATCCCCCCATGCCACTTCCATAGATTTAAACAATTTTATTTGTAAAAGTTTTTTGTGGCGGTATTATAAGTGTCAAAGGTTTAGTAGTTTTGTATTAGTTTAGTGTGGACCAAAATGGGCATTGTCCTTTAGAGCTCTGATAACGCTTTATTGAGCCTTCAAATGACCAGAAGGCTGGTTCCTATTTCGCACAACGAATCAGTATGGCGATCCAGCGAGGTAACGTAGCCAGCCTTCTGGGAACCTTACTCATTGACTTTGATAACCTAGGCTCAGATTCTACTTATATTCTTAAGGGATTATATGTAGAATATAAATTAAGTTTTCTTCATCGTACTAGGTTATAATTTAATGTAAATTTTCTATTATAAAATAGATTTTGCGTAACAATTTGTTAGTTGATATGTAGGTATTGTTATTGAGTATGAAAACCGCTAGTTCATGCTTATTTATACTTACTTAATTGGGCAGATGACTCATGTTAAATAAAATCTAATTAATTGTATGTAAAGTAGTGGGCCTTAAAACATCGTACTTTCACTATATTACGATATATTAAAATTTAGATAGATAACACTTATTGCTCCGCAAATATAAATTTGCAAACTATACAGTTTTGCTAATGTTTATTCATTACAATATTTCCTTGGCAAAACAATAGGCGGGCCTTATCGCTAAAAAGCGATCTCTCCCAAATAATCCGGGGTAGAAACAAACAGACTGAATGTATTGAAGGTGGTACACATATTTAAGCAATTATTAGAATCTTAGAATAGGTGACAAATTTTATACCTAGTAAATTCAAAAAATAATTAAAAAATATATATATTTTTTATTTATTCTAAAACTGCAGAAGAAATCTGCAGAAGGGGACTTTTGGGGCAAAGAAATGAGTTGAGATGTGGCTTAAACAAAGCGTTATATTTTCTACTACAAAATGGAAAACATCAGCTTTAAATTCAATCTGGAAGACGAAAAATCTTAAAAAAAGAAAAGAAAACTAGAATTACAATATAATAATATGAAAGCATTTACACCACACAATAATTCATTGTAAATAACTAAAACAAGGTATTATAAATATATTAAAAGAACAAGATAAAATCTACAAATCACCGTCATCTTCTTACAATCTGGGCCCAGGAATATATGTAGGCACATCCCATTCCATTTTTTGATATAAATATCGATAAGAAATTGTAAATCGTAAAATACAATGTGCAGCACTATTCGTATGCCGGTCGTTTTACGCAAGCGCGAGTGTATATCGAGCGAGGCAATCGTCTGTATATATTGTTCTTATATCAAATAACTACATAACCAAGTATTTAACCCTAATGTATAAAATTAAATATATACAAACAAAGGTTTTCCCGTAACTTCACTTGCGATTTTTTTCCATGCAAACTGTTAGAATTCAGCATGGAAAGGAAATATTAAGAACGGCAATAACAATACGTAATACTTGATATACGTAAACTCATTAAAAACACATGTATAAAACCACATATAGAATATAATTATAATACAGGTTTGGGGTAATATCGCTCTAACAAATATAAAAGCTCTTCAAAATACCCAAAATAAATTGAGTAAAGTTCTTTTTAACTATCCACGATTTAAACACACAAAGGAAATATACACTGAAACACAAATTTATAATATAAAGCAATTATTTATATATCGCACATTCCCAAATAGGTAACAAACAGTAAACACAGAACACCCAAATATAGCATTCGGGCTAAAAATAAACAAAAGCCAATTTTATCAGCATCAAGAACCAAATGCAGTACAAGAAGTACATGTAACATTTCAAGGTTAAGCTGTATAACAATTTACCTTTAGACATAAGATCTCCATTAATAAATATTCTCAAAATAAAACTTAAAAAATAAGACACGTTATTTAAAGATACAAAAATATGAACTCTAACATTTTTTTAAAATTTCTCTTGACGGACACAATATGTCAGGGTGTTATTTTCTTATTGTGTTTTTTTTCTTCTTGTAACTTATATCTATTATTACAAAGTATTTATCTACTATTTTTTTTTACATATTTTCTACTAGCTGGTGTCCGCGTGGTGCGGTTTTTTAAGTATCCCGCGGGAACTCTTTAATTTTTCTGGATCAAAAGTATCCTATATGTTGACCAGGGATATAAGCTACCACTGTACAAAATTTCATTTATGAGATTAGCCGGTACAAACAGACAGACAAACAGAGAAACATTAAATTAAAAAAAATCTAAATTAGTTCTATTTCACTTCTTTCATCCCCCGGACTCGGTTTTTAGCATTTTTTTGATTGTACAGAAATTCGTCCTCTACAGTTTTATTATATGTACCTATAGATTTACTTTATCTATATATACTCTAGAATTTTTTTATACATTTTTGTTGTCTTACATCCTAATTTCTTTTCTTTTCTTTCGATCTTATAATTATTTAATATAGGCTTTTTTTTCCTCTTTATATACATGCTTTCTTATTTACTATTTTATATATTACTTGCAATTAAATATGCTTTTATACATATTTAATTGCTTCCTATTCCATTTTTACTGCTAATTTTCACGATTGTTCGGCTTTATTTATCATTTTTCATGTTTTTTTAAATATATATATTTTTTTCTTTTTATTTCCTTATTATTTTAACAACGTGTCCTTAAATTCTATTACATTCTTCGTTCGTTTAATTCTTATCTTCCAAAGTTTTTAACATCTCTTATATCTATATACTAGCTTCTGCTCGCGACTTCGTCCGCGTGGAATAGTTAAAAAAAAGTAACTTAAAAAAAAGCCCCGATTTTGAAACATTCTTCTTTGATGCTCCGCTCCTATTGGTCTTAGCGTGATGATATATAGTCTATAGCCTTCCTCGATAAATGGGCTATCTAACACTGAAAGAATTTTTTTGAGATTAGCGCGTTCAAGCAAACAAACAAACTCTTCAGCTTTAAATATTAGTATAAGATTATATCTGTTGGCAACACCAACGTAACATAATATTATTTTTATACTTGCAACACAGTCGTTGCTTTTTGTTTCTTCTTCCATTTTCGTTGTAACCGAGTGCGCAGGTATTTGTTTTGTAAAAGTGATTTATTACAAGTTTCCACCACTAACAGTGCTTAACTTCTATACCTACAATGACGAGTATCGCCCACACCATCAGCGTAGAACAAAATATATTATATGTGCGACGAGCTGCGCACAATATCTATGAAATTATTTTATTGCTGCTATAACTTAATAATTATTGTTTTGTATTCTATTTATGCTATACATAATGTATACTAATATTATAAAGAGGAAAGATTTGATTGTTTGTTTGTATTGAATAGGCTTCGAAACTATTGAACCGATTTGAAAAGTTCTTTCACTGTTGGCAAGCTACACTATCTCCGGGTAACATAGGCTATATTATATTTTCAAAAAAACTAGGGATCCTTACTAAAACTCCAATAATGTAACTCAAGGTGTAAAAAAATTGCATAAAATCGCGTGCGGTGCGAAAACTATTGATGATAGAATAAAATAATGTACTACGACTTTGCAGAACACATCATTATTTACAAAAAATGCAACGACAGCATATGTGTTACTATTATAGTTATGAGTGTTATTTTATTCTAAAAATTTTATTGAAATGGCGACGATAGAAAAGGCTCTTTATTTCTATCTTGGTATTCATCCTTATCAAAATAAATTACTTCATATTCAAGACTGCTTCAATACCTTTATATAAAATTTTGAATTATTCAATTCCGAAATTCCATTCGAAATATATCACGAGTTTAAAAATGTAAGTATTAGAAAAAAGTTGCGTGGTCGCCGCGCACCCTGTTCGGCTAGCTAGGCTTATGCAATGTAGGCGTCACTGGGGTACGGGCCGTACCGGAGGGGAAATATTTTTAATTCGTTTAGTAGGTAATTAAACTCAACAAAAAGTTATTTTTAGATACTCGTGCGAAGCCTTATATATATATTGATATGTACATTTTATAAATCTATTTAATTTAATTTTTACTCAGCAATTAATGAAAACCTAAGTATTGCGCTTAGACATTAAATTACTATATTTTACATCTATACGTAACTTTGTTTTAAGATTTGACCTCTCCTGGGAATGTACAGGACTCTGGTAACCCATACCACCTTAATCTCCTGCCTCTCAAGTTAACTCTCACAAGAGCAACCTTCATGGAACGTGGTATACAAATAACTAGCTTTTGCCTACGGCTGTGCTCGCTAAAATAAGAAATCACAGTCTGTGTTAAATTTATAAAAAGTAGCCCCTTGTTCACCGCCTTAAGAGTTGAATTACCAAAAACGCCGCATTTCTGGCTATAAAAATGACGGATTTTCATACAAAATTTCATCGCCCTTTTCACCCCCTTTGGATTGAATTTTCAAAAATCCTTTCTCAGTGCGCACCAACAGTACAGAAAAAACCTGTATCCAAGCTTTTACGGTCCTAGTCTCACTAGCTTGGGCTGCACGCTGATATGTCAGTCAGTCAGTCTGTGAGGCCAAGCAATTATATATGTATAGATAGATAATAAATCAGAAATGTAATAGAAAGAAAGAGAAACCATACAGTTTTATTCATACTAGTGGTCGCCCGTGGTCGAAATTCGACCATAATAATTAATGTCAAAGACTTCTATAATCACAGATTTCGCCAAGGCTACACTGTTAATTTCACTTTAACAATAAACGAAAGAGAACGAATACATGGTAAACTACAAGTGTGCGAAATTTTATACTTCTCCGTCCGCGTAATTTTCGTAAAAGCAAAAATTTTGTACCCCTACAAAATTTTTGCATCATTTTTACTTCACGTATTAATATATATTATAGATTGAGTTAGACTAAGTTTGAAGTAATACGTATTTAAGTACTGTAAAGAAGCCTTGAAACTTACTCTAACTCGACACCCAATAATTCATTAATACTAAAAAACTAAATAGCAAAAATAAGATAAAATAGATAATCTATGCCCGCCCTGTCACATAGCGGAGAAGCGTATTCTAAAAAACCTGATGTTTAAGAATGTGCGTAACAGGTTCTTATCTTAAACAATGTTATAAAACCATATATCTACTATAAAATAAAAATAAAATCATAACCCGATTATCCGGTTATTCGTGTACGAGTTGATAATAAATGCAAAAATAAACCAAACCATACAAATTCTGGGCGCGTATGAGCAGTAAATAACAATTTTCCAACGGAGGGCAATCGTTGGGGATAGGGAAGGGCGATCGAACTAAACGACTGCATTATGACCCTGATGCGGGGAAAAACGGTTTATAAGTAACACATATATAACCGGGTTTTATATTTGGACCGGTTTTTGCCCTTTTCTTTGGTTTCGTAGATATTTAGACAAAAATGTAAACCTTATGTTAATATAATCTTCCGTCTCTTTGTTTTTATACTGAGTTTAATAAAATTACGTTTAAACGGTTTTAAGTGTTTTATTTTATTAGATTTTTATTTCTAACTTTCGGCCAATTTTCACTTTGACATCTTTGTCTTCCGCGATCTCGGCTGAAACGTCGGAATGAAAGGCACAAAACCTTACAAAAATATTTAACAGTAAGTTTTATTGTAAATTACTGAATCTACATGAATGTTAGTCTGAAGGAAAATATAATATACACGCTGGTACAAAGTACTGTACAAAAATTACGAAAAAATAAGGATTTGTGGTTATCTGAGGACTTTTTTTTCAGTATACATATATAGTCGTTTGGAGTATAATTAGTAAGATTTTGTAAAAACTATATCTTCCCTCTTTCGTGACTTCATAAGCTATTAGGTGGGCGAGATATTCGCTTCTAAAGACGTAAAAAATTAAAATCCTGATTCTGACTTTTGAACGATGATGTAGATAGAATTTTAAGTAAAGACCTAAATTAAAAATTTGTTTCAACAAGAAAGTAATTGGAACAAGACCCGTTGAGTAGTTTTTGAGATATAGAATACTTTTTAATTAGATATTTTTTTCTTTTTCGTCACCAGATGACGTCTCTGTGCATGCTCTTTATGTTCGTGTTCCGATACGCACTTAGCTGGTTTTTCTCCTTGAATTGTTATAACTTTATGCTCTCTGCCTAACCCATTTCGTGGGCATGCATCAGTGCGAAGTGGCAACGATTGCTACCGTGAAACTTCTGTTTGAACAAAACTTTAACATAGAATACGGGTGTTTGGTACAAAAAAAAAACGTAATTTCAAGAATTTTGTATCTTAACTAATATTAAAAGTGCAAATGTGAATTTGATTTTTTGTAACGTTCCCACGCTTTAACTACACAACAGATCCCAATGAAAATTTCCATACGCCTTGTCACGGATATAGAAAGGAACATAGGGTACCTTTCATCCCGAAAAAATTACTGTACCTGAATGGACCAACGAATATAGCAATTTACTAACAAATACCATCAAACAATATCAACAAATGTCATCGCAACGACAATGACAAAGCAATTTTAATGTGTTGCTCGCATGGTTAACTACTGGTATTTTTAATCAAAAATTAAGTTTCACATTTATAGTTTCATACTTCCTTTAAAACTTAAAACGGCCAGTCCTCCATTTTATCTAAAAAAATCACATTAACACTAGCGAAGCACCGGGGAAAAGCTAGTATAATATACTTCTATACATAAAAATATAAGTGAAGAATAACCTTTCCAGTGGTGATAAACATAACATACATACACTGTTTTTGTATTTGTGGCTATAAAACCCCAAAAATACCTATTTAACCAATAATAAATAGCATCTCAGAAAGTTATGAAAAAAAGAGTTATGATATACTAAGTGTATGGGAGCGGCTTCAGAGTTATCTATTGTATCTATACATAGCATAAAACAAAGTCGCGTCAGTTTGTCTATATATATTCTAACTCCTTCTAAAACACGCAATTTTCATGTCACAATAATTAAACAATAAATATAACACCACACAAAGTCAGAAACACACAACTAACAACAAAACTCATACACATACACATACACCAACGCGCACTACCACCGCATTGCATTACACGCACACTTCACAAACAAACCAAGACACACAAAGAGCCCAAAAATTAATAATCTAGGCACAGAAAGGAAAAAAAACACAAATGGCTCTAGTTAAGATATATATAGGTATAGACATAAGGCACACACTGCACATGCACTTCCTCACAACACCAGCATGAAACAGATACACTCTAGTATAAGTTTTGTATTAAAAATAGAAAAAAAAATATTACAAGTTATTCTTAAGGTACACTACAACATAAAAATCACTAAATCAATGTCACACACAGTAAAAAAATAAACAATAAGCGTGTATGAACTCTAAAAACTTTCATAGAAATTAAGTTGTATAAAAGGGTACGGAACACAAGTCCGTAGAGTTGTTAAAAAAAAACGCAATAGATTTTAAACAGTTTTCACTATCATTTAGTTTTTTTTTCACTGAAGGTTTATTAAGTTTTTTAATAAATAAAGTAGAGCTTGGGCTTAACTCGCTTCATAGCTGTGGGGAAATCTAAACGTAATAGAGGTACTTAGGTTGAGATTATAGTATGTTTGTATTTGTGTACCGATGTATAAACAGACAGACGGACGAATGAAGATGATGATTTTATAAGAGTTCTATTTCTACTACAATAGAATTTTGGAACAGTTAATTCGCTATCAGTCCTCACTTGTGGCACAATTAAAGCGCCTCGCTACCGCCTATGATACGGCCAAGCCTTCGGACAGTTGCACGCCTTGCGCCCGCTAGTTGTTCACGAAGAACAAACAACATTCCCGCCGCTAACATTTGAGTCACGATCTACCATCACGCTTGTGAAACTCAACACGTTCCTAATAGGGTTTTTCATAAACATACATATTTTAAAATCAATCAAGATATAAATTTTGTGTTGGCAACTAAATGACTGCGGATTTCATCGATAGATGGATTTTAGCTTCTTTTGTTTCGTTAAGGTGTTCAAAGTTCTTTAAGCGCGCTGAGCACTTTATTTTGTGGGTAGGTATAGAATGAGACTGAGCCGTCACGTTCGACTATGTAACTCTCGTTCGGGTAAAGTCGGCTCGAATCGACTAAAGAGCGAGAGATATGTAGTCAACGCGTCGCTGCTGTACTCCCTCGGTGAGCAGTACTCGTCTTGATGAAGTTTTCACTTTCTGTCATTACTGTCGCCTACGGACGTCTGCAACACCGGAGTCGTTGCTAAGGCATTAGAATAGAATAGAATAGAATATTCTTTATTATACACAAGAAAATAATACACATGAGTTAACAGTCATTTAACTAGTACTAATTGGCGGTCTTATCGCTAACAGCTATTTCTTCCAGAGAACCTTCTGGAGAAATTTTCACATTTCTAATACTGGGTCGGTATTCAGTGCGCGTAGTTTAAAATATATACATATGTTAATAGTAACTAAAAATACACATATATATATATACAAATATGTGTACATAGAGTTGTACATAATATTGTGTTGTACATAGAGTTACAAATTTAGATAGTGATCTTTGAGGAGTGCATTAAATTAATGGTTACAAATCTGGCAGATAGTGATCTTTGAGAAGAAAACCGTTTATTTAAAATCATGTAAGTGACTTTGCGTACTTGACCGTAGGAGCTCAAGGAAATAGGGGTGAACATGCCAAAAGATGAGGCTTGGCAATTTTAGGTATTTAAAATACAAAATCAACTAATTTGAAAATTTTGTGAAGACCCTGAATAACAAATGCATGAAATTCTTCAGTTCTTATTGGAAATATTCACGATGTGTCATATCATTCATTAGCACCATTTACGTCAGATTGCGACTGAAGCGGTATCATGTCCAAACAAGGATTTCTTATTACTAATGTTCCAACTTGTAGTTTTTATAGAACAACTAGCAGGCCCGGCAGATGTTATACTGCACTGAAAAAAAAAATAAAACCCGATTGCAGTACCACTTACTGGGTCCAATCTATCACAATCGGTCCAGGGGTTTGGAAGGAGTTCACTAACATATACTCTAACATTAGAATTTTATATATAGGTAAACTTCGTTTGCATTACCAAGACGATGAAGTGAATGTTAAGGAGCCCATTCACTTTCCTTCATGGCAGTTCGCTTAGTTGTCCGCCGCATAAAGCAGGATTGTGAATGTTATTGCAGCCTGCTTTCTGTCTGGCAGCACCGGGCAAGATGCCTTTAAGTCATGCACGAGGCCTGCAAGCTCCTCCCACCGCCAGACTGCCTTGCAGGATAGTGAATGGGCCTCTTTAGTGAACTATAACGGCGGCACCAAAATAACGAAACCCGTGAAATCTTTTTGGTTATATTCGTCTATCCATCGAAAACACCGCATTTATCGCTATACTGTATAGTAGTATATTTATCCTAAGTTTTGCCCTCAGACTGCAATATGTGGTATATAACCACCTCTGTGTCGTTTTCATTTAAATTCATTTAGTAGTTTTCACGTGATGATGTAGCAAACAAAGAAATATTCTAAAAATACAATTTTCGTAATCTGCCGGGCCGAATAGTCCCCTGATTTTTTAAATATTAAAATTCAATGATACAAAACTCAAACCCCATATAGATTTATTATATTGTTATAAACTAGCTGTTGCCAACAGCTTCGCTCGCTTAGATTAAAAATATTCATAGTTTAAGTAGTCAAAAAAAGTCAAAAGGTAGTCCTGGGTTGAATTTTCAAACACACCGATACACGTATACCTTTATTGTAACCAAAAGCAGGTATATATAGTTTCGTATTTCTTACTTTAAAAATGACGGATTTTCATAGAACTTTTCATTCCCCTTAGGGGTTGAATATTCAACAATCTTCTCTTAATGCGTACCTACAGTATATAGTAGAAGGATCTGTTTGCGCTGTGCGTTGATATATCAGTCAGACAGTGAGGACAACCAATTATGTAAGTATAGATAGATTTATCTTGTAAGAACAGGTTATACAGTTTCTGCCTACAATATCCCAAGAATTACGCCTTTGCGGTAATGTTTACCCGGCAATCTTCCCACACTTTCCACAAACGGATATTAGAAAGAGAGAGGTATATTCATTTGGCAACTGTCACGGCCAGTAGTCCGCTTTATTTATTGTCACCGGGTAGCGGTGCAGTTTTGTACACAGTTTTGTCTAGAACTTTTGTTTAAATTATCTTTCATTTGTGTTGGTTATTTAAAGGTGTTAGAAATTCAGCAATAAAGGTCTGGAAAAAATCCCATAGTATTATGATTGGGAGTAGCTTCCATACATTCATGGAAGACGAATACGAAGGAATCACAATTGAATAGAAAGAAACTCAGCTCATAACACAGTCTGCAATTACAGTTTAAACTATGTTTATAGAAATAATTTTAATTTGGTACTTTTCAAATAATAATAGAAAGGAAGAAAGAGATATGAAGAAATGGCGACGTAATAACATTCTTTATACATTATTATGATATGATATACACACAGCATATTCTGAGAATTTTTACGCCGCATTTTCAGCAATTATATTCTACTAGTGGCCTGGCGCGGTTTCACCCGCTCTCTGTCATGCTCCCGTGGTATATAGCGTCATGTTATATAGCCTATGACACTTCCTGTCAACGTAGCTTTCCAACAGTAAAATAATTATTAAAATCGGTTTAGTAGTTCCAGAAATTACCCCCCTACAACGTCACAAAATTTACTTATTTGTAATGTTAGTATAGACTAGTACAGATACAATGCTGATTTTCAGTGCAGTGTTCCTTTTGGCATAAGACCAAAACGACCTAATTTTGTTAAATAATAATAAAACTAATTCTACTCGTGTAATATTTAATTAGTAAATCAAATAAATAATTTTAAATAAAACCAACAATAAAATACTTTATTATATTAAAATTAAAATAAATACCCGTGTAACAATTTGTATCGAATCATCTATTCAAATACAATTGGATAGAGTGATCTCCGAGAACTATCACATTCTGTGTGATAATAAATCATTGTGCCATCATAATAAATAATCAGTGCTATTTGTCTCCTTACGTTTGTATCTACTTAGGGCACGTACCCATACTACGTGACCTATTTTTTAAACCTCCTTCCCCTCTAGTTTCACGTAATAATTCATAAATATGGTTTTTAATAATTTTTTGCAATCAGAAAGTTTAAAACAAAATATTTTGACTCATTCACTATTTAAAAAGCGCTAAACGCTGCGCGGCATATTTGGATATAGCTCGAAAAAGCGCCAGACTTTCCTTGAGGGTATTGACTACGAGACGAAAACCTAAGCCCCAAGCCCCTGCCCTTGTGACTATGCGTGGTATTTTGAAGATCTCGAACGGATTAACATAATATGCGTACGTTCTCTTATGACCATGTATAAGATTTCTGTATAATTATTTAAGAACAAGTAGTGTTTTCTGAGTACGTTCTTAAATGTACTCTATCACAATATGCAATATATCTATGGTAGGTATATTATTCGAAACTATGACTTGACAATTTGCTCCCAAACTAGTTGATTTGACTGTCTGCTTTCTTATTTCGTAAATTTCATGAGTTTCAAAAGAAGCCTACATTCATAAACGTATTCAATAGAATTTCAATATCCGCACCTTAACTCTGAACCCTGGCTATTGTCTTTCGGTTTTACCCCATTAATCACTACGTCGGGATATCTGCGGGATTATGGGAATAGCTCTTCATTTGTCAAACACCCCCAACCGACATTGACTAACGTATGCTGGGATATACCAAAGAATATTGTTCGTATGCTTTATATACTTAGTACAATCATAATTTTTTTTCACTCTAAATTTTTGGGTGATTTCAGCAGGCTGTAAATCAAAAGCAAATGGATGTATATCAAAAAAAACAAAGCTCTTGTAGCTTTAAATATCTAGTTTTCGAATCCGACCATTAAAAAAATATAAGATATATGGTTCCAGAGTAATCCTAAGAAAACCAAAAGAAAAAAAAAAATCTTTTTCCTCGTCTTAAAGACGGTTCAAGGACTCAGTTTTTTTTTTAAATTTTAAAGTTGGCAATACCTTATGTCTCTCAAAATTGGAAGACAGAACTGAACCAATATCTTTATTAGACGCGAAGTGTACATACAATACATACTTATTAAAAAAATTGTAAAAGTGTACTCTATTGTTTCTTAGATTTTTTGTGTTTGTTCGGGATTCACATAAAAACTATTGGGCCAAATTCATGCGATTTTCACTAATCGGTAGCAAATTCTCTGTCATAAAATCTGTGATACTTTATATCCCGGGAATCCCGCGGAATTTTTCCCGGGAGCGGTGTCAAGTTTTAGTGACCCATAAAAGTTAGCTTATTTCGTCCAATGTGCACGAAGTCGCGGGCGAATCCTAGTACACTAATATCATAGGAGAATTAGATGTTTATAGATTTATCAAATGTTCTTCCCAATCCAATACATTACATGATTTCTTTTCTGCCCACAGGTGTGGTTTCAGAACCGTCGTGCGAAATGGAAAAAGCGCAAGAAGAGCACCAACGTTTTCAGGTCACCTGGTGCGCTGTTGCCTTCGCATGGACTGCCGCCATTTGGAGCTGGGGACGTCTGTTCACCGGGTGTATTTGCTGATAGACCCTGGTCAATGCCTGCTGGTAAGTGTCTGTACAATGTACAATCTCCTTAGTTTCAGGGGTTTTTCTTTAGAGCATATACATAAGTAACAAGTAAGAGCTGATGTTTCAATCACCAGATAAAAGGCATCAGGGTGGGCGAAGCGAGCCCTAACACTATCTCACAATCTATGTATTTTTATCTTTCTATCACATTTTCTGATTTGGGCTTGACATAGTACTTTCAATTTATTTCTAGATGTGTTACTTATCTATCATAAAAATATTATTTTATACACATTAAAAAATAGAAGATATAACAATTTTTATTAATAAGAACTTTATTGTATTCCTAACGCCATCTGTCGAAAATTATAATACCAATAAGATGTGTAATATCAACTGGACTATTAGTACTACTAACGCCATCTGTTCGAAATAACAGAACTAATATCGATGTAAACAGAATGTTGTTACTAGTTAGAAAACTTCGCGAGCCCTCCTAAAGCACCGCTTTTTGCTAGTTCTATAGTATTCTATGTGTTTGTGTGTATATTCTATGTTTTATTAAACACAACACGGGAAAATTAAAAATGATAGTTGCATGAATAAAACATGATACTGTTAAACTGCTGTGTCACTTCTCCGTTAACTCAGCTCATAATTTATTCGATGGGTAATTTTTATATGACGCTTGAAAAATCAATCCTAAGAAAAATAATTTTATTCATTTCGAAAATATATTGTTGCATTTTAATTGTTCATCATATTTATCGAGCCCTTCCGTCCGTCCGTCCGTCTGTCTTAAAAACAACTGGGTCTATACAACTATATGGATGTTTGATGATGTTGTTTCTACAAAAGTCAATTCTCAATTAAAACTTATGAATTTAAAGTTTTAATTGAGAATTTCTATTAAGTATTATGTAAATAATATTTTTTACCTTAATCCAATCAAAATAAGGCTAATTAGCGCGTTATTAATGTCATGATATTTTCAAAATTAAAATAATAAGTGAAAAAGAAATATTAGGCTAAGGGCGATTTTTCAATCATCAGATAAAAGTTATCAGTCGAATAAATTATAACCTGAGTGAATTCAAAAGTGAAACTAGATATTCAACTGTTTTATTCATGCAACTAACATTTTTAATTTTTCCATATTCTATGAATAACTTTTATCTGGTTATTGACGAAACGGCCCTTAATATGCTCCTGTCTCATAATGAGATCTCGTATCAGCTTCAGGTGCAAACCTCAAATAACTGCATCGTAACGTTGATCATATATCAAAACAAATATATTTTTTCTTTCATACAAATTTATACTAATATATAAAGCTGAAGAGTTTGTTTGTTTGCTTGAACACGGTAATCTCAGGAACTACTGGTCTGATTTGAAAAATTCTTTCAGTGTTAGGTAGCCCATTTATCAAGGAAGGCTATAAGCTATATATCATCACGCTAAGACCAATACGAGCGGAGAGTCAATGAAGAATGTTTCAAAATCGGGGTTCTTTTTTTCCTTTTGAGAGCTTCCGCTGCGTAAAACAGTTAAAGTTTCGCAAAAATCATGTGTGACAGAATTGTTCCCCTTTAAAAGTTCTAAAAAAAGTCCGCAACAGCATATGTCTATCTTTTAAGGTTGGCTGTTCTAAAATAATGCATTATTTGCGAAGGTGTGTTTATAAACATTATATTAATCCTTATCCAAATAAATACGTTATTCATCACAAGTGTTTAATTTAAAACAAAATTGCCATTTATATCATTCGATTTCAATTAATATCTTAAGAGATATCGCAGCAAAATAATGATCAAGTACTGCGCGCGCATTTATGATTTGTAAGGCCGGCGGGCAGTCATTAAGATTTATAAATATTTTCACCTTCTACATAAACAAAGTCGCGGGTTAAAGTTGGCGTTAGCCCAAAGTAACTATTCCACGCGGACGTAGTCGCGGGCAGAAGCTAATCATATATAAACAGAGTGAGACAACAACAATAAATTGTTTCGTTTTAAATTGAAGCACAAATTTGTGCTAAATGTGTAGTTGAATCGAGAGCGACGCTGGCTCTCAAACAGCACAAAAGTAAAAAAAGGCTTAAAGTTAAAGATCATTATTTGAAAATGTTTCTATGTGCCTTCCAGGACTGGGTCAGTTATCCCAAGGTGGGGTGTCGATGGGTGGATTTGGTGCGGGGTCTTTACCGCAGCTGGCTGCTGACCTCAATCCCGCGTTGCCCATCAGCTCGGTGGCGTCCGGCCAGCCTTACCAGGGCCACTATCCCCTCAATTCTCTGGGTAAGTCCGGGTTTTACTATAGTAGGTAGTTTAAGGGAATTTTTATATGAATTCCAAATTATATATAAATTACAACGATATATGTTTAAAAAACCTATTTTACTGTTATAAAAGAACATGTCTATACCTAGAAATAATATTATAAAAAAATATAAAATTTTAGATGTTACAGAAATACAAGCATTTTTTAAAAAGTAAGGAATGAATGCTGTCTGCGATAACAATTTAATATTTTTCTGTTGTTCCATCTAATGTAATCAGAGGCAAATTAACTTAGTTATATAATGCTGAGCCTAGATTACTGTCTTCTATGGATAAGGTGCCCAGAAGGTTGGCTACGTTTCCTCTCTAGATAGCCACACTGTTCCGTTGTCCGAGGCACTAGACCTCTGATGCCTGAAGAGTCAATAAGTCATTTTGTTAATTTTTTTGATCAGACTCATGGCCTCAAGATATTTAATAATTATGAAATTATTATTTATCAACTAATTTTAAAATAGGGAAATGCTTTATATCAACGAGTTGACCAAGCAAACTGTCAACTCGTTATTATAGTAGCAAGGTACATAGGTAATTACTATTTTATGTTTTAGCAAACAAATACACATTTTGCCAACTTAGTTTAGAATGTCAAAGTAAGAAAATTTGGGCATTATATGTACAAGTTTTTGCAATGTTCATTTTGGTGGGCAATAAAGTTTTTATCTATCAAATGCTTCAGGTGATACAATGATGTCGTACTGCAACAACATCAGCGGAGGGCAACAGCCTGGAGGGCCCCTGGAGGGATCTCCCACTCCACCGCACATGGGTCACTGCGCTAACAATAATGCGTCACCCACTGCTTCGGGTAAGCACAAATCAACCTATTTATGAAATATTTAGTAGTCGTCTAAGATCTTCCTCCTGCCCAAAAATTTCCAAAGACTCACTTAAATCCTTTTATACTTGGTAGAGCTGCTATACTGGAATCATTGCTTGACTACAGCTCTTAGGGCCAGCTCCTACGGTGAGATACCACGCTCATGAAAGTCGGTTCCACACGTTTTTTCTGTAATTATGCTAGCACTCTATAACTTGCTATGAATTCTTTTACCATTGGTAGAAAATTGACAATATTTGTATGAAGTTTGATTGGCATTTAGAGCAACATATCTTCTTGTATCTTACCAATAATTCATTTGCCTTAATGTCGGTTAAAATTTGACATATGCCAAGCGCGTATCCACTGTTGTGGGCACGATGGGCATGCCCATAGCTCTAATAAACTTGTGACGTCACACTTTCACGGTCGATAGGCTGATGATAAATAAAAACTAACATTTTACAAGTTTATTAATTTACTAGTGTTCGCCCCATTTCTTAGCCCACTGTACAAAATCTTGGTCAGGGCGTCATATATTTTGTAAACATCTCCTTTGTAGGAATGCACTGTATCGATCATGAGCGAGTTCATACTCCAACTCGCACTTGGCCGAGTTTCGGGTGGCTGTGACCACAATCTTTTTTGAGGGCTGGATCTGCGCCTGGCATACGCTCCATACAAGTAATGTAAATTTTTTACTGATGGAAAGATGCAAATGAATGAATTAGTAGGACACAGAAACTGTTCATTAATAAAAAATCGTGTTCTTATTTATTTTATTCAAATTTAAATTCAAATTCAAACTAAATTTCATTGGAGAGCTTTTTTAGAAGGTTATACACATAAGTTAATACTTAAGCTTACTTCTTATTCTATGTATACCACAACGTGTCAATGCTGTTTATTGAAAACGAGCATCATAAAACTCCTCAGCAAAAAAAGCTAAAATTATTTTACTTTATATTTACCTCAGTATCATACTATTCCTTCATCCAGTGGCTCCTTTTCATTCACTCACTTGTTCATGTGCCGTCAGATACTAATACTTCTTCACGTTTATAGGCAACGGCGGCGATCAAGTAGAAGACGAAGTATGGCGAGGCCACAGCATCGCGGCGTTAAGACGCCGGGCTTCCGAACTGTCGGCAGCCATCCCTCCATACTTGCAACTGAACTATGACGCCCATAGCCCCGTATACTGACCGAATCGACGCCAGTCTTACTACCATTCCAATAAGGATTTTGGTTGGCATGAACAAACTTATGACTCTTAGCAGTGGTATATTTGTTTCGTCTTCAGTCAGACTGGATACATTTCAACTTCTGTCGAATCAAATCAAACTTCTGCAGAATCGAAGAAAACTTTTGCGATATCGGATACACCTTCTCCCGTATCAAATAAAATTCCCAGCTAAATAATCTTTTACGGGTTCAAATAAAACTACAGCAAAATCTAGTTGGACAAACTAAAGCAAAGACTATACTAACTCACAGAGACAAAAAGAAACTCATTAGTTCTACCAGTGGTAGATTTATTTAATCTTCAGTCAAACTGGACACATTTCAATTTTTGTCGAATCGAATAACAGTTCTGCCAATTCGAGTAAAATTACTGCAGGATTGAATAAAACTTTTGCAATGTCGATCGTACCTTCTTCCGTATAAAATTGTCAGCTGAGCGAATAACACGTTTATCAGTTCAAATAAAACATCTGCCGAATATTTGATATCTAGTTGAATAAACTAAGCCAGAGACACGACCCCAAGCCTTGTTTTGTCTAATACGAGTGTGTGCAGAAGTAGATTTATTTAATCTCCAGTAAGACTTCTGTGGCATCGAGTAACATTTCTGCATAATCAAAAGTTTTACGGTATCGAATAAATCTTCTCTCAAAATATCCAGCTGGGCGAATAATGTTTTTTTTACTGGTTCACAAAACTAATACCAAATCGCAGATGTCTGATTGAGTTTTATAAACGAAGTTTTTACCAGACACGACACCAACTCTATCAGATAAAACAAACTTAAGACTCTAGCAGTGATAGACTTGTTTAAACTTTAGTCAAACTGGATACAGTAAAATTTCTGTCAAATCGAATAAGATACCTGTAGAATTGAAAATGAGATGTGCAGTATTTAATCAACGTTTAAGCAAGATGAATAAGGATTTACTGGTTCAAATAAAACTTCAATCAAACAGAAAATTCTCTTCTGGCTTCGGCTAGAAAGGACATCTGATGTTCTGAACTATAGAGGGAGTATTATAGAGAATATATAGATAAAAAAAAACTGCGAAAACAGGATGTGAATAAGGACATTGTCATTAGTTTGAAAGAGGCCCAGAGTCATATTTTGTGTCTTTCTCTATTTATAGGATTTTGGTTGTGGCACATTTTGTAACGGTGACAAGTTTTCTTCCCTGAGTTATTAAAGTGTATTTAAACATGATCAGCTATAATATTCGACGTGTTTAGTATAAGCGAATGGCTTCTCTATAATATTCTCTTTTTACGAATTAAACACTATTTTTTTCATAGAGAAGAAAGACACTTTTATTAGAGCTAAAAATGCAGACAGAATAAACTTGTACAATAAAAATAAAACATTTTAAAGTAGTGTTATGTTCATTACGTAATAACATCTCCAAGTACAATAATTGAATTACACACAACTAAAATTCCGTCAATTTCTGGATAATATCTAGCATTGCAAAAAATATTAAAAGGACTGTCCGATTCTTTTAAACATCTTAGTCACCGTATATAAATCAAAGCACTTATCTTTATTATTGGTGCGCTTCTTTTGAAGTTCAAAGAAATAGGGCGACCATCACAAAATGTGATTTTTCAAGGATTTAAATGTAATTAATTTTAATTTAATTAATAAATGAGAGCTGTATTCAAGAATAATACATGTATACGCATTCGTACAATAAATAAATTAAATAGTTTTTAAATATTATATTATAAGCTATTTATTTAAGTAATGATTATGAAGTATTATAGTTTTTACGAGATTGTAACGACGTAGATTCGTTTTTCACATTGAAATATTGTATTTACAAGTTAATTTAATACACAAAAATCTTAATTAATTACTTTCCTCTTTCTTCTACATTTAAATGTCCGATATTAAAGAATTTTGACTATAGCTACGATATGCCTTCTTGTTTAGTATCTATTTAGCTCTGATCCGTGCCTGTGTTTTATTTTTAAATGTTATTTATTTACAAAGTATTTAGAAAGAGATTTTCTGAGTTGGGGATTTTACATCAACAAACACGATGTTGATTATAATGACAAGCATTATTGGCACTCTGTCAATTTATCTATATTAATAAATCTTATTATTTTTTATTTTGTAGCTTGACAATAATAATAATTCTAATGCTGAATATTTGTATTATGTATATTTTACTATAATTATGTATGGGTCAAGTTTATTATAATAGTATAGTATACTCTACTTTCTGTTGTTCTTTATTGTCTGGGTCTCAAAGGGCACGAACTAGACTAAATATCTGTCCCCCAGTTGTCTGTTGTCTATTATCTATAACATAAATATAGATTGCTTACATTGGAAATACGCAATGTTTCTATAATCTCAGAGTCTGTAACATAATTTCAATATGAAAAGCGAATTAATATGTCGATTTATGTAATAAAAGTATCGTGGTTATCGAGCTAATATTATAGATGTATAACATTCCACAAAAATTTAACCTCTGTGTGTTTTTTACTTTGGCACTGGGCCATTTGTACAGGTTAATATTATAGTTTATCCATATTAAAAAAAATGTGTGTATGTGTGCAGTTCATACGCAGTAGAAGTGAAACTTAAGAGAATATACTCACAGATAATTCTTCTGTAACATTTATTTATATAAATAGAATTCCTTTAGCCTACATCCGTCACTATGTTATAATTAAAAAAAATCAATCTAAATTACACTTTAAATTACTAGGATAAAGTTCAAAATTCAATGCACTGTTACTCACAATTTTCTTTGATCTACGTATAAAAGAATATCTGCCTTAAGTATATACAATTAGAGCTAAATAAAATATTTGAAATCTTTTAGGTTTTATTTAAATTGAAAATTAATAACGGGTCCAGAGAAATGTGTTTTATTTCGAATTAAATAAGGTTGAATTTTATGTGTTTATCTCTTTTTAGTGTCACTGTTGTGTTTCATCGATTTTCAAATGACAACGAATCTAAAGAAGTTTCACTTCAAAAATCTACAGTCATAGCTGAATAAATGTCAATATTATGTATTTGGTCCAAATCGGACTTATGTTTGGTCATCGGTATTATTGACTCTCTAATCTGTGCTGCACAATATAAAACATAGGACGCCATCGAATCCTACACATTATCATAGAAAAAGAGTATGTGTATTCTTCTTCCATGATGTTTATATTATTTAATTAAAATAAACACACAATTTATAAAATAACAGTCAGAATCGTATAAATTCCATGGTGCACTTTCAGGCATAATTTTTTTTATGTAATTTTCTAATATTTAGTGTTTTAAAGAGTATGTTTATTTAAAATAATCAGCGTCATAATTTCCCAGTGTTAAAGAAAGCCAAAACAATGTAAATTTTAGATGAGAGTGAATGTGATAGAATATTGCAATCGTCAGTTTTACGAGTGGCTCTTTCATTGATTATTTAATGTATTGTTACAATTTAGTAAAATCCTAGTATACGGAATTATAATCCCTGCAGTTTATTGAAATTTAATACAATTCTCATCGAAATCCTTAAAGCTGTTTCTGAGTTTATTCAAGACAAAACTTTCAAACAAACAAATGATGAGTTCTAGAACCAGTAATTTATGCTTAGGCATCGTATAAATTGCAGGTCTATTTAAACTTTGGCATACATCTTAAAACCACAAACAGATATTTCAATTTTAGTTATCGGTATAGATTAACCCTCTTTTCAATAAGAGTTATACAAAGTTTCTAGGCTCGTTAAAATAAGTGTTATTCATAATCACATTTAGAATGCGATTATGAGCAACACCTTTTTTTATATCTAATGAATCCACAAACCTCGTATAATTATTATGAATAAGTTTTGATATTTCTAATTTTTGAAAAGGCCACTCATAAATAAAAAAGACGTGTTTGGTATACGGTACGCTACAACCCAAAGCAAGTTGTGTGCGTGTTACCATAGAAGAAAAATTTTATACTGGAAATAACAATTTCAATACTTTAAAGTATTGATATGATGGATAACCCTGTTCGCTAGATGGCGGTAATATCGATTCGTTCTAATTTTACGTACCATCGATGGAATTTTATTGTTTTAATTCCAATAGCGACTAACGGTCTTATTCATATTGAGTTATAGTAAGTTTGTATTGTTTGTTAAAAGCCGTTAAGAAGCCTCTTAAATTACTCTGAATTAATATTGTTACGAGTTGCAGGACTCGAATTGAAATGCCGTTAGAATTACTATAGAATTTATTAGAACTATACAAACACGTATGACACAGGTACAAATATAACTGAACACAATCAGTGTAAACGTAATGTACGATTCAATAACACGCGCTAAGTCCGTCACTAACGTCTTGCTCCGCTTGTGGCTATCGCTAGACTGCCGATCTCTCCACTGGGACAGTGCTTTATACTGCGCCGATACAATATGGCTGCCCGACCACGTAGACCGAATTTCTTAGAATCAGTTCGACACACCTGGCTAATGGCTGCCATAAAAGATTACAATACACAATGGGCTGTTTTCTAATTACAAATTTTAAACACAAAGTAAACAAAAGAAGTCCATATGCGGAAAGGTAGTAAAGTTTGTTTTTATGGTATGCAGGTGTGAATCTACTTTCGTCGGCGTGTAGGTCGTAACAATATGAATAAAACCGGTAATGTTTACATAACGGCTTTTGTAGTTTAATGGTTCCAGTGTTAGCCCTTCTTATTTAATGGATACCGAGATCCTGGGTTCGATTATCGAGTTCAGACATGAAAAATTTTGTAAACAAATTTCCATTATTTTCTATATTAAAACAAGAAAAGAACGACTTTAGTGCCCTCGATAAATGTAGAATTTTGAAGCGTCTTCAGTTATATTGATATTGGATGATTGTTATTGCCAGTATTTTACGTCTATGGTGTAATGTAGATAATTATAATAATAATTGAAATAAAATATAGTAATAATCTATACTTCGGAAACTTGCGGCCACTATCTGCATTATATTTTATTTGTTGACATGTGGTTTTATAGTTCCTATTTAATTTTTGGTTCCGGATTTTGACAATTTTTTTTTATGTTCTGTTTATTTTATATATTTGGTATACATAATTATACTTGACTCTACTCAGAAATACTGTCGATTCTGTAAAAACATTTTATTTGTTTTTGAAGTACAGGATCTAAAAGAGAAAGTTGAAATTCAAATGTCGTCAATATCTTCAATTAAACGGATTCTATTAGCATATTTCATCTTAAATATATGTGTAACTTTTATTTTTTTACTATTATCAAAACATAAACGTAGCAACCGATCAGTATCAGGTAATCAAGAATCTTAAATACAACTAAATATACCAAAATATAACACAAATTCTAATTATTTTTGAGTTAGATTGAACGAAATTTCATTTCTGTATTTTGGTTTATGTTGGCACTTTCCATTTTCGAGTTACTGAAAATATTTAGTTACAAGACAAATAAAAATATTTGTTAGTGACTGTTTATAGTATTGATTTTCCGTCCATTATTTTAATATTTCATGCTATTTATTTTTCATATTTGTGACCCTATGGGTATTATAAAAAAATGTGTTTCACTATTGATGTGGTAGAAGAAAATGACTTCTACTATGACAAGCTCTTAAATCTCACATGACTACATACCGCTGCGTGACTTTGTTCACTTTTTGAGATTTTATACTTAGTTCCCTATGTGTCACCTTTCAGCTTTGTACTTATAACTTTATTTTGTATTCTTCACAATGTCGTATACGTATTACAAGGACGCATTTTTGCTTATACTATAAAAAATTCGATGCGACATTTAAGTCAAAAAACGACACCAAAATGACACGTGGCGCCATCTAGTTATATAAGATTTAAGAATTTTCCAGAAAGGCGTTTTTACTGCGTGGTTTTATTTTTTCCATTGTATAAAATTAATTTACGAAAAAACAATAATGGTATTTTGGTTTAATCATGTTGTATAAAATTTAATAAAAACAATTTTTGTAATATTTCAAAATTTAATATACAAATTTAACTTTGCCGGTGGTTGTGGCGCTAATGTCTATGTCAAACCTTAGCTTTGCATTTGTGAATTATTGTAAAAAAATAGTCCCAATAAGGGCCGCAGGTAAATTTAAAATTGTTAAAAAAATTATGGATGGACAGTGACAAAATTTAGTTCCGAGTTTAAAATCAAATTTCTTATAAGTAAATGACTGAGCGAATAAAAGTAATATGTAATTAATAATATATATTTCAAACGACCCTTGTAAACGGAGGATTCCAATTTTGAATTGTTGCTTTGAAAATGTAAATTAAAACAAATACACTATTTCAGTATAAAACAAAATAACGTTTGCTGATGAAAATTTATTGAATAATTCTAACTAAAATGTAATTCTAAAATTATCCGTCTGCATAAATAAGTTTGTCGAGTGTAGGCTAACAATAGAAATTGGAATCCTATAATAGAATACGCCTCATTGGCTCGGCCGGTGTACGTATAGAAATAGTTTTAGCAATTTACGTTAGCTTAAGTATTATATTATTATATAAACATACGAATAAATAGACAATGTTCAATGGTGCGTTTATTTGAGTTCATTATTAATCCTTACCGTCGATGTATAAAACAACTATCTCCAATAATATACACTTATTTTTATAGATTTTAAAAGTTTATTTTATTAAGGCATGGGAAAGAGTAAATACAGTAGAATTCGTTTACAATGATATCGAAGGGAAGTGACAAACATGTCGTACTGAGCACAAAGTGTACACATACTTAGAAAAGTATTTCTTTATTATTTAATACTGAACAATGGTTTTGAGTCATGGTAACCCTATATCTTGTTCATGCTTCAGTACATATTCTTGATGAATGCATATTTCCTTCTCTTTTGTATACTGGTATATATGTATATCTACTGGTATATGTCCCCCCCCACTACGGTTTACTTCACGAAGATGCCGCCATAATGTCGTCGGATTTCTTTTGCGGTGTTAAATAATAAGTTAGTGAACTTATTTTTAAATGGCGGCTGCCCTACAAATTACTGAATTTGGTGAAAGTGACTGATTGAGGCAAGATATATATATATATATATATATATATACATACTTCAGAAGCCAAATGCGGGCCTAGTTTTTGGACATGAGTTTTGGATGAGTCTATATAATAGTCTATTCTATTTATTATTGTTGTGTAACAAACATTTACACAACAACTGAATGCAACAAAATTATACTATTAGCGTCAGCGGTTACGTGTGTACGGAATATCTGGGGTTTTTTTTACTTCAGATCCGCGCACATAATATTGTTATATAATTAATACATTTTGTTCCAAGCATCATTAACCATAAGAATTGAATCTAGCACTGTTATGTTTGTAGTAGAGTTGTTTTGATTAGAATCAAGGAAATTGATCATTTTAAGCACAACATTCTTTCTAAAATTGCTATCATTGTCACTATAACCGAACATAATTTATAAAAATAGGTCATAATAAGCGACATGTCACTATAAGCGAGGTTGACAAGTGACTATATCCGACTTTTGTTATAAATAATTTTATATATTTTTTTATTGCTTAAGCACAGGAGACAGGCTGACGGCCCAACTGTAATGCAAAGTGGTTAACGTCGCCTATAGCTATACCAGAGGTGCTGCCAATGTGCTGGCGGCCTTGAAGGAGAAACTGGAACCTGGCCACTAATACCGGAACACAACTCAAAGTTGTTATGGCAGCATACTCTAGACCAGGGGTGGTAGTCACCCAGTCAGGCAAATACCCACCACCTGGCTATGGGTTGTTTTGTCGACTCTTACGACAGGCCGCCCGGCCGCAGGAATTAGTATTCTTTCCGTCCCTGCACGGAGAGAAATTATATGATATGAAAACCAAACTAAGCTATGTAATTACTTCATATCGGAGTCATAATAAACGGGTTCTACTGTATTAGCATGTAAATGAATACCAAGAAAAAAAACCATAAATCGTAACACGCGTTGCGACCAAAGTTGACGGCACAAGTACGTTCACATTTTTATAGAAAACTAGCCGAACCGCGCCAACTTCGCTGGGCGTTGTTAAAAAATACACATGCAGACACGCACACATATCTGGGTTTAATTAATCTTTCTGACCTTTAATTAATTCATAAACGTAAAAAGCACTCGCAATTGTTGCGTAGAACGTTATTGCTGTTACATATTTGACAGGCGTTCCCATGCCAACTTCGCTCGGCGTTTTTCTTTTTTGATTTATTAACACCTTTGGTGTTCCAAATGTCCATAGGCGATGGTAACCGTTTTCCACCAAGTGAGCCGTCTGCCTGTCTGCTGCACTCCTGCAATAAAAAAGCTTTCTCTACTGGTAAAAGAATTTTCAAAATCAGATCAGTAGATCGGAGATTACCCCGAACATCCAAAATTATAAACTTTACCTTTTTATAATATTAGTATAGTATAAAATCTCTAAACTTTCAATGAACCTTTAAAACATTTTTTAAACTTAATCACTAACTGAAACTCCTAATTAGCTCCTTTTTAATTTCGTAAATTTCATGACATTGCATAAAAGAGCTAATCAGGACTTGAATATTATGACCGATTTAAGTTCAAAAAATATTTTTTCATATAATAACACGTAGATTGAAAGAGTTAATTGAGATTTAGATTATCTTTAAAAAAAGAGCGGACTGATGGCGCCTACTGTTACTGCAGGATATGTTGTGTATTGATTTTTTTACTATACTATGATTTTTAATTACCTGAACTAAAATGACAGCTGCGGCTGAACTTTTTTATGTTACAAGTGTGGAGCATAGTGTTCTAGTATGGCTCGTTCATAAGTGAGTTGTCGATTCAACTCGCCACTGTGAGTTGAATTATATAGAATCTAAATACAAATACTCCACACCTGAAACATATAAAAGGCCGATCACAGCTATCATTTTAGTCGAGGTAATTAAAAATCATATTGTAGGCGATAGATATTCCCTAGTATTTTTTTTCCTTGATATTGATCAAGTATCTTTGAGGAGCTGCAAGTATACATGACTACATGGCGCTACAGGTCATTCTTCGCTCGTTTTTTTATTCAGCTTATTTTAAAGCATTAACCAAAAACTAAAAAGCATAATTAATTTATTTTCAATTTTATATTTAAATAACATATCAGAATTAAATAAGTTAACACAAATGTTGCATACATAGATAAATAAGAAAAATCGATATTAGCGACATCTAGAATAGAATATATTTATAGCATAATGCATGTACAGAGATGTTGCGGTTTTTATTGTTTTAATGCATTCTACCAATAATTGGGCGTGCAAAATTATTATTACAATATTGACTTATAAACAAACATTTCATATAATCAATCAATACAATCAAACATACAAATTATATTACTTAATCACTAAAAAAAATAATCTATAACCCGCAGGGGGGGCTTTGTGGCGAATTCTTAGATGAGTAGCGATACCTCGGACCTGACTCCGGGGGCCAAGGCCCCCATGCTTGGCATCGCCAGCCGGCACGGGGTGGAGATCGCTAGAGCTTAGACTCAACCTCCGGGGGTGGAAGTGATTGATATATGGCATAACGTCGAAAGTAGCTGCGGTGTACCTGCAGCCCACCTCTCTACACCCATGTTGCCCCTGTCTTCTATGGCATTTCTGGTGGTCCATGCAGGAAGTGGCGAGTAACCGTCTGCCCATTTTTCCCAGTTCCCCGAACATTGCGACGGGCAGACGCCATAGTTCCCATATTCCCAAACCCCTAGTACCACTAGCAGTTCACCCCAATAGCCCGGTAATTATTCTTCTCATTTCTCACAATAGTCCTACACTGGCCGGGGCTTGTCCTTGGGTGCATTATTATATGGTGTAGACAGGGATAATCGCCGGTCAGGGTCAGGCCACATTTACATTAAATTTGTCTAAAGAGCCTCTTTGTGTTGGCCATCTTATGACCCCACGCAAGCCTTCCAAAAGTCCGGGCCATTTTCATGGCCCGTGGTCTTCAAAGGCATATATTATCTATAAGTAATAGTACATCTAAATAATAAAATGCGTACAAAGAGAAACTAATCATCAAAAGTATTCTTTTTCTATGGTAAACATAAAGAAAACGACAAAGCACAAGTCAACTTTAATAGTTAAATGTTCAAAGTTGCCAATCTAGTAATATATTGTTGTAAGTTGTTTGAATTAAATTTCTTTTAGTAGTTAATTTTAAACAAAATCACAGCGCCATCTACTGATTTATCTCGATACTTTCTATTTGTAATTGTAGTTTTGCTATTGACCCATAGATGTCACTTTTCATATTCCAAACAGACTAGCTTGAAAATATTGTAAAAACCCCTAATTATATATAAAATTATTAAAGATAAAACACAAAATTAGAAGTATTAACGACAAACTTCAAAATATTTCCAACTTTGTCTGTATGAGTAGTGTTTAAATTATTAAATATAATGTATTCCATCTCATTCTGTAGCAGACTTAGTCCTGTAGATTTATGTGTTTATTTCTTTCTAGTGTCGCTTTTTCGTTTCATCAAGTTTCAAATCACAAAAATTCTAAAGAAATTTCACTTCAAAAATAAACTATACTATAACACCTTGTCTGATTGTGAATCATTTTTTTTTATTAAACACGTAGTAATTATTATTGTTGAGATTTGTGAAATACAGATTTGTCGTAAGTAAATTATGTCAATTTACATATTATATTCCCTTAAAAAAATAATGCCTAAATTTTGTTTCTTTTCATCGTCAAAAAGAAAGGCAGGGCTGGTAGCGCCATCTAGTAGGAATCAGGAGATTTCAGAATTAGTTTTATTAGCGAATTTAATTATATTATTCTTCTACGCCTATAATGTAGTTACAATTAACTATTAATTATGAAAAATGTAAACTACTCTAAATCACGATTTAACTCTCAGTGGCGACCCGTTGCGGCTGTTTCTCGTTTATTCGTTGTTCGTCCCTAATGATGTCCGATAGATGGAGTATCGCTGTCTTCATGTCTTCATACTTGATCTTGCTGAAGGTCAGCCTCAAGTATGGACAAGAAGCAGTCGAATCGTAGACGAAAGCTTGCCCTGGGATCAGCATTAGGCCACGTTTGAAGGCTGTATGAAACACCTGGGGGTTGGAAAGGATTTATGGTAATAAATTAGAATGAATACAATATCCTGCGGCAAGGCGGCCAGTCATAAGAGGCGGTAAAACGACGCACAGCTTAGGAGGTACGTTATTTATCCGTGTGGATGGCTACCACCCCTAGGGTGTGCCGCTATAACAACCTTGAGTTGTATTTTGGAATTAGCTGCCAGGTTCCAGTCTCACCTTTAGTGTTACAAATATCCATAGGCGATGGTAACTACTTTCCATCAGATGGTCTGTACGTCTGCCGAACTCATGCAATAAAAAAAACTTAAACTCTAGACAATGTGCAGGGGATGCGCGGATTGTATCATAAACACTGAAAGTGTGGCTGCCGGGCGTCGGAGTGAATAAATAAAAAAAAGTTAGTTTCTAGCATGGAAGAAGTCGTGAAAGAAGATTAGATGTAGGATTTTGATAAAAATGAAACCCTCATGAAGTAAGGGGTCATGTCTAACGAATGACAATCGCCCAGTTTAAAACATACCCTCCAATCACAGTTGTGGTCTTGTTTTTATAGTAATTATTCTTCTTCTCTTCTTCTTCCTCCTTTCTTCTTCGAATTCTCATTTAAAACTTTCAAGCGACGTCTTATTATTTAAAATATATTTTTAAACCACTTTCTTTTCAATTTCGCAAATTTAATGAATTACAATAAAAATGGTGTTAAATAAAACAAACACCTAACTGTTACTTTCAAATGTAGTTTTAAATCATATCTAAGAGTATTAACTCACCATATTATAAACGTCCTCAACACCGTTGACTTTAACCCAGAAGAAGAGCCCAGCGTTGGGCACCGGACAGTGGACTAAGTCGGCCAATATTTGCATCTCGTGGTACAACGCGTCGCGTCTCAAACGGTAAAACTCTGATGTCGATTTTAGGTGATTCGCCAAACGATCGCGATCCGAGAGCAGTTGCAAGAGTATCGCCTGAAATAATAGAACCTTATGAAGTAGAACAATCAAACAACAACACACAAAAACAAGATGAGAACGATGAGATGGATGTGTGGTGTTACAAAAATCGATAAGGTGAGAAATAAGTAGATAAAGGATCTTTGAAAGTTGCACACGTGACTGAAAAATTGAGAGGAGGAAGATTAAGGTGGTACGGGCATATAATGAGGAAGGACGAAAGTCACGTGAATGAAAGTTGAACTGCAAGATGGATGGGTACAAATGTAAATGTCGACCAAAAAAGAGATGGATAGATTGTGTGAAGGATGATATGATGATTTGTGGTGTGACTGAGGATGTATGTCAGAATAGAGGAGTGTGGAAGGAAAAAACATATTGTGCGGACCCCAAATAATGGGGGTATAGTGAAAGAAAAGAGAGATGAACTTGAATAATCAAATCAACTGAGATACATTTTATTGAAGTGAAACTTCTTTAGAAACCTGTTTTGAAACTAGACGAAACGAAATAAAAGCGACGCTAAAAAGAAATATTCAATAATTTAAACACTATGACCATAAAGATAGAGTTGGAAATATTTTGAAGTTCATGAATCAACTTGAAAGGAGCATTTGTTTCCTATTTTAGTCATCATAGGCCTCTCGTGTCATTTGTTCAAAGTGAAGTGAAAACACGGAATATGAATAATATGTGTTATAACATATCTTAACTATGTAATATATGAAATGTAATATTTTGCATTAAAATGTAAAATAATTTTTGAGCTTGGTAAAAATATTGTTAAGAGCTACAGGACTCGAATTAAAAATGCCCTTAGAACTACTATAGAATTTATTAGAACTGTACCAACTATACAGTACAAAAAAAATCGGCCGCGCGCACTGAGTTTCCGAGAAATAGTAATTTGCACACTTGGTTATCTATTCCTGCGAACGGCCAATAAAGTCGAAAACAATAACAATGGACTATTGTCTAATTGCAAATTTTAAATACGAAGTAATAAAAAAGAACTCCGAATGCGGGAGGGGCAATAAACAAGATGCGCAGCATTTCTTTGTCGGTATGTGACAATAGGTATGCAGGTGGCCCAACTTGTAACAATATTATAAGAATAATAAACCTTATAATTATCCTAATACTTCTGATTACTTTCCTGAAGTTTGCCGTGTTTGACTTGCACACACACAATTTTTTATGGTACAAGTAGTTGCGTTAACGTTTTTTTTTATTGTGTCCCGTGGAATCTTTCCTGGGAGTGGTTTAAAGTAGTTAGGGTGCATAAAAATTGGCTGATTCCGATACGATTTTTACTAGAACGATAGCTTACGTTCATTTTTAAATGTTATGGTACATTACATCCCGGGAATGCCGGATTTTTAAAGTGTAACTTCTTTAGAATCGATGTGATTTGAAACTCGTTGAAACGAAAAAGCAACACTAAAAAGAGATATACACATTAATATATAAAACTAACCCTGCGAGAGAATGAGATAGAATATATTATATTTAATAATTTAAACACTATACTCATACAGACAGAGTTGGAAATGTTTTGAAGATTTTCGTTAATACTCAAATTTCGTGTTTTAAAGTTTAAAAATATTATATGAAATGTGACGTCACGAAATTTAGAATCCCTCCCACCACTTGTTACACTTTGTTTCACTTCTACTGCATGTGAACACACATTTTTTTTTCTCAGAATCGATCACATTGTGGCGAGGCAAATAGAGCCGACGTGCGCTCGGGAATGTTCGTTTGTTCTCGCGATATCGAATTCCGACGCACCGCAGATCCCCGCCTCCCCGCCCGCAGCCGAGTCCTGGAGGAGCGAGTCAGTCCTTATTGTACTGATAAGCCATAAAGCCGCGCGCATTCGCTCCCACGACACGCGCCGGGGAAGCTTTAATATATGGCAAAACGGCACGATATTGCCTAATGCCTAGACAATAATAATAATAATAAATGCCTAGACAATTAATTATAAAATATGGTGGTTTAATTTTTATCGACCCCCATATAGTGGGGAGACCCCCATAACATGTCTAAAAATAGCATGAGAATTGGCCCTGTTACTTACTTTAAAACCACATGATTTTAGGAGTTGCTTGATGTTACATTTTCTATATTAATTGCACACCTTTAATAGAGCAATTGTAATTGTGTATACCTTTAGAGACGTTACTTATCTCGGCCTTTTAGGAGAAATTGACTCATATCTTTTCGTACCAAAAAATTAAGAAAATATAAAACCGACTTCAAAAGTAACTAAAAAGTAAAACATTTTTGAAAATCGGTCTACAATTGAAAAAAGTCATACAGTCGAATTGAACACCTACCTCACCCTTTGGAAGTCGGTTAAGAATCTATTGCCCTATTGGAAATAACTTGATTTTTAATTTTGGCAACATAATTGTAATCTTTGTTACCTTTCCAACGTGAAAGAAGTCGCGGGCAAATGCTTAGTAATCTATCATATAAAGTTATTCAATTTTATACCTTATTTTTTATGAGATAGATATTTAAATCCAATGACTCAAAATTTTGATTTAGGTCTCTATAATTTTAAGGGTGCGTTATGTACAAAAGGCGGTCTTATCGCTAACAAATGATCTCTTCCAGACAACCCCAGGAATGAATTGAGATGATAATGGCGATGGTGGAAAACGTAACATACAGTACGAACTACTTACATTTTAACAATACATAAATTATATATATATATATAATTTTATATATATATATATATATATATATATAATTATATGTCACGTTATATAAATTGTCCACGATGGACTCTCTAAACTACTTAACCGATTTCAATCAAATTTGCACACCGTGTGCAGTTTGATCCAACTTGAAAGATAGGATAGGTTTCATTTTAATTTATAATATTTTTTATTTTCCTGAGCCACAGCAACGCGTGGCCGGGTCAGCTAGTTATATAAAAAATAGATATACACTTAATATACATATATACAAAATATATAAATATTTATAGATTAATTTAAATATCATATTCCAACGACAGGAAATATTTTTGTTATGTATGTCGTTAAGTATTATTAGAACATGTTATTATTTAAATTAGTTATTCATGATGGTTCAGATATTAATCAACGAGGCAGAGTTGGCACTGAAAATCAGCTGGAGGAAATCTGGAGGAAACTCCAGCACAGCCTTATGCTCAGTTGCTGACTTCATTTGTGCAATTCGGCGTTCAGCATCTTAAATGTAACTATAGAAATGTATGAATTACTTTTATTTCCTTGTATTGTCGCTTTACTTGCAAATAAATTCTAATTCTTGCTTTCTCGGTAAACTAGCTGTGATCACTGGAGACATTTATTCAACATTCTTATCGTAGAACTAGTGCAAAGTTGTTCATCTTTGACCTGTGACAACGTGCAGCTGTGCAGGAGTTCAGCCTGCATATGCAGCTCCAAGCGTTGCAGCAGCGGCGTTGGCGCAGTCAACCACGCAGCGCGGAGACCAGAGCTCACCACCTTCGAGAGGGAATCGAGGCGGATCACCCGCCCGCAAGTGTCCATCGAGAGGAACGATGGGATATTGCGCTGGGGAGAAATTAAATAATAATTAGTCGGCAGACAAACACACATCGTACATCCCCAAGTTAAGCAAGTTACGTTTGTATTATGGGTGATATACAACTGACCATTTTCTGGCCGATCTCAGAATGTAGTAAATAACGGAAAATTCATTTACAAAATTTAGCATGCCCGGAATCGAACCCGGAAAGCCAACCTCTCAACAACGAAGAGGTCGTTGTTGTGATGTTGGCAGGCAAAGGCTTAGCTCGCTCAACCACAGAAGCAATGAAGAAATGGAACTCAATGAAGTATAATCTGTATAAGTAAATTAGATTCGAGAAGTATTTACGTTTGTAGTAGTACTTGTATATTTACAGGAATTCTAAAATTGAAATTTAAAATTCCTTGTACAATCAGCAAAAAGAGGTTTGTTACATTTTGAAGAAGAAAATATATTTACAATCAAAAGTCAATGAAGAAACATAAATAAATAATTATTATTTATATTACTAATTGTTGTGAGGTCTGAATATTTGGGTTTAGTTTGATAATTAATGATTTAATTGATTTTACTTGTGGTTCATTCTTGTTATTTCTTGTTCAGTGTTATTATTTGTTGTTATTTGATATTAAATTTGTTAATTAAAAATGGTTCCGATGTTTAACGTAGTCGAGGTAAGCTTTTGAATTCCCAAACTAAAGAAGTTTTGTATAATTTGTACGATACAAATGTTTCGAAAATGAGTGCAATAGCAATCGGAGCAGTATTACGACTCCCGCTTAATTAGTTGCTAAATCAACCGGAATATCATTGACTTCCATCGGAAAGGTACTATCAGAACTCAAATGTCAATTTTCAGAATAGAGAGTAATTAGTATTAATATTTATTATTTAAATATCGTTTAATATTATTATATTATATAGTTTCATATTAAGTACTTGCCTATAAAAATAATAAAATGTATAAAAGTATTAGTTTAATTATTTATATGCTGACCGTACACTACTAAACGCAAAAACGTCTCGAAGCTGATTTACCTGTACATAATTATATAATTACTTGATCTTAGTGACTGAGTGACATAGCAACGCACAGCCCAAACTACTGAGGATAGGAGGGTGATAATTTCCATGCGGATTCTTTTTATACTGTAAGTGCACACACAATAAGAAAGGATTTTTGAAAACTCTACCCCTAAAGGGGTGAAAAAGTCGAGGAAAGTTTGCATGAAAATCCGTCATTTTCTAAGTAAGAATCACGAAACTTTACATACTTTTGTTTCTGGTTAGAATTATATGATCACGTATATCAGCGTTTTTGAAAATTTGATTCCTGAGATAGTTAAAAAAGTGTATAAAAGTTGCTCAAACTATGGACACTTTTAATTTACGCGAACGAAGCCGCAAGTAACAGCTAGTCATTAAATAATTAGCAAATAAACATAGACGTCTAAACAATCTTCTTAGACAAGATAGAAAATCAAACAACTTTGATTTAAATAATTTAAAATTTAATAAAACTACGTTCGGGGTTCACGCAAAAACGATTGGGTCGATTTCGACGAAATAAAATCGGAGCGTAAATTTCGTTGACCGATAGCAAATTCCCAGACTTAAACTCTGCGGAATTTTCTTGCGAGCGGTTTAAAATGGCCATGTCGATTTCTTTTTTAAATTCCTATACTATACTTTCACCGATTCAAATTCTCTGTGATCTTTGCTACCCACCTAACATGGACGATGTCGCGGGCGAACCCTAGTTTAACATAATATACTTACCCCGACATAATTCAGAAACATATATGGTTCATCTTCTACAATAAGAAAGTCATATCTGCAAGCGAGCTCATAGATCTTCCGCCTTCTCTCCTCCGGGATAACGGTCCCAGTGGGATTACTACCAGTCGGGGTAACGTACAACATTTTTGGCATCTTCATCCCGCGGGATAATCTGTCCGCTAAGACCGCGTCTAAAGTTTCCGGGATAAGACCGTCATCGTCCTCCGGTATACCTAGGATCTCTGGTTTGTAAGGTTTCAGCTGTAAAAAGAAACATTTTATGATCAACTAAAGTTTTCCTACGATTGCATTTTAAAGTTCTATGACGATTTTCACTTTTTCTTGTGAAGCTGGCAGACAGATAAGTAGCCCACCTAACGAAAAGTGGCTATCAACCAAGTGGTTGCCAATACATTGCCAGCCTTTAGGAGGGGGTGGGGACATGATATATGAAGAATGGAGTTAGGGGATGGGATAGAGGGATCAGACAAGAGGAATAGAATAGAGGGGATGGGATAGAGAGGATAGTATAGGGGAATGGGATAGGAGATGTGATAGAGGGGTCTGACAGGAATAGAGGGGATGAGATAGAGGGACGGGAATGAAATAGAGGGGTATTACCATCACACAGAAAGATGAGAAGACAACCGTAATCACTTTCCATTAGATAGGCGGTCTGCCTGAAGAATAGTGGATAATTACCGTGCTGTGAATCCCGGTATAGGCGTATTCATTGGTGATAACTGGGTCCCCCGGCTCTACAAGAAGCTCCACGCACTGGTATATGCCATGCTGACCTCCGTTGATGACCAGGATATCCCGGGGGAGTGGAGGAGGCTTGTGGAGGTCTTCTTGGAAACGACGCAGTTCATTCAGAAGCGCTGGAAGGCTATAAAATAATGTATTAAAACATTAAAAAAATAATATATAATATTTATCGCATGAGCGCAGAAGGCAAGCAGAGGTTTTACTTGATGGAAAGGAGTTACCGTCACCTATAGATATGTGGTACAAAGAGGTTACCAATGGGTTTAAAGAGTGGGTGGAACCTAATCACTAATAATAATTTCTTAACACCACTCATGGTTGTTATGATGGTATAATCTATACCAGGGATGGTGGACTTTCAGGCGTTCAAATGCTCTACCACCTGGCTACTGGTTGTTTTATCACCTCGTAAGACAGGCCATTAAAGCCGCAGTTATTAGTATTCCTTAGCTTTCTCCGTCCCTGCACGGATAATAGATAGTAGATTGTTATATGAGAAGTGAAAGTGACCTATATAGGCACGAGATGGTTTGGCGCATGAGGGTAGCGACGACGCTAATAATTCGAGTGCCTAAGGCGTTAAATCCTTATGAAACGTCATCACGTATGTCACATATGAAAGGTTAAGTATTTTTTCTGTTGCATTCTACCGGTTAGTATTTTTATGTCACAGATGATAGTAAATGTTTAGTTCAAATTTAAGTAAATTAAATAATAATTTAGTGAAAAGCAATTTATAACTATAAAATGATCTTACGAAATTGCTGATATTTTGTTATTACAATTTATGCTGCGATTTAACAGTGGCTGTAAAAAAAGTTGGAACATGAGTCGCATGTATTATCTATTATTCGTATAGTTTTTTTTTATATAGCAGGGATAATCGTTTTCCACGGTAGCTGACTTCTAGAATATGAGAAATGGATAATTTCATTATGTACCACCTAATACAACAACATTGTTACCTATATCTCTATAAAATCCTACAAATAAAGATCTTTAGGGATGACCCTAATGGTTGGAGGAGCGAGATGGCATGCCCCTCCTTCTCAAAGAAAAATCTCCCAGCAATGCTATTTGTTGAGAGCTGTTGTGGTAGAGTTGTTTCTCGCAGGCCCTATCTGTTATTGTTGGAAATTTGTATATATTCTTTGTACGTGTCGGGAATCGTTGGCGACCTCAATTATTGCACAGCGCCATCTATTGGCTTGTAAGTGTTCCACTACAGATCCATTCTCTTGTTCTATCATAAAAAATTTTTATAAATAGAATGAAATGAGATTAAAAGTTCAGTCATTGATTTATGGTCAATTCACATCATCTTATGGTTATGGTTTTTTTTCTAAATGTTTTGACAGCAGAGAGAATCGATTCCCAGGGACGAAACGTGTTGTTTTCATCGCTGTCATTAGGCAACTCTAAGCGTACTTTCAGAATATGAGAAATGAAAAGTTAATATACACACTAACGAATAGAACACCTAGGCCTACACATGCGTCTGGGACCTGGTGGAAGAATTATGGTTAGACATTTGTTCCCTAAATAACTAACTGGTTTCCCTAAAACCTGGCTATACCAACTTATGTAAGCGGCTCTTTTGCAGTTTATCTGCTATATCACGGACATGAAGACTGCTCCGGATGCCAAAGCTCCAAATGCGGTCTTTCCGCGTGAGTCCAATGTCCACTGTAATATATTCCTTTCCGTGTCACGCAAGCTTTTGCTTGTGTCGCTCAGGTATTTCACGCGTCATTGTCATACAAAAGGCTAAAACTTGAATATTTATGTATATTTAACACTGGCTAGATAGAAACACCTATCATTCGGACTGGGCATACTTTCAAAGGCGAGACGGTACTTCACACCGGAACAGTTGCTGATGCTATACAAAGCACGAGTATGAACATGTATGTGAGTACTGTTCTTACGTTTGGGAAGGCACGGCCAAATATCAACTCGAAACACTAGAGTTGATTGAGCGGAGAGTCAGGAGGCTGGTTGGCAACGACCAGCTTTTCGATGACAAAACTCAAAATGTCGAACATTGATGCAGGGCTGCCAGCTCATAGGTTTTCTATCGGTTACACTTTGGAGAGTGTGTAGCTGAGCTCATCGATCTAATCCCGCCACCTCCCTTCCATCATCGAACAACCAGACGCACGCATGCGGCACTGATATATGGTGGATATTTCAACTATACGAACGAAGCGCTTTGCGTCCTCGTTCACGCATGCGCACCGCAAGAGTGGAACTCATTGCCGGAGTCTGTCTGTCCCTATACCTACAACCTGGATGTATTCAAGTCCCGTTTGAATAGGTACCTTCTAGGAAAGTGGTCTTCATCCTAGACATCTTCGCTTCAAATCGGGCGAGATCATGGCCAAACGCGAACCTATACTACTATAAAAAAAGTTTTTAAAGCGAAGTGAAGTTTTTAAAGAAGGGACGCTTACCCCTGAGACGGCACATACTGCAAAGCAGCAGCTAACTCCTTTCCTTCAAAGACCATTCCTGCCCCCTCTTTCATCTCAAGTGCTATCCGTTTGAAGGGGAATACATCTTCATTAGGCATTCCCTCCGCGAGGGAAATCATACGTTTCCCTACTTTGTATGATAGAGATGCTGAAAAACAATCAGATTTGACATATTAAACTACGTTTTAACGGTTTTAAGCGCGGTATTTTATTTGATGTTTATTATTTCGACGTTTCGTCCACTTTTCAGTTTCATATTTTCAGTTTTTTTTATTATTTGTAAATGTATACTCCCGAAGTAATACCATGGTCACCAAGTCAGGAATTGATAAGTGAATCTAAGGGAAATTGAGAAAAACACTTATTAAAGAGATTAAAGAGCCGTGTGCGCCAAAATTTTTTGAAAAAAGGGTTGTATACGCGTGTAGGTATTATTTTTTGTAGTTATGTTACGCGGTTTCTTCGTCACTTGTGGATCAATTTGGTTTTTTTTTTTTTTATTCGTAAGTATATACTCCTGAGGTGGTCCCATGGTCACCAAGTCAGGATCTGATTAGTGGACCACAAGAAGATCGAGAGCAAACCCTTGTGAGCATATACAACGAAGAGTGAGATGGCAAATTTGTATATACGCGTGCCAGTTGTACAATTTCTCTCTCTCTTCCCTTTTACCATCACCCAATTATTTGGGGTCGAGCAGTTGTACAATTTCTACAGGTGCTTGATATATTATTTCTAAAGCTATTGAAGTATTGTACAACTGAGAAGTAAAAATTTTTTTTTAAAAAACGAGTCAGTCTTCCCATTAAAAACCAAAAAATAAATATTTAGCCTACTTCTTTTTACAACATCTTGAAGTTGGTGCCAAGTAAAACATAAAAATTACCATATTTTGTAAATATGTTGTTGTTCTTTTATGTTTTACTTGGCACCGACTTCTAGATTTTGTAGAAGGAAGTCGGTTAAATATTTATTATTTCACAAATATTCATATGTGGATGTGTAGGGCATATATTTTAATTTACTCCCGAATATAGCTTCATCCCTTTCGCAAGAGCGCTATGCATCCCCAAATGTGAGCGGGTATCCGTTCCTAGTCCGTTGCCCACTGCACTGGTCGCCGCGCACATGTCCATCTGTGGTTCTTAACATATAAATCGAGCGCAGAAGGTTTGCTGATTGATGGTCGTCTCTCCCGCTTCTTACGACTGGGACCCGGGCTTGTCTAAGTAGTACCAAGAACTAAAAACGACCGCGGTACGTGGTTGTGGGAGGCGGGAGGGGTTGTCAAACCGCTCGGCAAACCTTCTTCGCGCGATTTAATACCTATTTAGGGACCCGACTAGGGAGGAGGAGCGAGATGGATGGAATGCCCCTCCTTCTCAAAGAAAGATCTTCCAGCGAGGCTAGTGTCGTTCGTCGTAGGCCTAGGCCCATCTATTACTACTGAAAATTTGTATATATTCTTTGTACATTTCGGGAAACGTTTGCGACCTCAATTATTGCACATCGCCATCTATTGGCTCGTAAGTGTTCCAGTACGCCTACGCGCCCGGCGGAAAGTAATTTATGTGCTCAAAGTACTGTACGTCTCAGTGGTCAAAGTTACGTCAATGATGGGTTGTGTATTTGTGTGCAAAGTTTAAATTTGTCGCCCTTTAAATTGGCCGGCATAGGCACCGGCTCGCTCCCCCCCCCTACCCTGTGGGAAATATATAACGATAAAATATACAAAATCCCCAAACTTGTTTTTAATTGATAGCATGGTTTATATAAACAAACTATATCAAAGTGTCATATGATCTCAGATCACACCTTCAAGGGTCATTGTGTAAAGATTGATAAAATTAACCCAGCATTTAAATAACTATGGGCGTGATAACAACTTGGTAATTATTTTGCTATATATCGTGGCATAAAGAGCGAATTTATTCAAATCAAATTTTTTATATATCTATGTATATATAATATGTTTATTATTATTATTTTGATGTAAATTTGTCTAATAATCTGTTTTATTTTTATAATTATTAAACTAAAGCGATTTTAGATTTTATATTATTTCTGTTGTATTGTCAACAAAGTCACGAAAGACTCCACCTGCTGGTCTTAGCGACTAGCATTACGCTGAGTCTGGGTCCAAATTTAGGACTCATATTGATGCCTTTATTTTATTTTTCTCAGTATTGTTAAAGTGTTTATTTGTCCTAAATAAAACAATTATTTCTTTCCTCTAATACAAACTAATTTCCATTGGGGAGCATTTTTTTGAAGGTCATATTTAGAGATGCCACGAATATTCGGCTGCCATTCGGTATTCGGCCACTTTTTGAACTATTCGTTATTCGACCAATTAGTGTAAAGTATTCGGGCGAATGCCGAATACTAAAACATAAATTTATTGATAGTTATAATAAGTTTAAACTAGAGATGACATGAAAATTCGGTACTCGGCGTACCGAATAAGGACCTAATTATACAAACAAGAACCAACCCGCAGAAAGTCACTTTCGAGATAATTAGATTTATGTTTCAAAAGTGTGTAGAAATGTATAGGTAAGTTATTTGAGGTAAACATTCTTTTTTATGGCATTGTATATTGGCCAAGTTATTTTCTGAGGGGGTAATATAATATAATTGGGGGGTCTATCTATAGGTATATATGTAACTCAATTTCACTCGAGATGTGGGTTGGTTCTTGTTTGCAAAACCATGTCCTACTTATCAGAGTAGCTGAATATTAATAGAAGCCGAATATTCGCAACATCTTTGGTCATTATCTAACTATAATAATATAAACGATAATGTGGGTCTGTTTGTGACGTTTTCACGTCTTAACTACGCAATGGATTGTCATAAAATTTCGCAAACACATTTTCAAGAATATAATTTTCTACAGTTTAAATGCATTTACTTGTCGGCTTAAGTAGTGACTAATCGGGCAAACCTTCTTATAGCTTAAGCAATTCATGGATTGTAAAGATTTATGACAAACTAGCTGCGCTCCGGTTTCATCCGCGTGGTAATAGAAAATCGTTATATTTTGGATAATTCACAATATATCTTTATAAATTATAGCCTATGTGTTATTCGGATGTATAAGCTATATTATTGTAAAGTTTCATCAAAATCCATTCGGCAGTTTTTGCGTGAAAGAGTAACAAACATACATCCTTACAATCAAACTTTCGAGTTTATAATATTAGTATGATAGTAGGATATGTAAACGTGAATAATTGAAAATTTAAAAATAATACATAATATATAACCTTGACGTGTAACAAATTATAGTTACGAATAAATGAGTTTGTGTTTATGTATAGGACACAAGTACCTTTCATCGAGAAAAAAGTCCTGTTCCCGAGGGATAGACGAATATAGGTGAATAGATAGCCCTCCGATCGCGTTTCATTCACGCTACTGTACCAATTCACTAATAAATATATCGCCATAGTTACGACAATGACAGCGACTATTTGAATGTGTTGCTCTCTTCATTAGTTCCAGCTTCAGATGGCGTTATAAGTATTTACAATTAGGTAGTTTGAATTAATTAGTAAATTTCTAAGAATTATAACAAGCCCACTGTACGACATAACACGAGTGAAGTCGCGGGTAAAATTTAGTATACTTCTTACTCTATGTGCACTCATAATTATCTAAAGTGGAGACAGGTAACTGGTGTGACGTGGCGACAAACTAATACCGCTGAAACTAAAAGGTCAGATATGTATAAATCTATCATACCACCGTTTATGCTATACGGGTCCGACTGTTCGCCACTAAAGTGATAGACCACAAACGTTTCCACTCAGCTGAGATGAGAATGTTGAGGTAGATGTGTGGTGTTACAAGAATAGATTAAGTGAGAAATTAGTACATAAGGAGATCTTTGAAAGTTGCACCCGTGACTGAAAAATTGAGAGGAAGAAGATTAAGGTAGTATGGGCATGTAACGAGGAGGGAGGAAAGTAACGTGACAAAAAGAATGTTAAAATACAAAATTGATATATAAAAGAAATGGATGGATTGTATGAAGGATGATATGATGATTAGTGGTGCGACAGAGGATGTCTATCAGAATAAAGGAGTACGAAAGGAAAATATATATTGTGCCGACCCCTTATAATTGGGAGAAAGTGAAAGAACAGAGAGGTTTTGGAGCATTCGCTTTGAGGTCTTGAGTCCGATTTCCTAATTTTTCTTCTCCCCTTCACGCTATCCGCAGCATGCCTTGTTTTGAAGACATTAGTATACGTAATACGTAAAATGTGGGCATATCATCGTCAACGACTCTCTTGCAATTTGTATACTATGTCACGGATATGAATACTGCCGTATGGGAGTTCCTGATGCGGTCTTTCCATGTGAGTCCACACATCCACCGCAGCGTATTATCCGTATAGGAACGGGGAAAGAATACGATTTCCTGTGGCCGGGCGGCCTCTCGTAATAGGCGACAAAACAACCCATAGCCAGATGGTAAGGTATTTGCGTGTCTGAATGGCTACCACCTCTGGTCTAGAGTATGCCACCAAAACAACCTTGAGTTGTGTTCTGGCATTAGTGGTCAGATACCAGTCTCCTTTAAGAGAGCGGTAGCAAATTGTTAACAACTTTGGTGTTACAATTGTCCATAGGCGATGGTAACCGCTTACCATCAAGTGGGCCGTCTGCCTGTCTGCTGAACTCATGCAATAAAAAAGCATATTCATCTCCGTAACGCGAAACTCTTGCTTGTGATTTATCTCTGTTCCGTGCACTTCTTGTGTTCCATCTTAGTGGCGTGAAGTTCTTACTTGTGTTTCATCTCCATGACACGCAAATTCATGTTTGTGTTTCATCTCCACACAGTTCTTGCTTGTGTGACTCAAATACCTAAAACCGACTTCTACCTTGGCGGAGCCGGCATGGTTAGACATCCGTTTCCTTTGCACTAATCATATGAAACTCGATTAGTTAAGACTAACCGTTTCACGCCGATATTCTGTGACAGCATGGTATAACATTCATTGAGTCAGCCCTAGGAGTTGAAATCAAGATAGTGACTTCAGCACAGCTCTACCATGTCAAATCTATACAATTTTGTAGCTCTCTGTCCACTGTCACTCGTATAGACCCAGTGCTTCCTAAGCAAAATGACTTTGATGTATGGACAGATAAACAAACGGACATGACAAAAACACAAGACTTCCGTTTTGCCAAATTGGCATTGACTTCAAATTATACAAAACAAGAAATAATTATCAAATTTTTATTGAAAATATTTAGTTATTTCCTGTTCTTAATTGATTTTGTATTTAGTTTGAAGTCTGGTTTTGTTACCTAAAAGATTAATTATGTAACCTTACTCATTGACTTCGACGAAGTAGGCTCGATATTCTACTGTCTAACACGTTCACAGCGGCATTGGTTTGTATTGATGTGTACTGCGGTACAGGGCGTTTTAGACCTTGTACTAAATCTACCGTTCTGCCCCCTACACGAAGCCTTTTGAGTCCCGTTACGTTTTAAAAACTAAAATCCTTTTTTTGGTTTTATATATTTTTAGTTTATGGATTTTTATGGATTATGGATTTATGGATTTTTGTTTTGTGTTGTGCGGTACTAGGCTATATAGTAACCCCGTATTAAGGTAGGTATGCCACGGAACTCTGGTTCAATAGCACATCTTAGATATATTTTTGTATCAGGTTCATATTTGGATTACGAAAATATGACCATGTTTCCGAATTTTGTAAAAGACTAAGCTATTCATTTTCGCCGGAATACTCACATTCTCACTCCCCTTTATAACATATTATTTACTCCTAATAGTCTCCAGTAGCTTAAGAAACGTTTTAAATTCCTTCGCCTATCCACTGCCCATAATTAGCGCCATGATACGTACCGAAAACTTATGACGCCTGCACACACTTCATCCTGTTATGATAATTCTTTTACGGTGCAGGCTGTCAAACTTTGGAATATGCTGCCTCTTACTGTCAGAGTGGACAAATCGTTACCAATATTTAGAAATTTGCTCAGAAAACACTATTTGTCCACAAATAGCTATGTCTGATTAACAGAATACAATCATGCTAATATATGCTCTCTCTCTCTCTCTCTCTCTCTCTCTCTCTCTCTCTCTCCATTCATCATTTTTCTATACTAAACTAAATGGAGTTATTCGGGGCCATTTACACCCCGTTTCGCAGAGAACGTGTTAAGGGATTATAGGCAAAATACAATATAAGTAACTATACAGTTTGTTCAACAATTTATTTTACTCTGATAGTACGATCATTCCTAAATTAGTTATGCTCTACAGCGTTACCGATTCGATTTCATATAAAAATCGAGTCTCTTTGTGAACGCATTTTAATCAATTTAGTGCGCAACCTATATCATTTGCTAATTAATAGTAAAAAACGTTCTCAAAAACAAGCTTCTATTTAAAGCTCAAAAAAAAATTCAATCAAACCAACCAGTTAAAAGATTATTTTTTTTGTGTTTTAACTAAAACATTGTTTTTAAAAACTTTTTTTTACTATTAATTTATTTTTTAGTTATGACCGACATTTAATATTGTTCGAGCCACCATCAGACTATTCTAACTAATGCCAAGCTATAACTCTAAAATCGGTATGGCGGCCATCTTGTTTTCCACCATTTTGGATTTTTTTCGCAACCGCTAGAACTTGCCTAGGTAGGATATTAGTTAAGACACGACTCACTAAGTCTTACGGCTTAGCCAAGCACTGTAAACCATCTCCTTGAACGGTTGAGCGCAGAAGTCAGTTGATTCGTAGGAAACCCTTTAATTTGATACCCATACCATGGGAGTGCATAAAAAATAATTAGCCCACCATCTTGAGCCGTCCACCATACTGGATTTAGAATGGCCTGACATGGCTAACCATCTATTGTCTTCTAAACTAAATATGCGTGTAAAATTTCATCTCAATCAGTTGAGGATAACTGCTTAAATTAAATTGCAAAATTTGACCCGAACATAAATACAAACATTGCAAGTTAAATAAAAGCTTATAAAAACACTGTATTGCGTAATAAGTAAGCCATATTATACTACCCACGTGTTTATACTTAAAAGCGGAATAAAAACAAAATTAAGTGTTATTAAATGCAAATAAATGGCTTATTATTTTATTTTAATTAGAACAGTTTCACTTCAAAACAATTAATTATGGTTTAATTTAGATATGATATCACAGAACAGCACTACTACGTCGCCTCGATTAATGAAGTATGACAATTGTGACATTTGAAATTCATTATAAAAATGTGCAAATTGATGGGCGTGCAAATGTTAAAAGTAAAATAAATGCTTGGATGAGGTATAGGTTTAGTTGTCTTTATTGTATTAGTTTATAATTTATGTTTATTTGGATATAAACAAATTGACGCAACTTGTGTCGATACTTTGGCGGCGTTCCATCTTTCAGAGATAGCCGTGACAGCCGGGGCTGCTGCTGCACACCAGGAGGCCCTGAAATGCCGCAAATATGTATCTATTGGTAGTGGGTACGTATTTGTGGCTTTCGGGGTCGAGACCCTGGGGCCGTGGGGGCCTGGAGCTCATCACCTCTATCGAGACCTCTCAACGCGTCTAATTGAGGTCTCGCGTGACCAAAAGGCTAGCTTGCACCTAGGGCAACATCTCAGCATTGCCATCCAACGTGGAAATGCGGCTAGTATTCTGGGCACGCTCCCCGCCGACAGCGATTTGGAGTAAATTTTTTATTTATAGATGTACTTATATTATTTTCTAAGTATAACAATTTATATAACCAATTATAAAGAGCGACATAGGTAGACATCAGTGGCGTGGACTTTATACAACTTGATTCTTAATAGCCTACCTTTAAGAAACAAGCGACTCCGTGCAGGAACAGAGAACTCCGTGCAGGAACGGAGAATCTCCGTGCAGGAACGCAGAATCTCCGTGCAGGAAAGGAGAAAGAATACAAATTCCTGCGATCGAGCGGCCTGTCGTAAGAATCGATAAAACAACCCATAGCCAGGTGGTGGGTATTTGCCCGACTCGATGACTACCATCCCTGGTCTAGAGTATGCCGCCATAACAACTTTGAGTCGTATTCCGGCATCAGTGGCCAGGTTCCAGTTTCTCCTTCAAGGCCGGCAGCACATTGGCAGCACCTCTGGCATGGCTAATGTCCATTGGCGATGGTAACCACTTTCCATCACAGTTGGGCCGTTAACCTGTCTGCTGTACTTCAGCAATAAAAAAAAGACTAAAAGTTCGAAATCGCCATGCATTCATTGGCGTTCACGGGTTCTGTTTAAACATATTATTACTAGTGTCTCTATAAATTAACTGGGGAGCAAAAAGACGAAAACGCCATGAATTTATTGGGGCTTACGTTTTTTATTCGTGCATATATTACTATCTCTTACGCTTGGCGGCTTTCCACACGTGGATGAAAAAGCAACTCATAACCCGATCTGGCACCGGCTTTTGTTTCAAAATATGCGATAAGATTGCAAAATTAAAAACATTACAAATTGTAATAAGAAAATATATCGCGAATGAGACGTTTATTCAACAGCAGTATAGTCGCTGTTTGCATCATACAGTATATTTTTTCAGCCGGCTTACCCTAGTCCAATTTCCACCCGGCGCCACTGGTAGACTCTTTGGCTGATGGCGGCCAGGTCAGCCGTTTCGGCAGCGGAAACAGTTTAATTGCTCAAGTGGCAAAAATATATAACCCTCAGGGAGAATTATTTATTTGGGCTTGTTAGGCACTGTATGTATTTAGATAGAATATTAAAATGATACGCGGTACAACGATGGTGAAAATTTCTATATTTCATAACTACCCAGGATAAACAAAAAATGTCATTCTCATATATAAAAACAAATTATAAGCTAGTAAAATGAAGAAATTTATAAATAATCGAATACAATAAAAGAAAACTTAACTTATTTGTATTATATAGTCTGTAGATAGATAGTAACACTTTAGAATTACAGAAAACCTTAAGCCTAAAATATTCTAAATGTGCACAATGGGCCTTATCGATTATCTCTTCCAGACAACCCGTCTTCTATGAGTAAGATGCCCAGAAGGCTGGCTACGTTTCCTCGGTGGATCGCCATACTGATCCGTTGCCCGAAGTAAGCACCTTCTGATCATCTGAAGTGTCAATGAGTCGTTTTGATAAATTTTGGTAGAGGCTCAAGGCCTGAGGACCCCACGGTCCAAACATCTCGACAGCAAACGGCACAAACATATAACTCTCACTGAAGGTTGCATATTTGCGCCACTTGAGTGATTCAGCTATTTCCAGTTAAATTTTTCGTTTCCAACACAAATAAAAAATAAAAATACGAGAGTTCGTAACAGTGCCCTTTGCTATTGTGATGCTTAGACTGTGGGATCCTGAGGCCATGAGCCTCTACAAGGAGCTACCAAAATGACTCATCAACTCTTCAGGTGATTACAGGCCTGGTTTCTACCTTGGACAACGAGTCAATGTGATAATCTAGCGAGGAAACGTAGCCAACCATATCCAGCCTTCACCTTGCTAGGAGACCTAGTGACTCAGTATTCTACTATAGTGTTGAGGGATAGGTAGAATACAATAAAACTAAGATTTCTTTATTGTATTAGTCTATAACGTCTTAGTTGGATAAATATATGTTTAAAACAGTATAAAAAACAAATATGAATTATAAACGTAAATATTATGACCGAAGCAACGAACGTGAACGATTTCAAGGTGAATGCCTTAATTATCTTACATCCCAAACATGTCAAGTGTGTGTAATCTGCGCGATAGCAAAATTAAATTAACAGATAACATTTGTGCATTATCTATCTAAATTGAGTTATCTTATAATAATTACCGCGTTCTACGCATCGTTCAAGGTGCAGGGTTAAGTTCACGGAAAGACTGCTCCATAGGTAGACATGATAGTAAATTGAATTAAAAGTTTTTATTTTTTATTTAGACAAAATATTTTAATATTATTAAAATAATACAAGAAAGTATAATTATATTGCCAGGTGGTAGGTAGAGTAGGTAGTCTGAAGTATGCCGCCATAACAACCTCGAGGAGTGTTTCGGCATTAGTGGCCAAATTCTAGGCTCCCTTTAGAGAGTGGCAGCACATTGGTAGCACCTTTGGTGTTACATATGTCCATAAGCGATGGTAACCGCTTTCCATCAGGTGAGCCGTCTGCCTGTCAGCTGAACTCGTGCAACAAAAAACAAATAGCCTGCCTACTTGGGAAATTGGGTAAATGCAAAGCCTCTATAAGTGACAAAAGTACAGGTCCCTTCAGATCCCAGTTATACAGGGTTCACTGTAATAATGAATAATAACAATAATAATAATAATTTTATTATCTATATTTTACTTTAGATGCTTTTTATAAAAGAATAATTGCATGTATTTTTTTATTAAAAAAATATATTTGTACCATGTTTTAAAAAAAAATGTACAACCTTTGAATATCAATAAATATAATAACAATAATATTAATAACAGTCCATAAATGTCCCACTGCTGGGCTCGGGCCTCCCATTATAGGGGAACGGACAGTATACCCGCCACACTTGTCCAAGGCGGCTTGGCAGGTTTGACACATTTGTTATCTTGATGTGCAGGTTGCATCATAACATTTTCCTTCACCGTTCTTAGCACGCGGTAATTGTAACAATATGCAAATTAGGTCAGAAAAACTGCCCAAGTGGTGCATGCGTTCCGACTAGGATCGAACCCGCGCCCTTTGAGTTTGGGACGCGTGAACTAGCCATTACGCTACCACGACATTTCACTATAACACATTCTCTAACCTGTTTGTATTGTGTGCCACAATTGGCACTAAACATTTTCTTTCTTTCTAATAATTTTACATAGAAAGCCAATGCTGACTTCATATTGCCATCGTCTAAATTTGATTTGAAGTCAGTACAGCGCTACCAAGTCTGATTGATTTTAATATCAACGTGAAACGGTTAGCCTCGAGGAACTTCTGTTACATGCGATGAATATCGATGGCCCACTTCCCTGTCTGCCTATTCCGTTCCCCATCCCATCCCTTCAATCCAACTCTTCCTGTCTGATCCCTTTATCTCATCTCTCTCTCTCTCTCTTGAAGTGAAACTTCTTTAGAATCGTTGTGATTTGAAACTCGATGAAACGAGAAAGCGACACTAGAACGAGATAATCACATGAATCTATAGGACTAAGTCTGCGAGAGAATGAGACACGAGTTTTACATTTTGCTGCACAGATTAGAGAGTCAATAAGACCGGTTATTAAACATAGATCGAATTTGGACCGAAATAAAACGGATAATAATATTTTTTGGACTGAAACAGTAAAACATTGAAAGTGATACTTAAGAAGTTTATTTTGAATTATAATGTGTTGACAGATGTAGGCTAAAGGAATATATATATTCATATTAAATAAAAGTTAGAGAAGAATTATCTGTGAGTATGTTCTCTGAAGTTTCACTTCTACTGCCTGTGAACTGCACACACACACAATTTTTTTTCTCTCACTCTTTTCTTTCACCTTCTTCCAATTATTTGGGGCTGGCACAATATGTCTATTCCTTCCATACTCCTCTATATCTTTCACACAATCCATCCATCTCTGTTTCGGTCTACCTTTACATTCGTACCCATCAGTCTTGCAGTTTAACATTCTTTTTGTCATGTTACTTTCATCCCTTCTCTTTATATGCCCATACCAACTTAATCTTCTTCCTCTCAATTTTTCAGTCACGGGTGCAACTTTGAAAGATCCCATTGTGTACTCATTTCTCACTTTATCCATTCTTGTAACACCACACATCCATCTCAACATTCTCATGTCAGCTGAGTGGAAAAGTTTGTGGTCTATCACTTTAGTGGCCCAACATTCGGACCCGTATAACACGACCAGTCGTATGACAGATTTATATATCTGACCTTTTAGTTTCAGTAGCCTTAGTTTGTCGTATGTCACACCGGTTACAGGTACCCACTTTAGCAATGCTACATTTATTCTTTTCCTTACATCCTTCTCTATATCACAACTACCCTATTTCATCTTATAGCCTGTCAACGCGTTAGTTTCGCCTTGGTATTACAGACCTCAATAGGCGATGGTAACCATCTTTTAGATGGGCCACGTCTGCCTGTTTACCTCTTAACAATAATAAAAGTGTAATGAACACATAGACATCTAAATAGACAAATATGACCTCTTGATAACAAGGTAGACACTTACTTATTAGTCTAGTTATAGCCGGTTCTCGCCTAGCAGCTCTTTGACTGATGAACCTCTGGTAATCTTCTTCAGCCAACGGCTCGTGCTTAGAACTTTCGTTACCATCAGAGTAGAACTTAAATATATTCTCATTGTTTTCGTTATTTTGAGAATATTTCCTCACACATAACAATGGACGAATTTCTATTAGTTTCTTTAATAAATCCACATTTGATTTAGAGAATTTCACTGTTATTAACATTTTGGTAGCACTTAATATTTTAACTGACTGAATTAATTCTAATTTTAATATTTCAAACAAATTTAATTTATGTAATTAACTGTATTATTTAATTATTAATTACACTAAAATACCTATTATTAATAAGTTTGTTAATAGTCTTATAATACTGTAAAATGTAAACGAATTGTATTGTAAACTTTTATATTAAACTAAAAAACTTTTGATTTTTTAAAATATTACTACGTACTGTGTTAGAGATGATGTAACGAATGTAAAAAATCTCAGCATGCTATACTGTATTAAAAGATTATGAGGAATACGTCATGTTGTACTGATAAAAGAAGTAATTATGAGATATAGGCAAGTATTTTATGATATATATATATAGTATATCGCTATGTTTTGTACCGGTAACTATGATAACATGTAGCATAAAGCTGGCGATTCAATATAGGGATGTAACATGAACTTCTAGGTGGTGACTTGAAAACCGACTTAGCACGCGTAAAAAATAAATGCGCCCTTGAAGTTCACACAAGTCATAAGGTAAGATAAGGTTCGTGAGGTAGTTTATGCCTAGCTTAGAAGGGGATAACTCTTTCGCTCAGCCACTACCCGGATTCGCATAGCATCTGTTTCGCACTGCACATGTAAGTTTGTAATAAACGTCATCGTTTGACTGGACCTGCGCAACCTTATAGAAGTAATATATTATCGAGCCGCATAAAAGTTTTGCGCGTAATAATATTATGCTTAATCTAAGTGTGCATTCCCTTCTAGAAAAATTCGGTTACTCAACTAGTTCACATTAATAGTACTATTCGCTCATTAGAACTTCGATCTTCTTTGTTAGCAATCAAATCACGCTCCCTAATGGTTTATCGTTCACAACTACACAAGACTGTTGGATCTCGGCCTGGTACGTTGAGCGTTGACCGAATTAACTAATAAGCCGATTGGAGTTGGGTAATGTATAACTTTCTTTTAGTACAGTGTAGGGAACCGGTAGTTAATAATACTTCGTTCAAGAATTACACAAGACTAGCGCGTACTGTAAACATTATAATTATGAAAACAGAACATTAGCAATACCAAACGTAACTTATCGAGGATGAGTTTTAGAAAGTCAAGTATTGAATAAGAAGGTTTGACTTAACACGTTCACTGCAAAACGGGGTCTAAGTCACCCGACCGTGTCTTACTTGCAATTAGGCTAAGCAAAACAGAGACATATCTGTCTGCAGAGGGCGCAAATTTATTTTGGTTCAATGTAGGAAAAAGATTGATTCTTTTAAGTGGGCCTTCGGGGCCAAAGCCTAAACTATGTGAAATAACGAAAAACACGCAAAGGAGTCTTGAGGCCGATTTTGCGATAGGTAATGTGGTATCATATTTTTTTGAAAAATCAATTACACCTTTAAGAAATCGAATCAGCAGATTTTGATTAAAAAAAACCTGTATTATTATATCAAATCATAGTGTAACTTGTAAGGATCAATCTCTGTGAAGTAATTTCAAACGACTAACCAAGGGAAAGGGTTGTTTTTGGATAAAATATTCTATTTTCCATACATGAATGCGAATAACAGCGGCGGTTACAAGACTTTCTTTTTTTAAAACAGCATATACTACCGTAATGGATATTATTTTAGATCTGATTTCATTGCATTAAAGTTTGAAATTGTATTGTATACAGCGGTCAGCATTTTACCTTTCGGTTAACACTTTTATGTCATCTAGCTCCCATCCGCCGAGTAACGTGCGATAAGGAACTTCCTTTCAAAAACAAAGTGTAGAGCAGCAAAATGCTTACCTTCTCATAAATTTGAACTTCTCTTCCTCCTTGGAGTCGAACCATGACTTCCTATAAGTGAACCAGATATACTTGGACCGGGGAACAATCTGCAAATCACAATTTATACTAATGTCATGACAGGCAGACACTGATACACAGACAAGTAGTCCAAAACTCGGAGAGATTGTGTGTAGGGTGATATGATGATTTGCGGTGTGACAAAGGACGTATGCCAGAATAATGGAGTATGGAAGGAAAAGATATATTGTACCGATCCTAAATAATTGGGAAAACGTGAAAGAACAGAAAGAAATTTCTAGGGGGATACAAAGACAGACAGATATATCGATTGTGTAAGTTTCATTTTTACAATAATGGAAACCTGTTAAAGAAGTATTCTCATCTATTACTTCGTCGATCTACACAAAAAGTAATCAATATATCGCATTTTTAATAAAATAAGAAATAGCTCAAAAATCACGAGTCTGGAGATTACACTACAAAACGTAAAAACTTATTTTAATGAATATATTCGCTTCAACTGCCGCGCCATTTGACCATTGGTTGGCGAAATAAAGGATTGTACACCTTTTTTCACTCTAGTTTAAAGAGCAAGCATTAATACAGGTTACTTTGTTTAAATTTTTATGTTAGTGCTATTTGCCCCCGGGAGATTTACTTCATTTTATATCGCAAACTATACCATCTACCGGCAGGAAAGGTATTTATGTACATTTTCGCTATTAAAACTATATTTAAACAAAAGTAGTTTTTCCGTGAAGGCTTAACAGATAGACCGAGTTACTATCGCATTTTTATAGATGATGAATTTTATATCTATGAACTATCATCCCCCATTTCAACCTGTTCTAGTTTTATTTTTAGGATAAAAATAACCAAAATAACAAATCACAAAAAACACCCACCCTACTTTTTGGGATAAATTTTACATAAATCTACCACAAAATCTGTCCCATTATCCGGAATGAAAAGTATCCCTTGTCCACCCTCGGTATTAAAATTGCATATATAGGTATATTGAATTTCAGCCAAATCGGTCCAGTAGTTTTCCGTGAAAACGTAACAGACAGACAGAGTTAGTTTCGCATTTATAAAAATTAATAGGGATAGGGATTAACAAATAACAAGCCGTAGGTAATAGGCCAAAACTTTAAACGCTCATTCCCAAAAAATGCAAATCTTGAGATAGAACTATCTCTTGTTTTGTTAAACGTACGATGTATGCAACAGGTAAATCTAATTTTTATTTCTTACATTGCAGGCATATTTACAAGGACGATTATAACCAATTGCCATGATGTAGTACGTTGATTGCCTTACTTTCCATCACATATAAAGAGTTAATACTAACTTCATGATTCGTTTATAGTCTTCGGTCATTTCATTAACAGGCAACATGGGGTCAGGCTCGTATGTCCTCAATGCCAAATATGGGGCACCTACGTTTACTGCACTGGACAGCTGAAATTAATTGAAATAAAAATAAAATATTATAAATGCTAAGTAGCTAATAAGTTCTTGTAAAGAAAGGAAAAGTTAGTAAAAAAATAAAAAGAACAATACATAAAATATAGTGTCGAATCGAGAACCTTCTTTTTTGAAAGTCGGTTAAAAAATACAAATAAAAAAATTGGCAGTTATAGAAACTGCCCCTATAAGTGAAACCATAGAACTTTTAGTATTACAATTTGAAATTTCATAATGTTTGAATTAAAACACTATTTCAACGATGAACAGTATATACACATTGAACTTTTCAGTGAATCCATTCAATTTCACTTATAAGATATACTCAGCACTAATGTTGCACAATACGTCAGCTGTATAGCTACAGATATACTGCTATAAGCATGTCGGTGACGCCAACGCACGAGCTTTCACCCATCCAAAAAGCGTCTAACGCGCACAGCACACGACCGCTGCGCATGCACCAATCATGAGCATGTCGGTGACGCGAACTCATAACATTTTCCCATACCAAAAAGTGCCCAACGCGGCTAAAGATTGCACTTCAAAAATAACAAAAGACTTAGATACCCTGACGACATCACAAAGACCGGAGGGAACATTGTAAAAAATTATAAACGTGAAAGTAAATTTGCCCGCCTGTCTGTTACGGCTTTCACGGAAAAACTACCGTACCGATTTTATTAAAATTTTAGTAGTCTCAATACTGAGAATCGACATAGGATATTTTTAAATGGGATAGTTTCCGGGATAAAATTGACTAAATTATCCGGGAGAATAGCGCCTAGATGAAATTTAGTGCTATTTAACTAGTGTTGTTTGTTGGCTCTTAAACTAAACTAGGTCTACATCGGGGCTTTTCCTCAGTGGATAAAAGTGGCCACTCACAAATTATGTCACACGAATATCATGATTTTTGACCCCTCTGCCGTCCTTGTCATAGCTGGTCTCATTCGTGAAATTCCTCCCTCCCTAGTGTAACATTACATATTTAGCAATTTTACATCAAAAATTATTAAATTAAAACTAAGATTGCTCCGCGGCTACGCCGCATGTAAAACCTAGGCAGTACCTTTATTTTACTTACACAAAAACTTAATTCGGCCTTTTAGAGATAATAATAATAACAAAGAAACTAAGTCCATAGAATCTAGAGCTAGACAACTGCCCAGCGAAATAGTGATGAGTCGAAGTCAACCTGATTTGAAGTAATACAACGAATGACATGTTGTTTATTGTAACGTAAGTGTTTGTTAGTGAATGGAAAAAACGGGATTCCAGCGCCATATATTTAGCTAAATCATCTATTCTATGGAAAATACATCATGTATCGGAATAAAAAGTATCCTACGTGTTGATTCGGGATATAAGCCAGCTCTGTGTTTACTTTCATTTATTTACGTTCAGTAGTTTTCATGTGATGCTTTAACAGACAGACAGACAAAAATTCTAAAAACTGTATTTCGGAATCGGTTTGTCGAAATTAGTCCCCTAATTTTGTTCACATTTTAAAACGCATTGTACAAATTTGAACCATTTACAGATTCATCATAGCATAGATTAAATATGGTAATTTAAACACTATGTTCATACATATAAATAGATAAATAGATAGATATAACACTTGATTGTTCACCAAAACACGAATTACAAAATGCACAACAAGACAGTAGTTATATACTGTATAGGTAAATAAAAGGCGGCCTTATCGCTAAAAACGATCTCTTCCAGGCAACCTGATGCACTGAAAGGAAATTCTTAACTTGTCTAATTATTACAAATTAATGAAAAAAAGAAAATGGAAAAAAATAATGACATACATGGACAGCAGATTACAATTCAAGATAGAGTAAACTCGTGCGTACATTGTTGCATAAGGTTAACATAATGTTCCCCGAGTGAATTTTTAAATATGGCAAAGGTTTTAGCTGTTCTGATGTCTATGATGATGATAGATATGATAAAGTTAGACATATTTTGAGGTTTTTCGTTAATAGTTCAAATTTCATGCTTTAATATGACGTGACATTTTGAAATGTGACGTGACTAAATTTAAGTCTTGTCACACAATAATAGATAGGTTTGCATTAGAACAATGGGCGGCCTTATCTCTTCCAGGCAACCCAGTGTCTAAGGAGATTTCAAAGGAAATTTCAATTTTTGGTGGTGTACCATTAAAAATAAAACAAAATATAAATAAACTACCATAGATACAGATATACATATATAATTAGATATACGATGATATTATAAATTACATATATTATTATATACTATATGTATTATTATTATACTTTTGTGATCTGCTTTATGTATGTATAAAAAATAAAATCTTTACAGTTTCCTTATTAGCTTCCATTTGGGCCAGCTTGTTATTTAGATCGTGTTTCAAACCTTGCATTAACACGAAATCTTTCTCCAAGATACCTTGTAGACCTGTAACGAAATAAGATTTGTATGATAATGAAAATATTTATTTCTTAAGAAACACATGCAAAATTTGTAGTCAGTTGCTGGAATGTTCTTATAAGCAAAATTTACTTGTATCGGAAGATCCCGCTCTTCCATACCTTAAATATTGTATTTAAAAGTTTCTAAAATATTCATGCTATAGAGGACATATGTAACACTGATATTAAAAATATTTTATTATAAACTAGAGTTTAACCCGCGGCTCGGCCGCGGATCAATCTTTAGTCCGTGCTTCTTGTTTAAAAAGCAGGCGTTAATACAGGTTACATTGTACAATTTTTTTATGTTAGTGCTATGTGCACCCGGAATTCACTTAATTTTTATCACAAATAATCCGATCTCCTGGCATGAGCTTATATGTCCATTTTCAGCATTAAAACTACATTTAAATAAAATTACAATAAAACTGATCCAGTATTCGCATTAGCTTTCCGTGAAAACAGAAATGCATATCGAGTTACTATCGCATTTTTTATAGACAATGAATTTTTATATCTATAAACTTGAGAAATTATTGGTCTCATCCAAACTTTCATCCTCTATTTCAAACCGTCTTAGTTTTATTTATCTATCCCCGTCTATGAAAACTACGAAAATGACAAAAAGGTCAAAAAAATCAAAAAGGACAAAAAGAGCAAAAAGGACAAAAAGAGCAAAAATGAAAAAAGAGCAAAAATGACAAAAAGATCAAATGGGCGAAAATGGCAAAAAGGACAAAAAAGGCGAAAAGACCAAAATAGCAAATAGAGCAAAAAGTACAAAAAAGAAAAAGGCAAAAAAACGAAAAGGACAAAAACAGCAAAAAAGTCAAAAAGGACAAAAGTACAAAAAGGACAAAATTACAGAAATGACCAAAATAACCAAAATGACGAACATGGCAAATCACAAAAAAAAACAAATCCTATCCCACTTTCTGGGATAACCTTTACATAAATCTATCCCAAAATCTATCTCATTATCCGGCATGAAAAATATCCCTTGTCCGCCCTCGGTATTAAAATTACATATATACCGAATCTCAAACAAATCAGTCCAATAGTTTTTCCCTAGAAGCATAACAAACAGAGAGACAATATATTTTTATTCCGAAAACTATCCCATTTTTCGGGATAAAAAGTATCCTATCTTTACTCTCGACATCGAAAAAATATATATATACTGAGTTTCAGCCAAATCGGTCCAGTAGTTTTTCCGTGACAACGGAACAGACAGACGGACAGAGTTACTTTCGCATTTATAATATTAATAGGGATTTGACATAAGCTTCATACAAGTCACCATTTAAAATTCAACCGACAGTAAGGTAAATGAATATTTAGTGTAACATATAGGAACTGGCCATGAATCAATTTCACAAGTTTCACTGGCACTATTATTTAGTAAGTAAATAAAAATGAAGACACAAAACATACCAGCATTTTGGACCAGAGTATCCAAGTCATGAAGAGAACACTCCGCAGTAACTGGAGCAAGGTACTTTGTGGAGCTGCGAGAAGACTGAGCAGTACGACTCATGGGGGTACCTGAAAATGAACACCCATAACCTTCAAATGACTTACGTATAGGTCGTGCGCAGAAGGTTTGCCGAAGACAACAACCCCTCCCGCCTCCCACATCGGCGACTCGCGGTGTTTTAGTTCTTAGTACTTACTTAGACAAGCCCCGGTCCCAGTCGTAGGAAGCTGGAGGGGTGACCATCGTCAAACCTTCTGCGCACGACTTATAATATAGAGAGATTTATTTATTTACTAGGATATGCCCGGGACTTCGTCCACGATTGACGTGAAATCCCCACGTGATACCCGGGACATAAAGTACCTACCGCAGCATTTAAAAATGTAAACTATCTTTTTAGTGAAAATTGTGTCGAAAATTTTTACGCACCTGAACAACTAGCTACAAACCGCTCCCACGAAAATTTCCTCGGGGTTTCCGGGATAAGAAATATCACACATTTTATTACATAAACTTTGATATCGATCAGTGAATAAACCACACTGGAATTCGATTTTTTTTAACATGTCATTTTAAATAATTCCAAATAAAATTCCCGCGGGATTTCCAGGATAAAAAGTGGCGCAATTTTAAGTTGCAGAATTTGTTGTCAGTGAAAACCGCATCAAAATCGGCCCAGTAGTTTTTACGTCAATCCCGAACAAACAGACAAGATATCTAATAAAAATTAGAAAAAACAACGTGTTATCCGTCGTTTATATAGTTTATTCCAGTTGTTTTTTTTTATAGCTTCAGTGTTTATGTCTAAACACGGCACGTTTAGAATTTTATAATCAATACCTGGATAATAATATATAAAATAACAATCCAATACAAGGGATTAACGCGAATAATGGATTATTCAAATTCGAAGAGGTAATAAAACATCTGTAAAGGACTACTACCGGTTCGCAACAATACAATAAATTGTATTACATCGAATAAGTTCGAAAATGAAAAGAAACTTTTTAAGAAGATACCTAAATGGATGCCTTTATTACATATTATTTATTCCTAGTAGTCCTCCTTACCTTAAGGAACGTTTTGAATTCTTTCGCCTTTCTACTTCCCATAATTAGCGCACTCATACGTATCGTAAACTCCTGCACACACTTCACCCTTTTATGATAAGTCTTTTACAGTGCAGGCTGTCAAAGTTTGGAATGCGCTGCCTCTTACTGTCAAAGAGGCCAAAACATCGCTTACATTTAAGAAAGCAGAAAACACTAATTTTTCTTAAATAATTATGCCTAATTCTTACATTATAGGCTAATGAATATATTTGTTTTTTTTTTTTTGGGAAACATACTGTTACAAGTTGGGCCAAATACAAGGGGTGCACGTTTGCCTGCCATAAAACCTGGTTTATTGCCCTTCCTCTATTCGGAGTTGTTTTGTTTAGACAATAGTCTATTGTTATTGTACTTTTTTATGGCCGTTCGCAGACATAAACCTGTAGGTGTGCAGAATTATGTTTTCTGGGAATAGCGTCGATGGTGGCGAAGGTGTAATTCGTGGAAATCATTGTTTACACGGTCCTAAGCTGAGTATAAAGGGGTGTCCGAACGGAGAGATGGGCAGTCAAGCGACGACTACGATACGAGTAAGACGTTTGTAGTACTCTCGATTAGCGATATAGACGACGGACTTTGCGCGTGTCAAATTGCATTAAATCGTGCAGTGTGATCTGGTTGCATCCAGTTTTATTTGTATTTGTTCTATACGTGTTTGTACAGTTCTAATAAACTCTATAGTAATTCCAACGGCATTTATTTTGATTCGAGTCCTGTAGCTCGTAACAATACAATAATTAATATTCTTAAATATAAAACACAAAATTAATACATATATCAATGAAATTTCCACAAAAAAATAATTTATATAAAAAAATAAAAATTGGCTCAAATAGTTAATAACAAAAAAAAATATATACAATAATTACATAAAATGTCTATTTAATTTATTTACATTAGGTCAATATTGAACAAAATCGAAATAAAATGTCACAATAATTACTAATAAAATAGAGATAAAAAAGAGAAAGTATGAAAAAAAAGTTTGTCATTATTCAAAAATTTAAGTAATTGGATCATTCTAAATTGCTACATTTTTTAATTTCGTTTTTAAATTGATATAAGTTACCTATGAAAGGATCAATACTAGTAAATAGTGCATTGTATTGCTGACAAGTGCGGTATAAAGACGTGTTTTTTGTATAATTAGTTTTTATAAGTGGTACTACTGAAAATAGGGATTTGTCACGTGAGCTCAAACGGGGACACCTTAGGAGTACTATTGGTGAGAAAAAAATAAAAAAATACATATCTTAAGTAAATATGTTTGTATCTATTTAATTTATAAAGTAATTTAAGTATGTTTGTTTAAGATCTATCTGATAATCTGCACCACCTACAACGCCAGATTAGGTAAAATTATTCCTCAAGTTAGATTGCCTGGAAGAGGCCGTCTATTGTTTCTTACATGACAATATTGTAATTGTGCATTTTTGATTTTGTATAATTGGTGAGCACTAAAGTGTTATCTATCTTTCTATCTATCTATATGGAGTTAGCGATCTCACTCGCGCAAGGCCTCATTTTTGATGAATTGACAGAATTTACTCGAGAGAAATCTCTAGGAGCGGTTAAACATATCTTGCATCAGGGAATGAAATACGGGTGATGACATTAGAGGGATGGTACGGAGAAGATGGATTTGGGGTGAGATAGAGGGCATTGGATAGGGGAATGGAATACGTGTAGGCCGGAACTTTCAATTAAACTCTGTGTGTTGCAGTCAATGAAATACAAACCAATCACGCTAAGATCCGGCAAATCCCATACAGACGGTCTCCTGGGTTTCAGGGTATCTCCTGGGGGAGACATGACTCTCCCACTCTCCCCGTCATTCAAACTTATGGCGCAGAAATAATCACAGCACGTGATGATTAACTCGCCGCTGTCGAAACGTCTGTATTCGCTGAAATAAAATAAATTAGTCAAGCGCTTGTCATTCTATGAAGGGCTATCTATGTCATTTGGCTACGGAAACACACAAAAATAAACGAAGGCAGCACAATCCCAAAAAGTTCAGAACGGATCTTGTATAAACTAATTTTTATTGAAATTATTATTCATAGATAGATAGCATTTTATTGTACACCATTACAGAGAACCTTATAACCTAAAAAATATTCTAAATGTGCACAATGGGCGGTCTTATCGCTAAGAAGCGATCTCTTCCAGACAACCCGTCATGTTATGTTTTGAACTTTTGTAGAAATTCCTACTTGATAAAAAGTACATTAAGTCGCATCCGCACAGGAATGGAAAAAGAGTACTAATTCCTGCGGCCGGGAGGCCTGTTGTAAGAAGCGACAAAACAACTCACAGTCATTCAGCCGTCTGGTTGCCTTGACATGTGTTCCGGCATCAGTGTTCAGGTTGGAGTCGTATGGCTTCGTCCACGTTGCACAGGTAACGTAGATTACAGTTATTTAAGACCACAGAGTATTTTGAATGAATGAATGAATGAGAAACTTTTTTTGTTCACCGTAACTTAAACCTATACACTTTAATATGAATACATTTCCATTAGAACATGGCGTTATCGCTTATAGCGATTTCTTCCCGGCAACTCGGTGTCCAAGGAGATTACAAGAAAAATTAAATAATACTTGATTGTTTAACTAAATTAAAACTAATTCAGTCGTTATTAAATATAATTAAAGAAAAAATAAAAATTGGTTACGCGAATTGGTAATTGTTTACTTATTCCCCTTTGATGTAAAACCACAATGATGGAAAATATAGCTGAATAGAACACAGGGAAATACAGGCAGTTATATAGAAGGAAGAATTGCACAGTACCTTTATGTAGCGAAGCGATGATTTCTCCTTATTTCTTATAAGTTATCACGACACACGCGCTTGTTCAATTTGCACGAATTCAACTAATTGATATATAAGTATATACACGAAAAACTGTTAAAAATATTCGAACGATGCGTACGCGTTGCAGTTCGTTAGCAAAAGGTAAACCTTCGAAGATAACCACTATTGCGATGCTGTTGACATCGCACGCCGTCTCCTTTCTTCCGCTCGCTAAGGTATGTACAGGAGAAGAAAAAAAGATAGGAGGTGGTTTTACACGATTTAAACGTATTACCATTCGTTCCGTTCCTTAAAGAATTTTGAATATAATTTACGCGCAACCATCCGCCCCGGCTTGAAGGAACGGCTTCAACAAGATTGCATTACAAGCTTAATTATTACAACTAATAATAATTGATACAATATTCCCTAACCTACTAAACTATATACACTACATAAACTTTACTCTATAAACTATTGGATTAGTGTAGGGCAAAGAAGCATAACTAGACGTAAATAAAATCAAGTCGCTGTTTTGATAAGCGCTATACGAACCACACTATCAGAGTCCGGAAAAACTTCCTCAAGAATGCCCAGGGGCCAATGGAGTGTTGAACAATGTTCTGTTAAAATAATTACCACTGTGCCAATCGTAATTGGGTTCATGGGTGTGCTCCACTTATAGCGAGATTGTAACGTATGAACATATTCCGTTCTCCATCGCTTTCGAAAGGGCTGAACAAATTTATCTTTAAGCTCGTAACGCCTAAGAGTTCGAATGTCTTCATCAACAGTATTAACGAGTACATATTTTAAAGGCGCAAGGTATAAAAAATGTACTGCAATTAACGCAAGAAGTCCTAAAGGGCCTATATATATAATAATAAACTAAACAGATAGTGGTGTCAGTGAATAGACTAATAGCGAAGAGCCTTGACCGCCATCTTGAAAGGCTTTCGCTTGGTATCTGGGTGAAGGGTCGGATGCAGAAGTCAGTCCTGCTGGACACGGCTCGTATCGTGAGGAGGTTCCTGTCTCTGGAGTCTTAACCACCGGTAGCTTGGACCCTAGCCCCTGCTGCCGGCGGACATCCATTTTTAAATTTTTTTTTAATACATGTTTTTTTGTATATAGTATGTATTTAAAGAAAAATGTGAATAATTTGAGGCCAAATAAATATGTGAAATAATAATAAACTGCTGTAGATATATAGTAATTAAATAGATTATCTATATATATATCTTCTGTACACGTGTTGACAGTGAACTCCTAAACGCATAACGCATAACGCATGCGCAGATTTCTCCCTCTTTCGCTCGGCGGCACGTACCACACTTATTTCCACTCCCATGTATCCTCTTTTTTTATCATCTGACTTACGGATCATCACCAAATCCCCGAATGTCTTCTGAACCCGACTCTGGCATGAGCATCAATCCTCCAGTGGAACCCTGATAGACACTAGATCCTCGCCTTGAACTCCTTACCAGCTCCACGGGTTCATCCACCTGCAGCTTACGTATTGGACCTAAGAGCCAGGGTAGTTTTTAATGTAGTATAGTTTAATTTTGGAGTAGGGTTTTCTCGTGGTTTCGCCCGTTGTTTTTAGCTATCCCATTTTTAGGTTCAAATAGATTTCCTAATATTTTGAGAGTAATCAGATACAAAACAAAATTTGTATAGGTAAAATCTATACTTATGTATATCTATTGTATTATAAAATTATAAAAATGCCGTGTCTGTACGTTGATGCTATTAAAAAAAACAACTGGAATATATTATTTATACGATGAACACGATGCAAAAATTGCATTTTAGATTTCTTGTCTCTTTGTCGGTTTGTTCGGGATTCACGTAAAATCTACTTAGGCAATTTCGATACGGTTTTCACTGATCGATAGAAAATTCTTAGATTTAAAATTAACGTTAATTTATCATGGGTAACCCGCGGGAATTTTTCTGGAAATTATTTAAAATAGGCAGATTAATAAAAAAATTGAATTCCAATGTGATTTTTTCACTGATCGATAGTAAATTTTATATAATAAAATGTGTGATATTGTTTATCCCGGGAATCCCGCGGGAATTTTCCTGGGAGCGGTTTGTAGTTGTTCGGGTGCATACAAATTAGCTTATTCCGATATAGGTTTCACTAAAACGATTTCTGCGGTACTTTGTGTGCTGGGAATCCCGCGGGAATTTTAAGTCAAGCGTGGACGAAGTCGCTAGCAGTCTAGTATAATATAATATTACTTTTTATCCGGAAATATTTACGGTTCCCGTGAGATAAATATGTATATGAAATTTATATAGAAAAATATATTCTTTCTTGTATTAACGCAAGCGAAGACGCGGTTAAAAGCTAGTAGGTAATAAAATAGTTAATGTAACTATAGGTAAAGGAGAGGACGACTAACCTGGATGTATGCAGTAGGCTCCGAATTCCACCTTCTTGCCAAGTACTCCCAAGAAAGGAAAATTTAGCTTCATACTTTGCAAAAGGCATTCTTCATACATATCCCAAATGTTAATTACCTGTATTAAAAGTCATACTCTTACTAAGGTTACACAAAGCAAACCTAACTAACTTCAAAAATGAGATTCTGAATTCCACTGTATTTTTTTTTGTATGTTGGTCACGCGTTTTATCGTATTGTGGACCGATTTTCATTTTGTTTTATTCAAAAAATTATACTTCTGTGCTGGTCAAATTGTCACCAAGTCAGGATCTGATGAGTGGATCCCAAGGCAATCGAGAGCAACCCTCGAATGTTATAGGCACGTACAACGTTTTTCATATATATTTTTTTCTAAAGCTATTCAAGTATTTGCGTAACTAAGAAGTACCTATAAAATAAATATCATCTACAACATCTTAAAGTCGGCGACAAGTAAAACATAAAAAAGAACTAATTTGCAAAATATAGGTATTTTTATGTTTTACTTTGCACCGGTTTCAAGATGTCATCTATATAGTATATAAAAATCAATTGCTGTTCGTTAGTTTTGCTAAAACTCGAGAACAGCTGGACTGATTTGGCTAATTTTGGTTTTGAATTATTTGTGGAAGTCCAAGGAAGGTTTAAAAGGTGAGTAAATATGAAAAACAAATTATTCTGAGGCGGTACGAAGTTTGCCGGGTCAGCTAGTACAAAATATTTATTATTTGCTTATAGTTCAAGTTCAAGTTACTTCTGAAGTCAGTTATTTTATTGGTTAGTTTTTTAAGGGCTAACAGAATGCATTAATAAAAATTCAGAAGGAATTAGATTGTACCCAAGGAAGAACACAAGACATTTTGTTTCCAAAAACTGTAGTGGAACACTTACAAGCCAATAGATGGTGCTGTGCAATAATAGAGGTAGCAAACGTTTCCCGAAACATACAAAGATATATACAAATATCCAACAGTAATAGATGGGCCTAGACCTGCGAAGAACAACACTAGCCTCTCTGGAAGATCTTCCTTTGAGACGGAGGAGCATTCCATCACGCTCCTCCGCCCTACACGGAGCACCTCACCACAGAACCATTTTGAAGAGGGTGAATATATCCTACTTTTATTGGCAACCTCTAATTCCTTAAAAAACAACTTACGACTTACACAATTATTACAATAAGCCAGGACAATTTCCTTATGTGGCAACACTGCGATGTCCAACACGTGTGGCATGGCTGGCGAGTGTAGCACCGCGAAGGGATACGGCTGAGTCTTCTCCCAAAGACGGACAGATCCATCCCTCCCTCCAGTCGCTATTAATCGGAGGGGAGGGATGACTTGGAAGCATGATATGCCCTGAAAACAACAGTCCATCGTAGAAAATGTTGCTATCAGCAGTGCTGTTACACCGATTATACCCTTTCCAAGCATTTATTTTACTTTTGACAGCTCGATGACGGATTAATTAGTTATGTCCTAATGTGTTACCGACTCGATTTGGTATAAAAATCGACTTCATTTATAAACAGGTTTTAATCAATATAACTTATCTACTTATATATTTTTCCTAAAAATACTATATCGTGTAATAAATATACCCATATTGCAATGAACATAGTGTGACGAGTGATGGTGGAACGATCTAGTTAGTTTAAGAAGTTTCAGAAAGACTCTGGAAGACAAAGACAAGGACAGATACATTTTAGAAAGGGATAGATGATGAACAAAAAATAACGAAATGAAGATCGAAATTCTAGAATAGAAGGTTCGGGAAGGAAAAGACAGAGATAGATAGATGTTTAGAAAGGGATAGACAGTAAATAAAAGAATAACGAAAAGAGGATCGAAGTTATGGGTTCCAGAAGATTCTTCCGGGTATATAAGCAGCATAAGGCGCGCCTATGGGGGAGTTCCGTTGAAGACAGCAAAGCGACAAGTGCGGTACGAGAGAGTTGGGAGAAGAGTTAAGCAGAAGACAGTGACCAGTTTAGTGGAGAGTTAAAATGTAATATAATATAATAAAAAAATGTAATAAAGTAGAACATTTTCTGTGCACTGCACACCCTAACTATAGGTAAAGCCGGCACTGGAAGAATCACTCCAGAACTGCTTACATCCGCCTGTATAGATGGTGGTGGTGTATTCCACAGTGCCCCAGAGGATTCTCTTCTTTACATAGTGTAAAACAAAGTCGCTTTCTGCGTCTGTTTGTCTGTCTGTATATACGCCAACTCCTCCTAAACCACGTAACGGCTTTTCAGGCGGTTTTCACGATCAGTTTGATATTTTTCAAGGAATATTTATATATATATATATATATATATATATATATATATATATATATATATATATATATATATATATATATATATATACTAGTTGCTGTCCGCGGCTTCGCTTGCGATATATTAAACCTAAATAAGTTTTATATAAGTGCAATAGAGCTACTACCAGGGTTTAAAAGGAAAACTCTGGTTGTTAACTAATAATATAATGGCGTAGGTTATGAGCCGTTTTGATATTTTTTATACAGACTCATGGCCTCAGGATCCCACGGTCCAAATGTTTCAACAGCAAACGGAACAAACATATAAGTCACAAATAAATATATGGTAGTAAATTATGACCAACCCTTAAAACCTTGAAAACATAGTCATCCAACTTCCCAGGCACGTGTCTCAGACGCATACTGACTTCATTGTCGTGCGAACAAGAGAGCAACACATCGCCATCGTTAATATAAACCACGCGATGTATCGTCCTGGAATGGACGCGACGCCATTTTGTGATTGTCAGATAAGAAGTGTGGGGTGACGACGATAGTTCCTGGAAGGTATTACAACTATAAAATGGACCATATAAAAACACTTGTTAATACTTTCCATTAAAGAATTATGTGCTCTAAAAATTATGATAACACTTTGAACTTAATAAACATTTACAAAAATGTGTATTTACTCTACATTCTTCTTAAAATTATTATCATATAAAGGTTATAGCTCATTAGAGCCCTCTAGCACCCGACAAGAACCAGATCACCTCGCTCGCTAGATGTCTATACGCGGGTGGCGAGTGAACCAACGGTGACAACTCGTTGTTCGAAGTGCTTCGCATATAGACCTAATACTAAACGCTGACAGGCTAATCAGCATTCGTGATATTCACTCGTTGACCGGTAACCACGCGAGTTTCACTGATTGACAGCACGCCTTCTACCCGTGGAAGGCGGTGCTTGTCGAACGCTAGGTGGCTTTAATGATCTTAAGCGATCTCTTTCAAGAATACAGGAATACCACCACACAAATAAGCTAAGGCAAGTGCCCCCATTACGCTGCCTGTCCATTAAAGCGGAGCGAGGCCACGGAGCGGAGAAATTGCGCAAATGGACAGGCAGACAATGCTATTGGTTAAAATTTCTCCGCACCGCAGCCTCGCATAGGCAGCCTTATGATGGAAATGGTAAATTCTTTAAATTGATTGATGTAGGAAACGATAGGGCTCTATTACCCAAATTTAAAAATATTTTTCTATTCCCATCGAATAAATTCTGAATTCCAAGTTGGTGATATCAATATTTCAACAATGAATTAAATAATAAACATTTAAACCCAAAACAGATAAAAAATGATCAGTGAATTCCAGTAACAATTATGTATGTATAAAAATATTTACCATCCAAAAATAATAGTTGATAGCTTCTGGGTTTTTAACATACATGAACTGAACCCTGGGTTGTGCGAAGTGCACTCTGGTGATATCCCCTCGTTCAGAGCCCATCGCCAACTCTGAGGAGGAACTTGGATTCGCTGAGGGTGTATAGGCCATGCACTGATGAAAAGATAGGAACAAGAATTAAATCACTTATTACTCTTCCTATCCTTTTATAATAATAGTGTTACGAGCTACAGGACTCGAATTAAAATAAATGCCGTTGGAATTACTATGGAGTTTATTAGAACTGTACAAACACGTATGAAACAAATACAAATAAAACTGGATGCAACCAGTTCACACTGCACGATTCAGTACAATTTGACACGCGCAAAGTCCGTCGTCTATATCGCTAATCTAGAGTACTACAAAATGTCTTACTCGTATCGTAGTCGTCGCTTAACTGCCCCACCCCTCCATTCGGTTATTGTTTTATACTAACTATACAGTACAAAAAAAATCAGCCGCGCGTACTGAGTTTCCGAGAAATAGTAATTTGCACACCTGGTTATCTATTCCTGCGAACGGCCAACAAAGTCTTTGCAAATTTTAAATACGAAGTAATAAAAAAGAATTTCGAATGCGGCAGGGGCAATAAACAAGATGCGCAGCATTTATTTGTCGGTATGTGACAATAGGTATGCAGGTGGCCCAACTTGTAACAATAGGATTTCGTAGCCAAATTAGCAAAAACGGGACTGTTGTAAATTCGTCATAGTCGTTTGTCCCTATAGAAATGAAGTGTAGTTCCCTCACGGTTGAGAATCAAGTCCTTGATCTCAATGAATAATCACTCGTCTACACCTAGAGCAGTTTTGAGTAGTTTGGAGATCGAATCACTCTCCAATCCCTCCTCTAAATGTGATCCCTAGGAATTATAAAACGAGTAGCAATGCCGAATTACAGCCGATAATAGAATAACCTGCTTCTTTATTCCTAGAGTACAGCAAACAGGTTTATAGCCCCATGGAAATGGGTTACTGTCGCTTGTGGAAAGCAACACCAAAGACGCTACCGACGTGCTAGCAATCTCGTAGGGATAACTGTAAACTTGCCAATAATGCCGAAAAACTACTCAAAATTGTTAAGATGACTCACTCTACACCGGCGGTAACCATCTGAACGGGCAAATAACCTACCACTTGACAAAAGGAGAGACTCCTGCTCGATAGAAGAAACTACAGGCCCCTTGAGGATTAAATCCCCTTAAACAACCAAGTAAATGAACCAAGAACTGTATGGTTTGATTGTTTAATTATGTTTATTAAAAGAAATTAAATACTTACAGTCGGGATATTGGGTAGACCAGTGATGCAGATTATCGGCGTATGAGACAGAGTGGTGACGTCATACATGGTCAAGCTGCGGTCTGATGCTGCATATACGACGTACTGGACGTCCTATGAAAATTATCTTATCCAGCAAATTCCATGATGTTAGGAGATAGAGGACGGGGTTTAAAAACTTAACAACTACAATTGATTTAGTCAATGTCTTTAAGCATATTATGAGATCGTCCGAGAGTTGTCCTATGTGACTCTCATAAGGCAATAAAGTATGCAGGCGAAAACTTGTGGATTTTTAAAAAACTGGAGTATACTAGCTAGGCAGACGGCCTACCTGATGGAAAGCAGTTACCGTCGCCTATGGATATTTACAACACCAAAGTGATGCAGGTCCCGAAGAGAGGACTGGAACTTGATTGTTATGGCGATGTAGATACTCTAGACTAGGAGTGGTAGTCATCCGGACGGGCGAATGCTCTACCACTTAGCTGTGAGTTATTTTGTCGCGTCTTGCAAGAGGCCACCTGGCCGCAGGACTTAATTGTTGCGAAACAAACCTATTCGCCCACTGGCTAGCAGGCTAGATTTTGAGTTTGTAATTTACAAATACCTTTACATCACAGAGAGAGAAATGTCGTCATAAAGAATATGTTATTTATATCCACAATTATCTGATTGTGCATAGGATATTTATTTATTTGGTAATGTAAATACAAAAGACAAAATTATACATATTTATAATGCACGAGTTGTTTTACTCCTGCAACGACACGTTAATTCTTTCTCCCTTTCTGCATGAATAGAGATTAGGCTCATATTTTAATTTTTATTTAAGCTTTTGGTATCGGTACTCACAGACAAGTAGATAGCGTCAGTGATCCAACAGTTTTTGACTCGACGACGGACTCCAGTTCTATGGTAAAAAATCTGTAAAAACATACATAAAATATATTACCTACAGGTATCCTACACATTGTCAAAGTAGTATTTTTTTGCCTGAAATGTGCGTACGCGGCGACCTGGTAAGTACCTATACCAAATTTTTTAAAGGCTTGTTTTTAAAATATTGTTACAACTTAGCCAAAGTTCCACGAAGCACGCCTATAAATGTGAATGCACACCTGCTGGCCATAAAGCACAGTTTATTATCCGCCCGCATTTGGAGTTGTTTTGTTTACTTTGTGTTTAAAATTTGTAATTAGAAAAGCCACCTATTGTGTATTGTAATCCTTTATGGTGGTCGTTAGCCAGGTGTAGTTCTTGGAAGATCCAGTCCACGAGTTCGATTGTTGTATCGTATATTTAGTATAAAACAAACGGACGAACGGAGGGGTGAGGCAGTCAAGCGACGATTACGATACGAGCAAGACGTGTGTACATTCGATGAGCGATATAGTGACGGACTTTGCGCGCATTATTAAATCGTGCATTTTGTACTGGTTGTGTCCAGTTATATTTGTACCTATGTTATACGTGTTTGTATAGTTCTAATAAATCCTATAGTAATTCCAAACGGCATTTTAATTCGAGTCCTGTAACTCGTAACAATATCACTAGATATAGAAAAATATGACGTCAAAAAATGTACACTGCCAAAATCAGTAATTTATCGCCAAAACTAAAACCCCATAAAGTTGTATATTTAGGTATTAATAGTGTAGATAATAATTTCCTCATTAGAATTTGATGATCATTTACTATATTTAATATTTGAATACAATTTTGAAGTGCAGTCAAGACTAAAACAATTATAATTAATTGAAATGTTGACTTTATTTTTTCGGTAGGTAGTTACATGTTTTGTTTTTATAGGGATTAGTAAGTACTATTATATTTTTTGTGTAAGAGAGCGTGTCTCAAAGTATTTGCTGGTGGTCAAAATAATATACTAGCGCGGTCGTCCTGACTCTGTGCTACGTGTACGCACTGTTACGCGAATAGCTCTCTATTGCATGAAAGTCTACAATTCGACGTTGCGTGATAAAGTCAGCCAGAAGTGTATTACAAGATAATTATCCACCCTGTGAACACTCATGCTTTTGGTTTAACAAAAGTGTATCTACCTCATAAGTGTGCAGCAACTGCATATCTCCGCTGTATACTCCTACCCGCCCTCCTTTGGAGACTGCCACGTAGCAGAAAGAGTTCTGTTGCTCAACATTCACCAACTTCACTAATGTCTCTCTCTGAAATTTCATAAATGGATTCATCTCACCTTTCAGCAAGAAAATAGTATCTTTTCCTGGATGAAAGGTGTTTAAACCATTTTAATAACCGACTTCGAAAAGGAGGAGGTTCTCAATTCGACTGTATGTTTTTTTTAAATCGAAATACTGAATTGGTCCCATGTCAGGATCTGATGAGTGGATCTCAGGGAAATGGAGAGAAGCTCTCGAAATTTGTTAACCGACTTCTTTGTTACACAATATCTTTCTCAATTGTGGGCTGATTTTCATTTTTTTATTCGAACCTCAATACTCCCGAGGTGTTCCCATGGTCAAAAAGTCAGGATCTGATGAATGGAATTGTGGGAAATCGAGAGCATTTCTTGTTGACGATCGTCTACATCGAAGAGTGATTTAGGAACTTTGTATACGCGTGCCAGTACTATAATTTCTACAGGCGCTTAATATATTATTTCTAAAGCTATTCAAGTATTTTCGCAACTAAAAAGTAAAACTATATTTTTTTAAATAAAAACAAACCCAACTTCAAACTAAAAACCAAAAAATAAATATTTAACCGACTTCTTTCTACAAAAAAAATTATTTTACTTAGTTACGAAAATACTTGAATAGCTTTAGAAGTAATAATATATTAAGCACCTGTAGAAATTATAGTACTTGAAGTCGGTGTTGTTTTTGTTAAAAAATGGTTTATCTATAATTACTTGTTATAGATAAACAAGTAATTATAGTTATATATGTTATAGATAAAATATCTATAGTTTATCTATAACATATATAATTACTTGACCTCACTGGCGGACATATCAACGCGCAGTCCAAACTACTGGAGCTACTAATATCGTTAAAGTTTGCATGCCGGTTCTTTCTATAATATAGGCGCGCATTAAGAAAGAATTTTCGTAAATTCAATCCCTAAGTGAGTCAAAAACGTTATGAAAGTTTGTATGAAAATCAATCATTTTCAAAGTAAGCACAAAATTACACCTGCTTCTGCTTAGAAGTAAATGTACATCTATGTCGGAGTTTTTTGAAAATTTAATCCCTAAGGCGATTAAAAGTGTAGAAAATTTGCTCAAACAATGACTAATTGTAATCCACACGAGCGAAGCCGCGACCAACAACCAGTTTGTTACATAAATTTCTTACTTGTTATATAGCTATTTGCACACATAGCCAGTAACTTATTCCGAGGCGGCTCCAGCCCATGTAGCGCCCGTGTGCAGCATGTACTCTGGCACGCTCTAACGCACTCACAGTGGAATAACTGTTATATTTTCAACAGTGAAAGGAAATTCAGGTACACCTGGTGCAATTTTAAATGAGGACAGGAAGCAATAGGTACACGTTGAGAACAAGAACTCTCATAGAAACAGTGATAATATAGCAACAGCGTACTGTTGTTTTCTTTTCTCTTATGACACAATTTAGTGTGTGGAATAGAGACGGATATACAATATTTTATTTCTTTCGTTCCTAAGTTGGCCTATACTGATAAGTGAGATAAAAATATGCTAACGAAGCATTATTTTTTTCTTTACTTTTATCTGTGAGAGTTCTTGTTCTGAAGGTACACGAGTAAAAGGTATTTTTCAGGAAGGAAGGGGTTAAAACAATAACGCCACACTACACTGTATATAATCTTTAATGCCTACCGGTACAACTGCTGCACAACAGGAGGCCCTAAAACGCCGCAAATACTCAGCCATCGGAAATGGCTACATATTTACGGCTTTTGGGGTCGAGACCCTGGGACCATGGGGTCTTGAGGCGCACAAGCTTTATCGAGACATAGCTAAATGCCTGATGGATGTCTGTGACCAAAAGACTGGCCACATTGCCTCGCTGAAGGGCAACGCATGCATTGCCCTTCAGCGAGGCAATGTGGCCAGTCTTCTGGGCACGTTTCTAACTGGCAGCGGTCTGGTACTAGATTTTATAGTTTAATTTTAGTTTGTATATATACTTTATTTTTAATTTAATGTATAGTATAATTTATGTATAATTTAGTTTGTTTTTAATATTTAGTTGTATTTTTTAAAGTTAGTTTAGTACCTATCTTGAATTATCTGTTTTAAGTCTGATTTCACATTGAAACAAAAGTTATTATTTAGAGTAAAGGAACCGCTCGTGGCGCGCCTTGTTTAGCTATGGCGCCTGGCCTCCACCATAATTCGGGCGCAGGGTCTTTGTGAGCACTGGGCGCAAGCGCCGTGTGCGCCGCGCATCTTGCACTATAGGTAAAGCCGGCTCTGATTATTACCTGACAATGTTTCAGTCTCATGCAACGCGTTTGCTGTATATCAACCCACTGGTCTCTTCGCGAGGATGTACGTCTGTTGCCGTTCATCACCAGCCTGCCGACCAGCTGCTTCCACGAGACCCGACCCTTGCTGAACGGGTCCAATATACGAAACAGTCTGGACGAGTGGGGGGAATACTTGTGGTGGCCTGCCAACAAAAATAGGGTATGTGTTCAGTCCTTGCCAAGTATAAAGTTAGATAAATACAGAGTGAATTTTCAAGTGGGCCTTCAGGACCAAAAATCATAAGCTATACGAATTAGCGAAAAATACTCAAAGGAGTCTCGAGGCCGATAATTGTAATTGGCGTCCCGCCATTTCAGAGGTTAGCTGGAATATCCAGACAGTCAGAAAAAAAAAAGTTTTTTTATACTATAAGTACCGTATACCTATACTTTCATATGCATTTAATAAAAAGCTGTTATTTTGACATCACAAACAGACACTTCAATTTTATTTATCATTCAAAAATATGATAATATGTCTAATTCTAAAGTTACATATATAATTACAATGAACGAAGAATTATTATTTAGACGTAACTAACCAAATATATTATTCATTGCGTTGACGAAGCCACCCTCGTCGAGCCAGAGCGAATCGACTGCATTGACTGTCGTGGAACTCGCTGTAGTCGCGAACTCTATGCCCTCCTCAGCCGCTGCAGCACGCATCACTTCCTCCACTCTCCTGAAAATATAATTAGCAATATTTTATGACTATGGGAAAAAAACTGAAATTTCACATATGGCGCCATGTGATTGTGTTACTTTGTATTACGTTTTTTGCTGAGGGACTGTTATTATACTTCTTACATAATCATGGAATTCTTAAAACCTATAAACAAAAGCATCTGCACGTGTCTATAGGAGCACCGATAAAGATGCATGTCGCACTTTGTGTTTTAGTAGGTATGTCCATGGAAGAAGATTTTCTATGATTGTGTACTTGTATAGGTGATACCTATTCACTCGTGACTTGAAGAGTCTTAGATTGTATTAGTCAAGAAAAACAGACTCCGGTAAGTTATTACGTTCTTGGGCAACGCGCACCAGAAAACACAAAGTATTTCTGGTGGCGTCTGTTTGGCCAACGGTAAAATGGGGATAGGAAACTAGCTTGTGTCGTTTTTTTCATTGTATGAGTTTAGTAGATAGGCAGACGACCCACATGATGGAAAACGGTTACCATCGCCTATGGACATTTGTAACAACAAAGGTTCTACCAATGTGCTGCCGCTCTCTAAAGGGAGACTGGAACCTGACCACTAATGCTGGAACACAACTCAAGGTTGTTATGCTGGCATACTCTAGGCTATCCATACTGGTAAATACCCTACCACCTGGCTGTGGGTTATTTTGTCACCTCTTATGACAGGCCGCCCGGCTGCAGAGAATTGTATTCTTTCTCTATTCCTGCACGGATAAGATTTGAAGAACACTCCCCGAAACGTATTCGTTAGAAAATTGGCAGCCTAGCAACCTTGCGTCTATGCTTAAGATTATTAAATCGGGCATTTAAAAAAGACGGTCATTGCCTACCAGCCTCCTGGGTCTTTTCTCAATTGACTCCAAAGTCTGCAATTGGTAATTTCAAAACCTTCCTAAAGTACAGTATTTACCTACTCCATGTATTAACGAACTTATGGTTGGTATAAATTCAGCAGTTGGTCCGACGTGAAAAGTATACTATTATTTTATGGTCTTGTCATTAATTATTACGATATTATTAATTTTTATCTTGTTTTCACCGTTTGCTAGAGCTTTATTGATTAACGTAAAGTAATTATATAACATACTTACATAATTTAAAATATTTAAAAATAAAACAAAATTGACTTCAAACGAAAAAGAAAAAAATAAATATTTTCTACAATATCTTAAAGTCGGTTTTATTTTTGTTTAATTTTATTTTCTACTTTTTAGTTGTTTTAGAAATAACATTTTAAGCGCCTGTAGAAATTGTATTGTACTACTGGCACGCGTATAAAGTTTGCATTATTAAGAGTGTAGGCGCTCGGTACTCTTCAACAATGGTAGCTCTCGATTTTTCTGGGGTCCACTCATCAGACTAACTGATCTGACTTAGTAACAACGGGACCTCCTCAGGAGTACGCTCTTTCGAATAAAGAAAATAGTTACAAATCGGTCCACAATTACGGAGAAATCGCATTACTTACATCTAAAAATAAATCCAAAATGTCGAATTGAGAACCTCCTCTTTTTAGAAATCGGTTAAAAAGAGCCTGAGAATGACAAAATATATGAAGTCAAAGAAATTTTAGCTGGAAGTATTACTGGGGAGTGTCTTGCCACTTTTTCTCCTTAAACAGTGATAACACGCTGCGAAACTGCGTACATTGAATACGAAGAAGACTTAATTTTTAACTATATGTAAAACCTTTAAAACTGTTCTCCAGTGGAACTTGCTGTAAATAAAAACTATTGAATTTGTACTAATACGTAATATTAATAATGAAATCACCTTTCTATGTCTCTGGCATTATTTCTTCCTTTGGTCTTCTTGAAACATCTGCGAAGCTTGCTCAGCACTGCCGGCGTCAGTTTGTTCATCAACTCTTTGGCGAGAGTTTCATTATCATCATCATCGCTGGAAATTGTAATTGAAATTAAAATATTGTTTTTAGAACTTATGTAGAACTGTAACAAGCTCCAATATAGATGTGAAGGAAATTCACAGTTATCATTTGAAAAGTTACGGTAGTGCTTCCAACTCCAACAGTCTGCACGAAAGGGGGCTTAATGAGCCAATGCCGTCAAGGTTATCGGAAGTAGGGTTATTGGGAAAGGTCAAAAAATGCCAAATATTGGTGTATTCTATGACCTGTCCTAGGCATTCGATTGCGTTGAACACGTGACCCTTCTAAAAAAGCTCATTTATTACAGTATCTATAGCGATTCTCTCAACCTATTAGCGTCTTACCTAAATAACAGATCCCAAAGTGTAGAAATTAACAAGGTCAAATCTTGTGGGACGGGAATTTTATGAGTGTGCCCCAGGGCTCTATTCTAGGTCCCTTCTTATTTTGGATATATATTAATGATTTAATGTTCACACATATCTTTAATAAAATATGGCACGTGAGGTGTCATCAGCAAACAACACTACCTCACGGTATAAACACTATTGTGAAGTAGTGTTGTTTGCTGATGACACGTCACTTATATTTAAAGTTGATAGAAATATCTTTGGTTCCCGAAATTCTGATGTTACGTCGTTGCGATGGAACACCGAGGTAGTTTAGTTGGTAGGTCCGAGTATGCCATCAGGAGTCCAACACTACTTTATAATCCCTGGGCGGTACGGTGTTCATGACGGATTACAACTCGTGAAAAAAAGTGCTTACAACTCTATCTATTTAAAGCAGTCTGGTATTTAACTACTAAATTATTGAGCAAAGAAAAGGATGGATGGATATACTTTCGTACATTCTTGGGCCTGGATTGTAAAACGATGAGAGTGATGACAAAACTTCTTTTTAATATGTTGATATTTTTATAATCATAGTGGGTTTAGTTACTTTGAATAAATTAATTGTGTGATGTTTTCATATTATGAAATGTTGATCACTAATTTATTTTATTTATTCATGCCTTTATTTTTAAGATTTCTCATCTTCCAGATAGAATTTAGGGCTAATGCTTTTTTAAGCCACATCTCACTCAACTCATTACATGTCTATAGCAGAAAAGTCCTCATTTCCTTTAGTATGGGGATGTTCTAAAAGAGAAAAAAAACTAATTCCTGCGGCTGAAGGGCCTGCTGAGGTGACGAAGCAACCTGCTGAGGTGGCAGGCCTTCGCCGATGCTCCTTGTGCGTGCCAGCACCAACGTCCATGGGCCGAATTCTGCTATTACTATCTCGTTAAAATCGCAGGAGACACTATCGTTTCAATTGTAGGTTTGCCCGATTTCGGTATTCTGTTCACTCCAATGACGTGCACGTGCCGTCATTTTATTCTTATATATATTTAACTAGCTCACCCGGCGAACTTCGTACCGCCATATTTTCTGAATTCCTATAAGACTTTGTTTCATGACAAGAAAACAAAATCACCAAAATCGGTCTAGGTGATTAAGACGATTCTAGAATCCGATCTCAGCGCCACCTACCGATTCCAATTGTGAAACTAAACCATCCGGGGACCTAATCAAACACACAAAACAAATATCATCAAAATCGGTAAAGTCGTTCTCAAGTTATGCTCATACATACATTTCTACGATTCATTTTTATATATAAGTAAAAACTCGCGAAATAAATGTTTAAATTTTTGGTGTCTTATCAATATTAATTTCTAACTTTTTTTCTACTATTATTCTGTCGCGATGATATAGTGATGATATTGTGGATTTAGTAGAATACGAATTTTGTTGGTGGTGGAAGGAGGGAAAATTCCACAGCCGGCTAGAATTAAAACACTCACCTGCGGTAAATACTCAACTACTGCAATATTCGTACCTTTGGACTCGTCGGCAAGTCTTCTGATTAAGCGTCTGTTCAATTGGTCACAGAGTCCACATACCACCAACAGGAGCGGGTTTATAGATAAAAATGGGTTCTAGCGTTGCACTTAACGATGCGCGTGCGATGCTCATGTGACCGTAGACGAACTGGTCTACCTGTCTCTATCCAGCGTGTGGATTTGCAGAAAGGAGAAGAAAGGTAGGATACAAGACGCCTAACCACGGGAGGTCATGCATCCCCTCGGTAGTGACTTTGGTCTTACAGTCCCCAGTTTGCCTGGACACGTGAAGTTGGTCGAGCTTCGAGGAAGGAACAACGTGGGGTTTTAGTGGATATCCCATTGCCAGGGCAGTATCTCCTGGCGTGGCAATAGCATTGCTTGCTTGCGATGCTAGGATCACAACATAGCGAATCCCACATTTCCCGCCGCATTTTCCCCCGCAGTGATTAACTCAAAAGGTTTGACCCTCGTTAAAAAAGGCGCTGCTGCATGCATAGTAGCGTATCTAAGATATACCTTGTATATGTACATATGAATTTTAATATGTGTGTATGTATATAAATGATAATTTTCTACTTGCAGGAACGGAAAAAGTATACTAATTCCTGCGTTGGGGCGGCATGTCGTAAGACGCGACGAAACAACCACAACCAGGTGGTGGGGCATTTGCCCATTTGAATCATTATCACCCCTGGTCTAGAGTATGCCGCCATAACAACTTTGAGTTGTGTTCCGGCATCAGTGGCCAGCTTCCAGTTTCTCCTTCAAGGCCGGCAGGATCTCTGGTATTGCTAATGTCCATAGGCGACGGTAACTACTTTCCATCAGTTGGGCCGTCAGCATGTCTTCTGTGCTTCAGCAATTAAAAAAACTCAATGTTTATCTTATGTCAAACTAACTATTCATAATTGTAATTATTGTAATGTAATTATATGCATTATAATTATAGGACACATTTTCCTGAAATAAAAGTATAAATAAAAATAATGTATGTGGGTAGGCAATTCGATTTATAAAAAAATATTCACGAAATGTGTAAGATTCTTAGACCTACCTTGAAAAACTCTCATCGGAGACACTTCTTACAGAATAACTTTTCTCGAATAACTCTGAACACTCGTCATTCAAAGATTTTTGAGATTTGATCGACATTCCGAAGCCTATATACTTGTTTAATAACTACTTCAAAGATTTGTTTTATCAATATTTTTGTTAGGTACTTTATGTTCCATAGATACTGAATTATAATTTCTTTTCAGTGACATCTAGCGGTTAGTAGTAAAACTACATGAACAAAAAAAGTCAAACAACAAATGAATGATTTGTGATTATTCTTATCTTGTTCCTAGATGTCGCTTTTCTCATTTTAGTTTTAAGTGTTTTGTAATTCTAACAATGTTTGTTTTGATCTAAACAGGCGATTTTTCTATATACATCTGCTATGTCACGAACATGAAAGTGCCGCGATTCTAGGTTTTCCTCCTGTGGTTCTTCCACATGACTTATATTCACATCAAGCAGTTCATGATTGTATCGCTCTATATAAGTCAAGTCTATTGTTATACAAAAGGACAGGCCTATGGATTTGTAGACTTATATTTTTATCCAAACTGCTGCAATACGAGCCTTGACTTTATGATTTAATATAATCTATTTGTTTAAATAAATTAATGTAGTCTATTATCGATAATATTGCAAGTCTTAATTGCAATTTTTAGTAAATATATTCTATTCCATAATATGTAAAGTGACGTCTAGCGGTACACATTGGAACTAAGTACATACAAGACAAAGGATTCATAGTAACTTACCCCTTGATTTTTGAAACCACCTTAAAAACTAGTCTTTTTCAGTAATAACTATTAATAATTAAAAAACGTAAAGGATAATTAGTAAATAAAATATTAATAAAATAATCAGAACCTTTATAAAATCATTTCTTGTTAGAAGCGGGCAACACAATTTTAAAACTTGTAGCTATTGAACACTAGATGACAGGCATCAATTACAGGAACTACCAAAATGAAGTTCACATTATTAGGTACCACATTTCTTTGAGATAGTTATATAAATTGACAGAATTTACTTCGGACAAATTTGTATTCTACAAATATTAACCCGCAGGGGGCTTTGCGATGAAGCCTTAGGTCAGTAGCGTACCTGAGTCCGGGAGGTCAAGGCAAGGCCCGCCACCGCGCTTTCTTTTTGTCGTTGTTGGAGCAGCTGGAATATACTTCGTACATTACCAGGCCCTTTGTGGGGGTTAGACCTTACGCGGCGAGATTAGGCCCCTCACGGCTTGTGTGGGATTCTGATCTAGACGTTCTCAACTACACCACTAAACCTGACCCTGCCTCCCATGTGCCCGCGCTTGAGTTGGAAGAAAATGAGTTTTCGAACGTACTTACACCCATGTTCATCCGCGTATCAAGGCCTGAGTCCGCTAGAGCTAAGACTCTAGGGGTGGAAATGACAAATGGCCTAACGTCAGAAGTGGTTTCGGTGTACCTGCAGCCCACCTCTCCACACCCCTTAACCAGTCACACCCATGTGGACCCTCGCCAAAGGTAGTGGCTAATCACCATCTGCCCATTTTTTCATGTTCTCCGAACATTGCGACGGGTAGAGCCATACTTCCCATAGTCCCGATCCCTAATTCCACTAGCAGTTCATCCCAATAATCCCACACTGACAGGGACTTGTCTTTGGGTGCATTTTTATGTGATGTAGACAGGGATAATCGCCGGTCAGTATCACGCCACATTTACATTTCTCAAGAGCTAATTTTCGTGCCTTGTGGTCTTCCAGGAGATCCAATAACATTTCGACTGTTACCCTAGTCTTCCGTTGCTCAGAAGACCAACACTAGTTGTTACCAACCAGTTTTGCGAAGTTAGAATCTACTTATTTCCATTTTTCATAAATCCTGTCAACCTATTTATCTCATTACTAGCTGTACCCGCGACGTCGTCCGCGTGGAATTTTTTTTCAAAACCCCCCGATTTTGAAACATTCTTCATTGGTGTTGCGCTCCTATTGGTCTTAGCGTGATGATATTGTCACAAGTTGCGGGACTCGAATTAAAATGCCGTTGGAATTATTATAGAGTTTATTAGAACTATACAAACACGTATAACACAGGTACAAATATAACCGAACACAACAAATCCAAACGTAATGCAGAAGGTCGTAATTCACCCTTCTTTAAACGTGCAAAACCCGTCACTATTAGATTCCCGAATGTACACACGTCACGCCCGTATCGTAGACGTAGCTCAACTGACCCCCTCTCTACTCGGGCCATCGATTTATACTGCACAAATGCAAAATGTGCCCGCCCGTATCGTCGACATCATTTCCTAGAATCAGCTTGTAATTAATCCACAACACCTGGTTATTGATGCAGCCTGCAAGCGGTCGTAAACGAGTACAATAGAACAATAGGCTGTTTTCCACAATACTAGAAACGTATGCCAATAAATAAGTAAACAAAAAGAAGACGATTATAAAAGGATTACAATTAGTTCAAATGCCGACAGGTAATAAAATGTCCTTTTACAGAGTGTAACTTGTCTTTGTCGAAGCCTAAGTTGTAACAATATATAGCCTATATTCTTTCTCGATAAATGGGCTATCTAACACCGAAAAAAATTTCAAATCAGACCAGTAGTTCCCGAGATTAGCGCGTTCAAGCAAACAGACTCTTCAACTTTATATATTAGTATAAGATTTGCACACTCATTCGAAAGAATAGACACATCGAGGTCCGATCTCAGAAACTAACTCTAACTTAATATGGGACCAACAATGTTCTTCAAGTTAGGTTGCCTGAAGGAGATCACTTTTATCGATAAGGCTGCCTTGTTTTTACCAAGAAAGTATTTTAATTGTTTATTTTAGTGAGCAATAAAGTGTCTATCTATTTTTCGCTTTCTTTCTATCCGACTATATTTCTCATTACTCCGAGCGAATTTCCATTTGCAGATATTTAATTGGTCGAATGGTAAACAGTGTCGTGCCTAGTGATGTGACGAGTTGTGCAATTCATTTGCGCATCCTCATGAATAACGTTTGCTTTGATTTCTTCCTATTGCGCTTTTGTACAGACTAGTTTATATTAACAGAGGTTACTATTCTCCTTTTTCTCACAATAGGTATATCTTTTCCTTCTAAACATCTCTATGCTAACGTACGTCCTCCTTTATTGCATGAGTTCAGCAGACAGGCAGACGGCCCACTTGATGGAAAGCGGTTACCGTAGCCTACGGACATTTGCAACACAAAAGGTGCTACAAATGCGCTGCTGCTCTCTTAAGGGAGACTGGAACCTCGCCACTAATGCCGGAACACAACTCAAGGTTGTTTGGCGGCATATTCTAGACCAGGGGTGGTAGCCATCCAGTCGGGCAAATGCCCTACCACCGGGCTGTGGGTTGTTTAGTCGCTTCTTACGACAGGCCGTCGGGCCGCAGGGAATTGTATTCTTTCTCCGTTCCTGCACGGATGATTTCATCTTTACTCTTATATCCATCAATTCATTATTTTTGTTTGTTTTTAACCGACTTCCAAATGGAGCAGGCTTTCAGTTCGAACATGTTTTTTTTATGTTTGTATCGCGATTTCTCCGTCAATTGTGGATAGATTATCAAGTTTTTTAAAAGAAAGAAAGAAAGAGAAAGAGTATACTCCTGAAGTATTCCCATTGTCACTAAATCAGGATTTGATAAGTGGAGTCCAGGGAAATTGAGAGCAACCCTCGTTGAAGAGCGCCGAGTGCCTACATTCTGCAATAGGCAAAACTTGTATATGCGTGCCAACAGTATAATTTCTACAGGCGCTTAATATATTATTTCTAAATCTATTCAAGCATTTGTGCAACTAATAAGAATAAATGTTTTTTTAACAAAAGCAAAACTTTAATCTTAAAAGAAAAATAAATGATTTCTACAACATTTTGAAGTCGGTGACAAGTAAAACATAAAAACAACAACAAAATTGCAAAATGCATCGACTTCAAGTTGTTTTAGAAAATGTTTATTTTTTTGCTTTTTGGTTTGAAGACGGTTTTACACATACAGTCCGTTCTTTTCCTTATTGAGAATTTCAAGTAAAAAATTCAATCCACCTCTTATTATTTGAAAATCAGATATGTGTTTGTGGTTTTTAGTGTCGAAAGTTTGGAGCCATGTGGTCCAGAGGTCCACGGTCTTTATCGAGACTTATCTAAACGTTCGATAGACGTCTGACGCGATCAAAAGGCTGGCCTGTATTTTGGGCAACGCAGTTGCCATACAACGTGGTAACGCGGCCAGTATTTTGGGAATGTTCCCAAGTGACGATGATTTGGGACCCATTTATTAGTTGTAACTGGTTTGATTTGTAAATTAAACTTTACCTTAGATTAGTATAAGTATATTTTAGTTTTAGTTTTGTTTAAAGTGATTGTTAATGCTAACTGTAAATATGTTAACAAATTTAAAGTCACACTTAGCACTATTAATTTATGACTGATGGGAACAGTTAAGTCACTATAAGATTTACGGAAATCGCAAAAATCTCAACTTTCTCCAGTATACGCCAAATCTTCGGACCTATGAAGTGAAACTTCTTTAGAATCGTTGTGATTTGAAACTCGATGAAACGAAAAAGCAACACTAAAAAGAGACAAACACATAAGCCTGCGAGACTACGGACTAAGCCTGCGAGAGGATGAGATAGAATAATTTATATTTAATAATTTAAACACTATGATCATAGAGAAAAAGTCGGAAATGTTTTGAAGTTTTTCGTTAATACTTCAAATTTTGTATTTTAAAGCTTAAATATATTATAACGACATAATATATGAAATGTGACGTCACGAAATTTAGATTCCCTCCCACCCTTTATCACACTTGGTTTCACTTCTGCTGCGTGTGAACTGCACACACATATGCATTTTTTTATCTAATCTGATCAATAAGCTCCTCTCATGACCAAATCCATCAAAAAGTAAAAAAAAACTAAAATTGTTAGTTGACTTTTACGTAAGAGCCATATGAGAGTTGTTTAGATATTTAAGGGTGTTCAAGTTTTTATTGCGATGCTAGCAAAGAAGCAGCTGGCTTAAATAATTGAAAGGGGTTACCGTTGTCGTCGCCTATAGTGGTTTGCTACACCAGGGCTTAAGCCAACGCGTTGCCTGACTGTAGGATGGGATGGGCAAGGAGCGGATGGGATAGAAGTGATTATACTGGAAGAATTGGATAGAAGTATGAATAAAATAGAATATATTTATTACGTAATGCATGTACAGAGATATTACGGTTTTTATAGTATCAATGCATTCGGCCCATAATTGGGCGTGCAGAATTATTATTACAATAGTCAATATTGTTATATTATATATATTATTGGACTTCGTCAACTTCTGCATAGAAATAGTTAAACAAAGTAGTTAAGCGCAATAAAAAATACATAGATAGATAAGTATACATTTTAAATTATATTTAAGTATATATGTAAGAAAAGAAATGTATAAAGAATTAGAATAGGAAGCAAAAGTTCAGAAGTAGTATAAATAGGAATAATTAAGCAATAGTAACCAATTCATAGCATGAATAAGAAAGTAAAATATCTAGGTTAAGAAAGAAGGATGTGATATTAGACTAAGGACCCGATCTAAAAGATTGAAGTGTTCATTAAAAAAAAGATAAAGAATGAAACAAAAAAAGCACAAAAAAAGAATTTAAAAGGAAAATATAAGTAATAAATAGAAATAAAACATTAAACAAAAAACCCACAGACAAAGAAAGCCGGATAACCTTGTCCGTCCGGTGGAAGGGATTATAAAAAAAAATACTGAATTCAATGGCAATATTATAAACAAATATTTAATACAATCAATACAATTCACATTCAAATTATATTTGTTAATGGTTAAAATAATAATAATCTATAAGTAATACATCTAAATAATAAAATGTCTACTATTACAACGCGTCAAATATATTTATGTCAATTCATAATATTTTATCGTCCATAAACATGTTTATATTATAATAACATTTAGTGGTCAGTAGTGAAGTTTTTTTTTAATAGTGTATATGATATTTCTCAGACTTGGGAAGCTTGTTGTATACGTAGGGCCCCATGTAATAGACACTTTAACGCAATGCAAGTTGCCAGGTGGTAGGGCATTTGTCCGACTGGATGGCTACCACCCCTGGTCTAGAGTCTGCCGCCATAACAACTTTGAGTTGTGTTCCAGCGTCAGTGGCCAGGTTCCAGTTTCTCCTTCAAGACCGGCAGCATATTTGCAGCACCTCTGGTATTGCTAATGTCCATAGGCGACGGTAACTACTTTTCATCAAAGTTGGGCCGTAAGCCTGTATACTGTGCTTTGACAATAAAAAAAAAATCAAGAAATATTTATTTTTTGTTTTGGCAGACTGTACTTGAATACAATTATCATTCTTTGAATTTAAAATAATGTTAACAACATTATAAACAAAATTATTTGTTAGTTATAATAAGAAACAATTTTTAATTACTTTGAAACTGGTTGCAGTGATTTTCGTACTAGATAAACACATTTAACATAAATATAAAATGCAATGTTTCTTAAGACAATGGCTTTTTCAATTTAAATATATTATTGTTTACATAAGGTTCATACATTTGTTAGCTACTGGAAAATAATTGCACGAATAAACTCCGTTTCTGTAAGTAGTTAGATTAATCAAAAAATAGTATATACTAGTGGTCGCTCGTGCTCAAAATTCAACCATAATAATTAATGGCAGAGACTATACTTCTATAATCACAGACTTCGCCAAGGCTACACTGTTAATTTGACTAGAACAATAAACAAAAGAGTATATATCTATGCGTGTGTGTGTCAAATACATGGCAATGTGTGTAATGTTTTTTTATTGATTTCATGTTTTTATGCATAACTTTAAAAAAATATTAGCATTCGTCCCTTCTTCTCTATATAAACTATAAGTGTGCGAAATTTCATACTCCTCCATTCGCGCCATTTTCGTAAAAAGGGGCACAATGTTTTTGCTTCACGTATTAATATATAGATGATTGAGTTTATAGTGCAGACTCTAAATGGTATGGGATAGGAATATGGGATAGGGAAGATGAGATAGGGGTAGGGGGAAGTGGGTTAACAGAATTCTCACTCATCTTACAAAACACGATTAGCTCAAGGTTAACCGTTTTATGCCGATATTCTGTGAGAACGTAATATCACATCGATCTAGCCGGACCTAAAGCTGTAATCGGGATAATGATTTCAGCATGGGTCCACCACGTAAAAATCACGAAACAATTGTAATTTCAAAAACTATGAATATTTAATTATACGTTGTTTCTGTACCGTGCATTACTCTGTGTCATACTTTCTCATTATTAACGCGAAGAGTTGTTTTATTCGGCCGACGACGATGAGTTAGTTCACAATTTCCCATTTAGCGCATCTCATCACACACTATGCGATCCATTATCGACCTTAACTCCTTGGAATACGTTCCACCTTTAATTTGCAATATCTACGCAGATAATAAAGACACATTATAAAGCTTAATTGAACCTTATATTGAAGAAATAAGGTAGATATTTCTATGGCAAATTAGTAATGTAGTGCGGGACGCCCGATTGCACTGGATTAAGGAAATAAGCAGTTTTAATTGCGACGCGATTATTCGAAAACGTTTTCTGCGATTTGTCGTAGCTTTACTTTGTAATGACCTTTTTATTCACGAGTTGATGAGATTGCACATTCACCGTCAGTTAATTATTTGTGAACAACTTTCATAGCAGCAAATATACCTGCATTTAGGGAGAAATTTTATTTTATTTTCTAGTTTATAACAAACAACATTTACTTTATTTTTTAGTCTATAAGAAACAACATTACTACATACATTTGGGGAGATCTTTTTTATTTTATAGTTTATAGAAAACAACATTCACTACCTACTTTTGGGAATAGTCTGTACATACTTTCTTTTTTAATCTATGCATAACAAAACCACAGTCACACCTTCATTTGGGGAAATTTATACTTTATTTATATGAGAAACAACATTCATTACCTACATTTAGGAAAAAAAATATTATATTTCAGTCTTTAACAATCAATATTCGGTGGTACCTAGACAAAGACACCACACGGGAATTTTAATTATTTAGTAGAACAAAGAAAATAGTAGTTTGTTTATCCTTACAAGATAATTTTGGTACATCATACACACGAATTTTGTGATAAATTTCACTATTTAATAATATTTAAATGTGTTAGTCAACTTAAGAAATATCAAAACTTAAATATTAACATAGAAATTGTTTTATATTAACCATCTAAATATATAATTTAACTTAAATTTGTCTTATAAGAAAAGTCATGTTCATGACATACCCTATTGCAGACATCAGCCTAAATATTTGCATAGAAAATGTTCTATATTACCAATCTAAACATAGAATTTAACTAACGAGTATACCAGATTTGTCTTATAAGAAAAGTGAGGTTTATGACATACCCTATTGCAGACATCAATCTATTACTACGTCTACCTGCGTTACTGTGACGTTCTAAAAGCAGGGATTCCCAAACTATTTTAAGCAAGATACCCCTTTTCAATAATGAATCGGTACCTTAGAACCCCCATAGCCTAATTACTTTAAAAAATCTATCTCTATTTTTTTCGTATTAATACAAGCCAAATACTTACCAATTAAAAAAAAATTGCGGTTGATTAAGTGAGTAAACTTTTGACATCATATTCTCATTAAAATTTAACAAAATAAATATACATAAAATTCAGTAAATATCATGAGTAATTAATAATTATTAATATAAATTATATAAAATACTTAAGTAGGTAATTATTTAAAAAAACGCTTTTTTACACGTAACACAATTTATACAGTATCTTGAAAGTTTCAAATAAGAACTTGTGTTAATTATTAATTACACCACCGGCAGTATTAAAAATCCATTAACCCCTGCCAAGGGTTGCCTGGAAGAAATCGTATTTTAGCGATAAGGCCGCCTGTTGTACTTATTATGTCTTGTATTTTTCTATTTCTGTTTATCTATGTTTTAGTGTATATTTATTTATTTATTTGGACAACACAACAGATAACAATCAGTAATTTATTTATAAAATATAGTTTCTAAATTATTACGTCTAGATTGAAATCCAAGCGTGCGCTGATACATCAGTGTTAAAATTATATATTCGCAAACAAAATTATGTAAATAATGTGTACAATAAAGTGTTGTCTATCTATCTATCTATCCAATTAATAGGGGTCGATTTTTAGACTTCGTCGACCCCCAAAATCAGTTATCGCTTATATCGAACCCCGGGAAACCTATTTCGACCCAAGGGGGTCGATATCGACCACTATGGGAATCCCTATTCTAAAGCGTCACCTTACGACATGCGGCATAACAAGTGACAAATGGGAGAAACTTGCGCTTCAAAGACCGGAATCCACAGTAGACAGTGGCGTCAAAGAATATGAAACAATTTGTACCGAAGAGCTCGCCGCTAGGAGCCAGATCCGCAAAGCACGACCCAAGCCCTCCTACACATACACATATGACACAAGTGGACATATATTGCTTCTATTGGAGCCGAGTTTCCAAGAACAAATTCGGTTTTGCTAGCCATTCTCGTGCCCATGCCAGAAAATCATAACAGTGGTCGCCATCAATGGACACGTCAGAGATATCATTATCATCACTCGGTCCTAGTATCCTATATTTCTTGTAAAACGCTTCTTTTTAAATTGATTACAATATTATAATAATTAAAACTACATTTATGTATAGATTTTTTTGAATTATATGGCTTAGTTTCTAAGACCTTTAAGCGAAGTCTGTTTTGGATATTTGGCACTCCACAAGTTTTTCATAATTTATTGAAAGTATTTTTAATACATTGTATAGCGGGTAGGGACACTCTTTGTATTTTAATCAATCATACAAGTGGCGGGAGCACAATTTAAGTCCAATTCATATTAGCAACTTGTAAGAGTTCAATGCATTTATATGTAGAGATTTTATTTTTACAGAGAAAACCTAAGAATGTCAATAAAGTTCTTAACTCAAACATTACAATATTTCGTGGCCAGCACTTGTCGGTATTAAATACATAAAACCTTTTTCTTGTAGATTGCCATATTTATCTCTTATTTATTTATTTAGATTTATGGCTTATGCAGCAAGGCCTTTAAGCCAGATCTTGGAATATAATGTAGTTTCTTCATTTTCTTAAGCCTAGGTTTAGCACAACTGACCTGTAGGTTATCAGCTGGTGCCATTCAACGGAGTTCTTGTGACAACTTAAAAGGCCACATTTGACTATACAGTTCACATTTCTCACAAAACACATAATTACTACTCAAAAACTACCAATATCCTACGACTATTGTTCATTTTAGAGTAATTTTACTAATTTTTACAAAATAAATCTGCACAACACAACGTCTCTGTTACGAACTCTTTCGTATCTTTATTTTAAATTTATTTTGATAGATCTTATCTATCAAAATGAATGACATTTTTGTTTATTAGTTAACAAATATATGTATTTTCACCATCGTTGTCCAGGGAATTTTTTCAGTATTTTATCTAAATTCACACAGTTCCTAACAGTCTCCTTTCAGTTCCCGCCAAAACTTCCATATTTATCTCTAATATCTGAGGTATACAAATATACTAAAGGCCAGGGATACGCTTTCATACATCATTGGGCCCAGTTTGTAAAACGATGAAAGTGATTTGAAGATTTTTTTAATTATGTTGATATTTTTAAAGTGACACTTCTTTAGAATCGTTGTGATATGAAACTAGATAAAACGAAAAAAAAGCGATATTAAATCCTAGGTATTTTTTGTGATTTTCCATTTTCATCATTTTGGTTATTTTGGTAGTTCCGATAGATTTGGTCGTTTATGTAGTTTACAGATAGATAGACTGGGGCTTGATAAATAAAACTGTTTGCTGAAGTGTCACTTCTACTGCGTGCGAACTACACACATTTTTTATAACTGTAGTTGGTCAAATTATTCTTAATGAATTAATCGTGTAGTGTATTTTGATACTATTAATTGTTGAAATGCATTCTCATAAATTTATTTTGTTTGTAACCCTATTTTTAAGATTTTCCGTCTTCCAGATGTATTTTAGCGCTGTTTTCTGTTTTATAATACGAAAATATAATGCTTTTTTTAAGGTATATCTCAACTCCTTACATTTCTTTGGCCCAAGAGTCCCCGTCTCCTTTCATGAAATCGTGATAGATTTACCAAAAAAAACGTGCAAACAAAACAAATAACAAGGACTAAATGTTAAATCTCTACTAATACTCAAGTCCAAAATTTTAACCTTTTGTGTTATATTTTTCAAAGAAAAAAAGCCTAAAAACACCGCGAAACATCAAACACCTTGAAAATTTTAATCATGTACTTGAAATTTGCGCAAGAGATCACAAAAAATCGGAATTGTGTGAAAACTAACACCTAACAAAATACTTTGAAACCAACTTATATCTGCATTTTGAGAACACATTTTTACCTATAAATTGTAAAGAAAGCGCATAATAAAAACTGCATAACTAAACTTGTAATCTGATTGGCGGTTTTGCACAATACGTTAAGAAAGATCACCCTTATTACAATTTTAGATTTGCTATTCAATAAGTTACAATATTGGATTTAGAACTTAATTTCAATGGAATAAGGTTAAATATCATTATAATGTCAGGGAAGGAAATATTACAATAAAAAATTATGGCATACTTATTTCATGCACTCAAAAAGGTATTAAATGATAAATTATAAACCTTATTTCAAGTACATAACATCTTTTTATTTGTTAGAAATTAATAAATACAATGCAAAATTAACTTTGTAAAAATGTACACAGAGGTATAAAATAGTAATCTTAAAGATGTTTGCAAATAAAGAGATTCGGGAAGTGGATATGTTACAAAAGGTATGTTTGATAAAAGCGCTTGTTATTAATCCTTATTTTGAAAACTTGTTCAATGGAACCCAGATTCTGTTAAAGTAAAATCATTAGTAGACATTATATAAGTTTTATCGATGGTAGACAGTTTGTTCCTATCTTAGATCGCGGTCTGTCATAAATCTGGAATAGGTGTCTAACACACTATGCAGATACGGTAGGATATCTGTATCTGAGCGCATATCCTTCAATTTCGTTCTCTACGAATTCAATGAACTAGCACACACAGCGCAGATAAGATATATAGTCTTATATAGTATCTGTAGGTCCGACCGATATCGTAAGATGGTGACAATATTAGGTATCTGCTTCTACAAATATATCTGCAGATATAAACATCACAGGATTGTATCTGGAGATATGTACAAGTGGTTGCGTGCCGGCCCAGAGGGCTTACTCTCAAACGTGTTACTTCGTTCGTTCTCTATTAACAATCCGCACTAACAAACGCTTATCATTTCGTATATTATCATATCTGCGTAGTGTGTGGTACTTTCAGATTTAACGCAGATAAATTAGTATCGTATCTGCGTAGTGTGTTAAAAGCCTTATTAGTGGTTATGACCGAAATGTGTCTAGTTTATATCGTTTGTTTAATTTGAACAGTACTTATTCTGAGCATACTTCTATATACTAGAATGGCGGCCTAATAATAATAAGTACACTTAATTTATATACAGTGAAACCTGTATAACTGGGATTTCAAGGGACCTAGGTTTTTTATCACTTCTATTTTCATTTATAGAGGTGGAAATGTTAATGAACAATGCATAGTTATCACGTATTTGTTTGGCAAACAACAAAACCTGCTAAATTGGATAAATTTATACAGTTTATCGAGCTACAAATACAAATTTTATAAAGGTAAACATCGAAAAATATGTGAAAACAAATCTTAATTAAAAAGGTTTGAAAATTTCCACTAACAGAGGTACTAAGGGATGCAAAAGTGTCGGGACCTCATTGTAATTATTAATAGGAGAGGTTTCTCACATATCCAGTGCCCAGGTTTCACTGTATTATGGTTCTCGCATAATAAATAGTCACCTTAGAGTGCTACTACGACATGTGCATCGAATCAAAGCCGAAATGAGAATATGTACCTGACCAAACCAATCTGTATCCGACTACAGTCGGAGTCTGACTGTCTTAGTTTTTTTTGTGCAAGATCCAGCTGAATAACTCCAGATGGCTGTTTTAGCCATATCAGATTTGGTGGGCTTCTCGTCTCCGTGGGAGCGTTCAACCCGGACGCAGCGTGCTCGAGGAGGCACCTACTGTGAGATTGGGGGGGACTCTAACGGAGTAAGCCATTAAAGGCTGAAGTGAATAAGTGCCTAAGCGGCGACAAGGTTTCGACTCCGCCGACGGAGCCGTCCCTAGCCTATTATTACTACCGCTTCGCAACGTGTTATGGCTGATAGAGAAGATGCGGCGGAAGAAATTTTCCAGCAACACGCCTATGCTAGTATTGTATGGCTACTTTGTACCTGTCATGAGTGAGTGTGATTATGCTTGTGGATTACCGGTGTATGAGTGGGCTGGGGCTCTCCGGCGTCTGTTATGCCAGGCTGATGTTCTGAGACTCGGGGTGTTCATAATAGCAAGGAGTTGGATAGTTTAGTCTGGCTATCTTATTCCTCCGAATGCACGCTTTTATATTCGAGTCAATACTCGAACATAAAAGCGTGCGTTCGGAGGAGCTACTACTCGAGCCAAGTAGTAGGGTAATCAATACAAATCACCCTCTAACATTAATAAGCAGACAAACTATTTTCAGGCACTCTTTATAACCACCTGGCTACAAAATACTAAAAAGAAATATAATTTTCGATCTCTACAATGAAAAATAACTCATTTCCTAACAACTTGCAATAATTAGTAGCTATTAAGAATGATAATTACAATGTCTTGATTGCTAGCTGAGCGGACGAAGCGTCGGCGCTGGTAGGGAAATGGAAGACATAACGCGATTAACGATACTCATTTATTGTCAAGAGGATATCAGTTGTGCTACTGCAAAACCTGGCAAGTACTTCCCAAGAAATGTCACATCATGTGGCGGCTAGGCGCTAGTAGCAATTTAGCAAAATTTATATGAATATTTGTAGCTTCCCGTTCGCCTCCGAATCGAGTCGTATTATAGAATAAAAGACAGATACTCAATCTAATAATTTATTTCATTTCCATCTCCATCTGCCCGACACGCATATGAAATTGGAGGCGGAAGGATCGCGGTATATACCAAGAATAATAAATAACATCCAAAAAGTACTCATCTTAAAAATTAAAAAAAATCTAGCAATAAAGAAACCGACTACAACAGTAACTAAGAAGTAAAAAATAAATATTTTCGACAACGTCTCGAAGTCGGTGCCAAGTTAAGCACATTTTCTGTCCGATTTTAATGAGTTTTCCGTTATATCTTCGGAACTCAAAATTCAATAGCAATAAAATGTATACAGGACCACTTTGAAGCTTCACTGAATCCAAAGCAAAAAGAATCATCAAAATCGGTTCAAAAACAAAAAAAAAACGAAATGAAAACCTCCCTTTTTTGAAGTCAGTTAAAAATATAGATATAATAGAAGCTTATTGGAAGCAATACCATATTTTGATACAGTTTCCAAATACTTTTGCAAACAATACGTAAGCAAGGCTTATAACCGGTTTAAATTTAACCGGTTTTAATCGATTATAGCCGGTTTTAGTGAACCACTTAGTTTGGAGTGTAAACCTTAAAAATTAGCCGCGCGTAGAAGGAAAATCGCGGCCAGTGTCTGGGACTCGCCAGACTGGGGTGGCACTAACTAGATGCTAGGTATGTGGTAGAACTAGAGACGCTATTGCCACACCACAGGGATAACCACTAAAACCCCTCGGTATCCGCCCTTCACCCAATGCCAGGGCCACGGGTAGATGACTTAGCCTCTCTGTGACTAACAGTTGTTTCTCCTCCTTCAGTGTCAGCGTTCAGGCCTCACAGCCGTACATCAAAATTGGTCTAATAACAGTTTTGTAAATGCGAATTTTAGTTTTCCTGATTAGGAGCCTATACAATGACACCTTATCTAGGGCAGCACTGAGGGCATTTTGGACACGGATGTGTATTCCTTCCTCTCGGGAGTTGGTGTCTATGATCGTGCATCCCAGGTATTTGAATTTGCTCACACCTTTATACAGTGTATTTCCAACATGAAGGTTTGTGTTTTTGTACCGCTTCATATGAGGATACTCCGTCTTATCCGTGTTGATCTTGAGTCCAACCTTTTTTGCCTCTTGTTCTAAGATCTTGGCTGCTTTTATAATTTCTTCGCGGCTTTCCCCTAAAAGTGCTAAATCATCGGTGTAACGGATATAACGTTCAATCGTGCAAAGGAGAAAATTAAACAAGGTTTTAAGGGTTTGAAAGTTAGCCGTTGAAAATGCTGAGTGTAACGAATGCAGGGCACGTATATTGCGGTCGGTGGTCGCGGGCAACTGCTCGGGTCGATCCCGAATGAAGTTCGTGCATTCGCTTACACTCTATGCAATCAATTGACTATTTATTAATTTAAAAGACAGCTAAATGGACAACAATTATTTTATCTTTTGTATATATATATATGTGTATTTATTTTATATGTTTATATTATTATCCAATTTATTTATTTTATAAGTAACACCGAGCGGGCCGTTCAGACAACGCATTCTATCCTTAACATTCTCCCCCTCAGTGTCGTCATGACGACACTCGTAACCAAATGGTACATCTACCCGTGATGCTGGATGTGGCATAACCCGTCCGTCAGTTCCAGGCACGACACCCCATGGCAACACATTCCGTGGGGGGCGTGAGTTCACAAGAACAAGTGGAACTCCGGTCTTCAACTGAGCGTCGTCGCGATACATGTACAAAGGCAGTCGAAGAGGTGAATAAAATTTAGAGACGGTACGCCGTGCTAGTTTAATTTTTCGTTTATTTTTATAATTTTTACCAAAAATAAAATAGCGCGAGTATGAAATATAATCTTTTATTTTCCTATATTTGTATTTGCAGGATTTTCTCAAAACATTAGAACTTTTAAATAAATAAATAAATACTCTTTCCAAAAATGCGAGACTTGAAGTAAAGACTGATGGTCCGTTTTTTCTGTAACAGTTGTTTCTTTGACTCGTTTACATTTTTCATGAAATTCAATTTATTAATACTTTCACGCGGCTTGATACAACTAGTAAATGAATTTAAAAACAAACAAGTTAATTTCTGCAACGGTATACTATTGCAGGCGTTATGTTTTCCTAAACTAAATGAGTCACTGTTGCAACTATCTATATATATAGATTTGCCGGGCGCTGGCGGACGGGTTGAGTCGTGTGTATTAGAAAGCATCCAAAACAGATTATGCGGTAAAATGCCCGTGCGCACGCTGTTATCATTTGCACAAGCGTGCATGCGCTTGCGTCGCTCAGCCGACTGAGTGACTACTGCATTCGACAGTTTATCTACTTCGATAACGTTATCTGCACGATGTAAGGCTCCGTGCACACACGAACCTAGCAATGTTTGAGTGATGAAAGGCCCACCCGGCTCATACTTTTTACATGAAATAGGTGCAATCAAATCATAATTGTCTTGACCAATTAACAATTGAGGCTGAACATTTTCACATTTTAAATTATAATTACAATGAGAAAGACACATAAATTCATTAAAATAACTAACATTGGGAACAGATTGCATTGATAAATTGAGTTCTTTAATTCTTCTAGCATTTAATTTAAATTGTTTGCCCTCACTGTTGCTAACGTTAAAGTTAATGTTTTGTGTGGTACATACCAACTCGCTGGAGTCCCAAGCGCTTGTCGCACGCATTGGGACAGTCTCACCGTGTAGCCCGGCTTTATCCGCGACGTCATTGGCTATGAGACTCACTGTCGCACCGTCATCTAACAGCGCATGCGTGTAAACACTTTGTTTGGGTCCATGGATTACCACCGGCACTATTTTTTAGCATAACTTTAGGCTGATTTAAAATTTCACTATTATTAGGGCAATTTACGACGGACACTTTGGAACACTGGGAGTCGGTAACGTGGGCAACAAATTGACGCTCTTCATCTACGTCGTCGTGTGTCACCGGCGCATCAGCACGCGACGCCGCCGGGTGCGTCAATGCAAGAGGCGATGATGTTGTCCACCGCAGGAGTCGACATCGCAATCGTCCGCGTTGCATGTAGCCTCATCCTTATGTCGTGCTTCAAGGCATTTGAAACACAACTTCTTTGAACGGACATATCGCCAGCGGTCCTTGCGTAAAGCTCGTCTAAAGTGTTTGCACTCTGTTAGCTTGTGATCAGCCTTTCTACAGAATGTACATTCTACGGGAACGACGACATCATCGGTGCGCATTATTGTGCGACTGTTCTGCGTATTAGACTTTCTTTTGTAGTCGTTCTGACTATGAATATAGCTCACACCTGACATCGCTATCATCTGTGCCTGTTTGTATAAAAATTTGGAGAGTAATTCCAATCTTGGAGTGTCATCTTGATTGTCATATAAGTACTCAGCCCACTTATTAATCAAGGCAGTGGGTAACTTAGTTATGACTATAGTTACTAGTTGCGGACTTCTTAAATAATCGCTTTGCCTAATAGTTTTTATAGCTGTCACGTAATTTTTTATCTTTATAGCGAAATTAACTATCTCAGTATGATATGCGTCTGGTAGCGGCTGTAGTTTCTTCAACTGAGAAGTTACAACTCTCATAATGTTCTCTGGTCTGCCAAATCGAAGCTCCAAAGTTTCCATGACGTCCTGTGGTGAAGTGGCACTCATCAGCAAAGAAGATGTGGCTTCCTTTGCATCGCCACGAAGACACTTACGCAATCGCCATAAGTTCTCCGTGTCACTATAGTTGCAAAGGTGCGTGGATTCATAAAACGCTTCTTTGAATTGTAACCACTCCATTGGATCACCAAAGTACAGGGGCAAGTCCTTGGAGGTGGCTATCCTTGATAGCAGTTCCTGGTGATTGGCCCTTGAAGTTGATGCGGTGACGGCATCCTGTATAGCGCTAGCCAGCGCCTCAATGGCTTGCTTGGTATTCATGTTTTCTGCTGGCTTCGTGCGTGCCTGTTCATGAACTTCCACTGTAGTGGTTACAGGTACATTTTGTCTGTTACGATTTTCACTATCAACAGATGATTCAGGTGTCGCAATAGACTGTTCCAGCCAGTCATTTACTTTACTTTTGTAAGATACAGACGAGTCCTGTTTCAAGCACTGAGAGTTTTCTTCCAGGTCAGCCAAATCAGCAGCCAATTTTTTCTCAAGTAACTCTTTTTCTATACGAGCTTTGGCCATTACCATGTGGGCCTGGGCTTCCTTGAGCTCAATTCTCGCTTTAGCTTGAGCTGCCTCGTATTCAAGTAACTTTTGTCGCGCGGCGCACGATGAACCGCGGTTGCTACTTTTTTTCGATCCACCGTCATTTTTCGTACGTGCGGACGGCAAAATTGTATCCGATTTTATTTCTTTAGCTTCTCTCACTGCACAATTAGGATTAAACTGCACATCAGACTTCACTTCTAACATTCCAACCTTAGCCGTTATTTCGTGTTGCAGCTGTGCTCGCGTTTTAACAGTACGCAGCGGTGTTTTAAATAACGACATCCTTGCAATTTATAACAATTTGTTCCTCCTTCACTTCCACTGATCTGGCTCGAAGACCACTTTGTAACGGATATAACGTTCAATCGTGCAAAGGAGAAAATTAAACAAGGTTTTAAGGGTTTGAAAGTTAGCCGTTGAAAATGCTGTGAGTGTAACGAATGCAGGGCACTTATATTGCGGTCGGTGGTCGCGGGCAACTGCTCGGGTCGATCCCGAATGAAGTTCGTGCATTCGCTTACACTCTATGCAATCAATTGACTATTTATTAATTTAAAAGACAGCTAAATGGACAACAATTATTTTATCTTTTGTATATATATATATGTGTATTTATTTTATATGTTTATATTATTATCCAATTTATTTATTTTATAAGTAACACCGAGCGGGCCGTTCAGACAACGCATTCTATCCTTAACAATCGGCATACCCTATTGTTTCGTGTTATCTACCATAATCTATTAAATTATGACATTATGATACGTGTAATTACTACAAGTGTAGATTCATATTCATAACATTTCCTATAAATATAATATATAAATTGCCATAAATTAAGGACTCCGACAGATGTTGTTTTGAAATTGTAGAGTTAAGTGGACGTTTATTTATAAAATGTGCCTTGGTCCGAGAAGCCCTTGGCCGATTTAGCCCTATTCTAAAAATAAATTTAAACTTTTCGCCTATACTTTTAATATCAGGAATTACAAATTAAGATTATAAATAACAAAATTTTGACCTCCCGCTGTTGGTAAAGACTCATTCACAATAAACGTATTCATCTGCGGCGTCAAATAATATTGTGTATGGCGGGATTAGTGCGTAATGCGATGCGAATGCGGCTATGAGTGGCTAATGAACACGCATAAATGCTATTATGCGTTCATGGTTTGATGCTTTGCGAGAATATGCCATGAATTTTCGTTAATAGAGGGTGTTTTATATTTTATAGATATGTTATTGAGGATTTTAATTTAAACTGGGTGGTGAAGTTATTATGCGTCATTTTTATTTGATTTTTTGTTTGGTGCAGTTCCATCTTATATTTAAAATGAAAAATAATAAAAATAACCTTTAGTATTACAGTTACCAAAATCCTGAGGATAAAAATTTAGTTTATGAATGGTAGTGAGTAATTGTTATCTTATATGGATTAGAAATATCATTTCTTTTATTATTTATATTATTATTTAGGACACCAAATTGTAGGTATATATTTATATAGTTTTATGTGTGAACAAGTGCTTAATTTTTAAGGTATGTATTTATTTTTATTTAATTTCTTTTTCCCTTTTATCTCATCTGTATGTTTTCTGTTTTCTTATTCCATTCATTTGTTAAATTACTACATATATATTTTTTTATTGTTAATACGCTAACATTTGTGATTTAGGAGGTGGACACTGAAAATCAGAGCTGTTGTCTATTGTTTTGTATGTAGTCAAGTTTGGAGTGAAAGGGACTTATACTATTTAAAGAAAAGACAAGAGAGTATCCGAGTTATTGGACGTTAATATAGAACTGAGTTACATTGAAATTGAAAGATAATGAATATAAAAAATGAAAGTACTCTATAATAAAATTTATCTTAAACTTAACAACTACGCTATCCGCTCACCGGTGGCCCAGGTGGTTTTATCAGTGGAAACTGTCAGCAGTTTGGCATTGTTATGGCTCGGTCACGTACTGATATGTTATTTATGGGCTCAACCGAGCAAAAGATAAATGATGTTCTATGTTTTATTATTTAAGAATAAATTTAATAAAATTTTATTTGATAGAAATAGAATGGGTCTTTCAAATAAAATTTTATTAAACTAATTCTAAAATAATAAAAAAAAACAATTCGAACACCATTTATTTGCATGCCCAGTTTGAATAAGTCGTTGCTTTAATCAGCCTATTCGTCTCTTCTAATAATAGGCGCAAAACACGCTGCGGCCGCGCGTCCTTTGTGTGGCTGCACCTTAATATTGGGATTACTAGCGCATAAACACCTCCATTGATATTTTTTGATTGAAAAGTGAAGAATTTCGTAAATATCCTTTTAACACTTTAAACATAAAACCAAAATCGTCCAAGTGCGTGTTGGCTACGTACATTGAAGAATTTCGTAGAGGTGACGAACTTCCACTGCTTTTGCCGTTTGGCTATTTAAATTAAACATGATTCAAATTGGGTGTGTCCAGTATATTGATTAAAACTATCGAGCTTCGGATCTTGTTTTATTATACGCGACAGATCCCTAGCGGGAATCTTAATTGCTCGCGGTAGCATGTTTTCTTCTTTTTCGTAAGAGGCGATAAAACGTCTTTTTCAGAAACAACCCTTTTCCTTGGTTTGGCGTTTGACATTCCTTCACAGAAATTAATCCTTACAAGCTACACTATGATTTGGTATAATAATACAGAATGTGTTTATTTTTTCAAAATCAGCCGACTCCTGACAAGGGTAATCGATTTTTCAAAAATCTAATGATTGCACTTTAGTTTCGACAATTAACATAGTTTAGGATTTAGCCCTGAAGGCACACTAGAAAAATTCACCTCTAAACAATTCGTGTTTGGTGGAGATTATTTATTAGTTCGTCAAAATATTTTTACAAAGACGTTGATTATGATTTGTAGATATTGATTACGATTTTGTAGACAGTTCGAAATCCATTTTGGCTGTTCCTCTTATTCCATAGCATTCGAGTTTATTCGGTAGTTTTTGATGATTTACTAAGTCGAATGCTTTGCTCATATCCTAGAATATTGATGCAATAACGTGCTTGTTATTAAGAGACTCAGTAATATCTTTTATTAGATTGAAGCATGCTAGTGATGTCTAAGTTCCTTTTCGAAATCCATATTGTTCTGGTATTAACATTCTCTGTAACGTTATATAGTTAATAATTCTGTTATACATCGTCCTTTCAAATATCTTAGAGACTATTGGAATTAAAATGATTGGTCTAGGATTATTCATTCCCAAAAGAACGAAGATTAAGAATGTTTTAAAAAATAATTTAAGAATGTCTCCCTTAAAATGTAATGAAACATTTATTTTGTCTTCATTAAAAGTGAGTTATATTTCATCGAAGTTAAATAGGCGTTCGCAGTTCGTAATTGGATTTTAAAATTGTTAAAACAAAACAAGTTAAGAGAGGCAAAAAATTGTTTTTACTCTTTAATAAAATTGTTTTAAGAATTTCCTTTCAGTTAGATTGTTTAGAAGAGTTCGCTTTGAGCGATAAGGCCGTCTTTTGTTTTTAGAAATAATATCGTAAATGCATTTATTTAATTGCTTAAATTATTATGTTGTGGTTTCGTAATCCTTTAATCCTGTTCGTCTGTCTGTTTATAGCCACTATTAACATTGTGGTTAACTGAAGGTTGAATTTATTTATCGTTAGTTTGCTTTTGAAAAGTCATGATCATGTTACTTAGTTAAATTATTTAAATCACCTGGTACGAGATATTCGCCTCCTGAAAATTTAGTATCCTCCTCTAATTTTTAATTATATCTGTTCAAATTCAAATTTAAAAGTTTTTATTCAAAATAAGTTCCACTAGACAACACTTTTTGAAGGTCATACATATAGGTTAAAATTTAATTCTACTTCCTATTCTATGTACACCGCTTCGCAACGTGTTATTGCTGTTATGGAGAAGAAGCAGCAAGAAACTCCCCAGCAACACGTCTAGTTAAAAATTGTTTTTCGTCATATTTCTTATTCTATTTATATCTCAAGTTCTTATTTTTATAAGTTTTATACAGCAGTATGTTACAGAATTACTTTTGAAGAATTAATGGAGTTGTAGCAAACAGTGCATATTTAATGTTCCTGTGTATACCCTGTTTATCCTTAGATCATTTTCGTACTTCACAAACAGTACTTTTGCAATCAATTGCACTATTTAACGATATTTAGATATTAGACTACTTAACCCACATCTAGAGTTAGAATATTACAGTACAAAATATTTTTTATAGGTCTTTACCTACCAAATTGCCGCTCTCCAGTACCGGCCATTTCAAATCAAAATAATTTATGTTTAGCTAAGAATTCCCGATGAGAGTCGGTCTCGGGTTGAATTTAGACAAGACGAAAGTCATGTTCTACGAACATGTCATGCCGAGACCGGGTAAACGTCGATGGTTCCCCCTTTTGAGGTTGTGCAAGAATATGCTTACTTTGTATAAAAAATCGAGGTAGGCAGGCACAACTTCGAGGAGGAAGCCAGTAGGAGGATCCAGTTAGGCTGGGCAGCGTTCGTTTAGCTTCGACAAGTCTTCTCGTCAAGTCGACAAGTCTTCGAGCAGTGCGTCCTACCCATCATGACATACGGTGCCGAGACATGGACACTGACGGTGGGATTATGGTGCGAGCTATGTTGAGTGTTTCTCTTATGGATAGAATCAGAAATGAGGATATCTGTAAGAGAACGAAGGTAACCGACGTAGCTCGCAAAATTAGCAAGTTGAAGTGGCAGTGGGCCGGTCACGTCTGTCGTAGGACCGACGACCGATGAGGCATACGTGTACTGGAGTGGAGGACATCCTTCAGCCTGGTGGACTGACGACTTGCGCAAGCTCGCCGGCAGGGGCTGAATGAAGAATACGGGAGACTGGGATATTTTGGGGAGGCCTACGCCCAGCCATGGAAAGGAGCTGAAGCCATAAGAATACTAATTTCAAATTAATTTTATTTTTCAAAATTAGTGATTGGTTTATTTATTAATATTATGTTTTCATTGCATATTGCATCTTTTTCGTCATCATGAATATGTTAAAAATTCGAGTAATTATGGATAATAAGAGTACCGTGTACCATCGTGGCAGCAACAGCAGCAAGCGGCACACAACATCAATGACGTTTACAGAGCGGACACTACAAATGAATGCACCACCTATTTTGGTTGCCCACTTCCATCTTTAAAGAATCTGGTACCTCCCGTCCAACTAATTCTTCAAGAAGGGCATGAATAAACTGCCAATGTGTTGGCAAAGATAAATCGATTGCAAGGGTGATTACTTTATTCATATAAATAAAAAATATAGAAAAATATACATTAACTTATTTAATAAAAAACGGCAATTTCGTAAGTGAAGGCCTAATATTTATCCAAGTAATGTGTAAACAAAGTTGCAAATTCATCTAGTACAATACAGCAAAGTCTTCTTCTTAAAAGGGCTTTTCTAAAGAAATTTCTGAATAGCCGATCTTCGAATGTTGATATGATAATCCGTCCGTTTGGTGTGGGTCAGTTAATAAGTGAGTGTCGGCGTAAGCGCACCGCAATTGAATTTGGCCGTGTAATAACAGAGAAATGATCGCTGATACGTCCGCATCTCCCGAGAATATACTCTAATGCTTAAATTGTAGGGTGGGGACACTATTTAAAATATGTCGACATTTTTCTTTAATTTTGCGACAAGTTATCCACGAATCATTATTCGCTTAAAATTAAATCGTTATTTAGGGAAAAATTACAATTTTCCGGGATAAAATGTATCATTGTATATAATATGTCCATTTACGTCATTGAATGATATGTACAGTTTAGGTAATATTCCAGAGACAAGGACCAATTTTAGTTAAAATAAAATTGTACTATAAAACCATACGCATACGATTCTAAAAATAAACATGATTGTATGATACGTGACATTCACCCCGGGGTCACTTGTGGCTATAATGTTAATACATTTGTAGTATCTATTAAGTGCCTAAACTATAATTTAAAGTTTCAAAAACACATAAGAAAATTTCGTAATTCTAAAATTTCATAAATAATAAAAAATTTAAAAACACAAAGAGTGTGTTTTTTGACACTAGTTATATAGGATGTATGAGTTTTTGAAAGCTATAATTCTTCTTCCGTGATAGATGAACACCTTTTTTCAATCCACCCAAAATATTTTTTGAATGGATTGAAAAAAGGTGTTCTCCTTTCGTCTATAATACATTTTTAAGACTTGTATGCTGCAATATGATAAATAAAGTTACCTAAATATATATAATTAAATAAGTTATTTGGCCATACCTACCTGCCTTGTAAGAACAAATGTAAGCCTGAAGACATACCTGCGGAACGTTCGGCGGCGGTAAGTGGGGCTAAATACGCTCGCAATGATTTTTAAATAACTTATGACACATCAGCGAAATTTCTGCCGCGTTTCACTGCGTACAACCTAGCACTGATCCTTCCGTCGCCGAACTTTGAGCGCAAAAAGTCCCGCAGGTATGTCGTTAGATTAAAAGCGATATTTTTGCAGACTTGGATACACGTTTATTCGGGTCTTGTTCACTGCCTTACTAATTTATCTCGTGAAATTTAGCAGACACGTACTTTAGGTCTCTTCTAGTTAAATACCTCTAATTATATTTTCAGGCTTACGACTTACTTTTTATATCCACAACCTTTACGTGTTGAACACCGCAGTAATTCCCCTAATACAATAATTGAACATTATCTAATAGTATTATAATTAGTATATAAAGTATCGATGAATGCGTCGAATAGTGCCAATACCCGTCCCTACAAAAGCGGGGGCGAGAGCGCGAAATTGGAGGAAAACTTTCGTAAGGGGAAATGAAATGGGATTGATAAAAATTCGAACCAAGCCGCCTCGACAGGCACGTACTCAGTACTGAAATAAAATAATTTTATTATCAATTTCTATTACATATTGAAGTGAAACTTCTTTAGAATCGTTGTGACTTGAAACTCAATGAAACGAAAAAGCGACACTAAAAAGAGATAAACACATAAATTTATAGGAGTAAGCCTGGGAGATAATAAGATAAAATACATTATATTTAATCATTTAAACACAATGCTCGTAGAGATAAAGTTGGAAATGTTTTGAAGTTTTTCGTTAATACTTCAAATTTCGTGTTTTAAAGCTTAAATATATTATAACGATGTAATATACGAAATGTGATGTCACGAACTTTAGAATCCCTCCCAACTCTTGTCACACTTTGTTTCACTTCTGCTGCGTGTGAACTGCACACACACACAATTTTTTTATTACGAAGCTGGCAACCGGAGCCGACGGCGCAGCTCATGGAAAGTGGTTACCGTCGCCTATAGACGTTTGCAAACACCAGGTGGAAGGCAACGCGTTGCCGGGCTTCAAGATGGGATAAATAAGACAGGAGATAAGATAGAGAGATGGAATATGGTATTGGTATAAGTTGATGGCATAGGGAAACTTGGATAAGGGAGGGTGAAGGGGGAAAGAAGTGAACCATCGAAACTCTCTCTCATGGCACGAAACAAGGCTTATCGTTTCACGCTGATATTCTTCGAGAGCGTGATATTGTGATCGAGCCGGGAAACATAAAAGTAATGAAAAGTAGTGGTAGCTTAATAGCTAATTATTATTATTTATAAAGACAACTAGATCCAAATAATATAGCTAGTAGAGCTTAAGCATATGTGTTAGTAATTACAGAAAATAACGATTTGATCCTCTGCATAAGTACCAACATCAGAGGACTATCGTGTTTAGCATGCTGTTGCTACTGCCACGCGCTTTGCTAGCATCTAGGCTGTTTTACTCGCCACATGGCGTCATAGCCATCAGTGAGCGCAGCCACTAACACCCCGGGTGCACTGCAGAAATGCGGGAGCCGCAACAACGCCCTGAACGCATTATTATATTATACACGTAGGGCATTGTAAAACCGTTGAGCAAACACGAACCACAAACTCGCCGAATACACGGATGTACAGTTTCAAATCCTGGCCGGGAAGTATACACCGCTTGGACAGTTATCTTATCTAATGTGCATATTGTTACAGTTACCATCAACAATGATGTGTTACGTTAAAAACCTGTATACATCAAGATCATTGATGTATGAAACACACCACGCTTGTCTAATCAAAATGGGACCGGTGGTACTGTCTGTTCTCTCTAAAAATTAGAAGGCCTGAAACTAGCATTGGGACCTTGATAGGTTGATATTATGTACCTATAATATAATAAATCTGTTGGAGTCAGGTTTTATCTGTCTATTTGCGTTACACGTGAAAAGTACGGAATATATTTCAATAAAATTTAACAAAGACCTAACTTCAAGCTTGCAGCCCATAAGAAAACTTCGAAAACTTTCTCTAATAGTGTTTATAAACAAGATTTCTTAAATATTTTTTATTTATTGCTGGAGTAGGTATAGCAGACAAACAGACTGCACACCTGAAACTGTATACAGTCGCCTATGGACATTTGCAATAGCAAAGGTGCTACCGATTTGCTACCGACTTCGAACGGATCGCAGGGCACTGGCCACTGATGCCAGAACACAACTCAAAGTTGTTATAGTGGCATACTGTAGACTAGAGTTGGTGGCCATCCAGACGGGCAAATGCCACCTAGCTGTGGGTTGTTTTGTCGCTTCTTACAACAGGCCACCCGGCCGCGGGAAAAAATATTCTTTCCTCGTTCCTGAGTCAACAGAACCTCTTAGAAAATGTTTCCAGTATACACATAAATTCCGGTAACAAGACAATAGGAACAGTTTCGTTGGCCAGCAACGTCAACAGAATATAAAAGTTACGATTCCGTAAAATCTGTAAACATTTCCAAATCTACAAGACGTAGGATAACTACTTAGAGTAATTTTTGTATTAAGTAATTTATTATAATTCTTGAATCGAAACTTCTTAAGAATCCTTATAATTTAAAATCGGATGAAACGAAAAAGCGAAATGAAAACGCGACACTAAATTCCTAGGTCTTTTTTTGTGATTTTCCATTTTCGTCATTTTGGTTATTTTGGTAATTTTAATTAGTTTTGGTACTGTTGATAGCTTTGGTAGTTTTTATAGTGTAGCATTTTCGTAGCCTACTTAATCTTGTCTACTTAGCGTTGTAGCTATGTTCACCTGTATATTCTCTGAAGTTTCACTTCTATTACGTGTGAACTGAACAAACACACATTTTTTTACTTCAATTCTTTTGGGTTTGGCTTCTTTAGTCGAATTTCGGCTGTCCACAGCCTATACGGGAGATACGGACTTTAGAGAGCCGAAATTTGAATAAAATAACGTTTTACTCAACCCAAATCCGCACCTGCATTTTCCGAGGGCACAAAATTCACTTAGCTTCGTTTGTCGAAGCTTTTCGCCTCTTGAAACTTTTCAATAGCCCGAAATCGAATTCAGGCCCCCCTCCCCCTTATCCCGCTACCCCTCTACCCCGCACCCCGTATACACCTGCCCGTATATGTACGATAAATAAGCGAAATCTTTTTATGTAGTCTTTATTGAAGTTGCCTTGTTTGTTAGTGCCCTGCCTTTTGAGGTTAAAGGCCTGAGTTAGAGGCTTGTTTTAGGTTGGCTTGGGATTTATTGGAGCAAATTTTGTTGGTAAATCCCTTTATATTGAATACTAGTATATGCCCGCGACTTCGTACACAAATTACTTGAATTCCCGGGACACAAAGTTCTGCAGCATTTAAAATATAATATAAGCTATAGTTTTAGTGAAAACTGTGTCGGAGTAAGCAAATTTTTATGCACCCGAAAAACTACAAACCACTCCCGGGAAAATTCCTGTGTGATTCTGGGGATAAAAAATATCACATATTGCTATCGCTCAGTGAAAAAATCATTAAGGATATTTAATATGTTTATTTTAAATCATTCTCAGAAAAAGTCCTCCCCGGGTTTTTCAGATTAAAAAATAACGCAGATTTTAATTCTAAGAATTTGTTGTCGATCAACGCTATCAATAACGATGGGCCGTCTGTCTGTCTGCTGTACTGCAGCTATAAAAAAATTCTATCCAAAATTTTCAAAATTGGTACTTACTTAACTATGCCTACTTATCATTATGCGAATATGAGTTTGTTTGTTACGCTTTCAAGCGTTAACTACTAAACCGATTATCATGAAATACAAACAGATACAAGTACAGAAAAGACACGGGGTACATTGCCATAACAATTTTATAGCGAAAAGAAATCGACTTCAAGAGATACCACTCTGAAACAAAACAGATTGACAAGTTTGACACATAGGTAATAGTTTATAGACTTCCTCTAAGTTTATATGCCCATTAGGTTAGATTTTTTTTACTATTACAAAACTTGTTTACCAATCAACATTTAAATACATTATAAGAAATTATACGACATAATAACTATCCTAATCCTTTTATATTATATCCAAGAAAAACATTTTAGAAGTAAGTATATTAATAATGCCGAAAAAATTCTTAGAATTTTTTTGGCCAATTCTTTGAGTAAAGTTGACCACTGTGCACGGCGTTACAAAGGCGCGTACAAATGCGGTTTTGTGTTGTATTTCAACCATCTCGAGTTACAATGTACGCTGAGTGTGATGCACAATGGGGCGAACGTGTCAAAAAAGTGGCCAAGTGACCACTACCCGGATTATGGGTTTCAAGTGACTTATTTTCAGATTTATAGTGGTTTCAGGGTCCTATTCCCGTTTTGGTAATATTAAAACCTTCATCTAATTATCTTGTGTGCCCGTTTGTTTGTTGTATGCAGGTTTTGAATACCGAAAAAAAGTTGAACCGGTTAAAACTAATTTAACCTATTAAAAACCTATTTTTTCGTTGTTACTCTAATATTTACCTCATTTACAAGGATTTTGGCAATAAAATTCAGCGAAATGAGGTTTGTTGAATAAACTGGTTTCAAACGTATTCAAGCGGTTTTTTCAGCACACCTTCAACGCGCAGTCATGTGGCACAGCAAGTTTTCAGTCGTGCACAAACACATATTGAGAGATAAAATGAGAAAGTAGTTCTCGCGGAGGTAACCGGTTACTTCAGGTTTACATAACACCTTTTTAAGGTTTACATTCCGAACAAAACAGGTGACTGAAACCGGTTATAACCGATTAAAAACTGGTTGATTTTAAACTAGTTCTAAGCCTTGTATATGGGAGCTTTTTTGTCAACAAAAGTAGGTTAAATTGGTTATTTTTTAATAAACCAGTTTTGAACTGTTTTTATCGCACAACTTCAAAGCACAGTCATGTAGTAGGTATTGTAACGACTAACTTCCTTAATGATATATTAAGAAACATAATTTAATTAAATTTAACTGAAGAATGTCTCCCAAAACAAGAGAAGACAGAATTGTAACGGCCAGCGGTTTCTGAGCTGACCGAGATCTTCAATGAGAGACTGGTTCAGAGCATAAGTTTATATAAGCAACGAAGAGACACTTTTAAATAGATGTGTTTTGCACGCGGCCCGATACAAATCTATCGTCTCTTGTTTTGGGTGGCATTCTTCGGTTAAATTTAAATAAATTATGTTTCTTAATATATCATAACGACTAAGGAGGTTAATTGTTACACCGAGATTTTAGGCACATATAAACATATATTTATATTAGAAACAGTTGTTATACATAGAAATCAAATCTCTCGGAATAAACTGGTTAATGCAGGTTTACATAACAATATTTTTAAAGTTTACACTCCGTAAGAAATAATTGACTAAAACCGGTTATAACGCTAAAAAGCGGTTAAACCGGTTCCAAGCCTTGGTTGTATACCACAGGTATTTTCTCTAAACTATTAAATCTATCTGTATTGATGAAATTTGATAGAAAAATCAATTCTTATTCCATTGTAACAGCATAAGGAAATTGCAATAGATTAAAAATTCGGTGTGATCTTGTAAAACAATATGACAAGAAGAAGAAAACAGTAAATATATTTATTTAAAACTACATACAATATGAAATTTTAATATATAAAATTCTCCTGTGCGTGTGTATGAGATTGAACACCTCCTAGACAGCTGGACCGATTTCGAATTTTTTTATGTGTGAGCAGGTGGATTCGAGAATGTTTTAGATTGACAATTGGACCTGGTAGATGGGCTGCAATCGGATTCTAAAATTTATTTCTTCAGGGCAGGAAAACGTCTGCCGGGCCAGCTAGTACACTTATAAATTTGGAAAAAAACAATGTAATGAAGTTCTAGTTACAATCTACCTCAGTAAATTACTGGTTGTGTCAATCAGCGTTGATTATCCGCTAGGGCCTAACCGTAACTTATAGAAAAGCAAAGAAAAGAAAATAAGAGAAGAAGAAACGGTTATAGAATAATTTAAAAAACCACATCAGACTTTTCATATAAATAACTTGAGGTTTCCTCAACCAAATAACAAAGAGAGTGTACGTTTATAACCGCTACGGAACCGGAACCCGTTCCATATGCGTGGACTGGTACGCACTTGGCCGATTTTTTATTTTTGTGTTCATTGAGATTTTTTCAAACAAGAATGATGATCTTTGAAGTGACACAAAGCTGTGTATATCATGATGAATTTCTACGATTATAAGAAAAGATTATACGCACTTATGTAGTACAAAATTACTAACACTTATATCAAAATATACATGTATTATAAACTAGTACAATGAATAAAACTTAACCTAGTCCACCAATTAGGGTAAAACCCAGATAGTTGCCCCACTTTGTCATAAAGCTCTGTTATTAAAAAATAGCTCATTATTAAGAATAAGCAACATGTATATCAAAATATACGTCTTTTGTACTTTCATATTAGCCTGTTTGTAAACATAATTATTATAGTCTATGAGTAAATCATATTTTATTAGACCTTTAAAAAAGGCATATTTGCCTATTGTGGCGGATAGTAGCCTAAGGTTAAAATACTTGGGGAGATAGATACGCTTATATTTGTGAGGCATTTTGCTTACATAAATCTGTCATTGCTTTATAAAGAGTTTATAGTTGCAAATAAATTGGACGACTATCGTTTTTGATACGGATACTTGCTTTTTTTTGTGCAAAATAAATATAAACTATTTAGGGCGGCTATCCGCAGAAATAAACATGGTGACTATCGTTGTTGACACTTATACTTAGCCTTTTTATTTGTTAAATAAATACATACCTACTATTCAACAATAAAACTTTATAAATAGTATAATTTAAACTGCAAAGCATGCGGAGAAACAAAAAGTTGATTGAAACAACAACCAGTAACGAAATTATTCAACAGAAATTACACATAAATATAATTTCGACGCCTGTTAAAGTCACGCCCTGAATAATTTACGCTCACACTGACAAAACGCGTAAGTTTATTCATATGGGTTACGTGACACTGACGCCTGCTGGAGGAGCAGCAGCACTTCTAATTATAGAAGACCACAAACACCAATGTCCCTAACATAGGTTTTTCAAAACCGGACAAGTATTCCAATGAGACAACTATTCGGGTTTTACCCTATATTAAGTCATCTGCAAAACAAAACGTATTTTTCAATGTCAATATATTTTTAGTACTTTTATAAAGAAAGATATTGTAGGTGTTTTTTTTTTTAATTTAGCATCCAATTTATTATCTACTAGCGTTTGCCAGTGGATTCGCTCGCGTTAATGTACATCTTATTGGCAGAATGGAGAAACGGCCACTGGGAATACTTACCACACAACCTCTGTGAAAACAAACCTGTCTCACGGGAACTGCAAATTTTTCCGGGATAAAAAATAGTCTATGTGCTATTCCAGACTATAATCCAGCACTGTGCCAAATTTCACCTAGATCAACAAACATCTATCCAACCTTTCACATTTATAGTAGTAGTAAGATTTTGATAGCCATTCCATTGCATTTCAACCACAACTATGCTTGTTAAATATGTACAAACAAACAGCTCAATAAGAAAACAGTTTAACGAATTCAAATATTTTTATATGTTCTTCACCATTTATTTCATATTCCTCTGTACAGCTAAATAAAATTAAAATGTCTGTCTGTAATGTCAAAATAATAGCTTTTACTAAATGCATATGAAAGTATTTACGGCACTTATATGAAAACATCAATTTTTAACATTTTTGTTGTCTGTCTGTGTGGATGTTCCGGCAATACCGATTTTAACGGGAGTTTCGCTGGCGGATAGCTGAATTTATAAACTGTAATTTGGGCTACGTTTTTTTAGACTTCCGCGAAAAGAACATCCACGCGGACAAAGTCGCAGGCACGGCTTTCTGATAAATATAAATTACTAGCTGTCCCGGCAGACGTTGTCCTGCCCTAAAGAAATAAGATTTAGAACCCGATCTCAGCGCCAACTACCGGGTCCAATTGTGAATCTAAACCATCCGGGAACCCACTCAAACACACAAAAACAAAATCGCTCCAGGTGATTAGGAGGATTCTAGAACCCGATCTCATCGCCACCTACCGGTTCCGATTGTGCCGCTTAGGAGGAGTTCACTGTCAACACACGTACAGAAGAATTACGTATATAAATATAAAGTAATTTCTTTTCAAACTCCGTAATTAAACCTATTGTCACAAAATCACAACCCACGTATCCGCTATTAACAAAAGAACTTTGTCAATGATATCTGTACGTTGATCAAAAACATATAGCATTGCACAAAGTAGACTGAATGTACTACATCTTTGTAGAGTATTAAGTAATGTTATACTTTGTATTTCAGTCAATTTTTGGCAGTAAGGCAAACATCCCTTACTGTTTTTGTTATTTGTGATACCTATTTGAATTTAATTTGAGATAACAACCGTGAGTTGCATTCCCGCATTAGTGGCCAAGTTCCCTTCTACGAGTACGGCAGCACATTGGTTATACCTAGTGTTGCAAATGCTTATAGGCGACCACTTTCCATCACAGTTGGGCCGGTCAGTCAGTCTGCTGTACTCCAGCAATAAAAAAAAATGTGTGTGTGTGTTGTGCAGTTCACATCGCAGTAGAAGTGAAACTTCAGAGATATACTCACAGATAATTCTTCTCTAACTTTTATTAATATAACTAGCTTGTGCCCGCTATTTCTTTCGCGTGGAATAATTTAAAAAGAAGTAAATTAAAAAAGCCTCCGATTTTGAAACATTCTTCATTGGTGCTCTGCTCCTATTGATCTTAGCATGATGATAGCCTATAGCCTTCCTCGATAAATGGGCTATCTAACACTGAAAGAATTTTTCAAATCAGACTAGTAGTTCCAAACAAACTCTTCAGCTTTATATATTGGTATAAGATAAGATATAAGATTAGCCTTTAACTACAAGTAATTTCTTGCAGTCGGATGGCTGCCAATGCTAACTGTAACACAGGTTTGCTCCTAGTGCAGGGTTTTGGCAACCACCTGACTTCACAGCTTGCGTTTCTTTGAAAATTCTGTCTTTTTTGTACCTTTTACTTGTAATTATGTTGTAATGGCTAGGTAATAAAGATTTTATTATTTATTGTTATTATTTAACTTTTAAAAAATTGGTAATTTCTATGCGGAAAGATCACGCCTCTTCGCTTGTTTAGTAATTTGTTTAATGCTTTCTTTTTCTTCGTCTATTATTCTTATAGTGTATCATTAAAACTAATGTCCTACATTTAAGTATTTATTGAATCATTATTACTGATATTATCATTATATTAATACGTGAAGCAAAAACTTTGTACCCCTTTTTACAAAAATTGCGCGGACGGAGGAATATGAAATTTTGCACACTAATAGTTTATATAGAGGAGTGCAAATATTTTCATAAATAATACATAAAAATACATTAAATCAATAAAAAAAAACATTACACACCCTACCATGTATTTGACACACACACATATATACTCTTTTATTTATGTAGCATTGGTGAAATCTGTGTTTTTAGAAGTATCGTCTTTGACAACAGAACTTTAATAATGTCCAAACTTATAATTTAAATTGATTATGGTCGAATTTCGACCATTGAGCGACCAGTAGTTTACATAATTTTGTTTGCGAAAATACAATTCTCACACTGATGTGTCAGCACGCTTGGATTTCATCTAAACGTAATAATTTATAAACTATATTATATAAATGAATTATTGATTGTTATCTGTTGTGTTGTCTAAATAAATAAACATAGACAATACTCGTTTACATCTCAACAAGTACGTAATATATGCCTATCCGTGTTGATCATATTACATACAAACTTGCAGGCTTATAAGTAATATAATTAAATACCGTAAAACTTCCCTTTTACCCCACATGATATTTGACACTAACAAGCTCGAAATAACAAAACTCATGTCCCATTAGAAGCCGAAGAAATCCATTTCCAAAACCCACGTCACAACATCAACAATTTGCACCAATTAAAAGTAGAAAAATACAATTTTATTTCGCTCCATATTGCGTGAACGCCTCAAACAAATGTCACTTTTTGAATACTTCTCTAATATATTCATAGGACCATATTTACCGGAATTACAACCTTACTTCGTAAGCAGTAAATGTTTAAGGGACAGCACAGATATCGCGGTGAAATTGTCAATTGTAATTTTTCGCCATAGTATTTTTCTGTTTTATTGTATTACAGCGTTTATTTGTCGCTAACGAGTCAGCGGGGTGTCTGTGTGAAAGAGAAGGCCTATCGTTACAAAGAAATAGATGTATGTAATTTTTTTTCTATAGTGGTTAGTCCGGTCGATTGTTTGAGTTGTTTTTTGACCGAGCTTTTATAGCTGCTTAACACTGTGTTACAGTATTGTCTACATACATTTCGTATACTGATATTTTTTGTATAATAAATGTATCATCTATACATATTATTGTTTACCCATAAATATTATAAAGACACACTCAAGCACGCCCTTACACACGCTTCTACGTACACACACTAACACATGCATACGTACACACACACACACACACGTACGAACACACTCAATATACTTTTAAATGTTTAATGTAAGGCACACTTTAAAAAATGTTAGTTAATTAACTTAATAAGCTAAGCTCACCCAATCATAATGTACAATAAAGAAAAAAACCGTGTGCGCCTCGGGACGCCCAACAAAAGTGATAACTTAAACTAATCTAAGTGGAACTTTTTAATATTGAAATTGTTTAACTTGAGAAAAGCTTAGGTTATTACTTAAATTTTATGTATATAGCGCGTGGGTTAGGGTGAGAGAGGAGGAGCCCGCTTACCGCTGCCATATGCATGAGAAAAAGGGAAGCCAGACAGACTGGCGCCGTAACGCGTTACGTAACGAAGCGATTTACCCTCCCATAAAAAGTTATCACTTCAAAAATTTTTTAAACGTATCTTAGCCGAATGTGGCTCCCAAAATACAGGCCTGTCCTAGTTTGGAGGTAAACTGTCAACTTATAGTCTCAAATAATGTACCTACCATAAATATATTGTGACCACCCATTGTGCACATTTAGAATAAATTTAGGCTATAAGTTTTTCTGTGTTTTCTGTAATGGTGTACAATAAAGTGTTATCTATCTATCTATATTGTATTGTAAACACATAAATAAATAAAAATATAAACATAAACATATGATAAAGAGGTTAAACTTTGTGAGTTTGTTTATAGGAAGTAATTAATCTCTTGAACTACTGAATCGATTTTGAAAATTCTATCATCAGAAGAAAGCTACATTGTTCCTGAGTGACATATATCTGATCCATTTGATCCATTTGGCTATATTTGATCGTTATTAATAATTTTCTTTTATTTTGACGCCCAATGAACTGGGCATGGGTCAGCTAGTTTACCTATATAATTCCTGAATATCACTGACTGGCATCAACGCACAGCCCACACTGGGCTTAGGATCCTGAAAAGTTTCAAGCGGCTTCTTTCTATATTGTAAGTGCGCCCTCAGACAAGATTTCAAAGTAATAAGCACGAAATTTTATGTACTTGCTTCCGGTTAGAAATAAATGCACCCGTGTAAGTATCACCGTTTTTGGAAATTCACGAACAAAGTTCGCTGGCACTTGCCACTACGAAATATTTTTCATCCCTTAAAATTATTCCCATTTGTTCTAGTTTAGTATGAAATCAGATCTAACCTTAAAGTATAATTGTTGCAGTTTAACATATGAGAAACCAGATTAGGTTATTGTACTGCAAACAATGGATACCTATATCAGATGTTATACGATGCGTCTGTACGCGGCATGGAACCAAGTTAAACGTGTTATTAACTTGTGGATAGCGCAGGCGACGCCGCAGGGCGCCGCTAGTGCAAATGTGTTTATTCCTTTGTAGTGTAACGTGGTTTGATTTTTTTAGGGTTCAGTTTGATTATTACAATTTGATAGCTTTATATTTAAGTATACGTATATAAAGGTTACGTGTTCATGTGCATGGCACTGAATTACTACTGAACCCCTAGACCGATTTTGATGAAGTTTTTTGTATGTGTTCAAGTGGATTCGAGAACGGTTTAGATTCACAATTTGATCCAGTGGATGTTGCTGGAATCGGGTTCTAGATTTTATAGCGCGGCAAGAGCATTCGTGCGCGGGGTCTCGCATTTCCTCTGTCCCTTCAGGCTGTGCGGGAAGTATAAGACGCGCGAGTCTCCATGTTACCACTGTGGCTCCCTTCCACCCCCAGCGCTCGGCTCGCATATCGCGGCCTTCCGCCAAGTTAGTAGATTATGAAACCTCGTAAGGAATGCTCATATAGAGAGCACACGCGTTGGCCTGCGCGCCAAGCATTATCATCAATAATCGTTTGTTGTTTAAGTATGTGAAAGCGTATTTATAAAATGTAATGTTACCTTATCACTCATTAAACCAATTCATTTAGTTCCAAACAAGTCTTTATTATTTACTAGCTGATGCCCGCGACTTCGTCCGCATTGTGCGATTTTTTAACTATCCCACGGGAACTCTTTAATTTTTCGTGATCAAAAGTATCCTATATCATATACCACATCCTATATACCACCATACAAAATTTCATTTAAATCGGTCTAGTAGTTTCGGAGATTAGCCGGTACAAACACAGACAAAAAAATCTAAATTAGTTCTATTTCACTTCTTACGTCCCCCTGTCTCGGTTTTTAGCATTTTTTTTCATTGTACAGAAATTCGATCTCTACAGTTTTATTATATGTATATAGATTATCACTGCCCGCTATAATTTTCAAAATTTCAGAGCAGAACAGGTAACCGACATAGCTCTAGATTAGCAAGTTGAAGTGGCAATGAGCCGATCACATCCGCAGGACTGACGGCCGATAGAGCAAACGAGTCATGGAGTGGAGACCGCGTCTCGACGAGCGTAGCGTAGAACGCCCTCCAGCCTCGTGGACGGTGGACTGACGACCTGCGCAAGCTCGCCAGCAGGAGCTGGATGAGGATGACGGGAGACCGGGATATGTGGCGCAAACTTGGGGAGGCCTACATCCAGCAGTGGACAGAGACTGACTGAAGAAGAAGAAGAGGAGTTCACAACACAAGAAGAGGAACTGTATTTTAATACAACAATTTCTTATAATTTTTCCACATATAAAAATTCAGTTTTTGTGTTTTTTGTGCCCCTAAAACTCGAAATACAAAAGATTTTACATAACGTTGTATTTTAATAATTAGTGTCTTTATGTACTTTTCTTCTGTAGGCGTATAAAAAAATTCTCTTTCATTCTTTTTCGTTTGTATCCGCTAAACTGAAAAAGTAGTCTATAGATTGACTTGAAATTTTTACATAACGTTGAGTTTTAAGAGAATTTTTATAAATATACAATTAAAATAACAGCCCATAAATATCCCACTGCTGCGCTCGGGCCTTCCATTACAGGGGGAATGGACAGTATACCCGTCACGCTTGTCCAAGGCGGCTTGGCATCTTTGACACATCGGTTGTCTCGATGTGCAGGTTTCATCACGATGTTTTCCTTCACCATTGTTAGCACGTGGTAATTGTAACAATATGCACAGTAGGTTAGAAAACTGCCTAAGTGGTGCATGCGTTCCAGTCAGGATCGAACCCGCGCCTTTTGAGTTTGGGACGCGTACGCTAGCCATTACGCTACCACAACTATAATATATGTATTTATGTATGAATGTTTGCTTTTGTACGTTTGTATATGTATATTTAGGTACAGAACCCATCAACAAATAAACGAACTTACCATCAGCCCTAACCTAATAATTGTCATCAGCGGGCGGTGTGATGGTCTAGGGTTCGATTCTCGGGGTAAGTTTTAATACAACGAATGTCCTCGGGCCAAACGTACAAACATACATGATATTAAATATTTAGTTTAAGAGGGTAGTTTAGTTTGTTATTAAGTGACTTCAAAGGGGCTAAATCGATTTGATTCGCTTAATTCATCGCCTGAAGGGACTAAGGCCAATGTTCCATATCTAACTTACCTACCTATATTACTTCAATTGATGATATGATATTTTTGACGTGGTAGAGCTATGTTGGATCTTGTCTTGATTACAGCTCTCAAGGCCGGTTTGATCGGTGGGATACCACGCTTTCACAGCACATTGACGTGAAAAGGTTAGTGTTGAGCTGATCGTGTTTCGTACAATGAGTGAGAGGGGATGTCCCTTTCTTCATATAAGAAAGAAAGAAAATATTTGTTTCCAATTCCGACTCGCACAATACAAACTGATTAAAAACATATATACAAAAAATTAAAGCCGCCATTTAAGAAATGTGGTTGGCACTCAGTCTTTTGCTGTGCCGAAACATGTTTTGACACAGCACTGGTTTTTAGTGCCCACCTCCAAAATCTCAATGTCCTAAGACCCCAAGTATGTGGGTAACCTTAAACATTAATTATATATACACACACATATATATATATATATATATATATATATATATATATATATATATATATATATATATATATATATATATATATATATATATATATATATATATAAGAATTATACAATAATATACCCTAAAAAATAATGAAATAATAAAAAATAAAAATACCCATAAGTAACTATTTGTGAATTTATTATCTCATTCCTCTAACCTGACCACTTTATCCCATCCTAAAGTCCTGAAGTAACCATTTTCTTTTAGGTGGACTATGTGTTGTTTACCATTTACCTTTATACAGAGGCAATCCGTTTAAGGACTATAAACCGCGTGAGGGGAAAAGGTCGCGGCCCGTGTGTGAGATTCGCCAAGTCGGGGTGGTACTAGCACCTCATGTATGAAGTGTTACTGCCACGCCGCAGTTAGGGATACCACTAAAACCCCGGTCCGATCCTCTAGCGTCCTTCGTCCTGGCTGTGGGTCGCTCGCGCATTCAGTTCCAACCTGTGTTCCTCGACCTCATCTCGAGGTGAGAGGGGGCGCGCGAATCTGACTTCCCCGACGGTCGCCCCCAAGGCCGTAGCATACAGCAGCTGAAGGTAATCATGGACGACCCTCCGTCGCCGCCGCTGGCTCTGGCGGGAGACGAGCGTGGTGGACTGCTCCCTCTCCCGCCCTATCGCCTCTTTTGCGGACATGAGAGTCTCGCAAAAGGAGACGGTTGCGTCCCACACATCAGCACTCCCAACCATGGCCTTCACCACGGCCAGGAGGGATAAATCCGCCCCGATGGCCGCGACGAGACCACGGCGCTGCTTGTCCCAGGCTGGACACACCTGGATGGTGTGCAACGCCGTGTCGTCGTTAACGCCGACGCAGTGGTAGCACGCTGACGTTTGCTCACGCCTTATTTGATACAGATACCTCCCGAAGCATCCATGCCCTGAGAGGACCTGCGTCAGACGGGACGTCAGGCTGCCGACCAACTATAATATACGTTAACCAACTATACTATACGTTTACCAGCTATAATACACTTACGTTTACCAGCTATAATAACAAAAGTGACAGTTAAATCCGTTAAAAAGTGCCTCAATGCCGTGTATCGGTCTTAAAAATCCCTTTTTATCGTTACAAATCACTGGCGTTTTTTAATAATTGCTTTATGCGTTAACAAATGAGTTTGAAATTGGATCGGGCGAGGAGCGCTTACAAAAATGGACGCGTAATGCTATCAGAGCGAGAGGGACGCACCTATACATCGGAGAGGGACGAAGGTACATGTAGCGAACAACAGCTATTGCGTTCGCAAATTGTTATTGTTTAAGAATTAAATTTAAAAAGCTGTGTTAAAAAAGAAAATTTGCTTTTTATTGGTCGTATAATACGCGTTAGTGGCCTAGGTATGCGAGTATTTTATGAAGTTACGAGCTAAGGAATAAAAAATAAATAAAAAAAGGGAAAGAAAGTGTATAATATTATACCCTGATTTTGAATTACCTGGACTAAACTGACAGCTGCGATCGACCTTTTTTTTAATGTTGCAAGCTTGGAGCATAATGTTGTATGGCTCATTCATAAATGAGTTAAGCGAGTTAGTTCAACTCACCACTGTGAGTTGAATCCTATAGAAATTCTATAAGATTCAACTTTGGTGGTGGTTAAAAAGGTGTGTTGTTGATTCAAGTCACACAACTTGTGTATGAATAATCCATATTACAACATTATGCTCCAAGCTTTTAATATAAAATAAGTCGACTGGAGTTGTAATTTTGCTCCAGGTAACTATATAACAGAGTATAGAAAAAAATAATCGGCAGACAATAATCATAATAAATAATAATAAATGATTAACAAGGCTATATCTTCTTCTTCCAAAGTAAATATAACATTTAATAAGTGTTTCTATTTTACAATTTGAAATAATTTTAAATTTTTGGATGTTATTTTATTTCTATATAGGTAGCTTGTAGCCACTGAAGACTTATTATCGGGCGCCTGTTGTCGTTCCTTTTCGTCCATTTTTATCACATTTAAGACATTTGAGGGTAAGCTATTTGTTTCGAATCCTTGGTCTGTTTTCTAAGTATCTATATTAACCTATAATTGCCAATTTGTTAAGTCTTACTTCTTGCACATTGCAATTATCCACCCTAGAGTGCTACTACGACATGTGCTTCGTCCAAAGCCGGAGTGGGAATGTTGTTTCGTCGTTTTTTTTTGGTGCAAGTTCTAGCTGAATAGCCGCAGATGGCTGTTTCAATGATACCGGGCTTTGTGGGCTTCCCGATTCCTTGGGAGCGGAGGCGTTCAGCAGGGAAACAGTGCGCTCGAGGAGGCACCTCCTGTGAGGTTCGACCTCGGCTCGATCGCTGCGGGGGGAGGACTCTTTCGAATTAAGCCGTAAAAAGCTGAATGAGCTAAGCCTCAGCTAATGGCTGAAGTGATAGAAATGGGGACGAGTCATCGACTCCGCCGGCGGAGCCGATTCTAGTCTATCTTTACAACCGCTTCGCATCGTGCGAACATACTATGGCTGCTAGAGAAAAAGCGGCGGAAGAAACTACAGCAACACGCCTAAGTTAGTCTTGTGTGGCTACTTGTGTCTGTAATCAGTGTATGCGATTGGTGGGTTTAACGACTTGGCCGGGGCCGAAGGCTCTCCGGCGTCTGTTCAGACTACGTCTGTTATACCAGGCTGATGTTCTGAGCCTCGGGGGTTCATTATCGCGAGGAGTCAGGTAATTTCGTCAGGCTCGTCAATAAGGACATTGCGAGGACGACGTTTGCTCGTGGGAGCGTTCGGTGTGAGTCTATATTGTTTCGCTGTTCCGCCCGCATGATTTTATATTCGAGCGACGACGAAACGAGCTGAGTAGTGGGGTAATGTATACAAACTACCCCCTATTAATATTCCGTCATTAAATAAACTCGTTAAAATGGAACAATAATCTGACATCTAGATAGGTATATCTTTCTTTTGCACTTTACTTGTCATCGTATATTTCAAAACAATTATCATTGAAAGATTATTCTAATTGATAAACATAACATCATCCTAAATGATCTTAACGAAAGCTGTTCCAACTTTTCAATTGTCTGCAAATTAGTCTACTTTATAAGATTACATTGAGACGCTCGTCTTCAGTAACGAGGTTATCGTCCATCTTACTTGCTCCTTAGTAAAAGAAGGTATGGCTATTTTGTATCTTGCTCGCACATCGCCCAGCTTACAGTCATTATGACAGAAGAGGAGCATTACATTAAGCGCATTTTGTTTAAGATATTATGTTTGTTATTTTAATTAAAATTCTACTCTTATCGGCTGTCATGATAACTTCGTGGATAAGTCACTCGCCTCTCATTTCAATGCCGTAGATTGAAATCCTGATTGGAGAACATGTACCACTTAAGCAATTTTCTGGTCTAAAACTACAGTTACCATTTACTGAAGGTAAATGAGAACGTAAAGAAACGTGCACTTCGAGATGTGTGAAACTCATCAATTTGAATGCGGTATTACAACACCAAGACGCATGCGGGGGATTTTCCATACACCTACCACATATATAATCTACTAGAGTTGTACCTCTTGTTTAAAGAGCAGGCGTTAAACAGGTTACATTGTATTAAATTTTTATGTTAGTGCTATTTACCCTCAGAAGATTCACTTCATTTTATATCGCAAACTATCCTATCTCCCGGGATGAAAAGTATCTATGCTCAATTCCGGTATTAAAATAACATATGTACAAAACTACACCAAATCGACTAAAATTACCAGAATGACCAAATCGACCAAAATGACTAAATGACCAAATCAACCATAATCACCAAATGACCGAGTCGACCAAAATGACCAAATCGGCCAAAATGACCAAATCGATCAACATGACCAAATCGACCAAAATGGCCAAATCGACCAAAATGACAAATCACAAAAAAAAACAAAATCTATTTACATAAATTTATGTTACAGACAAATATATATTTATCCCGGAAACTATCCCATTTACAGACAAATATCCTATATTCTATTATATCCCGGAAACTATCCCATTTATATAGGATATATATATATATATATATATATATATTATATATCTATATATATTCGATGCCTAGAATGAACATAGGATACTTTATTATTTAAAAATTAAATGAAGAAGCATGTTTACTCTTCTTTGCCGCCTATCGTTTGCTAAGGTGGCAATGCCAACACGCCTCCACCACGCCGCTACCACGCCGAATCTGTGAATTTCAGTGGATATGCGAATATTATCCGCGGGCAAACACGGCGTCGGCGTCGTATACACGCATGCTTAGAATAAATTATCAATAGTTTGTGGGTGCAGCTGATAATTAAGAAATTGATAGCTAAATTAAATTAAAAGAAAAATCCTATTTAATATTATAAATGCGAAAGTAATTTTGTGTGTCTGTCTGTTCCGTTTTCACGGAAAAATTACGGGACCAATTTGGCTGAAACTCAATATATATATATATATATAAATAAATGGCTGGTGGAGGCGTGTTGGCATTGCCACCTTAGCAAACGGTAGGGGGCAAAGAAGAGTAAACATGCTTCTTTATTTAATTTTTAAATAATTTTTTTTGAGGTGACAATTTCTTATGGGAGGGTAAATTGCTTCGTTACGTAACGCGTTATGGCGCCAGTCTGTCTGGCTTCCCTTGCTCTCACGCATACGGCAGCGGTAGGCAGGCTCCTCCTCTCTCATTCTAACCCACAGCGCTAGCCGTATTTCGGTAATTAGGTTAAATAATGATACTAATAATGTACATACACAAAATTCTAATGTACATATTCAAGAATTGTAACTAAGAATAAAATATATTTTATAATCAATATTTTTTTCTTATTAATAAATAACCTTTCCTTACATTATCATATTAATATACATATAATTTAAGTAATAACCTAAGCTTTACTCAAGTTAAAAAAATTTAATATTAAATAGTTCAACTTAGATTACTTTAAGTTATTACTTCTGTCGGGAGTCCCGAGACGCACATCGTCTTTTTTTAAATTGTGAAAAGACCACAAAGGTTCGTCGTTACAGTGCTTGTCGTTCTCTAAATTGGGAAATCTCGTGTTCATCAGTGAGATGATTTTGAATTGATATTATCTGTTATTTATATATAGATAATTTACGATGCCGCGCTAAAGTGGCACAGACAAAAGTTCGCCGTCTAACAGACCTACAACTAGAGATTGAACTTAATTGTTTAACAAAAGAGCGTTATAATTTCCTTTTTAATTATAGCAAGCTTTTAATTTTGAATTTACTTTACAATATTAGAATTTTATGACCTTTCAACATTTTATAATATTGATAGTCGTCTGTCTAGTCTAGTGTAACCTTTAAGTGTAAGCGTAGTGGAAGAACAATTAAATGCACAGGTTTATTAATATAGATTGATTGAATGAGTTATGTCATTAGCTGGCGAGATATATGCTTCCAAAGTCATAAATATTGTGTCCCCATCTTCGCTAATTTTTGAACTATGAAGTGAAAAATTCTGGAAAGTTCAAGCAGAACTTAAATTCTTTTAAAGATAATTAATTTTGAAAGTTGTCTGTTAAGTCATTTCTTAGTTATAAAGTATTTTCGATTGTTGCGTTTATGTGGATGATGATTGTGTCCAAGTCTTAGAAATCGCAAAAAACAACCGAACAGGTTTAGCCTATGTAGATGAGAGTTTTGTTTTTTTCGGTGTTTTTCTAACTTTTAAAAGTTCCTTAAATAGGTTTTCTTAAATGAACCGGTTTTTAATGATTTTTTTGCATACCTTAAAGAGCCGCATTGTGGTGCAGTCAGTTTTAGACGCAAAAACACATATATGGATAAAATAATTCTCACAGAATAACCGTATAATGTAGGTTTATTTAGCACCCTTTCTAACGTTTACATTCGGAACGAAATATTTGCCTAAAACCGGTTATAACCGATGAAAAGCGGTTATAACAAGTGACGTAATTTATTCCAAACACTAGCACAAGTAGTAATACGTAATCGCAGAGATCAGAACAAAATCTGTCTACAAGTATCAAAAACAGAACTCATGAACAGAAGCATAATTTGGTTCGCTCCAATCATTTACAATAAGTTACCTAAAGACTGGAGAGGTTTAAATAACATAAATAAACAAAAATTAAGGACTTTTTTATTAAATAAATGCTATTATGAATTACTGGACTTTATAAATACATTTTGATCATTTTTTATTTTTATATATTAATGTGGTATTAATAAAATAATAATTGTAGACAATAGTTATTATAGTAATATTTTTTAATGACATCCTTTTTGAGTTATTATTAGGACACTGTTTGTAGGACATTTAATTATATTATTATAATTTTTCTATGCCTAACTGGCCAAACATGATGCACCTTTACTTGTATACCAACATGCACACTGTGATATGTAAATATTCATGTTTAAGAAATAAATAAACATAAACTTTGACTTTGACGTGATTAATTTTAAACTAGTTTTAATCGGTTATGACCGGTTCTAGTAAACTGTTTTGAACGAAGTGTAAACCATAAAGATAATGTCATATAAATCAGGATTAACCGGTTTAATCTGTGAGAAGAGGAAGTATCATTCTATTTCTCTAAATATGTGTTTGTGTGCGACTGAAAACTTGCTGTACCATACTGCGTTTTGTTGATGTGCGACAAGAACCGCTCGAAACCGGTTTATTTAACAAAACCTACTTAACGAAATTTTGTTCCCAAAAACCGTTTAATTGAGCTTAAAGTGATAAAAGAAAAGTTCCTATATACATAGACTATAAGCGTTTCGACTTATTACCGGTTTCTAAGTCTTGCTTGATAGTGACCGTTTTTACTCTTTACGGAACCTTTAATGATGCGTGCGTGGACTACACACTTGGCCAATTACAAAAAAGGAAGTTCAATTTATAAGTGAAATACGCTTAATCAATAAAATACTATCCGAAGCACTTCTAAAGATATAAAACAAAACGAAAAAGTAAATAATCGAATTAACTTTAAGTACGGTGAATCAGCTAATAAACGAACCGAGGTGTTTGAGTGCATCTCAATTGTAGCTTAAAAATAAAAAGTAAGATGACTGGAGGCCAGCTTATAACGTTGTTTCTACGCGAGGACGGAACAGGTTTATTTAGTACTAAACAAAGGTGGTATAAATGGTACAAAGCACTTTAAGTGACCTCCGCATTTTCGCGAGAAAGAAGTTTTTTTATGGCATGAGTTCAGCAGACAGACGGCCCACCTGATGGAAAACGGTTACCATCGCCTATACATAAGCTTAGTAACATCAAAGGTGCTACCAATGTGTTGCCGCTATCTAAATGGAAACTGAAACCTGGCTACTATGCCGGAACACAAATCAAGGTGGTTATGACGTCATACCGTAGACCAGAGGTTTTGTCACCTTTCACGACAGGCCGCCTGACTGCATGATAGAACCGAGAAGATCGTAATAAAGTGAGAAAATAGCAAAAGGACCCGTTTCAGATTCTGATTTCTAACGTTCTCGCGATGTTGCATATGGAGCTATCACAGCTGTGGAATCTTCGTATGTTGTTCTAAGATAAAGAAAGAATAATATTTATTTCGAAGAGCGACACAAGAGAAACAGTAACATAACAAGATACAGTATAAAATATACAAAAAGTGTATGCTGCAATTTCGAAATCAGGTTGGCACTCAGCATTTTACAGGTACGGGTAGTTTGTAATTATCTACCTCTGATTGTTTAATTCGTTGAATATTTACAGTGAAATTAGAATCCGACCCATAAGATGTCTGTTGTGATGTTCAACTGGTTACTGTGAACTGTCGTTTCACATCATAATAACATTAACGGTTATAGGATCGCATCCATCGCAAGCTGACCACGCGTGGACGGCGAGTAAACCACTCGATGACAAGCCGCTGCTCGAAATGAGTCACTCGTAGACTTAGCACCAATCTCCACTATCTATATATAATATTATAAAGAGGTAAAGTTTGTGAATTTGGATGTTCGGGGTAAGCTCCGGTACTACTGATCCGATTTTGAAAATTCTTTCCCCAGTAGAAAGCTACATTATTCCCGAGTGACATCTAAGGCTATATTTCATTATTGATTATGATTAATAATCAAAAAAGGAAAAGAATATTTTACGCTCAGGAAGTAGGCACGGGAACGCCTGTCAAATTTCTTACAGCAATAACGTTCCACGCAAGAATTGCGCACATCCTCGTACGAGGCACTGTGATTGCTTTCTGCGTTTATGAATTAAATAATTAAAGGTTACACAGCGCAATTAAGCCTTGATATGCGTGCGTGTGTGTGTGGGTGTATGTGTATTTTTTAACATTATAAACTACTCGGTAATTCGTGAATTAATCAATATTCAATCGTTCACCACGCGAGGTTCATTAATGCGATGGCTGGTTGGATAATGGATGGTTCCAATGGCCCACGTCCACTTACCCCTATCCTGAACCTTAGGGGATAAGATAGGTCGTATCTTCTCTATTTCATGTTCCCTATCCCATCTTCCTTATTTCATTCCCCTTTCATATACCCTCTATTCTATTCCTTCTGTGTCTTCCCTCCCCATACCAATCAGACAAGGTAAATCAATGACTACATTATACAGTATGTAGATATGTCTAATTTATAATATCATCGTATATCTAATTATATTAGTAGGTAAATCTGTATATATATATAAGAATATAGTAGTTATTACATTGTATTTTTAATAGTATTTGATTGTGATTATATTATGTACTTTTATTTTAGTTTAGTACACCGCCAAAATCGTATATTAAAATTTCCTTATAAATCTCCTTAGACACTGGGTTGCCTGGAAGAGATCGGTACAAGCAATAAGGCCGCCCATAGTTCTAATGAAAATGTATCCGTATCAAATGTCTAGATTTAAGTTAAAGGTGAACCAAAGAGTTTCATTCATTCATTCCCTTTACCCCATCCTCCTGTACCAACGCCTTTATTGTTGCACCCGGCTATAGACGCTTCAGCTTCGCAATAAAACACCCTAAAATCCAAGACCGTGTGGCAGGAAAAAGAGGAGACTCGACCCCAAATAATTTGATGAGGAGCAAAAGATGAAGAATAGTCTTTAGATACGTATTATAGTAAGGTAGTAGAAAAGCTAAATAGGTATTTAGGTACATAACTCGCCTTAACACTGACCAAGCTCAAACTATTGAAATGACATCGCAATTCGCCTCTTGCAGCACTTGGTCTCAATGCGCGGTTAGTTACTTGCCGCTTGTTCCCATCTTGTGATTACATGCTCCAGTTGCACAGAGTATTGAACTCTCAGAGACTACTATTTGAAGAAATGACACGAGAGGCTTATGATAACTAAAATAGAAAAAATATGCTCTATTTTCAATTTGATTTATGAACTTCAAAATTTCAAGATATTTCCAATTCTATCTTTATGAGCTTGGTGTTTAAATTATTAAATATTTCTTTTAGTGTAGCTTTTTTCGTTTCATCGAGTTTGAAATCGCAACAATTCTAAAGAAGTTTCACTTCAAAATGTAAAAAGAATCCTAAGTTCATAATTGTGATACTAATAGTATTTAGAATAAAGTGTTAGTGTACACACACACACATACACATTTTATTAAATAATAAATAGAAAAAAGCGAGAGAAGAATGACACACGTCATCTCATCTAGTCATCTATTGTTTAGGAGTTTACTGCCTGATTTATATTGATTAGATCCATGTGGTTTATCGGCGCGTTATAATGAAGTCAATTTTTTTATTTATCACACACATTAATAATACGATTATGAAAATCACCCTTTTTAACGAGCCGATAAACCTCATTATGAATAAAGAAAATTTTCATTTTTTCATAATGTTCCAAGAATTTCTCCTCCACGATAAGGTAGTCAAATTTATGTCGGTAAAGCCACTATAGAAAGCTTAAGCTTAAATATACATTTTAAAAATTGAATTCTCTGTGATTGTGAACTACTCTGCGTTCGAGTCTAGCTTTAGTCCGGTGCAATAACTGCGTTCGTAAGTGGATTGCGCCGATGACCAGCCTGTTGATTGTCCGCTTGTCCTCCATTTAGGATGGTCATCTGAAGCAAGTTCCCGCAAACTCATTACAAGAACTATTAGAACAGCTTCCTTGTTCACCTGTTATCATAACTTCATCTTTGTTTGACAATTGAATCGACATTCTGAAATTTACGTACGTGGTAGAGCCATGCTGATTACAGCTTTTAGCGTCAGCTATATCGGTGAGTTACCGTGCTTTTACAGAATATCAATGTGAAACGGTTAGACTTGAGCTATTGGTGTAAACATGGTTAAACAGTTGGCATATATGTTATAATGTACACATATTTTCACATAGGAGCATACAAATATTTATAATAAATCTTGTTAAATTATATAATACTAGCTGACCCGGTGAACTTCGTACCGCCATATTTTCTGAATCCCTAAAAGACTTTAGTTTCATGACATAAAAACAAAATCACCAAAATCGGTCTAGGTGATTAGGAGAATTCTAGAACCCGATCTCAGCGCCACCTACCGGTTCTAATTGTGAATCTAAACCATCCGGGAACCCACTCAAACACACAAAACAAATATCATCAAAATCGGTCCAGTCGTTTAGGAGGAGTTCACTGTTAACACACGTACAGAAGAATTATATATATATATATATATATATATATATATATATATATATATATATATATATATATAATATATATATAGATTAAATGAAACACGAAAAAAAACCTAGTAAAGAGGGTTGTTTTTGGTGCCACATTTAATACAAGTCGTTCACTATTTCTAGTATTGTTTGCATAGAAGTCTTTAGCCGTCCTAAAAATCGTAAAATTGTTTCTGACTAATTAGCATATTTCATAAATATACATACATGGCAGTGGTAAAATTTGTAGATCTTTAAAATGAGGCTTACAAGTCTCATAAAATCGGATACCTACAATAGCTCGTATGCATTTATTTTTGAGATAAAAATGCTCTGTTTATGCCTGTAGATTTACCCCAAATAATTATCCCATACCGTAGTAGCGAAGAGACGTATCTAGTCGTGTCTCTTGCGATGAGTGAGAGTTCGGATGCCTCACTTCCTCCTCTCGCATCGCTTCTAACACATTCTGAAGGATGGTAACAATTTTTTCAAAAGAAAAAATTAGACTACTTCCATTTTTTTTTATTGCATGAGTTCAGCAGGCAGGCAGACGGCCCGCCCACTGGTGGGAAGCAGTTATCATCGCCTATGGACATTTGCAACACCAAATACTCTACAAATGTGCTGCTACTCTCTAAAGGGAGACTGGAACCTGGCCGCTAATGCCGGAACACAACTTAAGGTAGTTATGGCAGCATACAGCATATGGCAGGAATTCTCCCAGGAACGTTATTTATTATATTACTTCAAATCAGGTTGGCTTCGACTCAACTCTATGTTTTGCTGGGCAGTTGTCTAGATTATATGGACTTAGTTTCTTTGTTATTATTATAGTATATGTTTTTTATATTATACTAGCGGTTCTGGCAAACATTGTCCTGCCCTGAAAAAATAAAAACCTAGAACCCGTTTCCAGCGCCACCTATCAGGTCTAATTGTGAAACTAAACCATCCCCGGACCCACTCAAACACTATTTTTTTACACCTTGGGTTACTTTATTGAATTTTTAGTACGGATCTCTAATTTTTTCTAGTAATAAATATAGCCTATATTAATCTTGGATAATTTAGCATTCTAATGGTGAAAGAATTTTTGAAATCGGCTTAGCAGTTTCTGAGTTTATTTGTTACAAACATACAAAAACACAAATCTTTTTTCTTTATCATTGTTACGAGCTACATGGCTCGAATAAAAAATGCCGTTGGAACTACTATAGAATTTATTAGAACTATACAAACACGTATAAAAAAATACAAATAAAACTGGATGCAACCAGTTCACACTGCACGATTCAATGCAATTCGACACGCGTAAACTCCATCGTCTATATCGCTAATCGAGAGTACTACAAACGTCTTACTCGTCTCGAAGTCGTCGCCTGACTGCCCACCCCTCCATTCGGGCGTTGTCTTATACTACACAGTACAAATAAATTGGCCGCGCACACTGAGTTTCCGAGAAATAGTAATTTGCACACCTGCGAACGGCCACAAAGTCGAAAACAATAACAATAAGGATTAGTTCGACGCTAATGATGGTTGTAAAATAAGTAGAAAAACAATAGCATGTTTTTCTTAATTACAAATTCAAAACACAAAAGAATTTCTTAATCCGGGAAGACAATAAACTGCGCTTACAACAGGCAGCTGTGCGCTTATCTTTGACGGCATGTAACATAATATTAGTATAGATGTAAAAAACCGAATTATGTTTTTATGTAAGTAAAATAAAGCTACTTGCCCAGGGCTTGACCACAACGGACCTCTCTGAAGCTGGTCTCAGACTCAAATTATGCATTTTTTTAACAGCTCATAAACGGTTCACTGCTGGGCTCGGGCCTCCCACTATACCCTTGCTTATTCAAGGCGGGTTGGGCAGGTTTGACACATCGATTATCTTGATGTGCAGGTTTTATCACGATGTTTTCCTTCACCGTTGTTAGCACATGATAATTGTAACAATATGCAGTTTAGGTCAGAAAACTGTCCAAGTGCCCAAGTTGTGGCTAGGATTCGAATCCGCGCCCTTTGAGTTTGGAACGCGTGCGCTACTACGATTTAAAAAATAAGAAAAAATATACATAGATTTACAAAAATATGCCTAAGGAATTGGTATATAAATATCGAAAGACCGTATAAGTTCATGTGGCGCCTAAATGTGGCGTCATGGAGCCAACTCAAACAATACTGGATCGAACATTTGTCCAAACATTCGTTACAAAACTTTAGAACTAAAAAATCCGCTGACTCATCCAATCCATCAAGCGCGTATCATAATAACACTCAAATTGATACCTGCCCACTCATAAGTACAAATTGAAAAAACATCCACCAATCTTACAAGATCTCTAACTTTATACAAAATACTCTCGAAAAGAGGTCAGAGTGAAATGGTTGGTAGTAATGTGAGCTTATTAACGATGTTAATTTTTGGTAATTTTCTATATGAAAAAATAGAGAATGGCATTTAAGTGGCCTTTTGTTAAGTCATAGATATATTTATGTGTAAACTTGTAGCTTTTAATGTAAATTTGAAAGTAATTACTAGTTAGAAATTTCGAGATTGATGTTATTTGACTTTTAATGATGATGAATCGCAATTTTTTGCTATTTAAGTAGCTGAGAGGTAAATATACAATTTACTTATGGATAAAAATCCGTGCAGGAACGGGGAAAGAATACATTATCTTCCGGCGGCTTGTCGTAAGAGGCGACAAAACTACCCACAGCCCTTCTGGATGACTACCATCTCTGGTCTAGAGTATGCCGACATAACAACCTTGGGTTGTGTTCTGGCATTCGGGTCCAGGTTCCAGTCTCCTTTTAGAGAGCGGCAGCACATTCATAGCACCTTTGGTGTTACTATTGTCAACAGCAAGACTAATGAAAGTAGATACTGAAAAAGCTGTCACTATGAGAACTCCAGATCATCTTACATTTATTTAGTTGCATAGTTGTTTTTGTCATGTTTCTTTTTAAGGAAAATAATTAATTTTGTTATGCACCCTGTTATTTCTAAACGATATAATGGCCATTTCCTTAATTGAATAATAATGTTATATTTTTATTTATTCTGTGATTAGCGCCTGTTTTATATAGAGTAATTCTCTATAATTTACCATAATTTTATGTAACAATATTTATCTCTAATATGATGTGATAATTGTATAGATTGTAATTCAAAATCTCTCAATTATATATAGATTGTATTCGCTACATTTTATTTTCATGTTGGCAAACGCGATAGATTTTTACTGTGTTCGATCTATTTTATTAAATGTAAAACTTTACATATAATATTTTATATAATATCGTATATAAAATATTATCTAAAATTTCCAAACAATAATTTAATAAATTCTTGTCATTCATATATAACCTTTTTAATTAAAATATTCTATCAATGAATTCAATCCGCTAGCGGTTGTGCCAATTTGCTAAGTTTCGTATGCCGTAAAAAATGTTGGAGGGATGGCGAGGCGTTCTAAAAATGTCTGTCCAGTGTGTAGACTTTATGTATGAAATGTGTGTAAGCAGTATGGTTTAATGATTATAAGTATAGTGACCAGTTGCTGTTCTTTTATTACCATAAACCTTTCTGAGTTGCAAGTATTACCATATCATAGTGTATTTATGTAAGGTAGAGCCATGTTGGAATCATTATCTTAATTAAAGCTCTTAGGAACGGCTCTATAGGTGTAATATCATGCTCTCATAAAATATCTGCGTGAAACCATTAGCCTTGAGCTAACTAACGTGTTTTATAAGGTTAGTAAGAGTTACGATAGCCCACTTTCCTTCCCTTATTCCATCGCACAATTCCAATCTGCTATCCTATCCCATTCTTCCTACCTCACACCCCCGCACCATTCTTTTTCTCTCTCTTTTCTTTCACCTCTTCCAATTATTTGGAGCCGGTCCAATATGTGTCATACTTCCATACTCCTCTATTCTGACTTACTTCCTCTGTCACACCGCACATCATCATGTCATCCTTGACACAATCCATCTCTTGTATCCATTCTTTTCGTCACGTAACTTGCATCCCTCCTCATTACATGCCCATGCCACCTTAATCTTCTTCGTCTTAATTTTTCAGTCACGGGTGCAACTTTCAAAGATCCCTTTATGTACTCATTTCTCACATTATACATTCTTGTAACACCACACATCCATCTCAACATTCTCATCTCAGCTAATTGGAGACGTTTGTGGTCTGTCACACGTTCATTACGCCATTGTTTTTATTCCATTCTATTGTTTTTTTAACGCATTGGCAACGTATTGGCTTCACTTCTAGTGTTGCAAACGCGTATAGTTGACGGTAACCACTTTCCAACAGCTGGGCCGTCTACCTGTCTCCCAGCTTTGCAAGAAAACACTGCGATTGGGAAAACTATGTCAGGAACTAAATTTACTTACATAAATGAAAAACATTCATTTATTTAAAAATGTATATTTAGTAAATGTATATATCTATCTTATACATATAATAAAACGGTAGAGGTAGAATTTCTGTACAATGAAAAAAATGCTAAAAACCATCAGGGGGATGTAAGAAGTGAAATAGAACTAATTTTGATTTTTTAAATTTTATGTTTCTCTGTTTGTCTGTCTGTTTGTACCGGCTAATCTCCGAAACGACTGGACCGATTTAAATGAAATTTTCTATGGTGGTAGCTTATATCCCTGGTCAACATATAAGATACTTATGATCCAGAAAAATTAAAGAGTTCCCGTTGGATAGTTAAAAACCGCACCACGCGGACGAGGTCGCGGGCAGAAGCTAGTAGTATTATAAAATTCTAATGTACATTGATATTTAAAATAAGACTGGAATAGACTATATAAACTATGGAGAACACGACATATTTTTTTTTAGATTTCTTCTCTGTTTCTTCGGGATTCACGTAAAAACTACGGAGCCGATTTCGATGCGGTTTTCGCTGATCGATAGCTAATTCTTAGACTTAAAATCTGCGCTACTTTTTATCCTGATAATCCCACGGAATTGTTTCTGGGAATGATTTAAAATGGCCAGATTTAAAAAAAAGAACTCCAGTGTCTTTTTTACTGATCGTTAGCAAATTTAATGTAATAAAATGTGTGACATTATTTATCCCGAGAATTTTAAATTAAGCGTGGATGAAGTCGCAGACATATCCTAGTTAAATATAATATATACATATTTTGTGCCTGTACGCAGCGACAGCGCCTGAATTCGGCCGAATAAGGGCGGATACAAATCCTCCTAACTTCAAAACACCGTATGTTACACTCATGGATACTATTTTAGATCTTATTTCATTGCATTGAAGTTTGAAATTGTATAATAAAAATTACGTTATAGGTCACCTGGTCGTCATAACGTTTGTTCCTTACGTGACAATCTTTGCCAGTTCATTCTTGTAAGCCGCGTAAAAGAACTTCGTCCAAAAACGATTCATTAAGGTTTCGCTGTTGCCAAAATGTCCACGAACCCCCAAAAATTGTAATAACATTCAACTCAAATTGTGTGATAAGAAACTCAATTATCCAAAATTGAGTAAAAGATAAATCTTTACTTTGAAGGTTTAAAAGGAATAATTCTTGGAAGACAGTTAATTAACAATTATAAGTTTAACAATGGATGTTCTGGGATAACGGCAGTCGGCGCCCGCTTTGGGGATCACTGGGTGATGTCAAACGCAGACGGTCACTGGGCCGCATTCAGGAGTTTAAAAATTGGGGACTGTCTGGGTGTCGTTATAAAAAATAACTAGCTCTATATAAAAAAAGATTTATATTTTATTCTTTTTTTGAAGTGAAACTTCTTTAGAATCGTTGTGATTTGAAACTCGATGAAATGGAAAAGCAACACTAAAAAGAGATAAACACATAAATCTATAAGACTAAGGCTGGGTCAATATAGTATATATAATAATAATAGTCAATAAGACCGATGATTAAACATAGGTCCAATTTGGACCGAAATAAAACTGATAATAATATATTATCTGTGAGTATATTCTCTGAAGTTTCACTTCTGCTGCGTGTGAACTGCACACACATTTTCTTTTAAACAGCGAAGCTGGCAAACTGGCAGTTAGGCTAGCTCATACAATGTGGTTACCGTTGTCTATAGGTATTTGCAACACTAGGAGCAATGCCGACGCATTGCCAATCAATAAGGTGGGATAAAGAGAACGGGACATCGGAATGACGTAGAGGGATCGGACAGGAGGAATGGGATATGAGATTAGAACAAGGGGATGGAATAGGGAAGACGGTAAGGGTGACGATGATTCGTTTATGTCTATTTAATTAATATAATATCAAATTGAAATACAGTGTAAACTCTACATAACGACACTGAAGGGACTGTGCATTTTATGACGTTATAGAGAGTTGTCGTTAAAGGGAGAGAAGTCTGTTATTTTTGTCTGACGTCTTTTGCTGCACCAGTAATTTTGTTGTATTTTTTTATTTATTTTATTCATATCTTGCCATATTGAGGCATCTTGTTGATAAAGAACGTACATACGCTATTATTATTTTCAATTACGGACCACAACGCCTGTCATTTATTTTATTTTACGGCTAGAGTACAGCAGATAAGTTGACAGCGCTCCTAGTGGAAATTTATTATATTTGTAACACTAATGTTTTGCCGGCCTCGAAAGGGAGACTGAAACTTGGCCACTAATGCCAGAACACAACTCAAGCTGGAGCCTTCAACCTTTAATCTCAACTTTGAGGTTTTCATGGCTGTATACCTAAGCTAAGGGTAGTAGCCATCTAGACTAGCAAAGATCCTACCACTTAGAATTTTACTTATAATTACTATAAATAATAACTATAAATAAATAATTAATTGGAAGACAAACACAAACGTTGTATATCCTCAAGCTAAGCAAGTTATGCATAATAATAAACAACAAACGCAAATAGTTCTATGTTGCAGTGAGGTAGGTCAAAATAGGTCACCCAACCAAAGCCTGTCAAATATTCGTGCAGGAGCGGAGAAAGAATACAATTTCCTGCGGTCGGGCGGCCTGTCGTAAGAGGCGACGAAAGAACCCACAGCCAGGTGGTAGGGTATTTGCCAGACTGGATGGTTACCACCCCTGGTCTAGAGAATGCCGCCATAGCAACCTTGATTTATGTTCCGGCATTAGTGATCAGGTTCCAGTCTCCCTTAAGAAAGCAGCAGGGCATCTTTGGTGTTGTAAATATCCATAAGCGATGGTAACCGCTTTCCACAAAGTGGGCCGTCTGCCCGTCTGATGAACTTATGCAAAAAAAAGTTCATAATAATATTATATGGATAACATTCTTGGTACTGTCTAACAGAAATAGTAGCTCCCATTCTGATTATACTAAATACGTCCCAGCCGATTAATAAAACAACCAGACTCAATATAATAACGAGCCGTTAATTGCGAATTCATCGTTAAATTAAGCGGGTTTGCGTTCGGGATTGATTGGGATAAGTGTGGGCGAGGGAGACGGATTCGGGAGGCGCGGAACGGGGATAAAGGCTCAGATATAACCAGGCATACAACCATTTATTTGTAGTGATGTTACTAACATATCGAAAATGTTTGTGACTTATGTTTCGGCTTCGTGTAGATATTGAACTGTAAAGACTTAATGAGTTTAATGGGATGATAATGATATCTTGTTTCACACAAAGAATTCAGTTTATAAGGCTTTGCATATCTGCCGAACAAGCGTAAACGTGTTGTTTATGACAGGTTTCAATTAAATAGGCATGCTAAATCCAGACCCATGTAACTTCTTCACAGAAAGAAAAAACGAAAAAATATTTGAATTAATAGCGACATACTTACATTGTTGACATATATTTTAATGCATGAGTTCAGCAGACAGACAGACGGCCCACTTGAGGGAATGCGGTTACCATCGCTTATGGACATTTGCAACACCATAGGTTCTACAAATGCGTTGCTTCTCTCTTAAGGGAGACTGGAACCTGGTCACTAATGCCGGAACACAAATCAAGGTTGTTATTGCGGCATACTCTAGACCAGGGGTGGTAGGCATCCAGTCGGGCAAATACCGTACCACCTGGCTGTGGGTTGTTTTATCGCCTCTTACAACAGACTACCCGGCCGCAGGAAATTGTAGTGTTTCTCCGTTCCTGCACGATATATATATACTCGTATCTTAAAAATAAAAACATATTTTGAGAATTTGTACGCCGCATTTTCAGCAAAACAAGTTTGCACTCAACTTATTGCTGTGCTGGCATAATATCCGACACAGAGAAATGAAGTTCTTAACACCGGCTCCTAAAGTTCGGCACGAATATTATTGTTACTCAAGTCTCTAGAAGAGACGCCACGATACACGCGCTTCGATTTTCTTTGCTCTGTGAACTTCTTATACCAGCCTCAGCGGAATTGTAGATCTTTGAATGCGGCTAAGCAATAGTAATTAAAAAAATACATTTCATTAAACAGTTTATGGACTATAATCCCGTGAGTGCCAGACCTTCGTTGCCAAAAATTTCTCAGCGGATGTCCCCAGCACCGGTAGGGGAACCATGGGCTACTTTGAGGTTTGGGTCATCGTCGCTTGGGCTGGTAGCAGGTGGAACCTACAGTTACACCTATACCTTTGTTTGGCCAGGCGTTAGATCTGTTGAAACTGTACGGCTGGGAAACATCTAGTAATAGTTACTCAAATAACATATGTGTATAATATTCAGCTTTTATATTATAACATAAGTACAGATACAATTTATTAAGGTTTAGGGGTGTTATAGCACGAGACTAAATGTCTGGCAAGGATTACCTGATTTCTCATATTTGTCCGAAGGTAACATGAGAAAATTACCTTTTATACTTTGACACTCATGACACAATGACGAACTTCGTACTAACCTATCGTCCCTACTTGTGTACATAACGAAGGTCTGACGCTCACGGGCTCTCACTCTATTATATTATTATAATATTATATTATACAAAAGCCATAATTCTTGTATAAAATAAATATTATACAAATTTCTTTTTTTTGCCGAAAAACATCGATATCCAAGTATCGACATATTCGCATGTCTACAACACGGCACCTGACAGCGACCTCTAATTGTTGAATAAGGCAGCATTAAAGCGCCAATTAACCAACATTGATTGGTTTGGAACAACCCCCCCCGTGACCCACTCCCTCCAAGTCCCGGATGCCCCCACTTCGTGCGGCCAGCGCGCTCCATTTTAAAGGCTTGTTCGGGTTCATTTAGCACTGAAGAGGCTGGTATGGTTAATAACTTATTAAATAATAAGTATGACCTTTTATTTATTTATTGCACAATAAGTTCTTTACGAGTTTACCCCGTTTCAATGTTTCACTGTTTTGCTCTAAAGAATATTATTATCATTTTATTTCGGTCCAAATTGGACCTATGTTTAATCATTGGTCTTATTGACTCTCCAATCTGTGCTGCACAATGTAAAATTCGTATCTCATTCTCTCGCAGGCTTAGTCCTATAGATTTATGTGTTTATCTCTTTTTAGTGTCGCTTTTTCGTTTCATCGAATTTCTAACCACAGCGATTCTAAAGTTTCGCTTCAAAAAATATGTAACAATATGCAATTCCAGAAAATGATTCCAGCATGGTTCTCACGTAGGATACCATCTAACAGTATAGTATTATGCTTTGAAAGCATTGCAGCAAAATAAGTAAAGCCAATAATGTTGATTGCACCGTTGTGAATATTTTAGTGTAAAATGACAGTTCATAAAACTCTTTGCTTGATTGGAAACACGGTACATTCTATGCGATTTAAACATGCCGATTGACTTGTGCTGAATATTTTTTATAACGAACTTACCTTATTGCACAACAGTACTCGACGATCAAATCAACTGAGGTACTTTTTATGTTCTTACAAAAGTCATGGCCTCGTAGATTTTGTACAGAAGTTGCAAATTGTGACGTCACTTCTACAATGATCAAATAATGCATGAATGACTACGCTTTATTCTGTTTTGAAAGATACAGTTAACAGAAATCAAATTTTATAACGCAGTTGGCGGTCTTAGCGCTAGTAGCGATTTCTTCCAGACAACCTTTGCATGGACAAGAAGTTTAATAACAGATGTACGAGTGTCTTGATTATGGTTTAATTAAACGGTAGATAATTGAAATTATTACTATCATTTATGATGAATATTGTTGCAGAATCGGCTGTGACTAGTTGTGCCCGCGACTTCGTCCTCGTGGAATTTTTTTTCGCGGAACCCTAAAAAAATTAGCCCCAATTATTCCTTATAACATCAGATTTATGCTAGTGAAAGTCCCATCAAAATCGGTTTAATTGCATTTTTGTTTCAATTCAACTCTGTCTGAACTGCACACACACGATATTTTTAGACTTAAGCAGTAAAAAAATGAAAGTGATACTTAAGATTTTTTTTTATAAATTATAATATGTTGACGGATGTATGCTAAAGGAATTATATATATATATATATATATATAATTAATAATACAATAAAGTACATATAACCGAATACAATGTAAGAAAACTTATTCGTATTATATTCTACTCATAGTCCCTCAATGCTATAAGTAGAATACTGAGCCCAGATCACCGTCTTCTATGGGTAAGGTGCCCAGAAGGCTGGCTACGTCTCCTCGCTGGATCGCCATACTGATCCGTTGGCCGGTAAGCACCAGCCCTCTAATCACCTGAAGAGTCAATGAGTCGTTTCGATAAATAGATACATATTAATAAAAATTAAAGAAGAATTATCTGTGAGTATATTCTTTGAAATCTCACTCCTACTGCGTGTAAAATGCACACACCATTTTTTTATAATAATAATAATCGGCAAACAAACACACACATTGTATATCCCAAATTAAGCAAGTTACGCTCGTGTCATGGGTAATATACAACGGACTACTCTGGGGCCGATCCCAGACACCCAGACCATAGTAAATAAGGAGCTATCCATAATCCATAAATAACTTATATTATTATAGTTACGGGGAGGGGGGTCTCGACGAAGTGTGACATTGTGTGACGAGGGGTGGGAGTGGTCCTACATTTCATGACGCCACATTTGAAAATGTAATATATTTAAGGTAATTATGGAACTGCTGGTTTAATTTAATAATTTCTTGATGCAGCTGTGACAAGGACGGACCCCTAACGGAAAATTCTCTTCTGAAATTTACCATGCCAGGAATAGAACCCGGACCCTCCGCGTTGCAGTGAGGTAACCAGGTAAAGGCTTAGCCCGCCCAATCACAGAGGCCTTCATTAAAGACCGTATTGGAACGTCTCTATGAAATTTGTTAAAATTAAAAAAAATATTGAAAACACGCTCACAAAACCGTTGCAACGTAGTATTAATGAATCCCAATTTGTTGTTGAAAAATGCAATTTGAGTATATGTAGGGGAACTAACAAACTAACAAAAATCCATCCAAAATCGTTCGCGACCAGCACAACAGACTCGACAACAAAAGGAAGACAACAATGCCTCAGATAAAAGGAATAACGAGCTCTCATTGGTTGGTTGATGTGACGTCATAATGATGAACGCCCCTTAGCAACCGTCTCTATTGCTGAGATGAGGGCGAAAGAGACAGATATACATTGAAAGGAGATGGCTCTGTATTGACTTAGATGATTTTGAAATTAGAACGTTACAAGTGTATATGATTACTGCATTTGAATTTAAGCTTTATTTATTTTATTGATTAAGTTCATTATTCAATGGCAAATATATGATGTTATTGACAATATGACTTCTTTAATCCAAATGTCATAAGTATATAATGAAATCACAAATTAATTTGGACTTTTTGCAAATTCGTTAAGGTTTAATTTTGAGTACATATTATTTGGTGTTATTGATCTTTAATATTTGAATAGTGGTCAGTAAGATAAGCTGTTATTGTTTGGTTACGGGTTAACCGATTTGGTTAAATTTGTGTGTTAACAGGCAAATGTCCGGTTGTGCTTTGTCTCTCACTCTTTTCTCTCGTGTAAGAGGGAGATAAAAGATGTCTGATTGGCCTCGTATTGATTGGAATAATTAATTTGTATTGAACTCGTTAAATTGTGGAGGCTGAATTAAATTTGTTTAATTTTAAATTATTCGTTAATTTATTAATGATTGGGATTTAAATTTTAATTAACAAAAATAAATCCAATTATTTAATTGTAAGCTGTGGTAGGGTCCCAATCTCAAAGGGCGCGGCTTCGAATCCTGAACAGAAAGCATGCATCACTTACACAGTTTTCTGACCTAATGTTTATATTGTTACAATTAACACGTGCCAGCCATGAAGGATAACATCGTGACGTAACCTGCACATCTAGATAGCCGATGTGTCAAACCCGCCAATCCAGCTTGAACAAGCGTGGCAGATATACTATTCCTCATAGAAATTGAGAAGTCCGAGCCTAGCAGTGGGAAAATTATGGGTTGCTATTATTATGTTTTGTTATTCAAATAATATTTTCAGACCAAATCAATCGATTAAGCTTCGATAAATGTCTAATTTAAATTATGCTAAAAAAACATAACATAAAAGGAGACCGGGATTTTTGGGACGAAAAAATGTAATAAGTACTTAGAGATGTGGCTTTATAAAAAGCGTTATATTTTTCTATTACAAAATGGAAAACATCATATATTAAATTTGGAAGACATGTAAATCTTGAAAATAAATTATAGATTATTGGAATGCATTAAAAAAAAAATGACTAATATGAAAACATTATCATCACACGATTAAGTCATTAAAAACTCTGAAAGAACAGAATAAAAAAAAAATTCAACATAATGAACACAAATCTTAACATCACTCTCATCTTTTTACAATCTCGGCCAAGAATGTGTGAAAGCGTATCCGTCTCCTTTACGTTAAAATTTAAATGAAATTCAATTAAAACAATTTTTTTCTCACAAAACACAAATTAATAATTAAAGAAGTGCCAACACCTAACAATTCAATTACGAATACCACACTAAACCCGTTCGCTAAATAAAATATCCTAAAAAAACCTAATAGAAAGAAATTCAAGTAACCCAAAGTTACAATACGCCCAATCAATTCACAAAGAAACTATCCTTGTAGGGGTAATGCTAATATGAAATCACTTCGCGACCCCAAATTCGCACCAATTCGCACTTTCAATGGCCAATCACCCACCCCACTCTTTTCCAAACTCCGCCTTACCCCCACCAAGCCACTAAACGTCAGTCTTTACCGCGACACCGTTGAAGATGGACGTCCCTGACGAAAGATATTACACCCGAACACCCGACTCCGGTACAAACAGTCCGAGATCCCAAATGAGTAGTCCGAATTCTACTTCTTCTATTAACGTAACTGATCAGTCAATAACTTTAAGTCAGCATCAGCAAAATTTAGAGACGTTGAACAGAATGGGGATGTTTTTCCATCAGCAGATGCAGTTTGATGTGAAAACGAGGTTAGGGCTGACGCAAGCGAGCGTCAGTCAGGGCCCTAGGCATACTATAGACGCGATATTAGGGTTGAACGCTAGGCAGAGAGTGAGTGACTTTGACAGAAGAGAAGGAGAATGCGAGACTGTGCCAGTGTCGCCGGGAGCTGCGGAAAGTGCTGGTGAGTCAAAACTGTTTCTTCTTCCAATGCTGGAGCTCAATTTGCGTTACTGCTGAAGGTTTAGGTTGAGGAAGAGTTCAAAATAAAGCCGTTTATACATAGTCGCATTAGTCTATATTTACTTATGTTATAGTCAAACATCGAAGCTCTGGCGCTCCTAGGTTTGACTAGTCAAACTTCAGGTCTGACATAGTCTTAGTCAAAGTCCAAATAAATGACGTTGTATTTGCCTTTGACTAACGAATTTTTGTTTAACCTAGGAGAGACTAATTTATAGTAATTAATTATACATGTAACAAGTGCAGTACGAATCGACGTTTGGCCGAGTATGCCTTAGTCGCTTCTGGGATCGACTAGGCAAAGCCCGAAACAGATTATTTTACGTACGACGTTTGACTAAAAAGGTAGGCACTCCTAGTTTTGACTAAAAATACTTTAGTCAAAGGTCGAAATTACAATTTATTTCGGGTTTTGTCGAAAGGCCTTGGTCAAACCTAGGATAAACTAGTCATTCCAAGAAGAGACAGCATATTGACCTTTGACTATAACATATAAGTATACATACGTTCTGTCAATTATAGGGTGCAGTAGATATGAGACACTGTTATTTATTATTTGAGATACAAAGGGAATTATGGGTGGTTATTAAAAAAAATAACCACGAAGGCTAAAGCGAAGCCTAACGATAACCTAACCTATATTAAAAAAGTTCGGATCTGTTCATAATAAATAAACGGATGTCTCATAACCATACCCCACCCTGTCAATGTTTAACGTCATTAACAATAACGCATTAAACGCATCACCATATCCGCGTGAAACTGTCTAAGTCAGCCATATCCAACCTTTTTCTTATAAGGGCCACATAGACTTATGAGATAAGGTGCTGCGGCCACATTAATTCATTTCGGTGTTTTTTTTATTGTTAGAGCACAGCACACAGTTCGTCTCCCTTAAGAGAGCAGCAGCGCATTTGTAGCACCTTTGGTGTTGCAAATGTCCATAGGCGATGGTAACCGCTTCCCATCAGGTGGGCCGTCTGCCTGTCTGCTGAACTCGTGCAATATTTTTTTTTCTATCTTTTTTCGCTACATTTCTTTACTTTAAGTTTACATATCTTCTTATCTGTAACTACATATTAAGCAATAAACGATTTTGTCATATTTAGTTAGAAATTAAAATAAAACAGTTACAAATTTCAAAGATATGTTTATTATGTGAAATTATTTATATTAAAATCTAATATATAATATTCTCGTGTCGCGGTGCTTGTTACCAAACTCCTCCGAAACGGCTGAACCGATTTGTATGAAATTTTGTATGCAAATTGGGTAGGTCAGAGAATCGGCCAACATATATTTTTCATACCCCTAAATGATAAGAGTGACCCACCCCTAAATATTTTTTTGACAAAATTTCTTATTTATGTTTTATTATGATTTAGCATTAACAAATACATATAACTTCAAATTTTCACCCTTCTACGATCAACCCCTATTTTTTAATAGCTTTATTAGTACATTAATAATTTAACTTACTTAAAATTACTAGAAATAATTTAAATGTCAAAACAACGTTTGCCGGGTCATCTAGTATAGACATACATATAAATTATATGTTAATATATTGAATAAGATCTTGCCTAAATAAACATAATTATTTAATGCCTAAATGAGAATGGAATAGGCGTTTGCGAAATAAGCGCCGCCTGCTGATAGATACCACGCACGCCCGCCGACGGAAAACATGGATAACTACAACAATTAAAATTTATATAGGTTTATACATACATATTATCACGCCTATATCCCTTGAAGGTAGGCAGAGATGATGGATCTGTACTTTCCCTGCGTCTTTTATACAATGCCCGTTAGTTTGAGAACAACTGCTACCCGCGTTTTTGCGCGAAAGTATTTACTGTTTATAACGCCAACTGTCTGCCAGTGAAAGTCTCGTCAAAATCGGTCCAGCAGTTTCAGAGATTAGAGCTCGACGAAGTGTGATATTGTGTGATAAGGGGTGGCAGAGGTCTAAATTTCGTGACGTCACATTTCAAAATCTCATATATTTAGGTTAATTTACGGAACTACTGTTTTGATTTAATAATTTCTTGATGTAAAATTGCAAAGTATGTGATGTCACACTAGGGAAGGAGGAGTCTCATGAATGTGACCAGCTGGGACAAGGAGATCAGGACGGGGTCAAAAAATCATGAAATTCGTGTCATGTAATTTTTAGAACTTAGTTTTTTTAGTAAAATTCAGCTTTGTCAAAATTCTATATAAATATAGGTTGTGTTATATGTATATAGAAGGCAAAAAAGGGCCTATACTTATATTCATGACTTGCCCAACAAAGTTGTAGGCACAACTAGTTGAACAAATACGTTGGGAATGCCAAGGTTGTAAGCTGCATACATTTTAAATGAGGTCATGTCTCTAGAGTGTTATAATTTAGTCTCTTATTAAATATTTTAATGATTAAGCCGAAACACGGATCCATATTTGCCTTTCAATTTAGAAATAAGACCAAAAAAAACGAGCTTAAATGCACACCTAATCTACATAAATCAAAATACGTAGAAATGTATGCGCGCATAACCTGAGAACGACTTTACCAATTTTGATGAAATTTGTGTGTTTGAGTAGGTCCCCGGATGGTTTAGATTCACAACTGAAACCGGTAGGTGGCACTGGGATCGGGTCCTAGATTTTTATTTTTTTAGGGCAGTGCAAAGTCTGCCAGGCCTCTAGTATTTTTAATAAGTGTCGTTTTTAGCTGCTTATTTAGATAGTCATAAAAGCAATTATTTTAAGCAATTAAAAAAGGTGTAAATGTAAATATTAAGTTCATTTATTTTGAAATTAAATGCAAATAAAAAGACAAATTAATTTATATTTTCAGCTTTATATTTAAAACGTTACGAAGTAATCAGACGGTTAACTTATGTCTTTAATTTTTGTTAAGTATGAGACAAAATAAAAGAAAGTTGTGTGAAAAAGTGAAACTTCAGAGAATATACTCACAGATAATTCTTCTGTAACTTTTATTAATATCAATATAATTCCTTTAGCCTACATCCGTCAAAATATTATAATTCTAACTAAACTTCTTAATTATCACTTTAAAGCTTTCACTGTTTTATTTCGGTCCAAATAGGACCTATGTTTAATCGTCGGTCTTATTGACTCTCTAATCTGTGCTGCACAATGTAAAACTCGTATCTCTTTCTCTCGCAGGCTTAGTCCTATAGATTTGTGTTTATTTCTTTTTAGTGTCGCTTTTTCGTTTCATCGAGTTACAAATCACAACGATTCTAAAGATGTTTCACTCCGAAAACAGTTATTGGATGAGTTATTAGATTTAAAGCATTATACAATAATTGGTTAAACTAACTACCGGCAACAAAAACCAGTCAAACAAGGCACTTGGCAAAAAAATTAATTGATACAATCACAAGTAAATCAGTTTATATGTTGGTGCTTAATTTAAACAAAAAATCAGGCAAGTGTGTGTGATAGTAAGACAGTAAGTAATGAACGGCCGGTAAGACGTAGGAACCGGTCACTGCTGCTGCACTGCTAACGCGCTGTCACCGCACTGCTGCCGTAATTTGCTGTCGAGCGATAGAGATTCAAATAATAGCAGCTCAGTGGAGGCGCTAATAATAGTAGGTAGATTGGTTAACAGTGGACTCCCACAAAGAGTAAGGGCACTTTATTTTTTAGGCCACGGTTTCGCTCCCTTTAATACTATCCCACTGGTACACATTTATCCGGAACAAAGAATAGCCTATGTCCTATTTCAGACTATAATCTATCTCTGTGCCAAATTTCATCCAGATCCGTTTAACCGTTCTGGCGTGATTGTGCAACAAACATGCATCCAAACTTTCGCATTTTTAATCTATATATATATATATATATATATATATAATTCTTCTGTACGTGTGTTGACAGTGAACTGCTCCTAATCGGCTGGACCGATTTTGATGATATTTGTTTTGTGTGTTTGAATGGGTCCCCGGGTGGTTTAGATTCACAATTGGAACCGATAGGTGGCGCTGAGATCGGGTTCTAGAATCCTCCTACTCACCTGGGGCGATTTTGGCGATTTTGTTTTTGTGTGTTTGAGTGGCTTACCGGATGGTTTAGACTTGCAATTAGAACCGGTACGTGGCGCTGAGATCCGGTCTAGAATCCTAATTATCTGGACCGATTTTGGTGATTTTGTTTTTGTGTCAGGAAACAGTCTTTTAGGAATTCAGAAAATATGGCGGTACGAAGTTCGCTGGGTCGGCTAGTCTTTATATATAAAATTCTTCTGTGCTTGTGTATGTGAGAACTCCTAAACGGCTGGACCGACTTCGATGAGATTTTCGATTCGAGAATGGTTTAGATTCACAATTGGACCCATGTGGCTCTGGAATTGGGTTCTAAATTTTATTTCTTCAAGGTAGGACAACGTCTGCCGGGGTAGCTAGTATTAATATAAATTTCACGTCCACTTTATTCGTGCAGGAACGGAGCAAGAATACAACTTTTTGCGGCCCGGCGACCTGTCGTAATAGGCGACAAAACAACCAACAGCCAGGTGGTACGGTGTTTGCCCATCTGGATGGTTACCAACCCCAGTCCAGGATATACCGCCATATCAACCTTGAATTTAATTCCCGGCATTAGTAGCCAGGTTCCAGTCTCCCTTTAGAGGACGACAGCACGCTTAAGAATTAAAAAAATTATGCCAAACCATTAATATAAATATACAGAAAACAATATGGTATCGCAAACAACTGTTGTAGTATAAAATACTGTGTTGCAGTTGTTAGCGCCCACTTCCAGATAATTCGATTGTTATCTTATACTCTATACTAATAATATTATAAAGGGGAATGATTTGTATTTTTGTATGTTTGTAACGAATAAACTCAAAAACTACTGGACTGATTTCAAAAAATCATTCATCGTTGGGATGCTACATTATCCCTGAATAATATAGGCTATATTTATTACTAGAAAAAATTAGGAATCACTAATAAAACTTCAATACTGTAACCAAAGGTGTAAAAAAATTAGCCATAAAATGTCTCATCGCATATAGATAGAACAAAAAAATGTTCTAGAATATTACAGAACAATCTACCAAAAACTTTGCGGTACCATATGTCCAGCTATTCTAGTTATGTCACTATAACTACTTGTTTAATACTGGAATAATGTATTCCAGATTAAGAATGTTTATTACTAGAAAAAATTAGAGATCCCTAATAAAACTAAAATGTTGTAACCCAAGATGTAAAAGTATTAGTGTTTGAGTGGGTTCGGGGATGGTTTAAATTCACAATTAGACCCGGTAGGTGGCGCTGGAACCGGGTTCTAGATTTTTATTTATAGTCAAGGTGGGGAAGTCCGTCAGTGTGGGAACTCCGTATATCTCTCTTTATTTGCGTGTTTTGAATAGCTACGACGACAACAAATCGGTCAGTAAAGCTAAAACACCATTTAACTCTCTTCGAATTGTAGTTGGCGTTAAATTCCGTTTAGAAAAGGTAAAAAATGAGAGGTATACATACTATAGAGGTATACAGGTACTTATCCCACTGACGAACTTGGCCACCTTGACATAATTATATATACTAGTGGTCGAAATTCGACAATAATTAATTTGAATTATAAGTTGTACATGAATTTATTTTACATAATTTACCTACTCTAATAATATATGTATATATATATATATATATATGCTTAATTAAAAAAAAACTACAAATAGTAAATGGGTCCCAAATCACCGCCAGTTGGGAACGTTCCCAAAACGCTGGCCGCATTACCCGTTCCCAATTGACGGTGATTTGGGACCTATTTACTATTTGTAGTTTTTATCTTATAATATAAATATAAATTAAAAGTTTGATCATTATTAAGGTTTTGTTGTCAAAGACTATACTTCTATAATCACAGATTTCGCCAAGGCTACACTGTTAATTTGACTTTAACAATAAACAAAAGTAGTGTAGTAGTGTGTGTAATGTTTCATTTATAGATTTAATTAATTTTTTATCCATATTTAAAAAAAATATTAGCATTCGTCGCTTCTTCTCTATATAAACTATAAGTGTGCGAAATTTCATACTCCATCCGCGCAATTTTCGTAAAAAGGGGTACAAAGTTTTTGCTTCACGTATTAATAATATATAGATTTTTTAGAGCAGTACATCTGCCAGAACCGCTAGTACAATTATAAAAAGAGAATTATCTTATGGTTTATACATTTAGCAATTACTTCGTGTTAACATTTGTAATGTATGTGGAAATGTATAGGTGTGTGTATGTGTATGTATGTAGTGTGTATATAAGTGAACTAGTGAGTGTGCGGTTCCGACTTATACTAGTGTAGTCAGTTTAGTAGATTCTCGGTGTCCCAATAAGGGAGTTCTACGTTGGTAGCACGTTTGGTGTGACAAATGTCTATAGGCTTTCCATCAGGTGGGCCTTCTAGTTATCTTTTAAACTCGTGCAATAAAACCAAAATGGCTAAAGACTTATCTATTTTCCATCGGAACGACTCAAGAACCTGCAAAAACTCTTTCACTCCCTAAAAGCGTGAAGAGTTAAATTGGACAATCAATAATTATATCATTATTATCTCAATATAATTGCAACAATCACAACTAATAAACACATTTCAATGATAGAGCTATTTCACGACCGGATGCACGATCTATAAGATCGAATCTTTCGATAAAAGAGCCTAATGCGTCCATCATTGAGCCAATGAAAACATACTTATGCAATTTTATAATAGACTAGCTTATGCCCGCGACTTCGTCCGCGTGAAATAGTTACTTTGGGCTAATGCTAAATTCTGTCACACATGATTTTTGCGTAACTTTAACCGTTTACGCAGCGCACGCAGCGGAAGCTCTCAAAAGGAAAAAAACTCCAGATTTTGCAACATTTTTCATTGGTGCTCCGCTCCTATTAGTCTTAGCGTGATGATATATAACCTATAGCCTTCTTCGATAAATGGGCTATCTAACACTGAAAGAATTTTTCAAATCAGACCAGTAGTTCCGGAGATTAGCACGTTCAGGTAAACAAACAAAAAACTCTTTCAGCTTTATATACCTATATTAGTATGGATGAAGCAAAATCATTATTTTCACTATTCAATAATCATTTCATAACATTATGTACTTGTATTAAATTGTTTAAGATATGTCTTTGTCTATTCTTTGTTTCACGTTGTTCTAATCTATCTATCTATATAAATAAAAATTAATGTTGCTAACCGCAAAACTTGAGAACGGCTCGACCAATTCGGCTATTTTTTTATCGTATGTTCCTTAAGGGAAGCGGAAAGTTTTAATAAAAATACAAAAATGCGTGGAAAATAGTAAAAACAACACAGGTGAAATTATTTTTTGTGTGTTTGTTGAAGTGGTCCCGGGATGGTTTAGATTCACGATTCGACCCGGTAGGTGGCGCCGCTAAACTCCTCCTAAACGATGGGACCGATTTTAATGAAATTTTATTCTTGTTCAAGTAGATCCGAGAAAAGTTTAGGTCCCGGTAGATGGCGCTGCAATCGGTTTCTGGATTTTTATTTTTTAAAGCAGGACATCTGCCGGGTACAGCTAGGTACAAATCGTATTAAATGTACATTAGTTATTTTTTCTTCTGTGAAGGTGTCGTTACTGCTTGGCACTAACGGAAGACCAGTGTTGGTTGTTATCAACCAGCATTTGCTGAGTTAGGGCGTTTAGTTAGTTAACCTTTGGCTTTTGTTAAACTGCTGTATATAGGTAATTTCCATTTTAAATAACTCTAAACAAGCAATATTTTCTTTCTTTCTATCATCTCAAATCAAATCATTTTTATTGCGAACTAAGTGTTACATAGGTCTTATTCAATATAACTGAGAACTTATTACTTAGCTGGCCTTTCATAGCATCGCAATATAAACTTACTTAACCTATGTTTGTATAATATTTAATTTGATGCCTTATATTTTATTTAAATAAAAAAGACAATATTTTCTTAATTACCTCTCATATAAATATTCTGGGACGCTATAAAAGGATTTTTTTGTCAACCATTCGAATAATTTTTGTTTAAACATATTAATAATATTTTCTTGCATTATATTACATGGTAACTTATTATATATTCTTGGTGCCATCCCAAACACGCTTTTATCATACATACAAATTTTATTCTTATTAATATGTCGGGCACTTCACTATATGTTCATGACGTATTGATATGAGTAGGTATTTCGCGTGACCTAACTCGTGTATGATTTGAGTTTTCGTTACGTTAACATAGAAGAAGAATGCCGAGAGAAGCAATATAAAAAGCATAAGTGTGAGAAAGTTCTAAGTGTCAAAATCTTGTATTTACATTTAAAAATATTAAGATAAAAAAGTAACATAAAACAACACTGATTTGAAAAGTATCTAAAAAGCAAAAAATAATTATTTTGACACACGACGTATTTAAGTCTGTTTTGTATTTTCTTAAAAAAATAATATATTTTTTAGTTTTTATTTACGCAAATAGCTTTAGAAAAAATAAAGAAATACGTTGAACGTACCTACGAGTATATAGTATTCGAGAGTTGCACTCGAATTCCCCTTTTTTTTATGCTTGAGTTGATCAGACAGGCAGACAACCTAATGTTAAGCGGTTACCATCCCCTATGGACATTTGCAACACCAAAGGCGTTACAAATGCGTTGCTGTGCTTTTGAGGGAGGGGAGTCTGGAACCTGGCCACTAATGCCGGAGAACAACTTAAGGTTGTTATGGCGGCATACTCTAGACCAGGGGTGGTAGCCATCCAGACGGGCAGATACCCTACTACCTGGCTGTGGGTTGTTTTGTCGCCTCTTACGACAGGCCACCCAGCCGCAGGCCATCATCCACTCATTAGATCCTGACTTGGTGTCAATGGAACTACGTAAGGAGTACGCTCTTTCGAAAAAAAAAATTGTGTGTGTGTGCAGTTCACAAGCAGTAGAAGTGAAACAAAGTGTGACAAGGGGTGGGAGGGATTCTTAATTTTGTGACGTCACATTTCATATATTATATCGTTATAATATATTTAAGCTTGAAAACACGAAAGTTGAAGTATTAACGAAACCCTTGAAAAAATTTCCAACTCTATCTGTTCTATTCTATCTCATTCTTTCGCAGGCTTAGTCCTATCGATTTATATGTTTATCTCTTTATCGTTCCATCAAGTTTCAAATTCTAAAGCAGTTTCATTTCAAAAATTGCAAATCGGTCCACAATTGACAGAGAAATCGCATAAGAAACATACAGCCGAATTGAGAACCTCCTCCTTTTTGCAGTTGGTTAAAAAATTGCGATATGAGTATATTAAACACGCACAAAATCACAAGCGTGCGAAGATTTGTATCAGCGTAATGTAATTTCTAGGAATTTTATACATTTCTAGGAACAAGGAGTGTTTTGCTACTGCTTGACATCTAATGCCCGCTGCACACGTTAGGCCAACATTTACAGACCAACATGGCTTCTTTCGCCTTGTTGGCACCAACACTTGCAGGCCAATCGAATAGTGTCAGTTTTTCGTGTTCAATTTTGAGGGATGTGGCACCACATGAATGTATACATTCATCGTATTGAGGCAAAGAAGCTAAATTAATACAGCTCTGTTACATGTATATGTATTTATAAATATTATATCGGTATTAGGTTTTAATAAACTAGAAATATTTAGTGTGATTATATATTACCTTTTTTCTTAGTATAGGTATTTTTTCATTATAGTCATTATGTCATTTTTATTATTACATCCTACATTTTTCTGTTTCTTGTGCTTTATGTTTTAATCTTTGTACTTATACGTTTTTATAATTGTTTTTTTTTTTTTTAGCACGGTTCGCATGCCATATGTAATTTTGGAGGTTGGCACTGAAAATCAGCGCTGTGTCGGACTATGTTTCGGCACAGCAAAATACTGAGTGCCAACCTCATTTCCATATTGGGCATACAATTTCTGTATAATTTTATCCATACTTTGTTATGTTACTACTATTTTGTGTTGTGTGTCGCTATTAGAAATATATATTTTTCTTTCTTTCTTTTCGTGCACACGGGTGGCACGGTTTCGCATAGTAGAGCCATGTTCGAATCATTGTCTTGATTACAGCACGCTGTGCTGACTCGAACGGTGTGACACCAAGCAACACAGAATACCGGTGAATTGGTTAACCTTAAGCCAATTCTGTTTCGTACGGTGATTAAGAAGTATCGGTTACACCCAATATCTCATATTCCATCTATGTATCAATTTCCTATCTCTCTTACTAAGCCATTCCTTTCAGCCATTCCATTCCTTTTATGTTCTACCCTCTATCGCATCCCTCTTATCTCATTTTCCTATCTTATTTCTTCTACCCTATTCTAAAAGCTGGTAGCCGTGAGGGCCCTTGTACGCGCTAAGAAATTTCACCGTGTCTGCGGCATATAGGCCCAATTCATCAAGTACTTCACGATTTTCTTTAAATTCTCCTCCTGACGCACGCGCTTGTCAGGGTATTTTTTATTCTTATTTTTGTGTTTTTATCTTTTCATTTTTGGGTTGTTTTCATTCTTTTTTATGCCACTTTTTTTTTTAATACAGATATTTTGATACAATTTTGGGTCTAAAACATACTACTGCTTATTTATACTACTTTATACAATACTACTTATGCCATTACATTTACTCTTATCACGATTTCTATAATATTATACTTCTTTATTAAATTATATCTATTCTACTATACTTTTTATTGCTTACATCTATTTATTTATTACACGATTATTGCACATGTACACGATTAGAATTTAGTCGGATCTAGTCACGAAAATTTGTCGTGTCTGCTCGAGACAAGATAAACAGGAACGTGTAAACGCCGCGTGGGCTAATACTCTGACCCATCGTGTATAACGAGCTTTATGTTACAAGGGAGCGTATGCGCCCGCGCCGGAGAAGAGACGTTATCGCTTCTTAGCATCTTAAGTTTGTGCTAATGGACGGACCGACAGATTAATACAGGCTCTTCTGATACGTCATAATACTCCATACTGATCCAATTTTAAAGTATGTAGTATATGTATTTAACTCCTCCTCGATAAGTTTATTTCTAGGCGGTCAAATCAGGGGTAATTATTACTGTATTAAATACATAGCTTTCCGTTTATTAAAAGAAGAGAAATGAGTACATAAGGGGATCTTTCAAAGTTTCAAAGTTGCAATCGTGATTAAAAATTGATAGGACAAAGGCAAGGTTACAATTCTATTCATTCGCTTCTATGCATTTCTTACTCAAAATCTTCCCCCTACTCCTCTTTCCGTTCCAAAAAAAAGCTCCAAAACTCGTCAGCTACCCACGCAAAAGAACACAAAACGTTTCACTCAAAAATCATAATTAGAGCTCAGAATTAATACATTAGTAGAAGACGTGAGATTATATTAGGTACTGTTTCATAGCAGGTATCGAAGGAAAAACAGTAAACTGACGCATCTTGCGCAGGTTTATCTCACAGGTATGTAAGTATATAATGAGGAGGAATGGATGTCACGTGACAATAAGAATGTTAAACTGAAAGATTGACGGGTACAAATGTAAAGGTAGACCAAAAACGAGATGGTTGGATTGTGCGAAGGATGACATGATGATTTGTGGTGTGGCAGAGGATGTATCTCAAAATAAAGGAATAAGACATATAGAGCCGACACTAAATAATTGGTGAAGGTGAAAGAAAAGAGAGTTTTCCGTTTAGTTTAGCTGTTAAAATGCGTTGGAATGCAAACTTCAAACAGAAGCTAAACATAGCAACATCATGGACTTAATGTCCATACATAAAGAGGAAGACTTTCTAGATAGCATTAGGGTAGTGAAGAAAACAGTGTATAGAAATGAAAATAGATATATAAGTTGTAATATTGTAGAATATATAAAAAATGTTTAAACTTAAAAGTAGTAAATAAGAGATAGCACGTACAACCGTTACAAATTACGTCGGGGTCACCACTGTTACGAGTGTGTTACCACTGTTAGGTATTGTGGCACTGTTATTTGTACTACTACTCTTCTGACTCCAATTAGGCGGGTCGGGGAGATGGAGATAAAATGAAATAAAAAGATAAATGATATAACTGTCTTTAATTTACTTTGTAACTTTGACTCGACTCTGAAGGTAACGTGGGCGACTAACGACAAATATCCACATATTACAATTTTTGCTGACTTGCAACTGTCGCTAGCCCTCACAAAACCAGTTTCTAGTTTATCATATTTAGTGTTTACCCACTAAATTTGGTGAACTAGAAATAGATAATGCATGTAATATAATACATACGATAGTAAAGGTAGTTAAAAATCTATAATATTTTGAGTCTTTAAAAAAATCAACTCGAATAGATTACATAAATGCATTTTTTTAGATTTCTTGTCTTTTTGTCGGTTTGTCTGTTTGTTGGGTACCCACGTAAAAACTAGGGTTTTGGCTGATCGACAGCTATCTCGCGGGATTTTTTTTGGGAATGATTTAAAATGTCCAGATAGAAATAAAAATTATGTGTGTGTACAGTTCACACGCAGTAGAAGTGAAACAAAGTATGACAAGGGGTGAAGGGATTCTAAATTTCGTGACGTCACATTTCATATATTATATTGTTATAATATATTTAAGCTTTAAAACACAAAATTTGAAGTATTAACGACAAACTTCAAAACATTTCCAACTCCTATCTCTATGAGTATAGTGTTTAATTTACTAAATATAAAGTATTCTATCTCATTTTCTCGCAGGCTTAGTCCCATAATGGATTTATATATTTATCTCTATTTAGTGTCGCTTTTTCGTTTCATCGAGTTTTAAATCACAACGATTCTAAAGAAGATTCTAAGCAAGTTTTATGTAATAAAATGTGTGATATTTTTGAAGTCAAACTTCTTTAGAATCGTTGTGATTTGAAACTCGTTTATGCCGGGAATTTTCCTGGCAGCGGGTTGTAGTTGTTCGGATGCATCAGATTAGCTTGTTCCAGCACAGTTTTCACTGAAACGATATCTATCATTCTTTTTTAAATGCTGTGTCCCGAGAATCCCGCGGGCATTTTAAGTCAAGCGTGGACGAAGTCGCGAGCATATCCTAGTAATAAAAATAAGCGTAGAAATAAGAACTAAATAACAAAGAAAAGAGATAAAAACCATTATAGCACAAAACCCGAACAAAACACGTTCATCCGGAGAGAGCACTATATAAAAAAATTACCACTCTTTCAAAAATAAAATATTTAATTAGTTTCTATACAATAAAATGTTCTTGATACCGAAATAAAGCTCATTACCTCAAATATCCAAATTAAAATCCAATTATGAAAGTATTAAACTCAGTTACACGGAGTCCAAGGCGGGTCACGCGATCTCACAGATCGGGCCGCGATAATACAACGTAACTCGATTTGCTAATTAATAATTATACACAAATTATAAACGACCTTTGCGTAAATCATTATATTATTATTTTATACATCAACTAGTTAATCCCGGCCATGATTTGCTGTGGGTCAGTCTGAATTACCATAAGATAAATTATAAGTGAAGCCATCGACTCGTTTTCGAGTTTCGCGGAATCAAAATATATTGTTTTATATTATTTATATATTTATTTACTTATTAACTTACAAACATCGCTATCAATACAGTTGTGACCAATACGATAGCGCCAGCGCTATCGTAGTGACAATTGTATCAATACAATATGTATCTTCTATAACTGTATCAATACACATAATCTATATATATATAATGAAAATGGCCTTCCTTTGAGGCTCAATCACGCCTAAACCACTGATCGTATCGACATGAAACTATACCACCATTCGATGCGAAATTTTTCCTAGATGGTTTATGACTATTTATTTTTCGAATTCTAACGTTCCTTCATTTTTTTTATTGCTGTTTTACTTTCATGAACATTTATCCCGCTAATAAGAACAAAAGACAAGCGTTTTCTCTTGATTCTTTTGTTTTCATGGATTTCAACGGAGTTTACTAAACGGATTATGTTCTTTTACATTCAGCTAAGAATCTACTTACAAACTTCCACGCTTCCACCCACCAACTCCCACGCACCCCTGCACACCCACTCTCATTTTTTGATAAAAATAAAATGCCGTATCTATGATCGAGTATCACTTGAGAACGGCTGGACCGATTGGGTTAATTTTTTTTTTGTTGTCTTCAGAATTGTCAGGAGAAGGTTTATATGTAAGAAAATTTTAAAAAAGTCTGCTAAAACGTTAAAAATTTCGATGATAATCGAAGTATTCCAATTTCTATAGTTACTCATCACGAAATCTCGGGAACTATAAGACTTAGAAATGTGAAACTTGGTAGGAATATTACTTTCGTTATGTAGAGGTCAACTAAAAACGGATTTTAAGAAATTCATCCCCAAAAGGGGATTGCGGGGGCGTTAACAATGAACAATTCCCGTTTTTAAACTATAGCTCCTATAAATTCTAAATTTGGTAGGAATCTTCTGTAAGAGATGTAGAAATAGTCTATGAACGAATTTTACGGTAGCTCACCCCACAGGGTGTTGCGGGGGTGGTTTAACAATGAAAATTTTTATTTTTTAAGCCGTAGCTCCTACAGACTCCAAATTTAGCTAGAGTCGTCTATATGTGATGCAGAAATGATTTAAGAGCGGATTTTACAACAGCCCACCGCCGAAAAAGATTGCGGTAGTGGGTGTTAAAATGTGAAATTTCTATTTCCAAACTGTAACCTCTATAGACTCTAAATTTGGTAGTTAATTTATAAAAAAAAGTTTGTTAATATATTAACACATAATATTTAATCTTCATCTTCATCTTCAATAATCATGTTATGGATTGCAAGAATTGGTAACTCTTCAACTACGAATTCGTTCGAGAAAGTGATTTGATCGAAGAATATTCTAAATTTTGAGTCGGATAGAAATTGATCATTGATAGTTGGGAAGTGACAAACAAAATCCGCAGCATTTGAGATCGTCACAATCTATATTAATGATCAATTTTTTTTATATAAATTCAAAATGGATGCGATTAAATTGAGAAGAAAAAATAATTTAAATGACGGTAGAACTTTGCTTAGACATTACTTGATTTTTGTTTATTCTTAAACAATGACGAAGTGGAGCATTTTCAACTGCAAACAGATAATTATATGAACGCATTCCCGTTAAAATAAAAACGTACTAATTTCTTCCTCCATAAGTTTGAAAACCATATATTTCTTCTACATAACCACGAAAACTGAATCGATAAATGTAAATTTACGTAATGTGTCTATCGTTATCTATTTAATTATTTTTATACCTGTTATTTCTTCTATAAAAGTATCCGTCATTTGGATGAATAATAATAAATGAGTCCCTGATTATTATAATTTATCGATGAAGCAATTGACGAAAATATTGTCAACGACAACGATATAAATAATGAAGAAATTAGAGAAAATAATATCAATGACAACGATGATATTAATAATGAAGATAATAATGATATTGATAATAATAATAATAATAAGCCCCTAATACAACCACACGTCCTGATTGAAAACCTAATCACGTGGGAGGCGGACACACGAATGAGAAATTAGTGGCGTGGCTAACGTGGCTCTGGAAACCCATCAAAAATGGAGCTACGATCTAAACGTAAACGTATAGGACCGCTGCCCGGGGGCGATCGCCGGGACACACCTGGAGCTGACGCTGGGTGTTTCAGCATGCGAATTGTCAGCGGTGAGGAGTTGAACAGGCGGGCTCCCACCGACAAAGATGCTACAGCCGAAATCCGTGACGATGGTGATAGTTTAACAGTCAGAACAAACACTCCAATAGAACCATATAGCCCAAATGCTGTATCGTACACACCCTCCAGATCATCTTCACCTTCCGTACCATCGTCACCCCAAACACTCTCTTTTAACCCAGATCCACCCATACCAGTCTTGAATGTTGAACGGGACCACCAAGGCTGGGAAATCACGAGTACGCATGAAATGGAGCAAAGATGTGAATACATTTATCATGCGTACTTATTTTCACATAACCAAATTAGAGACCGACATGACCACATATAGGCATCAATTACAACTTTTTCCCAACAATATCCGGAAGGAACCGTTTCAGAACAAAGAATATTAATAATTAAAAAAAGATTAAATAAATCTATGTCATTCGCCTGGCAAAGTAATCCGTTTCATAATTCGATGAGATAGAGTGAATATGTACATTACATGTTGATAAAGAAGAAATAACGTTTACTAATACTTAGTTATACGTTTATAATGTTCGTTGCAACGATAAACATGAAGTTAATATCTAAACCAAAAAAAAATTGAATGGTTACTAGGTTCATTGTTTTTTGCTATTAAAAAAAAAATAAGCAAATAAACATTTAGAGCATTCATCTGTCATCAACGCTACTATCAACATCAACTTCATGAATTTTCAACGGCCACCATTTTTCCGGCAAGGGCGTCGTTATGAGTATGTCTTTTTTATAATTTTTAATTTAATTTAAAATCTTTTTTGTTTATTTTATAAATTATTGATTTTTTTTTATTCAGATTCACTGGGTACGTTCAGGAGCTTTTCGGGTACCGTGAATTACTCTTTACCGACAATTTTTCATTTGGTATCCGTGATCGTTCTGGGGATCATGTTATAATAATTTCGATAATCAGGTAAAAAAAAAAAAGGTTGTGGTTAAACGTACTCTCTGCTCACCGTATTGGTCCGCGGTGGATGCCATCTGGAACTTAATATAATAATATATTTTTTTTACTTTTTGAAGGTGCTGATGGTGCGCGTGGTCTGCCAGTATGGTCGGAGCTTTGATGTCGGTCAAAATTACTCGCCGTTTGAATTTCGAGTTTTTAGTTTCAACTTCGTTATGTTAACGAGTATGTTTTACGTCCCGGCAAACTCAACTTGCGAGCGACGAGTCGTCGAATGTGAGATGGAGGAAGATTAATACTCATTTCTCCATTTATTCTTTGTTTTGTTGTTCATCAACATTTATTTTTATTATAATAATAATTTATTATATCAATAAATTTTATTTTAAGTGAATTTGACTCTTCTTTGAAAAATATTTTAAATTTCAGAAAAAAAAATAAACAAAAAAAAGCAAAAAAAAATATATAAATAAAAAAAAATAACAAAAAAAGGAAAAAAATAAAAAAAATGATGTATAAAATTTAATTTATTTCCTTTGAAAATTCGCCCAGCGAAGCGGGCGGGGACGGCTAGTACATTATATATACATATTCAATCGTCATAACATTTAATATTGTTACGAGTGCGGGACTTGAATTAAAATTCCGTTAGAATTATTATAGAGTTTATTAGAACTATACAAACAGGTATAACACAGGTACAAATATAACCAAACACCAAAAATCCAAACATAATGCAGAAGGTCATAATTCGATAAAACGCGCAAAGTCCGTCACTATTAGATTTCCGAATGTGCACACGTCACGCATAGATCGTTGTTATCGCTCGACTGCCTCCTTTTTCTATAAGGCCGCCGTTTTATACTTTACCAATGCAAATGTGCCCATATCGTCTCGTCGAAATAGTTTCCTAGAGTCAACTTGTACTTCATCCTTGACACCTGGCTAATGATACCTGCATGCGGCCATAAACGAGTACAATAGGCTGTTCTCCACAATAACTAGAAACGTATGCCAATAAATAAGTAAACAAAAGAAGACGATCATAAAAGGATTAGAATTAGTTCAAATGTCGACAGGTGATAAAGTGTGCTTTTACAGACTGTACGTGAAATTTGCCTTTGTCGAAGCCTATGTTGTAACAATATAATATGCAGTTCTTGTGAAGTCCGTCATAGTATAGATAAAATGTCAATTTATTGACATATCTTGTTCAATGTTCGAAAGGCCTGTCTCATCGGCGCCTTATTAAGCAAGTATGTATTTGAGAATATATGTATGTATATATATTCTCGTAAACCATCCTGTAAACTTGAAGACGAAAGTCTTTGAGTGATACGTCCTCCTCGACCTGATGCACGGAGCCGAGACGTGGTTGGTCCTCAAGTTCCAAGTCGCTCAACGGGCTATAGGGCGAGCTATATTGGGTGTGTATCTTATGGATAGAATTAGAAATGAGAATATCCGTAAGAGAACCAAGGTGATCGACATAGCTCGCAAAATAACAAATTGAAGAGGCAGTGGGCCGCTCACGTCTGTCGCAGGACCGATGGCCGATGGAGCAGACGAGTCCTGGAGTGGAGACCATATCTCGGTAAACGTAGTGTCCACCCGCTAGTGTAGTGTCCTCTGGTGTACGCCCTCCAGACCTGCGCCAGGTTACTGGGAGGCGCTGCATGAGGAAGGCGGAGGACAGGGATGAATGGCTGAGTCGAGGAAGCATACGTCCAGCAGTAAACTGCAATTCGTAGACGACATACTAGTAGTGTCAGCGAAGTGTTGCCGCGAAACTTCGTTGGCGTTGCCATGACGCTGTTTGTAAGTGAATTACAACGGTGGCAACAAAAATGCGACCACAGCGTCATCTTTTTTTGCTATTTTATTCTAACCTACGAAACTGATGTCATTAGTCGGGATGAAAAGTATCCTTAATGTTGATCCGTGACATTAGCTACCTCTGTATCGAGTATTATTTAAACCCGCTCAGTAGTTTATTGATGTTCTAACAGAAAAAAAGTTCACACGCAGTAGAAGTGAAACTTCAGAGAATACGCTCACAAATAATACGAGTATGTTATCATCAGTTTTATTTCGGTCCGAATTGGGCCTATGTTTAGTCATCGGCGTTACTGACTCTCTAATCTGTGCTGCACAATGTAACTCGTACCTCGTTCGTTTTTCTTTTCATCGAGTTTCATTTCACAACGATTCTAAAGAAGTTTGACTTAAAAATTCTAAAAGTTGCATTTTTGGAATATGTTGCTTAAAATTATCCCGCCTGATAACACCGCTGGTCTTGTGATCGGTTCCTATATCTTACTGCTACAAGTTACGGGATTCGAATTAAAATGCCGTTAGAATTACTATAGAGTTTATTAGATCTATACAAACACGAATAACACAGGTACAAATATAACCGAATACAACAAGTCCAAACGTAATGCAGAAAGTCGTAATTCAATAAAACGCGCAAAGTCCGTCACTAAAAGATTCCAGATTGTAGTAAACACGTCTCGCTTCGTTCGTGGTTCTCGCTCGACTGGCTCGTTTTATACTGCACAAATTCAATGTCCCCGTATCTAAGTTGGCTTAATTCGCCACACCTGGCTAATGACTCGGCCGCAAACTGCTACAAAAGAGTACAATAAAACAATGGGCTGTTTTCTAATCACAAATTTTAAACACAAAGTTAACAAAAGAAGACGATCATAAAAGAGTTACAATTAGTTTAAATACAGGTAATAAAATGTGTTTAGTTTCAGATATGCAGGTGGGTTTTGTTTTTGTCGGGTCCTGAGTTGTGTTATTACTATTTATTCAATTGCCCTACCAACTACTTTGGGCACAGCAATATACTGAGTGCCAACCTCATTTGTTCAATTGCGGCGTGCAACTATAGAATTGTTTTCCTTCATTAAATTAATATGTATTTAATAAACCCTTTTCTTTCTTCTTTCTTACCATCGGTTGAATTTTGATATTACAAGTATGGAGCTTATGTGAAATTTTAACCGATAGTAAGGCAAATGAACGGTCGGTAGGATATAGGAACCGGCCATAAGTGACCAACATCACGCTGAGTCTGGGTCCAATTTTAGGACTTTGTTCCCTTCGTTTTATTGAAGTTTACTTCTTATGAATCGATTTTCATATAAGGCCCCAGTTCGGAATGTTTATGAGGGGTGAAATTTTTGAGCGTTAACCTAAAAAGCGTTACGTTATTTTCTTTTAAACCACCGGTATGACTAATAATAATTGGCAGATAAACACACATATTGTATATCCTCAAATTGAGCAAGTTACGCTTGTGTTGTGGGTAATATACAACGTACTACTCTGGGGCCGATCCCAGACACCCAGATCATAGTAAATAATTGAGAAAATACGTTTCCGAAATTTACTATACCAGGAATCGAACTCGAAGCCTCTGCGTTGCAGTGAGGTAGGCCGGCAACGGCTTAGCCCGCTCAATCACAGAGGCCGTCAAATTCAAATCAAATCAAATTCAAATCGTTCAAGCCATTTTTAAGTTTTATCAAGACTAGATTATTCATGCAGGAACGGAGAAAATAGAATTTACTGCGGCCGGGCGGCCTATCGTAAGAGGCGACAAAACAACCCACAGCCAGGTGGTATGGAATTTGCCGTCTGGATGGCTTCTACCTCTGGTGTAGAGAATGCCGCCATAACAACCTTAAGTTGTGGTTCGGCATTAGTGAACAGGTTCTAGTCTCCCTTTAGAGAGCAGCAGCGCATTTGTAGCAACATTGGTGTTACAAATGTCCATAGGCGATAGTAACCGCTTACCATCAGGTGGGCCGTCTGCCTGTTAAATTTAAGAAAAGACTTACGTACAGCAATTGATTTCTTATTCGGCGCATTCGGTCTGTCGCCGCGCACGTGAACACATATATTTTAATGTTTATGGAGTAATCTCCAGTCGGGTGTCGGAGTTGACATACAAGTTTTTGAAGTGAAACTTCTTTAGAATCGTTGTGATTCGAAACTTAATGTAACGAATAGGAGCGACACTAAAAAGAGATAAAGTCCTATAGATTTAAGTTCTATAGGACTAAGCCTACGAGAGAAAGAGATACGAGCTTTACACTGTGCAGCACAGATTAGAGAGTCAATAAGACCGATGATTAAACATAGGTTCTATTTGGACCGAAATAAAACTCATAATAACATGTTTTAGACTAAAACAGTGAAAAATTTAATGATTTAAATACTATGCACATACAAATAAAGTTGGAAATGTTTTGAAGTTTTTCTTTAATACTTAAAATTTCGTGTTTTAAAGCTTAATAATATTATAACGATATAATACATGTGGTAGCGTGTGACTCGTGGTAGGGTAATGGCTAGCGCACGCGTCCCAAAGTCAAAGGGCGCGGCTTAGGCAGTTTTCTGACCTAATGTGCATGTTGTTATAATTACTACGTGCTAATAACGGTGAAGGAAAACATCGTGATGCAATCTGCACATCGAGGTAACCGATGTGGCAAACCTGACAAGCCGCCTTGGACAAGCGTGGCGGGTATAATGTCTGTACCTCTATAGTGGGGGCCCGAGCCCAGCAGTGGGACATTTGTGGGCTGCTATTATTATTTTATATTATTATATATCTACATATATATAATTCTTCTGTAGGTGTGTTGACAGTGAACTCCTCCTAAACGGCTGGACCGATTTTGATGATTTTTGTTTTGTGTGTTTGAATGGGTCCCCGGATGGTTTAGATTCACAATTGGGACCGGTAGGTGGTGCTGAGATCGGGTTCTAGAATCCTCCTAATCACCTGGTGCGATTTTGTTTTTGTGTGTTTGAGTGGGTTCCCGGATGGTTTAGATCCACAATTAGAACCGGTAAGTGGCGCTGAGATCGGGTTCTAGAATTCTCCTAATCACCTAGACCAATTTTGGTGATTTTGTTTTTATGTCATGAAACAAAGTCTTTTAGGAATTCAGAAAATATGGCGGTACGAAGTTCGCCGAGTCAGCAAATTTTATATAGTAATATATAAAATGTGACGTCACAAAATTTAGAGTGCCTCTCACCCCTTGGCATACTTCGCTTTACTTCTATGCGTGTGAATTGCACACACACACAATTTATTTTTCTTCTAAGTACTGTTAAAGGGTGCATTATTACTAAATAAAACAATTATTTATTTCTTTGTTATAGACTCGCTGACATTCCAATAACTCTCCTTACCTCATACTGATAATGAAACAATGCGGTCGTGTGAAACAGGCATAACTACTAATAAAGTAATATCCGTCTGTCTGCCACTGTTCGGCGCGTTGCGGGCTCCGGCCGATTGCGATTTGCGATGGCGATTACCGCACTATTCGATTATTGACCGCACCGTTGATGAATCCATTTGTGTGAACGGGGCTGCTGTAAAGAGAACTTCTCCGTATAATTATAATCGATAAGAATATTTTTTTATAAAAACAATCGTTTATATATATATATCGTGTATACTAATATTATAAAGAGATAAAGTTTATTTGTTTGTATGAAGCAATTTCTTGATCTACTGAACCGATTTTGAAAATTCTTTCACCAGTAGAAAGCTACATAATACATAATTAAGATTAATATTTTTTTGACGTCCAGTGAAGTAGGTACAGGTCAACTAGTTTCTCATGAAAATAATGTTTATGTTTTATATATATATATATATATATATATATATATATATATATATCTATATATACATTTTAATAACTTTACATTATCGATATAAATAAGTACATATTTACTTACGCTAGGTTGCAGTACCCACTACCAGGCCGGCAGCACATTGGTAGCAATTTTGGTGTTACAAATGTCCATAGGCGACGGTAACCACTTTACATCAATGGACTGTCAGCCTGTCTGCTGTACATCTGTAAGAAAAACTAATTGACACAGAAACTACTGAACTGATTTTGATTAAATTTTACAGTATTGTTGCTTAAATAAAATAAACTAGACTACGAGATCAAGTGTCAAATGAAATAAAGCATTTTTTTAAACTTGTGTATATGGTACTAGCTGTACCCGCGGTTTCACCTGCATGGTGATGGAAAATCGTTATATTTTGGATAATTCACACTATATACTTGTAAATTATAGCCTGTGTATTATTCTGGTGTGTAAGCTATGTTATTGAAAAGTTTCATCAAAATCCATTTAGTAGTTTTTGCGTGAAAGGGTAACAAACATACATCTATACATCCATTCTTACAAACATTCGCGTTTATAATATTTATAGAGATTTGGCGGCGTCCATAGTTATCACGATACGTTGCGAGGCGAATAACTCGCGACATTGCCGGTTGCGCGACCCGGAGGCAAGCCAACACGTGAGCGCAGACGTCGTTGACAGTTATATCCGTAACGCAAATTTTTAGGACAAAAGCAAACGAAGTCTCGGACGACGGTCAGTAAATAAATAAAACAGATTTAAACTTTCACATACTTAATAGACTACTTACACTTCGCTACATATAATTAGTGTGCGTGTATGTATGTCCGCTTTAATGGTTAACGAAGTAATTATGAACAACACGTATCAGTCATTGGGCTGTCAATCGATTGCAATGTACTTAATCATTATATCAATTAGTGTGAGACGTGCTTAATAAAAAGTTTTAAAGTTTTAAATGCTATGTTTTTACCGTTGGATTCATGTTATTAGAGATATGGTACTTGATGGTGAGTAAGTACCGATGCATGGTGACAAGATGTTCAAACATTATCTACTAGCGGCCCCGGCAGACGTTGTCCTGTCTTGAAAAAGTAAAAACCTAGAACCCGATCCCAGCGCCACGTACCGGGTCTAATTGTGATACTAAATCATCCCGGGACCCGCTCAAACACACATAAAATTTCCTAGAACCCAATTCCAGCGCCAAGTATTTTGTTTAGATTGACATTTTTAAATTCGTAATATCTTTTGAACGGAATGTCCGATTTGAATAATTCAAAAAGTAATCTACAGGGTATTGAAACAGTCTTGAATAAGAAATGATTTATTTGAATAAGGATTAATACAAAGGCATGGATAGCATGGTCAGATTTTGGTCAGCAATTCTATCAACTTTTAAAACGTAAAAAAGTAGTTATAGTGACATAACTACAATAGTTAGATACGTGGTTTCGGGAAGTTTTTTATAGAATATGTTCTTTAATATTGTGGAATTTTTTTTTTTGTTCTATCATTAATAGTTTCCGCAGCACATGCGATGAAAGACATTTTATGGATAATTTTTTTACACCTTGGGTTATATTTTTGGAGTTTTGTTAGAAATCCCTATTTTTCTGGTAATAAATATAACTTATGTTACTCGGAGGTAATGTAGCATTCTAATGGTGAAAGAATTTTTGAAATATGTCATGTAGTTTTTGAGTTTATTCGTTACAAACATACAAAAATACGAAAAAAAATGAGTCAAAATAAAAAAATGTGTCTGAATAACCGCTAAAACAACACACTTACGGTCTGATTTTAATGAATTTTCTGCTATATCTTCGGAACTCAATGTCCAATAGAACAAATTATGGGACCATTTTGAAGCTTTACTGAATACATAATAAGAATTATTAAAATTATTGCTTCAGAAACAAGAACGTTATGGCTGAACATCTATCTATACTATAATAAATCTGTAAATGGTTCGAGTTTGTACAATGCGATTAAAAATATAAAAGGGGGGCTAATTCGGACCAGCAGATTACGAAAATATAATTTTTAGATTTTTTGTCTGTCTGTCTCTCTTTCTGTCTGTCTATCTGTTAGAGCATCACGTGAATATTACTGAAACGATTTAACTAACGAAGCTAACTTATATGCCGGGGCGTAACTTAGGAAACTTTGTATCCCGATAAATGACGTCATTTCCGTAGGATAGACGAAAATAGCGAAAAAGAGAAAAAATACCGATATTATTATGCTTATAACCCGCGTTAACACTAGGATACATTTTATCAGTGCCGTAAATAGGGCGGTGCCACCACAGGGCGTAGACTCTGGGGGGCGCAAGAATGGCCAGACCAGGCAGGACTATTATTTTTTCGGTTTGTTCCTGATAAGTTCCCGCTGCGCCCCTAGTGCTCGATTCCAACACATACGTACCCACATGCCAGTATCATCAAAAACGTCTGTTAAATTAGACAAAACATCGCGCTCATTTTTTTGGCAGCGCACGAGCGTATTTGTGTTCTAGTTCTTTAAAAAAATAGATTTTTCTTCTAAAATATTAGATAATTGGTCCATCAACACCAAGGTCCTTGTGCCTTATTTTATCACCCTGAATGAAATAAAGTAGACCTATACATAGCATTGCTACGTATAATATGTAATAAAAACAAGAGCGCAGTTATAGAAGCTAGGATAGGGCGCAGAAAAGGCTATTTACGGCACTGCATTTTATCCCGACAAATTACGTCGTTTCCATAGAATAAACGGATTAGCAAAATAGGTGGCGTTGCATTCGCGGTGTACACAACCATCGCTGTAATTCAATAACAAATATGTTGTCATGTTGCTCACATGTCATTCATTACGTATTCTACTTATACGTATATATATTCGGTACTTCAAATCAGGTTGGCTGCGACTTTTCTTTATGTTTTGCTGTGCTCTTGTCTACACTATATTGACTTAGTTTCTTTGTAATTGTAGTGAATTGAACAAGAAACTAAAGTATTGAAGGTTTATATATAAAACACCTAAATAATAATACATAAAAAATATTTGGATGACGAACGGAGAACATCCTCCTTTTTTTTTAAATCGCGGTTAAAAAGGGACCATTCTTCGCTGGTTATGAATTACACACTTATTGCAGTGAAAACTATTTTTATAAATAACACAGGCTATGTAGGCTTTATAAAGATCCATAAAATGAGATAAATGAACAATACAAGTGTGTTTTTAGTTTTATTTTAATAATATATTTAACTGTAATAATTTGAACCTTTTTCAATTCACTCAAAACTAATCATTTACTTAAGCTATTTTTGAAGTGAAACTTCGTTAGAATCTTTGTGATTTGAAACTCGATAAAACCAAAAAGCGACACTAAAACGAGATATACACAAAAAAATCAACCTTATTTAGTTTGAAATAAAACACAATTGTCTTTACCTGTTAGAATTAATTATCAATTTAAATAAAACTTTAAAGATTTCAAACGAATTTTAGATCTATCTGCATATAATTAAGGTGCATATTCTTTTATACGTAGATCAAAGGAATAAATAAATTTTATGAATTATATCATGTTGACGGATGAAAGCTAAAGGAATGATATTTATATGAATAAAAGTTAGAGAAGAATTATCTGCGACTATATTCTCTGAAGTTTTACTTCTACTGCGTGTGAACTGCATACACACACACACACACACACACTTTTTTTGTGAGAAAATGAGATCAATGAACTTTATTACCAGTTACTTTGGCTTGGAGTATATCTCTAGCGCGGGGAGAATCGGTAAAAGACTGCCAATTGTCAAGATTAGGTTAAAACAAAGAAAATTACTTTATGTACTGGAAAGCCATTATCTAATCTTTCTTTTTTTACCTAATCTTTTCTCCTTTAACTCTAATTCAATCAAGTCTATCATTAAAACAAAATATTTGCATAAACCGACTCCATTTTATTGAAAAATTGATTAATACCTCCTTTGATTCAGATGCGCGGCAAAGCTGACATGTGATTAGGGTTGCCAACAAAAAAACAATCCATTATTGCCCGACAACAGTGTTGCTAGATTAACGATAATTATTACAAAAAAGACAGTGAAAAAATTACGTTCAGATCGTATCGTGATAAGTGTAAAATGTCTTAATGCTTCTATAATATTTTTATTTGTTTTCGTTCAGTCGTAATCTTTGGGATAATCTAAATGCACTCGCGCTGTCTCTTTCTAACACACGCGTTTCGTGTACGAGTGACCGTGACAGAGATAAGTAGTTTGACTCGTGACAGCTCAATCAGTGATTTGTACAATGTTTTGTCACTTTTGGACCTTTGATTTCTCAATATATTAGATGTAAGCTTGTTTATCGTTAGATCGTGTATTCTATAGTTTAAATTATTTTTTCCTCTTTGTCAATGGTGGTCTTAAAAAAGTTTATTGGATTGACAAGTTTGATTTTATCTATAGTCTAAATACTTGGCTATATAGAATAAAGATAAGTTAATTTGTTAATTGTTTTTGGGTTCTTTAGCCATTTTGGAAGTAACGGAAATGAAATAAAATCGTCATGTCCGCTCTTCTATTTATGTATCACATCTGTTTGTTTCAGATATTACTTGTGTTTTATATGAATAAAATCTGGCAGTAAGGTGTAAATTTTTTGGATTGTAGATTATTTACCGATAACTGCAATCTTTGCTTTATCTATATATTAATACGCGAAGCAAAAACTTTGTACCCCTTTTTACGAAAATTGCGCGGACGGAGGAGTATAAAATTTCACATACTTATAGTTTATATAGGGAAGAAGCGTCGAATGCTAATATTTTTTTTAAATTAAGCATAAAAAATACATTAAATCAATAAAAAAAAAACATTACACACACTACCATGTAATTGACACACACACGCATATATATTCTTTTTTTTATTGTTGCCTTGGTGAAATCTGTGATTATAGAAGTATAGTCTTTGACATTAATCATGGTCGAATTTCGAGCACGGGCGACCACTAGTTTAAATTTAAACTATATACAGAAAATGAATTATTAAACAACCAAAAAAACAGTTATTTAAATTGAATATTATTATATGCCACCAGAAGGTTGGCGTCTATTTTGCTCAAATATTTAACGTTGCCATACAACGCGGCAACGCCGCCAGCCTTTTGGGAACGTTCCCGTTATCGTTTGGCTATTTTTCCCTTTTTATAATTTAGTTTTAGTTTTTAATATAGTATAGTTTATTTTTAAGTTTATATTGTATTTTTCATCAATGAAAAAGTCGTTTAGAAACACCAATATTACGAATATTGAGAATCTATCTAAAATAAAAATAATAGGTACATATAACTTAGGTAATTTTTAGCCATGTTATAATAATATGTACTTCTATGCATTCTGAGTCAAATATTCGACCATGAGCCATGGATAACATAATATTTTATTTTATTTTTATTTTGTTTTATTTTATTTTATTTTGTTTTTATATGTATAATATAATACATATAAATGGAAACAAAAACCAGGTATATTTTATATCTATGTCGCCGAGTTTTTGGCGGGAACGGAAAGGGTACGATGCACTGTACAGTTGTATTTTCTAAAAATGTGTACCATTTCTCTAAAATGAACAATAGTTGTAGGATATTGATAGTTTTTGAGTAGTAATTACATATAGTCAAATGTGGCCTTTCGAGTTTTCACAAGAACTCCGTTGGATGGCGTAAGTTGTAGCCTACAATCCAACTGCGCTACCTGTACGAAGTCTTGTACATCAGAATTGGCTGTATGGACTAAGATTCCTTTGCCTACCTTTGTGGCGAATAAAACTACTACTACTACTACCACTACTAGCTATAAGGTTTTCTGTAATGGTGTACAATAAAGTGTTATCTATCTATCTATCTATGCCGCTGTATAATGATGAAGTAAATACTTGAAAAATAAAGATAAGGCTCGGCACCATATATGTAACTGAGCGTTGAATAAACTTTTGAGTTGAAAGTGCCGTCGGAAAGAGGTGCGCATGCGACTCACAGGTACCGAGGTCAGTCCGGTGTCCGAAGGCGCAGATATATGCAAAATATCCTCTCGTGATCTCTCCAGGGGTCCATCAGCATTTAGGGATGCCGTGGAACCTAACCTCTCTTGGTGAAATGGGTCAGTCTGTTTCACTGGGTGACTCAGGCCTTGATATGCAGATGAACATGGGTCTAACGACGTTCGGAAACTCATTTTCTTCCAACTCAAGCGCGGGCACGTGGGAGACAGGTTCAAGTTCCCACACAGCCGTGTGGCACTTAATTTCGCCGCGTAAGGTCTAACCCCCACAAAGGGTCTGGTTATGTAAGTATTCCCCATGCTTCAACAAAAAAAAGTTGTGTTCCGTCAAGACCATCGTTCTCTGGTTCCCGAGATCCTGACATACGGGGATGAGATGGAACATAGGGGTGATTAGTTGATAGGTCCGAGCATGCCATCGAGAGTCCAACACTACCCTACTGCTATCCCCGAGCGGTGGGGTGTCCATGTAATATAATAATAAAAACTATTTTAATGGATTTAATTTAAACCATTTTTTATTATTTTTCTTAAATAATACTACTTCTTAACTATTTCTTAACTATTGCAACACTGGCGCGATGCAACAGCAGCGCCACCTGTCGACTTCCTTTTCTACATGGACAAAATTGTACAGTGCTCTCACGCAAATAAATCATATATATTATAAAAAAGCTAGTGTGTGTCATTGGAAGCTCTCACAACAATTCCCTACACTACTTACCTAAAAAAATAAAATTAAATACTAGAAATAAGCTATAAATAAATTAATATATCTTATGTAACTTCGTTCATGGCAATATGGACGAATTTCACTGCCACAGCTAGTAATAAAATAAGGAAGTAAAATTGAACTGTTCTCAAGTTAATAAATCATACTAAAATTACCCAAGAAACCGCTCCAGCTAAGGCACTCAATCATGTACTACGGACATGGTATTGCAAGTGAGAAATGCTCGGTTTCCGAACGCAATTACCTACACGGCTCCGCTAAGCTTATGTTGCCCTAGTACTTTTATCTAATAAGTAGTTTTGAAAAGACAATTTTGAAAATACATACATACACCAATCAACAAATATTTATTAGTCGAGACCAACTTGATTTAAAGTGGGTGTAGTATTTTAAATATTTCTGCCCTACAAATTATTTCATTTTTATTCTTATTTCAATTGTATTCTAACAAAGTAGACTCCTCATACACATAAAACACGTTGCACCTGGTATTGATAAATCATAGTGCGCACTTAGCTCTAGAGCAGGGATTCCCAAACTATTTTGGGTAAGAGACCCCTTTTCCAAAATGATACTTCAGACCCTCATAGCTAAATTACTTTAAAAATCTTTGCGGTTGGTTAAGTGAGTAAACTAGACATCAATTTCTCATCAAAATTTAATAAAATAAATAGACAACATTCAGTAAATATCAAGTGTAATTAATAATTATTAATACAAATTACGTAAAAATCCTTAAGTAGGTAATTAATTTGAAAAAAATTGAATAAAAATCCATTTGTACACGTAACACAACTTATACAGTATCTATTAGAGGTCGGTGGTTAGACTTTATCGATCCTCAAATTCAGTTTTCGTTTATGTCGACCCTTAGGAAACCGATTTCGATCTCGACCCCGATATCGACCACTTTGGGAATACCTGCTCTAGAGGCTTACGCGTTTAAAATTTACAAGTGTATGGCCGGTAGCTACACGTAATATAAACAAATGCAAAACTAACAGAAATAATGGGCAGTCGGAAGTGTTCTCTGGAAGCGATACGGTATGATATATGGCGATAATTGCACAGTGTATTTTGTATTTTCCCACTTTATAATCCTATCGCATGAAACTAACATTGTGTTGTAACTTAATTATAGGTATATACACTTCAGTGCAATTTCTATTTGTTTTTTCAGGTTTTGTAGGCCGGGTCATACTCAGAAAAAGTGTACATTTTAAATTTGCAACTAAACTGATTTGCAACAAAACTGAGAACCTCTGTTACGAACCTGATACCTTAAAGCATAGAACACATTGAACTACATATATATAGTTATATATTATTGGTCAAATCTAAATGAAAGACTATTACGTATACCAAAAAACTTTATTAATTTGTTTATTGTTCTTACTAAATCAAAAAGTATCATCAGCAATCATTATCAACAAGAGTGAACTACATTTTGAAGTTTTAGAATTTTAATAACCAAAAAAATAAAAATGTAATAATCACAAATATATTGAATTAAAAAGAAAAATGAATAAGACCCACCACAAATAGAATACCTTTAAAAAATATAAAATAACACCATGTGATCGAATTGTGAAATTTGAGAATATCAAATAAGGGACTAACTGAAGTTCTTAAAAAAATGAACCAATTTGGTTGAAAGGCAGATAACTGAAAGGATAAGTCTGTATCAATGACATTGATTGATTCAAATATAGTTTTTTCCTTCTGGCTTTCGTTCTGTTCGGTAATTTTTAATTTAACTCTCTTTAAGTGTTTTTTTCGCAATTCTTCATATTTAGTAGGATTTTGTTTGAGGCGTTCTCTATATCTTCTTTGCCTCTAGGCATTTGACATGGGACCCATGTTTAAATGAGAAGAAAATAAATTATTTATATAGCAATATAAAGCATGGACACCATTCTTTTTTATTTGATAAGTACCAGACGGAAATATACCATACTATACCCAAATCAGCACTGCTAATGAGCAGTGCAGTTTGCCAAGTACACAGTTCGCACTCGCTTGGTTCAATTAATCGATGAATTAAACGTGTACTAAGCTTTACAATTTCTCAGTTTCGTATCATAGCACAATATAAGGAAACTGATAATAAAATCTGAGAAATTATAAGCTCTAAAAATATTTTCACTGTAGCCACGTGTCACACGTACAAAAACTAAGTGTATTCATTGATATATGACAAAAATTAATACAATAGCTAATGTGGTCTACTAAAATAGTGTATATTTATCAAAATAATAAGCGTGCAGTACCCTGAGATATTTTTAATATTAATTTACTTGGCAGACATTTCGCTCTCGAACTTTGGCAAAAACAGTATGACTGCCGCTACAGCAATTATGAAGAGAGCCGTAGTGTCTCCAGTTAAAGAAAAAATACTAATACTATTTTAAGCAAATGCGTTCAGAATTTATTGTACGTAAATAGCCCTGAGTAATGAAAGTTTATAATTTTGGGACAAGATTAGTTTGATTCAAAATAAATTAAATGTTAATTATTAATAAATAAAATTTGCCTAATTTAAATTATTGGTTAATGAACAGTTATATGGCTCTACTCGAACTTAAAATGCGCTATAAATAGTCGTAACAACTAATCTTTAAAAAACTAAAACCCGCTCTGGGACACAAGAAAAATGTATGGCCGAAGTTTTTCATCAAATTTTTTAATTTTGATAAAATCCGTATTTGAGTAATTATCAAATTTAAAAAATGAAAAATCACAGCATTTGTAGTTAAATTTCATTATAAAGGATAAAAATAGAATAATATTTCTAAAATTGGACTTTTATTTAATACTGAAGTCGAGGGACAAAAAAAGATACTAAATGTACACTTTTTCTGAGTAGGGTCATCCATTTTGGTAAGAACGGAACTCTTATGGAGTCGTTTTTTATTTTAACATTCAACGTCGTTATATTAAAAAAGCACATTACTATTTAAAAGTAAAACTAAACATAAGAATTAGAAAAATAATATATATAAAAAAATTGTGTGCGTGTGTGCAGTTCAAACGCAATTGAGGTGAAACTTCAGAGAATATACTCACAGTTAATTCTTATCTAACTTTTATTGATATAAATCCTTTAGCCTACATCCGTCAACATATTGTTACGACCTGAACGCTAAAAAAGACAAATTCACACCTGCATACCCGTAGACATAGTATTACCTTTTCGGCGTTCGGACTTCTTTTGTTTACTTTCTGTTTAAAATTTGTGATTAGAAAAACAGCCCAGTCATTAACCAGGTGCGATTCTAAGAAATTCGGTCCACGTGGTCAGGCAGACATATTGCATCTATGCCGTATAAAGCAATGCCCCAATGGAGAGATCAGCAGTCGAGCGAAGCAAGACTCGTGTACATTCGGTAATCTATTTAGTGACGGACTTTGCGCGTGTATTCAAATTACGATGTTCTGCATTACGTTTGGACTTATTACGTTCGGTTATATTTGTACCTGTGTTATACGTGTTTGTATAGTTCTAATAAAGTCTATAATAATTCCAGCAGTATTTAAATTCGAGTCCTGCAACTCGTAACAATATTATATTTCAAAAATTTAATTTAAATTACACTTTAAAACACTAGAATAAAGTTCAAAATTCAATGCCCCGTTACGCATAATTTCCTTTGATTTACGTATAAAAGAATATCTGCCTTAAATATATACAGATAGAGCTAAAATTCATTTGAAATTTAAGTTTTATTTAAATTGAAAATTAATACTAACGGGTAAAGAGAAATGTGCTTTATTTGGAATTAAATAAAGTTGAATTTTATGTGGTTATCTCTTTTTAGTGTCACTTTTTCGTTTCATCGAGTTTCAAATCACGATTCTTAAGAAGTTTCACTTCAAAATCAGGCAAAAATCACCTATAATAAACGTGTATGTATGAACAGACTAATGAATGTAGATGAAGCAAAAGATGTATGTCAAGATCGTAGCAAGTGAAAATCCATCGTCCTACCTACCCCTATGGGTAACAGGCGTAATAGTATGTATTTATGTATGTAATTTTAAGCCAGTTCCAAACGTATCAATCAATCAATCTTTATTTTCAAAAACATAGGTACATGAATAGGTATTATATACTATGACACCTGCACACACTTCATCCTATTATGATAATTATTTTACAGTACAGGCTGTTAAACTTTGGAATATGCTGCCTCTTATTATCAGAGAGGCCAAATACTTACCAACATTTAGAAGTTTACTCAGAAAACACTATTTGTCCATAAATATCTATGTCTGATTAACACAATATAATCATGCTAATACATTTATTATAATAACTTATGTATTTTGAAATATATTATTATATATGTGTATATATAGGAATATGTATGTATGTATGTATTTGTATATTTATTTCTTAAATTAATTTGAGCATTTATGTATCTATTGCCTTTTTCCTGCACCACCTACATCGCCTGATTCATTTTTTTTATTTAGTTATGTTGCCCGGAAGAGATCGCTTTGAGCGATAAGGCCGTCTATTGTATTGCCTAGAAAATATTGTAAACATGGTCTGTTTTTGTAATTGTATATTTTGGTGTGCAATAAAGTGTTCTTTCTATATATATATATATATATATATATATATGTATATATATGCGTAATATAAAGTTTCCAGTATGTTTTGTCATTAACATGACATGCAAATGCCTACAATAATTAAATGTCTTGATGCCCCTAGTACCCTACCCTACACTAATGCTTACAAATTAATTTCATTAAGTATTCACCTATAGAAAGACCTGTCCTACATAAATATGAATTTTAATCACTTGTCTCTCTTACAGGGGAAGGTTCCTGTAACAGCAACGACGGCTTCTCCCAGCGATGCGCAGACGATAAATCAGCAGGTAGCGACGAAGAAGCACCTAGACCAGGATCCACAGACTCGAAGAAGAAGCACAGAAGAAACAGGACGACCTTCACGACGTACCAGTTGCATGAATTGGAAAGGGCGTTTGAGAAGAGCCATTACCCTGACGTGTATTCTAGGGAGGAGCTTGCCATGAAAGTCAACTTACCAGAAGTCAGAGTGCAGGTTAGTGATATATATGTAACTTGACGAAAGAGTTTGCTTATATTTGGGGCAAGGTGCGTTACAATATAAAATTTAAGGTACGTTTTCAATATTATAGGTATTTAGGACATATGTATTATATTAGTAGTAGGTACAATTCGCCTCAATAGCAGGCAATAGAACATGGTCCATACAGTCTCTTCTGATATATTTAACCTTCATATAGTTCAGCTGAATTGTAGGTTTTCAACTGACGCCAATCAACTGGTTTCATATGACATCTCTGATGTATGACATCATATCCTTATCTCCCTAAATTCCTTACATGTTTGACGTAATATAACTTTACACAGAAGATAGTATAAAGGGCTGGAGCGAGCTGCTATATAAATAATATTGGTATTTATTGTAACACTAGCGGCCCCGGCAGACGTTGTCCTGCTCTGAAAAAATAAAAATCTAGGACCCGATCCCAGCGCCACCTACCGGTTCCAACATAATAAAAAATATCCTATGTCCGTCTCCTGGTTCTAAGCCACCTCCCCACCAATTTTCAGCCAAATCGGTACAGCCGTTCTTGAGTTATAAATTAGTGTAACTAACACGGCTTTCTTTTATATACCTATATATAGATATCATTGTGTCACCTACCAATTGTACCTACAGAGTATCAGCTATTTCTTTATGTTTGCTTGTAAGCAAATTGGCAAACGGGTCCACTTGATGGTAAGTGGACCCGTTTGCCGATGCGTTGCCTACGTCGTTGAGACTTGAAATATCTGTTTTCGCCCTTTTTGAAGAGCCCCATATTGCAGCGCTCTGGAAACAGCGGGAGGGAGTTCATTCCATAGCTTGCTCACGTATGACATAAAGGAGCGAGCGACACGTACAATGGATGACTTTTAGGGGTCCAATTCTGCTGTTTCAATATACTGGCGTTGTATGATATTGAAAGTTTGATTCCATAGTGATAGTGTCAAAAATTCGTAATCTACTAAATTTACAATAACTTCTTGATTACCGTTGCGACAGAATAGGAGTGGAAAAAATTTGTATTACCATTAGCAGAAATGACGTTAGCCGAAATCAATGTTGAAAAGCTATCAAAAATTTTAAACATTGTTTCGCGAGTTTTCCTTTATTTTTTATATTAAATATTTATAAAGATAGAGTGGCGTGCCACGGGCATGCCATTGCATTTAACAGAATACCGAAACCAGGCAAACTTACGATTGAGACGATGGTGTCCGGCAATTCTGACGAAATAGCAGCAGAATTGAACCGCGAGCGGTGCGATTTGATACAAAGTTCAATTATCAAAACACCATTTCCTATTTTTATTAACTTGCCCTTTTATGCGGGACCAACTAGATTAGTCCTAAACCTTATTTAACGATACACAATATACAAACAAAACTAAACCTTACAACAACACGATAAAGCTGAAAATCTATTACCGGAAACAGTTTACAATAAGAAAGCAATTAAGCTACGACCAATTTAAATAGAACTGTGTACTTCATACATTGTATTACTGAATGTTTCTGGATGTAGGGTTGTATGGGTCTGTGTAAGATGGTCGTTTTGCTTGACATATGTTTAGGGGATTGAGTGATATAAACCCCTTGGGCTCATTATTGCCCTTTATGCCCTCAAAGAAGGGTCCTCGAGATGTTTGCGAACTGTTCCCATTCTGTTCGATTTTCGGAAGTTATGTTTTCTATTTGATTCTTATAACCGCCTTCGGAGAGCTTACAGGGCAATTAGTTTCATGAACAATTAAATTGTTATAATTAAATTAAAGATTCATATATTATAGGATGTTTAGTTTACAACATAATAGCATCTGAGTGTATGCAACACCTACATTACAAGATTAACTAAAAATATCAATATTTTATTCTATTCTACCTCTCTTTTATACATATATAATTGTATGGCCACACTGATTGACTGACTGACTGACATATCAACGCACAGCCTTGACTAGGGGGAGAGGAATCGTGAAAATTTACGTGCAGGTTCTTTTTAACCGACTTCCAAAAGGAGTAGGTTATCAATTCGGCTGTATGCATTTGAAGTGAAACTTCTTTAGAATCGTTATGATTTGAAACTCGATGAAACGAAAAAGCGACACTAAAAAGAGATAAACACATAAATCTATAGGACTAAGCTTGCAACAGAATGAGATAGAATACATTATATTTAATAATTGAAACACAATGCCCATACAGCTAGAGTTGGAAATGTTTTGAAGTTATTCGTTAATAATAAATATATATAAAATCATTAAAGAATAAATGTATTTAATTACTAGATGTTACGTCACTTACATGGAATAATTTATTGCTAAATAATTATCAAGGTTAAAACTGTGTTCTTCATGTACGTGCCAAAATCTGTCAATACAAAAAACAAAAAACCTTCGAAGAGATGCATCTAACATGTTTAGGGTTTCACACATTTTCATGTAGCATTTAAGATTTCTATATATATATATATAGGCTTAATCTTAATGTTAAATTAAATAAGCAATAATTACATCTAGAGTACACGCCTCGTCTTATTTTGTACTCTCCTCCAGCGGTTGAGCCTAGCGCCTAGCTCCCGCGGCGATAGAGCTCTAACCAGTGGTTTTTTGAAGTGAAACTTTCTTAGGGTCTTAGGATTTTTCTGTCACGAAAAAGCGTTACGGCCGCGTGGAGGAGCGGCATAAATTTAGACTAGACGTGATGAGAGGCGGCATAATTTTAGAGTAGACTATGGATGCGTTTTTTGGTTCCGGGTCGAATTCAGTTTTTTTGTTTGATAAAATAAAATATGTTTTAATAAAAAATGCACTCATTAAAATGTACCTAACCTAATGAAATCATAATTTGCAGTAAACCTGTGAAAAATCGAAATGTGTGCTGGGAAACATAGTAGAAGTGAAACTTCAAGGGACAAGTGGAAAAACGAATGGCAAAGGATAAGTGGCAGTTTTTCAAATTGGACAAGTACATTAACAATCTGCCCGTAAAACTTCAAGTTAAAATTTTGTTGCGATTCGTTTTTCCACTTGTCCGTTGAAGTTTCACTTCTACTATGTGTCCCAGCACGCATTTCGATTTCTTTTGAGGCAAGGGAAAATATATTTCGTGCACTACCGGGTCCCTTACTGGGATTAGACCAAAGCAATGAGAGTTATCCACTGAAGATAGCGCAGACAACAGAGTCAATTGCCGGCTTGGGTGGAGACTTAGCAAGGTACCCCTATTAAGGAGGTAACCCATGGGCTAATACTCCACTAAAACCCCCTTCCTCCCATGGATAAGTAGTTACGCACACACTAATCCTGCACATCAGTGCTTGAGAATGCCCCGAGAGAGGAAATCTCACTTCGTCAATAGAGGTTTGCTCCTCTGTTGCGTCAACCTCATCCAACGGGATGACTAAACTACTTATATTTATGGCAATTAAAATAAAAGTCAAACAGAGCTAGTTCTACTTTCAGTTTCTGTTTTAATAACACGTACACGATTTTAGTCTCGAATTTTTACCAGTTTGTTCTAATAAAAAACTTGGGCTACTTTGAGAACTACCAACCTTCGCGAAAACAATTGTAAAAAAGCAAATTTTAAATTATATTCTTAATGTTGCCCCTTATAATTCTTGCTTAAAAATTTAATTCCAATAATGTTTATTTAATATCTCAAAATAATGGAAATAAATCTATTAAAAATTGAAATAGCAAACATGGCCGTGCCAAGAATTTTTACTGTATTTAAACTTTGTACGAGTGTTACCTCTATAGTGAAACCATGGTGCGTTCATTACATCAAAAACCTGAACCAAGCCAAGGAAACAGCAAGGTTAGTGGAGCTCCTGCTTTTCTAGTGCAAATTGCTTCATTCTCTCAGACTATATTCTGACTGGATCTATACTTTACTATATATATATATATATATATATATATATATATATATATATATATATATATATATATATATATATATATATATATATATATATATATATATTATAAGTGTACTATATTTTCATAGCTAATTCAATTTTTGAGCTTTTGTTCAGATTCTTATGACTATTTTAAAAATTAAAACTGTGCCATTGAAATTATTATAAATGAGAAAAATTCAATAATGAAATAAATAAAAATATAATACACAAACACTATATTGTCTTCAAAAACACAGCACCTCTTTTGTATCAAATATACGCCTGCTATCTTGACTTAACCATAGAACAGCAAATAAATCCAAAATTTTTGCATAATGCATTAAAAATCAAGGTCGTATTCGCTTTCAATAAATACACATTCTCAAAGCCTCCTTACCTCGTTTTGAATTTCTTCGCCTTTCTATTCCCACATTCTTGAATGTATACTACGCCTGCACACACTCATCCTTTTATGATAACTCTTTTACAGTGCAGGTTGTTAAGCTTTGATCGTGCCTCTTACAGGTTTGCCTCTCACTCAATTTTTCTTATATAATTAGCCTAATCCTCTAGTCCAGTCCAAATCAACATCACTCAACTTTGCATTTTTAATATTATGGTCGTCGTTTGTATACTTTTTTTTAGTGTCTTTTTGCACCAATAAAAGCAACAATTTTTAAAAAGTTTTCAATTCTTGCTAGGGGTTGCAGACATGCAAACCTTTACACGTGGTCAAAAATGCAAAGCCCGGCAACGTGGATTGGACTACAATTTCCTAATTAAAATAATCCGCAAAGCCCGTCACCTTGAATGGTAATCACCAGGCATACTTCACCAATGCAACTGCTCGCCCGCAACGTAACAATTTCGAGTAATCAATAGAACAATAGCTGTTCTCTGCAACAACTAAAAACGTATGCCAACAAGTAAACGAAAGAAGACGATCATAAAAGGATTACAATTAGTTCAAATGCCGACAGGTAATAAAATGTGCTTTTACAGATTTGTACGTGGAATTTGTCTTTGTCGGGGCCTAAGTTGTAACAATATTATAAACATGTTTGTGTGTATTTAATTTATAAAATACTAGCTAATGCCCGCGACTTCGACCGCGTGGTGCGGTTTTTTAACTATCCCACGGGAACTCTTTAATTTTTCGGGATCAAATGTATTCTACATGTTGACCAGGGATATAAGCTACCACTATACAAACTTTCATTTAAATCGGTCTCGTCGTTTCGGAGATTAGCCGGTACAAACAGAGAAACATAAAATTAAAAAGAAACCAAATTAGTTCTATTTCACTTCTTACACACCCCTGACTCGGTTTTTAGCATTTTTTTCATTGTGCAGAAATTCGATCTCTGCAGTTTTATTATATGTATAGTTTAAGGATGTCTGTTTAAGTTCTACCTAATAATCTGTACCACATACATCGCCAGGTTAGTTTAAATATTCCTTAAGATAGGTTGCCTGGGAGAGATCGCTTTAAGCGTTATGGCCGCCTGTTGTTTGTACCATGACAATATTGCAATCGTGCATTTTTGTAATTGTATAAATGGTGAGCAATAAAGTGTTGTCTATTCTATTATATTCTATATTAAGTGGACTTTCTGTTTGTTCGCTTCGCAATAAAAAAAAGCTATGATATCGAGATATTGAACTCAATTTAGGTAGCCCCTTAAAGTTATCATATGGAGACGTTCGCAGACTTCGGATAGTACATCTAAACTAGCGCTAATTGGTGTTCGAGTGTGAGTGTAAAGCCCGCGTCGTCTACGCCGGAAGCAGCGGTAATTCACTTAAAACGGCAACCTGACATACAGCCGTGCCTTACTACGTGTTAATAGATTAACACTACACCGTTACACGGGTATAGGACGCGACATAATTTATGACTGCTCTCATTTAGCAACAATTCTTTTGCCGTTAAGACTATACAACTTTGGAACGCGCTGCCTGGTGCTATCAGAGAAGCAAAATCGCCACCGATATTTAAAGAGTATGATCAAAAAATACTGCCTGTCGTTGGAATATGATATTTAAATTCATTTATAAACATTTATATATTTTGTATATATAAATGTTATGTATTTGTATGGTATGCACATATCTATTTAATATATACAATTTCTGCACACACACACACACACACATATATATATATATATATATATATATATATATACACACACACACACATACATGTATGTATGTATCATTTATGTATTTATTATTAAAAAGTAAGTAGTTCGTACTATATGTTACGTATACCACCATCGCCATTATCATCTCAATTCATTCCTGGGATGTTTGGAAGAGACCGCTTTTTAGCGATAAGACCACCCTTTGTACATAACTAGATATAATTTTAGTCTTTAAGTTCATTAAGTATTGGTGTATAATAAAGTGTTATCCAGCTATTTTTTGTCATACATAATCTCCTTCGTCTACGCTCTGACAGAATATCGGTGTGAAACGGTTTACCTTGAAAGAAGTGAGAGTCTCAATGGCCCACAGGTTCTCTATCCCATATCCCTCCTATTCCATTTCTTCTATCCTTTCCTAAAGGCTGGCAACACGTTGGCTTCGCCCCTAGTATTGCAAATGTTATAAGCAACGGTGACCACTTCCCATGAGCTGGGCCGTCTGTCTGTTTGCCAGCTACGCAATAAAGAAAGAAAGAAAATATTTATTTCTTGAAATGCGACACTTAACAACTATATACATATACATAACATCACGCCTGTTTCCCATGGGGGTAGGCAGAGATTATGAATCTCCACTTGCGACGATCCTGACAAACAACTTTCACTTCATCTATTTTCATTAACCTCTTCATACGTCACGTTTATTTGAGATGCTTTTTATCTGACCTGTCTAACACTTCTGATAATTGATCATGGCGTGTTCGTCTCGGTCTAACGTCAACAACTCTACTTTTATCCATTCTCTCTACATCTCCAAACCACCTTAACATTCCTTTTTCAACTCTTGTTATTACATCTTACAATCCACAACGTTCTCTTATCACACTGTTCCTTATCATATCATTAAAGCTAACCGCACTTATACTTCTCAAAGCTCTCATTTAACAACCAACTAATTATAATAAGAAACATATTTTAAAAATAAATTATGTGCCGCAATTTGCGAGATTAAGTTGGCACTCAGTATCTTGCTGTGCCGAAACATAGTACCCACACAGCATTGATTTTCATTGTCCTCCCCATAAACAACAAAGAAAGGGCATACAATAGTCTCAGAAAATATATAATATCTACTATTAACATATGTACATAAACAACGAATGTTTCAACTTTCTTCATGCATCACACACCTTCGATTTGCGCTCCTCTAATAAACCCCTGTTAAAATCACCTGCACATTCTTCAATATTTTACTCCAAATCTTTCGCTGTGCAGGCTGTTTGATTTTGGAACTCTTTACCCGTAGATGTCAGAAAAGCTTCCATTTTTAAAAAATCTGTCCAAAACCTTAGTTTATAATAGAATATATATTTTTCTATTCTTCTTAACTTTGCTGTTTATTGTGCACATTGTACTGTTCTTCCTTTCTTATTTTTACTTCTTTTTAATTTAATTATACCTAGACATAAGTTGTTAAAAGTATCCTCTCAGTCAGGTTGCCTGGACGAGATCGCTTTAAGCGATAAGGCCCCCGTTTGTTTTGCCGTTAAATTATTGTAATTATTCATTCTGTAATTGATTATTTGGTGAACAATAAAATGTTTTCTATTCTATTCTATAAACAGACGGACGCGGCGATGGATCCTACAAAAGGTGACATTAATAACCAAAGCAAATGTTTGAAACAAACTCGTAATCCAGTGTTTAATGTTCACCACGGTAGGGCAGAAACAAATTATCTAATTTAATTGTTAATTATCTTTTGGCTTTGAGCGCGGCCTGCAGCCGACCGATCGTGAAAAGGGTTGCTAATTGAATCGCCCCACGGACAGACAAACGTAATTACCTATTCATAGTAATTTCGGTCATTTATGTACAGCTAAGAATTACCCGCGACATCGTCCGTCTTTTTGATCACCTGAAGAGTTGACCATGGTCTCACAAAGAGCTCAATTCATAGTGCTCGCTATTTAATAAAAAATTTTATTAAATTCAAATTAATTTCTTCGCTTAAAACATGGTACATACATTTGAGCTGACATAAGAATACAAGACTCACATATTTCGCCTATGAGGCGTGCAAATTTTACTTAACATTATTAAAAAAAAATAAAAATTATTACAAAATTAACAAAAAAAATACATTAATGTCAAACATAGTGTTACGACCGGAACGCCGACAAAAGACAAATTCACACCTGCATACCTGTAGACATTTTATTACCTTTTCGGCATGTGGACTTCTTTTGTTTACTCTGTGTATAAAATTTGTGATTAGAAAAACAGCCCATTGTGTATTGTAATCTTTTATGTTAGTCATTAGTCAGGTGTGCGGGTTACGATTTCTAAGAAATTGCGTCCACGCGGCCGAGCAGACATATTGTGTTTGTACAGTATAAAGCAATGCCCCAATTGAGAGATGAGGCAGTCTAGTGATAACCACGAGCGAAGTAAGACGAGTGTACCACATTCGGTAATCTATTTAGTGATGGACTTAGCGCGTTTTATGGAATTACGATCTCGCGCATTACGTTTGGACTGGTTGTGTTCAGTTATATTTGTACCCGTGTTATACGTGTTTGTATAGTTCTAATAAACTCTATAATAATTCCAACGGCATTTTAATTCGAATCTTGCAACTCGTAACAATATGTAATTTGTCAAAAAATCGCCCTAGATATTAGTTTACGGAGTAAAAACATTTATCCAACAGCCATTTGTGTAGTCCTTGTTTAAATATATTTGTGGGCAGATATTTAAAAACTTCGGGAAGTTTGGTTAAAAACTTTTACTGACATATAATTTGAATTTTTTGTAGTGACAATTTGCAGCTGGGGAATAATAATGACATATATAGATTTTAGTTGGAAACTAGGTAGGTTTGCCATATTTCCTTAAGTTTGTTAAATTAGAATGAAATAAAGACATGCTTTCAAAAAATGTCGCTTAAAGCAAATAGCCTATCTATCGAGATTAATATACCGAGAGTAACCACTCGATATACAAATGGTAAATTCCTTATTACCCATTAATTAGTCTTATAATAATAACAGCTCATAAACGTCCCACTCCTGGGCTTGGGCCTCTCACTATTGGGGAACCAGCAGTACCCACCACGCTTGTCCAAGGCGTCTTGGCAGGTTTCATCAAGATGTTTTCCTTCACCGTTGTTGGCACGTGGTGTAACAATATTAGGTACATTAGGTCAGTAAACTGCCTAAGTGGCGCAAGCGTTCTGGCCAGGGTTCGAACCCGGGCCCTTTAAGTTTGGGACCCGTGGGATAGCCATAACGCTACCATGACATCTATACTAATATATAAAGCTGAAGAGTTTGTTTGTTTGCTTGAACGCGCTAATCTCAGGAACTACTGGTCTGATTTGAAAAATTATTTCAGTGTTAAATAGCCCATTTATCCAGGAAGGCTGTAGGCTATATATCGTCACGCTAACACCAATGGGAGCGTAACACCAATAACGAACGTTTCACAATCGGGGGTTTTGTTAACTATTCCACGCGGACGAAGTGGCGGGCAGAAGCTAGTTTGATATACAATTCATTTGCCTGACTACTAGTCAAATGTTCACATAAACTCCATACAAATAAGTAATTTGTTACGTTGTGGATAAAATAATCGATAGTGTGCTTACTATAACACATATATACCTTGTTTTTCTTGCGAGATAAATTTCAGTTGAATTGTGTGTTTAGATGGTTAATTTCAAATCTTTTCTAATACAGTAGAACCTCTTTAAGTCGAACCTCGATAAGTCGAAATCCCAAACTCGAAAAAAATTGTGTTCCCCTCCCTTCAACCCCAAAACCTCCGTTGCTCGAAAGCTGAACCCTCAATAAGTCGAAATCATAAGTGAATCCCATTAGGCTTCAGTATCTACTTATTTTCCCTCTATAACTCGAAAAAATAAATTAGGTCTCTATATCTTGAACATAGCAATATTTGATGTTACAACCTCTATAAAATAAATCCCTATTAATATTATAAATGCGAAAGTAACTCTGTCTATCTGTCTGATACGTTTTCACGGAAAGACTACGGGACTGATTTGGCTGAAACTGAATCGGTATCTATGTATTTTCGATGCCGAGGATGAACATAGGATACTTTTTATCCCCAAAAATAGGACAGTTTCCGGGATAAAAAATTATTTTTCTCTCTGTTTGTTATGCTTTTATGGAAATCCAATTGTACTGATCCGGCTGAAGTTCGGAATGTATGTAATTTTATTACCGAGGGTGGGCAAAGGATACTTTTCATCCCAAATAGTGGGACAGGTTTTGGTTTTTCTGTGATTTACCATTTTCGTAATTTTGGTTATTTTGGTCATTTTCATGTACTCAATTCGCTTAAGTCGAAATCCTCCATAAGTTGTAAACTCTATAACTCGAACTTTTTGGCATCTCCCTTAAGTTCACCTTACAGAGGTTTTACTGTATAATATATATTATTTAAATGAATTAAAATATCTTGTTATGTGTGTCATAGTTGATAGCCAAAATCATGTCGACCAAAATTACCTTCTAAGAAAAAAGCTACAAAACTTAGCATATACTGTGCGAATTTTATTCAAAAGAACATTTACAATTCCTTATAAAATAATTGTCAAAATCACGATATTATTAAATGAAAGCAACCCCTATAATTATCGTAGCATTAAAACCCTTGTGCGATACTCAAAAATCCATTAAACACTATCATAATAAGTTATCACTAAATGATATCTAACTTGATACAATTGTATACTTTTTAAGTAGTTTGTATCGTTTATTGCCCAGTCAACCGTGATCTTTTGTGATGAACAATTACTTTGGCGAAGGTAGTCTTTGTAACGTTCACGTACTTGTCACTATGAGCGACTAAACATAACGCGACGAGCGGCAAAAACAAATTGATTAAGATTGTATTATTTTTCCGTGCAGGAACGGAAAAAGAATACAATTTCCTGCGGCCGGGTGGCCTGTCGTAAGAGGCGACAAAAGAACCCACTCAGGTGATAGGGTATTTGCCTATCTGAATCGCTACCACTCCTAGCCTAGAGTATGCTGCGATAACAACCTTGAGTTGTATTCTGGCATTAGTGGCCAGGTTCCAGTCTCCTTATAGAGAGTAGCAGCACATGTAGCACTTTTAGTGTTGCAAAAGTTTATAAGCAAGGGTATACCGCTTTCCATCAGATGGACCGTCTGCCTGATTATCAACATAGCAATAAAAAAAATATAACGGCTTATTACGCATTTGAGAATAACATACACACACACACACACACACATGCACACACACACACACATACACACACACACACACACACACACACACACACACACACACAACAAAGAAACACACAAAAGGTTATGAATAAGGTACTTATAGACTTGAAAAAATTTAAAAGTCATATAACTGTGTTACGAGTTATATATTCGAAAACACTTTCCAATTTTGACGGATTATCATTTCTAATATTGTAAAAATAGACGTACCATTATACCTTGCCAACGTAGTATATTTTATTTTTAACAAAACCAATAGGCTAAATCATTCAAATAAAGAAGATATTTTATATCTCTGAATTAATTAAAAAAGAGAGTTCATTTTATTGGAAACTCCTAATAGAGATCCATTATATCACGTCCAGATTAAAACGATTCTAGTTTTCTAGAAAACAATATCTGTATGAGGGTCAGAATAATTCGGTCGTTTAACAATACTTTCGCAGTACATTAAGCAACAAACACAATAGAAATGAGATTGTAATCGAATTCGCTATTTGAACGCACTTTTGTAGGGTGGATACAAATTTAATTATGTGGGACCAATTCTGTTACTTATAATTTGACAAATAGGTTATTTGTCACTTATTGATGTCATCTAAAAATAGATTTTTCTAATGAACTTTATATACACGTTAACATTATACATCGAAGATAAACAATAGGTGCAATTGATGGCACAAGTGATTGGCATTGTCAATTTATACGAGATATTAAGAAACCTTAATAATTTGTAGGCATAATATTATTATCGTCATTTATTTGCCTATAAAAATATTAAAACTCATAATATTTACAATAAATTAATATAGGGTGCCAACAATAGTGTAGTTTACCTCATGTTTTTTTTCTAATTGCTGGTTTCAAGTAATGGTTTTTTTTTTAAATTAACACAATTATACAGGTGTATGGCATAATACTGAGTAAATTTAACAGATTAAGCCGCTTTTAATCTCTATTATATATTATATTATTGATATTAATTTTTCGACTTATTGTGGCCGTATCTAAATACTCCATTATTATAGTATGTAAAATACTTGTTTTTTCTATATCACAGTCTTGTATTTGACCAGATTTTTCATGAAATTAAATAAACTTGATAGCACTATAACAGTAGAAAACATCACTAATTCATAAAATGTTATTAAATATAGAAAAATCCCTAAGAACGCCTACGCTTTTTACAGTTACCACAAACAATGAGCATGTGCTGCAATGAATATAAATATGCTCCGTATAATTATTGTTATATCATAAAAATTATTTGTGTTTTTTTACTGGAATATAAAAAAATATTTTATAAATAACGTATAAACGTATAAATAACTAAACTAACGTCACCCTTCACATCTCAATAGCTTGTCACTTATCACCGACACGCTCGACTTGCGACAAAAATGCGCTAATAAACGTTTTTATGCCTGAAGGATAACCCTCCCTAATAATCTTTCACTCAATTTACTTTTTTATTGTTTAAAGAATACGGTTGAAAATCGTTTAAACGACTTCTTAATTTAGGGATGTTCTAGTGTAAAGCTAAATTTTACTCTAAAACAATGTTAAAACAGTTCAAAATTGTCTAAAGTAGTTGCATTCAGTAAGAAGGGTGTTTGAAAATAAGTTAGTCCACTCTTTTATAATGTTTGTTTAGTATTGTGATATTGTTTTTTTAAGGATTTGTAAGTATCACATACTTTGTAATAAAAGTAAAGGTGTAATAACAATGAAAGTATTGTAACGTCGAGTAATTATTGCTTTTAATCAAGGCGTTAAGCTCTTAAGGAGTTGCGTAAATGGATTTCGCTATCTCGCCCATGTATTATCATATTAATCAAGATATATATTGACTGAACTTACTGACGACAAATCTGTAAAAATGTTTTAGAGAAATTTCATTGAATGCGACTTCGCTTGCGTTAATGTAAATTTCATAGACAGTAGAGAACCGACCGTCGAGTCTCGCAGGCTCTCAAGCCCGGAGGTAGTGCGCAAATGCATTACCCTTTATAAAAAAAGAATAATGTATGTCATAAAGTGGGCATGTTATAATTCTCACTAATGTCAAATTTTAATTTTTAATACAAAATACCTATTAATATTACTTGTGACGCCATGTAGTAAAGTTGAAACTATCCATGAGACCAACACATTAAAATTGTGGCTTTGTCATTCTTATTCCCATGACGATGTTTTTATTAGTGAATTGCAGTAGCAGCGCCACTAAAATGCGATCGTAGCGTCTTCTTTTTGACTATATTCATCTATTGCTTGAGAACAGTAGTTTTTTCTAGATGAAAGGCATTTCCTTTTCTGTACGTCTGACAACTTTTATACAAAATTTCATGACGACCTGCTCTATAGTTAAGGCGTCAAAATGTCACAAACAAACTCACATTCGCCTTTATAATCTTAGTTAGGATTACTTTATTTTTAAATTTCTTTAATACATTTTTAATTTATAACTACTTTTGTCTATTTCTATTAATTTTTATTACATTTATCCATTATCTTAGAATTGTAGTTGTTTGGTGTCAGCCCCAAATTCACATTTATGTCGACGCTATTCGTTATATTATTTACCCCTAGAAAAAGAAAATATCAGTGAAATAGTGTTTTATAGTACGTATAAAAAATTCTAGGTATAAGTGCTATTTTTACGAAAACACAGGCATTTATATACCATGAAATAAATACAAGATATGAAATGAAACCATCTAACCAGGAGTAAACAAGGCCACGTCTGAAACATGTTCGCACTTGCTTGTTGAATCTACACTTTAGTGTTAAAAGCTCCAATACTAACGAATATCTTGACATTTTAATGAAATACAACAAAAATAGGTATTTAATCATTTCTTTTATCTAAAATTAGGGTTTTCTGGGATTAAATTGCACCACAGAGATAAAACGTGTAGTTATGTGAAAAAAGTGGAGTGTAAATCCAATAATTTCGCCAGGGTACTTACACGACACGTTACTGTAGTGTAAGTGAATGGAATGTGGCAAACTCTAGTATTATGATATAGTAGACTAATACTAGTAATAGACTACGTTAACAGTTCGCTAAAAGGACAATTAGTTAACTAGCCCTCAATGAGTATACAAACCGCCAAATGACTTAAGCCATTACCTCGTGGTAAAGAAACTGTAATTACCGCGTCGTGGCTGAAAACCGTTTTCTTCCCTCGATTACCAAATAATGGGTAAACTTAATTACAGTTCCAACTTTCCTTCACCTAATTAATGTTTGAACTTTCTTGCTGAAGCACAGTTGGATTGACAAATTAATTACAAAAATTTAGATTTAATATATACTAGCGAATCTTCGTTTGCATTACCATGACGACGAGGTGTTTGCAGTACCGGTTCCAGAAAAAATGCAATCATGGCGCCACTTTGTTTCCTATACTTATCTGAATAAAACTAGAAAAAGTATGTGTCCAGATCGTAGCACCAGGATATCAATTTCTCGATCTCTCTAAATTTCTTCTTTATGAAACAGGCGTGACGATGTATACATCTGAACATATTTAGTAAAAAAGATAACACACAGCCACAAAATCACAGAAAAGCCATATCACACCAATCACATGTTATGCATAATCAACATCAGTTTCTTACGTTTAAAATTATTATATTAATATGGACCCTATCTGTTTACTATCAATTATGTATTAATGATCTATTCATCAAAAGAAACTCATAAAGAAAGAAAATTGTACTAAATTATGTCAATAATCCCGTGACAAATTCCCTAAACGTTTCGCACATTAATGTGGATTATGGTAACCCTAACTTTCGGGGCTCACGTTACGGTATGTCTGCTAAAAAACAGCTGTGGTATCACACCGCGAGTCTTTTAGTAATTCGAGCTTTCAAAACAATATTTCTAGACGTTCCAAGCATTTATTTTTTTGACAGCGCGATGGCGGATCAGTTAGTAATGTTCTAATACGTTATCGACTCGATTTGTTATAAAATCTACTTCATTTAAGTTTTAATCAATTTAACTTATCTATTGTATATATATTTCTGCTAATAATAGTATATCGTATAATAAAGATATCCACAATTCAATGAACATATGTTACATATATTAAATTAGCCAATAAAACAGCACTATTAATAATTGCGGTATTATTTTTCTTTAAAGTAGAATTTTTTTTATTTTCAAATCGATTAAATTTGATTTATTTACGTGTAGAGTCGATGGTTTAATAGTCTGTGCGTTACATGACTCACAGAGCATCACTACGTCGATAGCCTAAGTTACTTCTTATAACATCAGCTAGCTATCTGCCAGTGAAAGTCCCGTTAAAATCGGTCCAACGGTTTCAAAGATTAGCCGCAACATACAGACAGAAAGACAAAAAAAAAAAAAATAGATTTTTTTTATTATTTTGCATTTATATTATGCTGTTATTTTGACATTAGAAACAGACACTTAAATTTTTTTATCTGTATAGACAGATATTGTGTTTATGTGTAACAAACAAGTCTATTTACTGTTTTCTATGTGCATTATTTTGCAAGTGTAAATATTTTTCTTTATTCTCTCGTCTGGATCATCGCAAGTGGAGATACATTGTGTATGCCTACTCCAATGGGAAACAGGCGTGATACTATGTATGTAATTATAACTAGAATAGCTATGAGTGCAATTTGTCGCCGACGCGTCCTCTATCGACTTAGTTGCTATTAACGAACATTATAACTTCGTAACACCATATAGATTCTAGATATGCCAAAAACAAACACTAATATAATTTTAATTCAATGAACTAAGATCTAATATAATTTACTATGTATATGACGGCTTCTGTGGTTGAGCGGGTTAAGTATTCGACGACTTACCTCATTGCAACGCAGAGGCTCCGTGTTCGATTCTTGGTATAGTAAATTTCGGAAACGAATTTACTCCGTTATTTACCATGGTCTGGGAGTCTGGGGCCGGCCCCAGAGTAGTCCGTTGTATATTACCCATAACACAAGCATAACTTGCTTAATTTGGGGGATATACAATATGTGTGTTTGTCGGCCGTTTATTTAGAAAAAAATATCCATCACCGCAAATTTAAGAAGTAAACTCCAGTCATGCATTGGAGCTGACACATACATTTTTATTGGGTGGTAAATCCACTCTGACAATAAAAAAAAATACTTTTGGCTATATTCGTTCATCCCAAATCAGCGTTATTTATCGCTGTAAAAACTATCCTAAGTGTTGACTTGAGACATAAACTAGCTCTGTATCCAGTTTCATTTAAATCCGTTTAGTAGTTATCATGTGATGCTCTAACAAACATACAGAGAAATATTCTAAAACTTACATTTTCAGTATCTCCTGGACCGAATTTTTTAAATCACTTCTCAATTTTTGGTGTAATTTTTTTATGTACATATGTTCAGCCATAACTTTTTTGTTTTCGAACCGATTTTGATATGTCTTTTTGTGTTGAATTCTGTAAAGTTTCAGGATATAATAAACGATTTGGTTATTGGAGACCATATGCTTAAGATAAAAGCGAAATATAAAACATTTCTAGGAAAAAATAAATAAGCTTCAAGAGTAACTAATAAGTAAATAATGAACACTTGCAAGATTATCTTGAAGTTGGTGCCGAGTGAAATATAAAAAACAACAACAAATTTGGAAAATGTAGTAATTTTTATGTTTTACTTCGCACCGACTTCACGATGTTGTAGAAAGTATTTATTATTTGCTTTTTAATTACTCTTGAAGTCAGTTTCTTTTATGCTAGATTTTTTAACGTTATTGTACAAACTAAACTCATCTACAGATTTATTATATGAGCCCAAAAGACGTCTGCATTAAAAAAATAAAATTTATAACTCGAATGCAGCGCCACCTACCGGGTTCAAATGTAAATCTAAACCATCCGGGGAACAACTGGAATACATACAAAAATTTCCATGAAAATCGGTTCAACCGTTTAGAAGATCAGTGACATGCACACTAACATTAGAATTTTATATATAAGTAGCGGTCCCGGTAGACGTTGTCCTGCCCTGATAAAATGAAAAAGACCCCCGATTTCAGCGCCATCTACCGGGTCTGATTGTGAATCTAAACCATCCCGGGACCCACTCAAACACACATAAAAGTGATGAAAATTATTTTATGGCAATTTTTTTACATCTTTTGTTACATTATTAAAGTTTTAATAGGGATCCCTAATTTTTTTAGTAATAAATATAACATATGTTACTCAAGGGTAATGTAGCATTCTAATGCTGAAATAAGTTTTGAATTCGGTCTAGTAGTTTTTGAGTTTATTCGTTACAAACAGACAAAAATATAAATCTTTTCTTTATAATGTTAGTATAGATGAGAATAGAAGATATAGATTAAACCACTTTGCTTTAGAGAAAGGGTCTGTAAATCAGCGTAGTACCTGTAATAACAGTTTACAAATGTACAAAGTTCCTTCCAGTAAAATATAATCTATGGTGACTAGTTTCGCCGCGTGTTAGTTCCTGTAATTAAGTTAGTCGTACCGCTACACCCTGTTAACTTGGTCTCCACACTTATATATATATACCGTACTATAATATAAACATGAAAGTGACTTTCTTTAGAAACATATGCTTGTTTGTACCTCGCCCTCGGTTGGGCGGCTATCCCCACTTGCTTGAGCCACTTCGCTCATATACGCAACGGTTCTCTAGAACTTATCTCTTGCGCACCGTGGGAATTTAGAACATTTTGTTCAAAAACAACCCTTTGCCTTGGTTTGCCATTTGACATTCCTTCACAAAAATTGATCCTTATAAGCTCCACTATGATTTGGTGTAATAATACAAGTGTGTTTATTTTTTTGAAAATTAGCCTACTCGATTCTTGACAAGGGTAATTGATTTTTCAAAAATCTAATGATACCGTAGTAGTTTTCGTCAAAATCAGCATCGAGACTCCTTTGAGTGTTTTTAACTATCTAGCATAGTTTAGGATTTGGCCCTAAAGGCCCACTTGAAAAATTCAGCCTGCTTACTCCTAAGGCGGTCTCATTGCCAACAAGTCAGAATTTGATGAGTATATTCTAGGGAAATGAAGGGCATCCCTCAAATATTATAGGCACGTACAACGTGATTTTTTTTCTAAAGTTATTGAAGTATTTGCGTCATTAAAAAGTAGATAAAAAAACAGAACTGACTTTAAAAGCAACTAAAAATCAAATAAATATATATTTTCTACAACATCTTGAGGTCGATGCAATAAAAAACATAAAAATGACTATATTTTGCAAATTTGTTGTTTGTTATGTTTTATTTAGCATCGATTTCAAGGTGTTGTAGAAAATATATTTTTATTTGGTTAGTTTTGAAGTCGGATTTGTTTTGTTTTCTTTTTTCGAAGAAGTCTTCATACAATTTGATTGGAGGTTGGCAGCGTACTGGTAACTAACACATTTGGTGTTTCAAATGTCCATAGGCGACGGTAACCACTTTCCATCACAGACTCTCAGCTGTATTTTATCTATAAAAATGATAAGATGTATACTTATACATACATACCTAAAGAATATTTGTTATATATGCCATAAGCTCCGTGAGAACACGTCCGGGTGCCGGCAATTCGAGCGATACACCCGGGAAATTGTGTTTATTGCGATCACATCATTTACTCCCGTTTCTTTTCATTTCGTCATCCCTCCCTCCCTTATGTCCTCCCGCCTCCGCAGCACCCTTAACAAGCCCTTCTGGTATATCGCAACTATGTTTGATATTTTTGTTTGCTAGTAAGTGTTTTGTAAAGACATACATTGTTACGATTTCGTAGCTATTGATGTTTCACCTGGGATGATGCTATAATTATTCACTATGGCCAAATAAGTCTTATTTATAGCATTAAAAATAAGGCCGATAACGAAGATAACATACGTTATCTGTCAATATTTAACGTCATTTAAAATTAATATTCCTGACCTACGGGGCCGAGACGTTGACACTGTGTGTAGGACTGGTCCACAAATTTCAAGTCGCTCAACGGGCTATGGAGCAAGCTATGTTAGGTGTTTCTCTTATGGATAGAGTTATAAATGAGGATATCCGTAAGAGAACCAAGGTAACAAGGTAAAGGTTGAAGTAACAGTGGGCCCGTCACATTTGTCGCAGAACCGATGTAAAAGTACTGGACGCCTCAGTGGTCAAAGTTGCGTTTTTGTCTTGTCTGTCGATGCTATAATTTGCCGCTCGGGATATAGGCCTGGGTTTGCCCAGACGAAATTCGGGGCTGCAATCATATTCCCAAGGTGCACATTCGTTATAGTTGCAAAGTCATAACGCATTACCCACGCAACTACAAAGTCTAGAGAGTCTGTAACGTTATGTAAAATGATAATAAGTATGAGTTTTTGGCGGGAACTGAAAAGAGATGTTGTGCTGTGCAGTTTTATTTTCTAAAAATGTGTAAAAGTACTCTAAAATGAACAATAGTTGTAGAACATTGATAGTTTTTGAGTTTTGTGAGAAATGTGAACTGTATAGTCGAATATGGCCTTTTGAGTTGTCACAAGAACTCCGTTGAATGGCACCAGCTGATAACCTACAGTTCAGCTGTGTTACACATAGGCTTAAGAAAATGAACAAACTACATTGTAATCTAAGATCTGGCTTAAAGGCCAAGTTGCCAAGCCATAAACCTAAATAAATAAAAAGATAATAAGTATCGTATTTAATTTTGACTGTCATCTGTCCTATTCCCGAACTAATATATACAATGAGATGTAATTCGAGCAGCTAGTACGATCCGCTTGTGTTCAAGGATTCAATTGTTCGGAATATCTTTAAATCAAATATTATACCTACTTCACTGTTTGACAGAATCCAACAAAAACTAAAGTTCGGTGTTTCTAGCTCAATGTCTGATCAATCAGCAATAGTAATAATCTCATTCTAGAGTCAATCTCTTTTTTCATTGCCAACCTCATGGATACTTATACTATATTTACCGTCGCCTATGGATATTTGTATAGAGATTAAACCTCTACATTTACGACCAGAGGTCTAAAAATATCAGATCTAAGTCAATAGATTTTTTGTAGAATAGATAATAATAGATAGATAAAACAATAAATGTAGAACAAAAACTTATATAATTAGAAAGTAAGAAAGATAGTAATGTATTAGACATAAGATAGTAAAAATAATAAAATTAATTATCCCGCAGGGGGCTTTGCGGCGAAACCTTAGGTGAGTAGCGACACCTCGTAGCTGACTCCGGGGACAAGGCAAGGCCCCCACCTCTGTGTTTCCCTTAACCAGCCGGCACGGAGTGGAGATTGCTAGAGCTAAGACTCCAGCTCCAGGGGTAGAAGTGAAAAATGGCATCGCGTCAGAAGTAGCTTCGGTGAACCTGCAGCCCACCTCTCTACAGCCCTTAGCCACTCACACCCATGTTGCCCCTGTCTTCTATGGCATTTTTTGGGGCCCATGCAGGGAGTGGCGACTCACCATCTGCCCATTTTTCCATGTTCCCCGAACATTGCGACGGCCAGACGCCATAGTCCCCATATTCCCAGACTCCTAGTACCACTAGCAGTTCACCCCAATAGCCCGGTACTTTTTGTTCTCATTTCCCACAATAGTCCTACACTGGCCGGGGTTTGTCCTTGGGTGCATTATTATATGGTGTAGACAGGGATAATCGCCTGTCTGTGTCACGCCACATTTACATTAAATTTGTCAAGGGGCCTCTACGTGTTGGCCTTCCCATAGCTTCACGCAAGCCCTCCAAAAGTCCGGGCCATTTTTATGGCCCGTGGTCTTCAAAGAAATTAATTAAATTTCTAATACACAATTTCTACAAATTGAACTATACATACATATTAAAATTAAACTATAAAATCTAATGCTAGACCGCTGTCAGTTGGAAACGTGCCCAAAAGACTGGCCACATTACCTCGCTGTATCGCAACGCTAATGCGTTGTCCGAGTTACAGACCAGTCTTTTGGTCACATGAGACATCTACTAGGCGTTTTGCTGCCTCGATAAGGTTTCTGCGCCTCAGGCCGCCATGGTCTCAGGGTCTCGACCCCAAAAGCCGCAAATATCTAGCCATTTCCGATGGCGGAATATTTGCGGCATTTTAGGGCCTTCTGTTGTGCAGCAGCTGTAATAAGATAGATATTACAATAACAACTATAATAGCCCATAAATATCCCAGTGCTGGGCTCGGGCCGCCCACTGTAGAGGAACGGACAGCATACTCGCCACGCTTGTCCAAGGGGGCTTGGCAGGTTTGACACATCGGTTATCTCAATGTGCAGGTTGCATCACGATTTTTTCCTTCACCGTTGTTAGCACGTGGTAATTGTAACAATATGCACATTAGGTCAGAAAACTGCCAAGTGGTGCATTCATTCCGGCCAAGATCAGAATACATGAAACTAAAAAGAATCGATAATACTCCCATGTAGCGAACAAGTTGAAACTAATGATCAAGGCAACTATTTAAGATACCTACTGGGATGTCATTTCTTCTTCCCTGTTTTAAATCTTGCCTGAGAAGCATGTACAATAATTTTTCTAACCTAATGTGCAAATTTTGACAAACAGAAGACAAGAATGGATGAAGACGTTATGTAACATTTTTAATCGACTTCAAAAAGGAGGAGGTTCTCAATTTGATTGGTATTTTTTTTATGTATACACACCGATTACGCTGAGATTTATGATCCGATTTACGTGATTCTTTTTAGTTCCCGTTTCTTGGGACGTATATTTTTGAAGGCGCGCGGTACCTTTAGGTACCTGGTAGGCCTACCCATAGCTAGACACTAAAAAGAAACAAATAAAAAAAACTTCATTTAGAAAAACAGACGTCAAAAACTAAAAAGTATATAATAACTTATTCCTAAAGCTACTTTTAATTATAATATCTTATTTTTAATATATATTATCTCAAACATCTTGAAGTCGGTGCGATGTAAAACATAAAAATTACTATATTTTGAAAATTACTAAGCACCGACTTTAAGATGTTTTAGAAATGAGTTATTTTATACTTTTTGTAGTCCGTTTTTTTATTAAGATTATTTCTTATGTCGAATCAAGCTGTAATGCAGTGCCAGCTTTACTTCCCGCGATACCGGTCGCGACACATCCGAAAAGCATGCGTTGCTCCGTTGAGTTATAATGAAGTACGTAGTACATTATCTCATCAAACACATAAATGTGAAATGAGAGCCAAGTTCAATATTATGAACTTCAACGGCAAAAGAAGTGAGATCTAAATTGGTGCCAAGTTCAATAGTCAGTCCTGAAATTTATTTATAACAAAAAATATTTTTAACAACTTAAAATTTGACTTCTTCTTATATCATAGCATAATATATTGAAGCCTAAGGTCTGACTTAGCTAGTTCTAGTAGTATCAAATTGTGTCATAACAGAAATTGAATCAAAAGTATCTATGTAGTTGCTATTTTAGCATGATTTATATGAGAATACTTTTTCTGAACGTGCACCTATTGCTTTCCGACATAATCTAAACTTGCACCATTTGCACTTGAATTTCTGTTCACTGGTGAAAATGTAATTGTAATTATTCCCTTTTGACCGCGTGCTTACTAGGGGGCGCCAGAGTATTAAATTGTACACTGGCGCTACATGAGCTAGAGCCACCTCTATATAATGTGTATACAATACATGTTGAATTTTCAAATGCTTTTTGAACTTGGTTTTAGAAATAGCAAATGATCAAATGATGAAGGAGTTGTATCCAAACAACCCACAGCCAGGTGGTAGGGCATTTGCCCTACAGGATGGCTACCACCATGCTGCATGCTGGTCTAGAGTATGCCGCCATAACAACCTTGAGTTGTGTTCCGGCATTAGTTTAACCAGGTTCCAGTCTCCCTTAAGAGATCAGCAGCACATTTGTAGCACCTTTGGTGTTGCAAATGTCCATAGGCGATGGTAATCGCTATACATCAAGTGGGCCGTCTGCCTGTTTGCTGAACTTATGCAATAAAAATAAATTAAAAAAAGAACGAACTTATAATAAAAAACTTTTTGGCACATTTACTCAATGTTGTATCATTATATCCATAAAGGTACCTAGATCATCATCACATACTTAATTAAAAAGCACTGTTTATGCTCAATTAGTTACGTCTGATTTATTATATTTATTTATTATATATATATATAGTCATGCTATATGGGTCGGAATGTTGAGTCACTAAAGCGATAAACCACAAACGTCTCCACTCAGCTGAGATGAGAATGTTGAGATGAATGTTTGGTGTCACAAGAATGGATAAGGTGAGAAATGAGTACATAAGGGGATCTTTGAAAGTTGCACCCGTGAATGAAAAATTGAGAGGAAGAAGATTAAGTTGGTATGGGCATATAATGAGGAGGGATGAAAGTCATGTGACAAAAAGAATGTTAAACTTCAAGATAGATGGGTACAAATGTAAAGGTAGACCAAAAAAAAGAGGGATGGATTGTGTGAAGGATGATATGATGATATGTGGTGTGACAGAAGATGTATGTCAGAGTAGAGGAGTGTGGAAGGAAAAGACATATTGTGCCGACCCCAAATAATTGGGATATGGTGAAAGAAAAGAGTGAGTTACGTCTGATTTACACAATCTAATCATGCATTTATATATATATATATATATATATATATATATATATATGTATATATGTACGTTTGCCAGATTAGCTAAGAAATTACTTGAATTTTGGTTGCTTGGAAGAGATCGGCCTATAGGCTAGAAAAAATTGTAAATATAGTTTGTTTTGTAATTGTATATTTGGGTGTACAATAAAGTGTTATCTATTTATCTATGTATATATATATATATATTAGCTTAAGTATTTATGTATGTATTGCCTCTTTTCCTGTACATACATAGCCAGACTAGCTAAGAATTTCCTGTAAGTTTGGTTACCTACAAGAGATCGCTTTATTAAGCGATACAATTTACAATACTTTCTAGGCAATAGAATAAGCAGCCTGCTTATTCTATTGCCTAGAAAATATTGTAAATATGATATTTTTTTGCAATTGTTTATTTTCATGTGCAACAAAGTATTATCTACCTATCGCCTTCATCCACTCTTCAATTACTTTGTGCTGATGGTGTACGAAAATATCGTGAAACCTGCACATTAGAACTATTTGAGGTCTTTTCAATAAGCCATTCATAAAGTACCTAATAGATTTTGATATCCGAACAATAGTAAAAAACTTAATCATAACCCCCGGTCTTTTATTAAATAATTTGATTAAGATTTGACAGTTCCATCCTGTAAAAAAATATTGGGGAAAAAAACACAGGAAACAACTAAATGTATGGGGTAATTCAATTATAGAGTATAATTTACCGTCCATTTTATGCTGAGCTATCAGAATTTTAAATTTTATTCAGCGGCGTTTGAACCGCTAAGGTCAATTTATACTGGTCTTTATACAAAGAAAGTAGTATGCAGGTAATTTTTGAATGGCTAATTGTGGGTTCTGTACATATCATATCGGTGTGGATTTCATTGTACACCCGCGGAACTCTAAACTTGATATTTCCGTTTGAGTTTTTATTGGTTTGTGTGCCAAAATTTAGCTTTTAGTAAACATTATATTTGCACATCGTGACATAACAACAATCAGTGTTTTATAATTAAATCTTTAGTTATAATATAGGTATTTTAACACAATTTTTTAACTGTAAAGTTAAAATAAATGATAAACAATAAGAATAGTTTTAACTATTAGGTATTCGGCTGAATACCAAATCGTAAAAAAAAACCACCCAAATTGTATATATTTCAATCAAAATTTGATGGACCACCTACCTTTTAACAGTGTTAAAGGCGATTTTAACATTTTTTTATTATAATTCCGAACATTTTTTTTATGTCAGAATCAAATTATTTTTTTTTAATAGAATGTATCTTTATTTATATATTCAACACTTTACCAAATTCATTATAAACAAAAACTTAGAAATTAAAAACTACTATAAACATATTTACAAGTAAAAGATGTAGTCCAGATCGCTGTCGGTGGGGAGCGTTCCCAAAATGCTGGCCGCATTCCCCCGTTGTATGGCAATGCTTATTCGTTGCCCTAAATATAGGCCAGCCCTTTGGTCACGCGAGACTTCTTTCAATCGCTTTGAAAGGTCTCGATAAAGTTGATAAGCCTCACGTCCCCATGGTCCCAAAGTCTCAACTCCGAAAGCCACAAATATGTATCCGTCACCGATGGATGCATATTTGCCGCGTTTCAGGGTTTCTTGAAGTGTGGTAGCTCCTCCGGCAGTGATGGCTGTATTTGGAAGATGGAAAGCTGCCAACGTATCGACACACGTTGCATCCCATGCTAATTGGTTCTTTTCATGTGCAACAAAGTATTATCTACCTATCGCCTTCATCCACTCTTCAATTACTTTGTGCTTTTAATTTTTTAATTTTAAAATTGCTCTTAAAACCGTTAAAACGTATTTAAAATTATACGTTTATATAAATTGCGTCAAGTTAGAAATTTAAAAATCAACACGACCTTTGATAAGAAATAAACAAACGTGTTTTTGTGCTACAGTTTCGTTTTTAATTCGTTCAGAAACTAAAATAATGTATACGGACAAAGTCGTGGATATCAACTAGTTTACAATAAAATAATGCAACTCCAAAAGCGAAAGTGTCTAATTTTCGCACTGCAACAACAATATGGCGGCCTATGCATGTACACAAGCGGATTATCCTACCAATTTAACAGGCAATATCATTCAAAGATATTCTTTGTTTGATGGAATACTTTTGAATTCGGCTCGAGTGTCGGTCGCTTTAGTGTAATCCAAATTAACTAGTTTCGACAATGAAGTTTCAACCTTAACATATCAAGTATAAAAGTGATAATTTCATTTTAAATTGAATTGGTTTTTAGGAAGTGTTATAGGAGATTGTCACTGAGCTTTCGAAGGTCTTTACAAATTGTGAAGTATTAAGTTCTGCTTCTAAAGAATTGCACAAGAGCAATGGAAACTAATTTCAGACAAAAAATGTCTTGTATTATATTTTGTTGACAAATAATTAAATTGTTTGTATTAAAAAGCTTGTGAGGATAGACAACTGCTGTTCTTTGACGCAAAAATTACTGAACGAATTTCGACTATAGTTGACCGTAATATTATGCCTTATATATGTACCTATCAGAATTACAAGGCTATGATTTATAAAAAAATAGAATAGAATATACTTTATTGTACAAAAATGCTACATAAAATCAAGAACATTAATATACAAGTACAATCGGCGGTCGTAACGCCTATGGCGATTTCTTCCGGACAACCTTTGAATGGAGTATAGGAAGGACAACAAAATTCGGTAGTTGCTAAACTAGCAGTCGTACAATAATTTAGTTTAATAACCAATAAATAGTAATATATATTGTTACAAGTTGGGCTACCTGCATACCTATTGTCACATACCGACAAAGAAATGCTGCGCATCTCGTTTATTGCCCCTCCCGCATTCGGAGTTCTTTTTATTACTTCGTATTTAAATTTGCAATTAGACAATAGCCTTGTTATTGTTTTCGGCTTTGTTGGCCGTTCGCAGGAATAGATAACCAGGTCTGCAAATTACTATTTCTCGGAAACTCAGTGCACACGGCCGATGTTTTTTTGTACTGTATAGTTAGTATAAGACAATGCCCGAATAGAGGAGTGAGGCAGTCAAGCGACGACTACGAGACGAGTAAGATTAGTACTCTCGATTAGCGATATAGACGACGAACTTTGCGCGTGTCGAATTGCATTGAATCGTGCAGTGTGAACTGGTTGCATCCAGTTTTATTTGTATTTGTTTTATACGCGTTTGTACAGTTCTAATAAATTCTATAGTAGTTCCAACGGCATTTTTAATTCGAGTCCTGTAGCTCGTAACAATATGATAATATATATACAATATACATAAATAAATACACATATTATATTATATACATACAAAAGTAAACAATAACACTCTAGCTTTAGGTAGTAATCTTTAACTAATCTGTTAAAAGAAGGTAATGATCGTGTCTGCTTGATGTTTAGTGGTAGTGCATTCCAGAGTTGAATGGCCTGGACGAAAAAGACTTATTGTAAAAACTTTTCTGTTGATATATAGTCTATGATATAATAAAAATAATAATATGATATAAAAAATGTATTTATTTAAAGAAATAACACTCATCATCATCATCCGAGCGTTAAATCCCGGTTGCGTTCAGAGTGTTCACTCTGACGCCCAGGGTCCGCTCTCCTACTTTTTTAAAGAAAGAACACTATGACATACAAAATAAAATTTACAATAAAATATTGATCCCAACAACATTATGCACAGAAAAACATTCATAAGTGTACGGGCTACGGCGCGACATCGGTACATATCTTGTTGATGATGATGGAATGTGGTAATAAAAGATACACACTCTTGGTTGGCTATAATGTTGTATACTAAATAAAACTAGTGGTCACACAGTGGTCGAAACTCGACCATAATTACTTTAAATTATAATTTTGAGCATTATTAAGGTTTTGTTGTCAAAGACTATACTTCTATAATCACAGATTTCGCCAAGGCTACACTGTTAATTTGACTTTAACAATAAACAAAAGAGTATATATGCATGTATGTGTCAAATACATGGTAGCGTGTGAAATGTTTTTTTATCAATTAAATGTATTTTTAATACATATTTTTTTTTAAATATTAGCATTCTGTACTCTTTCTCTATATAAACTATAAGTGTGCGAAATTTCATACTCACCCGTCCGCGCAATTTTCGTAAAAAGAGTTACATAGTTTTTGCTTCACGTATTAATATAATAATGCTAAATGCTAATGATAAACTTATGAAAGTAATGATAAATGATAATGATTGATAGAAAATGATAGAATGATTAGTATTCTGTACGCGACACGTGAGAGCGACCGAGCGTGTTCCCTATCTATTAGATTTGAACTCTGCTGTGTTCGGTTGACACGAACACTTATGAGTATGGGTTTTTTATGTAAAACCCAACATAATGTTACGTGTCCCGTACAACAAGATTCTCAAAGTCAAACGGTATTATAGAAAAGAAAGACAATAATGATGTAAATAATGTATTAAAAGCTAAAAAATAATTAGGTAAGGTAAAGTAAGATACCAATCATCACACCACTTTCCTCATCAATCTAGAGCATTGGTCAGATTCAAAAATAAAATCGTAGTGCGCGTGAAATTTTTACGTTACGATACGCCCCACAATTTTATTTTTATTTAGCGCATTATTTATTTATTATGTACCATCAACAGGAGATACATCCGTTTTGAATCTAAAAAATGCTCATGTTAAATATACTCCCTATTATAAGTGGTTACCTCATGCATTATGTCATATTTTATAAAATATCAATTGAAAAGTTAAATTTGAATGATTTGCATATTATAAAATATTAATTAAACAATAAAATAAATAAAGAAAGAAAGACATATTTTATTTACGACAAAACAATACAGAGCATTAATAAACAGTAAAATAATAGAAACAGAGTCCTAAAATTGAACCCAGTCTCAGCATATGCTGACCAATTAAGACCAGCGCTGTTCTTCCACCTGCGACCAGCAAGTGAAGTCACGAAGGACAATACACCATACATAATAAATAATACATAATGTACAATATAACACACATAATCATTAATAATACACACATTAATATATATAATGATTGTACTGATCACGTGCACAGAAAACAAAGTGAGAAGAGAATAAGTATATAAAATAAACAAATTATAATAAAATTATTGTAAATTAAAAATTCAAATGGCACTTGTGTCTTGTCTAAGATTAGCCTGTGCAATTAAAATAAAATGTAATGAAAAACAATAATTAAACATATTTAATCTATCTGGGATATTATTTTGAAGATTGTATGAGGACTGTTATTAAATATATCGATGTTTTTAGATTTTTCAACATATCAATTGTTTTAAATCGTTTTGTATTAAATATTGGACAGGGGTGGCGAGCAGGCTTGCAAGGAACTTTAAAATCAAACAGTTCTAATAGTATTATGTACTTATTACAGTTTTTTAAAACAAGAATCTCTCCAAGAACTGACAAAGAATATAGTTTTTTAGTTTATAGGTCCGTCATAAGAGGCGACAAAAATACCCACAGCCAGGTGGTAGGGTATTTCCCGGTCTGGATAGCTACCCCTCTTCATCTAGGGTATGCCGCCATAACAACCGTGTCCGTCATTAGTGGCCAGGTTCCAGTCTCCCTTAGTAGCAGCGCATTTGTAACACCTTTGGTGTTGCAAGTGTCCATAGGCGATGGTAACCGCTTTGCATCAGGTGGACCGTCTGCCTGTCTGCTAAACTAATGCAATAAACAAACGCAGACGAAATCGGGTGCGGCCATTAGCATTTACACACTTGCTATAATCTTAATAATAAACGCTTACATCTTTTAAATAATGAGAAATTAATTAGTTTATGCTCGTTAATTGCGTAATTGGCTTAATTAACATTCGCTTTAATTAATTTTGCAATTTTGACGCTCTTTGACGCCTCCTAATGAACGTAAACGACGTCTACTAGCACTCAGTATTTATTACACGAATTTAATTAGCCTTTATTTATATCAATTTATTGGTCATGAAAAAAGATTTTCAAAATCGGCCTAGAGCGTGTCACGTGTAAAATTATGATTATTGCGTAGAGGTGGAATATTGACTTTTTGTTATTTGACTACGAAATACTAAAAAGCATTTAATTGAAATCATAACGTACCTCCAAATCAACCCTAACCTTTTTCAGCATTTTCCTATTTCAAAGTTCGAAATTTAGTTGAGGTGACATAATTTTCACAATTTTGAAAGTTGTATCCGAGCAGGACCGGAGGAAGAATACAGTTTCCTGCTGCCGGGCCGCCTGTCGTAAGTAGCGACAAAACAACCTACAGCCAGGTGGTAGGGCCGATTTACCCGAGTGGATGGCTACCACCCCTGGTCTAATGTATGGCGCCATAACAACCTTGAGTTGTGTTCCGGCATTAGTGACCAGGTTCCAGTCTCCCTTAAGAGAGCAGTAGCGCATTTGTAACACCTCTGGTGTAGCTGTGTCCATCGAGTGGGCAGTCTGTCTATCTGCTGAACTCCTGCAATAAAAATAAAAGAAATGTAAATATACATACATACACGTTGACTGAAATAAAAAAAACTACTCATAATGATGTTCCTACATCATTATGATTTTTGAAATCTGACTAAATATGCCTACCGTACTACGACTACGTCCATTGAAAAAAAAAAACACTCAAATCTCAGTTCAGGTAGCTGCCACTACATACTCACTCAGTCAGTGTCTTACTCAGTCACTTTTTTTTATTTATATGAAAAGTAAACAGATACAATTTATCTATCTATACTATTAATACTGTAAATAATTCTAGTTTCTACATTGCGTTTAAAAGTGTGAAAAAATCGCACTAAGCGGGTTATTCCAAAATTACAATTTTTAGAAGATTTTAAAAATTTAATTTAAAAATATCAATCTAAACAAAATACTTGGCGCTGGAATCGGGTTCTAGGATTTTGATGAAATTTTATGCTTGTTTGAGTGGGTCCTATGATGGCTTAGATTCACTATTAGACCCGATACGTGGCGCTAGAATTGGGTTCTGTGTTTTTATTTTTTCAGGGCAGGACAACAGTCATATATAGAGTTATAACTTCTAAGTACAGTCGTCTAGATTCAGGTGTTAAAATTTTATGTCACTCACTCACTACACTCATTCAATGCACCTTTAATTTTTTCGTAATTTCACCACATCATTGTGTAGTGTCATAGATAACAGCTTCCTGTAAAATTACAACCATACAGTCTCAGACGATTCCGTACAATATGATTGTGACAAAGACACATGGAACGAAGGACGTCCATCACAATTTCATAAAGGTTCCGTTTCTATTTCTTAATTCTGTTTTATTCAAAATTACACTAATATGGATTACGGATATTCAAAAGGACGAAATACGGAACACTAAAAAGTCACATTCCCTTTTATTTAACAACTAATTCATCAGCTTAATTGTATAGAAATTTATAGGTATCTTGATGTTTTAACATCCTTATACGTATTAATTGTACAACTAAATTTCACGTAAATTTCAATTAAACCTTAAAATCTCGAAAATAAGGTTAGTTTTCTATTGATTTTAGTATTACTCCTCATCTATAAAACACAAGCACCACAGTTAGGCAAGTATAGCGACGGAGGCGAGGCGTTAGAGTAAAATCTAATTATCCTCAAGTACATTGCGGAGTCAGGCTTGGTTAGCATTGAGAAAGACTTTCAAAAGCTAAATAAGTCAACAAGGAATACGTAAATACTATTTTTATATATTTAGGGTTTCGTAGCTATTTTAGCTATGGCCGAACCCTTATGGTTCTATTATTTTTTTAAATTGGGGTTGTCTGGAAGAGATCGCTTTTTACCGCTAATACCGCCCTTTGTACTTTGTACATAACCAGATATAATTTTAGTCTTTAAGTTCATTTTTGTACTGGCTTATACAAAAATAAAGTGTTATCTATCTATTTCCATCCGTCTATCTATATCACAGTATTATTTTTTTCGAAAAATACTAAGTCTATATGCACAAAATTTAATAGGAATATGTTATCTATATGCCGCTAGACAATGCTGTAGTGAAACCGCGGAACAACTAAATATTGAAAAAAATAATGTTACATAATTATGCGGAATATTCTAAGTTAGATCTTGAAAATTATAACGATGAGTATTATTTGAGATGTTTCTTTCCAAAGTCATAAAAAATCAAGGTTATAAAACTCCTGTAGACGAAAATTAGTTTTTAAAAGTTCCGATTTATGTTTTTTATCCCTAACCGTGGAAGTTGGTCACCACTAAATAATCCATCAATATGCGTACTCTGTCCCCCACTTGCTAGATTCTTTGAGTATTGCTGTCGTTTTTTATTAATCAATCAAAAAAGGAGGTAATCAATCTATCGGTAATTTTTTTTTACATAAGCACGCGTTTGCTGTTTAATTAGTAGATAGGTACCTATTCGCTCGTGATATGAAGACCTCTTGTATTTACGTATCGGAGAACACAGACACCGGCAATACTTAGGCTAGTTAGTGGCTGACACTCCAGCAGTTGTTTTAACTTTTATCGCCCGACATGATTCGTTCATAAGGGTTCCGTTTTTATGAAATTACTTACGGAACTCTAATGAAAAACCTAGCTGTTTCCATACTTTATCAGCTTTGTCTGCACAATAAATTAATTAGCGACGCCCCGCATTTCTCTCTATAACTAACCCGCCCTTTACACTTCGTGTATGCTCTTCAGACTTTACATAGAATTTTGAAACTCAATCATTTAATTTATTGAGTAGTAACTAATGGCTTTGGGACACCTGATTGGAACGAAGTTATCGAAGAACAACGAAAAGTATCTAAAAAATGTAGACATAAAAACTCGAAATTAAATTACCTTGAATTTAAAGACATACAGGCAATTTGAGAACCCCCTCCTTTTGGAAGTCAGTTAATAATAATAAATTATCTAAAAATATGTGCACATGAACGGCGACAGCGCCCAAATGCGGCCGAATAACAACTGCGGTTACAAAACCTTCTATTTTCAAAAGAGCGTATATTGCACTAGTGGATATTATTTTAAATCTTATTTCATAGCATCAAAGTTCGAAATTGTATAGTAATAAGACCAATTATAAGACCTTCTAATTTCAAAACACCTTATATTGTTTATTTTAGATCTTATTTCATTGAATTAAAGTTCGAAATCGTATAATAATATACAGCGGTCAGCAATTTTCATTTCGGTCTAACATTTTTTATAACTAGCTCTCCCATCAACCAAGTAATGTGCGATAAGGAACTTCGTTAAAAATCTAGTGGTTGCCGATTTTACCTAAGATTCTCAGCTGGTTTCTGTTCAATAGATATTTTTAGAAACTAGTTTGCGAATACCTGAACTGAAGCTTTGTTGTACATCAAATACCACGCACGCGTATTGGTGATATCTCTGGTGTTGCATACGTCCATAGGTAACCGCTTTCCGTCAGATGGGCCGTCTGTCTGTGCAGTACTCCAGCTATAAAAAAATATATGACATTTGCTGTTTTTTTTTTTTATTGTATTGTTTTTCCTAAATCTTCCGTGTAAATCAGTTTATTCTAATTTCTCTTTGTTCTTTATTGTTCAGTTATACTATAAATTAAATCTATACTGTGGTGCGCTCCCACGAATCCCACAAAAACGTAGCCGTATTCCCGAGATGCCTTATTACGCTGTAACTCGATACAGTGGTTGGCAAACATACTTTGCGTCAAATTGGCCACATGCAACTGACAGGGGGCGAATACGAACTTTCGCATTACGCCACGACACGTGGCGCCACGTGGCCCAGTATTGGCCTACTAATTTCAACATGTTACATCTATAAAAGAACTTAGAAAGCTATAGTGGAGTATGAAAGAAGGAGTGACTAACACAGAGCAAAAAACATAAAGATGCCCTAAATTATACATGACTGTCTTAGCTTCTATTTTTAAACGAATTCCAAAAGGAGGAGGTTCTCAATGGAATATAAAAGAGGGATAATAATAATAATTTATTTAGGTTTATGAGATAGCAGCTAGGCCTTTAAGCCAGATCTTAGATTATAATGTAGTTTATTCATTTTTTTAAGCCTATGTGTAGCACTGCTGAACTGTAGGTTATCAGCTGGTGCCATTCAACGGAGTTCTTGTGACAACTCAAAAGGCCATATTCGACTATACAGTTCACATTTCTCACAAAACACATAATTACTACTCAAAAACTATCAATATCCTACAACTATTGTTCATTTTAGAGTAATTTTACACATTTTTAGAAAATAAAACTGCACAGCACAACGTCTTCAGTTCCCGCCACAAACTCCATAAAAGAGAGATAGAAGTGACTAACACAGAGTAAAAATCAATAAAGATGCCCTAAATGCTAAATGACTCAGTCTTAGCTTATATTTTTAAACGATTTCCAAAAATAGGAGGTTCTTAATTCGACTGTTACGCAATTTACCCGTTAACTGTAGACCGATTTTCAATTTTTTTCTTTATTCGAAAGAGTACACTCCTGTGGTGGTCCCATTATCACCAAGTCATGATCTGATGAGTGGATCCCAGGGAAATCAAGAGCAAACCTTGATGAAGAGCGCCGAGCTGTATTTGTTGTATACGCGCACCAGTAGTGCAAATACTTCAAGGGCTTTTAATATTATTTCCAAAACTATTTAAGCAACTGGAAAGTATAATTATGACTTATTATTATTAATCTGAAAATTTAAATAAGTTATTATATAATACTACCTCTACCCGGCAGTCGTTGTCTTGCCCTTAAAAAATAAAAATCTAGAAAGCGATTGCAGCGCCATCAACCGGGACCAATTGTTAATCTAAACTATTCTCGAATCTACTTGAAAAAACACAAAAAGTTTCATCAACATAGGTCCCACTGTTAAAGAGGTGTTCAGCGGCACCACCTACCGGGTCCAATCGTGAATCTAAACCATTCCGGCATTCACTTGAACACACACTAATATAATTTCCCCTGAATACTGGAATCCGATTGCAGCGCCATCTACCTGGTTCAAATTTGAATCCAAACCATCTCGGGACTCACTTGAACACACAAAAATAATTCACCTAAACCAGAAAAATGAAAATGAGTTTAAATGCAGTCACGATTATATACCACCACCACCAGTATAACAAATGAATGGCTAGACTGATGTAGTGACTGATGTTTTTTTAATGAATCTTTTTTTATTGATGCATATCATATTTTAATACTTATTATCCTATTCCAGACGAAGACAATTCCAAAAACACAAAAATCATAATAATCGGTCCAGCCGTTCTTGAGTTATAAATGGTATAACTAACACGACTTTGTTTTATATACATAGATAAATATAACCGACTTGAAACTAAAAAACAAAAAAATAGATATTTTCTACAACATCTTGAAGTCGGTAGTAAGTAAAACATAAATAACAAAATAATTCCAAAATGCACCATTTTTTTTTAGTTTGATGTCGGTTTTGTTTTTGTTAAAATAATGCGTTGGATTGAATATACTGTATTATTTGTTGCATTTTAGTTACTTGTAAAGTGTATTTAATTTTTTGCTAAAGAAAAAAATCACAGGCTACCATTCCTTTGAAAGTCTCCCCTTAATCCACTCTCAAACATTGAAATAAATATACAAGGTAGCTATATTTTCTTTGAAGAAGCTGTCACCACCAAAACGTCGCGTAATAACAGAGTATCGTAACTTTGTATGTGATAGCAACCCGACCTCTAACAGCGTGCCACGTGCTGGCTAATCGAGAAGAAAATTGGATCAACAAGTTGATTTAGTACAACACTCCATCTTGTCTAGAAAGGTGCTTACTTTAGATAATTATCTATACTAATATATAAAGCTGAAGAGTTTGTTTGTTTGCTTGAACGCGCTAATGTCAGGAACTACTGATCTGATTTGAAAAATCATTTCAGTGTTAGATAGCCCATTTATCGAGGAAGGCTATAGGCTATATATCATCACGCTAGGACCAACAGGAGCGGAGCACCAATGAAGACTTTTTTCAAAATCGGGGTTTTTTTTTCCTTTTGAGAGATTCCGCTACGTGCGCTGCGTAAACGGTTAAAGTTTCACAAAAATCATGTGTGACAGAATTGTTTCCCTTTAAAAGTTCTTAAAAAAGTCCGCGTTATCATATGTCTATCTTTTAAGATTGGCTCACTTATAACCTTTTTTATGCTAACCAAATCTGTTCTAAGATAATGCATTATTTGCGAAGGTGTTTTTATAAACATGATATTAATCCTTATCGAAATAAATACATTATTCATCACAAGTATTTAATTTAAAACAAAATTGCCATTTACATCATTCGATTTCAATGGATATGTTAGGAGATATCGCAGTTTTAAAATAACATCGCAGCAAAATAATGATTAAGTACTGCGCGCGCATTTATGATGTGCAAGGCCGGCGGGCAGCCATGCGGGGGAAGGGCGATGAGGCACCTTCTACGTAAACAAAGTCGCGGGTTAAAGTTAGCGTTAGCCCAAAGCAACTATTTGACGCGGACGAAGTCGCGGGCAGAAGCTAGTACATCTATAATACTTATTATAAAATTCTAAACATGCCGTGTCTATACATTAAAGCTATTAAAAAAAAGCAACTGGAATAGACTATATTAACGATGGAGAACACGATGCAATTTTTTTTAAGATTTCTTGTCTCTTGTCTGTTTGTTCGGGTTTCACATAAAAACTACTTGGCCGATTTCAATGCGGTTTTCGCTGATCGACTCAGACTTGAACTCTGCGCTACTTTTTATTCTTTATTGTACACAAAAAGGTATATATAGAATTATAGGTGATCTATGAAGCCGAGTTTGACCCTAAAAGAGTTTTCTTCCAGCAAACCTATGACTCTAGCGAGCATGGGAGAAACAAAATGCAGGGTTGTGTACAATCAAATATGTTATGATTTTACTATGTAATATATAGGTATAGTCTAAACATTTTCACACAATTCACAATTATTCTGGGAATCCCGTAGGATTTTTTCTGGGAATGATTTAAAATGGCCAGATTTAAAAAAAAACGAATTCTAATGTGATTCTTTTGACTGATCGATATCAAATTTAATGTAATATAATGTGTGATATTTTTAATCCCGGGAATCCCGCGGGAGTTTTCCCGGGAGCGGTTTGTAGTTGTTGGGGTGCGTAAAAATTAGCTTATTCCGACACAGGATGGCTTACATACTTTTGCAAAAGTTGCGGTATTTTAAGTCCGGGAATCCCGCGGGAATTTCAAGTCACGCGTAGACGAAGTCGCGGGCATATCCTAGTGTTAAAATAATTTTCAACTATTTTCACAGTAGAATAGGTAGTCGTCGTATTATGCCAACGCCATCTAGCGACGGTGAACCTAACCATGGGGGCAACTCATTAAAATGACGTTGACATTGTCGCTGCCAAAACGATGTATTTGTTACAGTCTTTCCAAGCAACGCCATTTTTAGAATTTTATAATATTATAGATATCTATTATTGTATCCATTGCAAGTAACATTTGTTATTAAGGAAATTGAAACCTGAAACATCATAATTAAATTTATTAGAAACTCATACAATAATTTGATTAATAATCGTCAAACAAAAAAAACTGGCATTACCCAAGTTTGAATGGAAAAAGGGTTAAAATGAAAAACAAATTACTTTCGTTCGTGGATTGAATCGTTAGCGACATTGTTGGGTCATATAAAATTAGTATTGCCAGGTGATTAAATTTACCAACAAATTTTGGATAAAACAAGTTCCTTTTGGAATTATAACCAACAAGTATGAAATAGGTCTACTGTTTGTATTATGTAATATATGTACAAAATTATATTAGACTAGCTGCGCCCCGCGGTTTTACCCGCCTTGTGATGGAAAGTCGTTATATTTTGCATAATTCACACTATATCTTTATAAATTATAGCCTATGTGTTATTCTGACGTGTAAACTATATTACTGTAAAGTTTCATCAAAATCCATTCAGTATTTTTTGCGTGAAAGAGTAACAAATATACATCCATACATTCTAACAAACTTTCGCGTTTATAATATTAGTAGGATAGTAAGATTTGATAAATGACAGACAGCGTTTTACCTATGCAGGAACGGAGAAAAATACAATTTCCTGCGGCCAGGTGGTCTGTCGTAAGAGGCGATAAGCCAGCCAGCCACCTACAGCTAGATGGTAGGGTATTTGCCCATCTGGATGGCTACCACCCCTGGTCTAGAGTATGACGCCATAACAACCTTGAGTTGTGTTCCGGCATTAGTGGACAGGTGCACGTCTCCCTTTAGAGAACGGCAGCACGCTGAAAAATTAAAGAATTTATTCAAAACCATTAACATAAGTATACAAAAAACAACATGGTATCGCAAACGACAGCTGTAGTATAAAACTGTGTTGCAATTGTTGGCGCCCACTTCCAGACAATTCGATTGTTATACATACATATGCGATGGTAACCACTTTATATCAGGCGAACTGTCTGCTGAGTGCGTGCAATAAAAAAACTTGAGTGTGTATGCAGTTTATACGCAGAAGAAGTGAAATAAAATGCGACAAGGAGTGGGAGGGATTCTAAATTTCGTGACGTTACATTTCATACATTATATCGTTATAATATATTTAAGCTTTAAAACACGAAATTTGAAGTATTAACGAAAAACTTCAAAACATTTCCAACTCTATCTGTATGATAATAGTGTTTAAATTATTAATTATAATGTAGTCTATTTCATTCTATCGCAGGCTTAGTCGTGCAGATTTATGTGTTTGTCTCTTTTTAGTGTCGCTTTTTCGTTTCATCGAGTTTCAAATCATGATGATTCTAAAGAAATTTCACTTCAAAAAGACACATGTTACAACATACTCTAACATCATTTTTATATAAACAACAGACGTTGAAATTATAATTGTACAGTGTCTTGTTGATGCTGCGACCTACCAAGGCTATTTTAATATAATTAGCATTTACAATTATTTTGTGGGTGAATTACTACACGTTGCCACGAATTGCTAATAACGTCGTAACATACGATTTTAATTACTAATAAGTTGACCGACAACTCCAGAATCAATATCCAAGCACTTAGTACTACTGGAATATCAAACCCCTGAAACTTCAAGGTGTACTTCTTCGACTACTGCCAGCAACCGTAACTACAACCAACTACTGTAGCACTTGCTACAGTAGTTAGTTAAAGAAAGTGTAGTTTAAACACTTGTATAAACTACGCAATCATCTTACTTTTGAAATAGCATTATAGAAATAATTACAATTTTGGCTTAAGAAACAACTAATGCGTTATTCGACTCCTTTTCTTTGTATAAATGTATGACGTCATAACTTTGTAGGTATTTGTATAAGATCTATAAGTTGCTGTTTTGTATAATAATAAAAGTGTAATAGTTGATTTGACTATCCACTATCCTGATAAGCATTCAAATAATCTATTATTTGAAAGATGTACTGTCAACAGTACATCTTATATTATGTGGAGGATCTTAAAATTATATACAGCAGAGGAGAGCAAGACTATATATATATATATATATATATATATATATATATATATATTTTTACTTGGTAGTAGTCTGAAAGCTTACGTCTGTCTATACGTCAGATGATCAAACACACATACATATTTGAATATACTCGTGCTCGCCCGTGGCCGAAATTCGACCATAATAATTAGTTGTCAAAGTCTATATATACTTCTATAATCACAGATTTCGCCAAGGCTACACTGTTCATTTGACTTGAACAATAAACAAAAGAGTATATAATATGCGTGTGTGTGTCAAATACATGGTAGTGTGTGTGATGTTTTTTTTATTGATTTAATGTCTTTTTTATGCATAATTAAAAAAAAAATATTAGCATTCGTCGCTTCTTCTCTATATAAACTATAAGTGTGCGAAATTTCATACTCCTCCGTCCGCGCAAATTTCGTAAAAAGGGGTACAAAATTTTTGCTTCACGTATTTAATATATAGATATAATCTTCTACAGGCAGTCAGGTATTCTCAGTGTATGAGAATATATGTATAGCGTGTAGGTGAGGCATATTAACGTTTGCACCTGGCAATCCAAACGGCCTGGAAGGAGGCAATCGAATCAAGTGGAGTGAAATGAATTGGCGCGCGGCCGACAATTAAATGGCGGAACTTTGCGTTTCATTGCCAGAGTTTTTCTATTTTACAAATCAATATTGAATACAAAACAATGTAATGAAAGATTTGCATTCTGGCTTTGAACAATAGTATATGTGTCTACATTGTTTTTCTTAGTAGATCACTTTATTACGTCACACAATTAGACGAAATAAAATTATAGACGGAGCCTACGTGAACAAAGCGGCAAATGAAGGGAAACTTCTTTGGTGATACGAAAAAGCGACACTAATATGAAATAAACATAAATCTACAGGACTAAGTCTGCGAGAGAATGAGATACGTGTTTTACATTGTGCAGCATAGATAAGAGAGTCAATAAGACCAATGATTAAATATAGGTCCGATTTGGACCGAAATGAAACTGATAATAATATTTTTTTAGACTAAAACAGTTAAAAATTGAAAGTGATACTTAAGAAGTTTATTTTGAACTGGCTGTGCCCGCGACGTCGTCCATGTGGAATTTGTTTTAAAAATCCCCCAATTTTGAAACATTCTTCATTAGTGATCCGCTCCTATTGGTCTTAGCGTGATGGTATATAGCCTATAGCCTTCCTCGATAAATGGGCTATCTAACACTGAGAGAATTTTTCAAATCAGACCAGTTCCTGAGATTAGCACGTTCAGGCAAACAAACAAAAAAATCTTTCAACTTTATATATTAGTATAGATGGAGCAAAATCATTATTTTCATATTTCAATAATCATTTCATAATATATTATGTACTTATATTAAATTGTTCAAAATATATGTCTTTTGTCTATTCTTTGTTTCATGTTGTTCTATCTATATAAATACAAATGAAGCTCGATCAATTCGGCTATTTCTTAGATTTTTTCAAATCAGTAGTTCCTGAGATTAGCGCGTTCAGTCAAACAAACAAACAACCAAACTTCAGCTTTATATATTAGTATAAGATTATATAATATGTTGACGGATGTAGGCTAAAGGAATCATATTTATATTAATAAAAGTTAGAGAAGAATTATCTGTGAGTATATTCTATGAAGTTTCACTTCTAATGCGTGTGAACTGCACACACACACACACACACACACTACGGGTTATTTCAACGTGCCTGGTCTACGTATTTGCCGATTTTTCGCTAGAACTTTGAGTAAATACTATAATTCATACAAAATAACATTTTTTTAAGTGAAACTTCTTTATTGATGTAATAAATACATTAAGTACGTTGTCTACTTAATAACAAGCATCACGATTAACCCAAGAACAACTTAATAAACTTGAGCGTCTCCAAAACCTCTGTATAAGGTATTTGGCCTACGGAAACATGACTACGTCTCTGTATTTCGTAAAAAAACTCAAGTGTTTCCCAATTCGTGTTCGCCGTAATACTCATATTCTTTGTCTTCTTTACAGTATCTTATTTGTCCCGAATACTCCTCATTATCTTAAAGAACGCTTTGACTTTATTTCGTGCTCCCATAGCTTAAGGCCTTCCACTAAACTGAAACTAAACACCCCTGCGCATAGTTCAAATTTCTACAACAATTCTTTTAGCGTTGGAACTCGCTGCCAATTGCTATCAGACAAGCAAAATGGCTACCAATATTTAAAACGATGATCAGAAAATATTACCTGTCCTTGGAATATGATGATATTTAAAATATATTTATCTATAAACAATTATATATTTTTGTAGATATGTATTTGTATTTTATGTATATTAAGTATATATCTGTTTAATTTATAGAACATCCGTATATTCTGCATTTATATATTTATTACTAGAATATAAGAAATTGTACTATGTATTATGTATATCACCATCATCATTATATTCTCAATTCCTGGGGTTGTCTGGAAGAGATCGCTTTTTAGCGATAAAACCGCCCTTTATGCATAATGAGACATAATTTTAGTCTGTAAGTTCTTTTTTGTGTTGGTGCACAATAAAGAGTTATTGATTGATTGATTGATTGATTTCCAACGTATTACAGTCACGGGTGCATCTTTGTATCAAATTTGGTAGACATAGATCCTATAAAACAATTTGAACAATTAATGTAATATAATTTTGTTTTTCTTAGGAGAATGTTTTTGAAGTGAAACTTTCACTTCAAAAATAAGATCAAAATACTTCATGCTTAAAGAACTAACCAATAAATCATATATATTAATTAATACGTGAGCCAAAACTTTGTACCCCTTTTTAAGAAAATTGCGCGGACGCAGGAGTATGAAATTTCGCTCGCACACTTATCCTACTAATATTATAAATGCGAAAGTTTGTAAGAATGTATGTTTGTTACTCTTTCACGAAAAAACTACTGAATGGGGTTTGATGAAACTTTACAATACTATAGCTTACACATCAGAATAACACATAGGCTATAATTTATAAAGTTATAGTGTGAATTATCCAAAATATAACGATTTTCCTTCACCACGCGGGTGATACCACGGGGCGCAGCTAGTAGTTTATATAGAGAAGAAGCGACGAATGCTAATATTTTTTAAAATTATGCATAAAAAATACATTAAATCAATAAAAAAAACACCAGACACACTATCATGTATTTGACACACACACGCATATATACTCTTTTGTTTATTGTTGCCTTGGCGAAATCTGTGATTATAGAAGTATAGTCTTTGACATTAATTATTATGGTCCAATTTCGAGCACGGCCCACCACTAGTTTTAATTATTTGTCATTAATTAAATGATGGTGACTTTAAGGTTAGGCAGGCGAAGCAGCACGACCAGCTATAGTCAGTTCTTATACATCTTATTCAACCGAGCACCCCTGAAAGGCCTGATATAATCCCTTTGCCTCCATTGTTAATGTCTAAAAACTCGTCATTTTCAAGGGTGTACCCGGTGATTAGCAACAAATGATTGAATACTCCTTTCATTGCTGACACTGTATTGTGTGTCAAACACACTGGGGCGAAAGCAGCGTAATGGTTCGCTAACAATACGGTGAGAACGCGTCCAGATAATGGATTGTATTTGTTAAATGTTATTTTCATGGTTTCAGATTCAAATTAGCTTTTAATTAGCTAAGTATATAAGAATAGTATCTCTGTACTATATCGTAAATCTACCTATCTATCTATCTATACTATAATAAATCTGTAAACGGTTCAAGTTCTTACAATGCGTTTAAAAATGTGAAAAAATCAGGGGGGATAATTCGGACCAGACAATTCCGAAAATACAATTTTTAGATTTTTTTGTCTATTAGACCATCACGTTATAACTACTGTACAGATTTAAATGAAACTCGACACAGTACTAACTAATATCCCGGGGCGTAACTTATGATATTTTTCATCCCAATAAATGACGTTGTTTTCGCAGAATAGACGAAAATGTCCAAACAGAGGTACATGAATGAAACTCGACATACGGCTGATTTATAACCCGAATCAACACTTAGGATACGTCTTATCCCGATAAAAGACGTCGTTTACTTGGAATAGACGGACTAACAAAATAGATGGCGCTACAATAGCGTTTTTCAAGTCACTGACAAATACGTTGTCATAGGAAACAAATCATTCATTCTATTACTTCAAATCGGGTTGGCTTCGACTCATCTCTATGTTTTATTGGGCAGTTGACTATACTATATGGACTTAGTTTCTTTGTTATTATTATATATAAAGACCGAATTAAGTTTATGTGTAAGTAAGTAAAATAAAGCTACTGTTATATAAAATACAAGTAATTATATAAAATAGAATTGTACTTATTATGCAAACTGCATTTCCTTAGTAGCCAAAATTCAATTAAAGTGCAAAACAAACAGCAATTGCACATGTTGGGGTAAATGCGCCAATCGCGGGCACCTCACCGTGAAGCGAGGGTGGCGCCCTCTTTTTAGAAACAACTTAATAAAAGACGTTTATTTGCCTAAAACACACTTGACTGTTGAACGCTTTTGAAGAAAGGTTAAGTTCATGTTGCACATTGAAAATAGTTATGTATTTTACCTTTTTAACAGATTGTATCTCAATTTATATTACAAATACCGTATTTGATTAGTAGACTGCAAAATTTATTTTGGTTATAAATAGGTAACTGACTAAAAGTAAAAATCATCGTCATTCTATTTGTTTTTCTACATTTCGTACGGTCTGCAGGAAAATCTTATCTGGAGATCTTCAGTCAGATCTAGACTGATCATGTTTGGCTAGTATGACTTTAGAGCTTATATGTCTCAGTCGATAAAAACGTCGTATACATACTTCAAAACGAACCACGTGAGATCGGTACGCGGATCGTGCTTATAAGTATTTGAGTTTGTGTTGTTCGTTGATATAGACAGTACATTTATGCGATTCTCCGTCTTGTTTGTAGCTTGGACTGGTACCTCAGTTTGTTGGTTTGTTTGTGAGGCCCGCTTTATATTTTCATCGTCAGATTTCTTCAGTCGATCTTTTAAACTATTTCCAATTGTCATCTCTGTAGGTCTAGTCTCCAATATTGACAGGCATATTATCTTTCACTTTTAATAAAATACTATACAGCCGAAAGAGGCTAGTGTGCTAGTAAACTATTCGAGGCTTATTAAAATTAAAATTAAAACAATCAATATCCTATTACTATTATCTACTCAGTCACTATTAATAAATTCCATTTAACTTATAAACTGCATAGCAAAACATCACCTTTTAAGTTTCCGACGTAAACTAAAATATTTTCGAAACCACGTACAAAAGTGTAGGGCAGTCGCACCAGTTATGGACACCCAGCGAAGAGCAGCGAGGGTGTCGCCCTCTGTTTATCCACGATACTTAATAACGACTTATTTATTTGCACAAAGGATTCGAAAGTAATTGCGTGCCAGATAATACGAGAACTATTAACTTGTGTGCACGCGTCGGTTTGTTTGCCACAGGACAGGGAACACCTCCTCACCCCTCACTTTTTCCCATCACCCCTCATCCGTCACGCTCTCAGCCCGTCACACGGGTGACTTACATTTTGATTTAATGTCTATGTTGCATCTTCATATTCCTTTTTATAGTTCGGTTAAACTTTTGATAAAAATGGAATTCTTGTGAAAATGTCCTATTTGTTTTTTTATAGTAGCATAGATTAGCGTTTGACCATGAACTTGCCGATTTACAGCGAACATATAGTCTGAGGTGAAATACGCTTACCTAAAAGGATTTTAACAAATTAAAAAGTATGTTGTTAAAAAAGAGATACTACACTATTGAAGAATACTTAAATGACAAAAATTCATTTACATAGCAGCTCGCTTTAACATCTTATACTATATTTGGTATAACGTTATCTTGCCAAGGTTGTAAGGGATTTATGGAGATATATTGCAGCATAACATTTTAGTACGTCATGTCATTATTATAACTTTAATAATATTTTTCTTTCTTTTTGTTGTGTCTTGGTCTTATTGTGCATGCACTGTTTGCTAAAACTCTATTAATTCTTCAAAAAGTAATTCTGTAACATACTTTTGTATAAAACTTATTAAAAAAAGACAACTTGAGATATAAATAGAATAAGAAACTTAAAGAGAAACAATATTTACCTAGACGTGTTGCTGGGGAGTTTCTTGCCGCTTCTCCTTAACAGCAATAACACGTTGCGAAGCGGTGTACATAGAATAGGAAGAAAAATTAAATTTTAACTTATATTAACCTTCAAAAAGTGTTTTCCAGTGGAACGTATTTTGAATAAAAAACTTTGAATTTGAATTTGGATTCTTATTATTTGGTCTATCCTTTTGTATATGGATGATATTTAAGAGGAAGGTGCATTTTTCTATACCTAGTAAATAATGAAAGAATTCAAATTTATTTGCGGCCGCCATAAACCTAATTGAGAGTTAAAAAATTTCTTCAGTATAACTGTGAACTGTGTGACTATGCGTGTGAAGTATCGTCAACCAAAATTTTGTTGAACTTGACATATTTAGTAGTTTTAGAGATATGGGCTATTTTTGATTAAGTTCTTTTTATGGGGTTCCGTAGGCAAGTAACAGAAATATTACATGTTGGTTTACTGTAAAACTTTACGCATTTGACGAATTGTATTTAATCTTATGTCTTCTTGGTCTAGTCCTTTTTGTCACCATCGATAAAAAAATAGTAATAAATAAAAAAAAACCAAAATTTATTAGGTTGGGGAAAAAGTTTCTTCGCATTTTATATAAAAATTCAAAAGGTATTTTTATAAAATTTATTTACATTTGACTAAAGTATGTAGGTACCATTTTGTTGGATAACTTTTTGCCATCTTGTAGATAGGGACGTGATCCTATTGCTATAAAAATTTTGGGGCTTCTGATCAAAAAACTGCGACAAGTGGTTTTGGCAGTCCTCTGTGGATGTTAACCTGACACTGCCTAAGGAATGCTGCTGAGACCGAAACAGGTGAAAATTTGAAGGTGCAAGGTCAGGACTATAAGGCGGATGCATTAACACCTCCCAGCCAAACTCGTAATTTTTGCTGAGTGGCTAAAGATGTGTGAGGTCTAGCGTTATCATGGTGAAAAACCACACCCCTTCTCTTGATTAATTCCAGCCGCTTTCTCTCAAATTTTTGCTTTAATCTCATCAGTTGTTCGCAGTACAGTTCAGAATCGATGGTCCTGCCTGGCGGTAATAGCTCATAATGAATAATGGCCTTCCAATCCCACCATATACACACAGCATCACCTTGTTGCGAGTTAACCCGGGTTTCGCCAAAGTCTGTGAAGCCTGACGGACCTTTGACCACGATCTTTTTCGCACGTTCTTGTCGTACGTGATCCACTTTTCATCACCAATTATCAGCTTCTTCAAAAATGGTTCGGTTTCATTACGTCGTAATAAAGAATCACAAATGAGTATACGGTTCATTAGGTTTCTTTCAGTGAGCTCATGAGGCACCCAAATATCGAGCTTTTTTGTGTGCCCAGCTTTTTTCAAATGCGCCAAAACCGTTTTGTGGTCAATTTCCAGTCCTCCAGCTACATCGTTACTACTAATATGCTGATTTTGCTCCACTTTTTCAAAAATGGCATCAATATTGTCCGTAACAGAACGACCATAGCGACGTGCATCTTTGATATCAAAATTTCCTGATTGAAAACGCTTAAACCAAATTTGCGCTACTCTCACAGATACTGCATTAGGTTCGTAAACATCACAAAATTTTTTCGCGGCTTGTTTGCATTTTTACCTTTTTTGAAGTAAAATTTAAAAATGTATCGAATTTCTTGATTAGATTCACTCATTTTAACAATAAGAAAAACAAATGAAAATCACACATTTTCCTAATTTGAATTTGGAATTATCTTCTTTAAAATTAAAACTTTTTAATGATGCCAAAACCATCCAGATACAAATGGTATAGCCAAAGAGATCTTATTACTAGTTCATGCATACTATATATGAAAAGACTTTGTCCCCAACCTATTATTAAATTATAGTGACAATTTGGGAGATTAATACACGAATTTTATTTGACCTCCTGCGCAGGTCTTCCTGAGTAGTACGGTGTAGGTATTTTCAAAAAGGTTGTCATTCTTTTGGCATACAAACACACTTAGTATATAAACGCAAGATAAACAATTGACGCTTATGTTGTGGGTAATATACAACAGATCATCTGGGGCCAATCATAGATACCCAGATGATAGTAAATAATGGAAAATTCCTTTATAAAATTTATCATGCCAGAAATTCAATGAATAGGAATAGGAAGAAAGAATTAATTCCTTCAAAGTAGGTAACGCATTGATAACTACTCTGGCGTTGCACATAGGTGACTGTAACCAGTTAATCTTTTTCCACCAGGTGAACAATTAACCTGTCTACAATAATAAAATGTTGAATGTTTCGCTTCGTTATCTTGAAGTGAAGAATTCTGAAGATAAATGTAAAATTTAAATCTGTCTTGAACGAGGGTATTACCATAATACGAATACAAATTTAACATACAGACAATTTGCATAAATGTAAAGAACCCCTAAACACATACATTCTTACGGACCCCTCAAGATGCCTAAACAGTCTCTTTCCCTAATAGGCATCATTTCATCAAACACCGCTAACATACACCCTGCAAGAAACGTACAGACCTCTTAAATATCTAAAATAACTTCAATCAATTTTCAACTGTATTTACAATTCTATAAAATACAATATTTCTTAATATCCAAATTCTTTTTACGACCATTCAATAGTAACAAACGTTAAAGAGAATAATCTCCAAGCAGTGTCACTGCCTTTAAATGTCTAAGTTACCTTATTTATAGATTGGTTGTCTCTATCGGGTATTAAAAAGCTAATATCAACCGTTTCAATATATAATAACGTGTAAATGTACTTTACGATGTACTGTAGTTATGACCTTTTGAAATTAACACCAATCATTACAGGAAACAAGTTAATAGGAAATGAAGTGTTATTTTGAAAGAGCTAAAGTACATTTTGTATTACGATAAATGGTTGGCTTGAGTCGCTTGAGGCATTATTCTAAACTCAAGTTTGTAATCGTAGCCATTGCATTTTAAGCTTTAATTCATTTTATTAAAGGTGATTTCTCTTTATAAATAATTGAAGACTTAAGACATTCTTCAATTAAGTTATTGGCTTACTTGGACTTTGGTCCTTAAACTGCATCTAAGATGGCGTAGAAGTTTCATCTCTCTCTATGTTATTTTACTTAGTATCTAGCATCTCTTTCGTTTTCTTAAATTTTTATATTGTGTAAGAGTAAGATAGAGATAGAATCGATTGAGCTTTAAGTAAATAAGAGGTGAGTGCTATCGATTGAGGGATTTTGCTTCTTGTAAAGCAGGCGTCATACTGAAGACACATTTTTTTAACAAAATCTAAACCAATTTCAAACTAAAAAGAAAAAAATTAAATATTTTTATAACATTTTGAAGTTTGTACTTTTACAGTTTGATTGTTGCTGTTTTTTATTTTTTACTTGACACCGACTTCAAAGTTTTAAAAATATCTATTTTTCACTTTTTAGTTCAAAGATGGTTTTGTTTTAGTTAAAACAATCCAATTTTAATTAATTGCTTTAGAAATAATATTTTAAGCGCCTGCAGAAATTGTACAACTGATACGCGTGTACAAGTTTGCCTTTCGAAGAGTGTAGGCGCTTGGTGCTCTTCAATAAGGATTGCTCTCGATTTCCCAGGGAATTTACGGTCATCACGTTTTTATGGTGCCGCCGTTGCAACTAACAAACAAATCACCATGGCAACGCGAACGAATTTTGGCTAGCACCACTAGTAACAGAACAACAACAAATTTATAAAATATAGTAAATTTTATGTTTTCCCTAACACCGACTTCGAGATGTTGTACAAAGAAGTCGGTTAAATATTGATTTTTAGTCAATTTTGCTTTTGTTAAAAAAAATGTTCAATGCTTTATTGGCTTTTGTTGAAAGAACGTCGTGTATTTTTATTGACTATGGCATCTGAGAGAGACAGTTTGACAACACAAAAGGAGAAACAACATCAGATTTTTGGAACTAACTTGTATTCGACATCTAGCAAAATCTCGACCTTGTCCGAGTTGGAATTGCGCATGGATGGTTTCTTTATATAGTCAAGGTGGGGTTAGTTCGTACACCTCTCGTTTTTTACCTTTTTTAAACAGAATTTAACGCTAACTACAATTCGAACAGAGAGTTAAATGATGTCTTAGCTTTACTGACCGATTTGTTATTGTCGTGGCTATTCAAACACGGAAATAACGAGAGATGTACGGTATTCCCCACCTTGACCATAATGTAATCATTATTTGATTACAAAACTGGCAAATAGACCGAGGACCTAATGGAAACTGGTTACCGTCGCCTATCGACTTTTCCAACACTAGGGGGTAAGGCTAAGCGTTGCTAGCCCTCAGGATATGTAGGGAGCAAAATAAAAATTGTGTGTGTGTGTGCAGTTCTCACACAACAGTAGCGAAACTTCAGAGAACATACTCACAGATAATTCTTCTCTAACTTTTATTAATATAAATATTATATTCCTTTAGCCTACATCTTTCAAAATATTATAATTCAAAAAATTCAATCTAAATTACACTTTAAATCACTATGATGAAGTCCAAAAATCAATTAACTGTTACGCACTATCTGCCAGTGAAAGTTCCATCAAAATCGGCACAGCCGTTGTAGAGATCAGGTGGAATAAACAGACAGAGAGTCAAAATTTAGAAAAATAGATTGTTCGATATAACGGGAGTATTTTTATCCGTACAGGAACGGAGAAAGAATAAAATTTCCTCCGGCTGGGCGGCCTGTCGTAAGAGGCGACTAAACAACCCACAGCCAGGTGGGAGGGCATTTGCTCGAATGGATGGCGACCACCCCTGGTCTAGAGTATGCCGCCATAACAACCTTGTGTTGTGTTCCGGCATCAGAGACCAGGTTCCAGTCTCCTTTAAGAGAGCAGCAGCGCACTTGTAGCACTTTTGGTGTTGCAAATGTCCATAGGCGACGGTAACCACTTTCCATCAAGTGGGCCGTCTGCCTGTCTGCTGAACTCATGCAATAAAAAAAAATTTACTTTCATATGCGTGTAGTAAGAATTTTTTATTTTGATATTACAAACAGAATTTTATTTATATGTATTGATAACAAAGTAAATACGCTGACTATACATTCACATACCAGTACGAAACCCGAGCTCAAGATTAACCGTTTCACGCCGATATTCTATATCAGCCGTAGTAGCTTAATGGCTAGCGCACGCGTCCTAAACTGGGTTCGAATCCTGGCCAGAGAGCATACACCACTTAGGCATTTTTCGGATCTACATAATGTACATTGTTACGATTAGTACTTTTTTTTTATTGCTGGAGCACAGCAGACAGGCTGATGGCCCAACTGTAATGGAAAGTGGTTACCATCGCCTATGGACATTTGCAACACTAAAGGTGCTACCAATGTGCTGCCGGACTCGTAGGTGGGGCTGGAACCTGGCCACTAATTGCGGAACTCAACTCAAGGTTGTTATGGCGGCCTGCTCTAGACCAGGGGTGGTAGCCATCCAAACGGGCAAATGGCCTATCACCTGGCTGTGGGTTGTTTTGTCTCCTCTTACGACAGGCCGCCCCAACGCAGAAATTCTATTCTTTCTTCTTTCCTGCACAAATAAGACGTGCTAATGGTGATGCAAAACATCGTTATGACACCTGGTTATCACACGTCGATAAGAGTCTAGACACGCTTTTTATGAAGAGCCGCATATTATAACGCCTTGGTATTAAGCCGCTAACAGTTCTAATATAAAAAACGATGTGTTTAAAATTTTAATCCATTTTGAAGTTAAATATTCCATTAAAATAATTGAAATAATTTTAACAACTATTATTTTATCGCGGCTTAGATTAAACTGAAACGGGGTGAAGGGGTGGTTGAATTAACGTCTTCATAGGGATGTAGGTACTATCGTTAGTGAAAATTATCGATAATACAAAAAGTGAAACATTGATGTGTCTGAACATCCCTATGTCTATTGGCATTTATTCGACGTTTTGGAAAACATGGAATATTTTATTGTTTACCAGTAATAGCTTTAGAAATAATATATTAAGCACGTGTAGAAATTGTACAACTGGCACGCGTATACAAATTTGCCATCTCACTCTTCGGTGTATATGCTCTTCAACAAGGGTTGCTCTCGATTTTTTTATTGCTGAAGCACAGCAGATGGGCTGACGGACCAACTGTGATGAAAAGTGGTCATCGTCGCCTATGGACATTAGTGATACCGGAGGTGCTGCCGACCTTGAAAGAGAAATTAAAACCTGGCCACTGATGTCGGAACACAACTCAAATTTGTTATGGCGGCATACTCTAGAGCAGGGGTTGTAGCCATCCAGTCGGGCAAATGCCCTACCACCTGGCTGTGAGTTTTTTATCGCCTCTTTCGACAGGTCGCCCGGCCGCAGTAATTAGTATGCTTTTTCCGTCCCTGCACGGAGAGATTTATGCACGATTTCCTTGCGCCTTACACAAATCAAATCCTGACTTGGTGACCATGAAACCCCCTCGGGAGTATATATACTTACGAATAATGAAAAAAAATCAAAATCAATCTACAATTGACGAATAAATCACGTAATATGCATATATAAAATTAAGCGCCTGCAGAAAATGTAATGGCTACACGCATATATAAAAAAATACTAATAATTTAGGCGCAAGGCTTTTTTTAATAGGGGTTGTGCTCAATAGCCCTGGGATCCGATCCACTCATCAGATCCTGACTTGGCGACCATTGAACTACCTCTGGAGTATACACATACGAATAAAGTCGGTTAAAAAGTCTTTTGGAAATATCGATAATACGGGTAATAATACATCCTTACGTGTTATTGGGGTGAAATTAAAGCGGTTAAACATTTCGTGTCCGGAATTGTCGAGTTAATTGGTCCCGCTATACATTCACGCTATGCCCACTGCTGGGACTTGGCATTACACATTGCTTGGACATAATTCGTTTGATGCCCAAGAGGGTTTTGATTTTACGAGAAGTGAATTTTATTGAAATAGGTTTTAGACGAAGATACAGTGATATAACGTAACTGTGAAAAAAACTGGCCAAGTGAGTATCGGCCAACGTACTTTAATAGCTTTGGTAAAGATGATGAACGTCCACGGTTTAAAATGACGTTGGTTAAAAGTGTTTTTTGATCTTAAATTATTTCAGAATCTTAACTTCATAGTTCAATTTTTTTATTTATTTAACCATCCTCTCAACCGTAAAAAACCGTGAGTGTATTACTATTTATTTCTTTTCAAAAATGAATAAATCTTTCTTTGGATTAAAATTTGCCATTTTTATTATTTAGAGTACTTTCCCTCCAGGTGGCATTAAAAAATTCCACTCTGTATATGGTATGACTAGTGTTTACCCCGCAGCTGCGCCGCGTGTCAATCTCTAGTGCGTATTTCTTGTTTAAAGAGCAGGCGTTACAGGTTATATTGTATTAATTTTTTATGTATATGCCCCTGGAAGATTCACTTCATTTTATATCGCAAACTATACTATCCCCCGTCTATCTGTAAACTACATAAATGACAAAACTTGACAAAAATGACAAAGTAGATAACATGGACGAAATGAACCAAGTGGACCCAGTGGACCCATTGGAGCAAGTGGACCAAGTGGGCCAAGTGCACGAAATGGATAAACTCACCAAATCTATCCTAGTTTCTGGGATAACCTTTACATAAATCTATCCTGTTATCCGGGATGAAAAGTATCCCTTGGCCACTTTCGCTATTAAAAATACATATGTATCGAGTTTCAGCCAAATCGGTTCAATAGTCTTTCCATTAAAGGATAACACACAGAGAGACAAATATATGTTTATCCCGGAAACTATCCCACCTTTCGGGATAAAAAGTATCCCATGTTCATCCTCGTCATCGAATATATATATATATTGAGTTTCAGCCAAATCGGTCCCATAGTTTTTCCGTGAAAACGGAACAGACAGACAGACAGACAGAGTTACTTTCGCTTTTATAATATTAATTAATAATGACATATCTTATCTTTGTATGATATATAAAGTATATTATTATTCATTTTATTACTTATTCTTGGAATGTTTCATATTATTTATTGTCTTCACCGCCACTGTTGTCTTAATATTGTCCTTAGTTTAGGGCTTAGGAGGTTGCCTGGAAGAGATCGCTTTAAGCGATAAGGCCGCCCTTTGTTCAACATTTACTGTATTTAGTTTTAATCTTTGGTGAACAATAAACTGTTTTCATTCATTCATTCATTAATTGTTCATTTAGTATAGAATACGAATTTTTGACACTATCGCAATGGAAGCGTAATTTGAAAATCTCCGCAACGCCACGGTATTGCAGAATTGGGGCCCTGATAAGCTAGCCTCAGTCTTTTGGTACGTTTCCACGTTTCTCATAAACTTAAATTCAAATTCAATTTTTATTCAAAATAAGTTCCACTGGAGAACACTTTTTAAAGGTCATATAATATAAGTTAAAATTTAATTTAATTTCCTATTCTATGTACACCGCTTCGCAACGTGTTATTGCTGTTAAGGAGAAGAAGCGGCACGAAACTACCACCAACACGTCTAGTTAAAAATTGATGTTTCTTATTCTATTTATATCTCAATTTTTTTAAATAAATTTTAAACAGAATTACTTTTCGAAGAATTAATAGCAAACAGTGCATACTCAGTAAGACAAAGACATAATAAAAGGAAAGAAGAATGTTATTATTGTTATAATAATGACGAGACGTACTAAAGGTTTGTACTGCAACATATCTCCATAAATTCCTTACATTTTTGGCAAAATTAAAACGTTATACAGACGATTGTATAAGAGGCTGGAGCGAGCTGCTATTTAAATGGAGTTTTATCATTTAAATATGCTTCAATAGTGTAATATCCCTTTTTAAGCAGGATACTTTCTAATTTGGTTTTGTAGTGGAACACTTGCAAGCTAATAGATGAAGCTGTACAATAATTGATGTAGCAAACGTTTCCCGAAACGTACAAAGAATATATACAAATTTCCAACTGTACTAGATGAACCTAGGCCTGCGAGGAACAACATTGACCTCGCTGGAAGATTTTTCTTTGAGACGGAGGAGCAGTCCATCTCGCTCCTTCACCTAGTCGGGACATTACTTCAGTTTAGAGTTGGGTAGGACATGATTTTCAAATGAGTTTGTAAGAGTAACATGACATTTTGTACTGTACCAGTACAATGTACCACTTCAAATGAGACGAGGAGATTTGTATGGTTTGTACCGCGGCAGTAGGTACATTGAAGCAATGACGCCGATGAGGCGGTGAGTCATTCCCTCATTTGTCCCGTACAAAACTTCTAGTTCGGAAATGTTCGTTAAAAATCGAATGTCACCTCATTTTACTAGCAGTCGTACATGTCATATTGTCCCTCTTTGTCATGTAAATATCCGTAAAGGCGTCATTGTACTGTTGTCCTCGTTCCGTCCTTCTTCTTACATTTGACGCGAGACAAAATTTTTGAAGTAGTACAAATTTAAATTTTGAGCCATCTCAGTACAAATCTATTTTGTACGGTACAAATGTACTGCCTCACACGTGTACTACTCATCACTACTTCAGTTTAAACCTTTAATACTTAAAACCTTATGGCGTTTCTATGGTTGTTCATAAAAATCAAATTGGAACCGCGAACAATTTCGAATGTCGGGTGGAAGCGGGGTGTAGGGGGGTGAATAGGAAAGGGGGGAGGGTAGCCAGCGACACTTCCGCGTGATAATGGTGGATACGTTCCGACTGTGTAACTCAGTTGGCACCGCACCCGGTGTGACTACGAAATCTATACTGATGTCAGTCTATATATCTATATATATATAATAAAATTGTAGAGGTCAAATTTCTGTACAATTAAAAAAATCTAAAAACTGAGTCAGAGGGATGTAAGAAGTGAAATAGAATTAATGTAGATTTATTTTCAATTTTATTGCTTATCTGTTTGTCTGTTTGTCTGTCTGTTTGTACCGGCGAATCTCCGAAACGACTGGACCGATTTAAATGAAATTTTGTATGGTGGTAGCTTATATCCCTGGTCAACATATAGGATACTTTTGATCCCGAAAAATTAAAGAGTTCCCATGGGATAGTTAAAAAACCGCACCACGCGGGCGAAGTCGCGGGCATCAACTAGTGTTATTATAACAGCTTTTTAAAAAAATGTTCTGGTCAGCAGACAGACAAACGGCCCACCTGATGGAAAGCAGTTACCGTCGCCTATGAACATTTGTGACACCAAAGGTGCTACCACTGTGCTGCCGCTCTCTAAAGGGAGACTGGAAACCTGGCAAGGTTGTTATGGCGGCATATTTTAGACTAGGGGTGGTATCCTAGCCGGGCAAATACCCTACCACCTGGCTGTGGGTTGTTTTGTCGCCTCTTACGACACGCCGCCCGGCCACAGGAAATTGTATTCTTTCTCCGTTCGTGCACAGATGTACGGTACCTATATAAAAACCAATTTTTTTTTTTCTGTCTATCTGTATGTTCCGGCTAATCACTGAAACGACTGGACCGATTTTGACGGGAATGTCACTAGCAGATAGCTGATGTTATAAGGAGTAACTTAAAGTTACTTTCATATTTAACTAGTTTTAAATATGCAAATACCTACATAGGGAAATTAGATTGTGGTCTATTAGATTCTAACTGTGCTACTTCAAAACCTAGCAACTGACATTGTTTTTTAAATGATTGTTTGTGCACTTTCCCTTACTATACTTTGATAGTTATTTGTTTAATTTGTTTGGGAAATATACAATAAATATAAAACACAAAATTAATACACATATCAATCAAGTTTCGGCTAAAAAATAATTTATATAGTTATAAAAATAAAAATTGGCCCAAACGGTTAATTACAATAAAAAAAATACAATTATACGAATATAACATAAAATGTCTATTTAATTTACATGAGGTCAAACAAAACAAAAAATGTCACCACAATAATTACTAATAAAATACTTTTTTTTTTAATACTTGTTATTACTACTATTATATTCATAAGAATACAACAAGTATCAAAGTATAGTTGACCTTTATACTATGTCTTAACTAGTTCATCCAGACACGTGTCAATTTTACTAAATGGTTCTCTAAAAGCGACCTTTTAGGTCCTCGAAGGTATTACCACCTCGCTGCCACCCTCATAGAAATTTAATAAGACCGTCTTAACGCGCTGTGTCGGAGTACGTTTCTACTACTACTACTACTACTACTACTACTACTACTACTACTATTACTACTACTACTACTACGGACTAGGTTGCCTAGAAGAGGTCGCTTTTAGCGATAAGGCCGCCTGTTGGTTTGCCAAGAAGTGTTGTAATCTACGTTTTGGCTTAGCATAATTCTGAGCGCCAACCTCATTTCCGAATTCCGGCATACAATTTCTATATAATTTTATCTATACTTTCTTATGTTACTACTATTTTGTGTTGTGTGTCGCTTTTAGGAATAAATATTTTTCCTTCTTTCTTTCTTTTAAACAAACCCTTACTACTTACATTATAGTAATGGGGTCTTTCCCGCGGCTACACCTCGGGTCAAACTCTAGTACGTAGCCCTATTTCACTTACTTAAAAACATTCTTAGGTTTTTATATATCGCGAGCGAAGCTGGAGGTAAAAAGCTAATATATACCTATATATAAACCTTAGATAAGGTTACTGATGTCAAAAACTGCTTAATAACCGTTGTATTGTTTAGGAGGAATTAGCGGATATAGAGAGAATTAAATAATTTATAAATTAAATTCATAAAATATTCGGGTCGTTTTAGTATATTACCCAAAAAGAAAGTTTGCACTGAAAATCGGCGGATATTATGTCGGCACAGCAATAAGCTGAGTGCAAACCTTGTTTTCTGAAAACTCGGAGTAAAAATTCTCAAAATATAAATATGTTTTTATTTTTAAAATACACACAGCAATGTATGTCGCTATTTCTTCAAACATTTTTTTTCTTTCTTTCTTTCTATATACGGACATTAGTGTGATAGAAAATTTCTACTCCCATTAGAGATTTCCCCTCAATTAATTGCAGAAGACACAGTAGATTAAGAGACGCGCATGACGACGTCGTAAGGATTTTTTGTTAGGGTACCCTAAAAAATAACAAATTACACAATATTCCCCCACAACAATACTCCGATTTACACCGAGCGACTCAATAAAAGACAACATAATAAAACAAACCGTGACGGCCCTACCCGCAACAGCTGTCGTCGTCAAAAAAATAAAAACAACCAACAATGGCCACGAATATGACATCTGTCAGATTTGTGTTCGATTTTCGAATACAGCGCTCTGATTGGCCGACAGCATCCCATTTGAATAACATTCGTTCGTCCGGACCAATCACATTCCATTTTGCGTAATAATTAAATTATTTAGTGCTTGTATTGAAATCTTTTAGCGTTAATGGAATGACAAATTGACTTTGTGACATTTGTTATTTTTTGCGTCGTCAAATCATTTGACTGTGTATTCAATTAATTTGTAATGCAATTATATAACTGTTGTTATATGATTTTGGTGAGTGGTCCTGATATGATTTTATTCATTTTATGATCAAGATTAAAACAGCTGTTTAACAACTATTAGCATTTGAATTAACAAGTGTTATGAAACTAGAACAAAACGTGAGATAATTAACGTGTCTTTTTGAATTAATAAATAGGTAGTGAATCTTTTCTTTGCAATGTCGTGAAATTTGTGTTCCACTATAAGTAACTTTCGAAACATGTTATAATTATCAGAAATCAATAAGAAAAGTGCCAATGGACACTTTCTTAGCGTGAATATAGGTTATATTTAAATTATTTATTAGTCTCTTTAGATTAGATGGTAATATTAAGGTGGTCTGATTAAATATAACATTTATGAAAAAAAAATGTATATATATATATATGTGTGTGTTTGTGTATGTGTGTGTGTGTGTGTGTATAGCATAGTAGGATGCGATAGAGAAAATGGGATAAGGGGAGAGGGTAAGTGGGTCATCGGAACTCTCACTCATTGCACGAAACTTGATTAGCACCAGGAAACCGATTGACGTCAATGTTTTATGTTTGCTAATGCTATCACACCGATGAGCTGTAATGAAGAAAACGATTCCAGCATGACTCTACCACGTATGGGCCAGTATAGCCCTAAGGCAGGTAAGTCAGAAACATCACCACATTTGCTTGCATTGAATGAAGCATCATAATTCAGAAATTCGCAGGACATAGAGATGTCTCCGAATAGTTGAACCGACTCAAGCTGAAGGAGGGAAAAGTAAAGCGTGTGTAAAGCGAAAGTACCAAAAGCCCCCTGACATAAATTTTCGAGTGCCCTTTCTTTGGCCCTGGATAGGACGGACATGCCAGTTCATTGCCCAAAGAAGTTTTCACTTCAAAAAAAGTATGGCCTTACGCTGGAAAGTTTGGGGACCGTTGCCCTAAACGATTCAGAAGCGAGAGGACCGAACTCGTCAACCTCCAATCGCGTGACCCAAGCACTTATTAATAACTACGAATTAGTAATTCCATGCCTCCGAATGTACTACTCGTTACTGTTAATCAACAAAACAATAACTCACCTATTCCGAAGTCGGTTGGCAATACGGTTTGGTTTAATTGCCCCGATCAAGATAAGCCGGTTATTTTTATGTACAATGCTGATACGAATGACCTTATGTTCGTTTTGTGCTATAAGAAGTTAATTAAGCGGTGAAAATTTTACGTTTATTAATTATATGACCTTTTGATTCTTTGCGGTTATTTGGTGTTGGTTTATGATACGTCACTTACTAACTCATTGATAAAAAAAATATGTGTGTGTGCGTGTGTGTGACTGTTTATGTGTGTGTGTGTGTGTGTGTGTGTGCAGTTCACACGTAGTTAGAAGTGAAACAAAGTGTGACAAGGGGTGAGAGGGATTCTAAATATCGTGACGTCACATTTCATATATTATATCGTTATGACATATTTAAGCTTTGAATGATGAATGATACCAATGATACCACGGCCTTATAGAATATCGACGTGAAACGATTAGCCTTGTGCTAATCGTGCTTTGTGCGATGAGTGAGAGTCCCGAAAATCCACCTTCCGCTATTCCCATTCCTCCTGTTTGATTCGACTATCCCATATCCTTTACTCCATCTGTCCATCCGAACCCCCTATCCTATCCCCGTTATCGCCCCCCTCCCTAAAGGCTGGAAACGCGGTGGCTTCGATCCTGGTGGTGCATGTCTCTACACGCATCGGTTTACTACTTTGACTTAGCTAGACAGTTTCTTTGTTTGGCAGCTTCATAGTAAACAAAATTGTGCAATTCACACGTAGTAGAAGTGAAACAAAATGTGACAAGTGGTAGGAGGGATTCTAAATATCGTGACATCACATTTCATATATTATATCGTTATGACATATTTAAGCTTTAAAACACGAAATTTGAAGTATAAACAAAAAACTTCAAAACATTTCCAACTCTATATATATGGAATTAGAGTTTAAATTATTAAATATAATGTATTCTATCCAGGGCCGTATTTACCTTAAGTGCCGCCCTGGGGCACCGTGAAATATTATCTATGCACTGTAACTAGACTTCAAAACGTAAATAATCAATAAGAACTGGATTTTTAGGATTTGGAATGAAACCAATAGCTTCCCAATTTTTGAATATCATTAATTTTTATAACAGAAAGTTGAAAAAGTATTTGCTGACACTAAATTTTGCCGTCCTCGAAAATTTCGCCGCCCTGGACACTAACCCCTAGTGCCCCTAGTGTAAATCCATCACTGATTCTATCTCACTCTCGCAGACTTAGTCCTATAGATTTATGTGTTTATCTCTTTTTAATGTCGCTTTTTCAATTCATCGAGTTTCAAATCACAACGATTCTAAAGAAGTTTCACTTCTAAAAGAAAATATTTTATACATGGGAACTCATAAATTTTTCGGGATCAAAAATATCCTATATGTTGACCAGGCATATAAGCTACCACCATACAAAATTTCATTTTAATCGGTCCAGTCGTTTCGGAGATTAGCCGGTACAAACAGACAAAGAAACAAAAAGTTTGAAAAAAATCTAAATTAGTTCTATTTCACTTCTTACATTTTTTTCATTGTACACAAATTTGACCTCTACAATTTTATTATATGTATAGATTATTTGGGGAGCTAACAAAGGCAATTTTTTTATTGCATGAATTCAGCAGACGGCCTATACCTGGAAAGCGGTTGCCATCGCCTATGGACATTTGCAACATCAAAGGTGTTACAAATGCGATGCTGCTTTCTTAAGGGCTAAGTCTGGTTCTGAGACAGGCATTAGTGGCCAGGTTCCAGTCCCATCTACAAGTCCGACAGCGCATTGGTAGCAACTTTAGTGTTGCAAATGTTTATTGGCGACGGTAACCACTTTCCATCAGTTGGGCCGTCAGCCTGTCCACAGAACTCCAGCAATAAACAATTTTTTTTTAATGTACGAGACCATAAAACAATGTTGAGACAGAATTTATGTACAGCACTGTAGTGGAACATTTACAACCCAATAGATGGCGCTGTGCAGTAAATGATGTCGCAAACATTTCCCGAAACATACAAAGAATACAAATTTTCAACAATACCAGACGGACCTAGGCCTGTGAGGTACAACTATAGCCTCGCTGGAAGATCTTCCTTTAAGATGGAGGAGCATTCCATCTCGCTCCTCCACCCTATCCGGGTCACCCCCTCCCAGTGTCTCCATGTGTCAATCGAGTGTTGCAAGGGTAAAAATATGGTGTTTCTACATAAAATTACGGTCATTCTACTAAAAGTGTACTGTGTAATTTTGAATATATTTTAAGAAAATTTACGTCATTCAACAACTTAATTTTACGTCATTCATTCATCACACAAATTTCACTCCTTCCTATATTAAAATAAGGACGAGAATAGATTGCCAAGACTTATTGGTAGTTTTATTTATGTGTGAGTGGAGATAAACTTTTGGATATTGGTGAATGTCTCTGGGCTTCTCGGTAACCAGGAGCAGTGTTGCTATTGCAATATTTGTTAAATGACTAAGATTTGTTTTCCGCAGTACATGATGAAATTGTTACAACATAATTTATAACGCTAATACGGTGATATATGACACGGTAATACATTATTACCTTACGGTAGATAAAGACCGGATTACGGTGCATCTACGGTAATTACCGTGTACATGGAGGCACTGCCCCCTCACATGGTAACATGTAAAAAATTACACAATCCCGTATAATACATTCGCTATTCTTTGACATGCAAACTTCAACATTGAAACTCTTACACTGATATTACCAATATTACTAAAGAATTGCAGACACGGAATGCTCGCAACGGTACGTAATAAATTGTAAAATATGAAGTGCCATTTACTCCCCTTGTATGGCACCGACCGACACCATGCTATGGTAGTCCCGAACACTCGCTTAATCAGCTTAATCGAGTTTCACTTTGTTTAACTGTCTCCACGAGTTACAGGTAAAACGGTCCAACTTTTACTTGTACGTACACTCTTTATTACCACTCATCATCATAATTTAAGTAAGTGTATTTATTTTATTTTATTAACCGACGTCAAAAATGAGATTCTTATTACAATTGTATTTTTTTTTTAATATTCATTATGCAATTTCTCCGTCAACTGTAGACCGATTTTCATTTTTGTTTATTCTAAAGAGTATACTCCTGATGTGTTCCCATTGTCACCAAGTCAGGATCTGATGAGTGGATCTCAGGGAAATCGAGCGAAGCGAGCGTATATCGAGAGCCTACGCTTTGAAAGGCAAACTTGTACACGCGTGCCAGTAGTAGTGCTATTTCTACAGGCGCTTAGTGTGTTATTTCTAAAGCTATTCAAGTATTTCTGCAATTAAAAAGGAGAATATATTTTTTAACAAGTGCCAAGTGAAACAAAAAAAAACAACAAAATTGCAAAATGTGCCGACTTCAAGATGTTGAAGAAAATAATTATTCTATGCATTTTAGTTTAAAGCCGGTTTTATTTTTGTTAAAAAAATATTTTCGCAACCACGTGTTGCTGTGACTGTCACTCGACTGGCCTCAAATTTAGCTGCATAGCGTAACCGGACAGCTAACTGTTTTTTTTAAGGCGGGGGAAATGCATTCCGCACATACCGGGTCCTTTGCTAGGGATTAGACCGTTGTCGATCATGGAGGCATTCCACTGAGGGCAATCTGAACAGTAACCGACCGGCTTGTGTGGAGACTCGAACCAATGGACAAATACCCAAGGGCTAATACCCCATTAAAACCACCCTCCTCCCATGTGCCCCGCGCTTATGGTAGGAAAGGCATGAGACTTAGAAAGTAGTTACGCCCACGCCGATCCTAGCGCAAAAGTGCCTGAGAGTGCCCCGGAAATCAGAGCAAACTCACTTCGTCAATACGGGTGAAGACTCCTCTGCTCCCTATATGTTAGCGGGCCCCTGCAGTGGTATTTCAGGGAGGGAGATCATGCGCCTATCTGCGCCTTCGGGCCCCCGACTGACGTCGGCGCCCGCGAGACGCATTCGCACTTGTACCTCTCTCCCTATCTCGTTCCGCGGCCTCCTTTTCAGACAATAGTCTCGCAGAAATTGGCCGCACCCACCCAATGATCCTCGCTATGCAGCATGGCTTGCACCAAACTGCCTAGCGAATCGATCGGACCTACTATTGTCTCGAGTTCAAACCTCTGTCGAGTGCGCAGCATGGGCACCCCGCCTATGCTGCGTACTCGACTAGCGTATGAAACGCCGTGTCTTGTGCGCCACACTGGCGGCATTGGGGTGAAGGAAAGCAGCCTGCAATCTGGCACAGATACTTATCGAAGCAACCGTGCCCGGTAAGTATCTGCGTCATTCTGAAGGTCACAGTCCCGCTTTTCCGCGAGAGCCATCGCAACAGCTGCGGTCGAACCGCTTCCACCGTATCAATGCCAGCGACAGGTTTTTCCAACTCTACCGACCAAGATTGGATCATGGTCGCGGTTTCCCGCGTCCTGATCGCCTGCAGCTCGGCCAGGCCGTCACAGCTAACTGTATTGTATCTAACGATAACGATTGTCAGTTTAGTTGTATTAAAACTTTAAGAAATGGATCGTGTTATGTCTTAAGGTGCATATCGAAATGCGAGCGCGAGCGCTGTGAGCAGCTTAGCTTGCATGTCGATACCGGTCTGCTCAAGTCGAGCGGCTCGATTCGCCTTGTCGGTTTTTTGGCATTGCTCGAAAGGCGCTCAGTCTGAGTCACGCAGAGTGTGGAGACGGACGTACACGCATCTCGTAAGCAGGATGGAATACCGTGAAAAGACTTACGAACTTATTTTATTACATACGCATCCGTTTCACTATAGCAGGAGAATACTTCGCGAAACCAATTCTTATTGAACTTATTTTTTTGTCGCTTTATACAAATGAATTGATAACAAAAAAATCTGCACTTGGGGCCCTCAAAAATCAAAGTACCCTTTTCACTCAATTGTAATAATTTATTTTATTTTATTTTATTTTGTTTTATTTGGGGCTAACAGCTAAATCTTAAACTAATAGCCTGTTCTCACAGACCAGTAAAATAAACAATAAAAAGGAAATTAAACAAAGTAAAAAAATAAAAATGATTGTTTAACCCTTAAACTGATAACGAGGTTTGATTAGAACGACCAACTTTTAAAAATGCTACATTCGTAAATAAGTCTAAGTGTATAACAAAAACTTACTTAACTTATTAAATTCATTTGCTGTTCTGATACAGAACGAATTCCGTCGGTAAACTGTGCGGGTCAATGGTGTGTGTAATAATTTCTTAGGGCGAACATTAGTAGGGGAACATACAAATGTAGTTTCTCAATGAGATTTGCACAATCAATTTTTTGACTAAGAAACGTAAATCAGCAATCTTTCTTCTAGTTTTAAGAGGTAAAAGGTGAAATAAAGTACAGCGCTCAACGAATTTCTGTGGTAATTTAAATTTAAAATTGATAAACCTAGTAAATTTCTTTTGAATATTTTCTAGTCGGCGGAATGTATTTCATAGTTAGGAAATTGACTAGCATATTCGAGGTGACTGACTGCGGACGAAAGCACAATACAGAACTTTGAGAGTTTTCCCTTACCTAACGTTGCGCCGCTCAAAGACGATGATGAATATAAATCAATATGGTGATCATAAATAAGTCGATTATCTAAGTACAAACCAAGGTCACGTATTACTCAATCTGGCTAGTGCTCATTATTAATACTATAGTGATAATTAAATGTCGATCGATACACAGCTTTATATATAATCACTCGTTGCATTCTAACCAACGCTTTTCAGTTTGCAAATGTCTTTACAGCTCTCGAATCAGACGTAATAATTTCAGTCACAACTCTTATATTTCAAAGTTAAACAAATGTAGCAGTTACGACAGGAGACCGATCAGGTCGCATGTCTTCAGCCTGTCTCACAATAGTCGCAATCACGCGAGCGCCGCGTATTTCCATCGAAGACACCCTATATCATTTTACACTACAATCTCACACTACATTTGCGACACACGATCATATTTCGCGCAATCGAATACCAACTTAGTCATTACAATCATAAAAGTTATATTTGTATAACAGGATAATGCTTAAATTCATAGATCGTGTCGTTATTAGTGATGCTCCATGATTCCATATCAAACAATAACAACATCGATATTATAGTTTCAATATTGAAAGTCTGAATGCCACAGTTTGAACTAGAAAGAAAGAAAAAGATTTATCGACTTAAAAACGACCCACTACATAAATAGAATAAATACATAATAGATTCACAATAAATTTTACACAAGAACAAACTTGATTCTCAAAACACAAGATATACATAAATAAACACTGTACTTTGAATTTTCAGTCAACTCATACTTTTTGAAGTGAAACTTCTTTAGAATCGACGTTCTTTGAAACTCTATGAAACGAAAAAGCAACACTAATAAGATATAAACACATAAATCTATAGCACTCAACATGAAAGAGAATGAGACAGAATACATTACATTTAATCATTTAAACACTATGCTCATACAGATAGAGTTGGAAATGTTTTGAAGTTTTTCGTTAATACTTCAAATTTGGTGTTTTAAAGCTTAAATATGTTATAACGATATAATATATGAAATGTGACGTTACGAAATTTAGAACCCCTCCCACCCCTTGTCACATTTTGTTTCACTTCTACTACGTGTGAATTGCACACACACAATTTTGTTTATTATGAAGCTGCCAAACAAGGAGATTGTCTAGCTAAGTAAAAGTAGTAAACCAATGCGTGTAGAGACATGCACCACCAGGGTCGAAGCCACCGCGTTTCCAGCCTTTAGGGGGGGGATAACGGGGATAGAATAGGGGGTTCGGATGGACGGATGGAGTAAAGGATATGGGATAGTCGAATCAAACAGGAGGAATGGGAATAGCGGAAGGTGGATTTTCGGGACTCTCACTCATCGCACAAAGCACGATTAGCACAAGGCTAATCGTTTCACGCCGATATTCTATAAGGCCGTGGTATCATTCCGATCAAGCCGGCCTTGAGAGCTGTAATCAAGAAAACGATTCCAGCTTGGCTCTACCACGTAAAATACCCATAATGGACACCTCTGGTGCCAAACCCAGACCATAGTAAATAAAAGTTGATTTTCAAAATTCACTAAGCCAGGATTTGAACTAGGAACCTCTGCGTTTCAGTGAACTAGATTAATAAAGGCTTAGATTATTCAACCATAGATCCATCAAAGTTTATTTATGATCATTAGTTTCCATATTTATATGCGTCTTGAATATATACTTATATATATACTATGTATGAATGTTTGTGTATAAATATGCTTTGCAATGATGTAACGTCTGCAGTGACGACACCTTAATGGCTCAGCTTAATGCTGGGACTGATGCCCATTTTAAGACAAGATTATGTCAATTTAATTTTTATATTTGTATCTAATAACATATTATTTATTCCTAGTAGTCCTCTTTACCTTAAGGAACGTTTTGAATTCCTTCTCCTTTCTACTTCCCACAATTTGCGCACTCATACGTATACATCGTAAACTCACTGCACACACTTCATCCTTTTATGATAACTCTTTTACAGTGCAGGCTGTCAAACTTTGGAATGCGCTGCCTCTTACTGTCAGAGAGGCCAAAACATCGCCTAAATTTAAGAACGCACTCCGAAAACACTACTTTTCCTTAAATAATTATGCCTAATTCGTATACTATGATTTATTGTATGTATTTAGTTTATAAAATAATTTAAGTATGTGTATTTAATTTATAAAATATGTAGTTTAAGTATGTTTAATTATGATATACCTTATAATCTGCACCACCTACATCGCCAGATTAGGTTATACTATTCCTTAAATTAGGTTGCCTGGAAGAGATTGCTTTAAGCGATAAGACCGCCTATTGTTTTTACCATGACAATACTGTAATTGTGTATTTTTGAAATTGTATATTTGGTGAGTAATAAAGTGTTATCTATCTATCTAATATAATTTGTCCTGAATAAAATTATTTTCTGTCTTCTTTCTGAATATTAATCGTTACTAAATTATCGATACCATAATCGAGCATCGAATGAAGCAGCGCACATCCCTATCGCAGTAAGCAGTTTATATGATTGAGTTCGTGTCGTCCATATTCAAAGTTTGTTATGTCTACGAACGTTACTTTCCCTGATTTATCGTTTTGAAACCGTTTAGGGTATATTTCGGAGGGTGAACTTGGATGGCACGTTAATTTTAGGTGATAAATATGGTTAAAGTGTCTGCTGGTTAACATTGTTTAATGCACAAAATTACCTGCTGCCATACTGGAATTATTTTGTTGATTACACCTATTAGGCTGCCAGTCCATTGAAGCAGTGCGAGGCTGCGGAGCAGAGAACGGAGAAATATTAACCAATAGGATTGGCTGCTTGTCCATTTTTTTTATAAATGAAGTATTTAAGAAGAAACACTAATTAATATTACCGTCTAATTTAAAAAGCCTAATAAGTAATTTAAATATAACCTAAATTAGCTAAAAGTATTGTGTCTATTAAGGCGAAGACAGTTTGTTCATGTGTTCTTTATTAATAGCTAGCACATTACACTACACTTTTGTGTTGTTTATAGCACTACTTCAAATGGTGTTGTACTTTTGAGCCTTTGAACGTGTTGTCGAGAACCTGGATCGCCTCGACACTCACATAATGATGACGCTGATGCTCGTGGGCTTCCGCGTACTTCCTAATAATGCTGGTGACAAATTCCACTTTCAGGTCCCGATGGAGATCGCTGGATGCTATCCTATAAGTTAATATTTCTCAATTTCTCCGCTTCGCAGTCTCGCTTCGCTTTATTGGACTGGCAGCCTTGGTGGGGGGGGTACTCTCCCTGCGAGCCACGTCCAGTGCCGTGGGGTGTTCTAGTCCCAGGGACACCCCTCCTTGTAGGTTTGTATCGAGGAGTCACGGCAGTCATACCCATGGTTACGGTCCCGTGGCGCCTCATCATGATGCGGAGGGACGTTGGAAGGCTTAGTGGGTAGTCTGGCGGTCGGTGCTGGTAAGCTCTACTATGAACATTGTGTGCAACACCGGCAGCCGGGAGTCCGACATACCCCATTGGTGGCCTCCCCCAGGGCCTAAGGATATGCACAAGAGCATTCCTTCCGCGTTGAAAAAGAAAAGGGGTCGGCCCGGTCGGTGTCTTACCAAGCAAACACAGAATATCGCCGTAAAACGGGTAGCCTTGTGCTATTACGTGTGGTGAGTGAGAGATGCGATACCTCACTTCTCCCTCCCCCTATTCCAATCCCATATCCCATCTCCTCTATCACATTGCTCATGTCCCTATATCTCATCGCCCTATCCCGTTCTGTTTATCCTATCCTAAAGGCTAGCAACGCATTTGTTTTGTTCCTAGTGTTGCAAACGTCAATAAGTGACGGTAATCACTTTCCATTAATGGTCGGTTCCTATAATATGCATTCACTTGCCCTACCATCGGTTGAATTTTGACATTACTTGTATAGAGTTTATATCAAATTTTAACCGATAGGCAAATAAATTGTCGGTAAGATAGGAACCGGCCATAAGTGGGCTGACAGCAGTTGGCCAGGTTCGCAATTAAAAAAATGTAATTTATATAGTCTATTCCAGTTAATGGGACTATATAAAGATCCTTTCCCAAAGTGAGCGATAACGCCCCCTTATGGGCGCTGCAGGCCTAAAGGGCGGTAAGAAACCCAGAAACCCGTTTCAATAATGATTCTCATTGACAGGTGTAGCCCGTAAGAGTTAACTTGAGACCTCAGCGCCGTTGTGTACTACCTACTGCGCTTAGGTCTCGAGTTAACTCTTGCGGGCTATAGTTAAAGTCTCGTTTAGAATGAATGTTTAATCTCCGCTAATATAGCTTACAATAATCAATTAATTTAATTTGACGTTAAAGTGGGTTTTAAGTAGGTGAAAAAATGGGGGCGCTAAAAAATAATTCATTCTCAAAGTGGGCAGTATACAAAATATGTTTGGGAACCACCGATTAATATAAACGATGGGGAACACGATGATTTTTTTTTAGATTTCTTGTGTGTTTATCGGTTTGTCTGTTTGTTCGGGATTCACGTAAAAACTACTGGGCCGATATCGACGCGGTTTACGCTGATCGACCGTAAATTCTTAGACTTAAAATCTGCGCTACTTTTTATCCCGGGAATCCCCCAAGATATTTTCCGGGAGCGGTTTGTAGTTGTACGGGTGCATAAAAATGTATTTATTCCAGCACAGTTTTTAATAAAACGATAGCTTATATTCTTTTTTAAATGCTGTAATACTTTGTGTCCCGGGAATCCCGCGGGAATTTCAAGTGAAACATGGACGAAGTCACGGGCACATCCTAATATTAATAAACTAAATTATTGTACTAGTGCTGGTTTAGCAACTACCGACTTTTGCTGTCCTTATACTCCACCCAAAAGTTGTCTGGAAGAAATTGCCATGGGAGATGAGACCGCCGATTGTACTTGTATATTAATCTTCTCGATTTTATGTAGCATTTTTTACAATAAAGTATATTCTATTCTAGTAATACATATACTTACTCATAACATTTTTAAGTGTCTACTTAAATCGAGTTCGCTCTATCGTATTACTACATTTTTGAAGATATAAATTAATAGAATTTACGACAAGTCTGTAGTCCACAAATCTGAGAAACAGAATACATTGTTATTGTAATGTTTGTAAATAAAAATTCTATCTATCTATCTATCATTTAAAAGCTGTGCACATGTCGGTGGAGCCTCCTCTAATCTTCTCTATTATGGGCCAGTTGTTTTCTGCTTTTTACAACACGATACTCACTTTTTTCTTTTTGAACAATGAGTGCTCGCTTTGGTTTTCTCCTTTCTCTCTAATATAAAAAACTTATAAGTTTTGTAAATATATTTTTCATTTCTCATATTCTGAAAGTACGTTTGGAGTTGCCTAATCACAGGGATGAAAACAGCACTTTTCGTCCCTGGGAAACGATTGTCCCTGCTGTCAAAAAATTTTGAAAACTATGCAAACCATAGATAATACAATCGACTCATGTCCCAACATTTTTTACAGCCACTGTTAAATCGTGGCATAAATTGTAATACAAAAATATCAACAATATTTTAAACATCATTTTATACTTATAAATTACTTTTCACTAAATTATTATTTAATTTACTTAAATTTGAACTAAATATTTACTATCAACAGAGACAAGAAAATACTAGCTGGGAGAATTCCACAGCAAATAAAAATTACTTGACGTTTCATATGTGACGTACGTGATGACGTTTCATCAGATTTAGATATGGATTTACCGCCTCATTTTATTACAGAAGTAGTTGTTTGTTTAACTGATCAGTTTTCATTTACTTTCCACATATTCGAAATGAAAAGCAGAATGTTAACTTCGGGTGAAAGGCATATTTAGGCACTTCAATTGTTAACTAAACCATCTCGTGCCTAAATAGGTCACCTTCACCTCTCGTGTAACAATCTACCATTTATGTTCTGTAAAAAAATTCATCACTTGCTGATAGTAACTGGCTTAAGAAAACACATGTTTTTTATATTACAGGTGTGGTTCCAGAACCGTCGGGCGAAGTGGCGCCGCCAGGAGAAGATGGAGGCGGCCAGGCTTGGACTATCAGATTACGGGTGCGGGGCGGGAGGAGGCATACCCCGGCTGAGCGGGCTGGGCCTACCCGTCGACCCCTGGCTGGCCCCACCGCTCTTGACCGCTTTGCCTGGTGTGTAGAATTTTATGCTATTTAAAGTGTATTTTCTCATACTTCTATACTGTCTGCGTCAGCTCTGACGCACGACTGGAGTTTACGTCTTAATCATTAAAAACAAGTGCACGTGCGCGGCGATAGCGGCCGAATACGGCCTAATAAGGGCGGTTACAAGAAAACTTAAAGATCTACGCTTTGTTTATTTCTTTTAAATTTTTATTTTTGTACAAACTCGAAACTCCCTACAGATGTATTATAATATCTTCTTCTTTCTTATATACAGAAATCAATTGCTGTTCGTTAGTGTCGCTAAAACTCTAACACGGCCTGACCGATTTTGATGAAATTTTATATGTTGTTTTGAGTGGGACACGGGGTGATTTAGATTCACAATTGTAACCGGTAGGTGGCGCTGCAATCGAGTTTTAGTTTTAGTTTTTCAAAGCAAGAGCTTTCCCTGGGCCACTAGTTAGATATATATTAAAAATAAGTAGGATTTAGGAACTTATTATAGTTACTTGTATTTACCCAATATCTATTAACATTTTTGTTTTCCGGTTTACAGGTTTCCTAAGCCACCCGCCCTCGGGGTACCCGTCATATCTAACACCCCCTGCACCGGCGCCGCCAGCCCCCGCGCCCCCCGACCCGCGATCGTCCTCCATCGCTGCACTCCGTATGAAGGCCAAGGAGCACGTGGAAAGCCTCTCCAAGGGCCTACAGATGGTCTAGTACCGTAATGAAGAAACTACATCAAATTGTACAGGATACTTAGATATTGTGTAATTTATTTAATTGCGGGATCTATAGTGGGTTATCTGTGACCTAGTTAGGTATAAAGTTGATACTACACGGTTCAACAACCCTATTGATTTAATATTATTGAAAGGCGCATAAATGAAAGGCTATTTAAGGTAGTATTACACGATTCAACCAAACCCTTCCACGATACAGCGACGCTCACAAACTCATGTAGAGTGGAACAAATTTTGTAATAACACATCTACCTCTTATTCAATCCGGTTGAAATTGAATAACAGAAGTTAAATATTGAGCATGTTCAATTTCTTCAACGCAATTTTAAAATTTAAGCATTCAATTATTGTTTATCTGTAGCACTTAGGTTGTTTCATCCAAATTTGAAAAACAGAGCTTAACCGTTCACGTCTGGAGGCCTAAAACGGCCGCTTTCGCAAATTTCCTATTACTAAATGACAAGCATCAAATTAAAGGGGACCTTATGCATCCAACATATATTATGTGCATCCGTCTGTATGCCATACCTAGTCATTTTCCATGCATCACTCCGAGGCGACTTTTGATGTAGCATGACAAACTACAAAAATACGATTTCTGCCCTAAACCAAATTAATATAATCATAATTATATAAGTAGAGAAATGATGGTTGTACTGCACTCTGTTGATTTTTAAGGTGTTTTAATTACCATTTGCATGCCTGAAAGGGCAAAAACATGTGAAACATATTGTCATCTAATGTTTTTATTTACCATGTTTTTGAACAAATAAATGATTTGATTTTCTGATTTTCAGAATACTGAATTGATATTTATGAAATTCGACAAGAAGACTTAATGATATTCCTTATAACTTTTTTGTTACCTTCAATGGCTTGCTCCCCTTAGGTCCTTGCGCCCGGGTGTCACTCACTCCTTGCACCCTTGGGTATGGCCTCATCTACGATGTCTTTCTATCGTTTAAGAGTTGTGCTCTTGTCGGCGGAGCCTCCTTCAATGTTCTCCATTATGAGCTAGCTGTTTCTCTCTTTACAACACGACTCCCACTTTTTCCTTAATTTGTTCCATAAATTGTCGTATTTAGCTTACCTTCTTGCTTCCATTTTGTCTTTATATGCATAAGAAGCTGTCGTGTCGTAGCAAATGGCTAAAAATCTTCCGCCTTCTTTCCTCAAGAGTTTTTTTAATATGTGCGCCTCTCTTTCAGTACATTCAAAACTTCTTTGTTAGTCTTCTTTTCTTTTCAGAATCTTCTCTCCATGCGTCTCCTATGCCACATTTCAAATGGTTCCAATCTATCGTGATCCCTTTGTGTCACTGTCCATGTTTCACACTCATATAATAAATACAATGTTATAATATAATAAAATACAATCATATAGACACATGCCAATTGCACAAAGCAATTCTCCAAAAGCCACCACTAGGCCTCCAGAAGTGAACCACATAATGTCACTTGACATCAGAATAATAACTAAACCTATAGACTGAGTCAAAACAGCCACTAAATACAAATACGCGAAATATTTTCGCTGTTATTAGTGTGTTAGAAAAGGATTACAGATAGTTCTATACGTGCAGGAACGGAGAAAGAATACAATTTCCTGTGGCCGGGTGGCCTGTCGTAAAAGGCGACAAAACAACCCACAGCCAGGTGGTATTTGCTCGATTGGATGGCCTGGTCTATAAAGTATGTCGCCATAACAACCTTGAGTTGAGTTCCGGCATTAGTGACCAGGTTCCAGTCTCCGTTAAGAGAGCAGCAGCGCATTTGTAGCACCTTTGGTGTTGCAAATGTCCATAGGCGATGGTAACCGCTTTCCATCAAGTGGGCCGCCTGCTTGTCTGCTGAAATCCTGCAATAAAAAAAAAAAAAAGGTATGCGTATAAAGTTGTATATTCTGTATTCACGACATATGTATTATATACGACTACTTATGTTTAGGAATCGATTCCTGGTACCCAATACTGCTATTGCTATCGCGTCAAAATCGCCGGCCACTATCGTCTCAATCGTAGGTTTACCTGATTTTGGTATTCTATTAATTCCAATAGCTTGCCCATGCCACGCCACTCTATATTTACAAGCGAAAACTCGCGAAACAAATGTTCACATTTTCGGTAGTTTTCCAACATCCATTTCGGCTAATGCCGTTTCAGCCAATTGTAATACCAATACTTTTTAATTTTCATTCCGTTATAAAATATCAAAGGCCTAATTAACATCTAAACAATATATCTATATATTTATTTAATTAATTTTAGGTTGCCGGCCTAACTCACTGCAACGCAGAGGCTACGGGTTCGATTCCTGGTATAGGAAATTTCAGAAACCTATTTTCTCCGTTATTTACTATGGTCTGGGTGCCTGGGATAGGCCCCAGAGTGGTACGTTGTATATTACCCATAACACAAGCGTAACTTGCTTAATTTGGGGATATACAATATGCGTTTTTGTCTGTCGTTTATTATTATTATTATTATATTATTAGTTATATTAAAAAACTAGTATGAAAAAAACAAGTGTTGATAACAAAACTCCACCTATTGGTAACAACACATACATACACGATTCCTAATGATAATATTGTGACTAAGTTTCTGTCTGTCCAAAAAATTCTTGAGCCAGTATACTATTTTGTTGAAACAATTTGAGCTTCGTAAAATAAAGGCATTTTGTCTATAGTTAGTGGTCACTAAAGGTGTGTGAAGTAATGCTCTCTGTCTGAGACCAAGCTGATTAGCCCCTAAATATATTTCTGCAATTAAGTCTGGACAATCAATAAAGGCAAAAGATTGTATTTTTTGCAGCGCTCGTTATTCTGCATTTGGATGATTGTCATGCCTGGTAATCTAGATATCTTAGGAACTTTTTTGAATTTTTTCAATTCTATTTATGTATATACTGGATTCCAAACTTGTGATGCGTCTTCAAGATGACTCCGGACAAATGAGCAGTACAAATGTTTTATTGGTTTTAATGATTGGAACCTGTATACTATATTTTATATTACCTATATACTATATTTTAATATCAAATTTTCATTTGTCACTTAAATACCATAAATAAACTAATACAATAAAAGAAAACTTAACTTATTTATATTGTATTCTACCCATAGTCTCCCAAGACTATAAGTAAAATACTGAGCCTAGATCACCGTCTTCTATGGGTAAGGTGCCCAGATGGTTGGCTACGTTTCCTCGCTAGATCGCCATAGTGATCCGTTGCCCGAAGTAGGCACCAGCCTTCTGATCAACTGAGGAGTTAATGAGACTTTGATATTACCAATTTTTTTACCATTATTCTGCCGCGACGCTATCGAGACGATGTTGCGGATTTACTAGAATACGAATTTTTGACATTATTGGAATACGTTCGATATCTTCGCAATGCCAATATAGTTAAATAAAAGAATTGGGCCACGGATGTGGAGTTGGAGTATCTAGACAATGGTCTGGGTGAATTGGATTAGCTTCTGAATTGTTCGTTGTATATTACTCATAAATACAAACGTACCTTGCTAAGTACGAATATACAATGCTTGTGTACCTTTTTATTATCACACTACCTGTGCCCGCGACGTCGTCCGGGTGCAATTTGTTTCCAAAACCCCCCCGATTTTGAAACATACTTCATTGGTGTTCCGCTCCTATTGGTCGGAGCGTGATTATATACAGCCTATAGCCTTCCTCGATAAATGGGCTATCTAACACTGAAAGAGTTTTTCAAATCTAAGCAGTAGTTTCTGAGATTAGCGCGTTCAATCAAACAAACAAACTCTTCAGCTTTATATATTAGTATAAGATACCGAATTCTATACGCAAAGAAATCTCTGTATGTTTTCTTTAGCTATCCCGCCTAATACACATAGTTAAAACTACGTTTTAAAGCTTTTAGGCGCAGTATGTTACTTGATTTTTATTACGACATTTCGGCCACTTTTTCACAACCTTGTCTTCCGTGATTACGGCTACTGAAAACTGGTGAAAATGTCGATATAAAAACCAATTAAAATGCCACGCTTCAAACTGTTAAAACATAGTTTTAATTATCCCCGTATAACATTGGATAATCCTTGTAAATAGTGTGACAGAATTTTTGTATGAAAAATATATTTTAAATGAAAATGTATTGAACATAATAAATTAGTGTATGAAAGCAATACATTATATGTGTAAATAACTTGACTTAAATTAATATTAGGTTAAGTAAGTTATATAGAAAATTATAGAAACATATGTACGTATGTATCGTTCTCTGGCAACACGTTGTTTCTCCTCTGGTGTTACAAATGTCTCTAGGCGACAGTAACCGCTTTCCATAGATTCAAAATACAAAAATAGTAAGATCCCAGTGAGGTTTAATGTACTACGTAATAGAGAAGGCGCCCGTAACTAGCTTATTTGAACACTCGTTATGGTCCATGGACAAGAACTCGTTTAGTCTGCGCCAGGCTGTTGTTGATACTTCACGTGGTTGAGTGAAAAGTAATTAATAAAAAAATGCATTCATGTGTACTCAGGTACTGTTCAAACTACTAAAGAAACTGGAATAAACGTCAAGGGGTGCCTTGATGATGATGATTGATGTATTCTCGATAAAACATCTTATTTTACTTAAATTGTATCCATTTTGACTCGTCTCGACGCGTCATCGCTGCGTCCATGTTTAGGCGAATTTAAACTACCCACACTCTCTAAGCGACCTAGCGCTGCGTGTTTTAATAGTTTGGTTAGACGGCATTTAGCGTTGTAGCAAATACATGAATCAGTGCAAGGCATGCTCGCCCCGGGCAGGTCCCCCGTTTTCATCAAGTTCTTTTTTGTTATGAATAGCTTCTCTAGTACGTATTATACATATAACACAATGTAACATTTAGAGGGCTTATTCTTAAACGTCTTTTGTCTTTTGTTTTTCGCACTTTTCTTGCTTGTTTTCAGATTGTTACACGAGCGGTGAACGTGACCTATTTAGGCATGAGATGGTTTAGCCTGTGCGCTAATAGTTCGAGTGCCTAAATAGGCCTTTCACCCGAGGTTAACACTCTATTTTTAATTTCGAATATGAGAAAAATACACAAAAACTGATTCGTTAAACAAACAACTATTTCGGTAATGAAATCAGACGTTAAATCCATATAAAATATCTGATGAACTCATATAATGCGTCACATACGAAATATTAAGTAATTTTCTTTTTTATTTCTCATATTCTGAAAGTACATTTGGAATTGCCTGATCACCGGGATGAAAACAGTACTTTTCATCCCTGGGAAACGATTTTTCATGCTATCAAAAAATCCGTGTACACTAAAGCCTGCGTATTATTCTGGGCAATTTTCAGGCCTAATATTGCTGTTACTGCAAGCTGGTAGAGTTTTAAATAAGTTTTTGTTTAAGCTCAATTTTTATATACTATTGTTAAGTTAGGCTAAGTTATAAACATTCCGATTGTACTGTGATGTATATAGATATATTTATAAGTGCTATTTATATAAATACGTGTATATATTCTGTGTGGTTAGTATAACATGTGTAGAGGGTAAGGAAATATAAATACGTAAATGAGAGATTAATAAATGTGTTCTTTCTTTATATGCCTTTTTATTTTAGTGCCCTTAAAGTTTAATTTATATAAGGTTGGGGAAAAAGTTTCTTCGCATTTTATATAAAAATTCAAAAGGTTTTTTATAAAGTTTATTTACATTTAACTAAAGTATATAGGTGCCATTTTGTTGGATAACTTTTTGCCATCTTATAGGTAGGGACGTGATCCCATTGCTATAAAAATATTGGGGCTACTGATCAAAAAAACTGCGACAAGTGGTTTTGGCAGCCCTCTCGTGATGTTAACCTGACACTGCCTAAAGAATTCTGCAGAGACCGAAACAGGTGAAAATCTGAAGGTGCAAGGTCAGGACTATACGGCGGATGCATTAACACCTCCCAGCCAAACTCTCGTAATTTTTGCTGAGTGGCTAAAAATGTGTGAGGTCTAGCGTTCTCATGGTGAAAAACCACACCCCTTCTGTTGATTAATTCCGGCCGCTTTCTCTCAACTTTTTGCTTTAATCTCATCAGTTGTTCGCAGTACAGTTCAGAATCGATGGTCCTGCCTGGCGGTAACAGCTCATAATGAATAATGCCCTTCCAATCCCACCATACACACAGCATCACCTTCTGTGAAGCCTGACCGGCCTTTGACCACGATCTTTTTCGCACGTTCTTGTCGTACGTGATCCACTTTTCATCACCAGTTATCAGCTTCTTCAAAAATGGTTCGGTTTTATTACGTCGTAATAAAGAATCACAAAGGCGTACACGGTTCATTAGGTTTCCTTCAGTGAGCTCATGAGGCACCCAAATATCGAGCTTTTTTTGTGTACCCAGCTTTTTTCAAATGCGCCAAAACCGTTTTGTGGTCAACCGTTCCCAGTTCTCCAGATACATCGAAACTACTAATATGCCGATCTTGATTCACCCATTTTAACAATAAGAAAAACAAATGAAAATCATACATTTTCCAAATTTGAATTTGGAAAATGTGTGATTTTTTCTTTAAAATTAAAACTTTTTAATGATACCAAAACCAGCCAGATACAAATGGTATAGCCAAAGGGATCTTAATACAAGTTCATATGCGAAAGGACTTTTTCCCCAACCTATTAGTTGCATTTGTTAAGTACTTAGTAACTTTTAATCGACAACTTGTTACTTAACTGGGAAATTACTGTCTAATCTAAACGATGATAAGGATTTAACTCGTCAGTTTCGCAAGTCGAAAGCTTCTGTACTTAGTGTTGAACAACGTCTACCGCTTTTATCATTTGGCTGCAAAATTTTCTAAAAATATTTAATCATATTGTTACGAGTGCGGGTCTCGAATTTATTAGAACTATACAAACACGTATAACACAGGTACAAATATAACTGGACACAACAAGTACAAACGTAATACACGATTCAATAGCACGCAAAGTCCGTCACTATATAGCTTATCGAATGTACACACGGCTTGTCTCGCTGGTGACCATCGCTAGACTGCCGATCTCCCCAATAGGCAATTGCTATATACTGCACTGATACAATATGGCTGCCCGCCCGCGTAGATCGAATTTCTTAGAATTCGTAATCTGCACACCTGCCTAATTATGCCTGCAAGCGGCCATAAACGAATACAATACACAATAGGCTGTTTTCTAATTACAAATTTTAAACATATGGTAAACAAAAGAAGTCTAAATGCCGAAAAGGTAATAAACTGCAGGTGTGCATTGGTCTTTGTCGGTCGTAACAATATTTTTGATTCTACGATTATTATTTATAAATTGCATGAGTACAGCAGACAGGCAAATGGTCTATCTCATGGAAAACGATTACCATCGCCTATAGACATTTATAACACCAATGTGCTGCCGCTCTCTAAAGGGACTAGAACCTAGCCACTAATGCCGGAACACAACTCAAGGTTGTTATGCCGGTATACTCTAGACCAGAGGTGGTAGCCAACCAGACGGGCAAATACCCTACCACCTGGTTGTGAGTTGTTTTGTCGCCTTTTACGATAGGCCGCCCGGCTGCAGGAAACTATTGCATTCTTTCTCCATTCCTGCATGCATTGATTTTTATCATTACTTAGACGTATTAGAGCCATGCTGGAATTTTTTCAAGGCTAGACCATGTCTGCCGTCTGTTTATGTCCTAGCGACAAAATTTTGTAACAACTTCAAAACGTTAGTCTTCAAAGGATTTTTTCTGGGGACAAATTTCCCAATCTAGAAACCATGGAACATACGTCATTGGAATTATACGCGAGTCCATTTACCATTAATTTGTCCCCAAAGAACATTTTTGGGAACCGTTGAATCCTCACAATTTACACTGATGTGGGTAGTTTTGTAAGCGCTATTATTTTTCGTCGCCATTGCGTGGTAGAATGAGCAGTCGACAATCAGTAAGCAGTTTCACATCCAATTTTTCAATACCTCCAATAACAACCCATAAATGTCCCACTGGTGGGCTCGGGCCTCCCACTATAGGGGACGGAGAGTATACCCCCGCCACGCTTGTACAAGGCGGCTTGGCAGTTTTGACACATCGCTTATCTCGTGAGATTGCGATGTTCACCGTTGTTAGCACGTGGTAATTGTAACAATATGCACATTAGGTCAGAAAACTGCCTAAGTGGTGCAAGCCATGATCGAACCCGCGTCCTTTGAGTACGGGACGCGTGCGCTAGCCATTACGCTACCACGACCTTTTAATACCTCATTGAACTTTAAATACAAGCCGTGCTTGAGTTTTGGTGTGTGTGTGCATTAATTCGAAGACCTAAGTGCCACCCAAGGACTTGTTAATGCCGTACACTCTCAGGAGCTGTCTAGTTGCCCCATTGGAGGTGGAATCTGAAATTACTGGTGCTTATTACTACATTGGTTTTAGTGCAGTAATTGGCATACCTCTCACATATGGCATGGCATATATCCTCAGAATAACCTTACAGTCCATTATAAACAAATTATTCGAACCATCGAAGTGCGCGGAGCCGTGATCCACCATTGCACAGGGACGAATTGCCTAATCTGGAAACCCTGGAACATACGTCATCGGAATGATACGCGAGTGAGTTAACCATTATTTGGATCCCGAAGAAAAAAGTATGGGAGAAAGTTCCCAATCTCGAGATCCTGGAACATACGTCATTGGAATGAGACGCGTGTGCTTTATCCATTAATTTGATACCATAGAAATAAAATTGGAGAGAAATTCCCCAATCTGGAGTTTTTGGAACATACGTCATGGAAACAAAATGCCAAGTGCCTAAGCCATTATGCTACCCATTAACATGTGTAAAATTAATTACACGAATATTAAATTAGCATAAAATGTATATGTTTCGTTTTGTGGGCGTTAAAGTAATGGCGGGAGAGAGGTTTGTTTAATTGAATCACAGAGCATTAAGGGCCTTCACAATTATAGTCTAGTCCAGGAGTCAAGAGCTCTAACATACTACGACATTTACTAAGGTTATTATTTAAGGAAAGAAAGAAACAAAAAAATATAATTCCATCCGTTTAAAATAAAAGTCAAACTAATGTAATAGATAAATGACCAAAACACTTTAAGTGGGCTGTCAAACAGCCCACTTAAAGTGTTTTGGTCATTTATCTATAGCACCATAACATAATCATTTAATCGAATTATAAAACCAGAATAACATCAAAAGAAAACCAAGAAACACAAGCCCCATATTAAATCATATCTAACTACATAATATATATATATATATATATATATATATATATATATATATATCAAAACCCTATCATTTCTTTTTTCAACACATGTTTTAGTTTAATATTGAACACAGATGGAAAAAAACAATGTTCCGTATGCTTTTATTGTCAGATAATGTTTTTATTTCAACTTTTATTATTAAAATAAAATTAATAACTTGATATTCTTCCAAATTCAGTTAACGTTGTTTTAATGAACATGTGATGCAAGTTTCCTGAAACACAGAGTTACTACTTGAGTCGTACGTCAATTACCTCCTGGTCTATAATGTAAGGGCATTAACAAATCAGATTATGGATGAAATTATAAAGAAATGGCTTCAGAACATGTGAACCAAGCATTATTATTGCGCAGCGATGACAAATTGGAACGTCCAACTGTCCAGATTAATGTAAACGAACAAATGTATTCATCTTCAATAAATAGTACTAAATGAAAATGAAAATATTTATATAGAAAAAAAATGTGTGTGTCTGCAGTTCAAATGCAATAGAAGTGAAACTTCAGACAATATACTCACAGATAATTCTTCTCTAACTTTTATTAATATAAATATAATTCCTTTAACCTACGTCCGTCAACATATCGTTACGAGTTACGGGACTCGAATTAAAATGCCGTTTGGAATTACTATAGAATTTATTAGAACTATACAAACACGTATAACACAGGTACAAATATAACTGGACACAACCAGTACAAACTGCACGAATCAATAACACGCGCAAAGTCCGTCACTATATAGTTTATCGAATGTACACGTCTTGCTCGTGTCGTAATCGTCGCTTGACTGCCGATCTCTCCGTTCCGGCATTCCTTTATACTCAACTTACAATATGTCTCGACTGTATAAACAAAGATTTCCAAAAATCACACCTGGCCACTGCCTACCATAAAAGATTACAATATACAATAGGCGGCTTTTCTAATTACAAATTTTAAACACAAAGTAAACCAAAGAAGTCCAAATGCGGGCAGGTAATAAACTGTGCTTTATGGCAGGCAGGTGTGCATGCAATTCACATTTGTCGGCGTGCTTCGTGGAATTTTTGACTAAGTTGTGACAATATTATAATTCAAAATAAACTTCGTAACTATCATTTTCAATTTTTCACTGTTGTACTGTAAAAATATTATTATCGATTTTAAGACGGTCCAAATTGGACCTATGTTTAATCATCGACCTTTTTGATTCTTTAATCTATGCTGCATGCACAATGTAAAACTAGTATATCATTCTCTCGCAGACTTAGTCCTCTAGATTTATGTGAGATATGTTATCTCATTTTAATGTCGCTTTTTCGATTCATCGACTTTCAAATCACAACGATCCTAAAGAATTTTCACTTCAAAAACACATGTACACTTTTCAGTCTGTTGTCGGGTTTTTCTTTTAAGAAAAAATTTACTTGATCAGAATCACACTCCTCCTTAAATTCAATACTATTGTACTAGCTATGCCCACACCTTCCTCCGCTTTGAATTTTGTTCGGCTAATCTCTGAAACGGCTTGACCGATTTTACGGGCCTTTCACTGGCAGATAGCTGATATTATAAGGAGTAACTTAGGCTACTTCTTTTAGGGTTCCGCGAAAAAAAACCACGCGGACAAAGTCGCGGGCAGGGCTAGTCAGTAATAAATACAGAAACCAAAATTTTTTTTTATCGTAAATTGTTCGTCATTACAATGTTATCCACCCATATGTTTCCCACCAAACGCATTCTAAGCGCTGCCGAGCTGTAGGTACTAAAACTTTGTTTTTTGCCAAGATATTCTAAACTTTCGAGTATGCAAATGTAACCAACAAGAATTGTATCCATCGGTAAAAAAGGCAATAAAAATAATAAAAGCCCGTGTTTGTTTTATTGCGGGCGCGTGGAAAACTCGCAGTTAGCCGCACGGTAATTAATTATTACATTAAAACGATAATTACCTTGTGGAGTCGAACTCGCTATAAGCGCGCACGTGATGCGAACATTAGTCATACAAACATCGGCTTTTTTATTTATGACTGCTGTTAAAGCGGGATAGATCAATATGGCGGCGCAGGTGGGGTATAGGGGTTCTCACTCACCCGCATATGCCGTCGAGATGAGAGCGCGAGTGTTCCGCGCGCGCTCATCTCTCCTCCCGTGAGGCGCGTTACAGACCGCCCCACGCCAAAGAGCATGACGATGCCGGGGGATGAGCCTCGCCTGCCAGGGCTGCGGAGAGGCTAGATCATATACCCCTAACCCTGGCATAAGGCGAAGGACGGAACACCCAGAGGTTTTAGTGGGTATCCCTAACCGGGGGTGGCTACAGCATGGCACCAGTTCTGACTGGACATGCTGGTGCCACCCCCGATCTGACGAATCCCACACACAGGTCGTAAATTATCCCCCCAAGGCTCTGCCCTTGTCGCGGCTTATAGTCCTCAAGTGGATTTCCCTGGATAAAAAAAGATCAATATTATAATCTATACTAATATTATAAAGAGCTAAAGTTTGTGAGTTTGTGACGTTGTAGGGGGTAATCTCTGGATCTACTACACCGATTTTAAAAACTCTTTTACTGTTGGAAAGCTACGTTAACAGGGAGTGTCATAGGCTATATAACATGACGCTATATACCACGGGAGCGGGACAAAGCGGCGCCGGGCCGCTAATATATAATATAAGTATTCGAATGCATTAATTTTTGTCTCGGTAAATACCTAAAACCAAAAACCTACTTGCCGAAATGCTGGACAGCTTAAATGAATCTTCCCAACGAGTCGGTCTCGGTATGAATTTGGACACGACGAAAGTCATGTTAAATGAACACATCTTGCCGAGACTGGTAAACGTTGATGGCGTCCCTCTGGAAGTTGGGCAGGAATATGTCTACCTTGGACAGAAAATACAGGTAGGCAGGCACAACCTCGAGGGCGAAGCCAATAAGAGGATTCAATTGGGCTGAGCAGCATTCGGTAAGCTTAGTCAAATCTTTTCGTCAACCATTCCGTAATGCTTGAAGATAAATGTCTTCGAGCAGTGCGTCCTCCCCGTCCTGACCTACGGGGCCGAGACATGGACACTGACGGCAGGATTGGTCCACAAGTTCTAAGTCACTCAACGGGCTATGGAGCGAGCTATGTTGGGTGTTTCTCTTATGGATAAAATTATAAATGAGGATATCCGTAAGAGAACCAAGTTAACCGACATAGCTCGTAAAATTACAAGTTGAAGTGGCAGTGAGCCGGTCACGTTTGCCGCAGGACCGATGGCCGATGGAGCAGATGAGACCTGGAGCGGAGACCGCGTCTCGATAAACGTAGTGTCGGGCGCCCTCCAGCCCGAGCAAAGTCGCCGGCAGGCGCTGGATGAAGAAATCAGAGGACAGGGATGAGCGGCACCGTCTTGGGGAGACCTACGTCCAGCAGTGAACTGCAAATGGCTGACGACGACGAAAAATCTACTGGATCTAAATTCTAAATAAACGAACTTTGACTGGAAAATTACCGTGACAAGTTACCTGTCGTATATGCGATGGTAATTACGAATATTAGTTATTATATAAGGACAGGAGACAGTAGGCACATCATCAGTCGACACACGATCGCCAGGGCAGTAAGTAATGATACACTTTTTTTGTTGAAGCACGGGGAGTACACTTCGTACACTACCGGGTCCTTTGTGGTGATTAGACCTTAAGCGCCGCACGGCTTGTGTGTGACTCTGGTACAGTCGTTCCCAAATACACCACTAAACCTGAATCTACCTCCCATGTGCCCGCGCTTGTGGTTGGAAGAATATGAGACTTAGAACATAATTATACCCATGTTCATCCGCGCATCAAGGCTTGAGTTACCCCGGCAAGCAGAGTAACTCAATTAACCAACAGAGGCCCACCGCATCCCCAGATGCAAGTGGACCCCTGTGACGGAATCACGGTAAGAAATTTTGCGCATACCTGCGCCACATGACACCGGACTGAAGTAATGCTACACTGGCGCAACGTCCTATGGGTAGAACGCCACATTGTACTGCTGACGTCCTAAAGTTAGAATGCTAGTTATCTATGTAGTAGAATCATTTTACATCACCTGTTGAGGTAATTTTAAAGATATGGTATATTTTCGAATATGCTTTTTTTGGATTGGATGGTTTGGATTGCCAAGCACTTGCGCAATTTATTTACAAGTGTATCAATAAATAATGTTAGGTCTCTTTATTTATAGGAACCTGATGTTATACCCACCTACCACGCTTATATTGATACATAGTGTTTTGGTGTTTTCATACATATGTAATATGTACCTACAGGTGATAAAAAATGCCATACTGGTAAAATGATACGATTTGAATGTAGGTCAATACAATAAGACTCGTGTGTTTTAATCCCTGAACCATGACGAATCACTTGTACTAAGAAACATCCACCAAAACAAACTTTAAGTAACGACATCTATTGTCGAGCTATGTTAATTAGAAATTAAATATTTAAAAACAAACCTTGCGTTTTATAATCACTTATATACTACGACACAATGATAAATAACTATTACTGGTATTTCACAAACAAAAATAATTTTAGTCTTCATCGGATAATTATTGTTCAATGCTGGACGTAGGCCTACCAAAGCGTGTAATTTTAAGCATTGAGTATTACTTATATTCAAAGTGTACTCATAAACATAAAATTTTAGTAAATAATATTATTTTATAAAGAACTCTTAATTTTCTATTCCTTATATTATAATTTTATAATACAATCACAATAGTTATGCTATTCGCCGCATTGTCGCTTCAATCACGTCTGATTTTTAATTACGCGGCGGCAAGGCGTGCGAGGGGCGACGTTGTAACAATTTGCAATTCAAAGCCGCTGAAAAAGTACTAAAACACCTAACACACAGCCCTTTGGCACTCTGCCTGGCACACGAAAATCTATGGAGTGGCCTAATAATATTACAAATAAGAAAAACATCGCCCGCAACGCGTTTTCTTAAAATTCATGCTAGATCATTCAATTTCGGATATTTCGTCTGAGTAAACATTTTAATATGAAGCTCACACCAAATTTTACTTACTCTTCATCCAATACATATTAAAATACTAAATATTGCACAACTATTTGTAGCCATTGAAGAAGAATCCTAAAAATGCAAATCAACCAATATTTTTTACTGAAAATTATTTTGTAGTTCCAACATTACTTATTTCCGATTTTTCCATATCGTTATTCAAAAGTTTTTACCAATACTTATTACAAGTTTGGAAGCAATAAATAAGTCCTTAAAATATATCATTATGATTTTTTTAAACTTACTGTTGCTCCACACGCCTTAATATGCTGATTTTTATCCCACAACAAATGGGTCTAACCACCTTATTTATAAAAGTCGATAGTGGTTTATAGGTTCATTAAAAAGAGTAAATATTTTTTTCATAATCGCATTCAGTATTACAAAAAACATTTTTCTTAACTTTATTTTATCGCGCCTATAAATCTTGTATAACTATTATGAACAAAGGAGTAAGATATTAATATGTACCTTTGTAAACAAATGTCCTGTCGTTACCAAAATATTTATGGGAAAATAATAAAGTAAATATATTTTGTACTCGTTTAAATCGTTTATCAATATAATATCTTTTATTTTAACAACTCATTTTTTAAAATCTCTCCAATTCATTGAATAGGGTAGTTGACATACATAAAGCGAAAGTTTAAAAACCTGCCATCATCATAATTTTAAAATGTTATGATATATAAAATGTTCAATTTAAACTATAATTAATATATTATATTATTACGATATATTTACCTTGTTATAGAAATTAAGTCATGAAACTTGTAACGCTCATATAAAATTTACGTAGTTTGAGCATAATGTAAGACAACAAAAAGTATATCAGTTGATTTTACTGTCAACTGCCCAATTTTTTAATTTAAATATCATGAATTTATATTAAAAAGCAGTCGACTCCATGAGTTGTTCTAGCCGTTCACTAATCTCTCTCAGAGGTGAATTTCGTTAGCTCTCATTTGTTTTGCCGTAATTGCTCGAGATATGAGGGTTTATTGAGGGCCTCCCCCGCACCCCGTTCCTCCCCTCCCCGCTCCGCCCCCTCGGTTTATTGGATTGCTTTATTGGGCTCTTTATAAAGTGAATTTTATGTAACCACCTCATTAAGCAGTTGCTCTAGTATTCTCTGCAAATAATTGCATTTCTTACGTTTTCGCTATAAAACAGACTGCTTTGAATAAACACAATTCGAGGATTTATAGTTTGTTTTGTGAATTGGTTTAAAAATAATTTTATGAGGATTAAGTATAAGTAAACAGATTGTTTGCAATGTTGACCATTTATAATATTTTCTTAAAAATAGTATTTTATTGTAACTTTAAGAAAACTGGCCTTTGTTTTGGCCAAATCATTAGCATAGCTATCCAACACGGTACCGTGGCAACTTTTGGCAACGTTCCCAACAAGTGACAGTGTTTTGGGACCAATTTTTTATGTGTAATTTATTGTTAGTATTATTTATAGTATTTTCTTAAGTTGTCGCGACTAGTATATATAATAAATATAATTAAAAATATATTAAAAATATAAAAAAAAAATCGGGCTTAAAATCTATATAACGTAATTTTATTAAATATGATTTATTATTCAGATAATAAAACTACAGCTAAATTCGATAATATACATATTATTTACTTCAATATGACCACAAGCAACATATTCAAAAGTTATAAGAAAACAAAGTCATTTAATTTTATTTTCTGTAATTTAAGTGATAAAACAACTGAATGGATCTTAATAAAACTTGGCAAGGATGTTTTAGATTATATCCTAAGGAAGGTCATAGTCTACATTATGTCTCAAAAAACCATCTTGTAAAAGGCAAAATAAGGGAAACATTTTTTTACGGGCAACCTATAGTCTTTATATAAGCGATATGAAAGTACGATGTGTGTACTTTATATTTGAATAGTACTAGAATTTATTGTAATTGTGTCCACATCCCAATTTAAATTACAATGAAATCTCGGGTATTGCTTGTGTATGTATAAATAAGTTTCAGTAGACTATTCATCATTATTGCGTCAAATCTTGGTCGTTCCCGGACTTTCGGACCCGCTTTCCTTCACCACTTTACGCGATCTTCGGAATCCTTTAAAATATAACGTATATTAGTCCATAAGTACGAAAAAGGGTTCGTTTAGCGGCATCTAGTATTTACTAGATATAAACACTCATGAACAGAGCGTAACGCCATCTGTTATCTAGTAGCTTACAACAAATATTATATATAATTATTGATAGATGGCAGTAACAGATATGTTTTTATCAAGTTGTGTGAATAACTACTGACGTAATTTCCCTTATATTTTGTGACAATTTCGTGTAGATCCTTAATACTTTATAGAAATTGACTGTCGTAAATTAGCATTTATTAGTGACCACGCCATCTATTTGAAACAAATGTTATCGTATCTCTGTTATAAGAGTTTTATCCAAGAAAACTAAACAATTTTTGAGAATAAAAATTATCCTGTATTTATACCCGTTATCAAAAGTACTTATATATTTGAAAGAAAAATATTAGGCAAAACAATTGTTCAGTAAAAAAACTAGATGGCGCCAAAGCTCAGTGTTCTGTATAGGCTATTCACCATATCTGTAAAAACGATGTATTTTATACTTATAGGTGGTGCGGAATTTGCCCGTCTAGACGGATACCACTCCTGGTGCAGAGTATACCGCTACAACAACTTTAAATTGTGTTCTGGCATCAGTGGTCAGGTTCCAGTTTCTCCTTCACAGCTGGCGGCACATTGGTAGCACCTCTGGGACTGGGAAAGTATTATTCCATTGCGATAATGTCAAAAATTCGTATTCTACTAAATCCACAACATGTTTTCGATATCGTCGCGTCGGAATAATAGTAGAAAAAAGTTGTTGTTACCATCAGCAGAAATGGCGTTAGCCTTAATAAATATTGAAAAGCTAGCAAAATTTCAAACAGTTATTTGGCGAGTTAGGAATTAACAGAATACCGAAATCAGGCAAACTTACGATTGAGACTAGGGTTGCCAATCATACTTTATAATAACGTATCCTACTTTATTTTTGGTAAATATACTTTATACTTTTGCATAAAAATATTTGTATTGTATGTGAAAATACTCTATTTCCAATATTTACTCTGATGCGTAAAATGAAATACTTATATGGATAATTACTGAACTATTATCGATCCAGCTTTCACTGAAAGAGTTTATTCAGTAATGAATCATCTAAAATGGCGAGAAGAAACAAACAGGACATCTATAAATTTAATAAAAATGAATTGTTTGTTTATTTCAATTTAAATTGGGAATGTAAAGATAGCTTCCAAAAATTTAAAGATAATGAAAAGTTGTTAGTGTGTGCTAGAAGCATACAAAAATAATGTTTCCAAGAGAATTTTCCCAACTTAAAAAATTTAATACGTTATGTTTCTCAAAAATAGTTTTCAACCCTAATTGAGACGATAGTGCCCGGCGACCTTGACGAGATTGTAATAGCAGAATTTGGCCCCTGGTGCTGCAAATGTACGCCAAAAGGCTTGCCCTGAAAATCAGCGTTGTGTCGGATATAATTCCGGCACGGCAATATGCTGAGTGCAAACCTTTTTTACTGACAATGCGGCGTACATATTCTCAAAATATGCTCTTTGTATAATAATGTATAAGGAATGTAATTACGTCGCTGTTTCTTCAAATATAGTCTTTCCTTCTTTCATAGGCGACAGTTATCACTTTCCAATCGGGTTTTTCATGTTATAGTTAATGTTGTCAGTTGAAAATATTTGGAATTTGCCGCCATTTAGTTGTCTCACGACTCACTGGCCAGACTAGCCGATCGCACGGCATGCGTTATGAGAATTTAGTACTAAATAATCGAATTAGTACGGATCAAGTGAGAATGGTAACCAGTGGATACTTTACTGTTACCACACAGATGCATGCTACCTCGAGGCCCCAACCTCCTCATTATAGATAAAGAGGAAGAAGACCTTAGATGACAGACGCGTACTACGTATATACTAACTACCTACACTAGCAAAAACTGTACTTTAGGAGGGCTCACGAATATCTCTACCTAGTAATAATTTATAAGATAATTAAAAAAAAACTTTTAATGTATAGATTATTATATCAATAATAATATTGTATCAATATGGGCTTTTTAAGATAGAAGGCGTTATTAGTAACAGTCCAGTTGATATTACACATGTGTTATTTGGTTTCATAATTTTCGACCCATGGGGTTAGGAATACAATAAAACTTTAATTAATAAAAATTGTTATGTCTTCAATTATTTAATGTGTATAAAATGATATTTTTATGCTAGATAACATATCTAGAAATAAATTGAAAAGACTGTGTCAAAGCCTAAATCTGAATGTGTGATAGTTTCTCAGTAGAGTGTACCACAAAAGTGCATAGATTGTGTGATAGTTTTAGGGCATGCTTCGCTCGCCCTAAAAGTTTACGCACACAAGTTTTTAAAACATTTAAGGGAGCTGCATACGTCTAATCATCACAGCGGATAACGAACGGCTAGCGCTTTTTTATATTGGACTTGACTTGATGTTGTTGGTCTGAAGCCCTTACAACTTTACCGGGGTTTTCGAGGCGAGTCCGGGGAGCACCTTGCTCGAGAGAGCTCCCTAGGAAGTTTTACCTCGGCTGGACTGTTGCCATGAGAGGGGAATGAATCTAATGATGCCCACCATAGGGTCACACAATACACTAATTGACAACGGGCGACGGGTAATAGCCCGAGGGGAAGGGTCCTGGCGGACCGGGATCGGTGGTTCGCGGCGGCCTATGCTATTTTACTGCCGTTTCGCAACGTGTTATGGCTAGGAGAGAAGAAACGGCGAAAGAAACTTCCCAGCAACACGCATGGTCTATCCTATGGTTACTATGTCTCCTGGCGTCCCTCGTGGGGACGTGGAGAGATCGTGATTGGAGGCCGCTGTCTGTGTCTGTCTGTCGGTGCCTGCCAGCCTGCCATCCTAACCGTGGGCGGGCTGATCCGAGCCAGCCGTTTTGTAATAACGTCGACTCTGTCCGTTAGGGTGTTACGCGGTCGTCGTCAGTCGAAGCTTATAATCGGACGTGCTGGCTTGCGCAACTTGGGAGCCCATATATTAATAGTTGCTCTATCTCGCTCGCACATCATCAGTCCACGTCCTGAGAAGCAACTAAACATACCACTCTCTGCCATCTGAAGTATTATTTAACCTCTACTTTCCGCTGCTACATTCTTCAATTCATTAGATGGCTTTGTAGACGTAGGCTCTCCATACCTAGGGATTCTCACTCACCTGCACATGCCGTCGAGATGAGAGCGCGAGTGTTCCGAGCGTGCTCACCTCTCCTCCCATGGGGCGACTTACAAACCGTCCCACGCACACAGAGCTTGAAGATACCGGGTGATAAAAGAAAGTCCCCCAGGAGTGGAAAGGCAGTCCATACCCGTAGTCCTGGCAGAAGGCGCAGGACGGAACACCCTGGAGTTTTAGTGGATATCCCTAATCGGCGAGTGGCAGTAGCATGGCACCAGTTCCAACTGGGCATGCTAGTGCCACCCCGACCTGGCGTCGATCCCACACACGCGTCGCGAACTATCCCCCAAGGTTCTGACCTTGTCGCGGCTTATGGTACTCAAACGGATTTCCCCTGCCAAAAAACTAAAAGGCTCTCATACCTACTTTTATTCGTTCGTCTGAGGTTGTCGGGTCCCCCATACTATCCATTTATTTGCACTATTACTGGTTAAAAGACAAATTCCATACAAGCAGTGTCAATTTCCCTACTACGAATGGTTAGTTAAAAGAGCGGGGGTAGTAAGGTGAAACTATGAAACCCTCTGGTTTATATTTTTTATTGCATGAGTTCAGCAGACATGGCTCACTTGATGGAAAGCGGTTACCATCGCCTATGGACATTCGCAACACCAAAGGGTCTACAAATGCGCTGCTGCTCTGTTAAAGGAGACTGAAAGCTGGCCACTAATACCGGAACACAACCCAAGGTTGTTATATGCTATACCAGGGGTGGTAGCTATTCAATCGGGCAAATACTCTACCACCTGGCTGTGGGTTATTTTGTCGCCTCTTACTACAGGCCGCCCGGCCGCACGAAATTGTATTCTTTCTCCGTTCGTGCACGGATGAAACTATCCATTTATTTCCACTATTACTGGTTAAAAGACAAATTCCATAGAAGCAGTGTCAATTTCCCTACTATCAATGGTAAGTTAAAAGAGTGGGTGGGTAGTAAGGTGAAACTATTAAACGCTCAGGTAATTTGTCCCTTAAGGATAAGTCGTGAAGGTACTTAAGGTGAAGATTCGCGCCTCCTTAGCGAATTAACAGGGTTGGGTGGATTGAACATTTTTAATTACGAACTTCGCCCGTTTATTGGTAGCAATGAAAAGCGCACAAACCGGTTATTTGTTTGTGTTTGAGCTACGTATTGGCTGAGGGAGCTCTAGGGTTGCCATCCTAACCCACATTATGAATAAACCTTACATATTTTTAATAAGCCTATAGAACTATAAAATGGTGAATTCTGATAAGAATCACAATGTGTGTATAATGGAGTGCCTTCGTCTCTTTTCTACCACCGCACCGTTCGCCCTCAACTAGGCGTTCATCCTCACTTCCTTCAGCTATTAACCTGATGATGTTTATTCATCATAGTGTGATTTGTCTGCTGGTGTCCCTCAGGGCGGCGTTTTATCATCTCTCTTATTTGCTACCTTCATTAACTCGATTTCCAATAACCTTTTTTCGTCTTACCACCAATATGAAGATGATTTACAAATCTACACTCAATGTAATTTTAACAAAGTTTCAGAAGCAATTCAAACTACAAATAGGGACATTACAAAATTGTTTATTGGAGCGTTAATCCGAAAAAGACTAAGGTTATTATTGTCGGCAGTTCTAAGCTCGTCTTCAAAATTGACTAGTCTTCGCTTGCTTAACTGGATTATGCTGATGCTTACTATCTAGAAATACTTCAAGAATAACTGGATAAGCTTGGACGCTTCCAAAATGTTTGTGTCCGGTTCGTATTTGGGTTGCGTAAATATGACTATATCTCCGAATTTCGTAATAAGCTTAAATTCACCTTCACCGGAATGCTCACTTACTCTCACTGCTGCACAATATCCTTTTCAATTCCTTTAAACGAACTTTTTAGTTTCCTCTATCAATCTCATACCCGTAATTTGCGCTCAAATGAAAATCTTCTGCTAACGATAACTAAAAATACTTCGTCCGTCGTAGGAAATTAGTTTGCCCTACAGGCTGTTCGCCTGAGGAATTCCTTTTGCCCTGAAAATCAGTCAAGCTACATCCATTTCTACATTCAAACACTTGATCACTGACCATTATTTCTCCATTAGATAAAATCTGTTGCAGTAAATGGAATTGTATTATTGTTCGCATGTAAATATATGTAATTTATATTATTATGATCTATTTAATTATGTATGTCTATAGTAGTTTATTATTATTATTTGTTTTTTCTTTAAACATATTTAATTACGATTAAATTCGTTTTAATTTAGTTAAACCACCAAATATTATTTAACTTTCCTTTTAACGTCTCCTTGGACACCGGGTTGCCTGGAAGAGACCGCTATAAGCGATAAGGCCGCCCATTGTTCTAATAGAAATATGTTTAGGTTTAAGTTATGGTGAACAATAAAGAGTTTTCATTCATTCATTTTTGTTTTCCGCCATAAACATAAATGATTTATATCTTAACTTTTATGTTTTTAGTGACCGACATCTTTACACTTTAGTTCAATATACAATAATAACTGCAAATATTTTTTGCTGTAGAACTCACTTATACCAACCATTCACCACAAGAAAACCCGTCACAATTCTAAAGATAGACCAAAGAAGAGATGGATTCATTATGTGAAGGATGATATGATGATTGATGACTCATTTACATAGCAGCTCGCTCCAGCCTCTTATACAATCGTCTGTATAGCGGTTTAATCTTGCCAAAAATGTAAGGAATTTATGAAGATATGTTGCAGTACAAACTTTTTATTTTTTTTAGTACATCTCGTCATTATTATAACAATAATAATACTCTTCTTTCCTCTTACTATTTCTTTGTGTTACTGACTGTTTGATACAATTCCATTAATTCTCCGATAAGTAATTCTGTAACATATGTATAAAACTTATAAAAAAAGAACTTGAGATATAAATCGAATAAGAAATATAAAGAAAAACAATTTTTAATAGGTTGTATGGAAGAGATCGCTTCTTAGCGATAAGACCACCCATTGTGCACATTTGGAATATTTTTAGGCTATAAGGTTATCTGTAATGGTGTGCAATAAAGTGTTATCTATCTATCAATTTTTAGCTAGACATGTTGCTGGGGAGTTTCTTGCCGTGTCTTCTTTTAACAGCAATAACACATTGCGAAGCGGTGTACATATAATAGGAAGTAAAATTAAATTTTAACATACATGCATAACCCTCAAAAAGTGTTCTCCAGTGGAACTTATTTTGAATAAAAACTTTTGAATTTGAATTTGTGGTGTGAAAGAAAGCGTACATATGCCAGAATATAGGAGTATCGAAAGAAAAGAATAAGATGATTTGACAGCTCCTGTGGTTGAGCGGGCCCAGTCTTAAGGACGCGTAAATATTACCTATAACACAAGCATAACTTGCTTAGTTTGAGAATATATAATGAATGAATGAATGATTGAAAACACTTTATTGTTCACCAAAAATTAAAACTAAGTTCTTAAAACTAGGTACAGTAAATGTTGAACAAAGGGCGGCCTTATCGCTTAAAGCGATCTCTTCCAGGCAACCCTCTAAATTAAGGAAAATATTAAGTCAACAGTGGCGGTGAAGACAATAAATAATACGAAACATTCTAAGAATAAATGAAAAATAATGAATAATATACTTTATATACTATAGAAAAACACAATATATCATACTGTATATAAAATCATATAATGTGTGTTTGTCTGCCGATTATTATAATATCTCTGGAGATTACGGGCCATAAAAATTACCGGACTTTTGGAGGGCTTGTGTGGGGGCATGGGACGGCCAACACGTAGAGGCCCTTTGAGAAAGTTGATGTAAATGTGGCATAAAACTGACCGGCTATTATCCCTGTCTACACCATATAACAATGTACCCAAGGACAAGCCCCGGTCAGTGTGTAGGACTATTGTAGGAAATGAAAACAAAAGATAACGGGCTATTGAGATGCACATAGATGTTAGTGGGGAACTAGGGATCTGGATCACTTTATACTTATATATTATAATAATTAAAAAAAGTTGTACTCCAAATGATTGCGAGAAGGTCTAAGAAAAAAGAAAGATTATTTGAAGGGTACAGGCAGAGAACGGGGAATGTCTTAATGAATAGATTTTGAGAAAAACGCAATTATAAGTTTAGAAGTATATATTTTTTATTGAGATCGGTGTATGTAGCAACTTTTACTTAAAACGAATTAAATTTTTATTTAATTAATATAACTGTGCAGTTATGATGGACTTTTTAGTGAATACAAATATTAAAATTTTACATAAATTAAATAAAACAATCTTGGAAGAACAGAAAACAAGTAATGTTCAATTCATTCATCAGCAGCATCTTTAGTTTTGGAATCATATTTAATGGTTCGTAAAATACCTGTGCTTCTCTAGTACAAAATGGTATCAGACACATCAAGTCTTCATATTTAAGTTCACTTATGGGCAAATAATTTTGTATAAAAATGAGTGATTAGGAAATAAACTACCATAAACAAAGATTTGCTTTTAATAGAGTATAGAAAAAATAAATTTTGTGACATTCCCTGTTCTTTGCCCGTACCCTTCATTTGATGTGTGGTGCTGTGGTTATCCTGGTATTGTGGTTACCCTAACAGGAGGCGAAGGATGGTGCCGACCTGAGCGGCAATGTAATAACGTAAGCTACGTCCGCACCGCACTCGGCACCCGCGACAGTAATAACCTTTGTAAAAATATCCACAGACACACGGTTTAAGGCGAAGCCGACATACAGAAAAATCATAATTATTATCTACTAGCGCGGCCAATAGACGTTATCCTATCCTGAATAGATTCCATTTACCGGGTCCAATTGTAAATCTGAACCATCCCGGGACCACTCAAACACAGATACAAAATTTCATCAAAATTGGTAAAGTCGTTATTGAGTTTCAGCGAGACTAGCGAACAGCATATAATTTTTTTATAATATTAATATATTTGTTTTTCTAATATAATTACAGTATTATGTATTTAAGTATATGCTGTATGTGTTTCTGTGTACACGTACTTATATATAGAGATGTGAGCTATTGGGTCAAGTTTATGGAGGTTGGCACTGAAAATCAGCGCTATGATGGGAGTTTTCTTTAAATTCCTATATAGCACAATGCTGACGGACAAGCCTTATTTATTTATTTATTATGTGTGTTTTGGAAATCAGGATTTTTTTGTTTTTGTGTAAAATTTAATGTGGATGTATTATGTGTTTTTATGTGTACCGTCTTCTTTTTTAAGTCAATAAATCTTTTTCTTTTTTCTGTATAGATATATAAATAGGTTCACGGGCTCAATTCTGCTATTTCAATACCTTGGTGTCGCGAGATATTACAAGTACGATTCCATTGCGATAGTGTCAATAATTCGTATTCTACTAAATCCACAATACCTTATCAATATCGTCGCGGCAGAATAATAGTAGAAAGTATTTTTTTGCCATTAGAGCAGAAATGGCGTTAGCCGAATTGAATCTACCAAAGTAAGTAAAGCTACCAATTAACTATTTATTTCGCAAGATTTTGCTTATAAATATTTATAAACGTAGTGGCGTGCCACGAACACGTCATTGAAACTAAGAGAATACCGAAATCAGGCAAAACTACGATTGAAACGATAGTGCCTGACGATATTGACGAGATAGTGATAGCAGAATTGGGCCCCAGTTATGTGTTGTTACATGGATCGACTAGCTCCTGCCTATATTACTTTTTTTGCGAAGTCTCAAGATTTTAATTTTATAAATGTTTTTAAGTGGGTCGCGGCGGAATGGCTTAGATTCACAAATAAACCCGGTAGGTGACGCTGGAATGGAATTCTAGATTTTTATTGTTCTAGGGCAAAACAACGTCTAGCGGGACCGCTAGTATAATTTATATAATATACCGTTAATTAAATTTGTCTTCATATGACAAGGCTTCGCCTTTAGAGAGCGGTGTTCGCCGGGGGTGCTCTCAACCAGTTTTATTTGCTGTATGCCTTAACCCGCGCTGGCAATATTAAATTGAACCACCCCCGAACAGCCAGATTTCAAACCCACACCTACCACCCCTATCTGGTACCAAATTACCACATTACGCGGCTTAGATCAGATACATTTCAATTTAAAAGGACCTTGTTCAATGAGGAACAAAAATTGCGGTTTTTCTTCTCTCAGATATAATGTACTAGCTATTGCCCGCTGCTTCAAATTAAATAATTTATTGCATAAAAACATGGTAGCTTTACATATAGGTGTTGTTATTTTGATAATGCTCACATGTGTTTTGCCGATTCGGCGTACAATTTTATGTAACTTACATTATATAGGTACATGCCATTCTTACTTCAATATTTATTTATTTTTTAATTATTATTGCAAAAATCAATTGCTGGTCGCTAGTCTCGCTAAAACTCGAGAATGGCTGGACTGATTTGGCTAATTTTGGTTTTGAATTATTTGTGGAAGTGCAGGGAAGGTTTAAAAGGTGAGTAAATATGAAAAAACTTGATTCTGAGGTGGTACGAAGTTTGCCAGATCAGATAGTTTTTCAATAAAATTTTAAAAAATACAAAACAATACATAATTTAAATTTATATTTACACATATTTCTAATGATAGTAATATGTTCAGCGCTTTAATGTTATCCCATGAAAAGTAACTTATGTGCTAGTCCAGACTGTAGTCTATCTCTGTGCCGAATTTCATCCAGATTCGTTCAGCCGTTTTGACGTTATTGAGCAACTAACTTGCATTCAAACTTTCGCATTTATAATATTAAGTAACTATAGATAAAGAAGACCCCTAATTTTTTGATTTTTCAATTATTTATTTAAACTCAGTCTCTTATTCTTAGCCGCGATAGCTTAGTGGTTAGCGCATCTCAAACTCGAAGGGTGCGGATTCGAATCCTGGCCGGAAAAAATGCAACACTTATCGCCCGTCCCTATAACTTACCAACCGTTCATTTTTTTATTGCACGAGTTGAGCAGACAGGCAGGCCCACATGATGGAAAGAGGTTACCTACTGTAGCTGATGTGCCTATAGACATTTGTAACACCAAAGGTGCTGCCGCCAATGTACTTTTAACATTTGGTCCTTCGAGTCGGATGAACCAGCGACAGATGGGTAAATAATTACTAAAAACAAACTGAGATTTTTTTTGAATTTGTATTTGAATTTGAACACTAACACTACTATAACATTATATATAATTAGTATGAGGCAGCGTTTTCTTTTAGTAAGGCTTAAGATGCAATCCGTAAGAAATTGACGAGAATGAGAATTAGAATTTTGACGGCCTTTGTGATTGACAAGCTTACTGGAACGCAGAGGCTTCGGGTTCAATTCCTGGCACGGTAAATCTCGTAAAACGAATTTTGCGTTATTTACTGTAGCCTGGGTGTCTAGGATCAGCCCAAAGTGGTTCGTTGTATATTACCCATAACACAAGCGTAACTTGCTTAGCTTTAGGATATACAATATGTGTGCGTGGTGCTATTGTAAAAAAAAGTATATTCACATGCGTTCAAATGTAGTAATACGTCTCGTATTTTCCTCGCCATTGGCCCAATGCCAGTGTCGATATAACACAGCAACGCGCCCACAGTTCTACATTGCCATACACCTGCATACTTTTACAATAATATAATATTGTTACGCGTTGCAGGACTCGAATTAAAATGCCGTTGGAATTCGATACCACGATTCAATACCACGTGCAATGTCTGTCACTAAATAGATTACCGAATGTAGTACACACGTCTTGGTTCACTTATACTTATCGCTCGACTGCCCTTCCTCAATCGAGCTATTGTTTTATATGACACAAATGCAAATATGTCTGCCCGCCAAGCGTCGACGCAATTTCCCAGAAATCGCAATCCGCACACCTGCCCAATTATGCCTGCAAACGGCCATAAACGAGTACAATAGGCTGCTATCCACAATAACCAGTAAATAGGTAAACAAAAGAAGACAATCCTAAAAGAACTACAATGTTATTAGCTCAAACGCCGGCGGGTAATAAATACGCAGGTGGCCCAAATTGTAACAATATCTACATGCTATATATATATATATATATATATATATATATATAGTTAATAAATGCTGACATGCGTCTGTGGGCCTTCCGCTGGAGAAAGCTTACTCAGCTAGTCGCCCGCAGGCGCATGTTTATTAATCCAATATAGATGGTCGGGAAGAGTTCATAACTCCTCCCTCCCCAAGATCGAAATTCTCGGGATGCTGCTCATTTTCAATAACAGGCCGAGAATTTCGACAATACATAGAAATAATTTTATTCCGTAACTTATATGCTAAAAATACACAGATACGCAATACAACTAAAGTTAACATAAAATATAATATAATGGTAGAATTAAAGTTTGTTTCGCTCGAAGCACCATTCACCATTTCACTGTTTTTTAACACATTTAAATATATGTATATTTAATTTCATCTAATTTGATATTTAGCATGTTAAGTGGATGTGTAAAAGATGGGGTAGTATCTATTCTTGCACTTAGTTTGGGTAATTCAATAACTGGAATCGGGTCTGCCAGTTCTCTTTCGGTGATGACCCGGTGATACTGGAGTCTAATTCCACAGATTTCCAAATCACAAGGCTCATCGAGGGTCACCAAATAAGTTCCAAAGATCAGCTGCTTTCTAACGTCTGTCCCGCAATATATTGTTAATTTCGTTTTGATTCTTGTATATAAGATCCAATTGTCGGTAGCTATCAGTTGAACTCATACCTCTTCAATGTGAATTTGGTGTTGTATAGTAGGGTCGTCTTCAAACCTCATGAGTTGTTCGACACAGGTTGGCTCAGGGAAAGGCACGGGGTTCTTCTGCTGGCATAGGTAGTATTCTCCTGGTGCGATGAGTTGACATGAGCTTACGAGCGGAAGGTATTTCATTCCTTTTACCAAGAAGTAAGGATATTGGGGAAAATTGGAATAGGTATTATTTTCTGTTTCGCGAAATATTGGTAAAGAGTAAAGTTTATAATAATTGTAAGTATTGTTATCAGTAAGTGGTATCTCCATTATGAACGTTATCTGGTTTTTCTTAATATAAGACTTGACATTAACAATTTCTTCTAAATTCACTAAATAGTCTTCGGTTGCAGGGTATACTAAATTTTGAGTCTCAGATATTAATTTAAAATGATGTAGTAATTCTGTAGTGTTAATAATAGACTGATGTAATATTGATATCTTACTAAATGCAAGCGCTGTCTCGATTTCACTTAGTTTAACAAATGTCGTTAGAAAGTTACGAATAAAATGATTAAAAAGGCTAGTAATATATGTAGAATATACCCAACGATTCTTTTGAGAGGTAAGGTCCTTAAGAGCGGATTCCACAATATGTAATCGTGCCTCCAGTGCAGCGGAGTTCTGATTGAGAATATCGGTGCTATTGATTATACTATCTAACATCTGTGAAACTAACGTTAACTTATTTGTAACAATAACTTGATTATGTTCCAGTTTTGAAGTGAGTTTATCATACTTTAATGCATCCTCTTGATCTAGATTACCTGTTATCATCTTAATAATAGAGCCCAAGGGATTGAGTATACCTTTCCTAAAGCGTTGCTTTGGAACGAGTTGTCTGTACTTTTGTATTGTTGTGTCGCGTAAATAATCTACGTGTAATTTTAAAGTTAGGTAGTCGCTAGAATATGATTCATTAAAATTTGTTAACCTGTTTAATTCGTTATATTTTTGTATAATAAAATTTAAATCATCGTAGATACGATCTAAATTCAACACCTTAACAATAGTCCAGTGGTCAGTCTATATATACGCTTGACCTTCCTTGACCGGGAGCACGCCTGGGTTGCCTTCAAGTGATCTCAGATGCAGGCCCAGCGCCGGCATCATAATCATCGGTATGCACCACCTGTGGAGGGCGTCTAATATTTTTAACAGGCACTTTAGTTATCCTTTCTCCTATCTGCACTGGCGCTACATTCTTTTCTACCTCACCAATGATTTTAGCTTTCGTATAACGGGGTTTATCTTTGCCTTTTCTTTTGTTAACTACTTTATCAAAAATAGTTTTCCCTTTTGGGAATTCTATTTCGCCTTCGCCGCCTTTTCTTGGCCTAATTTTTTCCTTTTCTTTCGTTATTTTCTCAGTTAAACAGTTATATAAGAACTTAGTGCGCTTGGCATGGTCTTTAACTAATTTCTATACATATTGCCTTTCAAAGTCTATACCAAAGGGGTTACCCGAATCAGTGTGTCCAAAGGCTACTTCAAGCTGTTGATGAATGAATAGAATGATTATATGCCATTATAAAGTATGTCATAACTGATGCTGCATCTGTACACTTTTCTTCATATTTAGCACATCTATAAATTTCAATAATAGTAGAATGGAAACGTTCGATAAGACCCATGGAGTTAGAATTGTTAGGTGTACCAATGTGAAGATCTACTTTATGTAAGGATAAGAACTCCTTCAATAACTCATTATTGAATTCCGTTCCTGGATCTGAACTTATCTTTTTAGGAATACCATAAAAAGAAAAATATTTCATAAGAGCTCTAACTACTTCATGAGTCGATCTGTTAGAAATAGCGAAGGCTTGACCTAGTTTACTGAAAGCGTCTATAATGGTTAAAAAATATTGTCCTTCAATTTGAAAAAGATCTATAAATAATTCTTGGAATGGAGCATCTTGTGTATGTGTTAGTTGTAAAACGGGATTAATTGGTTTGCGGTCATATTTCATCTTTTGACAGACTTCGCAGGCGTTGATAACTGCTGATATGATTTCTATCATATTATGCCAAAAATAAGATCTACGTATACTAGACATTGTTTCTTTGATACCTCTATGACATGAAATCCCTTTATGGTGTTTTAAAACTATTGCCTTTTGTTCGCCCTCGTCTTCTACATATTTCATCCGTTCTGTGCATTCGAATATTTGTACCATATCCCTTTTGAATAAATTTATAATAATATGATTAAATTGTTTCCGATGTTCTGGGTCTTCGAAATATATAAAATACTTAATTTTAGGTCTTAAATATTCTTTAATAAATTTTGTTACCAATTCAGGGTTGTTGATAGGCATAAACACTTCCAACACTTTCTGTTTGTTAGGGGATATATCTCGTACTTGTACGTCATTTTTGTGCCAGGTGTATATTAGGATTTGATTGGGCTTTGTATCAACAGCCTCTCGTAATATCGGGATTCCTGTAGACTCTATATTTATGGCGGAGTGTACGGTGTTGGACTGGTTGGTGTCTGAGGGTTCTCAGAATACTCAGATTGGGTATTCAGAGACCTTTTCTCTCATCGTGGTCGGGTTTTGATTCAGTCGCTAGTCGTTTTATGTTTTCGACTACTTCTTTTAGATGTTCCTGAAGTTTCTGTTCCTTATCTACATTAACCTTCATAGAATCTGCTTCTTCAGAATCGAAGAGAGCGTTTACTTTTATTCTGGACAGGGCGTCAGCGTTTGTATTTTGTTTCCCCTTTTTATATATAATATCATAGTCGTAATCTAGCATTCGCAGTCGCCAGCGGGTAAGCCTGCTTCTCGAATCTTTATGGGAATTGAGCCAAGTTAAAGGCATGTGGTCTGTGTAAATGACGAATTTCCGACCATAAAGATATGGGCGAAAATGTTTCATTGCCCAAACCATAGCTAAACATTCGCGTTCAATGGTACTATAACGAGATTCCGTATCACTTAGTGTGCGGCTGGCATATGCTACAGGTTTATCACTGCCGGTTGGGCCCTGGGTAACACTGCTCCGATAGCGACTTCCGATGCATCGGTGGTGAGAACGAATGGCCTATCGAAGTCAGGATATTGTAATAATGGGGCACCAGTTAGGAGTTCTTTACATCTATTGAACGCATCTATATAATTTTGGTGAGCAATTATTTTATTACGCTTTTAAAGACAAGCGGTTAAAGGTTTGGTAATTTGGGCAAAATCTTTTATAAATTTTCTATAATATCCAACAAGTCCTAGGAAGCTCTTAATTTCTGTTGCAGTGGTTGGCAAGGGGAATTCTAAAACAGCTTTAATTTTGTCACCATTTGGTTTCAGTCCATCACTCGTTATTGTATGGCCTAAATATAAAACTTCTTTTCTCAAAAATTCTGATTTGTCTAATTGTACTTTAAAATTAGTTTCTCTCAGTCTGTCGAAAATAAGCCTTAAGTTTTGTATATGTTCATCTAAACTGGTCGAAAATATAATTACGTCATCTAGATATACCATACAGTGTATTCCTTGTAAACCTCTTAAGACACTATCCATAGCTCGTTGAAAGGTTGCGGGAGCGGTTTTAAGCCCAAAAGGCATACGCAAAAATTCAAAGTGGCCATTTTGTGTGCTGAAAGCAGTTTTCTCTCTATCTTTCTCTTCTACTTCGATCTGATGAAATCCACTTGCTACGTCAAGCGTACTAAAATAAGAACTTTTACCTAGTTTGTCAAATAAGTCGGTAATGTTGGGTAAAGGATATCGGTCGTCAACAGTTATGTCATTAAGTTGTCTAAAATCTACTACCATTCGCCATTTTATTTCGCCCGAGGCGTCGCTCTTCTTTACACCTATATAGATTTTAACCAGAAACGTTATAATGAGATATGTCTGATCTCAAGAATAACAAAATATTTTAACCCTCAAAAGATAAGATAAGAAGTAGAAATGGTATGGCAGGCAAAAAGGTTTTACTCACCAACCGCCCGCGACTCCCATCCTTGGTGGCCCGTTCAAGAAGGACTTATTTATTTGGTTCGTGGATCGCTCGAAGCTTTTCACACCGCACTCACGTACTTGGGCGGATTTCGACGCCCTAACTATATACGAAAGACGGGCAGCCTTCACGAACGATCCTACCGGCTGCGCCAGTCAAGTCTTGGCTCGGGCCAAATGGGTTTTTAAAAGAAACACTAAATACATGTACGACCGAAATGCAGGTCTACCGTTTAATTATGAATAATCTAAGAGACAAAAATTTAAGTTAATAAATGCTGACATGCGTCTGTGGGCCTTCCGCTGGAGAAAGCTTACTCAGCTAGTCGCCCCCAGGCGCATGTTTATTAATCCAATATAGATGGTCGGGAAGAGTTCATAACTGGTTTGTGCATGTGTGTAAACAAACGACAGATATGTGCATGATAAACGCTTCAAATTATAGAGAGTAGGAAAGCCCGGACTTCAAATTATCGCATGTTTGCGAGCAAGATAATATTCCTTCAACTTTAAATTACCGAAGAGACCAATTGACACTGATTTTATTCAATTTATCGAGTATTTTTCAAGGGACCGAAAAAAAAATTCAAATTATCGAGAGATTCAAATTAACGAGTGTCAAATTATCGAGAGTAGACGTCGACTCTCGATAAGTTGAAACTCAAGGGATCAGAGAAATTTCAAATTGTCAAGAGTTCAAAATACAAGCGTTTACTTATGGAACTCATGGAAAGACATTTGTTCTTTCTTGGATTCATTTTAATAGCACAAATCAAACGTTACCATGACTCATTAACGTTTGAAAGAAGACTAGAATGCGAACTTAATCATATCTCATTTATGTAAACAATTAACAGGTTTGTGCATGTGTGTAAACAAACGACAGATATGTGCATGATAAACGCTTCAAATTATAGAGAGTAGGAAAGCCCGGACTTCAAATTATCGCATGTTTGCGAGCAAGATAATATTCCTTCAACTTCAAATTACCGAAGAGACCAATTAACATTGATCTTATTCAATTTATCGAGTATTTTTCAAGGGACCGAAAAAAAATTCAAATTATCGAGAGTAGACTGTATATATGTATATATATATATATATATATATATATATATAACTTATGTGTATATTTGTATATATAGTATAGTTATATATTTATTATTAAAATGTAAGTAATCGCACCATAATTATGTATACCACCATCGCCACTCCTAATCAGCAATATTCCTGCCACGGGTTGTCTGAAAGAGATTGCTCTTTAGCGATAAGACCGCCCTTTGTACACAATTAGAATAATACTAGTTCGTAAATTTTCTGTAACGGTGTACATTAGAGTGTTATCTATCTATCTAACTACTACACACGAAAATCATGTTGAAGATAAAACTTGTCTCCAAGAAGCTGCCCTGCAATGTTAGTAATTAATTATTCTTTTACATATTATCAACACTTTTGCATGTATTTTTATGATTATGTAGTTGAACAAAAAAAATATTTGTATGCTCGAAACATGTACACAGACAACATTTTAATACCAACATTATAACCATGTTATGAACAAATAAATTTGATTTGATTTTGGGCGTGCTAAAGCCGTACTTCACACTGTAGCAGCGCAGCAGTGTTTTTGAAGTGAAACTTCTTTATTATCGTTGTGATTTGAAACTCAATGAAAGGAAAAAGAGATAAACACATAAATTTATAGGAATAAACCTGCGAGAATGAGATACGAGTTTTACATTGTGCATCACCGATTAGAGAGTCAATAAGACCGATGATTAAACATGGGTCCAATTTGGACCATAATAAAACTGACAATAATACTTTTTAGACTAAAACCATGAAAAATTGAAAGTGATACTTAAGAATTTTATTTTGAATTGTAATATGTTGACGGATGTAGGTTAAGGAAGTATATTTACTAGTGGTCGCCTAGTTGTCGAAATTCAGTCATAATTAATTTAAATTATAAGTTTGAACATTATCAAGGTTCTGTTGTCAAAGACTATATACTTCTATAATCACAGATTTCGCCAGGGCTACACTGTTAATTTGACTTTAACAGTAAACAAAAGAGTATATATGCGTGTGTATGTCAAATACATGGTAGTGTGTGTAATGTGTTTTTTTTTAAAATTGATTTAATGTATTTTTATGCATAATTTTTTAAAAATATTAGCATTCTGCACTCCTCTATATAAACTATAAGTGTGCGAAATTTCATACTCCTCCGTCTGCGCAATTTTCGTAAAAAGGGGAACAAAATTTTTGCTTCACGTACTAATATATTTAAAATTATAAAAATAATATAAGCTTAACGCTGTAACAAGTATATTATCTAACTTGTAAATTCAATTTCAAAACTAAAGTTACCTTTGATGAAATCTATAAAGCTTTGTGTACATTGACACGTTCAAAATGAACATTAAGCAATTGAACAGAATATGATCAAAGTGGTGAGAGTTAATAATTTTAATATTACAAATTCCTTGTCAATGGAATCAATCTGGTCGCTGAGCGTAAAGGGACCACAGAGTTATAAAGATATAGAACGACTGCCCTTAGATAATGTATGAAATTCAAAATGAGTTAATCTTCTTTTTTTAAAAAGGTCTTTATTTGTACATCTAGTCAGTGTCAAGTATTCATAATTATTCAACTCTTAGAATATTCTTCAAGTAAAAGCCAAATTGTAGGTCTGGCGTCAAACGATGGAGTTCTTGTGCCAGCACAAAAAAGTATATTATATTAAACTGTTAAAATTTTCAACACAAACACAAATCTTGCTTAAAACCGATCAATATTATGTAAATAGAAGAATGTAAGTCTCTATATATGTGTTATAAAATAAAACGTGTGAGACGTTTTTGAGACACGTGGTTGAAACGAAGTTACTTTCGCTATATGTAAATAATATATTTAATGCATTGAAAAACAAAAATTATACTAATTAAATTAAAACCAACATCAAAGAACAGGTATCGCGCAGAATCCACAGATGGCGTAAAAGAGAGAGACCGAGAGGCACTCTATACAGCGGTTAGCATTTTTCGTTTCGGTTACACTTACTTCCGTCTAGCTCTTATGCATCAAGTATCTGAAGTGTAACGTGCGATAAGATAACTTCGTCCCAAAAAGTACGATACCAGCTCCGACAAACTAGTCATAGAACATAGAGAAAGACATTATTAACAAAAAACACTTCAGAAAAGTAACCTACGATAGAATGAGATAAATATAGAGTATTAGGATAATTACAAGGTTTATTATTTTTATAATATTTTTACCAAGCTCAAAAATAGATATATTGTAACATAATATATATTATTCAGATTCCATGTTTTCACCTTGAACAAATAACACGAAAGTCTTACGATAACTAAAATAGGAAACAAATGCTCTAGTTTCAATTTGATTTATCAACTTCAAAACTTCAAAATATTTCCAACTCTATCTTTATGAGCATAGTATTTAAATTCAACGTAAATTAAATTCAAATCACAACAGTTCTAAAGAAGTTTCACTTCAAAAAGATGATCTGTCTATTCTCTTCTAAGCCCGTAAGATCATACATTGAACAAAGCGATCCGCTTTGAGCTGCGTCGCATTGTGTTAGATTTTATGACATTTCACTATACAATGCGCCGACAGACAAATTAAATTATATTTATGTGTAACACCGTGAAAATATTAATTATATGATAGAATACAAATAATGACAATTGCCTGACAACTTGCCGCTAAATCTATAATTTAATTCTAAACATGCTGTGTCTGTACATTAAAGCTATTTAAAAAAAGCAACTGGAATATATTTCCTATATAAACGACAGAGATAACAATGCAACGTTTTTTTAATTTCTATCTGATTGTCGGTTTGCTTGTTTGTTCGGGATTCACGTAAAAACTACTGGGCCAATTTCGATGCGGTTTTCGCTGATCGATAGCAAATTCTTAGACTTAAATCAGATTTAAAAAATCTAATTCCAATGTGATATTTTTAATGTTCGATAGTAAATTAAATGTTATAAAATGTGTGATATTTTTTATATCGGAAATCCCGCGGGAATATCATGTCAAGCTCGGACGAAGTCGCAGACATATCCTATATATACAGTATAGTATAGTAGTATAATATAAACAGGTGTATTTTCAAGTTGCCCTTCAGAGCCAAATCCTAAACTATGCTAAATAGCGAAAAACACTGAAAGGAGTCAAAAGTGGCATCATTAAATTTTTTAAAATGAATTACCCTTGTCAAGAATCGAATCGGCTGATTTGGAAAAAATAAACACATGCTGTATTTATTATATCAAATCATACTGTAGCTTGTTTTCTGTGAAGGAATGTCCAACGACAAATCAAGGTTTGTTTTTGAACAAAATATTATATTTTCGATACCGAATTTGATCCCAGAAATGAATTTAAAAAATTAAACTTAAATTTAAGCTTTTAAACGCGAAATTTTAAGTATTAACGAAAAACTTCAAAACAATTCCAACTTTATGAGCATAGTGTTTAAATGATTAAATATAATATATTTTACCTCATTCTCTCGCAGGCTTAGTTCTATAGATTTGTGTTTCGCTGTTTTTAGGGTCGCTTTTTCGTTTCATCGAGTTTCAAGTCACAATGATTCTAAAGAAGTTTCACTTCAAAAAGTCACTAAGAAAGACATGCTTGTTCAAGACTGTGTGTAATATTTAATAATAAAAGAAGTTTATTTTTGCATGTACATAATTATAATGATTAATAACAGCACATAAACGTCCCGCTGCTGGACTCTGGCCTTCCACTATAAGGGAACGGTAGTATACCATCCATGCTCATGCAAGGCGGCTTGGCAGGTTTGACACATCGGTTATCTCGATGTTCAGTTTTCATCAAGATGTTTTCCTTCACCGTTGTTAGCACGTGATATTTGTAGCAACATGCATATTAGATCAGAAAACTGGCTTAGTGGTGCATGCGTTCCGGCCAGGTTTCAAACCCGCGCCCTTTGAGTTTGGGACGCGTGCGCTAGCCTTTACGCTACCACGACTTTTAGATAATATAGATTACATATTTGTACTAAACTACATTCATATAGGTCCAGTAATTTTCAAAAAAAATGTTATAATATTTCATGTTATATATTTCAGACAGAGAGGTGAATGGAGACGATGATTTTATAGGGCTTTTTTAAAAATGGCTATTGAACCGAGATTGAACCCTTTTTCAATTGAATGTGTAGATAAAAGGAAGACTAAGTAGGGGTGTCAGGTTAATAATGGTTATTAATATAGTTTAGCGATGGTATACAGAGGGAGGGGGTGAAACGTAGCATCGCGAGAACTTGTCTAATATCTCAGGAGGCAAATAGTCGCGGTTACGACCTAGTACGAGAGGCAAAGTGGGAACGATAGCATGGGAAAAAATGGGTAAATTCTTGGCAATCGTGGAGAATAAACAATCACGTAGAACTAACAAATGTCCTCTGTATAGCTCGAAATCATATTTTTTTATTGCTGAAGCACAGCAGAGAGGCTGACGGCCCAACTGTGATGGAAAGTGGTTACCGTCGCCTATAGACATCAGCAACACCAGAGGTGCTGCAAATTTCCTGCCGGCCTTGAAAGAGCAACTGGAACCTGACCACTGATGCCGGAACACAACTCAAAATAGTTATAGCGGCCTACTCTAGACTAGTGGTGGTAGCCATCCAGTCGGGCAAATGCCCTACCACCTGGTTGTGGGTTGTTTTATCGCCTCTTACGACAGGTCGCCCGGCCGCAGGAATTAGTATTCTTTTTCCGTTCCTGCACAGAGAAATTATGAGTTTATTAAATAAATTATTAGTATTGAATTTATGAGTGAGTGAATAAAAAGATAGAAATGAAGGAAAGATTACTTACTATCATACATTATAATATGTGAATGTAACTTGAAGTTAATCAATCAATCAATCTTCTGTCTCTATTCTATACCAATACAACAAAAAAACTTACAGACTAAAAATATAAATCTAATTATGCGCTAAGGATGGTCTTATCACTAAAAAGCGATCTCTTCCAGACATCCCCAAGAATTAATTGAAATTATAATGACGGTGGTGGTATACATATTATATAGTACAATTACTTACATTCTAGTAATAATTGTATAATATTTATGTAATCATAAGTACAACAAATGGCTTGTAATTAAAACTACATAACTTTTGTATGCTTGTCTAAGGCGAAACATGTAACTATAGTCTGTACCACGTAGTTACCACATAATATTTGCAAAAATGTTCATGTTTCAAACAAATAAATTACTTTGACTTTGACCACTAATTCCTGAGACCGATCGGCCTATCATAAAAAGCGACAAATCAACCCACAGTTAGGTGGCAGAACATACGTTCGTCGCATTTGCCCATCTTTTTTTTAAAGTGATACTCTTTAGAATCATTGTGATTTGAAACTCTATAAAACGAAAAATACACTAAAACACTAGAAAGAAGGAAAGAAAAACAAACATTGTTATTAAAGTGTGGTTTTTAAGTTTTTTTGACTATAATTTTGTTTTTATCTAACACGAGCTAGTGAAACGTCATTCGCATTACCACAATGACGACGTATTTTTTAATATACTGCAACGGTAGCACCAAAAAACGTTTTTGGATATATTTGACTATTTCACATAAATCAAAAAAAGTATCCGAAGTGTTGAGCCGGGATAAAAGCTGTGTCGGGTTTTATTTAAATATGTTTGAATCTTCAACAAATAGTTTTTATCTATTTGGCGCGGTAAAGTACTGGCCACCAAACATTCTCAATGTTTAAATTTAGAATATAGGTGTTCTTTTGTTTTTTTTTTGTTACGTCTTAATTTTTCTTCCATTATTCCCCTATATTTTTAATATTTAAAGAGTTTTACAATATTTGCGATATTACAAAAAAACAAACGATCATTAATATCCACGCGGTGCTCGAACTGATAGACAGACATAAAAATTATAAGTTACATTTTCGGAATGTGCTGCTCTGAACTTTTTCGCCCTGATTTTTCTCATTTAAATTAATTAAACAATTGACTCCCCTACAAAGGTGTACTATAAATAGATTTTTATATGAAAGTAATATTATATTGTAAAGTACCTTTTTATTACATTCTGTTAGCTCTCAGACAAACCAAAATGGCAGCGATGAGGGAATATTAAACTTGTTCCCGACGAGTTCAATTAAATCACTTCATTTACAACTATCCCATTATAATGAGTCATTATCATCAGAGCCGGTTTGCCTACAATGCTATATTAAAACTTGATTACGATTATTAATAGTGAAGGATGATATGGAGCTCCGTACCGAAACTGTCGGATATCCGATATGCAAGTTTTTTTCGAAGGAATTTGTAAAAGACTTTTGATTACACCCGTAAACAGAAACTTGGTTTGTATTTCGTGCCAGGGCTTGAAAATGGTGTCAAGTACCTTTAAAAATATAGGTAATTACCGGTTATTCCGAAAAAGATACTGCCATATCGGTATATTTTTTTACCGTTACTCGGTAAGTTTCATGATTTTAACGTTATAATATAACCTTAAAAATCGTATGTATAACGTTATACGCATCGGTAATTTTTACGTTGTTTCAAGTCACGTTGCCTTTTTAAGAATAGCCTTTATTACGACTGCATGTTACCGAAACAATCAACAAACACAACTCTAAATATTACGCGCGCTCTTAGCACAGTGCTGTTTGACCGATAAAATTTGTATTAACGTTATATTTTTTACCGGTAAAATGGCTAGAAATAACGGTAAGTTTTATAATGATATTTATTTTTTACTGTTATCTGAAATTAGCGTAAATAACGATACCATATTTTTACCGGTATTTCAAGCCCTGTTTCGTGCATTGAATCAACATTGCCATGGTGGTGGTCTTCTTCCTCTTGACCATTTGAGGCGGCGAGGAGGTTGGGGCCTCGAGGAAAACCTCTTTGCCCCGGCTTCTACTCGACGGACAACTACCCGTCGGTGGCGGGGTTTGGAGGCATTGGAGCCTTCCTAACAGAAGTCTCTCAACGGCTCTCGTTGTCCAGTCTGCGGCATCCGATGGCCTTCGTGGGCTTGCCGTTGGCTTCGTCTGCGGCTTAGTTGGCCATTCGTTGGCGTACGGTGGCCATCTCGGGCTTTGGGTGGCCACCTGTGGCTTCTGGTGGCCTGTCAGCGGCTTTGGGATCTTCACGACCTTGTAACATCACCCTGGCCAAGCGAGCGTATGAGATCTCGGGGGGTCGGCAGCCATGTGGGTTGATGTTCCGGTGGCCGCGCGTGTAGGGGAGCGATCCCTTGGAGGACGTTGCCATACAGCGTAGCAATACAGCCAGCTTTCTTGGCGCGCCACTCTCAGGCAGCGATTTTTTACTAAGTTATACATAAATTAATAAACTATTTTTAGTATTTTAATTGTATTTTTTAAGTTACTTTAGAATATCGATCGATCGATCGATCGGTATATATTATCCGTGTAGGAACGGAGAAAGAATACAATTTCCTACGGCCGAGCGGCCTGTCGTAAGAGGCGACAAAACAACCCACAGCCAGGTGGTAGGGTATTTGCCTGACTGGATGGCTACCACCCCTGGTCTAAAGTATGCCGCCATAACAGCCTTGAAATGTGTTCAATAGGCATTAGTGACCAGGTTCCAGTCTCCCTTGAGAGAGCAGCAGCGCATTTGTAACACCTTTAATTTTGCAAATGTCTATAGACGATGGTAACCGCTTTCCATCAAGTGGGCAGTCTGCCTGTCTGCTGAACTCATGCAACAACCAAAAAATTTTTTTTTTCTTCGTATTAAGATTTTCTTCCTTTCTTTCTTTCTATATAACTTTATCGGAAACCAGTATAATCGGTTCTGATATCAAAAGTCAGTTCGGTCATATGACCGAAGTCTAAATATTATAGTCATTTGAAACCTATAATACCTCTGCCCCATCCAAATCCCGTCTTGTTTATAGCGTTAAAAATAACGTTGTTAATGATTACCTACATTAATGTATATGCATACGTTATCTTTGAATTTTTAGCGTCATTAACAATTAATGACAATGTTTCGTTACAAATAACGCGTTAAACTCATAGCTACATCTGCATGATATAACACTAACATTATCCCACATGGAAAAGGAACATACGAGAAATTTAGTCTCTTAAGGAGATAAGTTATAAAAAGCTGTCACACTAGTTGTCAGATATTAGGTACCTTCTATTGCCTTGTGATTATTTGTATTTTTCTCTTCTTCTCTAACTATCCGAAACTATCAGATAATCCGAAATAATTTATTATTAATAATTATTAATGATCCGAAAGTTCATATCCAGAACATTCCTAATTAATAGTAAAGGATCTTATAGCCTTTATTAACTTAACCTTTCATACCATCCTTGGTCCTTACTAGTATATTTTGTAGTTGTATGGTATTTATTCTAGAAACATGGATAGTAAAATCTGTAGTTTTAAATAAATATCTATTCATGAATAAATATAAGAACAAAATTATTTTCATACTTGATTTTTGCCTAAGAACAACACCTTCAAGCCAAGGTTACATTATAACTACAAAGTAGTATGTATAGTGAAGGAAACTTAACTTATAATAGTGTTACAATTTCGGCCACCTGCATATTTCTAAAAAAAACACATTTATTACCCGCCGGCGTTTGAGCTAATAACATTGAAGCTCGTTTATGACTGTCTTCTTTTGTTTACTTTGTGTTTAAAATTTGTGTTTGGAAAAACAGCCCATTGTGTATTGTAATCTTTATGGTAGTGATTAGCCAGGTGTGATTCTTGGAAAATTCAGTCCATGCGGTAGAGCAGACATATTGTATTTGTACAGGATAAACAATGCCCTAACGGAGGGGTGAGGCAGTCGAGTAATAACCAGTCGCGAGGCAAGACTTGTGTACGTTCGATAATCTATTTAGTGACGGAATTTGCGCGTGTTATTGAATCATGCATTACGTTTGGACTGATTGCGTTCAGTTATATTTGTACCTGTGTTATACGTGTTTGTATAGTTCTAATAAAACTAATTCCATAGCAATTCTAGCGGCATTTTAATTCGAGTCCTGCAACTCGTAACAATAGACTGTATTTAACCTATAATCTCTTTAGTCTATAAGTAGAATATTGAGTCTGGGTCACCGAAGTTAATGGGTAAGGTTCCTAGAAGGCTGACTACGTTACCTCGCTGGATCGCCACACTGATCTGTTGTCACTGAGCTGTAGGAACCAGCCCTCTGGCCTGCTGAACAGTCAATGAGTCGTTTTGAAATATCCTTGTAGAGGCGCATGGCCTCAGGATGTTACGGCCCAAGCGTTGCAACAGCAAACGGCATAAACATGTAACTCTCACGGAGCCAAGGTTTAATTGTATCACTTTAGCCTAATTTGGGTAATCAACTCGAACAGTCTTATTTGACTAAATAGATAAAATTCTTGTTACTTTCTTCTTGTAAATCAAATATTCGGATATCGGGTGGGTGTAGAACAATGTTTGTGGTTATTTTGACAAGGGCCGACCCGAATAGTTAAACATCTCAGCCCAAAATACTGGAGTAGTTAGGATTTAACAGATTTAATCATTGGTTTCTCAACAAACTTATTTCCTTCAGAATTTTAATGAAACTAAAATCAAAATATATTTCAATTATGCATGTATGTCTCTGCAGACCACGGCCCATAAAAATGGCCCGGACTTTTGGAGGGTTTGCGTGGGGCCATGGGAAGACCAACACGTAGAGACCCCTTGACAAATTTAATCGAAATGTGGCGTGACTCTGACCGGCGATTGTCCCTGTCTACGCCATATAAAAATGCACCCAAGGACAAACCCCGATAAGTGTAGGACTATTGTAGGGAATGGGACGAAAAGGTACCGGGCTATTGGGATGAACTGATCGGGGACTATGGGGACTATGGCGTTTCCTGTCGCACTGTTCAAGGAACATGGAAAAATAGGCAGGCGGTGACTCGCCACTCATTGCATGGGCCCCTAAAAATGCCAATATTTCAATTATTACTGTTTATTAGCAAGAAAGTTATTTTTGTTTTTTTTTTAAAGTAGAATTTAACTTTTGGTTATTTCAGCAAAAACCACAGCTAACAATAAATGAGATTTCAAGTTATTGTTTTATTAGTATGGAAAAAGTGTAAAGTATTACAACGGACCTATTACAAACGTGACTCTATATTAAACTCCAAGTGCCTCATTAGATAGCATTTCAGGTCATTTTTTTATTGACTTCGTTAGTTTTACTTTGAAAATTTTAATGAAATTTGAAAAGAAAATATTGAACGAAAGAATTTTGGGACATGAAAATTTTATGCTAAAAATAATGTTAAACTAGATTGATGGATACAAGAATAGACCGGTAAAGAGACGGATGTATTCTGAGAAGTTTTGTGGTATGACTGAGCAAATGAGCCAGAATATGGGATAGAACGAAAATACATAATCCATATTGTGCTAACATCAATTAATTGGAAAATGGTGAAGGGCTGGATTAAAAAACAGAAGAAACGCAGAGAATAATTGAATCCACACAAACGAAGTCACTGACGAAACTATAGATAATATATAAGACCCTCTAATTGCACAGTAACCCAACGTTGAAAATACATTGCAGTAACAAGCTAAAGTAAAATAAACAATAAAAATAGTATCACCATGCTATTAATAGTACGAAAAGTAGTACTGAAAACCTTGTACACGTTTCAAAGGTATCGTATTCTTAAGAAATCAACTCTTTCTATACGAAAACAATGTAAAAGTAAGCACATTAAATGACTAAAATAAGCATCAAGTTTACAATCGTTTGAATAGTTGCAGACAGTTTGTCGAAGATCTGTTCTCAGATTTGGTTGGTTTATATTTAACTTGTACAAGAACTCACAAAGGTAACAAAGAATTAATATATTAAAAGCAAGTAGACAATACTGCAAACGTTACAGCAGGTGAATTGAAAGAGAAAGAAGGATCCCGAAGCAGCACCAGTCTTTGTAGACTCGGTAACCATTTGGAAAATTGAAGTAGGAAAGATCTAACTAAACTGGACTGTAACTAAAATATAAAATAATATAACATCGTTAATTTTAGAAGCTTGAGTTTTCACAAACAATTTGATAAGTCGGTCAAGTTAATTTACTACGTATACACAAACGTGTACATCAACCAAAGATAGGAATCCTTCACAACAAACTCAAACACTAATAACCATAGAAAGGCCGTTAAGTCAGTCACCCAAATTACCAGTCAATAAACCTCGAAGCGTTACTAAATCATTTAATATCGTGCTAGACAGATTATCAGATACTACGAAGTTTGAATGCCAGAGCGCTAAGGGATTTACTCGGTCTGCAAAAGTAGAGATATGTCCTCGTAAATACATGTAAACTGAAACTGTACGCGTGCTCAATGTGGACGATATGAAAGCAGAAATAATCATCGTACGTCATAATCCGTGATACGAGAATACAGCTAGTCGCGCTCCGGGAGTCTCGATATTAATAGACGGGCAACCGATGGGTTCTTTTACACCACCCGTCCTCTCGATATTTACGGAAACGCGCGAGGTCAGACGAAAACGAATCTTACGTTTGATCGGATTGGGTTTATTTGTAAATGACACCGGTGTTGGTTGTCGAGCATCGATATTCTGTTAAAATTAGAAAATGCCTTTGGCCTGCGGGAGCTGTCTTTACTATTTATGGTAGTGCACGTTGCTGCTATTCCGACGCGTGGGGCAACCTCCGCTTCTAATCTGGGCGCCCTGGCGGGAGTGATGAGGGGTGGGCGGGAGGGGATATGTTTGGGCCACTGTCGCAAAGGAATCCGGGGAACTCGACTCAGGCGTCGATTGATCATCGGAATGTTGGCAATCGACATGTGACCCACTTGTGGACAGGTGTGCTCTACTGACTCACATTCGCTACACCACTGTCCTCTGTTTTGTTATTGTATTGCAGGATGACATAAGTAGAATGGATGAGGAGGGGATGGGAGCAGGTATGCTTCAATCAAAAACCAAAGTCAACGAATGTATAAAAAGAAATAATGTAATTAAAATAAATAAATTAACCGTTTATTTATTAATTACATTTGGCGTTGAGATCCATAACGATCCCGTGTGTATATAATAAAAATAAAAAAGAAATTAAATTTATATAAATTTTACAATAAATTACATTACAATAGATGGCGTTATATTTAGATGTTCAGTTCAGGTATCACTACGTACAACGTACAAATGCTTGCGTTCCGAACTCGAACCAAGAGCACCACAACACACAGCACTGGGCTCAGGCGGCCGCAGCGGCTGCAGCGACTGCATCCAGCGCCGCAGCCGCAGCCGCTGCATGCGACCCGGACACAACTACCACTAAAGCGCTTAGAAGCACTTGCGGTGGACGATGCCGGGGCCGGACTCGTCGTATTCCTCCTTGGAGATCCACATCTGTTGGAAGGTGGAGAGGGAAGCCAGGATGGATCCACCGATCCATACGGAGTACTTCCTTTCAGGGGGAGCGATGATCTTGATCTTGATGGTAGAGGGTGCGAGGGCGGTGATTTCCTTCTGCATCCTGTCAGCAATACCGGGGTACATGGTGGTACCACCAGACATGACAGTGTTGGCGTACAGGTCCTTACGGATGTCGACGTCGCACTTCATGATGGAGTTGTACACGGTCTCGTGGATACCGCACGATTCCATACCCAAGAAGGAAGGCTGGAACAGAGCTTCTGGGCAACGGAACCTCTCGTTACCGATGGTGATCACCTGTCCGTCGGGAAGTTCGTATGACTTCTCAAGGGAGGTGGAGGCGGCAGCGGTGGCCATTTCCTGCTCGAAGTCCAGGGCAACATAGCAAAGCTTCTCCTTGATGTCACGCACGATTTCCCTCTCAGCGGTGGTGGTGAATGAGTAACCACGCTCGGTGAGGATCTTCATGAGGTAGTCGGTAAGATCGCGACCAGCCAAGTCCAGACGGAGGATGGCATGGGGTAGAGCGTAACCTTCGTAGATGGGTACGGTGTGGGAGACACCATCACCAGAGTCCAAGACGATACCGGTGGTACGACCGGAAGCGTACAGGGAGAGCACAGCCTGGATGGCGACATACATGGCCGGGGAGTTGAAGGTCTCAAACATGATCTGGGTCATCTTTTCCCTGTTGGCCTTAGGGTTGAGGGGGGCCTCAGTCAGGAGGACTGGGTGCTCCTCAGGGGCGACACGCAGCTCATTGTAGAAGGTGTGATGCCAGATCTTCTCCATATCGTCCCAGTTGGTGATGATGCCGTGTTCGATGGGGTATTTCAGGGTGAGGATACCTCTCTTGCTCTGGGCCTCATCGCCTACGTAGGAGTCCTTTTGACCCATGCCCACCATGACACCCTGGTGGCGCGGGCGGCCCACGATCGATGGGAAGACGGCACGGGGCGCGTCATCACCGGCGAAGCCGGCTTTGCACATGCCGGAGCCATTGTCGACTACAAGCGCAGCAACATCGTCGTCGCACATTTTGACGTTTGTGTGTGGTTCGGGACGCGGTGGATATTGACTCTACGGCAGCGAGACTGCGAGTGGTGCAGCCCAGGCGTCCGCTAGCTTATATAGGCGATGGTCGCGAGCCCGCCGCGCGCCTTACATGGCGAGCGCGCCGGCCCCCGCGCACTCGCATAAACCCCATCAAATCGCTATGAAAACCACTCATTTAGGACCTTGGGCCCTAGAGATCACCCCTAAGGTCCGTAAATGGACCCAAAGGCCCCCAATTTCGAACTATTCGCGTATAATACGTGCGCGGCGCCGTAAGAGGCGCGCGCACCGCCTCGCCGACGTTGCACCATTTCGGGCGTTGGACGTGGTTATTTACATCGAAATAACTACGATTTTTAAATATTTTTTTTCATTTATTAAGTTATTACACTTCGTAACATAATTTTTAGTGACCTTTAGCTTAACATAAACTATCAATCTTTATATTTTTAAATTTAAAATCATAGATTCACTTCACAAACTTTTTTGGTTAAATTTCTGCTTGCATTGTATGCCGTAGAAAATTTTACATATTTAAAAATACTTTTTTTTCTGACACTGAAAAAGCTATAAAGTTATACATATCTACCAAAAAGTTGTCTCTACGAAATTTCATGGAAATCGATTTTCCTACAAGACTGTGGTTGAAGGACGAGTAATATAATGAAATTAGTTTTTATCCATACTAAAAAAAATACCAAGTGCGTGTAAGTTCACGCACTATGATCGTTTTCGTAGAATTGACAACTGTTCACTGTTTTTGTAATTTGGAAAACCAAAAAAATGAATCGAAAGTAGGTAACTCACATTTTAAAAACTACTCTATAAATCTTGATCAAACTAATTTTAATGTAAAGTTGTTTTTAGACTTTTAATTTTATTTTTATGCTGGGACTTCGTATGCGTTAGTGTTAATGATTTAGGCCGTTTCACGCAGATACGGCGATGGGTTTAAAGCGTTATTTGAGATGCAACATTGTTAACGACGTTATATATTGACAGATAACGTATGTATATACATTAATGTGGCTAAGTTTTAGCGACGTTATTTTTTAACACGTTAAATATGACGCATTCAGCGACAGCCTAAATCTTTAACCCCACAAGTTTCCACGTCATCGTTGAAAGCAGAAACACTAATATTTTACGACTTATTAAGACAATATCTTAGCGACTAGTTTAAAGAATGTTCTGGAGAAGGACATAGGCTATCTTACATCTTACATATAATTATATCGAAATGAAATATTAGACCAATTTTTTTTTATTCGAATGGCTTTTATTAACCGACTTCAAAAAGGAGAAAGTTCTCAATTCCACTGTATATTTTTTTGTATGTTTGTTACGCGATTTCTCCGTCAACTGTGAACCGAATTTCATTTATTTTTCTTCATTCGAAAGAGTGTACTCGTGAGGTAGTCCCATTGTCACCAAGTTAGTGTCTGATGAAAGGATCCCCGGGAAATCGAGAGCAACCCTCGAATATTATAGGCACGTACAGCGTGTTCCGTATTTTTTTATTTTCTAAAGATTCAAGTATTGCGTAACTGAAAAGTAAAAAACAAAAAATAGCAAAACAGAAAACCGACTTCAAAATAATGTTTACTAATATTATAAAGAGGAAAGATTTGTATCTTTGTAACGAATAAACTCAAAACTACTGGACTGATTACAAAAATTCTTTCACCATTAGAATGCTACATTTAGCCAGATTAATATAGGCTATATTTATTACTAGAAAAATTTAGAAATCCCTACTAAAACTTCAAAATTGTAACCCAAGGTGTAAAAAAAATAGTGTTACAGTGGGTCCCGGGATGGTTTAGATTCACAATTAGACCTGGTAGGTGGCGCTGGAATCGGGTTCTAGATTTTTATTTTATTAGGGCAGTACAATGTCTACCGGAACCGCTAGTTAAAATAAAAAAAAGAAACCCACTTCAATTGTAACTAAAAAGCAAATAAAATATTATTTTTTAAAACATCTCAAAATCGGTGCCAAGTAAATATAAAAAAATAACAAATTTGAAAATATATAATAATTTTTATGTTTTACTTCACACCGACTTCAAGATGTCTTAAAAATATTTATTGTTTACTTTTTAACCGACTTCAAAAAGGAGGAGGTTCTCAATTTGAATGGTATTTTTTTTATGTATGTACACCGATTACGCTGAGATTTATGATCCGATTAACGTGATTCTTTTTTAGTTTGATGCGAAATAATTGCCATTTGGTCCCCTAAAAATTGAACATAGTTTGGCCCAGTAGTTTTCATTTTAAGAACATTTTTTTATGAAAAATTTTCGTTCCATTTCTTGGGACGTATATTTTTGAAGGCGCGCGGCACCTTTCGTAGGCCTACCCATAGCTAGACACTAAAAAGTAACAAATAAAACAAAACTTCGTTTAAAAAAATCGACTTCAAAAACTAAAATTTATAAAATAACTTAATAAAGATTTTTGTCTAAGAATTTATTTAGTTTATTAAGAGACAAAATAATATAAAATTTTCTACATCTTGAAGTCGGTGTCGAGAAAACCATAAAAATGGTCTGGACGTCTGGGAACGGCCTCAGAGTGATTTTGAGATGGGAGATAGCAATCTCGTTTCTCAGTAGCAAATCTTCGTATATATAAAAATGAATTGTAGAAATGTATGTACGCGCATAACTTGAGAACGACTTTACCGATTTTGATGATATTTGTTTTGTGTGTTTAAATGGGTTCCCGGATGGCTTTGATTCGCTATTAGAACCGGTAGGTGGCGCTGAGATCGGGTTCTAGAACCCTCCTAATCACCTGGAGCGATTTTGGTGATTTTGTTTTTGTGTCATGAAACAAGTAGTTTAGGAATTCTGAAAATATGGCGGCGGTACGAAGTTGCCGGGTCAGCTGGTTTTATTTAAGATTCGTTTTATATTTTGACGTGAGTGATTGTATTTTGCAATAACATTATATACTGTTCTTCCTTAACACAAAATGTATTTTATACATTGTTTTTCGTTATGCTGGAGCTTAATCTGTGTTAGTGTTAAAGATTTCTGTATATATTTATACCTGGTTATGTTACTTGTATGTGTATTTTGTCTTGTGCATGTCGATTAGAAATAAATATATTTTCTTTCTCTCTTCTATTTAGGCTGTGGAATGCGTCTTATTTAATGCGTTAAAAAATAACATCGTTCACCTATAGCCACATTTGTGTACATACGTTATCTATCAATATTAAACGTCATTGACAATGTCGCATCTCAAATAAAGCATTTAAGTCCGGGAATTTTATCATCGATCAGCGACAATCGCATCGAAATCAGTCCAGTAGATTTTACGTATATCCAGAACAAACAGACAAACAAAGTAAAAGTGCACAATTTAAAAAAAAATGCTTCACTTCATTTGGTACATTTGTTCACGCAAGCTCCGTCCATACTTTTAGTTGTTCTTCTGAGCATTTTTATACAATACTAGGATATGCGCGCAACTTCGCTTGACTTGAAATTCCCGCGAGATTCCCGGGACAAAAAGTATCGCATTTAAAAAAGGATGTAAGCTAGGCTATCGCTTTAGTGAAAACTGTCGGAGTAAGTAATCTAATTTTTATGCAACCGAATAATTACAAACCGCTCCCGGGAAAATTCCCGCGAGATTCCCAGGATAAAAGGCAGCGTAGATTTTAAGTCTAGGAATTTGCTGTTGAAATCGACCCAGTAGTTTTTACGTAAATAAACAACGGAACAAACAGACAAGAAATCTAAAAAAAATTGCATCGTGTTCTCTCTCCGTCGTTTATATAGTCTATTCCAGTTGTTTATTTTTTTAAATAGCTTCAATGTACAGACACGGCATGTTTAGAATGTTATAATATTATAGATATATGTACGTGGTAAATTTCATCATAATGTGTAATGTATATTTGTCTGCTTAAAGCTAAAGCGGTAGTCCTTCAAGAATGTATGGAGTTTGTATGAAACATAAACACTTACGTCACGGGAGCAGGTCAGTCGCCTCTGTATTTTGATTAAAACACATTTAAACTGCGCACGTAATATTGTCGGGAGTCCATTATAGGAATTTATTGGTAGTGCTCAGTTAATACGGTTACGGGCTATTTTCACAATAATAAAATCTATATATTAATACGTGAAGCAAAAATTTTGTATCCCTTTTTACGAAAATTGCGCGGACGGAGGAGTATGAAATTTCGCACACTTATCTAAATATATATAATTGAAATCCACGTATATAGTGACTCATCACGATATCTCAGGAACTATAATACCTATAGACTTGAAATTTGCCATGGACCTTCCTTTTGCCAAGTAGAGGTCAGCTAAGAACGGATTTTACGGCACGCGAAGCGGGCGGGTATCAGCTAGTAGTTTATATAGAGAAGAAGGGACGAATGTTAAAATGCATAATTTTTTAAAAATATGCATAGAAAATACATTAAATCAATAAAAAAAACACTACACATATTACCATGTATTTGACACACACACACGCATATATACTCCTTTGTTTATTGTTAAAGTCAAATGAACAGTGTAGCCTTGGCGAAATCTGTGATTATAGAAGTATATATAGTCTTTGACAACAAATTATTAAGGTCGAATTTCGACCACGAGGGACCACTAGTATATGTAATTCAGAACGTCAATCCACGCGCAATACAGGGTTCCGTAGAGACGATAAACGTCATTATACGTCAACAGTTTATGTCGTTTGGCTTCGACCCTTTTACTTAGTTTGCCATTTGACATTCCTTCACAGAAGTTGGTGTTATAATACAGAATGTTTCTTTTTTCAAAAACAGTCTATTTGATTCGTGACAAGGGTAATTGATTTTTCAAAAATTTAATCTATCTAATCATGGAGTGTTCTTAGCTATCTATACATATAAAAATCAATTGCTGTTCGTTAGTCTCGCTAAAACTCGAGAACGGCTGGACTGATTTGGCTAATTTTGGTTTTTAATTATTTGTGCAAGTCCAGGGAAGGTTTAAAATGTGAGTAAATATGAAAAAAATGCTTTAAATATAGTAAAAACAACAATTTCGATTTCCCTTCGAAACTATTCCTACCTGTCAAACATTTGATGTTCGTCCCGTCGTTTAGAAATCGAATTAAATTTAAAAGTGAAGATTTTTTTTGTTTCGAATGTCAAACGTTTGATGTTCGTCCCGTGGTTTAGAAATCAATTAAATTTAAAAGTGAAGTGTTTTTTTCATTTTTTTGGTTTTGTATGTCAAACGTTTGATGTTCGTCCCTTCGTTCAGAAATCAACGTTATTTATTTATTTATTCTGAGGCGGTACGAAGTTTGCCGGGTCAGCTAGTTTTGTATAATAATAATTATCGGAAGACAAGCACACACATTGTACATCTCCAAGCTAAGCAAGTTACGCTTGTGTTATGGGTAATATACAATGGACCACTCTGGGGCCGATCCCAAACACCCAGATCATAATACATAACAGAAAGTTCGTTACCGAAATTTACCATGCCAGGGATCGAACCCGGAGCCTCTGGGTTCCAGCGAGTTCGGCCGGCTAAGACTTAGCCCGCTCGACCACAGAGGTCATCGAACCACAGTCGTTGTACAGCTTAGTATATGAATCTTTACCAGCATTTTATCGTAAGCGACATTTGGACCTAAGTATTTTTTTTGTTATAAAAGGTATTTTAAATTATTATTTTGCTTTAAGACTTTTAGTTTTAGTTAGTCTAGACACCTACTGAATCAAAAACGTAAAGAGAATAAAATAATAGTTTAAAATATCTTTTGCAACAAAAAATATACAATACTTGGGTGCGTCCTATCCGCGCAGGAACGGAAAAAGAATACAATTTCCTGCGGCCGGGCGGCCTGTCGTAAGAGGCGACAAAGCAATCTACAGCCAGGTGGTAGGGCATTTGCCCGACTGGATGGCTACCACCTCTGGTCTAAAGTATGTCGCCATAACAACCTTGAGTTGTATTCCGGCATTAGTGACCAGGTTTCAGGATCCCTTAAGAGAGCAGCAGCGCATTTGTAGCACCTTTGGTGTTGCAAATGTCCATAGGCGATGGTCACCGCTTTCCATCAAGTGGACTGTCTGCCTGTCTGCTGAACTCCTGCAATAAAAAAATATGCAAATGTCGCTTACATTAAAATGGCAGTAAGGGCTCGATGTGAACCTCCAGGTCCACTTGAAAAATCATCTACATATTATGCTAACTACAACACTATACTGATTCTGTCACCCTGTGCAGAGGATATTCGTGACCAAGCTAAAGACTCCAATTCTCTTTTTCTTAACCCATGATCCGCTAGAGAAAGATCCCTAAATCAGCGTAGTATAATAACCGCTTGAAGTTCCTTATTGCACGTTACTCGGTGGATGGGGGCTAGACGAAAAAGTGCTGACCACTATTATACAATTTAGAATTTTAATGCAATGATATAAGATCTAAATTATTATCTATTAGTGTAATATCCGCTGTTTTGAAAATAGAAGATCTTGTAATTGCCTTTATTACTACACGATTTCTTCTATGGTCTTCGATGGTCTTCGAAACTTCATTCCAAGCATGTGACTCAAAGACAATTAATTATTTTTTGTTAACAAGTATGTGATGTAATAATTGACAATGAAAGTACTGCCAAAATGTTTATGAATCATACGCGCGATGTTCGACCTAACTCAATGGGCCAAAATACACGTTCAGTCGCGCCGGTCCTTATTGAGTATTGCACTTCACTCGCTATACTTAGCATTGTCGTTTGCCAAATTAATATCCAATACGTCACATGAGAAAAGATTCGAATATTTCTGCAGTCATTTATTTGTGCTGTTTGCTGTTGAAACGCTTGAACGGTGGGTTTTGGGAGGCCTTGAGTCTCTACAATTTATCAACTAGACGGCTGATGCCTATCTCGGACAACGGATTAGTATGGAAGCGTAGTCAGCCTTCTGGGCACCTTACCCATAGAAGACGGTGACCTAAGTTCAGTATTCTACTTATAGTCTTGAGGGATTAAGTCTTTCGTCTTTATTGTATTAGTTCATAATGTCTTAATAGGGCCGATTTTTCAATCGTCAGATAAAAGTTATCAGTCGAATAAATTATAACCTGAGTGAATTCAAAATTGAAACCATTCAACTGTTTTACAGACGCAACTAACATTTTTAATTTTTCCATTTTATGATTTATTCTATCACTAACTTATATATCTGCTGATTGAACAAAATCTCTACTAATAGAAAGAAAAAAATATTTGTAGAAATAGCGACGTACTTACATTGCTAACATATATCTTAAAAATAAAAACATATTTTGAGAATTTGTACGCTGCATTTTCCGCAAACAAGGTTTGCACTCAGCTTACTACTGTTTGCATTGAATAGGCTCCGAAACTGCTGAACCGATTTGAAAAATTCTTTGACTGTTGGCAAGCTGCACTATCCCCGAGTAACATAGGCTATATTATATTTTCAAAAAAATTAGGGATCCTTATTAAAACTCCAATAAGATACTTAAGGTGTAAAAAAATTACCTAAAATCGCGTGCTAGAAAAGGCTCTTTATTTATATCTTGGTATTCATCCTTATCAAAATAAATTACTTCATATTCAAGACTGCTTCAATACCTTTATATAACATTTTGAATTATTTAATTCGGACATTCCATTCGAAAAATATCACGAGTTTAAAAATGTATTACAAAAAAAGTAGCGTGGTCGCCGCTTACCCTGCTCGCCTAGCTAGGTAGTACCTTAAGCGATGTAGGCGTCACTGGGGTACGGGCCGTACGGGAGGGGAAATATTTTGAATTCACTTAGTAGGTAATTAAACTCAACAAATAAGTTATTTTTAGATACCCCTGCGAAGCCGGGGCGGACCGCTAGTAGTATAATAAATCAGTTAGGCATAATTAGAAAAGGAGTAATTTTAAAATAAAAAATAATTATGTCCGTACAGGAACGGAGAAACAACACAATTTCCTGCGGCCGGGCGGCCTGCCGTAAGAAGCGCAAAACAACCCCCAACCAGGTGGTAAGGGTATTTGCCGGACTGGATGGCTACTACCCCTGGTCTAAAGTAGGCCGCAATAACAACTTTGAGTTGTGTTCCTGTATTAGTTGGCCAGGTTCCAGTCTCCCTTAAGAGAGCAGCAACACATTGGTAGCACCTGTGGTGTTACAAATGTCCATAGATGATGGTAACCGCTGTCCATTAGATGGACCGCCTGCTTATCTACTGAACTCATGCAAAAAAAACAAAATATAAAATATATGATTGTATACGCTTCTCTTTCTAACACGCTTTCAACACTATAAGTAACAACAGTTCAGATATACGTAATCTGCAGCTATTTTAAAACGGTTTTTATAGCTTTAGCTATTTCAACAAGATTACTAAAATTTATACGAACTTTGAACGAAATCTTCGTCATTAGTGACAATGTCTAGGTCTAGTTCGATGAGTTTATTTCAACCACAAACAAACAACTTATAATTAGAACTTCTATTGTTAACATTCATTGATCCCGCTCGATCGAATCCCAATACTCCTACCACCACACTAAATACAGCTCTCAATTAATCTTGGTAGTAATGTTTTGCTGTTTATTGCGTTTTATCAAGTCAAATTTTATTATGTCTCCTATAAACGAACAGTTTAGCACACGCCAGAAATGTAATGTGCAGCGAAATATCGATTTTAAAATCGTTACATTTTTCTATTACAAAATGAAAAACATAAGCCCTAAATTCTATCTGGAAGATAAGAAACCTTAAAATATATGTGAAACAAACACCAAAATATGTGAATGAATTAAAATAATTATTATTGAAATTCATTCACATAAATCGATTATAGTAATTGATAACTTATTTTATTTGTCAACTTATTAATATAATTAATAATATGAAAATACTTACACCACAGAATTGATTCATTCAAAATAACTAATACAATTTTAATAAATATCAACATAATAATTAAAAAAATCACTGTGATATTTTACAATCTGGACACAAGAATGTATGAAAGCGTATCTGCCTCCTTTTGTTTCTATATGCTTTATTGTACAATAAAGAGTTATGTATTTAAATTGTAAGTCTTTGGCTTCCATCGAGTACAAGAATTTATATCATAGCTGAAATAAGGTCACTTTACTAAACAGTTGAGATTTTGAACACAGGCAACAATCTTCTTATATATTGTTACGAGCTACAGGTCTCGAAAAAATGCCGTTGGAACTACTATAGAGTTTATTAGAATTGTACAAACACGTATAACAAAAATACAAATAAAACTGGATGCAACCAGTTCACACTGCACGATTCAATACAAGTCGACACGCGCAAAGTCCGTCGTATAGACGACGATATAGATCGTTAATGGAGAGTACTATAAAACGTCTTCTCGTTTCGTAATCGTCGCTTGACTGCCCCACCCCTCCTTTCGGGCATTGTTTTATACTAACTATACAGTACAAAAAAATCGGGGCGGCCGATCTTTTTGCATATTTTAACAATAGGCTATTGTCTAATTGCAAATATGAAGTAATAAAAAGAACTCCGAATGCGGGAGGGGCAATAAACAATATGCATTTCTTTGTCGGTATGTGACAATAAGTATGCAGGTGGCCCAACTTATAACAATATTAAAGTAAGATATAGACTAATACAATAAAGAAAACTTATCTTAGACTAGTGGTTCCGGCAAACGTTGCGGACAAGGAGGAGATTGTTAATATACTTGTCCAATTTGAAAACCTGCCCGTAAAACTTCAAGTAAAATTTTTCTTGCGATTCGTTTTGCCACTTGTCCGTTGAAGTTTCACTTTTACCATGTGTCCCAACACACATTTCAATTTTTTATTTGATTCTTACATTTTAAAAACTGACCTAAACGTAAATTAAAACAGCATTTAAGTTAAAATGTAGTTTAATTATCAATTTCGTTGCATTTTTTTCCTCGATTTAGTGTTTGGTCGAATACCGAATAGTTAAAAAAGTACCCGAAAACGCCGAACAGCGAATAGCAGCCGAATATTCGTGGCATATACTTTCGACTAATCATACACGTTTCTTGAATTATTGAACAGTAAAACATCATCGTTTGAAATTTTCGCCAAAAACTCTAAACATCAACAAAACAACCATTGGATGCCTAAACAAACGACACTGTCTCTACTATAACCTAGTCGTTATACATTGCTCGCAAGTTTCACATGTGGTTACAAGCAGGCCACAGAATAAAAGCATTGGATATGACATAGAAGGTAAGTTTGTGATGTAATTTGATATTGGTAGGTGGGATGCATTCATGGGTGCATTGCCCGGCCGCTTCTATTTACGTGTACAGGTGTTCCCAAGAGATGTGAGGTACCTTTGCATTCTTACTTTCTTTGCTAAATATAATGCGTCCAGTTCGTTTTAAACAATCAATATAATTTTTTAAATAAGAAAGACAAAAGAAGACAGAAAAATATATATTTCTTAAATGCGACACATACACCAAGACGAATAATAATATATCAAGATATAAAATGTATACAAAAATACAAATTAAAATAGAATATCCTAAAATTATTTACAAATTAAACTAAACTATAAAAAAAAACTAAAATTAAATAAAAAACAGGACATAATTATTATAGATAAAATATTTGTCCCAAACCACTATAATTTACCGGGAACGTTCCCAAAAAGGCTGGCGACGTTACCACGTTGAATAATTGCTATTCAACGTTTACCCTTTGAGCAAAATAGAAGCCAGCCTTTTGGTCGCGTGAGAGGTCTACTAAGCGATCGGCGACATCTCGATAAAGTTTTAGAGCGTTAGGACCCCACGGACCCAGAGTAAAGAATACAAAAATTGTATGCTGCTATTTGGAAATGAAGTTGGGACTCAGCATTTTGCTATATCGAAGCGTAGCCCTACGCAGAGCTGATTTGTTTATTAAAGTTTTCTGCTTAACTTTAGAATACACGAGTGTTGGAAATATTGCACCTGAATTAGGCATAATCGTGCATCTGGCGTAACGCCACCTCTAGCTCGCGGCGCGTACGGTAGTAAGGCATTGGTTAAGTTGTAAAGAATTTCTATATATAGCTGATTTAAGTATTTATATATGACCTGAGCTTTCTAAAACCGTTCTTTAAATTATTAGCATAGAACAGAAGGAAGAAAGTGTTCGCAACTTTGAATCCTGTCTATTTATCCCCGGTTTGCAGGTCACGCTTTTACGTGCCTGAATTTTGTTTGGAACAATTTTGCGGAGTAAACATATATGGAGTATATTTAAATACATCAAGCAATCAACCAATAACTCTTTCATTTCATAATAATCGCAGACTGGACTCGCAAAATCCTATACCTATAATTGAAGGACGTATAAATATATTTGAAATGAACTCGTCATCCCTTTGTCGTGATTTGTCAACGGGGAAATCAAATAAGTGAGCAAATTAAACAATAAATTGAGTTACACGCGTCACCCTATTAACATAGATTATTATTACAGAGGGAGCAGATTTTATATACATCAGTGTAGTAAAATCTTCTCCCCAGTGATGGATTTACACTAGGGGCAGCAGGGGCTGGTGCCCAGGGCGGCAAAATTTGGAGTGTCGGCAAAAAAAAGTCCACTTTCTGCTATAAAAATTAATGATTTTCAAAAATTGTGAGTTATTGGTTTCATGCCAAATCCTAAAAATCGAGTTCTCATTGGATATTTACGTTTTTAAGTCTAGCTACAGTGCGTAGATAACAGGGCGGTATTTTTCACGGTGCCCCAGCGCGGCACTTAAGGTAAATCCGACCCTGCTTCTACCAATATATCTTCTTTACATAGTATAAAATGAAATCGCTTTCCGCGCCTGTCTGTGTCTGTGCAATGGATTTTTAAGCAGTTTTCATCATCACCACCATCATACTCTGTCATAAGACCGCTGTCACACCACAAATGATCATAATCATTCTTCACAAAATATATTCTTCACTTTTAGTCTAACTTTTTTTTATTCATAGATTTTCAGTTTAATATTTATACTGTTTATCACATGACTTTCATCCTACCTTATTACATGCCCATATCGATTTAACCTTCTTTCTTTCATCTTTTTAATCACGGGTGCAACTATCAAAGAGCCTCCTTATGTACTCGTTCCTCATTTTGTCCATTCTTGTAACACCACATAGCCATCTCATCGTTCTTGTCTCAGCTGAATGGATATATGGTTTTGTTCCACCACTTTAGTGACACTAACCTTTATCTATACCATTAAATAAAATTAAACTGTTTGTTTGTGACTTCAAAATAATGCTAAAAATTATTCGAAAATTGTTATTTAACGATTACCAATCACAAATGATAAATTTTGGTAAAAACTGAACCCTTATGTTTTGATATCTGTGTTTCTGTCTGTCTATCTTTCTAAGTTACAGTAATATTTCTCAGATACTTGGGCCTATATTATCATGAATGAAATTTAACAGAATCGTCTATACATCGCTTCACAAAAGTGTAAGTTTAAAAAAATACTTTTAATGAACTACATAATCGTAGATGGACTCATTAGTTATGCTGATATTAGAGGTTCATTTCTGTCTTTCAATTTGGATGAACCAATAAAGTGATTCGTATAAACATACACATTAATCATTCTATGGCATTACATTTCTTAGTGTCCTTTCACTTCTACGCATTTCATACTAAGTTTATTCTATTTGTTGATCCGTCTAATATTATTAGACTTTCAAAAGTCACAATAATGTTTCGTAATGACATTTTCTATTAAAACGATATGGTCAATTAAGGTTAACATTTTTTTCCTCACACAGTTATTACAGATGTAGGCACAATACGTAATGTAAAAATAAAAATTTCATATATTTAATCTACATGGGTATGAAAGTGTACATCCACGGTCGTGTGCGGTACACGCTCCTGCTCTGATCATAGCGCTAATTGGCGATTTGCTGGCCACACTACACTAAGAAGCAATAATGGTCTCGCCTAAATAATTTTTATATTTATTGTAAAGCACACAACACAAAATAACCTTAAATATTATAAATATATTAAGGTGTATTTTTTCTTCGGTTATTTTGTTCAGAAATAAAGCCCACCCGAAATTTCGTTGTATGTGTAGGAAAAAAGAACCCTGAAAGTTACATCCCTTAATATTAATTTTAAGTACTTTCCCTGAGCGTAAAAATATTCCATATAAATACACATAAATCAAGTTTTTTTTTGTGTTTCTATAACTCAATTGCATTTTATGCTATCACATTGTTCTTGGTAGCTGTTTACTCAGAATTAAACAATCTACAATAGTCTCCATTGCGGCGAAAGTGTAACTTATAATGGTGAGTTAGTACACGTCTCAGAAGTTGATTTTCACTTAAAATTCTAGTATTTTTGTTGTTATCTGTGCAGGAACGGAGAAAGAATATAATTTCCTGCGGCCAGGCGGCCTGTCGTAAGAGGCGACTAAACAACCCACAGCCAGGTGAGTATTTGCTCGACTGGATGGCGACCACCCCTGGTCTAGAGTATGCCGCCATAACAACCTTGTGTTGTGTTCCGGCATCAGTGACCAGGTTCCAGTCTCCTTTAAGAGAGCAGCAGCGCATTTGTAGCACCTTCGGTGTTGCAAATGTCCATAGGCGATGGTAACCACTTTCCATCAAGTGGGCCGTCTGCCTGTCTGCTGAACTCCTGCAATAAAAAAATAAAAAAAGCAAAATGGACTTTACAAAAAAATCTAAATAGGAAATTTCTTGGAAATTTAATTTCCTACAAAAAAGTCTCATAGACCTTATTATAGTATAAATATATTGAACTGGAACTCATTATTAATGACGGATTACTATATAATATCTATTTCCTCTAAAGCAACATATGTGTCCATAATTCTGTGTCCCTGAGTGTACAAGATTTAATCCCGTCGTCCAATTGCTAGAACGGGGGCGACGTATTAATTTGGCCTTTATTGTGTTGGTTTAGCGCCGCGTCCCACTGCTGGGCCCGTTTGCCCAATTAATTGGCCATCCCATCCCTTAGGGGCCCATTGTCCCACGCGCGGGCGCCACGTGCTGGGCTTAATGTGGCACTTTATTGGCCTCACTGGTTTTATTTAGTTTATTAGTATAAACATCAGAGCATGAAATGTCTCGTTGCATTCTCTACTATTTAATTTTATTATGGTAGAAGAATATATTATTTAAGATAATCACCCAGTAGACGAAGTAACTTTGAGTAGCTTCTAATTTCAACATTTTGATCAAAATCATTAATGTGTTATTATGACACCAGTGAACGACCATTGAGGGACGATTATAATACAAGACTTTGGACATTTTAGTCAAGCCATATTTTTAGACCAAATAATACAAAATTAAAAACAAACTTATTAGGTAGATTGTTGGAAAGTATCACCTGTTTGGGATCTGATCATCAAATCCTTTGAGGCCCAAAACCAACAAAGAACTACTGCCAGAGCTCAGAACACAGAGTTGTTTCTGTGTGCACCGGAACATAACCTCCCACCCATTTTAATCTATATCTATATATATAAAACAAAGTCGTGTTAGTTACACCATTTATAACTCAAGAACGGCTGGACAAATTTTTATGATTTTAGTGTTTTTGGAAATGTCTTCGTCCGGAATAGGATAATAAGTATTCATTTGAATACTTATTATCCTTATATATAATACTTATTCAAATATGATATTAATCAATAAAATTAATTATAAAACATCAGTCACAACATCAGTCTAGTCATTCATTTGTGATCTTTTGAGGCCGATTTCGGCAATGGTGACTGCATTTAAACTCATTTTTATTTGTCTGATTTAGATGAAATTATTTTTGTGTGTGTTCAAGTGGATCCCAGGGTAGTTTAATTTAACAATTGGACCCGGTAGGTGGCGCCGGTGAACACCTCTTTAACGATGGGACCGATTTTGATGATGTTTTTTGTTTTTTCAAGTAGATTCGGGAATGGTTTAGATTAACAATTAGTCCCGGTTGATGGCGCAGCAATCGGTTTCTAGATTTTTATTTTTAAGGGCAACACAACGTCTGCCGCGTACAGCTAGTATTATATAAAATTATTAGGGCTAGGCATGTTGCTGAAGAGTTTCTTACGCCACTGCTCTTCAAGCTACAACATGTTCCGAAGCGGTGGTAAATTACATAGGGCTCCCTTAGAGTAATTAATGATGTTAGACAAAAATTAAAATTAACAATTACTTTCGACACTTGATATCTTCGTCTTCCGTGGTTACTGAAAAGAGGCCGAATCGTAGGAATAAAAATCAAATAAATACCGCCCTTAAAACCGTTAAAAAGTACTTTTATTACTCATTAGGACTTTCAATTTTTAATAGAGTTCCTCAAAATAAAACTTTACAGCGAAATAATACCATTTTACGGCACTGCTACTAGTAAAACTTATATGTATATTTGTACTAGCTGCGCCCGCGGTTTCACCTGCATGTTGATGGAAAATCGTTATATTTTGGATAATTCACACTATATTTTTATAAATTATAAAAATATTGTGTGAATTATCCAAATTAGGCTGTGTGTTATTCTGATGTGTAAGCTATATTACTGTAAAGTTTCATCAAAATCCATTCAGTAGTTTATGCGTGAAAGAATAACAAACATACATCCATACATCCATTCTTACAAACTTTCGCGTTTATAATATTTATATAGAGATATATATTATAGTTACATATTTATTATTAAAATGTAAGTAATCGTACAATAATTATGTATACCACCATCGCCACTCCTAATCAGCAATATTCCTGCCACGGGTTGTCTGGAAGAGGTCGCTTTTTAGCGATAAGACCGCCTTTTGCACATGCACCATTAGAATAATACTAGTTCGTAAGCTTTCTGTAATGGTGTACATTAAAGTGTTACCTATCTATCTAAAACTCAAATAAAAATACTAACACATCTTTATATTCACTTATCGTAATTTAAATTTAAAAAAATAAACGAAAACAAATAGTAAATAGGTAGGTATCAAATGATACCTTAATGGTAGCACTGAAAGTGACAGCCGTTGCTCGTAAGCAGCGAGTTAGAGAAATCGATGCTCAGTTATATTTTAACATTGCTATTAAGGCATTTATAGCATCGACTATAATATTGTTACGAGCTACAGGACTCGAATTAAAATAAATGCCGTTGGAAATACTATAGAGTTTATTAGAACTGTACAAACACGTATAAAAAACAAATACAAATACAACTGGATGCAACCAGTTCACACTGCACGATTCAATGCAATTCGACACGCGCAAAGTCCGTCGTCTATATCGCTAATCGAGAGTACTACAAACGTCTTACTCGTATCGTAGTCGTCGTTTGACTGTCCATTTTTTTTTTATTGGACTTGACTTTATGTTGTTGGTCCGAAGACCTCACAACTTTACCGGGGTTTTCGGGGCGAGTGCTTTTGCGAAGCGAAGGCGCTCGAGCCCGGGGGGCAACTTGCTCGAGGGGGCTCCCTAGGGAGTTTCACCTCGGCTGGACTGTTGCCATGAGAGGGGGATGAATCTAATGATGCCCACCATGGGGCGACATAATGCACTAATTGAGAGCGGGCGACGGGTAATATAAAGCCCGAGAGGAAGGATCCCGGCGGACCGGGATCGGCGGTTCGCGGTGGCCTATACTATCTTACTGCCGTTTCGCAACGTGTTATGGTTGGGAGGGAAGAAACGGCGAAATGACTGCCCATCTCTCCGTTCGGACATCCCTTTATACTCAGCTTAGGACCGTGTAAACAATGATTTCCACGAATCGCACCTGCGCCACAATACAATAACAATAAGCTATTGTCTAAACAAAAGAACTCCGAATAGAGGAAGGGCAATAAACCAGGTTTTATGGCAGGCCGATGTGCATCCCTTGTATTTGGCCCAACTTGTAACAATATTAACGTTCTTTAAAAGAATGTTTTATGTACCATGTTATATAAACGATGTTTTATGAATGGTGTGATAAGAAAAATGTTTTATGAACTACTAGCAGTCCGCTCCGGCTTCGCACGTGTACGTAAAAATAACTTTTTTGTAGAGTTTAATTACCTACTAAGCGAATTCACAATGATTTCCCTCCCGTGCGGCCCGTACCCCAGTGACGCCTACACCGCATAAGGTGCTACCTAGCTAGGCGAGCAGGGTAAGCGGCGACGACGCTACTTTTATTGTAATGCATTCTTAAACTCGTGATATCTTTCGAATGGAATGTCCCAATTGAATAATTCAAAAAGTTATATTGAAGCAGTCTTGAATATTAAGTAATTTATTTTGATAAGGATGAATACCAAGATACAAATAAAGAGCGTTTTCTAGCAGCGGCATTTCAATTAAATTTTTTAAATAAAATAGCACTTATTGTGGCATAACTATAACAGTTAGACATATGCTGTCACGACACATTTTATAAATAATGATGTGTTCTGCAAAGTCATAGTACATTATTTTATTCTATCATCAATAATTTTCGCAGCGCACGCGATCGTAGATATTTTTTTACACCTTGGATTATATTATTGGAGGTTTAGTAAGGATCTCTAATTTTTTTGAAAATATAATATAGCCTATGTTACCCGGCGATAGTGTGACCTCCCTCCCTGAAATACCGCTGCAGGGGCCCTCTAGCATCTAGGGAGCAGAGGAGTCTTCACCCCTGCTGATGAAGTGAGTTTGCCTCTCCCCGGGCATTCTCAAGCACTTGTGCGCTAGGATCGGTGTGGACGTAACTACGTTCTGTATCTCACGCCTTTCCTACCATAACCCTAGCAAAGGACCCGGTATGTGCGAAATGCATTTCTCCCGCCTGAAAAAAATAAATAAAAAAAAGCTTGCCAAAGAATTTTTCAAATTGGTTCAGTAGTTTCGGAGCCTATTCAGTGCAAACAAACAATCAAATATTTCCTCTTTATAATATTAGTATAGACGTAATGTCATAATTATATAACCGAGGGTTACAGTAGTGTATTACGGGTTAAAATGGATTTTTAAATGTACATAGTCGTGTCAGGTAAACTGAACTAAATCTTAAAAATACATAACGCTATATCCTATTTTTTTTCATTGAAATTAATACATAGGTCGTGCGATTTTATCTCATGAAAAATTGGATGTTCTTTATCTAACATTTGAGTTATAACGTGGAAAATTCTAAAATAATCAATGTGCATAAAATCCTTTTCAACGAACATTTGAACCTGATGAGTTTTTAAGATAATATACAATAGATATATTAGTACTGTTTTTTATTTAGAAACATGCTTTTATATGCTAATTTAACTAGGAGAGCGGACTGTCAACTGAAATACTTTTTATAACCTCACAGAACATCGCAGCCTCATAGTTTTTGCACGACCGTACCTACTTATGATGATATAAGTTGGTACAAGTAAAAGCAGTCAAGGGGTCTTCTATCATCTGAGGAGCGGAGGATCAAACCCTTGCTGACAAAGTGAGTCTGCCCTGCTTTCCGGGACATTCTCAAGCATTGATGCACAGGTTCAGTGTGGGCGTAACTACTTTCTAAGTCTCGCGCTATTCCTACCATAAGTGCGGGGCACACGGGAGGAAGGTGGTTTTAGTGGGGTATTAAGCACATGGGTTACCCCTTCACATAGAGAAGGGTGGTACCTTGCTGAGTCCCCACACATGCCGGCAATCGATTCTGTTATCTGCGCTATCTTCAGTGGATAACTCTCATTGCTTTGGTCTAATCCCGGTAAAGGACCCGGTAGTGTACGATATTTCCCATGCCTCAAAAAAATATATAAAAGGAGTCAAATGGCGCTTTAGTTATTATTTGGAAAATAATTAAAATAATTTATATTTTGAAAGTTAGATGATAAGATGGTATTTTAACGCTTGTTCTCTTATTATGATTTAAAACTAATCTTGGAAAATATTGACGTATAGCTAGAGTATCATGTCTGTACAATTCATATTGTTACAACCTAAGCGCCTACCAAGACAAATTCCACGTACAGATTTGTAGAAGCACATTTATTACCTGTCGGCATTTGAATTAATAACATTGAAACTATTGTAATTCTTTTATGATCGTCTTCTTTTGTTTACTTAGTTATTGTGGAGAACAGCCTATTGTACTCGTTTATGGCCGCATGCAGGTATCATAAGCCAGGTGTTATAGATTAAGTACAAACTGATTCTAGGAAATTCAGTCCACGTTGCCGGACGGGCGTGTTTGTATTTGTGCAGTGTAAAACGATGTCCTGGTGGGGAGAGGTGGCAGTCAAGTGAGAACCACGATCGAGGCGAGACGTGTGTACATTAATTGAGAGACGTGTGTGTATTCGGAAATCTATTAGGGACGGACTTTGCGCGTTTTATTGAATTACGACCTTCTGCATTACGTTTGGATTTGTTGTGTTCGGTTATATTTGTACCTGTGTTATGCGTATTTGTATAGTTGTAATAAACTCTATAATAATTCCAACGGCATTTTTAATTCTAGTCCCGCATTCGTAACAATATGTTGAAAAATCTAAAAACATCGACATATTTAATGACAGTCTTCATACATTCTTCAATAAAATATCTCAGATAGATTAAGTATGTTTAATTATTGTTTTTTTCATTATTTTTTTTTATTTTATTGTTTAGTTAATATTTCAAAATATGCAAATCATCCAAATTTAACTTTTTAATTGTATTTAACATGAGCATTGTTTAGATTTAAGACTGATGTATATGATGTACCTCCTGTTGATGATCTATAATTAATAAATTAGTTAATGTGAAGTATTAGAATTTATTGTAACATGTTGTGTCCGCAACCCTATTTTCATGGCTCTTATTGTCCCCAAGCTATCGTGACTCGACCGCGCGTTAATCAAAATATGTACGGCTGACATTTGAACAAACAGTGCCCAGTACCAACAATAACATTGTCAATGCTATTGAAAGCAATATACGATTTTTGTATTGGCAGATACTTGTGGGAATTCAAGTTGTCATAAATATTTTTTTTTAATGTTTCTCATAATAAAGTAATATGGTGTAGTATTTATTTTATAAATTGATGTATTTTATATCCCACTTGCTGATCCGTGCCCACTTCACTGGGCATATTAGAACTATTATTAATCAAATCAAATCAAATAATTTATTGCATAAAAACATGGTTATACAAATAGGTCTTGTTATTTTATACTGATCACATGTTTTTTGCCGGTTGGGCGTACTAGTTTTTGAAACTCATATTATATATTTACATATTTATTTCATATTTATTTCAATTTAAAATTTAAAGCTTTAAGTATTTATTGAATCATTATTACTGACATTATTCACATAATTTTGTTTGCGAAAATATAATTTTAACACGGATGTGTCAGCACGCTTGGATTTCAATCTAGATGTAATAATTTACAAACTATATAATATAAATGAATTAATGACTGTTGTCTGTTGTGTTTTCCAAATAAATAAATAAATATTAATTTGGTTTTAATTATTATTACTAACGTTTCAATCTTATAATTACGTATAACCTTAAATTTAACAAAATACTAAACGATACACAATTTAAATCACAATCAAATATAGCCTATGGTAGTCAGGAATAATTATTACGTCCTACAAATGAATTCGATAACTTTACCTCTTTCTAATATAGGTAGTTTTAAGATATCCTCGCAATGTTTGATACTCTAATAATTTATCCAAAACAATAGGAAATCTCAATACCTTCTTATTTTGTAGCCCTGCAATGATAATAATAATAATATTATTCACAAACAAAAATAATGTTTATTTAATATTTTACCAACCGCGATATATTTTCGCCTATTTACAAGTAAGTTGATCTGCGATTATAAGGCAGTTCGTATTTTACCTCTTAAACATAACAAAAACAAAGATAATTATTATGAGATGCCATGTAATAATGACGCAACGGTTCTATTTCGGGTATCTCCTATTAAACACAAGCACTGGCTGCGAAACGAGTGGAATAAAAATAAATTCATTACTAACAACAGAGGTGCAATGGACATGACCAAGAAAACATTACACAAGCCGGCTAAGGGGGAACATATTTTAGGTGAAAGGGTTCTGCAGTGAACGCTCCTTTCTAGTTCAATTAAGTCACTGAACTAGTTCCACCTCAATAATCTATTAGTTCTATTCAGTCTCGAGAACTTTTCGATCTTCTATTGGTCAGTAGTTGTAACCGATAGAAAGATGTTCCATTAATTCTAAAATGAGTTTTAACATAATGAGCCTTTACCGCCATTTTATCGTATGCGACATTTGGACATAAGTATATTTTTTTGTTGCATAAGGTATTTTAAACTATTATTTTGTTTTAAGAATTTCAATATTTGATTCAGTGGGATCTATTCTAAGTAAAACTGAAAATCTTAAAACAAAATAATAGTTTAAAATACCTTTGGCAACAAAAATACACTTAAGTCCAAATGTCGCTTACGATAAAATAGCGGTAAAGGCTCGATAAGATTAGTAAGTAGTAGGTTAATGTAGTTTTTTTAATTATAGAACTCTCACCGAAGTTTAATATATTGTTCGACTTTTTCTCGTCAATTCACTTGTTATTTTTTACTAGAACTACTTTTATATTATCAAATTCAAAGTTTTTTATTTAAAATAAGTTCCACTGAAGAACACTTTTTGAAGGTCATATATATAAGTTAAAATTTAATATTACTTCCTATTCTAAGTACACCGCTTTGCAACGTGTTATTGCTGTTAAGGAAAGAAGCGGCAAGAAACTCCTCAGCAACACGTCTAGCTAAATATTGTTTTTCTTTAAGTTTCTTATTCTATTTACATCTCAAGTTTTCTTTTTTTAATAAGTTTTATACAGAAGTATGTTACAGAATTACTTTTTGAAGAATTAATGGAGTTGTAGCAAACAGTGCATACTCAATAAGACCAAGACACAATAAAAGTAAAGAAAAATATTATTAAAGTTATAATAATGACATGACGTATTAAATGTATGCTGCAATATATCTCCATAAATCCCTTACAAGCTTGGCAAGATATCGTTATACAAAATATAGTATAAGATGTTAGAGCGAGCTGCTATGTGAATGAATTTTTGTCATTTAAATATTCTTCAATAGTGTAGTATCCCTTTTTTAGCAAGATACTTTTTAATTTGGTTTTGAATTTAGTGCAAGACAGATCTAACATTTCACTCGGAATCTTATTGAAGAAGCGTATACTAACCCCCAAGAAAGAGGACAGTACTTTTTGTAATCTAAAAGATGGAAATATCAGTCTATTACAATGCCTGGTGTTGAAATTGTGAACATCCTTATACTGCTTGTAGGCATTTAAATTATTACGAATATAAATTATGTTATTAAAGATATATTGGCAGGCGACCGTTATAATATCAATTTCCTTAAAGCATTCTCTAAGAGACTCTATCTATTTATTACTACATCCTACGGTTAAAACTCATCTCCATTTATTGACAATCGTATGTTGATAAACTACACAAGACTATCGGAACGCTGACTGGCGCACTGAGCGCTGACCGAGTGAACTAAACGTGAAACGTTTCTTTTAGTGCAACGTAGGCAACTGGCTCCCAATAGTTCATCGTTCACTACAAAAGTCTATTTATGAAGCTTTAAAACAGTTAGCAAAATACCAAAATCATATTCTAGCTCGCACTGGTCTAAACACCACCCGAGAAATGCTGGTGGCGAGTCGTGAAACTCTACCTGATACCTGAGTAATACTCGAAAAGCTGTTGTACTTTTCTAGACAGGTACTTAAAGCATAGTGAAAAATTGTACAATGCTTTTTTTATGATATTTTAATCTCATATTCCTTCATAGTACGTAGGCTGTCACGCGCTAGGCCGATTTCGTTAATTAAAAAATATATAAGACATACTTCTATCCGCCCTCCTATAGCAGTATTATTTAATATATATTTTAAGAAGGTAATATTTCAGGTAGTAATCATATAGAAGCCATTTTGTGTAAATTGAGTGTAAGAAAAGTAGTAACAAATGAAAGTTAGCTATAGAAATAATAAACATAGATAACAATAGAAAAATAGTACAAATATATTAAAAAAAATTAAAGATAACGCCGAAAATGTAAGTAGAGTTAAGATTAATACAGGACTAGTAACAAAAATATGTAATCAGATAAGTAAATAACTAATGTAATAGATACAAGAATGTAAATAAAGAGAAAGATAAACAAATTAAAATAAAAAATAACAATAACAATAAAAAGTAAAAATGACAAAAAAGATACAAAAATATATAAAAAAGAAATTATACCGACAGATCGTGTTCGTCAGGAAGTAGGAGAATAAAAAAAATACTAAACTATACATCTACTAATTTTTGTATACTCTTGAAGCCATGACGGTAAAACGTTGCAAGAAAACGTGACGCGTTTTCTTTTTATACCGTACTAAAATTTTCTCTACGTTGATAAAAATCTTTCACTTCAAAAATTGTTTTGTAGCAATATTTATCTTCTTTTATAATTTGTTTAGACTTTACGTTATGATGAAAATTGATGCGTAGCTCAAATTTCGTCTTGGGGTGCCGTATACTAAGCCATACACCCGTTGCCCTGGTATTAAGGGCGAAGGACAGATTACCAGGGGGTTTTAATGGGTATCCCTAACTGCGGTGTGGCAATAGCATCCTTACTTCTGGAACTAGAGGTGCTAGTGCCACCCCGACCTGGCGAATACCACATACCGTTCGCGATTTCGCGATGGCCCTCAATCGGGTTTCTCCTCATAAAAAAATGGGGTACCCTGTAAAAGTAAAATTAACCCTAATTTCACAGTCAACACACAATTTTCAGTCATAGTGTTATTTTTTCATGTTTAAGTATGTATACTCATAGATATATTAATATCGATAATTCATCTATGGAACCCTAAATTTAAATATGATAACCCCGCTCTCTCCGATCACTACGTTCCCTAAAAAATATTCTATTGACTAAAACGTACACATGCCCACACAAAATTAGCTAGAAAGGGACAGAAATATCACTAAACGCGATTCTCAACTGGAGGGTACAGGACAGAAGCGCTGCATCACGACTCCATTTCAGGCGAAACACACATTCGTCTCTTAGAAGAAAAAGCCTATATGCACTATATAATTTTAAAGAAACGTAGTTTTTATCATTCAGTCTTAAGGTTTACTTTTGAATGAAGAATGAACTGGAAGTTATTTCTAGATTTACACAGCGCCGTTGAACAAATTTCATTTTAACCGCCGAAAGTTTAAAGTACAATATAAATATTGCATCTGGGCTCTGTGTTCACAATTTGAAATGGTTCTCATCTCGAGACTCGCTGCCACCAATGGCACAGTGTTGAATGCATCTTATGCAAAAGCGTCAATAAAAGCGACACAGCTTCGCCAGTTGGAAAACCACAGTATGCCCATGAGATACAATTTATAATAACACGCCAGGTAAAAAAGAAGTAGTAAACATCGTATCACGGAAAAATGGACCCTGTCTCATTGTATTAATGTCGTTATCAAATTGTTAGGATTATGTAAGTGAGATATTAATAGAAAATGTTGCAGAATGCGCGCGAGGACCGTCTTATTTGGTTAGATCGGCTGAAATAGCTCGCAGTACGGTATGGCAGCAGTAGGCAATTTTATTTTAAGTAGCGCCAAATTTTATGGCCCCTCTCAGGTAGGCAGAAGATGCTGTGCAGAAGGCTGCACAGTAACTGTTATTTATGAAAAACTGTCTATGATACAATTGCTATTTAAGTTGATCAAAAAGTTTAACGCAATATGTATGTAAAGTACTTTAAACGAGTGATAAACGTGCGAATAAGTACTTATGGCTTGACGATCATTTAATCCCGTGTACAGTTCATTGGTGCGCAAACTTATACAATGGAAAAAGGTCGTCGAGCTATAAGTACGCGAACCTACATAAGGAAAAACGTTGTCGAGCCTTAAGTACACGAACTTAAACATGGGACAAAAGTCGTCGAGCCATAAGCACGTAAACTTATACAAGCGACAAAAGTTGTCGAGCCATAATTACGCGAACTTACACAAGCGAAAAAATTATCGAGCGATAAGTAGTACGCAAAATGATTTAATGGAAAAATGTTTTTGAGCCACAATTTTTTTTCTTGGACTTGACTTTATGTTGTTGGTCCGAAGACCTCACAACTTTACCGGGGTTTTCGGGGCGAGTGCCTTTGCGAAGCGAAGGCGCTCGAGCCCGGGGGGCAACTTGCTCGAGGGGGCTCCCTAGGGAGTTTCACCTCGGCTGGACTGTTGCCATGAGAGGGGGATGAATCTAATGATGCCCACCATGGGGCGACATAATGCACTAATTGAGAGCGGGCGACGGGTAATATAAAGCCCGAGAGAAAGGATCCCGGCGGACCGGGATCGGCGGTTCGCGGTGGCCTATACTATCTTACTGCCGTTTCGCAACGTGTTATGGTTGGGAGAGAAGAAACGGCGAAAGAAACTTCCCAGCAACACGCCTAGTCTATCCTATGGGGGGGCTGTGTCTCCTGGCGTCCCTCGCGGGGACGTGGAGAGATCGTGATTGGCGGCGTCGACGCCGCCGTCTGTGTCTGTCTGTCGGTGCCTGCCAGCCTGCCGTCCTAACCGTGGGCGGGCTGATCTGAGCCAGCCGTTTTGTGATATCGTCGACCTTATCCGTGAGGATGTTACGCGGTCGTCGCACGAGAGCCTTTCGTCGAGGCTTATAATCGGACGCGGACACGACGAGGGGATTTCGATGGTGCGGCGCTAAATCGAAATACTTACGCGAGAGCGACGTAATGTAGTTTTTGATGGAGGGAAGCTCCAGATCACGGTGGATGTCGACGTTACGCATATAGAGGGGAGCACCGACGGCTCTGCGCATGAATTTATTCTGAACGATTTGCAGTTTCTTTAAAAGAGCAGGCTTGGCATGGCCGAATACCACACTCGCGTATGTCATGATCGGGCGGATTGAGCCACAAGTACGAGAATTTATACATACGAAAAAGGTCGTCAAGCCACCAGTTTGTGCACTTATTATACAAGGGAAGAAAATTGTCAAGCCATAAATACTCGAACAAACAAGCAAAAAGGGTTGTCGAGCCAATTTACACAAGGGAACTTACACGAACTTACACAAGGGAAAAGGTTGTCGAGTCATAAGAACGCGAACTTATACAAGCGACAAACTCTGTGGAACCATAGGATCCAGAAGCTCACCGCCTTTATAGAGACCTATCTACAGACTTAATAGAAGTCTCACTCGACTAAAAGGCTGGCCTATACTTTGAGTAACGCATAAGCATTGCCATCCAACGTCGTAACGAGGCCAGCATTTTGGGGACGTTCCCGGCTGACGGTGATTTGGGACCTATTTATTTGTAATTAAGCTATAGGATATATTATTAGTGTCATATTTTTTTTAAAGGTGAATCTAAATTTTAATTCTAAATATGTATAAATAAAAATGTTTTCAAACAATTTTACCTTTAGAGATGTATCAACTCCCATTGAATACATATCTGAAGTCTATGCAAGCAAACCCGCTTGGAACATCCTAGTCTATAAAAAACATACTCCCATACCATACTACGAGTTGCTGAAAACTCACGAGCGACACCTAAATAAGGTGCGTACGAGGCGTAACTACTACAACCACATGCCAACAAAAGTCCAGTATAATTTGATCTTTCATTTCTTGTATAATCGCAAACAATGATTCACTAATGAGAGCTCTTATGAAATTTGATGTATTTGAATCGGCGCGTGGGCATTTTACACGTGCGTTGTAATGTTGTGTGGGACGCGTGTTATACTGATACTAATGTTTATGATGTGTAAGTGAACTGTGTACTAGATTTCGTTAATATATTATAATAATTTTCGACCTCGTTTGGGGTCTAGTACTCTAAGTCTTTGCCCGCCTAGTGGAAATTCGGCTAGGGTAAGCTGGTTGAAAAAACATTTTCTATGATGCAGGCGCCGACTACACCGTTGTTGAGAAAACATCTAACTCGCAATGTATTTTCTTATTACAATTTGTATTTTTAATTTTTCAATCTTACCACATATTTTAATACTAAAGGCGGTGCCCGGTCGAGTTATGAGTTGCTATTTTGTCCAATACGTATGGAAAACCGCCGAGCGTAAGAGATAGTAATACAGTAATAATCTTATATATAAAAATGAATCGTAGAAATGTATGTACCAGCATAACTTGAGAACGACTTTACCGATTTTGATGATATTAGTTTTGTGTGTTTGAATTGAATGGGTCCCCGGATGGTTTAGATTTATAATTAGAATCGGTAGGTGGAGCTGAGATCGGGTTCTAGAATCCTCCTAACCACCTGGACCGATTTTGGTGTTTTTTTTTGTGTCATGAAACAAAGCATTTTAGGAATTCAGAAAATATGGCCGTACGAAGTTCGCCGGGTCAGGTAGTATAATATACAAATACATATACGCATACACACACACGCACACGCAACATACTCAATCGCTCACACTTCTATATTTATAAACATATGTTGAATATTGTTGAATGAGAAGTTAGGTTAAATAAATTTGAATGTAATCATTTTTTTATTGCCAGAGTACAGCAGACAGGCTGACGGCTCAACTGTGATGGAAAGTGGTTACCATCGCCGATTAAATTGCATTAAAGGTACTACCAATGTGCTACCGGACTGCCGGAACACAATTCAAGGTTGATATGGCGGCACGCTCTAGACCAGCGGTGGTAGCCAACCAGACGGGCAAATGCCCTGCCACCTGCCTGCAGGTTGTACAGTCGCCACGTCTGGCCTGAGTATACCACCTTAACAACCCTGAGTGGTGTTCCTGGATCAGTGGCCGGATTCCAATCCCCCCCCCCCCCGCTCTCCTCTTCGTAGCAATAACAAAAGTGGTTACCGTTACTTATGGAGAATTGCAAGCACAAAGATGGTTACCAAGTAGCCGGCTTCAAAGGAATTTCATGATGTCTTATTCGAAAAACTCCATAACCTAATGCAAATGTAACCTCAGCTGGGAGCTCATTCCAAATCTTTAAGTTTTTGAGAATCGTTGCGTACACTAGCTTAATGGTTCGAGGAAGTCAGGATGAACCCCCAAGCCCATGCGAGCGGTGCAGTGGCACTCTAGCCAGTGAACTATCACAAATCAGACAATTTCTGCATAACTTCGTATTTATTATACCTGACCCGTGCCAACTTCACTGGGTGTCATTAAAATTAAAAAAAGAATATATTTAATGAAAATCAATTATAGTCTATGTCACTCGGGTATAATGTAGCTTTCTACTTATGAAACAGTTTTCAAAATCGTGCTAACAGTTCGCGAGATTACTTCCTACAAACAAACTCACAAACTTTACCTCTTTAAATATTAATATAGATTATTCTTAATGACTAATTTTAATGAAAGCTCTCGTAGAGTAAGCGACCGATCACGCTATGACGTAAATTTGGCACCATTTCCACAATTTCATGCGTAATTTGCCTCAGTATTGCTTCAGCATTTACACCGAACACAAGTCATTAAAATCATTATCCGGTAAAATTATGTAGAGCAGCACATTGTAAGTTTCGAATTAGGCTCTGAGCTGTGATTTAATTCGGCCGGGTAGTATACAGCACAAGTGAGATTCTAAATAACGTGTTACTAAGGTACAATTGTATCATACAAATAGCTGTTGCCTGCGGGTTTGCTCGCATAGATTAAAAATAGTCATAGTTTCAGTAGTCAAAAATAGTTAAATGGTTTTTTCTTTTCCACCAGCTTAGGGGTTAAGTTTTCATAAAACGCGGATATACCTGTACATTTATTTCTGGCCAGAAGCAGGTGCATAAGATTTCGTGCTTCTTACTAAGGAAATGACGCATTTTTATTAAAAAATTCATCCCGTTTTTTATCCGTGCAGGAACGGAGAAAGAGTATAATTTCTTGCGGCCAGGCGACCTGTTGTAACAGGCGACAAAACAACCCACAGCCAGGTGGTAGGGCATTTGCCCGACTGAATGGCTACCACCCCTGGTCTAAAGTATGTCGCCATAACAACCTTGAGTTGTGTTCCGGCATTAGAGACCAGGTTCCAGTCTCCCTTAAGAGAGCAGCAGCGCATTTGTACTACCTATGGGGTTACAAATATCCATAGGCGATGGTGACCGCTTTCCGTCAAGTGGGCCGTCTGCCTATCTGTTGAACTCCTGCAATAAAACAAATTAAAACCCCCTTAGGGGTTTAAGTGGTAGCGTAATGGCCAGCGCACGCGTCCCTAATTTAGAGGACGCGGCTTCGAATCCTGGCCGGAACGCATGTACCACTTAGGCAGTTTTCTGACCTAATGTGCATATGGTTACAATTACCACGTGCTAGCAACAGATAAGGGAAACGTCGTGATGAAACCTGCACATAGAGATAACCGATGTGTCAAACCTGCCAAGCCACCTTGGACAAGTGTGGTGGGAGTATACTGTCCGTTCCGCCCTATAATGGGAGGCCCGAACCCAGTAGTGGGACATTTATAGGCTGTTATTATTCTTAATATATATTATAAGAATTTAACATTCAAAAGCAAATTTTCACAGTCCTAGTCCCAGCAGATTTGGCTATGCGTCGATATGTCAGTCAATCTGTCAGTCAGTGAGACCAAGCAATTATATATGTATAGATTATTTTTCACATTATGTATAAATATAGATTTTTCTGTCTTTCTATATTTTAAACTAGCTGTTACCCGCGACTTCATACACGTGGAATTTAATTTGCCCTCCGGTGCGGCCACGGCTGCAGCGTGCGCGTAACCTTTCATTTTTTTTCTAAAATAAAAGTATCTTAAGTTACTCCTCATAACATCAGCTATCTGACAATGAAAGTCCCGTCAAAACCGGTCCAGCCGTTCCAGAGATTAGGCGGAACAAACAGACAGACAAATGTTTTTAAATATGATTTTAAGAAATAAGTACAGTCTATCCCGATAATTTGACACTCGTTAATTTGAATCTCTCGATAATTAGATTTTTTTCCGGTTTCTCGCAAAATACTCGATAAATTGAATAAAACCAGTGATAATTGGTCTCTTTAGTAATTTGAAGTTGAAGTAATATTATCTTGCTCGCAAACATGCGATAATTGGAAGTCCGGTCTTTCCTACTCTCTATAATTTGAAGCGTTTATCATGCATATATCTGTCGTTTGTTAACATACATGCACAAACCTGTCAATTGTTTACATAAATGAGATACGAGTAAGTTCGCATTCCAGTCTTCTTTCAAACGTTAATGAGTCATGTTAATGTTTGATTTGCGCTATTAAAACGAATCCAAGAAAGAATAAATGTCTCTCCATAAGTTCCATAAGTAAACTTGTTATTTTGAACTGTTGGCAATTTGAAATTTATCTCTGGTCCCTTGAGTTTCAAATTATCGAAAGTCGACTGTACCGTATATATTTTCATATGCATATAGTTAAAAGCTGTTATTTTGACATTACAAACAGACACTACAGTATATATTTGTATAGACGGTAGTTTTATGATCACGTAATTAAATAATAAAACTGTACATTTGTCACCTTTACGGTACCCGATTTTTTGATAAAGATTTAATACCTACAGAGAAATAAAAACTTATCCGAGAACGGAGCAATCATGGCTAAAAATCTCTAAAAAAAGGTCTTAATATCACAACCATTTGGTCGAGTAACTAGATATATTATGATTTGGTTATGTGGTAACAATTGACAAAAGCGTTTCAATACAATGGCTATTTCCTGAGCGCAGTTGTATGAGGTTGTATGGAGTGTCGTTGTGTGATTGTATGAGATGACGTTACAAACACCCGCCTTGTCATCGATACTTTTTTTGCGGTTTGAATAAGGTTTTTGGGTTACGAGGTTTTTGGCAAAAGAAGTGGCTATTTTTACATATATTTAGGGTTCATTAAAATTACTATCAGTTTAAATTACCACTTTTCAAATTATTTTTAATATAAATCTTTACTTTTATTCTCTACTAGAGGTCCCGGCAGTCGTTGTCCTGCCTTGAACAAATAAAAATCTAGATCCATTCATAGTTCCAATTATATTATGAATGTAAAGCATCTGGCGGAACTCAAACACACAAAAATCGTCTTACTGACGAAAACTCGTATCTCATTCTCTCGCAGGCTTATTCCTATAGATTTCGTTTCATCGAGTTTCAAATCACAAGGATTCTAAAGAAGTTTCACTTTAAAAATTAGAAAAATATTATTGCGAGTTTGCGGGACTTGAATTAGAATGCTGTTAGAATTATTATAGAGTTTATTACAACTATACAAACACGTATAACACAGGTACAAATATAACCGAACACAACAAATCCAAACGTAATGCAGAAGGTCGTAATTCAATAAAACGCGCAAAGTCCGTCAATATTAGATTCCCGAATGTACACACGTCACGCCTTGATCATAGTTGTAGCTCAATTGAACCCTCTCTCAATCAGGCCATCATTTTATACTTCACAAATGCAAATTTGCCCGCCCGGCAACGTCGACCTAATTTCCTAGAATTAGCTTGTATTTATAATCCGCAACACATGGCTAATGATGCTCTAGAACGGCCGTAAACGAGTACAATAGGACAATGGGCTGTTCTCTACAATAATTAGAAACGTATGCCAATAAATAAAATGAACAAAAAGAAGACGATCATAAAAGGATTACAATTAGTTCAAATGCCTACAGGTAATTAAAATGTGCATTTACAGATCTGTACGTGGAATTTGTCTCTGTCGGAGCTTAACTAGTAACAATATAAACAAACTCCCATGTTTGTACTTTAATTAATATGCATACTTCGCTTCATACGTTTGTTTAAACACTACAGCAGTGGGCTACAGAACCTCCAATTCCCAAGCAGTCTTCACTATTGACCAAAGTTTTTCATAAAATTAAGATCTCATGAAGTTTTGTAGTTAATAAATGATGTGGAAAATATAAATGTCGATTGAGTTTTATTCCCATTGTTGGGATTGGTATTGTGGGATATCAGACGGATATCGTGAAGAGAGCAATCCCATACCCCCCGCAGCTGGGATTAACCAAACTATGGCCCAATTGCGTTTATTAACATACTACATTATCGAGCCTTAACAGCCATTTGATCGTAAGCGACATTTGGACTTAAGTATATTTTTTGTTGCAAAAGTTATTTTAAACTGTTATTGTTTGGTGTTGTTTTAAGCTTTTCAGTTTTAGTTAGTTTAGACCCTATTTAATACAAAATTAAAAGACTTAAAACAAAATCATAGTTTAAAATTTGCAACAAAAAATACACCAAGGTCCAAATGTCGCTTACTACATTTGGACCTTGGTGTATTTTTATCGTAAGCGATAAAAAGGGCGGTAAAGGCTCGTTATAGTCGTCACTTTGGCATTCTATACACTTCTGAAGGCCTAAAGTGGTCGCTTTTTGAGAATCTTATACTAATATATAAAGCTGAAGAGTTTGTTTGTTTGTTTGCTTGAACGCGCTAATCTCAGGAACTACTGGCCTGATTTGAAAAACTCTTTCAGTGTTAGATAGCCCATTTATCGAAGAAGGCTATATATCATCACGCTAAGACCAATAGGAGCGGAGCACAAATGAAGAATGGTTCCCCTTTAAAAGTTCTAAAAAAAGTCCGCGACAGCATATATCTATCTTTTAATGTTGGGTCACTATGACCTTTTTTATGCTTAACAAATTTGTTCTAAAATAATGCATTATTTACGAAAGTGTTTTTATAAACATGATATTATCCTTATCCAAATAAATACGTTATTCAACAAAATTATTTATTTAAAACAATTAATTTAAAATTAAATTAATTTAAAACAAAATTTCCATTTACATCATTTGATTTCAATGAATATCTTAGGAGATATCGCAGTTTTAAAATAACATCGCAGTAAATTAATGATTAAGTACTGCGCGTGCATTTATGATGTGCAAGGCCGGCGGGCAGGCATGAGCGGGAAGAGATTAGCGCGTTCAAGCAAACAAACCAACAAACTCTTCAGCTTTATATATTAGTATAGATATTTTCACCTTCTACATAAAAGTAAAAGTTAGCGTTAGCCCAAAGTAACTATTCCAGGCGGACTAAGTCACGGGCAAAAGCTAGTCGTTTAATAAAATTGACTCGTGTCTAGATATACTGGTACGTCTAAAATAAAGAAAAGAATGTTAGGTCATGTAGAGAGAATGGATGAAAAGAGACTGTCATAAAAGTGTATGAAAACAGCGTGAATGGTAGAGGTGCTGGTAGACCGCGAAAACATACCACGATCAAATCGCAGATGTCGTAAAGAATGGCCAGGAAAAGCACCTATAATAAACGTGTATGTATGAAGAGATTAATTTATAATAATAATAATTCTTTGGGGCTCATGCAGTGAGTGGCGAGTCATCGTCTGCCCATTTTTTCCATGTTCCCTGAACATTGCGACGCGTAGACGCCATTATCCTCATAGTCCCAGATCCCTAGATCCACTAAAGCAATTCATCCCAATAGCCTGTCGTACCTCGTGTTTTCATTTCCTTCAATAGTCCTACACGGACCAGGGCTTGTCCTCGGGTGCATTATTATATGGTGTAGACAGGGATAATCGTCGGTCAGTGTCACGCCACATTTACATTAAATTTGTCTAAAGGGCCTCTATTCTTGACCTTCCTATGGCCACCCAAGCCCTCCAAAAGTTCAGGGCATTTTCATGGCCCGTGGTCTTCAAGGACACACAAATCCGTGCAAGAACGGGGAAATAATACAATTTCCTACATCCGGGCGGCCATAAAACCAACTACAGACAAGTGGTAGGGTGTTGGCCCGTCTGGATGGCTACCACCCCTGCTCTAGAGTATGCCGCCATAACAACCCTGTGTTTTGTTCCGGCATTATTGGCCAGGTTCCAGTCCTCATCCCTTAAGAGAGCAGCAGCGCATTTGTAACACCTTTGGTGTTGCAAATGTTCATAGGCGAAGATAACCACTTTCAGTCAGGTGGGGGGCCCTCTGCCTATCTGCTGAACATGTGCAATAAAAAAAATCTCATTTACTCTCACATTAATAATAATTAAATTGGTAACATATTTTCTTATAAACTGAAATGGTGAGAGCCTTATATCAATAAAGGGAAAAATCCTGTGTGACTGATCACCAGATTCTATCTTCCCGGAAAAATTGAGCAACTTATGATAGATATTGTGTATTGATTGTAACTATGTATGACTGTGATAGTAAAAGCAGTCACTCATGTCCTGCTTAAATGCGGAGGCGTGTCCCAACAGAGGGCGAAGTATCTGGACGTCCCAGATAGCCTCCGAAAAGTCTTCGGTAACATTAAGAAGCTGATGGAGTTCCTGGACGAACTGGGCTGGATGGAGTCATCCAGCCATCACTCATCCAACCTCGCACGCAAATCAGATGCTTTATCGTGGAGATGCGGAAACCGTCCGCTTGTAGAAGAACAAGAAGAAGAACGCGCTCCTCTCTGCTGCTCTTTGGAATGATCTTATTCTTCTTTTGATTTCGATTATAGGAACCCATGTTTGGCATTCATAAGTGTGACTAGAATGTCCGAATACATAAATTTTCTCTTGAGAACATGTACAGTCGTGGTATGAAAAGGTTCGCCAGTTATCAAATTGATTCATTTAACATTCCCCAAGCACATGTTACCTTTTCAAACTAAGTCACAGAACAGACTGTTCCAAAGAAGGTATGTTAATAAAGTTAAAAATTACTATATCAAAGTTGTTTGATTTTCTATCTTGTCTAAGAAGATTGTATAGAGATGTAAACGTTTTTATTGGTTTTAATATTTATGATAAACTTAGTGATTATATCCTCTTTGTTTCTGATGATTAAAACTATTGCTAATCTCAGTGTCTGTCATTGTCAACATTGCAATTTCCTTTTTTCACGTTTCTATACGTTAATAAAAATAAACGTAACAAAACGTAACATTTATTAAAATGTTGGCAGTACTGTTCTTTGTACTCGTGCAAACAAAAATCGATTTATAAGCCACTATTATATATATATATATATATATATATATATATACCGTATATTTTATATATCCGAGTATTCCCCATAGTGTACCAACCTAATTGGAGATACCCCAAAACTAGCAACATTTTTTTAAATATATTGTCTAAAATCCCAAATAACATTAGCATTATAATAACCACAAAATATAATAACCAATATTAACACGTCGTAATCCTTCCAAACCCCTGTTGATATTTATTTTACGAGTGCATTATTATTTATTATTAGTATTTTATTGTTATGGTGCTAATGATCGTACAAAATGCATTGCGCCAGCGCACCCCTAAAAGGAAATTACACAGTGTAGTTAAAAGTAGCGGGGAAGAATAATTTTCGTGTAATAAAATACCATGACAAAAAAAATTATGAATGACAACTCTCTAGTATAAATTTTAACTCCTAAAAATCTCCTAAATCCGCTTGAATAGAGTACGCCACTGGTCATTGTTTTTTCCCTTTCTGTTTCAACATGGGCACGGGAGTCGGCGGCGTAGAGCGATGGAGCTTTATGAATAAATCTCTATATTGAATTTGTTATTAATGGACTTATTTTGATTATATTTAGGTTTACAAAAGTGTAAAATATTGTCAACAAATTATGTAGTGGGCAGGCAAATGAATGAGTGAAACGTTGAATGGCGACTTGTGTGAGAGAATCGGTTGACATTAGAGCGAGGGAAACAATCGATCTGTTTTAATGAACTATTCTTGAAGTGTTCAGCGCCATCTAGGTAATTTAATCAATTATGATTACTATATATATATATACTCGTAGAAAGTTCGTTTAGAGCTAGATGGCGCTGTAACACTTTTTGGAGATATAATAATTTAACACATATTTACTTGTTAGATAGAATCAGTTAAAAATTGAAAAAATCATTAATATAAAAATAGGTTTCAACTTATAACACATCTAACAGCGAGGGAAGAATCGTCTGTGGTACCATCTAGTTACGCAGACCTAAAATGTTTTCAGAGATAAGTTTTGACTAGGTGGTTGACATTTCTGGTACCTAAGTATTTTTTCTCCGAAATGATCTATGAATAAATTGAATATGTTCTAAACAATAAAAATATATCTATTTCAAAGAACAATCTGTGGTGTCATCTAGTTATGTAGAATTTAAGAGTTTTTCAAACTTACATTTTTTTGATAACCGATCGTCAATCCTAATAAGTACTCATCTTTCAAGGTATGATTATGGAGTTTATTTCACCAACACTGGATAAAAATAAAATAAAAATATATGAGTATGTTGTACTTTGATTTGCCGATACTGTGGTCATGATTTGCTCGTAGCGAACTGAATGAACCATAGGGGTTCTTTGTGCACTTGCCATGCACCGCATCGAACCTACAATTCTTCGAGTGTATTGCTCATTCACAAAATGCCTACAATATTAACTACAGAAGTCGCGGCTATAGGACGCACTAAATATGACTTCCTACTTACTACGTGTTCCTTTTGTCAGTTTGTGCGTTTTAATCGACTTCAAAAAAGGAGGAGGTTCTCATCGCCGTGCAATTTTTTTAAATGTATGTTCAGCTGTAACTTAGTTATTTCTGAACTGATTTTGATGATTCTCTTTGCGTTCGATTTAGCAAAGCTACGAAATAGTCCCATATTAATTTTATTGCTAGCAGATTGGGTTCCGAAGATGTAGCAGATATTTTTTTAGCTACTAACTACTAACCAAAAATCTAAAAATAAATATTTAACCGACTTCTTTCTATAACATCTAGAATTCTAGATGTCGGTGCCAAATAAACAAAGAATAACAACAAATTTATAAAATAAAGTAAAATGTATGTTTTACCTACTTGGCACCGACTTCAAGATGTTGTAGAAAACTTTTGCTTTTTAGTTACTCTTAAAGTCGGTTTATTTTTTGTTAGATTTTTTTTCTTGTTTAAATACTTTTAAGTAGCTAAATTACGAAAACAGTGAACGTTCATAACAGACGTCTACAGAAGTCTTTACAGTTCTGGACTGCCACACACTTACACGATGTGTACTCCTGTAGTGGAACACTTATAAGCCAATAGATGGCGCTGTGTAATAATTGAGGTCGCAAACGTTTCCCGAAATGTACAAATAATATATACAAATTTGCAATTACAACAGATGGGCCTAGGCCTGCAAGGGAAAACAATAGCATCGCTGGAAGATCTTCCTTTGAGACGGAGGAGCATTCCATTTCGCTCCAAATCAACTAAAAATATGTTTTTTTTATAAAACGTATTTTTTGTCATAAATAAATAAATAATCGGCAAACAAACACACAATGACACACACTTATTACCACACAGTATTCGTGTAGCGTAATGGATAGCGCATGCGTCCCAAACTCAAAGGACGCCGACTCGAATCCTGGCCGGAACGCATGCAACACTTAGGCAATTTTCTGACCTAATGTGCATATTGTTACAATAACCACGTGCTAACAACGGTGATGGAAAACATCGTGATGAACCTGCACCTCGAGATAACCGATCTGTCAAATCTGCCAAGCCGCTTTGGACAAGCGTGGCGCGTATACTGTCCATTCCCCTATACTGGGAAGCCTGAGCCTAGCATTAGGACGTTCATGGGCTGTTATCTATATATAAGTATTAATACGTGAAGCAAAAACACAGCAAAAACTTTATACCCTTTTTTACGAAAATTGCGCGGACGGAGGAGTATGAAATCACGCACACTTATAGTTTATATAGAGAAGGAGTGCAGAATGCTAATATTATTTTAAAATTATGCATAAAAAAATACATTAGATCAATAAAAAAAACATTACACACACTACCATGTATTTGACACACACGCGCATATAAAACTTTTTTGTTAATTGTTAAAGTTAAATTAACAGTGTAGCCTAGGCGAAATCTGTGGTTATAGAAGTATATATAGTGTTTGAAAGCAGAACCTTAATAATGTTGAAACTTATAAGTTAAATTAATTATGGTCGAATTTCGACCACTAGGCGACCACTAGTCCTTTGAAAAAAGCTTTTTAAATTAAAAATTAAACCAATGATCCTTCTAGTGAATTTATTTATGTCTAAATCTAAATGTCTCTGATAAAAACCTTTTTTACGTTCGGTTACATTAAATTTTAATATGAGTCCTTTACAATGGGACTTTCGACATTGTGTTGTGACCGTCGACTTCCGCCGGCAAGTCGATTCCTTTTCAAACCGCGTATATAATTTTCTGTTAAGTGTTTTGTGAACACGCGTAATGTGATCTGTATGAAAAAAATATTTCTTTTTGTGAAAGAACCAAAAAAAGTGTAGCCGAAATGAAAAATGCTGACCGCTATATATTATTATACAAATTCGAACTTTAACGCTATAGAATAACATCTAAAATAATATCCAGTGGTGTAATATACGCTATTTTGAAATTAGAAGGTCTTGTAATTGCCCTTATTGCTATAGAAATTTCTCGATGGTCTTCGACACTTCGTTCCAACCAGGTGTCCCAATTTTATTACGTAGATGACAAACAGGCAGACGGCATATACCTACGGTAGACAACACAAGTTGTTCGCAGTACCGGCCAGTAGGGCTAATGTGGTTCCACAAGCACCTCTAACCAGGGCTCTTCAGATATTGAAACATTTGTGAAGTAAACACAGATTTATATATTCTCACGTGTCCCTTAAGGAAATTCAAAGTGCATTGAAGTGTATAACTAACTTAGGCTTAAAACAATAGGCTAAGGATAAGGTGCTTACATTCTCGCTTTAGCTGTAAAACTGTTATGACATTGTAATTTAGTGAAATAAATAAATTAAACAAAATAAATAAATGTTTGCCGTCGACCATCGACGTTTGCCAAATCATGGGCAACGGTAACGTTTTACCAGCCATTGGAATGGAATATTGGGGGTGGAATAGAATCAACTACGGCGGCGAACTAGCGACAGAGAATCCCAAAGTGATCGATATCGACCCCCTGGGGTTGAAATCGGGTTTCAGGATCGCCGACATAAACGAAAATTGATTTTGAGGGTCGGCGAGGTCTTAAAATCGACCCCTTTTAATTAACAGAAGTTCTTATTTGAAACTTTCAAGATACTGTATTAGTTGTATTATGTGTTAGTTGTGGATGAGAAAATGATGTCAAATGTACTCACTTAACACAGTTTGTAAATTGGTAAGTATTTTGTATCAATACGAAAAAACTAAAGATAGGATATTTAAAGTAATTTGACTATGGGGGTCTGAGGTATCAGTTCATTTTGTAAAAGGGGTCTCTTGCCCAAAATAGTTTGGGAATCCCTGGTCAACAACAACATGCCTCGTGGCGCTTCACAAAGACGCGGAGGGACACTGGTAGGTTTAGATAGAGAGATAACACTTTATTCTACACCATTAGAAAAAACTTACGAACTAGTAGGTACCATTCTTATTACGTACAAAAGGCGGTCTCATCGCTAAAAGCGTTTATTCCAGACAGTGCGTGGTAAGAATATTACTGATTACGAGTGGCGATAGTGGTATACACAATTAATTATTGTATGATTACTTACTTATATTTTAATATATACATATATATACATATATGTATACACATATATATACATAAGATATATATACAAGATATACTAATAAAATTAAACTATTTTAACATAATAAATATATATCTATATGTAATATAGTAACATAATTACATAAGATTACATAATATCATTATATTGTGTAGATAGTATTTGCTGACCATGTTTTTAAATATTAATAGAGATTTTGCTTGTCTAACAGTAGCGGCTTAGTGGGTAGTCTGGTGGCTGGCATTTTACAACTCCTTCCTGATGGAAGGTGTTTGCAGAGCCGGCATCGGAGCAACACACACCCTTCGTAGATTCTTCCCGATGGTCCGATTGGATGCATAAATGCATTTTCCTTACCGATGTCCAAAAAAACTGGAAGAATTGAATAGAGAGAGGGAGAAATGAGCCACCAGAACCCTTACTCATCGTAGGAAACACGATTAGCTCGAGGCTAACCGTTTCACGCCGATATTATGTGAGAATATCACACCTATCGGACTGGCCCTAATACCTGTAATCAACAAAACGACTCCAGCATGTCTGTATCACATCTAAACCCTTATTACACATAATTGGCTATTGTCCGCAGAGTAAGACTTTTCTGTTATCTGAATTAAGTACTATTATAATCAATAACATCTTTATATCTTATAGTAGTAGCTTATATATTTAAACTACTAAAGTAGCTTCTGCACACCTATTTGAGGACCGTTTGTAAATTAAGGTTACCACAGCCTACAGCATATTAATACACACACGCACGCACGCACCCACACATTCACACACACACATACAGACACGTGTATTATTATTCGATTCCATATAGGAAATTGACACATAAAGTGACCTAAATAATACCTGACCGCGTCAGATTACACACCGAGCTTCCAAAGCCCATGAAGAAGAAAAAGACTAGTCCTGCTTCCCTAAATGAGTGCTTACTTTTATAGTTAGGTACGTTTTATATGGGCAAGTAACATTTTTTTTATCCTTCGATAGCAAAAGTGACCATTATATGGGTATAAATACCCAGTAGCTATTATAACAAATTTTCTAGTTGCAAAAGGATAACTTTTTATTTCAAACAATACAAACGTTAAACAGCTCCTTTTACTACAACACAATCAACTGAAAAAATAATCCTACAGTAGCGTTTAAATCCTTTACTATGACCACCCAGTGTCATCTTACTATAATCCTCGCATTTATAAAACCTACAAGCGATTATGAATCTTATCCCAATAACTCATGAGTTGAAATTTAAAGTAGTTGTTATACAAGGATACACGGTAGAACAGATAGGTAAATAGAATGAATATATAAATGTTTGTATCAATTAGCGTTGCTGCACAAAATAGTAAGTTACAGAACGTTTTAATTAAAATGTCTTTGAAATAAATGCAGTTTCATTTAAATGGAAAATAAATGTAACATAAAGCTTGTCAATGTTTCTTAAAAAGTCATAGGAGCTATTATTATTTATTGATAACAATGTTCTAGGTTTAGCCTCTTTGAAATCACAAAATATTTTAAGCTATTTGTTCTTTTTTAATTTTTATTAAGTGTACAAAAAAAACAAGTAAAATCCATGATAAGCCATTGTAATAATGGTGGATATGCCACCTATCATAGGCTCCTCAAAATAGTCAAATCATTGTCGGAGTTTTTATTTTCCCATACCTACAACCTGAGTGTCTTCAAGTCCTCATTAGATACCTTTTAAAAAACGTACTCTATTCTAGACCATAATATCTTCAAAATCAGACTAGAAGTCAAACACATGGTGAACCGACACAAGAAAAAACGTTATCATGAGATTTGGTGTAATATCTTTGAATAAAGCGTATGACGAGGTATTTTTATCTCAAAGCAATATTACATTTTCACAGGTATGGTTGACAAAAATGTACATTGTTAAAGTCAAAGTAATTTATTTTGTGTATACAGGTTTGAATATGATGTCTATAATTATAATAATTTAGGTATCACTGTATCCTGCCACATATGTCGCTTACAAAATAATTGAATTTAAAACTACTAATGTCTAAATACAAATTAATATATAATTTATAATAATAATTATTACAATAATTAGGATTTCTCATGTCACAAAATCAGACTCCTGTATCAGTATTTGGGTCACTAAGATACTCATGTATCGTGTAATCTGCTTTATTTATTAATAATTGTCGTAATTTTATTTTAAAGCTCGTGATGTTGAGTTCCTTAATTTTTAGTGGTAGTTTAGTAGCCATACAAAATAGACTGTTTTGGAATAAAATGGTTTACGAAGCAAGTGAAAGCAGTGATTGTGAAGTGTAGATAATCGCAATTGACATTCGACAGACTTGAGGCGAAATCAAAGTATGCGCGCGTTTCATGAGCGTCTTTCAACGCTTTGTATCGAGTGGACTTTTTGCATATAATATTTTATTTTGTGCGTACAATTTTATTTGTAGATACACTGTACGTACAAATAATATTTTACGTACAGCCGGTGCATTTATTGTGTTACGGTGTTGCGGCGAGATCAGTCGATTCCCTTCACACACTCATATTATATTTACCAACTTCCGTGGATTACTGTAATTGGGGATTTATGGCCTGATGTACTACCATTATTAAAGAATATTCATTTAATATACAGAATTTCTCACTGTGAGTTGATGAATGAATTGCAATTTATTTCTGGGAGAAATCACTACCAGGATAGAATTCAAATATTTTACAAAAAAAAATCCATTGTTAACGTCGCCAGTAAAAGATCTGCAATAATTATTATTAGTACTTAAATGAAACGATGGATGGATCAAATAAGATTTAAATTAAAGGCATTTGATACTAGGTCATAAAATCTTTAAAAAAGGGTATGATAAATTTTCTTTTCTAATAATGAAATAGTAACAGGATTAAACATATTTTATATTATAAAAAATATGTAAATCTACCGCATACCGCTCTGGCAGCGATTTGTTACATACTTTATATTAATTTATTTGTAATTTCGTTTATTTTTATGTATTATGTTATTATAATTATATTTTCAATTAATTAGTTTAAACAACATATATCGAATAGTTATTAATAATTGTATATTGTCATTTAAATTAATAAGTATTTGAGGTGTTTAAATGCAGCACGAAGTATCAATCTTTAGAAAATCTTTTGATTTTTTTTACAAAGACTTTTTTTTCTGTGATTCATATGGTCATGATGTTTTGCAATGACGTAGACAAATATTAATTAGAAAATAAAATAGTTTTTTTTATGTTTGCGATTTGGCTATTAGGCATTTAAGCCAAGCGCAGTTGTATTGTATGCTACAAACGATGCCAATCAACGGAGTTCTTGTGAAAACTCTAAAGGTCACATTTGACTATACAGTTCACATTTCTCACAAAAACACATAATTAGTACTCAAAAAATATCAATATCCTACAACTCTTCTTTATTTTAGAGTAATTTTACACATTTTTTGAAAATAAAACTGTACAGCGTCCACTTCCAGTTTCCGCCAAAAACTCAATAAAATACTTTGGAAATATAATACGCAGATGAGCAAAATCGCTACCGATATTTAAAAGTATAACCAAAAATGATATTTAAATTTTGTCTGTCTTTGGAATATGATATTTAAATTCATCTATAAACATTTATATATTTTGTAGATATGTATTTGTATGGTATATATATGTATATATATTAAGTATCTATATAATATATAACATTTCTCCATATTCTTTATGTATTTGTTATTAAAAGGTAAGTAGTTCGTACTATATGTTACGTATACCACCATCGCCATTATCATCTCAATTCATTCCTGCGATGTCTGGAAGAGACCGCTTTTTAGCGATAAGACCGCCTTTGTAAATCAGATATAATTTTAGACTTGAAGTTCATTTTTGTATTGGTGTATAATAAAGTGTTATCTATCTATATATCTATACATATAATAAAATTGCAGAAATCATAATTACTGTACAATGACAAAAAATTGCTAAAAACTGAGTCAGGGGAATGTAAGAAGTAAAATAAAACTACTTTAGATTTTTTTCAAAATTTGTTTGTTTGTCTGTCTGTTTGTACCGACTAGACCGATTTAAATGAAATTTTGTATAGTGGTAGCTTATATCCCTGGTCAACATATAGGATACTTTTGGTCCAGAAAATTAAAGAGTTCCCGTGGGATAGTTAAAAAACCACACCACGCGGACGAAGTCGCGGGCATCAGCTAGTCTATAATATAATAATAATAATAATAATAATAATAATAATATTATAAATATACCCCTGAGCCAGTTCTCGAAAATGGTCATAGCACGCTCTACTGGGATCGATCTATTATCACAGACAGGACTATTGTTGCCAATAAGCCTGACATTGTGATAATAGATCGATCTGCGAGACGAACGATGCTTGTTGATATAAGTATCCCACATGACTGTAATCTCGTAAAAGCTGAAACTGATAAATTAACGAAATACCTAGACCTCGCGCACGAGATTACTGACATGTGCATATGGAGTCAACGATCATCGTACCGATAGTGGTGTCTGTTAACGGTCTAATAGCGAAGAGCCTCGACCGACACCTAGAGAGGCTCTCGCTCGGTAAATGGGTGAAGGGCCAGATACAGAAGGCGGTTCTCCTGAGCACGGCACGCATTGTGAGGAAGTTCCTGTCTCTGGAGCCTTAACCACCGGTAGTTTGGACCCTAGGCCCCGCTGCCGACGGACGTCATCTTTTTATATTTTTTTAATATGTGTTTATTTTTTATATATATATGTATTAAAAAAACATAAAAAAGAATATAAATAAATATGTATGTGAAATAATAATAATAGAAATTTAATTTTCTAATTATACCCTGGGGAAGGAATTGAACTTGAAATTTATATTGTGATTAAATTTAACTTTAAAATTATTACTTGAAATTAAACTATATATGATTAAGCTGTTATTGTTTTAATAGAACTCGCTGTCGCTTAACTTCATGGCGTAAAGGTGAAGGGACCTGAATTCGCAGAACTGGTTGGTGCACCAGCCGGAGTGGCCATCTGTGCAGCGGCACGAATCACACTCATCCATGTACTTCTCTCCAGGTACACATTTGAAGAATGGGTTTTTTATCACTGTAAATTTAAAGATAGTAATGATCCGGTACATGAATATTTTAAAAGTCGTGAGATTAAAATAGAGGTACAGAATTCTAGACTCTATATTACATTCGATCTAGTTTCTGCTTGAGGATTGAAAATCATATAGCACATGAATTTGGAACATTCTAGGATTGTAACAATAAGAGCCGGTCAAGTTGAACGAATTATGTGAAGATGTATCCCAGTATAGATAAGTATGGTAGAAAATAACATACTATTTAATTAATTAATTAAATAGCTAAAAACATTAAGTTACAGTGACACAGAATGCATATGACCAAACCGACTATAACGCTAGGGGCACATACACCAAACACACATACGCACGCACGCACTCATTTTATATAATTATAGGTTAACTAATGAATAATTCGACTATATTTAAGTTATAATAAAATTGTGTTGGGTGCTGCGATACAGCCCTAGAGTATAGTGCAGCAACCGGCGCCAAAAAAATTGCAGCCTTAATTTTAACTATTATAATTAAAAATGTCTTATTACCATAAGTTTTAGATATAATTATATACGGCCTAGAAATAAGTTTATATAAATAAATTAATTTGAATTTGAATTTCGAATGTCGACCGAATTATTTAACAAAAGTCAAAAGGAAAGAGTTTCTGCTTGGGTCAAACAAACTATGCCTCGTTGTCCATTTCATCATCTCCTAGTAATTTTGTAGCCATTACAATATATCTACATAACCTCGTTGATTCCAAATAAACATACTCACCAGTACATCTTAAACAAGGCGTACTCCTCTCACACAATGCCGTCACAGTGGGTTCGCAATACACGCACGATGGCATGGCTCTACAAGCGCCCGAGTCTTGTGCCTCACACAACAAACAGTTTTTATTCTCAGGGACAAGGGTCAAGGAAGTTTCCTCCTCCCAGTACTGATGAGGTGGCTTCGGTTTCACGAACTGGGAGACTACATAACTGGAATTATGCAGATGTTTTATCTTTTGTACTGATTTTGGGATATTGAGCTTTTGATTCTAGTGAGAAGGTATGCTACCTTCATGCCATTTTTAAAAACGGAGTAAAAATATTATCGAGGTAAACTTGATATAAAATCAGACACCCTGGAAGCAACCGATGTTATTTTTTTAATTAACGATGACTTCGGAAATATTAGGTATATTGTATAGACAGTTTTTAATCGAATGGTACAATGTTTTGCCTCTACGATGAAACTAAGCTAATGTAAATTATATATTTATTATTGAATATATTAAACAATATGATACTGAAAATAATAACCATATAAATAATAATAATAATACCATGATAGATATTTTAATGATTATAGACAAATAAATAACTTTTAAGATACATCAAAGTATAGACAGCCCATCAAAAGAAAAAGTTAAAAAAGCTTTACATTTCCAAGTAAAATTATTTGTCGTGCTTCTGAATGAGTTTTTTTAGAAATTTGGATTGTCTTAAAGCAATAGGTAGCTTATTCCAAATCTATACAGTTTGTACACAAAATAACTCATTCAAAGAAACATAGAAGCATTTACAGATGTGCTTGTTTGGAATTGTAGTTAACGTTTATATGACAATGGTAGTTAAATTGATGGTGGTAATATGTAAAATATTGGGTTTACAGACGCCTGTGATCCTGGTCGATATATAGGCGGTGATTCCTCTGGTCCACCGCCAACCGAACTTAGAGCCCCAGGCAGTGGGGCACCTCGCATACGCACTCGTGGATCTACAGAACAAAACAAACGACAATTAATTATTAATTTATTTTATATGACTTTTGAAACGATCAGACCAGTACTGCACTAGTCCAGGGAGTTCAACTACAACGTCAAGGCTCGGCTCTAAGCAGATTACATCAGGAAACATGAGGTGACTTATATCATTTGTAACCCCAACATGCCAGTTTTTAAAAGACAAGTCTATAAATCCAACATAAACTTTATTACTTTGTATGGCAGAAAAACGTGGCCTCTACTCAGAGCTGTGTAATATGGAGATGAATATGCTGAGATGGCTGTGTGGAACGTGATGTGACGGAGTTCAAAAATTCCGCCAATGCTGTAATCTTCATGTCTGTAACTTAACTGACAACCTGGAAGAGTGACGTTTTACAGAAGACGGTTAATCATGTGGAGAATCCAATTATATCGCTTTTACCAGGTCCTAGCAGAAGTGGCATATCTAAGAAATGCTGGCTTAACCTCGCGACAATGATATGAGTACTGATAGTCCCGCAATGAGGAGCGCTGAAGAGAGCGAGATATAGAACAGAAAAGTAGAAAACTGACCCGATCGTAACCAAGAAATAACACCAAATACAGACATTAATTTCTTTTACCATCACCGCGTGTACTCCCCGTTGCAGCAATGCACAGGAACGCTGTAATCCGACCAAACATGGTGCACTGGCGTAAGCCTGTATTTGAATGCGAATGGGCACCCACCCTCCCTGCTCGGCTAACCAAAGTCCAATTAGCCCCTTATCTACGCAATTAGTGCACTAACAGCACCAATTAAACGGATTCATAAATGCAATCCGTGTGTTATAGGACGTTGGTGTAAACCTGAACATTATTCGATACAATCAGCGTTGTTTTGGATATAATTCCGGTATAGTAGTAATAAGCTGGGTGTCAACCTCATTTGCTGAAAACAAATTCTCAAAAGTATTTTTCTTTATTTCTTTCGTAGATATCAAATAATTACTACGATGCTAAACATGAAGTAGGACACTTGAATAAATATAACTTCGATCATAAAACTGGCTATAATTTAAACTCCTCTCACAGCATCAGTAGTACAAAAGTTATTTTTGGTTTTATTTCTATTGCATAAGAACATAACATACAAACGTTTTACAATGAAAGAAAATAAAACTAAATTATAAATTAATTCATATAAAATACTAGCTGCGCCCCGCGGTTTCACCCGCGTGGTGATGGAAAATCGTTATATTTTGGATAATTCACGCTATATCTTTATATATTATAGTCTATTATGTATTATTTTGGTAAGTAAGCTATATTATTGTAAAATTTCATGAAAATCCATTCAGTAGTTTTTACGTGACAGAGTAACAAACATACATTCATACATTCTTACAAAATTTCGCGTTTATAATATTAGTAGGATGTAACAAATCGCTGCCAGAGGGTAGGGTACAAAAGTTATAAATTGAATTCCGAATGTTTTTCTTAAAGTAGAACTTGTTGTCAAACGTCAAAAGTCAAATGTCACAATATTGACTGTGAACTTGCTTTGCTTTTGGTTATGAGAGAATTACATAAATTACTTAGTTTTATTGCAAACAGTTTCTAGTAAACATGTATAAGCGAAAAATTGAGTTGGAAACGCAGTAGAAGTGAAACTTCAGAGAATATACTCACAGATAATTCTTCTCTAACTTCTATTAATATAAATATAATTCCTTCAGCCTACATCCGTCAACATATTATTATAATAATTCAAAATAAACTTCCTAAGTATCTAAGCTCATGGCATCAGGATCCCACAGCCCAGGCGTTTCAACAGCAAACGGCACAAACATATAACTCTCACTGAGGGTTGCATATTTGCGCCGCTTGAGTGATTCAGCTGTTTTCACCGCTGAACCGACTGATCTAGACGTGTTTGTTAAATTAGGTGTGGCCAACGTGTCCACGCAGGTCGCACCACACCAAAGGCTTGCCACGCTGCCAAAGAATTGAGTCAATCTGTCAGCCTACCATCGTTACGAGCAATACCGTTCGGCTCCAACAGAGCCGACAGTTTATTGATTTAGAATCAACCTGTATTAGTGCTGTGCACGTTGGTCCAGTTAACGATTGTATCCGTCTCGTTAACAAGCAATATGGATACGAATTAACCGGCCTTTCTCGTCCACGTTCAACCGTATCTCACTTAAATTGTTTTAATATTCTTTTCAGAGTTCTGTATCTCCAATGAAATACAGCAAACTTTAGTCTTAGAGGCCCTAGCAAAACTTTTTGTTGGAATGTCCAACAAAAAGTTTTTATTAATTTGTTGTGGCATGGTACTGGCCACCAAACATACTCAATGTTTAAATTTAGAACGTAGATGTTCTTTTGTTTTTTTATCTATTTTTCCCCTCTATTATTAATAAAATCGTCATTATGTCACGCACGTGTAGTTTTCTTTTATAATTAAAATAATTACAGTCCACAAGAAATTAATATTTAAAGAAGTGTTTTAAACCATCATTAAGGTCACAGGTATCACAAAATGTCGTTATGATTTTTCAAGATACGTCTATACTTATACACTGACAAAAATATATCTCAGGAGTTTTTGACTGGAACTGATGGTCGATCTTGTGATGTGTAGTTTTATTTTATACAGTGTTATAATATTGCCAATTATACAATACATTACAATGAATTATAAATAAGTACAAAAGGACAACGGATCAGTATGGCGATCCAGCGAGGTAACGTAGCCAGCCTATTAGAGGTACCTTCTTACCTATGCTCATGATAGATGACCGATGATCTAGGCTCAGGATTCTAGTAATAATCTTACGGGATTATAGGTAGAATACGGTATAAGTGAAGTTTCCTTCATCTTTACATAATGTTACAACCTAATTTCCGACGAAAACAAAACCCACCTGCATATCTATAGAAACATACTTTATTACCTGTCGGCATTTGAACTAATTGTAATTCTTTTATGATTGTCTTCTTTTATTTACTTATTTATTGGTTATTGTGGAGAGCAGCCTATTGTATTCGTTTATGGCCGTTTGCAGGCACGATTAGGCAGGTGTGCGGATTACGATTTCTGTGAAATTGCGTCGACGCTTCCTGGCAGACATATTTGCATTTGTGCAATATAAAGCAATGGCCCGATTGAGGAAGAGTTAGTCTAGCGATAACCACGAGCGAAGCAAGACGTGTGTACCACATTCGGTAATCTATTTAGTGGCGGACTTTGCGCGTTTTATGGAATTACGATCTCGCGCATTACGTTTGGGCAGGTTGTGTTCAGTTATATTTGTATCTGTGTTATAAGTGTTTAGATAGTTGTAATAAATTCTATAATAATTCCAACGGCTATTTATTTCGAGTCCTGGAACTCGTAACAATAATATAAAACAAAGTCGCTTTCCGGGTTTGTCTGTATATCCGCTGACTGCTCCTAAATACGTAACGGATTTGAAAACAGTTTTCACTATCAGTTAGGTTATATACTTATTAGGGATGAGCCGAATGTGATTTGAACCGAATACGAACTTCGGCCGAACATTCGGTTAAAACAAAAGATTCGGCTGAAATTCAGCCGAACTTCGGTTTGATTTCGCCACGCTTTCTCAAGAGCAACACGTTGTGATTTGTTGACGACAAGACTTGATAACGCCGTAAATTTTAAGTATGAGTAGGTGGATAAAAGCATACACTTTTAGACCTTTGATTGAAACAAAATCACCATTTCATAATTCTAAATTCATAATTTTTAATTCGTAAAAAGTGATTTCAATCAAAATTAAAGTTGTAATTGCTGATGTCCCTTAGACGTGTTTTTTTTTTATTTTATTCAAGTTACGCATTATAATTAAGCAGTTGCGCACTATTTACTGATTTTTCTTAGAGGAATAATAAGTTTATTTCATTTTTGTTTTAATTTGATGTCTATTTAATTAGGCAAAGACTTAATCAAGAACTAAGTTTAATTTGTTTTTTATCACATTGCACGTTAAAGTTTACATGTTCTTAACTAAAATAAATGACCATATGTATATAGATGCCAATTTTTATATTACGGTTATGATATATATGATTTCTATTAACTGCAGACAAAATAGTGCAAGTAGGTATTTTACTTTTTTCTTGCACCGAATGTTTCGGCTCAAGCTGCCGAAATTCGGTTAAACCGAATGTAAAACAAATTTCGGCCCATCCCTAATACCTATATATATATATATATATATATATATATATATATATCATTCGCTGTGCAGGCTGTTTGCCTTTGGAACTCTACACATAGATGTCAGAAAAGCGATATCATTCTCCATATTTAAAAATCTGTCAAAAACCATTACCTTAGTTTATAATAAATAAAAAAACTATTCTTCTTAACTTTGCTGTTTACTGTCTATATTGTACTGTTCTTCCTTTTTATTTTACTTCTTTTTATATATATATATATATATATGTGTGTGTGTGTGTGTGCATGTGCGTGTGTGTATACTAGCTTATGGACATTTGTGACACCAATTGTGCTACCAATGTGCTGCCGCTCTCTAAAGGGAGAATGAAACCTGGCCACGAGTGTTGGAACACATCTCAAGGTTGTGTTTCAGCATACTCTAAAGCCATCCAGATGGTCAAATACCCTACCACCTGGCTGTGTGTTATATTGTCGCCTCTTACGACAGGCCGTCCGGTCTCAGGAAATTGTATTCTTTCTCCGTTCCCGCATAGGTTTAAATTCGACTCTACATAAACTTTCGCTATTACGTCCCAGTATGTGATAAAAAAAAGTAATTATGTTCAGTGTATGGCTATCTAAACCCGATTTCCGTCCAATATATTACGAGGGTACGTATTCTATTATCAATATTCGTGTAATAATCCATTTTATTTCATTATGTCGACACATTCGTTATTATTGTATCGTAATTGCCTGTTTTATCGCGAGGGAAATCCATCGATATCGATGTTGTTAATAATCTTTAATGGGTACCAATCAAAACATGCTTGTAAGGAGTTTTTGGCTGAAAGTTAAAGGATGATGTTCTGCGGTGCAGTTTTAATTTATAATACATAATAATTAATCTGTGAATGGTTCGAGTTTGCACATTGCGTTTAGCACGTTCACTGCGAAACGGGGTCTAAGTGGCCCCGAACGTGTCTCACTCGCGGTGCGGCTAAGAAAAACATATACTTCTCTGTAGTGCGCAGGACGCAACTTTGATTTGGTTCAGTGTTGAAAAAAAGATGAATATATATCGAGGGCTTCATAACAAATGGGCGTACAGACAAAAGTGCAGTTTCACACGAGGGACAAAATTGTGAATAAAACAAAACTAGTTGATTGTATAAGGCTGAAATTTGGATTACCCTTCTATTTAGGTACACTTACATACTGCTAAGACTTTCTGAATTGTAACATCCATAAATTTTAGTAAATAACAAAAAATGGCCTTTTTTCCAACCAGAGTTCCATAGTATTCCTACCTTAATACGTACTTACCTTGACTTAGTATCGCAACAACGTTGAAATGAAAATCCGTAAACTATTTTATATATAAGCCAAAAAAGGATTTACGTTTTTAAAACGTGATGGGGTTCAAAAGGCCTCGTGTCGCAACAATGGTAGTTTTAGTACGAAGTCTAAAACGCCCCGTAACGCTGGAATGAAAAGTATAGATAAATCAGTGCCGCTGTAAATGTGTTAAAAGACAATAAAAAAAATCTAATTTAGACTTGGAGATTCCGAAATAGCAACTTTTAGAATTTTTGACTGTCTGTCTGCTTCAGCATCACGTGAAAACTACTGAATGGATTGAAATGAAACTCCACACAGAGCTAGCTTATATCCCGGATCGGATACTTTTTATACCGATAAATAAAGTCGTTTCCATGAAATAGACGGATTAGTAAAAGAGATGGCGCTGCAATCGCGTTTTTTCAGTTCACTAACAAATGCCTACGTTATCATAAACAACATATCATTCATTGTATACTTCAAAACAGGTTGGCTTCAACTGACCTCTCTGTTTTGCTGGGCAGTTTTCACTGTATGGACTTGGTTGCTTGTTATTGTTGTCTTCTATCCTCATTTCTGTGTTGTAAATGTTTAATATTAAGGCAGCAACTTGGTGATACCTCTAGTGTTCCAAATATCCATATCTTACTTTTAACCAATAGTTTATTCGTGAAAACCTGTCATTGGCTCTCTTTGGTTAATTATAGTTATTCAATCAAATGTATTTAGCTGTAGGTTTTCCACAAATAAATAAATAAAAAAGCAACCACCTTCCATCCTTCCAGGCTCTCGGCCTATCTGCTGTACACCAATAATAAAATAGTATAACCTTTACTCCGTTGGCTCAGAAACCCAAATTGAGTCTTAGCCTCTGTTATTTTGTGGATTACTTGTATTTGATCTATTATTAATACGTGAAGCAAAAACTTTGTACCCCTTTTTATGCAAATTGCGCGGACGGAGGAGTATGAAATTTCGCACACGTATAGTTTATATAGAGAAGAAGCGACGAATGTTAATATTTTTTTAAATTAGGCATAAAAAATACAATAAATCATTAAAAAAAACATTACACACCCTACCATGTATTTGACACACACACGCATATACTCTTTTGTTTATTATTAAAGTCAAATTAACAGTGTAGCCTTGGCGAAAGCTGTGATTATAGAAGTATAGTCTTTGACAACAGAACCTTAATAATGTTCAAACTCATAATTTAAATTAATTATGGTCGAATTTCGACCACTAGACGACCACTAGTTTCATTTAATATAATATCAAAGACCTATTACAGTAATCTATTGATAGCCGCTATCGCATTGTCAATTGTGGCATGATGGTGGCCCTCCATCATGAGAACCGACACGTGTCCAGATAACGCCAATCGTGCTTTATTTAATTTATTCATATTTTTCATATTATACCATTTTGTTTGTTACACCTGCTGTTTCGTTCAGATAAGGGAAACAACGCCGGTTTTTAAATCTGCACACCTAGTTGGGCTTTGATAGAGGTTATAATTATAATAATTTGTTTATTTATAATAAAAGATAACATAGTCCAGTATACACACAAGTTATGTGAGATGGCCGTCGGAAGAAGTCGTAAAAACTAACTTTATTAATTAAACTTTAATTAAATCAATTATTACAATAATTACTTATAATTAGAGTTTACCCCGCGGCTGCGCCGGTTGGTTTCGGGTTGGTTGTTCAAACTCTAGTGCGTACCTCTTGTTTAAAGAACAGGCGTTAATAAGGTTACATCGTATTATATTTTGATGTCGGTGCTATTTGCCCTTGGAAGATTTACTTCATTTTATATCACAAACTATCCCATCTCCCGGAATAAAAAGTATATATGTCCATTTTCGATATTCAGACAGACAGATCGAGTTACTATCGCATTTTTTTCAGTTCACACGCAGTGGAAGTGTAACAAGGGGTGGGAGGGATTCAAATTTCGTGACGGCACATTTCATATATTATACCGTTATAATATATTTAAGCTTTAAAACACGAAAACTGAAGTATTAACGAAAGAAAAGCTTCAAAACATTTCCAGCTCTATCTGTTTGAACATTGTGTTTAAATTATTAAATATCATGTACTCTATCTCATTCTCTCGCAGGCTTAGTCGTATAGATTTGTGTGTTTATCACTTTTTAGTATCGCTTTTTCGTTTCATCTAGTTTCAAATCACAACGATTCTAAAGAAGATTTAAATATGGATTTAACGCCTGATTTCATTAAAGAAATAATTATTTTTTTAACTAATCAGTTTTTATTTACTTTCCTGATATTCTAAATGAAAAGCAGAGTGTTAACCTCGGATGAAAGACCTATTTTGGCACTCTAACTATTAGCGCTCTCGCATCTCGTGCCTAAATAGGTTTCTCTCATCACTCGTGTATACAATCTACTATTAACGTGATAACTTAATTTGAATATTAAGTCTAATTACACAAACAGATGAAAATACCAAAGTAAATCACAGCTAAAATAGAAATCAAACAGCCAAGTGCAGAGTTCGATTCCCACGCGACGCAAACTCCTATTAGCAATAACAATTACTCGTCCATTAACAAATTAGGCAGTTGGTTTGATCGCAAATGGGTTTAATCGCGATAAACGGGCACAATGCGCCCGCGACTACGTTTGGTTGGAGTGAACATATTTGCGCACATTATTCACACTTGTATAGACATTGAACAACGTGTGAAAGTGTAAATTAAGGAGTTGTTGTTAAATAAACTAGCTACCCCACACGGCTATATTTTTAAACGATTTCAAAACTATTCTATTTTTGCTATGCGATTGCTCTGTCAATTCTAGACCGATTTTCAATTATTTCTTTTATTCGAAAGAGTATACTCCTGAGATTGTCCCGATTTAACGAATTCAAGATCTGATGACTGGATCCCAGGGAAATCAAGAGCAACCCTTGTTGTAGAGCGCTGAGGTGCCTACACTCTTGGAAAAACAACGTTTGTATACGTGTGCCAGTAGTACAATTTCTACAGGCGTTTAAAATGTTATTTCTAAAGCTATTTAAGCAACTAAAAAGTAGAAAATATATATTTTATTTAACGAAATCAAAACCAACTCTCAACTAAAAAGCAAACATTCAATATTTTCTACAATATCTTGAAAAATCATTTAAAAAAAAAAAAAACAAAAATGCACCAACTCCATGATGTTAAAAACCATTTTTTTGTTGTTGTAAAAAAAATCTTCTTTCTCTCTTTTTCTTCTAAAAATTTATTAACACTCATTCAGCAGTGAGACATATGTGAGGTCCCAAAATTAATATCTGCGAAATAAAATTTTGCCCAATTCGCCTTAACCTCATAAAATTCGTGGTCCATTCAAATCCAGTCTTAAGTGGAGTTATTATTAAAGGAGTGCACACCGGATAATGTTATGAGGCGAAGTAAACTAATAACGGGACGCCCCAAGCGTGGGGATGGGAAGGGAGGGACGGAGGGAGGGCTGGATCTGGTTGACCCAATAATAACGTGCGCCAACTGAAAGAATTAACGAAGAGCGCACACTGGAGACTAAAAACGCTTCATTATTACATGAGTGTAAACAATATCGCACGTATAATTAAAAAAAAATGTGTGTCTAGGTATGAAACAAAGTGTGATAAGGGGTGGGAGAGATTCTAAATTTCGTGACTTCAAATTTCATATATTATAATATATTTAAAGCTTTAAAGCACGATGTTTGAAGTATTAACCAAAAACTTCAAAACATTTCCAACTCTATCTGTAGTGTATAAATGATTAAATATAATGCATTCTATCTCATTCTCTCGCAGGCTTAGGCCTATATATTTATGTGTTTATCTCGTTTTAGTGTCGCTTTTTCATTTCATCGTGTTTCTAGAGAAGTTTCACTACAAAATGTAAGTCAGAATTTAAGAGCAAGGCTTGAAAACCGCTAAAAAAGCCGAATCGGTTACAGCCTAAGTACATAGGAACTTTATTTTCGGTTTTGTTCTCACTTTAAGCTCAAACAATCAGTTTTTGGTTATAAAGTTCATTTAACAGGTTTTGTTGAATAAACCGGTTTCAAACGAATTCGAACGGTTTTTCTCGCACACGTACAAAGCGCAGCCATGTGGTACAGCATGTTTTGAGTCGCTAACAAACACATGTTGAGAGAGATAAAATGACACTTCCTCTTTTCGCAGAATAGACCGGTTAATTCAGGTTTGTATAACACCCTATTTAAGGTTTACACTCCGAACGAAATAGTTCATTAAAACCGGTTAGCCGGTTGTTTTGTAAATTTGTGTTTGTTTTTTGGTTATACTTGGTACTTACTTCGCGATTTTGTAGAAAATATTAATATTTTGGTTTTTAGTTACTTATTTCCTTTTCCCTAGATTTTTTATATTTCACAATTAAGTTACGTATATAGTACCTACCTAATTATAATTAAATTTATATTATGAATCTATCCAGAGGCTTTAATGAATCCAAAGCAAAAAGAATCATCAAAATCGGTTCAGATTCAAAAAAGTCATGACTAAAGAAGATACATAAAAAAAATAAGAAAATTTATTGAAGGCGGTTTTTTTAAATTTTTCCTTTTCCCCGGACGAATATATTTCGTCTGACTTTTTACAATGTCTCTTTTTGTTTTTTTATTTTTATTTCAAATCGGTTAAAAATTCACAAAAACCTATAAGATACTATTGTGTTTTATAACGTGCAGTGAGAGTGCAGCTTTACTATCTGCGGGCCGGTGTAAAGAAGGGTACAAATCGCTGTATAAACTTAATATCGGCTAAATTGCCCGACAGAGGGGGGATGAAGGGGGGTGGCACACAGTGCAAACATCCACAGCTTTTATTGCGATGATCGCGTATTGATTCCGGTCATAAGCCGCTGTTACGAGGATAATTCAATCGCCAACACGACTTGCCCATTCAATTCAAATCTACCAATAAAATTGTACTATCTATCTAAGATTTCAAAATGCCAAAATATTAGCGAAAATTGCTATTTCCATTCTGTTTCCAAGCTTATATTTTACATTTGACATTTGCACGTCTATCAAGTTACATATTTCTTGACAGTAAAACCCACAGAAATCAAATGACATAATTGTCGTATTGTATTGTTGTGGGTGACGTAATAGTGATGTTCTGTGAGTTGTATAACGCACAGACTATTAAACCATAGACACTATCTATATATACATATAATAAAATTGTAGAAGTCAAATTTCTGTACAACGAAAAAAAAATGCTAAAAACCGAGTCAGGGGGATGTAAGAAGTGAAATAGAAGTCATTTAGATTTTTTCAAATTTTTTGTTTCTCTGTTTGTCTGTTTGTACCGGGTAATCTCCGAAACGACTGGACCGATTTAAATGAAATTTTGTACGATGGTAGCTTATATCCCTTCTCAACATATAGGATACTTTTGATCCCAAAAATATTAAAGAATTCCCATGGGATAGTTAAAACAACTTATGCACCTAATTAAGTATTGATATTGCCGGTATCATCATCATACAATAAAACAAGTTATACATTAAAAACAATTAGGCTATAATATCGTCCCGCTAAGACCAATAGGAGCGGAGCACCAATGAAGAATGTTTTAAAATTGGTAGGGTTTTTTTAACTTACTTTTTTTTAAACTATTCCACGCGGACAAAGTCGCGGGCAGAAGCTAGTACGTAAATAAATCGAATAATAATAATAATAATAAACTTTATTTTCAGTAACAAAAAACAGCTAGGTAGCATAACAAAAAAATTATATGTAGTACAGCATAAATATGTTTGTGACTGCGACCAAAACTAAGAATAATCTTGTATCTTCACCCTCAGCACCTTCCCATTGAGTTTGACCATATTGTAACACATAAATGAATAGCTGCTGAATAGTTCTTATGCAAAGATAAACAAAGTTCATACCTATATAATCTAAATTAAAAAGGAAAAAAAAAACAATTGGAAAGATCTAGAAAATCAAAAACTAAGTATAAATTATAAAGAAAAGAAAAAATAAATAAGAATAAAAAGTGTTTTAAGTGTCCTCTCTATGTGTATTGGCAAGGGTATGTGAGTGAGTGTGAGAGGGTGTGTATGGTAGATACAACATGCAGTAGGGTAAAATATAGGCTCAGAAGTCATAACTTTCAGCACCGCACGTTGTGCGATTTCAGCACTATTTTAAAATCGTTTTCGAAGACCCTCCTCAGGAGGAAATAGAGTAAATTACCAGTGATTGACAAAGAGCAAAATATATCTGCTTAAGTAATGTAATGTCAGCAATATGTCGAAGCCTTTTGAATATAAAAATTAGTTTGCGAATTCGGGTGCTTAAATTTTTTATGTTCTTTGAAGTTTAAATTGGAGTCAATGATAACACCCAAATAGCGTATATTATCGATTTTACTCAAGGATTTGCATGTGCAATTTGTGTTGCTAATGGTGCAATCATGAGCTATAATATTAAGATTGGATTCTGGTTCAGTTTGGTTACGCATTGAAAAGCATATATATTTAGTTTTTTCAATGTTAAGAGTCAATACATTATCTTGTAGCCACGCTCCAACAGTATTTAATCCATTTTGAGCAGCGTTAAAAGTCCGTTCCCTGATATCTTCGGTAAACACAAGGGCTGTATCATCAGCATGTGATATTATTTCGCAATGGGGGAGTATCAGGTCTGTGAGACCATTAATGTAAATGAGAAATAATGTGGGCCCTAATATACTACCCTGCGGCACACCGAAGGTTACTGCAAGGTCATTACTACAAAGATTGCCTATTTTCACACATTGAACTCTATCGCTAAGATAATCTTCAAACAATAGAAGCTGAGTACCTCTTATTCCTAGCCTCTCGAGCTTGCTTATAAGTTTGGAAACAGAAATCGTATCAAAGGCTTTAGCTAAATCTAAAAATATAGTCAGACATTTATTTCCTTTGTCTAAGTTAATACTTATATCACTAATTATATCATTAATTAGTTTGTTGACGGCATCATCGGTAGATTTGCTACGTCTGAAGCCAAATTGGTTATTTGATAACAGATTATTTTTTTCGAGATAATTTACCAGTCTGCTATTAATAATCTTTTCCATAATTTTAGATATTGAAGGAAGTATTGAAATTGGTCTGTAATTGCAGATACGATCTCTATCCTCAGACTTATAAATCGGTCGTACTTCGGATCTTTTTAATGAGGCAGGAAAGATGCCTAATCGCAGACATTCATTAATTAAAAACGTTAATGGAGGAATAATAAATTTAGCGTGCTCTTTTAAGAATCTATTACTAATTTTATCACAACCAATGCTACAATCATTTTTAAGCCCAAGTATAAGCCTTTCAATTTCTTCGTCATCGGTATTATATAAAACAAATGAGTTAGGTTGAGAATAGGCGTTAAGTTGGGAAACATTAGTCAAGTAGTTATATTGATTACGGTTTCTTTGTATAATATTCTCAGCAAGTTCCTTACCTACGTTGATAAATTAATTGTTTATTTTATTTAATATTGTTTTAGGGTCACTTTTGTTTAGGAGTAATTCTTTAGGATCATCGCGATTTTTGGAAGTGTAGGTAATACCTTTTATAACGTTCCATAGCGTTTTATTATCATTTCGTGCATTCGATATTAGGTTTTTCTCATACGACATTTTAACTTTTTTTAATATACCAGTAAAATAGTTTCTATAACGCGTGTAAGTTAGTTTTAAAATTTCATTATCAGGTGATACTCTTGTCTCTTTGTGCAATTTATCCCTGACACGCATACATTTAAGTAGCCCTGAAGTGATCCCAGGTTTAATAATTTTTTGTCTCCTTGGTAGGATGTAATGTAGAATGTAATCGATTTGAAAATAAAACATGTTCTACTTTAAAGAAAAATAATAACGCAATTATTATTAGAGCCATTTTATTTTGCCGAATTAAATACAGTGATACATTATAAATAAATAAATTTATAAATATACAGGTAAATTAATTTGATTAAAACCTATTCATAAATGAAGTCGATTTTTATAACAAATCGAGTCGGTAACGCATTAGGACGTTACGAATTGATCCGTCATCGAGCTGTCAAAAATTAAATAAATGCTTGGAAAGGGTATGACTACAGTTCAGTGGCCATTTAGTTGCAAAAGGAACTCTTATAATAGTCATGTTCAGACTCAACATGACTATTGCCTGCTGATAAATCCATCACTGAACAGTTCAGTGGTGGACTTATCATCAGTCTGATTAGGCTGGAGCGGCAGATTTTGAACCGACTTCAAAACGAGGAAGGAGGTTCTCAATTCGACTGTATATAATTTTGTTGTATATTTGTTACGCAATTTCTCCGTCAATTGTGGACCGATTTTTTTTATTTTTTATTCGAAAGAGGTATACTACTGAGGTGGTCCCAGTGTCATCGAGTCAGGATCTAATGAGTGGGTCTTAGGGAAATCGATAGCATTCGAGCCCTTCATGCACCACGAACATGGTAACCATTTTAAGATTTAATTTTAAAGCGTTGACAGAAGCATGAATCAGTTTTACATCCTTATTACACTACACTGATTCAGGGTCCTGCTACAGAGATCCCAAACTGCCATTATAATCGTATTAGAATTGTCAGATGCTAGTTAGAAACCGACTTCAAAAGTAACTAAAGAGCATAAATAAATAATTTCTACAATATTTTGAAATCGGTGTCAAATAAAATATAAAATAACAACAAGAAATTTGCAAAATATAGTAATTTTTATATTTTACTTTGCACTGACTTCAAGATATTGTAAAAAATATTTATTTATTGCTCTTTGGTTACTTTTAAATTCGGTTTTGTTTTTTTTAATTTTGGGTCTCTGAGCCGCAGCGACTTAATTCATAATTATACAAAATTAATGCTTAAACTATTATTTTGCAAAATAATCATTTGCATGAACAATCAGACGATGTTGCGATGAAATATCATCCACCAGATATTGTAATTGACAGGGATTGCAATCGTGAAACACAAAGCAGTCTTACAATTGTGTTTTGTCCATTCACTATTTCATAAAATATTTTATAGTTAAATGAAGAACAGTAGATCAAATGGATAAATGCTGTGTGATACATCTTACACCATCAGTAACGCGTGACCTCTTTTGCATTTGTCCTGGAGAATCGGAAAACAACAAATCAAATTAAATAATTTATTGCATAAAAACATGGATATACAATACGTCTTGTTATTTTATAGAGAGCACGTGTTTTTTGCCGGTTGGGCGTACAATTTTTTTATATTTTATTTTTTATTTTATTTATGTTATAAAGGTACACTTATTTGATTTTAATTATTATCACTAATATTTTAAGAGTCAACGACGTCTACACTAGCTGTTCCCAGGTCCCTATTCCATTCTCTATCCCGTTCCTCCTGTCTCATATTCTTCCTATCATGGTCGCCAGATGTGCTGAGGTACGCTATTATTACTATGTTTCAACTGAGAAATATATTATAAGACCACGACATAAAACAACATCAGTTTATTGTAAGCCATCTTGCTGTAGAAAGAATTCTTTAATTTTGGTCATTGACAACTTGGAAACGATCTGATACATAATATTTCCATTTTACAACGCCCTCAGTTGCATTCTAAAGGCTGGCAATGAATTGGCTACGCTTATTGACTTCCAAACATCCATAGAAGACTCACGACGGTACGCACCTTTCATTATGTGGGCCGGTCTGCCTGTTTACTAATTTCACAATAAAGAAATATTTATTTTTATTTCTACAAACATCGCTAGCCTTATAGTTTTACACCAATACAATAGTCTATTTTTGTAAATTCACTCATAAAGCAATTTAAAATGTCAATATGTTGACAAATATCCTAGTATATTTTTCTTTATTGCGAAGTTGGCAAACATGCAGACGGCCTAGCTCTTGAAAACTGCGAGCTTTTAGGATGGAATAAAGAGGAGAAAACAGATGAGAAAGAGGGTTCAAGCAAGAGGAACGGGATATAACGGATAGGATATGCGATTGGAATAAGTGGATGGGATAGGAAAAATCGAAACTCTCACTTACCGCACGAAACACAATTAGCAGAAGGCTAACCGTTTCACGCCGATATTCTGAAAAAGTATGATATCACACAAATCGAGCCGGCCCTAAAAGCTGTAATCAAGATAATGATTCTAACATGGCTCTACCACGTTAAAAATAATATATAATATTAATAGGATTACGGTGTTGTGGTTAAGTTGTGCTACTGCATTATACGTTTACTACATACAGTACACCCCGTGGTTACGCCTTGGCGTGGTAGCGACACTCAACTGGGGCGCATTGTGTTGCGACTTCATCGCTCCCGATCGTTGAGGGAAAACTCATTACACCAACTGGCACGTTGTTTAAACAACATTATTTCTGTATCCTCTTTAACGAATATCAGATTATTCTGGCCAAGCTTTGACGTCTTGGAAGATTTATGTCATGTCTTGTAGTATCGCCAAGTAACCTTCTTTCGGCCTAATCAAACATTTCTTCAATTAATTTAAATTCTGGCGATGCGTTCCCTTTTCGCACGGACGTCATTTATTCGTGTCCTGTCATCATAAATCACAGGAAACATTAATATAAGAGATCATGAATTATATATATAAGTTTTATCTACGATCATAAATTAAATCGCCTCGCAAATTGTGAATATGTCAAATTAAATTAATTAATTATATTAAAGTAATATATTATAAATAGCAGCGCACTGCGCCGCACCGTAAGGCACCGCAGCGCACCGCACCGCACCGCATTGCGCCGATTAAATGTATACCATTAAAATGGAATACATTATTTTAACCAACATCAATAATATAAATATATAATTATAAAAATAAGTACCAAATAAACACACATAATAAATAACATTACTGAAGTGTTTGAAGTGCAGCGAGAAACGGAGGATCCGCAGATATTTCATTCTACCATCAACCAGGTACGTGCGTGCTCTTCCTTTCCTATTTCCCTCATAGAAATTGTCCCACACTTCTTTCTTTATGATTTGACATAGTCCGCTTATCATAAACCCAGCTTCGCCGGAACAACTTACTTACATAACTATACCTACAGGTGAATCTTTCAAGTCTGAATGGCCAAATCCGAAACAATTTTGGATTGAATAGTTTTTATTGGAACAAAGTTCCTTATCGCACTTTACTCGGCGGATAGAAGCCAGACGAAAAAAGTGTTAACCGAAAGGAAAAATGCTACCCGCTGTATATTATTATACAATGTCAAATTTCAATGAAATAAGATCTAAAATAATATCCGTTAGTGTAATATACGCTCTTTTTAAAATAGAAGATCTTGTAACTGACGTTGTCATTCGGCCGCATTTGGGCGCTGTCGCCGCTCACATGCACATGTTAATATATAATTTTCTATTTTTAACTAACTTCCAAAAGGAGAAGGTTCTCAATTCGACTGTATGTTTTTAACGTCGAGTTTTTACAATATTTACTACCTTTTGATACTACAATTTATTTGTTTATGTATTTCTATACACACAGTTTCTTGATACTTTTTGATGGTCTTCGAGACCTTCATTTCAACCAAAGGCACTTCATTAGATTTATTTTAGTGTATTTAGTTTGTTTAATTTATTGGTTAGTTTATTCATTTACAAACTAACTAGCCCGGCAAACGTTGTTCTGCCATAAAAATAAAAAAGAACACGATAGGAGGGTGAAAAACACTTTACAACCTATTTTCATACCTACCAAATATACATTTAAAATATCATGAAAATCAAATAAGCCGTTTCGGAGGAGTGCGTCCACAAACATTGTAACACGAGATTTTTATATATTAGAAGATAAAACTATGAATATTTTTGGGCCCCTTTAAATTAGCTGCAAAGCCACTCGCTAGTTTTGAAAGTCGTAGTGTTGTACATTCAATTTCACGATAGATTCAAATATCTTGATTTGTATAAAACAGGGTCATAGCATAGATCACGTTGAGATGAACATAGAACAGAATATTTTATCCCCGTGGGGTGCACATTATATTATGTTTCATTTAAAATATTTCAGTTAATATTGTTGTCCGTTTTTACTTTGTTTACAGTACAATACAAATAATCTTTATTGTACACCAACATCGCAGAGAAAAATACACAAACTTGTACTTTATTTGATAGATTACATTTTGTCTGTATTCGATTTGACTATAATACTTAAATATTGCATACCGCTACCAGCAAAATATTAAATAACGATTAATTGTTACACTTTCATATCTTACCTATATTAGCAATACATAAATTTGAATTTAACAATGAATGAATGAATGAAAACTCTTTATTGTTCGTCATAACTTAAACCTGGACAATTTAATATGAATACATTTTCATTAGAACAATAGGCGGCCTTATCGCTTATAGCGGTCTCTTCCAGGCAACCCGGTCTCCATAGAGACGTTAAAATAAAAATTAAATAATATTTGGTGGTTTAACTAAATTAAAACTAATTGAATCGTAATAGATTATAATAATATAAATTGTTGTTGAAATGTTTAATTAGAGTGGAGATTTTGGTGAAAAACCACTGCTCATGATGATACTGTTACGAGTGCGGGACTCGAATTAAAATGCCGTTGGAATTACTATAGAATTTATTAGAACTATACAAACACGTATAACACAGGTACAAATATAACTGGACATAACCAGTACAAACGTTACACGATTCAATAACACGCCCAAAGTCCGCCACTGTATAGCTTATCGAATATACACACGTCTTGTCTCGCTGGTGAATATCGCTAGACTGCCGATCTCCCCATTGGGTCACTGCACCGATACAATATGGCTGCCCGCTTGCGTAGATCGAATTTCGTAGAATTCGTAATCTGCACACCTGTTTAATTATGCCTGCAAACGCCCATAAACGAGTACAATACACAATAGGCTGTTTTCTAATTACCAATTTTAAACATAAGGTAAACAAAAGAAGTCCAAATGCCGAAAAGGTAATAAACTGCAGGTGTGCATTGGTCTTTGTCGGTCGTAACAATACTATTAAAAATTAGTAGTCAAGTTGCCTGGATCGCTTTTAGAGGTAAGATCGCCTTTTGTTTTACAAACAATATTGTATCTATGTATGTATTATGTAATTATTTATTATCGTAAGCAGTAAAGTGTTATCTTTCTACCTTTTATACGACGTCTCTGCTCCATCTGGGGTAATGTTAGTGTTAGTGACTTCAACCAAATTTGTCTTAGTTGTAGCGTTAAAAATAACGCGTTAACGATTAGTTGCATTAGTGAACATACATACATGATTATTTATATGTCATTGATCAACGTCACTAGCAATTCATCACAATGTTGAATCACAAATAACACATACTCTCGACATAAAACTACACTCACACTACACTAAACTAACATTATCGCAGGCCCCCAAATCTGAAACTTTAAAAAAAACCATTCAAGTGCGAGTCGAGATCCATTCAATTGACAGATGCTCGAATGACCGTAGTCTCTGATATTGAGATTATAAATCAGTCTCGGTCAAATCAAGATTACTTAATTCAATATTGCGTCGAGATGGTTTGCAGTGTACCAAAACCGTCAATAGTAACGATTCCAACTCGTTTCGATTGCCAATTTGAGTTACACTCGTGGCCCAGTCTCAGACAAATCAAGATTGATTCAATATTGAACCCAGATGGTTTACAGCCGCGATACTCAACCTGCGGCCCGCCTGACATAGTATACAGTTGTACAAAATAATGGATTTGCATTGGTAACACCTCTGGTGCTGCAAATATCCATAACCGATATAACCGCTTTTCATCACGTGGACCATCAGTCTGTCTAGTATGAATTTTAGTAGTAAAAAACACCTAAATAAAATATAATTGCGGCCCGTGGAACTTGATCTAATACATTTATGCGGCCCACATAAAAAAAGATAGAGTATGGCTGGTTTACAGACTACCAAAACTGTCAAAAGTAACGAGTCCAATTAGATTCGATTGCCAATTTGAGTTAGAGACTCGTGGTCCAGTCTCGACTAAATTAAGTTTGATTCAATACTGAGCCAAGATGGTTAAGAGACTACCAAAACCGTTAAAAGTTACGAATCCTATTCGATTCGATTGTCAATTTGAGTTACAGACTCGTGGACCCTGGGGTACCAGAGGCATATGAGATGCATAAGGGATAATCATATTGAGTAAACGCCCACCTTCCCGCACTTGTTAATTGAATTAACTTTGACCCCGGGCGCGGGGCGTGTGCTGTGGGAGGAGGTCGGACCCAAACTGCCACTAATCCAATTAAGTCAATGGGCGTATACTAAAGTACACAACTTTATGTTACGCCTACATGCTAGTTTACTTAGAATAAATAGAATTCTGTGGTAGCTTAGTGTGTAACGCTCTTGCATCTCAAATGGCGTGGGATCGAATCATAGTCGGGAAGCTTGCACGACTTGTAAACCGGTAAAAAATGTCAAACCGGTTATAGCCTATAGGTTGTAACCGGTTAAAGATAAGTTAACAGAACCAAAAAGAAAAGTTCGTATATAGGTAAATCTAGAATAGAATAGAATATACTTTATTCTAATTACAAAAATTCTACATAAAATCAAGAACATTAATATACAAGTACAATCGGCGGTCTTATCGCCCATGGCGATTTCTTCCAGACAACCTTTGGATGGAGTATAGAAAGGACAATGAAGTCGGTAGTTGCTAAACCAGGATTCGTACAATAATTTAGTTTATGAATTAATAAATAGTATATTAATAGTATATAGTAATAATAAGTAATACATAATTATGTACCTACTATAATACACATTATATATATACATACATAAATACACATATTATAAATCTACATACGAACTTTTCTTATTGGTTTTGTTTTAGATTTAACCTCAATCAAATGGTTTATGTCACAAAAGTTCGATAAATAGGTTTTGTTGAATAAACCCTTCAAATTTTTGCCGCACACCTTCAAAGCGTAGCTATGTAGCACATGAAGTTTTTAGTCGCACAACAACACGCGTTGATAGAAATAGAACGAGAAAGTAATACTCGCTGAATAAACCGGTTTAATCAGATATATATATATATATATATATATATATATATATATATATATATATATATATATATAACGCTTTTTGTAAGGTTTACACTGCGACCGAAATAGTTGACTAAAACTGGTTATAATTGATTAAAACCGGTTCCAAGCCTTGCTTGGCATTTTTTTGATCTAAAGTGCATCTAGTTATAATAGGGCACATAACCCCTTCAACAGAGATAGTTTTTGTCATCTGACAAAATAATAATAAACTAGTGGTCACCTAGTGGTCGAAATTCGTCCATAATTAATTTAAATTATAAGTTTGAACATTATTAAGATTCTGTTCTAAAATACTATACTTCTATAATCACAGATTTCGCCAGGGCTACACTGTTAATTTGACTTTAACAATAAACAAAAGAGTATATATGCATGGCAGTGTGTGTAATGTTTTTTTTATTGATTTAATGTTTTTTATGTATAATTTTGAAGAAATATCAGCATTCGTCGCTTCTTCTCAATATCTATACATATAATAAAACTGTAAAGGTCGAATTTCTGTACAATGAAAAAATACTAAAAACCGAGTCAGGGGATGTAAGAAGTGAAATAGAATTATTTTTTTTCTACGTTTGTCTGTCTGCTTGTACCGGCTAATCTCCGAAACGACTGGACCGATTTAAATGAAATTTTGTATGCTGGTAGCTTGTATCCCTGGTCAATATATAGGATACTTTTGATCCCGAAAAATTAAAGAGGTCCCGTGGGATAGTTAAAAAACTGCACCACGCGGATGGAGCACGCATCACGGGCATCAGCTAGTAAACTATAAGTGCGCGAAATTCATACTCCTCCGTCCGCGCAATTTTCGTATAAAGAGGTACAAAGTTTTTGCTTCACGTATTAATATATAGATAATAATCGGCAGACAAACACACTCGTTGTATATCCCCATGATAAGCAAGTTACGCTTGTGTTATGGGTAATATACAACGGACCACTCCGGGGCCGATACCAGACACCCAGACCTAGTAAATAACAGAAAGTTAGTTTCCGATATTTACCATGCCAACAATCGAACCCGGACCCTCTGCGTTCCAGTGAGTTCGGCCGGCTAAGATTTAGCCCGCTCATAGATTTTGAACGAGCATAGAAACTTATGACGTCATAAGTTTGTAGAAGTAAAAATTGACAGCGCGTTAATTACTGTTTAACACGTTCACTGAAGAACGGGGTGTAACTCACCCCGAACGTGTCTCAATTGCGGTATGGCTAAGAAAAACATAGACTTCTCTGTGATGTGGAGGGCGTAACTTCAATTTGGTTCAGTGTAGAAAAAATATATATATATATATATATATATATATATATATATATATATATATATAAGATGTGCTATTAATCCAGAGTTCTGTGGTAACCCCTGACCTAGTACCGTACAACACAAAACAAAAATCCATAACCTATTTTATATGCAAGCCAAAAAAGGATTTTAGTTTTTAAAATGTTACGGGGCTCAATAGGTCTCGTGCCGCCGTAATGTTAGTGTTGGTACAAGGTCTAAAACACCCCGTATCGCAGAAATGGAAAGTACAGACAAATCAGTGCCGCTGTGAACGTATTAAACTTAGCACAGTGCCAACCTTTGCCAAATAACAGACTTCGATTTAATGAAAACGTTGGCAAGTAAGTTCCAACAAAACCGTGTCATCCATTCCACCAATTACGACACTTCGCCCGAATCGTCCCCTTCCACCCTTATACAGGCCCCCAGTCACCCCCTCCCCACCCTGTGGGAACAATAGGTAACCGTTTAAGGAGAAATAAGGAGATTAGGGGACAGTGCTAAGCACATCGGGAGGACAGATTATAAACAAGCTGGTTTGAGACAACGACTTACTTAACCATAGAATATGTTATCATAGATTATGTAACTATATATTATGTATATGTGTTCTCTCCTTCACCATAATAGTAAGCAAAGGAATTGAGTCCATATAACCTTGTCTGATATATTAGATTTTTATTATAGCATAGCCAAACTGTAGGTGTTTGACTGACGCCACTTTCCGTAAATCTTGTGACAACTCGAAAGGCCACATTTGGCTACGCAGTTCAACATTATAACTCCAAAACTATTACGTGCTTTAATATATTTTTTATTCTCTCTTTAATATGGCTTCATACGGTAGTTGGGTAAGACACTGATAAGCCTTCAACATGCATTTATTACTTTTAAAAAAATATTTTTGTTTAAAATAAGATGTATGTGTGCAGTTCACACGCAGTAGAAGTAAAACTAAGTGTGAAAAGGGGTGGGAGGGATTCTAAATTTTGTGATGTTACATTTCATCTATCCTATATTATAAAGAGGAAAGATTTGTATTTTTCTATATCTGTATGTTTGTAACGAATAAACTCAAAAACTACTAGACCGAGTTCAAAAAATTTTTCACCATTCGAATGCTACGTTACCCCTGATTAATATAGGCTAATTACAATTAGGGATCCCTACTAAAACTTCAAAAATGTAACCCATCAATCTAAACCAAATACTTGGCGCTGGAATCGGGTTCTAGATTTTTATTTTTTCAGGGCAGGCAGGGAAGGGCAAATATGTCACATAATACATATAGAACAAGCAGCACTATTAGAGCTAAGACAAGCAAAAATAATTAGCAACTATGAATTTGAAAGACTATACTGATTTAGCTTGTATATTATATATCGTTATAACTTATTTAAGCTTTAAAGCACGAAATTTGAAGTATTAACGAAAAATTTCCAAATATTTCCAACTCAATCTGTATGAGCATAGTGTTTAAATGATTAAATATAATTTATTCTATCTCATTCTCTCGCAGGCTTAGTCGTGTAGATTTATGTGTTTATCTTTTTTTAGTGTCGCTTTTTCGTTTCATCGACTAATTCAATCTCGGGCAAATTATAATTTCTCCAGAGACACTGTTTAAGTTTTTATGCCGACTTAAAAATATTGTTTTATTAAACATCTTAAAATTTTTTGGTACGGGTTACTGTAAAAAATGTAATTAATATCGCCATACTGTTCCTATTTTACAACATTGATATTTTTTATTTATAACTAAGATATGCCCGCGACTTCGTCCACGCTTAATTTGAAATTCCCGCGTGATTTCCGGGACAAAAAATACCACACATTTTATTACGTAAAATTTGCTATCGATTTTTTAATCTAGCCGTTTTAAATCATTCCCATAAAAATTCCCATGGGATTCCCAGGATAAAAAATAGTGCAGAGTTTAAGTCTAAGAATTTGCTGCCGATCAGCGAAAATCGCATCGGAATCGGCCCATTAGTTTTTACGTTAATCCCGAACAAACAGACCAGAAATCTAAAAAAATCCATCATGTTCTCCATCGTTTATATAGTGTATTCCAGTTGTTTTTCTTAAATAGCTTCAATGTACAAACACGGCATGTTTAGAATTTTATAATGTTACTAGCGGTTCCGGCAGACCTTGTCCTGCCCTAAAAAAATAAAAATCTAGAACCCGATTCCAGTGCCACCTAGCGGGGCTAATTTTGAATCTAAGCCATTACTCAACCACTCAATCACTAATTTTTCTACACCTTGGGTTGTATTATTGAAGTTTTAGTAGGGATCCCTAATTTTTTCTAGCAATAAATATAGTCTATATTCATGTGGGATAATGTAGCATTCTAATGGTGAAAGAATTTTTGAAATCGGTTCAGTAGATTTTGAGTGTATGCGTTACAAGCATACAAAAATACAAATCTTTCTTCATGATAATATTAGTATAGATAGATAATCAAGGTACTTGTATGCCTGATTATCAAATGACTTCAACTACATAGAAGTGGCAGTTTAGCACACATAGATACTAGAGTGTATATGAAGGGGTGAAGGAAAGCTGAACAGCTTTAACACTCCCATCTTCCCCTGCGAAATCTTTACCAAATTAATCGTTTCTTTAAACACTCGACATTCTTTATGAACTGTAGAGTATGGTTTGATTTGTATGTTTTTAATATCATGGAGCGTTACAGACCGCCCCACGCCAGGATTAGAGTAAGAAGTCGCCGGGGGCTATGCTTCCCCCTGGCAGTGGATGTGTTCATAAGCCCCCGCCTGCCAGGGCTCGCGGAGTTGGTAGAGTTCCGCTTTCCCGTAGCCCCAGCATAAGGCGCAGGGAAGAACACCGAGGGGTTTTAGTGGGTGACCCTGAAATGAAATGTAAATCTTTGTTCGTATGAAACATGGATACAAGGTCTTATGCTATGGGGAGAACATGATTCGCCTTTTACTGGCAAACATTTTTTTCTTAAAAACTACTATGGTTAAGTATCATTTATTTTTTATTTAATAGTTGTTTATTACGATATTATATTATAGAAGATTACTTTACTTGAGGAATGTCAACTTCATTAATAATCATTAACTGTTGAATAATATTTTGAAACTATGTTGGTTATAAAAGCAAATTAATAATAATAAAATAAATAAACCCACAGGGGGAACTTTGTGGCAAAGCCTTAGGTGAGTAGCGACACCTTGGACCTGACTTCGGAGAAAAAGACCAAGGCAAAACCCCTGCCTCCATGCTTGCCTTAGCCAGCCGGCACGGAGTGGAGATCGCTAGAGCTAAGACTCAAGCTCCAGGGATGAAAGTGATAGATGGCATCAAGTGGGAAGTAGCTTCGGCGAACCTGAAGCCCACCTCTCGCAACCCCTTAGCCATTCACACCCATATAGCCGCTCGACCAACTTAGCATTTATAGGAGCCCATGCGTAAGTGGCTAGTTACCGTCTGCCCATTTTTCCATGTTCCTTGAACATTGCGACGGGCAAATTCAAATTCAAACTCAAATTCAAAAGTTTTATTCAAAGTAAGTTCCACTGGAGCACACTTTTTGAAGGTCATACATATAAGTTAAAATTTAATATTTCTTCCTATTCTATGTACACCGCTTCGCAACGTGTTATTGCTGTTAAGGAGAAGAAGCGGCAAGAAACTCCCCACCAACACGTCTAGCTAAATATTTATTTCTTTATATTTCTTATTCAATTTATATCTCAAGTTCTCTTTTTTCTAATAAGTTTTATACCGAATGAAGTATGTTATGGCAGACGCCATAGTCCCCGATCTATAACTGCAATAGTAGTTCATCCCAATAGCCCGGTATCTTTTGTTCTCATTCCCTACAATAGTCCTACACTGACCGGGGGCTTGTCCTTAGGTGCATTTTTATAAGGTAATGACCCCATTTAAGCTCTCCAAAAGAGCGGGCCATTTGTATGGCCCGTGGTCTGCAGAGATTACATGAAATAAATAAATGTCATTTAATCTAACTTAATAATTCAAATACCTGATAAAAACATTTCTCGACCAACCATGAGAATAATTTTCTTTTAAAGTGTTTGAGAGGTAATTCTTTTATTGACGCAGGTATTTGATTATATACTTTTATTGTTATAACTGGTATATTTTGTGGTTTAAAACAGTCCTACACATAAGAACTATTAATCTAATTGGGTCTCTGTTGATTTTCGAATATATTCTATATACTTAATTTACATAGTAGCTCGCTGCAACCTCTTATATATACTATATTTTGTATAACTTTTTATCATGACAAGCATGTAAGGTATTTATGGAGATTGTTGCAGTATAAATATTATTATAACTATAATAATATTTTTCTTACCTTTTATTGTGTCCTTGTCTTACTGAGTATGCACTGTTTGCTACAAGTCCCTTAATTCTTCGAAAAGTAATTGTATAACATATTTCTGTATAAAATTGATTTTAAATAAAGTTTGAGTTAATCAATTTTTAGCTAGATGTGTTGCTGGGCAGTTTCTTATCGCTTCTTCTCCTTAACACCAATAACACGCTGCGAAGCGGTGTACATAGAATAGGAAGTAAAATTAAATTTTAACTTATATGTATATCCTTCAAAAAGTGTTCTCCGGTGGAACTTATTTTGAACAAACCTTTTGAATTTGGTCTGTATACGCTGAAAAATATTCTGAATGTTCTTTTACAAATATACCGATTTGTAATATGTACAAAATAGCTAGAGTGAATAATTTTTGTTGTTTAAATAGTGGTCTGCAAGAAGTAATTGGACTTAATCCACGTGTGGCTCTCAAGCACTTTTTTTGGGCAATAACCGTAGGCCCCGACCTTGCTGTGGCAGTAGCATCTGCTAGCGGTGCTAGTGCCACCCCGACTTGGCAAATCCGAATCCGAAACCGGCCGCGGATTTCCTCTCGTAAAAAAAGAGGGTTTCTAATGCAATACTTAAACCTTAAACGAATTAGCGGAAGCAGCTGACAGCCGCGACTTATAAGTATCTGTATAATTAATCACGATAACAATATTATAACTAAATGGATAATTTTAGCCCCTTGTCCTCAACTTCTAATTGATAGATTCCCGAGTCTCTTGAAAGAAACTAACAGAAGCTATATATTATACTCTTAACATTTATCCAAGCCCGATAAGAGTCGCGAGAAATCCGCAAGGTTTCACATAGCAGTTGTTTTGATGTGCAGGTATCATCACGAAGTTTTACTTCACGTTCATCTACGTGATGTTGACTCTTTCTGACCAGAATTAAAACGTCATTTGAAACATGACTGCGTTAGTCATTGACCTGCCACAGTATACCGCACTGTCCTAGGACAAATAGTAAATTAGTGAGTGACACTGAATGAGTTAGCGTGAGAGTGAGTGAGTCATCGAGCGAATGAACATCCCAATGTTCCTCTAATCCAAGGCAAGGAAGTGTGAGCTTAGCACGTGTTAGTTCCCGCGCTAAAATATTTATTTCACTCCATATTATCCGTGCAGGAACGGAGCAAGAATACTAATTTCTGCAGCCAGCCGGCCTGTTTTAAGAGGCGACAAACGCAGTAGTGCCTTCAACCTGTCCACCGTACTGCAAGACTAAAAAACATTAATTCACTGAGCACCACATTATCTAGTTGCAGCAACTGAGGCTCATATTTTATAGGTTTGACATAGGAGAGAATAAAGCTCATATAAAGTTTCAAACGATGACCTCACGTATAAGGCTAGTAGGGTGACCACAATAAACGAGTTAAATTAAAACACATAAAATATATTCGATTTTTTTATTGTATACGACTACACTGACATTATTGCAAACTCACTACCAACTAATTTACAATATTTCGATGAAATTTTCTTAAAATACAAATAACTGTATTACGCTATTGAACGCAAAATTAATATTTGCTAATAATCGTATATTTGATATTAAAAAGACGTGGAAACTTTATTATCAATGACTTTCTTTTTTAATTATTTGTTTCTTAATTATCTTACAGTTTATAATAAAATAAACTTTGATTTGCAATTAATAAAAAGTTAATGTAACGTATTTTTACAAGGGTTATTGTACTACGTACATTATAATACATTTCGAACAGAAAGGAATAGACGCCTCTGTTTATAGATATACTAAAAAGTGACGCTATTACTGATTTTATTTTGATTGGTAAAGCAATATTCTGAATATGACCACAATAATTATGCAATCGTCAAAATACCAAACAAATAATAGTACATTTTGCTTTAATAGTTCGCGAAAAAATTGGGCATTTATTAGTCAAGTTCAGTTATATTACTTTAGGAAAATTTCAGTGAAATTCTAAAAAGTTTAGTATAAATAAAATGTACGATTTACATACAAATGCGATAAGTACATAACAAACTACAAGAATAATACTAAACTACCATACTTCTTATAATCTATAGTATTGTACATTATTTACAATATAATATGCAGTTGTTGTCGATTTAGTTTTCATACTTATAATCTAAATATATTCGGTTGAGATCATTATATTAATATTTATTTATATTCAGAATATTTTACAATTCATTAAAACAAACTATATATTAATGATATCCTTTTGACAGTGACATTATGGCCATATTTCAGGTGTTAATGTCTAATAATCAAGACGTGAAAAATGAAAATTCAAATTAAAACAGACGAAAATACATATGTGTAAGATACTAATTGTACAATATTCATTATTAGATCATCAATGTTATTACATGTATTCAAAAGGTTTATAATATTTTCTAACTTTACGAGAGAGAGAGAGAGTATTTAGAAACTTAAGAATCGGTTAACTAATACAGCAATCATAGTTTAGTGAAACTTATTTTCATGCGTTGAAATGACAAAATATGATTCCCAAATTAATCCTTAATTTTTGACTTACGCAAAAGAAAGTCTCTATAATGCAGGAATGTATTTTAAATTTTAACAGCGAATTAAATTACATACAGTACGTAGAGTTTTGGAGGTTATCTGTAACCTCCCTAACCGGAAACCCCGGGTCGTCAATCAGAGATAAAATGACGCGCAACACTAGCGTTGTGAAAATAGTGCCGCCACATATGCATATTTACAAATTACAATTAATCATAGAATTATCTTGGTAACTATCGCTAAATTATTAATATGAGATCTTATGGAATGTGTTCAAGCATTTTTATATTCGTTCAAGACCTTAAATTACAACATCGAACTTTAAGGCACACGTATTTTTTCAATACTCATATAATTCGCTCCATCGTTCTCTTAAATTTAATTCTCGGATGTGATTTTTTTTTACGTTCTGTTTTTAATTTAAAAAGATCATGGAATTTTTAAAAATTTGTAATTGTATAAAATGAAATATTTTTTTATATTTCTTGATTTCTAAATTATGGATTTGCTACTTTTATATTTTGATTTTAGGTTTCAATGACGAATTTCCATTAATTTGCCTTACTAATTAAAGACATACACTCAAAGCAACAGATGTCAACGTTCTAGAAATTAATGCTGATATTAGACGAAGCAACCGAATTGAAACAATTGGGTTGCAAGGCACGAAACTGAAAGGATAAGGTATTTAATGAAATTGAAATAATTCAATTTTATGTTTATACGACTCACTTTTTTGATTCTTCCAAATTGAAAAATATAAATGAACCGTATAATATCGATTTATGGTAAAGTAATGGATAGTCAGATATAGAATCTCGACATATTAAACGTGTGCTGTGAAAAAAAATCATTAACAATAATTGAATAAATTTAAAATCTGTCAAAATAATATCGCCCGCCCAACTTATCTGTGAAATGGCAAAATGCAACTACAGCCGCCATGTTGAAATTTCATTAATTTGAATTAGGGCTGCCAGTTCTAAATGTAATGTGGCGAGAAGCGATGGGTAATTTATTTTACTTAATTTGTATCACAAGTATATTTGTCATTTTTCATTATGATAGCAGATACACGCGACGCGGCCGCGCTGTCTACCCAAGGTAGGGTCGCCATGTAATTTTGCGAGAAGCGATAATACAACTGTATATCTTGAAGGATCTTTAATAACTAAACACACAATAATACTGTGGTGAGTGATGGTGGAACGATCTAGTTGGTTTAAGAAGTTTCTGAAAAGTGTAGAAGTTTCTGGAAGAAAAACACAAGGACAGATACATTTTAGAAAGGGATAAAAAGTAAATAAAATAATAACGAAAAGAAGATCGGAATTATGGGTTCCAGAAGATTCTTCCGGTTATATAAGCAGCGTAAGGCGCGACTACCGAGTAATTTAGTTCAAGACAGCGAAGCGTCAAGTGCGATACGAAAGAGTTGGAAGAGAAGTTTAATAGAAGATAGTGACGAGTTTAGTAGAGAGTTTAGTGAAGAGTTTAGTGGGCAGTTCAGTGAAGGAGGGGTTAAGTGTAGTTTAAAAAGGAGATCCAGAAGCAAGCTAGGCGCGGTATATTCGAAGGTGAGCACCGCAGTAGCAGGAGGTAGTTAGTCTACGCAATATAGGCGACGGTATCGTGAGTGAGATATCTTATCGTCGTGACAGTGCAACGTTAGTTGTGCGTGTAGGGGCCACCCTGCGGAGAAGAATCACGTACGACTGTGTAAGTTAATAAAAGCATTTAGTTAAAAAAACTGGTGTTTACTTCCAATCCTAAGTGCGTACCCTCATACGTTATTTTTCATTCATGAACGGCATTATGTTACTCTATAAATAAGACACATTTGGCAACGTTATCCCAGATGGAGCCCGAGCATTATAATATATGATTACCTTGTGATACATTCAAATGTGTTTGGTGATTATTCATAGATTGGCAACACCAGAGATATTACAGCGACGTGGGAGTTTTTGGCGGGAACTGAAAGGAGAGGTTGTGCTGTGCAGTTTTATTTTTTAAAAATGTGTAAAATTACTCTAAAATGAACAATAGTTGTAGGATATTGATAGTTATTAAGTAGTAATTATGTGTTTTGTGAGAAATGTGAACTGTATAGTCAAATGTGGCCTTTTGAGTTGTCACAAGAACTCCGTTGAATGGCACCAGCTGATAACCTACAGTTCAGCTGTGCTACACGTAGCATAAGTTCATTTTAAACATGTTTCCGACTGAAAGACATAGATTCTATGGTCATGAATAAATTAATTAAAAAAATACAGCGACGTTCTTCATTGCACAGATAAGTTGGGAGCACTATATCTTATACAACCATTTTTTTCTAACAATCTGTGTGGAAGAATAATTATTATAACGATGAAAATAAGTGTTGCATGTTAAAAAAAAAAACTGAAAATACCCTAAATGCTACATTTATCCCAATCAACTTTCTTGTTAAATTACAAAGGATAAGATTAGGATAGTTTCCAATAACATGCAGGCCAGATACCTATACAATAATTCTTTCCATAATTAACCAAACCGAGACTACATAGATAGTAGGGTTGTTAGTAACTTGGAAAAAAGTGTTAACATATTGAAAATTTCAGTAACACCCACACTGGAGCAGGCGCCAAATCATTTCATGTGGCATCGAATCCTCTACCGGACCACCAGTACTGGAACGTACTCCGCGGTTGGTACTGCATATCCCACTGACTCCAATTATGTTGTTACGTGTGCACTTTGTTGTTCTGGTGTAAGACGACCCTATCCTGAAGGAGCTGGTCGTGGGCTCGAAGCCGTAACGCTTCAGCGCTGGTTAGACGGGCGAGAGAGGGGGCTGGGGAAGGCGGCGATGGGGATGAAGGCGCGGGGGGCTCTGGTTCTGGGGGGCGAAGTGCTGGTGGAGGCAACGCCAACACATACCTGTAAACACATCATCCTATTAATTAATTAATCGTCAACTCGTGGTAGCGTAACGGCTAGCGCAAGCGTCCCAAACTCAAAGGGCGCGGGTTCGATCCTGGCCGGAACGCATGCACCACTTAGGCAGTTTTGTGAACTAATGTGCATATTGTTACAATTACCACGTGCTAATAACGGTGAAGGAAAACATCGTGATGCAACCTGCACATCGAGATAACCGATGTGTCAAATCTGCCAAGCCGCCTTAGACAAGCGTGGTGGATATGTTGTCCGTCCCCCTATAGTGGGAGGCCCGAGCCCCATTTATGGGCTGTTATATGAAAATATTATAATAAAAAAATCTATATATTTATATACATGCGAGGATATGCCCGCGACTTCGTCCACGTTTGACAGGTAACGTATTTTGCAGTTATTTTGCCACTATTTACAATCAAAAGGTATTTTCAGCCTGGCAACGGGTTTGTATGAAAATACATGAATTCTGAAGATCCCCGTAAAAACCCGGGAACAACTAATATTACTAAAGGCATACATCACTACATCTGTTCTACTAAAGATGTCTAATAAATAAGAAACTCTTATATCAAGCAAGTCCTAATATCACGTGGATTCGGGGTTAAGAAACCCCGGGAAATATAAAAAGTCCCGAATTATATTGTCTTAGTATCAATTGAATCGGAATCAGCAAATTTTTATAAGTACTACTACACTTTAAAACACTCCTGGGAAATTTCCGCGGGCTCCTCAGAATTTAAAATATTGCATCACTTGAAATAGGACTTAGTTATTGTTTGAGTGAAATCGTATCGGAATCAGCGAATTTTTATATACCCGAACAACTGCAAACCGCTCCCGGGAAAATTCCCGTAGGATTCTCGGGATAAAAAAAAATCACACATTTTATTACATATTTGCTATCGATCAGTTAAACAATCGCCTTGGGAGTTTTTTTTCAATTTGGCCATTTTAAATCATTCCCAGAAAAATTCCCGAGGGATCCTTAGGATAAAGAGTAAAAAATCCGCATCGAAATCAGACCAGTAGTTTTACGTGAATCCCGAACAAACAGACAAATCGCCAAACAAACGAGATATATAAAAAAATGCATCGTGTTCTCCGTCATTTATATAGTCTATTCCAGTTGTTTTTTTAATTATTAGCTACAATGTTTGTTACAAAGAAAATGGAAATACATACGTGTATTGGGCATTTTTGGAAATTCTACCCCTAAGGTGCTCAAAAAAGGGCTATGTTTTAACATTTTTTGATTACTAAAACTATGACTATCATTAATAATAGCATGCGAAGCCGCGAACAACAGCTAGTAAATAATAATAATGTTAATTAAGTTGGCTAAATTCTATCAATAAATGTCAAGTAGAAATGCTGTCGTTGCGAGTCATATCATGTTGTTCATGCGTGCAGTGCGGCGCGGAGCGAAGTGAATAACACACGTCATTGTCGGGTGCTCGGCTAGAAGGTGGGTAGATGTATACTACCTGCAGACGTTTTTACCGTTATGTCCGTATTGTGATTTTTTACAACAACGGCAAGCGAAATCGCGATCTAAGTCAAGACTGCTAATGTTGTACAGCCTATTTTTAGACTAAAAAGTTTAATTAGGCTTATAATATAAAAAAATAGTACCTGTGCAATAAAGCTCTGAATGCTGCCGCTGGTTCAGCGTCGTGCCACAAAGGGGTTGGGACCCCAAGAGCACCGAGGCCACCCAGGCCCAAAGCCCACCACTCGCCTCCAGCAGGCGCACCGCTCCATTCGCCTACTACTAAAACAAAAAGAAGTAAATTCAGTGAAACAACAGTGAAATATAAACTATAAGGTTTGCCTGATTTCGGTATTCTGTTAATTCGAATAGCGTGCCCGTGGCAAACCATATTATCTTTACAAATATTTATAAGCGAAAATTAGTGAAATAAATGTTTAAATTTTTGGTAGCTTTGTGGCGGCACTATGTGCACAGCACTAGTTGCGCGTCACATTACTAACCACGAGAAAAAACAATGCCGTCGTATTATGACTTTATAAAAAACAGTCTTCCCGCCAAAAACTATTGTTAACGATTGGTACCTAAATTAGTGTGCTTTTTGACCTTCTGCCTGTGGGAATAAATATATACGTATTAATATAATTATTCAAGTGCATTGAATTTTTTTTCTTAATATTCATTTCGGCTGACGCCATATCTGCTATACATAATACCAAGTGCGTTCTACTATTATTCCGCCGTCCTGACGATATCGAGAAGATATTGTGGATTCAGTGGAATACGAATTTTTGACACTATCTCAATGGAATCGTACTTTGAATATCTTCGCAACGTCAAGAAATTGAAATAGCAGAATTGGACCCCTATTGTCCAAGGTAGGAGCCAGCCCTCTAATCACCCGAAGAGTCAATGAGTGGTTTTGATAGATCGTTCTAGAGGAATACAACGATTATGTTCGTCTATTTTTTTAGATTTTTTATCCAAATCTAAAGTCTATGCTATTTGAAAAACAGAAATAAATCTTCTAAATTCGGCTTAAGTTTTTATTATTTAACATGAAGAACTAGGCGAGTCAGTACCGCGGTAATTCCAATGGAAGTAATTCTCACTGTCAAACTGTCTCTCTCTTTTTTTCACACCTCTCAATTATTTAAGGTCGGGACAATATGTATTTTCCTTCCATACTCCTCTATTCTGACATACATCCTCTGTCCCACCACAAAAATTAATATCATCCTTCACACAATCCATCTATCTCTTTTTTGGTCTACCTTTACATTTGAGCTCTCCTCATTATATGCCCATACCACCTTAATCTTCTTCCCCTCATTTTTCAGCCACCGGTGCTACTTTCAAAGATCCCCTTATGTACTCATTTCTCACCTTGTCCATTCTTGTAACACCACACATCCATCTGCCATCACCTCAGTACCAAGATCTACAACAAGTTCAACCAAACATCAAATATCTATCCCCTTACCATTCGTTGCTGTAAAACCAAAACTATGACCTGGCTGTGTACACTCGATTATATTCACACGGAAAACATTTTAACTGTTAACCTATAATAAAAAATAATTTATTTATGTTCGTTACTTTACATACACGCACTAATACTCAGTCACATTAAGGTATACGCTACAAGCACACACGCACACACGCATACACACACATACACACACACACACACACCAAACACACGTCGCGCTCTCATAGCCGCGAATGACACTTGAGTTCGTTACTTTTTGTTATTGTCTATGTTTGGTTTTAAGTTCATTATATTTGCAACGTATCCTGTGCTATATACTGTAATATACTTCATTGTCTTGTGGTGGGAGTTGTCACTGCAGCACAGTTTTATACTTTTGCAGTGCAACGAACCGTTCTGTTATTATGTAAACGTTGTGTTTCTTTAGATCAATAAAATATTCTATTATTTATTTTATCTCAACATTCTCATCTCGGCTGTGTGGAGACGTTTGTGATCTTTCACTTCAGTGGCCCAACATTCGGAACCGTATAACATGACCAGTATGACAGATTTATATATTTGACCTTTTAGTTTCAGTGGTATTAGTTTGTAATATATCACATCGGCTACCTGTCTCCACTATAGCCACGCTATATTTATTATTTTTAACTTTATTCGTATATTAGCTGAATAAGCAGATGTGAAGTAGCAAATTCCTTTCCAACGCGATATCAATATCAGTCGTCCATACAATCGCCCCTTGTTAGATACACCACCTGCCACTGCCCACGTAAGGCATTTACACCTACCACCTTTCCTAAATTAAATATAGATTTGGCATAAATATTTACTTATAATATTTTGATATGTTTACACTGGTACGTAATAATGCAGATTATCCGGTATTATTATCTAGCAGCAGGCTACAAATACTTATGTATTAAATGAGCAGCCTGATGTATGTTCAGCAATGAAAGTTGAAGGGTTTCGTAGAAGCGTCGAATACTCCCTGTTTTTGTTGCTTGGTTACGAAACCAAAAAAAGATAATTACATAGATACATATTTTTCACTTTTCCAAACGTTAATCGGTCTGTTACTTATAGGATACATTTTAATTTCGGATATCCAATACTTTCGATCCGGGCTTGGAAACCAGGAAGTCGAACCGGTTATAACCTAAAAACATTGGATGGTTGAGCCGAAGAATAAATACTTCCTTATCAATTCTTCCTCCCCACCCTCGTCATCAAGAAAAGAATAAACTTTCAAATGAAGAATACACATGCTACACAGTTTTATGACAAATCATTTACTGCCCACACTGTAAGGCTTTGGAACTCACTACCTCAAAACATAAAACAAACCAAGTCTGTGCATTCGTTTAATGACCATCTGAAACAACACTATCTCAAATTTGTAACTGGATAATAATGTTATTTAGTTGTATGCTTAGGATGGTGCTGTTTGACGACAAACAACTTGTATATTTAGATAAATATGTATGTTTATACTGTAATTTATGCAACATTTTCCTTTATATTTACGTATATATTAGTATATTATATCTATTGCGTACCTACCCCCATCCATACCGAGTTTTTGTCCATCCAAAGGTTGCCTCGAAGAAATCGCTCCCAGCGATAAAACTGCCCATTGTACTTATCATTAAGATTGTATGTATGAATTTATTTTGTAACATTGTGTGCAATAAAGTATATTCTATTCTATTCTAAGAATACGTAAATAACACTCACGTCGTATCATTGCTGTCACCGTAATATACATAGGTAGAACACGACATACAGAAAAAACCAGCTTTAATTTTATTAAATCTATATAATGAATGATACGTGAAACAAAAATTTTGTACCTCTTTTTACAAGAATTGCGCGGACGGAGGAGTATGAAATTTTGCACACTTATAGTTTACATAGAGAAGAAGCGACGAATGCTAATATTTTTTAAGCATAAAAAATATATTGAATCAATAAAAAAACCTTACACACACTACCATGTATTTGACACACACGCATGTATACTCTTTGGTTTATTGTTGCCTTGGCGAAATCTGTGATTATAGAAGTAGTAGTCTTCGACATTATTTATTATGGTCGAATTTCGAGCAAGGGCGACCACTAGTAACTTTAATTTTGCCTAAATCAAAGCCTAGTGAAATGTGTGAACCCTGGGGGACGAGTGCAATGTGGCAGTGGACTGGTGGCGAGGTAAGTTACTCTTCCCCTGCTTCTTCTTCGACGTCCCTTTGCCTTCTCTCGGCCATCGCATCGCGCCAGCAATATGACCTTTTTCAGTTTCATTTTAAATATAACCACTATCAAACGATTTTTGGTAAAACTTTATTGACTGATTTTGTTGAATAAACTGGTTTCGAACAGTTGTTGCCGCACACATTCAAAGCGCAGCTATATGGCACAGCAAAGTAATTGTTGCGAAATTAACCGGTTAATGTAGGTTTACATAAAACTCTTTCGGGTTTAAACTCCGAAGGAATTATATGACTAAAACCGTTGTAATCGATTAAACGTGGTTTATTTTGAACCGGTTCCAAGCCTTTACTTTGGTTACGGCTTAGGTGCTCCATAACATCCCCGATACATATAAACGAAGTAAGTAGCTTCATCCTTTATAAGCGATGGAAAGGGAGGAGGTTCTCATTAGACTAAGTAATGTTTATTTTTTTGTATGTCTGTTACGCAATTTCTCTATCAATTGTGGACCGATTTTCATTTTTTATTCGAAAGATTTTTTTCATTTTATAATCCTAAGGTGGTCAAATCGTCACCAATTCAAGGTCTAATTAGCGGATCCCAGGAAGATCTAGTCTAGAGCAACACTCGAATAATATAGACAAGTACAACGTGTTTGCGTAACTAAAAACTAGAAAATAAATAATATCTAGAAAATAAAATACAACATCTTGAAGGTATCAAGTAAACATAAATAGAAGAACAAAATTGTAAAATTCACAGACTTTAAAATGTTGTAGAAAATATTTCTTATTGCTTTTTAGTTGCTCTTTTAAGTCGGTTTCATTTATGCTAGATTTTTTTTTTGTAATCCGTGCTTAAAACCAATAACGACGCGACTAAACCATTCCTAATGACTTATCAATAAACATTTGTGAGGTGTGATTGTCGAAACGGCCCTATCTACGACACAATCAATAAATCACTGCGTAAACGAATTTCGAAGCAATCATGACGGTATCTGTCATCTGTAACACATCGGCCCATTAATAGCCCATTATATACACATTAATAACTCCATAATGATATTTTATAGTTAAACACTTTCCAATCGTAATTATTTAACATTTGTGCGTTTTGTCATAATATGTCCCTGCACCACCTGAGACTTGTTTATAGCGTTAAAAATAACACTGTTTACTATATCTGTGTGTATGTAAGAATGTTTTTCGGAGCCAAATCTTAACCGACATAGCGAAAAACACCCAAGTCTCGATTTTGACCAAAAACAAAGTGGTATCATTAGATTTTTGTACAATCAATTACTCTTGTCATGAATCAATACGGCAGATTTTAATAAAATATATAAAGAAAGAAAAGCTTTATTTGAGGAAATAGCGACGTAATTACATTCCTTTTACATTATTATACACAGAGCATATTTTGAAAATTTATACGCCGCATTTTCAGCGAACAAGGTTTGCACTCAGCATATTGCTGTGCCGGAATTATATCCGACACAACGCTGATTTTCAGTGCAAACCTTCCTTTTGGCGTAAGACCAAAACGACCCAATTTTGTTAAATAATAATGATAATTGATAAAACTAATTCTACTTATGTAATATTTATAAAACCTCCAATAAAATACTTTGTTACTTCAAAATTAAAATAAAATACTCGTATAATATAATAAATATAATATAATCTATACATTAATACGTGAAGCAAAAACTTTGTACCCCTTTTTACGAAAATTGCGCAGACGGAGGAGTATGAAATTTCGCACACTTATAGTTTATGTAGAGAAGGAGTGCAGAATGCAACATCAGAACTTCACTGATATAAACATAATAATAATGATATAATATGTCCGTTAATGAGTTCTTGCAGTATACCGCCGATTGAAGTTCTAAGTTCCTGCAGTCGGCGATTTACGGCAAGAACTCATTAACTGATATATCTCCTTGAGTTTTGATCCCAGCGAAAAGTCTACGCAATCTTTATACTTTTTGCTGTAGATTGTTGTTTTTGAGTTATTCGCAAAAAATTGAAAAAAGGGACCTTTGTAGTCCCCTTAGCTCCACCCCTACCCACCAGTACTTTTAGTATGTTGTTCAGGATACCTTCCTTTACGACTGTGCCAAAATTCGCTTCCACACGAATTATTTCCCCTATTCGGCCTTTTTTTGTCTTCGTTGCTTAGACTAATAATTATATGACAGTAATGAGTTATTGCAGCAAATCTACAAAATGATAGTTTCATAAAGTAAGTATTATATCGTTATCAGTTCACAATTTTTAACGTATACAAACAGCTTTAATAAGTCGATATAGTTAAGGTAGTTAGTGGACGATAGCATCGATGAAACGACAGGTAATGACCGGTAAACACACGCGCGGTACAAGCAGTTCATTCCTCACACGAATTACCCCCAAATTGGGTGTCAAATAGCAGCTATTGAATGTCACCATAATGCATTCACTATTTTAAAACTGTACTCATTGTTTTATGATGTGCCATTGGATTTATGCTTTCCTGAGACCATAATATCTGTGTGTGCAGTTCACATGGGTCCCCAAAACTGACAAAATTAATGATAGTATTCTCTTAAGATTTTGCGTTTAGTACACATAATTAAAATTACGCTTCAACGGTTTTCCGTGATCACGGCCACTGAAAATTCCTTTTATTTTTCAAAAACAAAACAACAAAAGAAACAAAAAATATACTATAAAAATAGTTGTAAAAACGGATGTAGGCTAAAGGAATTAAGAATTAATTATCTGTGAGTATATTCTCTGAAGTTTCACTTCTACCGCGTGTGAACTTCACACATACACATAATTTTTTTATAGCATATCCTTTTGAAGTCAATTTTGTTTTTGAAGTGAAACTTCTTTAGAATCGTTGTCATTTGAAACTCGATGAAACGAAAAAGCGATACTAAAAAGAGATAAACACATAAATCTATAGGGCTAAGCCTGCGAGAGAATAAGATACCGAGTTCTACATTGTGCAGCACAGACTAGAGAGTCAATAAGACCGATGATTAAACATAGGTCCGATTTGGACCGAAATAAAACTGATCATAATATTTTTAGACTAAAACAGTGAAAAATTGAAAGCAATACTTAAGAAGTTTATTTTGAATTATAATATGTTGACGGATGTAGACTAAAGGAATTATATTTATATAAATAAAAGTTCTAAATAGAGAAGAATTATCTGTGAGTATATTCTCTAAAGTTTCACGTCTACTACGTGCGAACTACCCACACACACACATTTTTATTTTTGTTTGTTTGTTACTTTCTACTTTTTGTTTACACAAATACTTGAATAGTTTTAGAAAAAAATATGCAACGCGTTGTACGTGCCCGTAAAATTCGAGGATAACTCTTGATTTCTCTAGGATCCTCTAATCAGACCCTGACTTGGTGATAATAGGACCACCTCAGGTGTATATTATTGGAATAAAAATATTGGAAAACGGTCTACAGTTGATGGCGAAAAAACATACAGAGAAGTTATAACTAACATCTTAAAATGAAATAAGTAAATATTATGATCGACAATTCTGACACGATTGTAATGGCAGGTTTGGTTCCTCTGTACTAGGACCCTGAATCAGTGTAGTGTAGTGAGGATGTAAAGTTGATTCATGCTTCTGTCAACGCTTTAATGTTAAATCTTAAAATGGTTACCATGTTCGTGGTGCATGAAGGGAGCGTGGTCTCTTCCCAGTGCCTTCTCCCGTTTGCGCCACTTCGCTCTGCGATTCTGGAACCACACCTGTATAATACAAAACATATGTAATATTGCACTTCTTTTCTGTCATCATCATTATCCAAACGTTAGGTTGCGTTGTTAGTTTATAAAATAAAATATGGTTTTTAAAAGCACTGGAAAATAATGGATATTTATTAGGCATGATAATAATCGCCCAGTGAATAAGTAACTTCTAGGTAATGACCGCGTCATCAGTAAACATCAGGTGAAACAGTAGTCAAATGCAAATCTATACATACATAATAACAAAAAAGAATTTTGAAATTATGCAAATTTATTTATTTCCTTTAAACATAGTATGTACTTAAATATCACGTAAGGTTACAAGGTTCTCGTATCTTGGAAGCGTACAAGCTTTACACTAGATTACTAAAAAGTACGAATTACATTAAAAACTTTCAAGAGTAACTAAAAACCAAAAAATAAACATTTACCACAACATCTTGAAGTCGATTCAAGATGTTGTGGCAAATGTTTATTTTTTGGCGAAGTAAAACACTAAAATTACTATTTTATGTTAAAACTTAAGGTCCGTGAGGTCCATCGGCAAAGGGTTTCTCCAAAGAAATTTGTAAGAGACTCTTTGATACCACACGGAGCAGAAGGCTAGTTCGTATTTTGCGCAACGAATCAACATTGCCATACATCGTGGCATTGCAGCAGCCTTTTGGGCACGCTTCCCTCTGGCAGCAATTTGTTATATAGTTTATATAAATGTATTTATAACTTAGTTTAGTCCATAGTAATTTTAGTTTTAGAAAGAAAGGAAATTATTTATTGTCGCAAATGAATGCACATAAAATTAACAGAATATATCTACTTATAAAACATAAAGCCATTATATATAAATCTATATCTATCTATACATATAATAAAACTGTAGAGGTCGAATTTCTGTTACAATGAAAAAAATGCTAAAAACCGAGTCAGGGGGATGTAAGAAGTGAAATAGAACTAATTTAGTTCTTTTTTAATTTTATGTGTTTCTGTTTGTCTGTTTGTCTTTCTGTTTGTACCGGCTAATCTCCGAAACGACGGGACCAATTTAAATGAAATTTTGTATGGTGGTAGCTTATATCCCTGGCCAACATATAGGATACTTTTAATCCGAAAAATTAAACAGTTCCCGTGGGATAGTTAAAAAACCGCACCACGCGGACGAAGTCGCGAGCATCAGCTAGTATATAATAACAACCCATAAATGTCCCACAGCTGGGCTCGGGCCTCCCATTATAAGGGAACGGACAGTATAGCCGCCACGGTTGTCCAAGGCGGCTTGGCAGCACGATGTTTTCCTTCATCGTTGTTGGCACGTAGTAATTGTAACAATATGCACACTAGGTCAGAAAACTGCCTAAGTGGTGCATGCGTTCCGGCCGGGGTCGAACCCGCGCCATTTGGGATTGGGACGCGTGCGCTAGCCATTACGCTACCACGACTTTAAAGCCATTAGAACTTTATAAGATATACGACTATTAAAAAGAAATGTATGTACATAACTCTCACGGCATTGAGGCTGGCAACTCAACATTATGCTTTGTCAAGAACTGACGCAGCGCTGATTTTCAGTACCGGACTCCATCAAGTCACAAGTGACCCAAACAAATAACCTCTTATTGGCCTTCATAAAGCAATTTTAAAACAATTTTAAATAAATACTAATAACAAACAAACATCTATATATATAATTGAAATCCACGTATATAGTGACTCATCACGATATCTCAGGAACTATAATAATACCTATAGGCACTTGAAATTTGGCATGGACCTTCCTTTCGCCAAGTAGGGTCAGCTAAGAACGGATTTTACGGCACGCGAAGCGGGCGGGTATCAGCTAGTACTTTTATAATTATAATACATTTTAAACAGAAATATAAACAAATGTAACAAATATTAAATTTTTAAATTAATTTCTGGAATGATAAAAATTGAAGCTAATCAAAACTATACATAAATATATGTGTTAATTTCAGAAATAGGAGAACTGTCATATTATTTATGAATATAAAAAAGTATATATAATATTCAAAATATAATAAACATCTATGGCAAAGTCCGTCAATAGGGTAAGTTCATACACCGCTCGTTTTTTTTACTTTTTTTAACGGAATTTAACGCCAACTACAATTCGAAGACAGAATTCAATGGAGTCTTAGCTCCACTGACTGATTTGTTGTCGTCGTAACTATTCAAACACGGAAATAATGAGAGGTGTATGGAGTTTCCCCACTGACAGACTTCGCCATCGCCACCATGAGTATATTATATAATGTTATTATCATAATGTTACAATGAAGTTAAATAAAAAAATTGAGGATATATAAAAAATATTAAATAAATAAAAATAGTATATATGTTTATTTATTTATGTGCAGAAATCATAAATCTTTTTATAGTTATCTTATTTAATGTGTTGCATTATTTGCCATACAACTACGAAAATCTTTAAAAGGTATAAAGAAAAGGGACCAATATTGTCAGTACATACTGTTCTGTTAAAAATGACTATAGTTATTGTTACAACTTAGTCTCCGACAAAGACAAATTCCACGTACAGATCTGTAAAAGCACATTTTGTTACCTGTCGGCATTTTAACTAATTGTAATCCTTTTATGATCGTCTTCTCTTGTTCACTTTATTTATTGGCATACGTTTCTAGTTATTGTGGAGAACAGCCTATTGTCCTATTGTACTTGCCTACGGCTGCTCAGGAGCATCATTAGCCACGTGTTGCGGATTATAAGTACAAGCTAATTCTAGGAAATTATGTCGACGTTGCCGAGCGGGCACATTTGCATTTATGAAGTATAAAACGATGGCCTGATTGGGAGAGGGGGTCAGTTAAGCTACAACTACAATCTAGGCGTGACGTGTATACATTCAGGAATCTAATACTGACGGACTTTGCGTGTTTTATTGAATTACGACCTTCTACATTACGTTTGGATTTGTTGCGTTTGGTTATATTTGTACCTGTGTTATACGTGTTTGTATAGTTCTAGTAAACTCTATAATAATTCTAACGGCATTTTAATTTGAGTCCCGCAAACTCGTAACATTATTATATTTAAGGCCGCCTGTTGTTTTACCAAGAAGCATTGTAACTTATGCATTTTGTTTTTGTAATTGTTTATTTTGGTGAGCAGTAAAGTGTTATCCAATCTAATCTACATTTTTATTAGCATTGTTTTATATTGTATTTCCAATTTATTCCTATTCATATTTAAACTGCAAGATTGATGGATACAAATGTAAAGGTAGACCAAAAAAGAGATGGATGGGTTATGTGAAGGACGATATGACGATTTGTGGTGTGACAGAGGACTTATAAGCCGCGCGCAGAAGGTTCGCCGATGACTACTTACTATTATTGTATACTAGCTTCTGCCCGCCACTTCGTCCGCGTGGAATGGTTTAAAGAAAAGTAAGTTAAAAAAATCCTCCCGATTTTAAAACATTCTTTATTGGTGCTCCGCTCCTATTGGTCTTAGCGTGATGATATATAGCCTAATTGTTTTTTTAATTAAAGTTTTTTGTAACTATCCCACGGGAACTCTTTAATTTTTCGGGATCAAAAGTATCCTATATGTTGACCAGGGATATAAGCTACCACCATACAAAATTTCGGAGAAGTTTCGGAGATTACCCGGTACAAACAGAAAGACAAACAGAGAAATAAAAAATTTGTACAAAATCTACATTACTTCTATTTCACTTCTTACATCCCCCTGACTCGGTTTTTAGCACAGAAATTTGACCTCTACAATTTTATTATATGTATATAGATACGTATGTAAAGTATATACAACAATAAATTTATTGCAACAACTATTTATGTAACCTTATTTGTCAACCCTACTGGCCATCGACGCGTAGCATCCTGAGGCTATCGGCAAACCTTCTGCGCACGGGTAGTAGTAGTCAGAGTAGAGGAGTTTGGAAAGAAAACGCATATTGTGCCGACCCCAAATAATTGGGAGAAGGAGAAAGAAAAGAAAGAGCAGTGTTTTACATATTTTCCGTTACAATATCTTCAAGTAACTCATTATGTACAGTCGTGGTATGAAAATGTTCGCCAGTTTTCAAATTGTTTCATTTAACGGTCCGCGAGCACCTGTTCCGTTTTCAAACTAAGTTACAGAACAGACTGTTTCACATAAAATTATGTTTAACTATTTGACAATAAAGCTTGGAATTATTTACATTAAAGTTGTGTGATTTTCTATCTTGTCTAAGACGACTGTTTAGAGATGTAAAACCTTTTTATTGGTTTTAATATGTATGATAAGCGTAGTGATTATATCCTCTTAGTTTCTTATTGTTAATCTCAGCGTCTCTCATTACCGACATTGCAATTTTCTTTTTTCACGTTTCTATATTTTACAAAGGTAACATTTATTATAATGTTGGCAGTATTGTTTCTTGTATTCGTGCAAACAAAAGTCGACTTGAAGGTGACGAACATTTTCAGTGCGCGACTGTACCTTAGGACGTATCCGTCTCGTGGTAGTTGCCCGTCAGCCGTCAGCCAATTACAGTTCACTGCTAGACGTATGCCTCCCCAAGTCGGCGCCACTCATCACGCTTCGCCGCCTTCCTCATCCAGCGCCTACCGGCGACCTTGCGTAGATCCCCAGTCCATCGGGCTGGAGGGCGTCCGACACTACGTTTACCGAGACGTGGTCTTCACTCCAGGACTCGACTGCTCCATCGGCAATCGGTCTTGCGACCTACGTGACCGGCCCAGTGCCACTTCAACTTGCATATTTTGCGAGCTATCTCGTTTACCTTATTTCTCTTACGGATATCCTCATTTCTAACTACATCCATAAGAAAAACACCCAACGTAGCTCGCTCCATAGCCCATTGAGCGATTTGGGATTTGTGAACCAGTCTTGCTGTCAGTATCCACGTCTCGGTCCCATAGGTCAGGATGGGGAGGACGCAATGCTCGAAGACTTTCGTCTTCAGGCACTACGAGATGGTCTACGAAAAGACTTGAAAAAGCTTACCGAATGCTGCCCAGTTATTACAACTACCGGTACTTTCCCGTAATGATGATTATTATATTATTATAGTTATTATTACCTTTGGTAATAATAACTCTATCAAAAGCAAGCCTACTCATTGGTCATGGTTTAGTAGTTCTTACCCAAAATCACTACAATAATTATCGTTCTGGAAATTGTTATTATAATTTATTGTTGGTTTTATTCAAATGTATTAATTTATTTTTACTAATTAAATATTATATAAGTAGACTTAGTTTTATAAATTAGTATTATTATTAGTTATTTAATTAACAAATTTGGGTCGTTTTGGTTTTACGCTTAAAGGAAGGTTTGCACTGAAAATCAACGTTGTGTCGGATATAATTCCGGCACAGCAATATGCTGAGTGCAAACCTTGTTCGTTGAAAATGCGGCGTACAAATTCTCAAAATATGCTCTGTGTATAATAATGTATAACGAATGTAATTGTCGCTATTTCTTCGAATAAAGTTTTTCTTTATTTCTTTCTTTCTTTTCTTTCATTGAAAATTGGTAGTCATAATATCGAAACGCTCGTGAATAGGAAGTTAAACGCTCTAGTCGGCTGCTGCAGCTTGTCGTTTCATAATTCTTTTTTATTGTGTAATTGTTGGCAATTTGGCTTCTCCCTTCAACCATGCCCTCCCCTTCCCCTCCCTTTACCGCCCCACCCCTCCATCGCCTACACCTCTCGACTACAATGGTTCCGTAATGAAAAGCAATTACGCATACGTGGTTTCAATTTGCATCCCCCCTCATGCTGATTATGACTCTAACACCACAGCATAGGGTTCCTTTTCAATCGTAATGACACGAGAATAGAAACAAATTGAGCTAGAGGCGAGCCGAGGTGCATTGCGCTAATAGAAGACATTGTAAAAGTTTAAAAATTGACCAAGTGCGTAACAGGACACGAATTGTAAAGAGTTCTGTACATCTGATAAATATCCATTGCTTTCATCATTTGGCCACGAACCCAAAAACTCAAAAATATCTAAGAAACTCAATATATATTTTTGATATATTTTCAAAGAAATTTTTAATGAAATAGTTTTTATTCAACATCTTTAAAAAAAAACATAATTTCAAAAGTTAAACAGGGGTTACATAATTTTTATTGTTTTTTCTACACCAATTGACTTGATATATCTATCTATATATATATATATATATAATTTTTCTGTACATGTGTTGACAGTGAACTCCTACTAAACGGCTGGACCGATTTTGATGATATTTGTTTTGTGTGTTTGAATGGGTCCCCGGTGGTTTAGATTCACAATTGGAACCGATAGGGGGCACTGAAATCGGGCTCTGGAATCCTCCTAATCACCAGGAGCGATTTTGTTTTTGTGTCATGAAACAAAATCTTTTAGGAATTCAGAAAATATGGCGGTAAAAAATGCGCCGGGTCAGCTAGTGTTATATATGTTACTGAATTTATAAGCTGTGCGATGTCTGTGAAAATAAATTAAATTCAATGTTCCTAGTAAACTTCACCCATAATAATAACACCGGCCCACAAAAAAATAGTGGTCTGTACTACTCACCAGACCCATCTTCTACTCTTATGTATTTTGATGCGCTGAATCCGAAGTCTGGAGGCAGTTTGATCCAGAAACACTCAACATTTTGATGGTGTATGGACCAAACTGACTCCAGATTTCGGATTTAGCGCCTCGAAATACATAACAACAAATGGGTCTGGTCAAAGGTATAGGCCGTCGAGATGAGAGCGCGAGTGTACCGCGCACGATCACCTCTCCTCCCGTGGGCCGCGCTACAAACCGCCCCACGTCCGGACTAGACCTATGATGACACTGGGGGATAAAAGAAAGTCCTCCAGCAGTAGATGAGGAGGCACGCGGAGTTGGGACCGTTTTCCCGTAGTCCTGGCATAAGGCACAGGACAGATCACCCAGGGGTTTTAGTGGGTATACCTAACTGGGGAGTGGCAATAGCGTGGCACAAGTTCTGACTAGGCATGCTAGTGCCACCCCCGATCTGGCGAAAACCACACACGGGTCGCGAATTATCCCTCCAAGGTTCTGCCCTTGTCGTAGCTTATGTCCTCAAACGGATTTCCCCTGGTAACAAAAAAATGGTCAAAGAAAGTTTTTGTCAAAATAGCTACGGAACCCAAGAAATTGGTGTAATTTCATAATTCGTGGGAATTTAACGAGTCAGTGGTTCAGCACAATGGGCGCCTCACGGCCCACTTGGCGGCGGCGTCTGAGTGTCTGCCAATTTGCTCATTGCTCGCGATTTACGCTCAATTAATCTAATTTAGGCAACAAAAGCTTATTATTTAAGGCATTTACCAGATTGTTATCAATTAAGTCATAAGTCGCTTTTAAAAATGAAAAGATCAAACTGGGCGTTTTTTCTTTAATTTCTTATGATACTTTAAAAAATTTAAATGTAAATTCGTCTAATAAATATCACCTAAACATTTTACTAAATATTTAAAAAAAATCACTTGAAACTTTTGAACTACGAAGTAATATTTTTGAAAAAAAAATGGGAGTGTCAAGCTTCAAAAACACTTTCAAGGAAATTAGTATGAAAATAATCCATAAAATAATTTTTGAGATATGCTGTATTTTCGATTATAGTCGATTGTTACTCGAAATGTGAAAGGGACCTATTTAGGCATGAGATGGTTTAGTATGTAATAATTCGAGTGCCTGAATAGGACTTTCACCCAAAGTTAATACTCTGATTTTCATTTCGAATATGAGGCAGGTAAATAAAAATTAATTAACTAAACAAACAACTACTTCTCTAATGAAATCAAGCGTTAAATCCATCTAAATCTCATTGAATACGTCACATATGAAACGTCAAGTAAATTTCTTTTTCTGTGGCATTCTACCAGCCAGTATTTTTTTCACTGATGATAGTAAATACTTAGCTCAAATTTATGCAAATTTAATAATAATTTAGTGAAAAATAATTTATAAATATAAAATGATGTTACAAGAATAGATAGAATAGATAACACTTTACTGCTCACCAAAATAAACAAATAAAAAATAAAATGCATAATTACAATACTTTTTGGCAAAACAACAGGCGACCTTTTCGCTAAAAGCGATGTCTTCCAGGCAACCTGGCTTAAAAGAAATTCTTAACTAATCTGGCGATGTAGGTGGGACAAAAAAAAGATCTGTACAATTTAAATATTATGTATATTTAAATTGTAAACACCAATTTATAAATTTAATACATACATAGATCCAGACAGATTTATAGAATACCAATACGTATATACGAAACTAGCTGATGCCCGCGAAGTCGTCCGCGTGGTTAGGTTTTTTAACTATCACACGGGAACTCTTTAATTTTTCGGGATCAAAAGTATCCTATATATTGACCAGGGATATACGCTACCACCATACAATTTCATTTAAATCGGTCCAGTCGTTTCAGAGATTAGCCGGTACAAACAGACAAACAGAGGAACATAAAATTTAAAAAAAATCTATATTAGTTCTATTTCACTTCTTACATCCCCCTGACTCGGTTTTTAGCTTTTTTTTTCATTGTACAGAAATTCGACCTCTACAGTTTTATTATATGTACTAGATAATCTAAATAAATATATTTATTAACATTATATGTAACAAGCAGTGAATGAATGAATGAGAGAGAGAGAGAGAGATAACACTTTATTGCACACCAAAATATACAATTACAAAAACAGACCATATTTACAGTATTTTCTAAGCAATACAACAGGCGGCCTTATCGCTCAAAGCGATCTCTTCCAGGCAACCGGAATGAAAGAAATTTGAATCAGTCGATATAGGTGGTGCAGGAAAAGGCAATAGATCCATAAATACTCAAACTAGTTCAAGAAATGAATATACAAATACATACATATATACAGTCATATAACAATAATACATAAGTTATTATAATAAATGTATTAGCATGATTATATTCTGTTATGAATGAAAACTCTTTTTGGTTCACCAATAACTTAAATCTAGACATTTGATATGGATACATTTGCATTAGAACAATGGGCAGCCTTATCGCTTGTAGCGATCTCTTCCAGGCATCCCAGTGTCTAAGGAAGTTTAAAAGGAAATTTAAATATACGATTTTTGGCGGTGTACTAAATTAAAATAAAAGTAATATAATCACAATCAAATACTATTAAAAATAAAATAAAATATAAATACACTACTATATACGTATATATACAGATTTGCATTTTATATTAACAATAGATAAATAAATGTTTAATATATTAGACATTTTTTTTTAAACAGTACTTTCTAAGTGAGTTCCGAAATTTAGATAATGTTTTGGCCTCTCTGACAGTAAGAGGCAACGCATTCCAGAGTTTAACAGCCTGCACTGTAAAAGAGGTATCATAAAAGGATGAAGTGTGTGCGGGTTTAGTGAGTTTACGATACGTATGTATGTGCGCAAATTGTGGGAAGTAGAAAGGCGAAGGAATTCAAAAGTTCCTTAAGGTGGGGAGGACTATTAGGATTAAATAGCATATTGTTACGAGTCGCGAGAATCGAATTAAAATGCCGTTAGAATTACTATAGAGTTTATTAGAACTATACAAAGACGTATAACACAGGTACAAATATAACCGAACACAACAAGTCCAAACGTAATGCAGAAGGTAGATTCCTGGTTGTAGTACACACGTCTTGCTTCGCTCGTGGTTATCACTTGACTAACTCTTCCTCAATCGGGCCATTGCTTTATACTGCACAAATGCAACATGTCCTCCCAGCGTAGACCGAATTTCCAAGAATCAGCTTGTACTTAAAATCCGTAACAACTAGCTAATGATCACAATACAACAATAGGCCGTATGCCAATAAGTAAACAAAATAAGACGACCCTAAAAGAATGTAAATGCTATTAGTTCAAATGCCGACGGGTAATAAATGCGCTTTGTTTCAGATATGCAGGTGATTTGGTTTTGTCGGGGCCCGAGTTGTAACAATATTATAAAGAAGAGTATTAATGTCAGTATTCCGACTGTTGATATTTTTTTATTACAATTCAATGCCGCTATTTAACAATGGTTGTAAAATAAGTTGAGACATGAGTCGGATGTACAGAGAGAGAGTTTCGGTAAACTCTCTCTCCGTACAAAACACGATTAGTCCAATTTCCTATTGGTGCGGCTTCATCTGCGTTAGAGTTCCAGATTTACGATCTTATTTATATATTTTTTTATGGCTGGAGTACAGCAGACAGGCTGACAGCCCACCTGATGGAAAGCGGTTACCGTCGCCTATGGACGTTTGCAACACCAGAGATGTCACCAACGCGCTGCCGGCCTCGAAGAAATTATATGGAACCCTTTGTGAAAAACTCCATATCGTAGCGATGAGGGAAAACCTCGGCTGGAAGCTCATTCCAAATCCTCCGGTACGCAAGACAAACGTTCTAGAGAGAGAAGTAGAGTACGTTTGAAGACTTCTTTATGATTCTTAAAGAAGCCTTCAAACTTACTCTAACACAATATGAATAAGACCGTGTAGCTGTGGCCTAATGCGTCTTATTTAATATGTTAAAAATTGCATCTTTAACGCATTGCCACATTAGTGTATATATATATACGTTATCTATCAATATGTAACGTCATTAACAATGTTGTATCTCAAATAACGCCTTAAACCCATCGCCATATCTGCGTGAAACGGCCTAAATCTTTAACATTATCCCAGATGAAGGCCTTATGAGAGCGTGGTGTCACGCCGATGATGTCATCTTCTATACTTATATAATAATACGTAAAGCAAAAACTTTGTACTCCTTTCTACTAGAATTGCGCGGACGGAGGAGTATGAAATTTCGCACACTCATAGTTTATATACAAAAGAAGCGACGAATGCTAATTTTATTTTTTTAATTATGATTAATAATTCATTAAATCAATAAAAAAATCATTACACACACTACCATGTATTTGGCACATGCACGCATATATTACTGTTTTATTTAGATTTTTTTAGATTTAATCATTTATTGCTAAAATGTGTGTACACAAGATGTTACAATATGCGTTGTTTCAATACATTTTGCCTTACTAAGCGTGCAATGTCGGAATACATGTCATAAGTATAAAACTAAATTTACATTTAAAAAAAGAAATATATATACTTATTTATATGATATTAAATATTACAATAAAATTATGTCTAGTTACAAAATATTATTAGTCATGTCTTTATCATTCTCATATTCATTTACAGTATAATAAACTTTTTCCAATAAAATTATCTTGGGAGACTTTTTATAGAAATTGAAAGGCTACTCGTAACATTTCTGGCAGTTTATTAAATATGATAGGCGCCATACAATAGATTCTTTTGCGCAACATGGCCGTTTTTGAAGAGCAAATACAGAATCTATGCTGATCTCGTCTGTTCCGAACAACTACATCGGAGAGCTGGGGAAATATGTTCGGGTTACTCTTGACGAATACCACAGTTTCAGAAATATATAACGACGGTAAAGTTAGGATGTTATATTTTGTAAAGAAATGCTTGCACGAGTCTGTTGGTTTAAGATTAAACATAGTCGTTACGCATCGTTTTTGTTGTTTGAATACTTTGCCTGCGTCTGTAGAGTTGCCCCAAAATATAATTCCGTGTTTATTGTTGCCTTAACGAAATTAATTATTGTTACATGTCGTCAAAGATAAACGCACAGCTGCCTATCGTAAGCGCAGTTTATTGTCTTCCCGGATTTAGGAATTCTTTTGTGTTTTGAATTGTTATTAAGAAAAACATGCTATTGTTTTTCTACTTGTTTTATGACCATCATTAGCGTTGAACTAATCCCTATTGCAAATTACTATTTCTCGGAAACTCAGTGCGCGCGGACAATTTTTTTTGTACTGTGTAGTTAGTATAAGACAATGCCCGAATGGAGGGGTGGGCAGTCAAGCGACGACTACGAGACGAGTAAGACTGCATCCAGTTTTATTTGTATTTGTTTTATACGTGTTTGTACAGTCCTAATAATTTCTATAGTAGTTCCAACGGCATTTTTAATTCGAGTCCTGTAGCTCGTAACATTATTATGGTTGAATTTCGGGCACGGGCGACCACTAATCAATATAACTCTGGCATGGCTCTTCCACATTGAAAATATTAAATTTCAAGTGTAAAAGGATTTAAGGTGGTGGGCCGAACTCCTTCTATAATTAAAATAAAATTTTACTTTAGACCCGGCCTTCTGAGAAGGTTCTAGGAGTTAGACATCCTAAGCTGCAGTTAATGAAGTTCAGTATGGAGTGCTCTGATAATTTGAAGAGTGCACATCGAGTGGCCGCCCGTGTCGGTTACCGCAATGAGCTTTTATTCCAATTTCAATTGCATTCTAAATATCAAAAATTAAAAACCTCTTTATAGACAATTTTGAACTTTATTTTGATTGTAAGAAGGTCCAAAATTGAAAACCTCAGTTGGATATAGGGTGGCTAGATTCTTTGTCGGCTTACGCCATCTATCGAGTGGATTAAAAGCAATTTACAGTGAGTCGAGTGCACTTGGTGCGTGCCACCCCTGCCCACTCATGCCATCTATGCGCCCATGGACCTTTCCTCAAAGTCGTGTGGAAGAAAGGAGACGGGGACTTTTGGGCGAAAGTAATGTAATGAGTTGAGATATGGCTTAAAAAAGCGATATATTTGTCTATTACAAAATAGAAGTATGTATAAAGACAAAAATAAAATCAAATAACGATTAGAATAATTGATTTATGTGAATGAATTAAAACAACGAATAATATTAAAACACACCACGGTATTAATTGATTCAAAATAACTAACCCCACTACAATTAGAAAAATATGAACATAATAAAAATAAATTTTAAAATCAATCCTCTTTTTACAATCTGGGCCCAAGAATGTATAAAAGCGTATCCATTGCTTTTGGTGTATAAAATATTAAACCTCAAAATATAATTTTAATCTGTTACAAGTATTTACATTATATAAAACAATAACTACCTGTAGATAAAAAAAATAAGTACTATATATCTACATATTTACAAATTAATTCCAGATCACTGTCGGTGATTTGACGATGATATTTTATTAGACCATTTATGATTTAACTAAATTATAATCTGAATAGATATTAAATATTATAAAAGTAAAACAATGAAGCTATAAAATAGACCGTCTGTCTGCCTGTCTGCTGAACTCATGCAATAAAAAAAGTCAAATAAATAATTATAACGGAAGCTAATAATATATCTCTCTATCTATAATATAATATATCTGTAGAAAGGTCGAGTTTGTACAGTACATTTAAAAATAAGAATAAAATCAGGGGGGCTAATTCAGACCAGCGCATTGCAAAAATAGAATTTGCAAAATTTTTGTCCGTGTAAACTAAACGGATTTAAATAAAACTCGACATATAGCTAACTTATATCCCGGGTCAACACTTAGGATACGTTTTATCTCGATAAATGACGTAATTTCCTTAAGATGGACGAATATAGCAAAAAAGTGGCGCTTTTTGGTACCGCCGTTGCCAATTCATTAACATATACGTCGTCATCATTACAACGCGAACAAAATTTCGCTAGCAATTACCAATTAATAATATAATCCTACAATACAAGAAATATCGGTCTAAACTGTAATTAATTTTATATTAACCAAACGGGACTATACATGAGTATAGCCCCGTTTGGGCCAAAACGACTAAAGAACCGAAACATTACTGAAAAGCTTCCACACTAATCTTCCTACACTATGGCACAATTGCACAGATTATGTACCACTCCAGAGACTTGCAACCCACACATACACAACCGTAACGCTGCAAATGAATTTTTGGGCGAACTCTTTAACCCCATTGAAGGAGCATTAGCTTTCCCATGAATTCACTGCAAATTGTAATCAGACAGTATTTAAACGAGCAATGCTTTAATTATTTACAGATATTTCGTTTTTTGCTCTATACTTATTGTATGTCTAGAGTATATATCTTATTTATTCTATGTACTTAAATACATTTAGAAAGAAAGAAAAGTATTTATTTCTAATAGCGACACACAACACAAAATAGTAGTAACATAACAAAGTATAGATAAAATCACACAGAAATTGTATGCCGCAATTTGGAAATAAGGTTGGCACTCAGTATTTGCTGTGCCGAAACATAGTCCGACACAGCATTGGTTTTCAGTGTCTAGCACCCAAATCACATTTCTGAGAGGGAGAGAGGAGGGGCCTGGCTACCGCTGCCGTAGGCGTGAGAGAAAGGGTAGCCAGACAGACTGGCGCCGTAACACGTTACGTAACGAAGCGGTTTACCCTCCCATAAGAAGTTAACACTTCAAAAACAAGTAATTATAATAAACGTATTATTATAATAATATTTTCTTGTTTTTAAAATTGGTCGCATGAGAAATGTGATTTGGGTGCTAGACACTGAAAACCAGTGCTATGTCGGACTATGTTTCGGCACAGTAAAATACTGAGTGCCAACCTCTTATATCGTATCTCAAATTGCGGCATACAATTTTTATGTTTTCTATTCTGTTATGTTTTCTGTTTATTTTTGTGTGCCCAATTGAAGGTAGGTCATCATTCGCATTAGTGTTCGACAGACCTCTGTCTTTCAGTGAATTGAAATTCATTCTGCACCAGAAAGTAAAAGAATCTAGCAATAATTAAGATTTCAAGGCAATAGCAGCTCAGTTGTCCGATGGCCGGAACTAGAGGGGATGAAAATGCCGCGGTTTATAATATCTGCGGCAATTTTATAAGATGCATCTGGGGTTGCCAGATGTCAGAAATTAGCCAATATGTCAAGATTTTTAAACACCTGTCGTGGGTCATTTTCTGTTACCTACCTGTACATATCACGCAAAAATTGTTCCATCTTTTGGAATACAAAAATTGTGTAGGTCACTACAGGTACATAAAACTTAATGAAAATTGGTCCATATCTAGAAGCCATCGAAAAGGAATTAAGAAACTTACATATACATATATGCGCAAAGTTAGAGTGGACTTATTCATTTCGAAATCGTAAAACATGTTTATAAATTTAGAAGTAATTAATTATTTAGGTTCGTTAAGTATGGGGTATTTTAAATGCTCTTTATGGTACAGTAGCCAAATAACGAAAATATATAACGATTGGTTCCTCTACAGAATCCTGCATAGTTCGTGAATTATTTTTATAACGGCATTTTTTGACATAAAAAAAAACAATTTCAAATTAATGTATGTTAACATACATAAACTACATGTATATCTTGTATTCAAATAGGTTATGTCTGGAGCCTTATTTCTTTCAACACAATAATTTCGTAATTTTACTGGAAACCAACCACAAAATCATGCGACCTGTACGGCAAATCATCTGCAGGCACGTGGGAAGCTCCTAAGCGACGAAGTTCCTGGGAATCCTTCGAAACCACTCTGCCGATCAATGGCCGGTACAGGACTCGAATCGCAGAAGCAGACAGTCATGTCAGAGATGTATTAGGTTATAGGTTTATTAATATTAGGGTATAAATCTAGTTTTAAAAATACCTCCGATGGTCATCGCATTTAACAGACACAAAAATATTTTTATATATAAATTTATAAAGTTCTTTTTAAGGGGACATTTTAGTTTAATATCTGGTAACCCTGTGTACCTATGGTGGACGCGGCAAACATTAGCGCACTCCACTGGAGAGCGTAATGACGCGCGCGAATTAGCGCGTATTGTGCCAACTGGCGCCAATTGCCAGTCGCCAGTTGCCACTGGCACGCCATTAAATGCCGCGTAATAAGCAATCAGGCACTGTTGCACTTTTGTAATGCGGCGCTAATGACGTCATCTAACCCATACAATCTTTGCACGGTAGTATAGAACAGAATTTTTTATTTTCTATCAATAATTATAACATACCAGTTAGAGTTAACTAAAAGAATAGAATATACTTTGTTGTACAATAAAATTAATGAAACAATACACAAAAACAAACTTAGTATTAGGTACAAATGGCAGTCTTATCGCTGACAGCGATGTCTTCCAGGCAACCTTGGGATCGAGAGAGAAATGCGGCACAAAAGCTAGGGCTGGGTTTAGTTGTACAATATTCTAAAATATTAAAAAATAGATATCAACTCTATCGAGACTTTCCAATGCGATTACTATACAAACACGTATAACACAGGTACAAATATAACTGAACACAGCCAGTCCAAACGTAATGCGCGAGATCGTAATTCCATAAAACGCGCAAAGTCCGTCACTAAATTGATTGCCGCATGGGGTACATACGTCTTGCTTCGCTCGTGGTTATCGCTAGACTGACGATCTCTCCATTGGGGCATTGCTTTATGCTGCTCAAATGCAATATGTCTACCTGACCACGCGGACCGAATTTCTTAGAATCACACCTGGTTAATGACTATCATAAAAGATTACAATACACAATGGCCTGTTTTTCTAATCACAAATTTTAAACACAAAGTAAATAAAAGAAGTCCAAATGCCGAAAAGTAATACAATATGCAAAACAGCTATACATGTGTGAATTTGTCTTTGTCGTTCGTAACAATATATTAGTACCAATGTAAATAGATAATAACTTATAAAGAATAATTCTAAAACGAGTAGGTGCCTAATTAAGATCATTAATAAACTATATGTACAAACTACAATTAAACTATAAAATCTAGTACCAGACCGCTGTTAGTCGGAAACGTGCCCAAGACTGACCACATTGCCTCGCTAAACAACCTTAATTATAAACTTTTTTATAATTTAAAAGGAATAAAAAAATGTGTTTTGGCATTAGTGGCAGATTCCAGTCTCCTATTAGAGACCGGCAGCACATTGATAGCACCTTTAGTGTTACAAATGTCCATAGGCGATGATAATCGCTTTCCATAAGGTAGGCCGTCTGCCTGTCTGCTGAACTCATGCAATAAAAAGAAGAAGGTATTGGTATCTAATGAGAGTTAGATGAAATGTACTGACCTGCACTCTGGCCTCGCTGAGGTCCAGGCGCATGGCGAGCTCTTCCCTCGTAAAGACGTCAGGGTACTGCGTCTTGTCGAAGGCACGCTCCAGCTCGTGCAACTGGTATGTCGTGAAGGTCGTCCGTGAACGACGTACCTGCTTAACAACACAACATACGCTGCGGTCATATCGCCGTACACAGAGTCGATTAATGGTTGATTAACTTCTAATAAAGGGAATTTAACACTTTTGGATTTAGGTTAGGGCTCATTTAGTGTTACATAATGCTCACTTCCCAGTTTGTAACGAGAATACACTCATTTATTTAATTAACAACAAGTTTATAGAATTTACAATATTTACAGCAGTATATAAAAAGCTTAAAAATTGAGAAAGTATTTTATAAGAAGAACTATGTCATTGTTGAGACCCCTTCAATGATTGGCATCCTGTCAATTTATTCAAGCCTAATTGTTGCCAGCGGCTTTGCTCGCGCAAATTAAAACTAGTCATAGTTTGAGTCGTCAAAAAAAATTAAAAGGTATTAGACATAAGCATCACAATCCATATTTACAAATCTCACTATACATCACTGTAACAGCAACACTCCACACTATATAAGTATCATAGTAATATAAATTAGAAATATAATTAGGATAATTAACTTTAAGGTACACTTCAATACACATACAAACACCCAAAAAATGTCATACACAAAAACAATAATCAAAGCCTGTCATTTGCATGACTTTCCAAATTGTTTAAACTGAAAAAAGGTACGAAATAGGTGTCCGTAGAACCTGTTTATAAAAAAATAAAAAATATATAAAGCCACTCCCAAGACAATTTCTGTGGGATTCCCGCGATATAAAGTACCGCAAATTTTAAGTCCGAGAATTTGCTATCGATCAACGAAAACCGCATCGAAATTGGCCCAGTAGTTTTTACGTGATTCCCGAACAAACAGACAAACACGAAAAATCTTAAAAACAAAAGACTTCACTTTTATAATTTTATTATAGATAGATTATCTTTGTACAACTACAGAGTAAAATCATATAAGATCCCTTAATGTTTTGAATAAATTAATAAGGTGACAATCTTTGAGGGAAATAACAACAACGGAAATAATTCTTTTTCTTTCTGTATGGTCTATCCTAGTTTATAGATATTAACTTAATATAAAGTTAAGACTGTATATAGTCATTCAAACTAATAAGCGAAGTGTAGAAACAAAGTGCGTATCAGCTCCGACACACAACTGAAGTTTACTCTTTAAACAATAAAAAATCTATTATTTTAAATCTTATTTCATTGCACTAAAGTTCGTAATTGTATAATAAAAAAAACATAACGCTTTTGAGTTAACGCTTGTATTATTTCACTACTCATAAAATTTTCATACCTGGGCCTTTTGTGAAAATCGATTTTATAGAAATAAACTCCAAGAAGTAGCTCTGAGAGGAACGCTACGAACGCTACCGGGATTTAATACTGGGACGATGATGAAAAAATGTGTACAAGTTACCTTGCGCGGTCTGCCAGAGTCGAGCGAATCGATATGTTCACCGTGCTCGTTATGCTCGTTGTGATTATGCTCGAGTTCACCTTGTTCATGCTCTTGCTCGTGTTCGTGTTCGTGTTCGTGCTCGGAATCCGAGTGAGCGCAGCTCTCGCTTTTCAGGCCTGTTCGTTCTGAAAAAGAATATCATAGGTTACTGATTTTCTTCTCAGAGGTAAATCCTCATGGACTAAGAGACTGATTTCAACCTACTAAAACCCTTCCTGATTCCTTGTTTAATTTCTGGTTCCTATATCTCACTATTCATTCAATTTACCTACCATCGGTAGAATTTTGACATTAGGTGTATGGAGCTTATGTCAAGTTTTAACCGATAGCAAGGCAAATGAACGGTAGGTGAGATAGAGGAACGGCCTGAGTCGGGTATCTATTCTAAGGACCGATTTTTTAATCGTCAGTAAAAATTTATTCATGGAATAACATATACATGACTAAATTAAAAATACTGTATCAGAGTGTTCAAGACATAACAATCTCTTTTGTCTATATATATTTATTAGTCTATGCTGTACATGTCATTCAGGGCGTTCCATTTGTAGCTTACAACGCCCAAAATGCTCCGTTAGCCGTTCCACAAGGCGACCGCGGTTGTTGTGGTCGCGGCGAAAACGTCACTAATGACGTCATCGTTTTCGATCACACAACGCTCACAACGACCCATGTCAAGAGGTGGGTCGAATAACCGTTCCACTTGGGTTTACGATTGTAACGCCGGCAAGCAAGTGGAACGGGTAAAATCCGTAGCCAATGTCTATTGTTAACACATTTGTTACCATTACAGGACGTCATGTACGTCTACAATAAATATCATTATTTTACTAATTACAAATTTCATTTTCATTACATTATTTGTGTGCAACACACCGAGTGGATACGGTAACGTGCTCTAATGTGTACGCATGATAATCTAATGCAGCGGTCGGCAACACACGGCCCGTTATTGTTTTATAAATAAAACTTTTATAGGTAACATAAAACCTACCAAAATTTAAGCAATCGTGCATTGCAGTGAACACGCTAATGGATGAATGGAAAAAGTTTGCTCAGCATTTAATTGCAATTTTTGGTAGTACTTATCTATGCGAACAAAGTTTTTCAATACTTAATTATCGAAGAAATAAATATGCTTCTGGTATCACAGGTGAGCATTTAAGAGCGATTTTATAAATTACAACTACTAACATGCAATATATAACAACAAATAGCCGCTCAAATACAGCCTCAATCGTCATACTGAAGTTTGTAGTTATATAATTTGTGGTGTGTTTAAATTTTTTTATCTTATCTTTAAATAAAATACGTTTTCGTTTTTAATATCACAAGTACGGCCCGCTTTTACTAGATGTTGCCACCCTGTGGCCCCTGCCTGCTGAAAGATTGACGACCACTGATCGAATATAATATGTAAAGGGTCTAATGTGTATCTTCGCTCGAGACTTCCAACGAACCTCCTTTGACCGCGTACTCATTAGTGAGCTGTAACTGTAACTAAGCGTCCTTTGATTCGCGGCAAAAGGTTGCGCGGACTTTAAGTCTAAGAATTTGCTGTCGATCACCGAAAACCGCATCGAAATCGGTCCAGTAGTTTTTACGTGAATCCCGAATATACAGACAAGAAACCTAAATAAAAATGCATCGTGTTCTCCATTGTTTATATAGTCTATTCCATTTTTTTTAAAGCTTCAATGTAACAGACACAGTATATTTAATATTATATAATATTATAGATAAAACAAAAATAAGTGCAAAATGCACTGAATTAAAAAAAAAAGCAAAAAAAGTTCTAAAACGCAAACGAACGACGTAAGATGTTTGAGGGTAAGCCCGTTGATACAAAAGTGAATAAATACGTGGATGCTCTGGGCTCGCTCCGAGTGCAAGACGGTCCGCTCGCGGCAGGCTCGCAAGCTTCGTACACATTATGGATTTTATATTGTTTCCAACCGTTCATTTTGCTTTTGACGTTTGCACGTCTATCATGTTATATATTTCTTGATAGTAAAGATCACATGAAATAAATGACATAATTGTCATGCTTTATTGTTGTGAGTAACGTAATAGTGATGTTCTGTGAGCCATGTAACGCACAGACTATTAAACCATCGACACTATACATAAATAAATTGAAAGTAATCGATTTGAAAATAAAATAGGTTCTATTTAAAAAAACCGCAATGATTAATTACAATAACATAATAAAATTTCATAAACTTTTGTCCCGCATTTATTAGTGCCGTTATAAATGGTTTATTTAATCTATACTAATATTATAAAGAGGAAAGATTTGTATTTTTATATGTTTGTAACGAATAAACTCAAAAACTAATGGACCGATTTAAAAAATTCATTCACCATTAGAATGCTTTATTAATTATCACAGATTAATTGAAGTTATATTTATTACTAGAAAAAATTAAGGATCGCTAATAAAACTTCAATAATGTAACCTAAGGTATAAAAAATAGTGTTTGAGTGGGTCCGGGGATGATTTAGATGCACAATTAGAATCGGTAGGTGGCGCTGGAATCGGGTTCTAGATTTTTATTTTTACAGGGCAGGACAACGTCTGCCAGAACCGCTAGTATAAAGTATGTTCATTGAAATGTATATGTCAAGATATATATACATATATTACACGATATAATATTCTTAGCAAAAATATATAGATACGTCAAATTGAATAAAACTAATTTATAAATGAAATCGATTTTTATAACAAATCGAGTCAGTAACGTATTAGGTCATTACTAATTAATCCGTCATCAAGATGTCAAAAGTAAAATAAATGCTTGGAAAAAACATCACATGAACAATGGACGACCTCTAAAGCCTGGTACTCACATGCGAGCCGTTGCACGTTACTGTAACGGCTATGTTTTTAGCAACTTTTGGTAAGTCAAACATTGAGTTTTAATAAGGCGACCCCTAGCATTTAATATCTGAAACTTTCAACTCATCACAGACTAATCCCACTATTTACAACAATTAATATGTAGTCCGTGCAAATAATGAAGAGATTAAAATCGAATTACACGCCAATCACTAGTGATTCGTTCCCACCAATTGTAAGGGTAATCTCATCACAGTATAAAGCATTATACAGAAAGCACACGTATTTATTTTTGCAATTTTGCTTTGTGTATTAATTTAAAAGAAATCATAGTTAACAATACAATAACCCTATTATTGATCATAGGTATTTATACCGGATTTATAAGAAGTATAAATGAGATTTGTCAAAAATGCTTTGTACTTACTTTTTTAACGAGACTATAAACAGTGTATAACTAATATGAATAAGGGGGTAACTAGTTATAAAGCTATTAGTGATGGCTTCTTGAAAATCTTAGAAAGAACAAGAATTTGTGCAAGAGAAATGGTATATTGTAATAATAAAGAGATGATAACATTTCTTTACTTATAGTACCTTAGTATCTTATGATGAATAGACATGAATACACAGATAATATTTAAATCGATTAAAGAATAAGAAAGGTATCAATATATATCAATTACTAATTTTGTGTTTAGTGGGATATTTAAATTATTCCATATTTGCATGTTATTATAAGCGAACTGATAAATAATTCCTGTGATTAATTGAGGAGACCATTGGAGAAGGTTGCTAGTCTAATTGTGAATCGTAAAAAGGGTAACAGACAGTTAAATCGACCGATAAACTTTTTATCGTCTTGCAAAACATCGCAGATTTTGTAAGAACGTACAACTTATGAGGTCAAAAGTTGGTATAAGTAAAATGTGTCAAATAACGCATTGATTATTTCATGACCGGTTCCAATATCTTACTATTTTCATTCATTTGCCTTATTATCAGTTGAAATCCAACATTACTCGTATAGTTTCCGTCAAATTTGAACCGATAGTAAGGCAAATGGACGTTCGGTAAGATATAGGAACCGGCCACTAAAGAGTAATAAGAACTATTTCTATCTAAATATTTTAAAAGCAATTAATATTATTATAACGCCTGTTCTTTTATATGTAAACGAATAAAATTTTATCATGTCCCTGCATCCTTATTAATTCTCCAACCTTCTTAGATAGCTGCTAAATCACTATAAAGTTTGACATAAGTAGTAGTTCAGCAATAAATCGCCCGCATCTTGCTCCTAAACCTCCAGCGCGGGTTTATCTAGACTCAGTTGTACAACTATTACCTATTATACTATGGATATCATCACCTCCTGCATCACAAAATCTGTCTCACCTAGTTTCAAAAACCTTTGCCATACCAAAAACAACTTTAAAACATAATTGTCAAAGCTGAAATCAATAATAGACGTTCGACCCGTCAGTGATTCATATAAATAATTTTGCCCTAAAATAAAGCACTATTTATGAACCTTAAGGTTGAAATTTGTTTGTGCTCGAGTCAATATTGGACGATTTACCCCGTAATATCAAAGCAGCGAATTAAAAAAATAACTTATTGTTGCGCACTTAACGTCATTTGAAGTTACGCGCACTGTTTGTTAGGACTATAATAGTATACATTCATATAAATCCCAATTATTGAATGGAGCTTATCACAATGGGAACATCCTATAACGGAGGGTATAGTGCAAAGGTTATTTTATTAATAAGTCGATATGAATTTACATAATTTAAAGGTAAATAATAAAACGTTTTATTGGGTAAAACATAATTCGCGTTATTAAAGTGCATTGATCCCCAAACTAGGTCGACCTGTCTTCAGGACCTTCTTTCTAATTGATATACAACTCTAGCTTTTTTTATATTTACTTGTAGGCAAACTGGCAAACGGAGCACCTGGCGATAGGTGGCTAGCGTCGCCCATGGTCATCTGCAACACTAAAGGAGCCGATGCGTTGCCTACCTTGTTGAGACTTTAGGTATCTATTCACTCACGCCCTTTTTCAAGAGCCCCATATTGTAACGCTCTGGGAAAACCGCGGGAGGGAGTTCATTCCATAACTTGGACACATATAGCATGAAGGAGCGTCCGCCACGTAAAGTGGAGGACTTCCAAGTGTCTAGGAAGTGTGGATGAACTTCCAATCGCCGGCGAATGGTGCGATGATAGAATGTTTCTGAAATTATTGTTTACTATTACACTGATTATTTATAAGTGTGTGTATGTGTGTTCCTGTGTGCACGCGTGTATGAATGTGTGTGTGTGGGTGTGTGTTTTTGGGCAGAGGGCTCATCTAATTAAAAGTGGTTACCGCATTCAGGATTCAGCAGTAGATATGAATATAAACTCCAACTCCTACGCAAACGAAGTGGCGACTAGAACTAGATAATATTACCATGCATTTAAATGCTCGTACCTCACACAATAGCAGACCCCATAAAGCTTAGTTATTTTAATGGTCCCCTCTAATATTCCACTTTAGGGGGCTTATCAAATGAATTGATACGTTTTGTATCAACAAATCGTTTTGTAATTTGTTCAAGGATTATAACAACAATAGTTTTAATGAAGATTTCAAATGTATTTTTGGGGTCCCAAAGCTAAATGGTAAATATGGTAGTCTTGTCAAGTTGTCATGACCGTACGTCTGTTAAATTCAAGATTTTATTCAAAATAAGTTCCACTATAAAACATTTTTATGGAACATATCTATCTGTGGATGTAAAGACATACAACCTTCATGTAAGTTTTATGTGTAAGTGTCTATGACATAATATCGTTGCTTAGCAACTTTCCTGTTGGCAAAACTAACTTCAATCTTCTGTCTTGATTTCTATTTAAATTTTTCTCTGTAATTCTATCCACAATAAAACAACTGTACATTAAAAGAATCGTTTATTATTAATCCGTGAAGCAAAAATACAGCAAAAACTTTTTAACCCTTTTTACGAAAATTGCGCAAACGGAGGAGTATGAAATTTGGCACACCTATAATTTATATAGAGAAGGAGTGCAGAATGCTAATATTTTTTTTAAATTATGCATAAAAATACATTAAATCAATAAAAGAAACATTTATTAATATTTGACCTTTGCACACACGCATATATACTTATCTTTTGTTTATTGTTAAAGTCAAATGGACAGTGTAGCCTTGGCGAAATCTGTGATTATAGAAGTATAGTCTTTGACAACAGAACCTTAATAATGTTCAAAGTTATAATTTAAACTAATTATGGTCGAATTTCGACCACGGACGACCACTAGTTATATTAATTTCACATGTCTATCATTTAAGAACTGTGTTTTTGTCCGTGGAGCCTCCTCCAGTCTTCTCTATTATGGGCCAATTCTTTTATGCCTTTGCAAGACACGACACCCACTTTTTCCTTAATCCATGAAGGCTCAACTCGGCCTTCCTTTCCCTCTTCATGCTTCTACTGTACCACCGATTAAAGTGCGTAAAAAGGTGTCGTGTCCTAACATATTGCCAAACATCTTTCCCATCCTTTCCTTAAGTCGTTTATTTTATTGTATGAGTTCAGCAAACGGCTCATCTGAATGAAAGCGGTTATCATCGCTTATAGGTGGACACTTGTAACAAACACCAAAGGTGCTACAAATGTCGTGCCGCTCTTTAAAGGAAGACTGGAACTTGGCCAATAATGTCGGAACAGATCTCATGTTTGTTATGACGCCTTACTCTAGACCAGGGGTGGTAGCGATCCAGATGGACTTATAATACCCAACCACTTGGCTGTGTGTTGTTTTATTGCCTTTTACGACAGGCCGCTCGGCCTCAGAAAAATGTATTCTTTTGCAGTTCCTGCATGGATATTCTTTTCCTTTCCTCTTATTAAAGGAAAGAGGCTGCAACAAACCCTTCAGGTCTAGGTAATACTTCTTTTTCTTCATATTTATCTATTTCAGGACCTTTTTCTAGAAATACTGAAGTATGTAATATAATACAAGATGACCAGTGCCCACTTCGCTGGGCGTTATTAACTAATTAAATAATATTATTAATCAGAATCAAATATAGCCTATGTGCACTCGCAGTGCCCCGTGCGAGAATGTGCGCAAATTCTTGCGTGGAACTTTATTGCTGTTACATATTTGACAGACGTTCCCGTGCCCACTATGCTGAGTGTCATTAAAAAATTAAAAAATATTATTATACAATCAAATATATTATGTCTATGTCACTCAAAAATAATATAACTTTACACTGATGAAAGAATTAATTCACAAACTTTACCTCTTTATAATATTAGTATAGACATGGTATGTAAGTATGTTATAGAATAACATTAGCATTTTGAACACTAATTCATAGAAACACCTAACATGTAAGATTTTATCTCTATTGGTGTTAGCAACAGTACAATATACAACCATACCAAAGTTCATAATATTAACTTCTGTATAACAATGTATAATGGAGTTACGAATTCGCTTTAGTCCGTTACAGTGAGCTCCCAAACGCGTATTGTTCGAAGGAATGTAATTAAAAGTTCGTATTGTGTATGCCAGGGGCCAAAGTTCGCACCTCGACAGTTTATTAAATTTAACAGTGACAATACTGATACCTAGTTCATATCGCTTTGAACTAGTTCTGCTTTCATCTGTCAAATTAATAATTATGTATACTATAATCGCTGTTTCCAATCTAACGTGAAATTAGATTGGAAACGTTTGCAGAGATAAAGAAAGAAAGGAAAACTTTATTTGAAGAAATAGCAGTATAATTATATACATATATACTTATACATTATTATAAACATAGCATATTTTGAGAATTTGTACGCCGCATTTTCACTGCAAACATTTCTTTTGGCGTAAGACCAAAACGACCCAATAAATTAATACTTAATTAATATTATTTAAATAATAGATAATAATGATAATTAATAAAACTAATTCTACTTATGTAATATTTAATTAGCAGAACAAATAAATCAATTTTAATAAAACCAACAATAAAACACTTTGTTACTTCAAAATTAAAATAAATACTCGTGTAACACCTCGTATCGAATCATCTATTATTCTATTCGAATACAATTCGCTAGAGTGCTTGCCGAGTATTAATTACCACATTCTATGTGCCACGTCACTGACATGAGGCAACGAATGACATGTTATTTGGGAGTTTTTGGCGGGAACTGAAAGGAGGTGTTGTCCTGTGCAGTTTTATTTTCTAAAAATGTGTAAAATTACTCTAAAATGAACAATAGTTGTAGGATATTGATAGTTTTTGAATAGTAATTATGTGTTTTGTGAGAAATGTGAACTGTGTAGTCAGATGTGGCCTTTTGACTTGTCACTAGAACTCCGTTGAATGGCACTGGCTGATAACCTACAGTTCAGCTGTGCTACACATAGGCTTAAAAAAATGAAGAAAGTACATTATAATCTAAGATCTGGCTTAAAGGCCTAGCTGCCAAGCCATAAACCTAAATAAAATAAAGGAATTAGAAGCGGTGTTTTTGGCGGGAACTGAACAGAGATGTTGTACTGTACAGTTTTATTTTCTAAAAATGTGTAAAATTACTCTAAAATGAATAATAGTCGTACGATATTGATAATTTTTGAGTATTAATTATGTGTTTTGTGAGAAATGTGAACTGTATAGTCAAATGTGGCCTTTTGAGTTGACACATAGGCTTAAGAAAATGAAGAAACTACATTTGAAAAACCTGTGAAGTGCCAAATATCTAAAACAAACTTGGCTTAGGGGTCTAGAAACCAAGCCATAAATCCAAAAAAAGACATTTTACTTTATAACCTATAAATATTTAATGAGGTGAGAGAGAAGTTTGTAGCAGGGTGATGCCAATGCCGTGGTTCTCCTGGCCACAATATGTACTCTTTTTTCACGGTTTGGTATTCGATATTCGGCTAAATACTGTGTGCTATTCGGCCGAATACCAAAGCTATACATCTATAGAGATAAATAAAATGGAATTATCTGTTTGTAATGTCAAAATAACAGCTTTATACTAAATGAATATGAAAGTATATACGGTACATATATAAATATATTAATTTTTATATTTTTTGTCTGTCTGCCTGCATGTTCCGGCTAATCTTTTAAACGGCTAGACGCGGATGTGTGGATGTTATAAGGAGTAAAAGGGCAATTTTTTTTTGACTTTTGCGAAATTTTTTCTACTGTATAATAAAATTGAATTAAACGTTTTGTTTTACCATTTTTAAAATGGGATAAAAACAAAAAGAAAAGTACTAAATATGTATTTTTTTTACTAAATGAAAGGTAAGGTAAATAAGAATAAAATGTAAGTTAGATACTACGAACACAAAAATAGTGTTAAATACAAATTTTTCAAAATACTTAATCACTTAGTAGTCAATCCAATAAATAGACAAAATGCATTTACAGACTCGCGCCTACTTCTCTCGCCCTGTTCCTGCTTGCTCCCATGAAAGTGGTCAATAATGAGGCATCCTAACTTGTTTAGGATTTAGATAACATTTTAATCAGAATTAACTGTCAACTGAACATAACCCAAAATAAGCTACTTGCCAAAAGATTAACGAAGATAATTACTTTTTCACGTAACACTCAAATCCGCCTCAAAAGGGTATCTTAAGATGTGGATAAGAACATTTTAAAGAAATCTCGGATAGCAGAACAATATACAGTCGAGAGGATCGAGAGGATAATTTGAAACTCAAGGGACCAGAGATAAATTTCAAATTGTTATGAGTTCAAAATAACAAGCGTTTACTTATGGAACTTATGGAAAGACATTTGTTCTTTCTTGGTTTCATTTTAATAGCACAAATCAAACATTAACATGACTCATTAACGTTTGAAAGAAGACTGGAATGTGAACTTACTCCATATCTCATTTATGTAAACAATTGACAGGTCTGTACATGTATGTAAATAAACTACAGGCATGTGCATGATAAATGCTTCAAATTATAGAGCAAGCGAGCAAGATAATATTCCTTCAACTTCAAATTACTGAAGAGACCAATTAACATAGATTTTATTCAATTTATCGAGTATTTTAAAGGACCGGAAAAATATTCAAATTATCGAGAGATTCAAATTAACGAGTGTCAAATTATTGAGAGTAGACTGTAGTATTAAAACACTCTGTTTTGAAATAAAACTGTTTTAATTATTGTTATAAAATGCAAAATTATCACACCCATAAAAATTACACATATATGACATAATTGCTTACTTGACAGATTTACAGACGGTTTAGAGTCTCTCAGGCAAAGAAGAGACGTTGGCGCTCTAAGCGTGTTCTACCGTCTGTACAACGGGGAGTGCTCTGATGAGCTATTTGATTTGATGCCTACGTTGCCATTCTATCATCGCGCCACTCGCCGGCTATTGGGAGTTCATTCACACTTCCTACACATTTGGAAGTTCTCCACGGTACGTGGCGGACGCTCCTTCATGCCTTAGGTGTCCAAGTTATGGAATGAACTCCCTCCCGCGGTTTTCCCAGACCGCTACAATATGGGCCGCTTTAAAGAGGGCGTCAACAGATACTTAAAGTCTCAACGAGGTAGGCAACATATCGGCTCTCTTAGGGTTGCAGAGATCCATAGGCAACGGTAGTCATCTTTGTTTAATTTTTTATTGCATGAGTTCAGCAGACAGACAGACGGCCCTCTTGATAGAAAGCGGTTATCATCGCCTATGGACAATTGCAACACCAAAGACTACAAATGCGCTGCTGCTCTCTTAAGGGAGACTGGAACCTGGTCTCTAATACCGGAACACAACTCAAGGTTGTTATGGCGACATACTTTAGACCAGGGGTGGTAGCCACCCAGTCGGGCAAATGCCCTACCACCTGGCAGTGGGTTGTTTTGTCGCCTCTTACGACAGGCCGCCCGGCCGCAGGAAATTGTATTCTTTCTCCGTTCCTGCACGGATAATACCTACCACCTACCACCAGGTGGTCCGTTTGTCAGTTTGCCTACAAGCAAACATAAAAAAAATTCATCATCTTTGCTCTGAAGTTTTAGAAATATACAACAGATATTTTCAAAACGATGTTCACAATGTGAGGCCGTAAGAGTAATACATAACAAGTACACACTACAGAGGTAACATTCTAAATAATGTTATTATATATGTGCCCGCAACTTCGTCCGCGTTTAATTCTTTTTCGCGGAACCCCAAAAAAAAGTAGCTTAAGTTATACCTTATAACTTCAGCTGTCGGCCAGTGAAAGTCCCGTTAAAATCGGTTCAGACAGACTAAAAATTCTATAAATTGGCTTTTCGGAATCTCCAGGTCCGAATTACCTCCCCTGTCTAGCTGATGCGCGACTATGTCCGCGTGGTGCGATTTTTTAACTATCCCACTGGAACTCTTTTCACGGGAACTCCACGGGAATTTTTCAGGATCAAAAGTATTCTATATGTTGGCCAGGGATATAAGCTGCCACCATACAAAATTTCATTTAAATCGATCCAGTCGTTTCGGAGATTAGCCGGTAGAAACCACCGGTCACTAATGCCGGAACACAACTCAAGGTTGCTATGGCGACATACTTTAGATCAGGGGTGGTAGCCATCCAGTCGGGCAAATACCCTACCACCTGGCTGTGGGTTGTTTACTCGCCTCTTACGACAGGCCAGCCGGCCGCAGAAGAATTGTATTCTTTCTCCGTTCCTGCACGGAAAAAAATCCCTGAACGTATCAAAACACAAACGGAATAAATTGCCAAAACGAATCAATCCTCTTTGGTGAAATTGTGTTACCTTTTTGATGTTTTTAACGATACGTTTTATATATAAAAAGGATTTCTGCCTTTCCAGGAACTACACCATTTGCGCTTAATCCTGTCAAATTGCCACTTCACGGGACCAGGTTGTATCTAGTTCAATTGAAACTTATTACCACGTGATAAGGTCTATATTCGTATAATATGGAGTCAGCCAAAGGTATTGTTATTAATGATAAACAGTACAATATCAAGCAATGTATATTTTTATTGAGACATCGAAAATAAATGTTGCTTTTAAAGACAGATAATAATATTCCTTTGCCCGATCTGTTTATATAACCAATGTGAAGTATTCATGAATATATTCAAGTTTTAAAATGATCTACAAGCAAATAGGCACGAGGCGAAGGTCGGCAAGAAATATACGTAAAAGAAACTTCAAGCAAATTGGTAATCTTTAGCTAGCGCCAAACGAAGGCATTCTTTTAAGATACGCCTTACTAAAACAATTGAAATCTATAATATTGTAACATTCTAAAATCGCCGCGTCTGTACGTTGAAGCTATTAAAAAAAATAACTGGAGTACACTATATAAACAATAGAGAACACGATGCAATCTTTTTAGAATTCTTGTCTGTTTGCTCAAGATTCACGTAAAAACTACTGAGCCGATTGCAATGCAGTTTTCGCTGATCGACAGTAAATTCTTAGACTTACATGCGCTACTTTTTATTCTGGGAATTTTTCTGAGAATTATTTAAAACTAGCCGATGCCCGCGACTTCGTCCGCGTGGTGCGGTTTTTTAACTATCCCACGGGAACTTTGCATATTTTAATATCCAAAAGTATGCTATATGTTGACCAGGGATATAAGCTACCACCATACAAAATTTCATTTAAATCGGTCCAGTAGTTTCGGAGATTAGCCGGTACAAACAGACAGAAAAACAGAGAACCAAAAAAATAAAAAAAAATCTAAATTACTTCCATTTCACTTCTTACATCCCCTGACTCGGTTTTTAGCATTTTTTCTCATTGTACATAAATTTGTCCTCTACAATTTTATTATACGTATAGATGTATAGATACAATTTTATTATATGTATAGATGGTCAGATTGAAAAAAGCTTCGAATTCCAATGTGATGTTTTCACTGATTGATTGCCAGTTTTATGTAATAAAAATGTGTAATATTTTTTATCCCGGGAGTTTCGGGGGAATTTTAAGTCAGGCGCGCTCGAAGTAGCGGGCATATCCTAGTCTTCAATAAAAACAAACGTTAAGAAAGTGGACAGTCAAACCAACTCAGATAATTTTTATAGAATTACAGAACGAGGAATATATGATACCAAACATCATAAATGATCTCCCATAGGACCTGCAATCCAAGTACAAAAATAACCACAAATCAATCAAATATAATCTGAAAAGACCATCATGCTCACATGTGCAGACCTGGGACTAAAAGAGAACCATATACAAGAATGATGATGAACATTACTTGCCTCTGCTCCTATTTTTGATATAACAATATTGTGTACACGACTCCCTGCGGCACGAATAAACCCATGAGGTTTTTGTGCCACAGTTCAAATGTTTCTAATGTATATGAATGTAAGCATATTGGATAATAAATTTTAAAAAAATGACGTACCTACTGTATTATCCTCTATACTGTGGCACTCAACTTGACGACATACAAAGACAGATAAGTGTACTTGTTTATACACAGCAAGAATATGTTGCTACAATAAAATTATTTTTAAATTAAAGCAACTTTTTATCATCAACAAAAACCAATAAATTTCCATTTTGTTGCTTCCATCAAAACATGTTGCTTTCTGTTGTTACGAGTACTTATACCACTCATAATATAATAACTATAAGCTTCAGTTGATCATCGGAGTGGAATAATGATGGAATGCCACAAAGGGCGCGCAGTGTACACTGGCGGCGCAGACAATGGCCGAGCATATCACTTATGAGCAACGCCGCGGGGCGCTGTAATATTACTACTAATAAACACTCATAAATACCGCAGGGGCGTCTTTCATTTTTATGGTTCCGTAAAAATTTTAACATAAAAGGAACCATGTACGATATGTATCATATTTTGTAATCATGTCAAATGATCCTTCGAACCACTGTATTTATTTTCTTTCTTTCATATGTACGGTTTGTACACTTCCAAAGAGGCTGGGGCTTAATCGTCATTAACGATGGACCCCGATTTAAAGAGTATTGCGAAGCCAAACCACGTTGAGTTGTTGTATGTTGTTCATTACAGTTGTTTGATGACCTGAGACGCATAATTTGTAAAGTACAAGTGCCGCACGTGATGGCGATGTTAATACGTCTGGTTTAGTATATTGTTTGTCGCATATTTATGTGTAAAATATACTGTAACATTCACTCGTAAAATCATAAGGCTAATATACTCTGTAGCTCTGTCTAATAGACATTTTAAAACCAATGAATATGCTTTATTGTGTTTTAAAAGATACAGTTAACATAAATAAAATTCTACAATACAATAGGCGGTCTTATCGCTATTATAGTCCAAGATCCAACGTCCATTTTTGCTATTGATTACTATCAAGCTAAATTTCCGTGAGTAGCTTCATTTTGATGACACGCCCAACTTTTCCTCTTACAAACATTTTCGATTGTGGTAGCTAAGAGGGGTAGCAGGGATAAAACATGTCGATTTAATGATTCTCAAAAATTTACCACGTACCACACAATATGTAGGACAATGTGGCTGTTAAATTATATAAATATAAACTAAGCGACAGAAAAAAAATCAGATGGTCAGTTATCAATTTTGATGACCTCGTTATCGATACGTGTTGGAAAGAGGGGACTCTGATCAAATCAAACATTTTGTAGGACAAATATTTTTGCGAATAATTCAGATAATCTTCAGATTTAACAAAAAAATACCTAATTAGTAATACATTTTTGAGAATCATTAAATCGACATATTTTGTCCCTACTACCGCTGCTAGCTACCACAATCGAAAATTTTTGTAAGAGAAGTTGGGCGTCTCATTAAAATGAAGCTACTCACTGGAAATTAGCTTGATAGTAATCAATAGCAAAAATAGACGGTGGATCCTGGACTACTAGCAATTACTTCCAGAAAACCTTTGGATGGACAAGAAGTTTCAGGACAAACAGAGGTGTGTTGCATTATTCTCACTACCGAATCAGTATCTTATAAATAATAAGTTGGGGGAAAAGTCTTTTCGCATATAGTATGTATGAACTTGTAATAAAATCTCTTTACCAATACCAATTATATCTGGCTGGTTTTGATATCATTAAAAAGTTTTAATTTTAAAGAAGACAATTCCAAATTCAAATTAGGAAAATGTGTGATTTCCATTTGTTTTTCTTATTGTTAAAATGAGTGAATCTAATGAAGAAATTCGATACATTTTAAAATTTTACTACAAAAAAGGTAAAATTGCAACACAAGCCGCGAAAAAAATGTATGATGTTTATGGACCTAATGCAGTATCTGTGAGAGTAGCACAAATTTGGTTTAAGCGTTTTCAATCCGGAAATTTTGATATCAAAGATGCACGTCGCTCTGGTCGCCCTGTTACGGACAAAATTGATGCTATTTTTGAAAAAGTGGAGCAAAATTGGCATATTAGTAGTTACGATGTAGCTGGAGAACTGAGAATTGACCACAAAAGGGTTTTGGCGCATTTGAAAAAAGCTGGGTACACAAAAAAAGCTCGATATTTGGGTGCTTTATGAGCTAACTGAAAGAAACCTAATGAACCGTGTACTCATTTGTGATTCTTTATTACGACGTAATGAAACCGAACCATTTTTGAAGATGCTGATAAATGTTGATGAAAAGTGGATCACGTACGACAAGAACGTGCGAAAAAGATCGTGGTCAAAGGCCGGTCAGGCTTCACAGACTTTGGCGAAGCCCGGGTTAACTCGCAACAAGGTGATGCTGTGTGTATGGTGGGATTGGAAGGGCATTATTCATTATGAGCTGTTACCGCCAGGCAGGACCATCGATTCTGAACTGTACTGCGAACAACTGATGAGATTAAAGCAAAAAGTTGAGAGAAAGCGGCCGGAATTTATCAACAGAAGGGGTGTGGTTTTTCACCATGATAACGCTAGACCTCACACATCTTTAGCTACTCAGCAAAAATGACGAGAGTTTGGCTGGGAGGTATTAATGCATCCGCCGTATAGTCCTGACCTTGCACCTTCAGATTTTCACCTGTTTCGGTCTCTGCAGAATTCCTTAGCTAGTGTCAGGTTAACATCACGAGAGGACTGCCAAAACCACTTGTCGCAATTTTTTGATCAGAACCCCCAAAATTTTTAGAGCAATGGGATCACGTCCCTACCTACAAGATGGAAAAAAGTTATCCAACAAAATGGCACCTACATACTTTAGTCAAATATAAATAAACTTTATAAAAAAACCTTTTGAATTTTTATATAAAATGCGAAGAAACTTTTTCTCCAACCTAATATATACATACACAATATAACATACATACATTAATAAAATATAAAAATTATACTAATAAGTTCTATGTAAATAAAATATTATACAAAACACTTACATAAATAAATATAAAACGAAAAAAAAGCTGACAATAACTGCTGCTGCATCCTTAAATTGAGCTATTTGAGACTTTTGTTTTACCAAGTAACTATTGTCTTGTGCATTTTTTGTAATTTTTGATTTGATGAACAATAAAGTGTTGTCTATGTCTATGTCTATTTGAGGATAGGTCCTTTACAAGTCTATTAAAATAGGCGTGACTTGGCTAGTTTGATATTAACAGCCAGCGCGTTCCAAAGACGAACTGCTTGAACTGCGAACATGTACATTCTCGGGATCGTTATGGACCTAAGAGTCATAGTATCCTAATCACTAGCCAACCAAAGCCAATCGATAATCTACCAAAGCGACCCATATAAACATACATTTAAATCATTCAATGTCACTGTATATAGTTGTTGTGTCCTTTTAGTTGCTTGCTTTTCAACCAAATTGATTCATTTTGGTTGATCCGTCTAATATTAGGTGTGATAGAGCTGGTGCCTACCTAGGACAACGGATCAGTACCGCAGCCAGCGGTCTAGGCACCTTACCCATAGAAGACGGTAACCTATTCTACTTATGGTCTTTATACTATGGGTACAATACGTAATAATAATAATTTTGCGGATGGTTCGTAGACTGTGCTACGACCCTGTAGCTACGTAGACCGCTACGAAAATACTACCCATTATTACTGACTAACTCCAAGCACTTCATTCGTGCTTCTTTGGATTTTTTTATAGCCGGAGTACAGCAGACAGGCAGACGGCCCACTTGATGGAAAGCGGTTACCATCGCCTATGGACATTTGCAACACCAAAGGTGCTACAAATGCGCTGCTGCTCTCTTAAGGGAGACTGGAACCTGGTCAGTAATGCCGGAACACAACTGGAGGTATAGGTATAGGAGGTAACACGTTAGCTTCGTTCTGGTGTTGCAAAAGTCTATAGGCGACGTTAACCGCTTTCTTCACGTTATTAGGTGGGACGTCTGTCTACCAGCTTAGCAAAGATAAAAAATCAGCGTAACTAGTATATAACTGAAACTTACCGGTATGTCTATCTGTATGTCCAAGGATGCTGTCGATAGTGTACGCCGCACCAAGGCGACCGCTCTCCGACATCGCGACAACTTCGTCCGATACACTCCGACACACTCCGACACCGATTACCAATGTCCGATAAATCACGCATAAACCACAAATAAAAACTCTCACTGCACTTATGCGAAACGTTTTAAAACTACTAAAGTTTTATTTATTACAAATAAGAAGAAAATTTCCAAACTCTTAATTCAATTTTAATTATTTATTTATAATTCAATTATAATATAATTGAGTAATTATTTGTAATTATTACTTAATTAATATAGTTTCGTAATGATGATGTAATTTTTAATTCGCAAACGAGTTTTTCGTTTGGCTAGCAAACTTTGACTGGCGTTGAATAACTCGTGTTGTGTTCGCGACAGCCCTTCCTGTACCTGCCCTTATTATCCATCCCTTTCTATCACTTACAAACTTTCTATATGCGTTTCTTTTCGCACACTCCGCCCCCGTGGTCCCATTGGCTGAGTTGGATAGGGGTACGACTCCAATAAGTAGTGTAACCCCTCAGTTGAATTCACAACCTCATTGTAACACCACATCACTTTATTTGCTCTTAACACTTGTTCTTTTAACGACGCACTTTTCCTAAAATATTCACACTCCCATAATATTGTTGATGGTTGAAGTATCACAGAGACGATGACACCCATGGAAAGTGGTTACCGTCGCCTATGGACATTTGGAACCCCAAAGTTCCTATTACTGATGCCAGGTTCTAAAATAGGACTGCAACCTGGCCGCTAATGTAATACAACTTAAGGATGTTATAGCGTGCCCTACCTCCTGGCTGTGGGGTAGGTTGTTTTCTCGCCTTTGATGACAGACCGCCCGGCCGCGGGAATTATTAGTAGGTATTCTTTCTCCGTTCCTGCACAAAAAACTTTTTTAACATCATTTTAACGAGCCAATAAACCTCCTATAAGGGCCGATTTTTCAATCATCAGATAAAAGTTATCACTCGAATAAATAACAACCTGTCCAAATTCAAGAGAGAAACAATTCAACTGTATTCATGCAACTGTCATTTTTAATTTTCCCATGTTGTGTTTTAATCTATGAACAACTTTTATCTAGTGATTAAAAAAATAGCCCTAGCTTTTATATATACAGATAAATAAAATTGAAGTGTCTATTTGTCATTACAAATAGACACTTCAATTTTATTTATCCAATTCACATTTTTATTTTGACATTTCAAAATAAAAATGTGAAAATAATCAGGATAATTAGGAGCAGGTGTTCAGAAAATTTAATTTTTAGAATTTTTGTCTGTTTGGATGTTCCGGCTAATTTCTGAAACGGCTGGATCGATTTTGAAGGAACTTTCACTGACAAATAGATAATATTATAAGAAGTAACTTAAGCTATTTTTTAGGGTTCCACGAAAAAAATTAAAACGGTTTGTTCCAGCTAATTTCTGAAACGGCTAACCCGATTTTGACAGGACTTTCACTTGTAGATAGCTGATGTTGTAAGGAGTACCTTGGCTACTTTTAAAATTAGGCTTCCACGGAAAAAGATCGACGCGGACTAAGACGCGGGCACAGCTAGTAAATATAATAAAATAAAATAAAGTTTTTATTCTGCAACAAAATATACGTCACAAATACACATATTTTCATTTTGTTCTGGGTGTCGAGTTGGTGCCTACAGTAAATTTAAAAATGAGAAAAAGATCAAGGAGGCTAATTCAGACCAGCAGATTTGGAAAATGCAGAATTTGGAAAATTTGTTAGTTTGTCTGTTATAGCATTACGTGAAATTTTCTGAACGGATTCAAATGATACATGACGTCGTTTCAGTGGAATAGACGAATACGGTCAAAAAGATGGTGCTAGGTTCGTGTTTTGCAAAAGCCACAAGGAATACCTAAGAACAATATTTAGAACAACAATAATAAAAACCACTTAAAGTATTTAAAGAAAAAACAAGCATATGTAAATTGGTCCGAGCGCAGCAAATTGCCGGTTGAGTTAACTAGCGCTGACCTTCCGTAGGGCCAGATACACGGACACAAACAAGTAAAATGTGAAATGGACTCACAATTATTAAAATAGAAAGAAATTTAGATAGAGAGAGAGAGAGAGAGAGATAACACTCTATTGTACACCATTACAGAAAACACAGAAAAACTTCTAGCCTAAAAATATTCTAAACGTGCACAATAGGCGGTCTTATCGCTAAGCGATCTATTCCAGACAACCCGTGGCAGGAATAAAACAGATTCAATTTGTCAAGGTACCTATACATAAATATTATACGATATGCAGTTACTTAGATTATATTTTGTTAAATAATAAACATATAAGTATGTAAAATATTATATAAGTAAAAATTATACTTAATAGATGTATTTATATAGACATATACAAATACACCTATTAATATTACATACATAAATATATAGTTTTGTTTTTACCGAGGTTTACGTTACCACTGTCTCACCCGATGTTGAGTGATGACTCAGTCTAGGATATAGGGAGAGAGATGGTAGTGCGCATGCGTCTCGCGGGCGCCGACGTCAGTTGGGAGCCCGGAGGCGCAGGTATGCGCATGACCTCCCTCCCTGAAATACCGCTGCAGGGGCCCTCTAGCATCTAGGGAGCAGAGGAGTCTTCACCCCTGTTGACGAAGTGAGTTTGCCTCTCCCGGGGCATTCTCAAGCACTTGTGCGCTAGGATCGGTGTGGGCGTAACTACGTTCTGTATCTCACGCCTTTCCTGCCATAAGCGCGGGGCACATGGGAGGAGGGTGGTTTTAGTGGGGTATTGATTAGTCGAGTCTCCACACAAGCCGGTTGATTATTGTTTGGATTGCCTCAGTGGAAAGCCTCCATGATCAACAACGGTCTAATCCCTAGCAAAGGACCCGGTATGTGCGAAATGCATTTCCCCCGCCTTAAAAAAAAAAAAAAAAAAAAAAAAAAAATGACTCAGTCTAGGATGGAGCACGCTTACCTAGAAGATACATATTCACTCGTGACTTGAAGACTTCAAGATTGTATTTGTCAGGAAAAACAGACTCCGGCAAATTATTCCACTCTTAGGCAGTGCGCACCAGAAACGATGAAGCGAAACGCTTGGTTCTGACTGGTGCTGTTTCCACCATGTAACGGTGGCGCAAACCGGTGCGTCTGGTTGTCCGATGGTAAAAGGGGGATGGAGGAATCAGCTCGTGCAATTCTATGGAACACTCCCCGAACTGTATCCGATAGAAGACGGTCAGCCCCGCGACCTTGCGTCTATGTTCTAGACTCTGAAGTCGAGCATAAAAAACACGATCATTGCCGACCAGCTTCCTGGCTCTTTTCTCAATTGATTCCAACGCTTCCAACTGATATTTGGCTGATCCGTCCCAAAGATGTGAACAGTACTCCATGCAGGACCGAACTTGTGCTTTGTACAAGTATAAATATTATATAAACATATGTATATACATATACATAAATATACGTAAAATATCAAACATCACTATATTGCAGGTAGTGCTTTTTCGTAATGTTCTTAAATATTGTTAGTGATTTAGCTAAACCTATATAGATATATCAACCACAACAAAAGTAACTAAATAATAAAAGACTAAATACATATACTTGTATAAATTGAGATAGTTATAATAATAATAATAATCGGCAGACAAACACACATATTGTATATCCCCAAATTAAGCAAGTTACGCTTGTGTTATGGGTAATATACAACGGACTACTCTGGGGCCGATCCCAGACACCCAGACCATAGTAAATAACAGAGAAAATACGTTTCCGAAATTTACTATACCAGGAATCGAACCCGGAGCCTCTGCGTTGCAGTGAGATAGGCCGGCAAAGGCTTAGCCCGCTCAACTACAGAGGCCGTCTGAGTGAGTTATACCAGGGTAATTAGCTAGTGAGTGGACATTCTTGCTCCGCTCCGGTCAAAGGAGGACGCGTCGGCGCCGGAGGGCCAGTCTGGACCTTCGGCCGCCGTGAGGCCGGCGCGGTTGGTTCCCTGGGGAAAGGGCGCCCCACCCGTCGAGATGGGGGCGCGACGTATTCCACACACGCTCACCTCTCTTAAGATGCCGAGGATCAAAACTAGTTCCCCGGCAGTGGATGAGGGCCAGCGGAGGGGCTATGCCATAAACCCGTGGCCCTGGAAGTAAGGGCCTATGGGTACGGAATACCGAGGGCTTTTAGTGGGTATCCGTATCTATTCACTATTCACACTCGAAACAAAGTTTAACATTGTTAAAGAACAATTACAAATAAACAGGCTAAGTGCGTGATGGTTCACGTATTATGTGTTCTGTAGTGGTGACCAACGAACACCCCATTTTGCATTTAGCCACGGACCCATAAAAAAGCATTTGTGTTATATGAAAATGAATGTACTTGTTTATTTCAAAACGGAATCTTACAGATTACATATTGAAAGTCATGAGTCTATCACCGCTTCGTAACATATCTTTACTACATATTTATTATTATTATACTTTTTTTTTTAAAGTAGTTTATATAGACGAGATGTTCACCCCCATTTCCTGGAGCTCCCACCGCTTAACTACGCAACGGTTCTCTAGAACGTTTTTTGTGCGTACAACAATGATCTGGAGAGAATTTCCTACCAAGGTTTTCCCTCTGCGCTACGACATGGGGTCGTCGTTATAAAATTTCTTAGAGGCCGGCAACGCGTTGGCAACGCCCCTGCTGTTGCAAACGTCCATAGGCGACGGTAACCACCTTCCATCGAGTGGGCCGTCCGCCTGTTTGTCTGCTTCAGGCAATAAAAAATGTAAAAAAATCATTGCACAAACGACGATCGGTGTGATATCACGCAAACACAGAATAGTGGCATGTAACGGTTTGCATTAAAATGTTTCGTGCGGTGAGCGAGCATTCTGATGTCCCACTCCGTTCATCTTTAAGGCTGGTAACGCGTTGTCTCCACCCTGATGTTGCAAACTATATATGACACCAATCATTGTAAATGATCTCCCAGAGGACCTGCAATCGATGTACAAAAATAACCATAAATCGATCAAATATAATCTCAAAAGATTCCATATTGATTACCAAAGCGGACCATCAGGCTCACATATGCAGACCTGGGACTAAAACAGAACCATATACTAGAATGATGATAACTCCGCTTTTATTAACCAAATCAGAACTAAACACTTGAATGATGATATACAATTCCTCGCCTCTATTCCTATTTTTGATGTAACACTCGTATTGTGTACACGACTCTCTGCGGCACGAATAAACCCATTAAGTTTCTGTGCTACAGTCGAATGTGTTTTAATGTATCAATATTAGTGGTCGCCTAGTGGTCGAAATTGGACCATAATTAATTTTAATTATAAGTTTGAACATTACTAAGGTTCTGTCGTCAAAGACTATCTATAATCACAGATTTCGCCAAGGCTACACTGTTAATTTGACTTTAACAATAAACAAAAGAGTATATATGCGTGTGTGTGTCAAATACATTTTTTTATTGATTTAATGTGTTTTATGCATAATTTAAAAAAAAATAGCATTCTGCACTCCTTCTCTATATAAACTACTAGCTGTGCCCGCGACGTCGTCCGCGTGGAATTGTTTTCAAAACCCCCCGATTTTGAAATATTCTTCATTGGTGCTCCGCTCCTATTGGTCTTAGCTCGATAAATGGGCTATCTAACACTGAAAGAATTTTTCAAATCAGACCACTAGTTCCTGAGATTAGCAAGTTCAAACAAATAAACAAACTCTATATATATTAGTATAAGATAAGTGTGCGAAATTTCATACTCCTCCGTCGTGCAATTTTCGTGAAAAGGGGTACAAAGTTTTTGCTTCACGTATTAATATAATGATGAATGTAAGCCATATTGGACAATAAATTTAAAACAAAGTTCATAGGTGACGGTAACCACTTTCCATGAGCTGGAACGTCTGCCCGTTTGCCAGCTTCGTAATAATAAAAAGGGTTTTATAAGGATTCTGTTACTATGAAAATGGTATACGGAACCCAAAAAAAAGATTATGTAACGTTCAATTGTCCAACCTCTTAACATAAAGAAACTAATTTAACTAACACCCGTAAACTCTTTTTCCAATATTTGGCAGGTAGACAGTATTTAAAAGTTAAGTACAACCTTAAAACCTTATTAAAGAAGCTTATGCAATCCCAACTCTTAAAGATAACACAGTGAAAGAGATTACTAGGGAATATAATTCAAGAACCTATTTTAATGTCTAAAGAAATAAATCTTATTTTAACCACTGGCCAGAAATAGACTAACCCAGATGACATCAGCTGTGTGGACTTCATACAACTCGATTCCCTATAGCCTACCGTTAAGAAACTAGCGACTAAAACATTTAAAGCGCCAAGTATTCAGTGGCGTTTACGCGTTCTGTTCAAACAGATCATACACACATACAACATACTAACCTAACTTAGCTCACACTAACACGAATTCAAGCATGCACGTCTAGTGTGAATTTTGCGTACGTCTAAAAAGGCTTTTTAAAGCTACTTTTGTTATATAGCAAAGTCACTATCATCAAATCCTTTGCATTTTTGTATGTTGTTAGCGGTGCCTTAAAACAGCGCCGCAGTGGTTGCTTGCTTTACACGGTATGTTTTTTTTAAACGGCTTACCCTAGCTGAATACAAATTATATGTATTTTCATAGTAGTGGTTGTATTTACTTTTTTGCAATATTGTTATAGCAGTTTAAAACTACATTTCCATGTTTTATTATAAGCATTCCCGGGATAAAAAATATCACACATTTTATGACTTTAAATTTGCTATAGATCAATAAAAAATCACATTAGAATTAGATTTTTTTTTATCTGGCCGTTTTAAATAATTTCCAGAAAATTTTGCGCAAAAAAGTAGCGCAGAGTTTAAGTCTAAGAATTAGCTGTCGATCAACGAAAAACGCATCGAAACCGGCCTATGAGTTTTTACGTGAATCCCGAACGAACAGACAAAACGACAAACAGACAATAATTCTAAAAAAATTGCATCGTGTTCTTCATCGCTTATATAGTCTCTTCCAGATTTTTTTTTAATAATTTTAATGTACAGACACGGCCTGTTTAGAATTTTAAATAACCTGCGCGACTTAAAATTTATGGACGAATCCTGCCATTCCTGTCAGTCTATGTCTGAGCTTCATAGATCAGAACAAAACATAGAACCAAGACAGAATAAAACATAACTTGGGGCTATTATAGCCTGTCATATTGCATAATTATCCTATTTTATATGTCTCCGTGGCCATGGATAATGGTTCTCGTGTCGCGGACGGAGTTCAAAGCGGTCTGTAATGGGCGCAAACAATTACCGAGGCAAGAGGCGAGGGGGGTTCCTTCCGTATCCCCCACTGACGCTGATCTAATCGCGCACATCCACCTATTCGCATCCCTAAAGACAATTAACACAATGCTACTAGCGAAATATACTATATATATACATATTCGAGTAAATACAATGCGGAGCAGCATCCCGATATGCATACGTGTCTAAAGATGCATATCCAGGGGGCCAATTCTTCTATGTCAATATTTAGGCGTTGGGAAGACATTCAAAGTGAGGTTCCATTGCGATAGTGTAAAAAAATCGTATTCTACTAAATCCACAATATCTTCTTGATACCGTCGCGGCGGAATAATAGTTGAGAAAAATTGGTGTAAACACATACAACTCATTTCATATATTTTTTTCTAAAGCTATACAAGTGTTTGTGTAACTAAAAAAGTACAAAATAAAAAACAAAATCGACTTCAAATTTAATTAAAAAAAATAAATTGCTATTTCATCCTGAAGTCGATGCCAAGTAAAACTTAAAAAACAACGACTTTGCAAAATATAGTAATTTTTAAGAAAATATTATAAACTGTGTTTTTAAAAGTCGGTTTCTTGTTTGTTAGAATTTTTTATAATATATTCTTTTGAAGTCAGTTTTGTTTTATGAAAAATGTATTTTTTAGAGAAAAGACAGATTATCTGCTCGTAAAGGACAGATTGGTAACACAAATAGGTTAGCTAAATGTACTGGTTTTATAACGATTTAAATATTCATTCACCCTCAGCAAGAAACTGCCTAAGCACACACACCCCGTCAAGTTTCGAACCCATAAATGAATGGATGAATGAATATTCTTTACTATGTGTTGAAAGATACAGTTAATAGAATAAAAAAATGTGTGCTGGGACACATAGTAGAGGTGAAACTTCAACGGATAAGTGGTAAAACGAATCGCAACAAAATTTTAACTTGAAGTTTGACGGGCAGATTGTTAATGTACTTGTCCAATTTGAAAACCAGCCCGTAAAACTACAAGTTAAAATTTTGTTGCGATTCGTTTTGCCAATGTCCGTTAAAGTTTCACTTCTACTATATGTCCCAGCACACATTCAGGTTTACTGCAAATTACGATTTGGTTAGGTTAGGCACATTTTAATGAATGCATTTTTTATTTAAACATATTTTATTTTATCAAACAAAAAAACTGAATTCGATCCGGAACCAAAAAACGCCATAGTCTACTTTAAAATTATGCCGGTCCTCCACGCGGCCGTAACGCTTTTTCGTGACAGAAAAATCCTAAGACCCCCGTCTATGTAGAAGTTTCACTTCAAAAAATACAATACAATAGGCGGTCTTGTCACTATTAGCGATTTCTTCCAGACAACCTTTGGCTGGGCAAGAAGTTTGATAAGAACAGTGGTATAAGTCGTGCGCAGAAGGTGCGACTGGGACTGGGTCTTGTCTAAGTAGTACTAAGAGCTAGACGACCGCGGGTCAGGGTTGTGGGAGGCGGGAGGGGTTGCCATCGGCAAACCTTCTGCGCACCCCTTATATGTTGCATTATTCTCAGTTTCCCGATTTTGTATCTTATAATAATAAATAAATACATTTTATCTATAATTATACCCTCTTTTTTATTTAGTTCTAGTATTTAATTTTAGGTTCTTTTGTATAGTGTAGTTGAATTTTTAAGATAGTTTAGAATATTAAAATTTGTTTATAATGGGAAAATAGAAGTCACTTAAAACATAGTGTAAAATATATATATACATACATGATAATTATAACATTAGTAAAATATTGATTTATATTAATCTTCTCTAATATATAAAATTCTCGTGTCATAGTGTTAGTTACCATACTCCTCCGAAACGGCTTGACCGATTTTTATGAAATTTTATATACATATTCAGTAGGTCTGAGAATCGACTACAATCTATTTTTCATACCCCTAAGTGATAAGGGTTGTCCACCCCTAACATTTTTTTTTAATTAATCAGACAATTTTTTTTTTATTTTTTTTCTTAATGTTGCATTAAAAAATACATACAACCCTAAATTTTCACCCTTCTATCACCAACCCCTATTTTTTAATAGCGATATAAGTACTTTAATAATTTTCTACTTTGTTTGTTCAAGTTAATTCGAGTTTAGATTAACATTTGGTCCCGGAAGATGACGCTGTAATCGGGTTCTAGATTTTTATTTTTTAAGGCAGGACAATGTCTGCCGGATACAGCTAGTAAGATATAAAAAAATATAATACACTTAGGTACATTATTATAAAAAGAGAGAAAAGACCCATTTCATCTGATACGTGAGTATGAGACGCTACCTAAGCCACTAAGCAACTACGACTTTCGCAGTGCTTGCGTCAAATGGCTCGGAATGTCGGCCTGACAAAGTGGCACGCTGTCAGCCCGTCAGTGGCGCTCATATCCGCCGATTAGCGAGGCTGTCTTTGAGCTCCCTCCTTCCCGTAGCAAGAGGGGTGAGGCCGGAGGGGGTGAAGGCATCTCGCTAATGGGTAGCCTATTATTTTATTTTCCGGCGTTGGGAAAATTGCCTTAATTCGCTACAAAGGGCCGACAGATGTCGCAGCCGCTCGGGCGAAAATAATCGCCATCAACGGAACTAGACGCCAAGATGCAAGACATAATTTATGTCTCCTTTAACTCTCGTACCTACTCAGAGTTAAATAATCTTCCCTTAATTTTTTTAGTCTAGTGTATAATCTGTATATATTAATACGTGAAACAAAAACTTTGTACCCCTTTTTACGAAAATTGCGCGGACGGAGGAGTATGAAATTTGGCACACCTATAGTTTATATAGAGAAGGAGTGCAGAATGCTAATATTTTTTTAAAATTATGCATTAAAAATACATTAAATCAATAAAAAAAATTACACACACTACCATGTATTTGACATACACACGCATATATACCCTTCTGTTTATTGATGCCTTGGCGAAATCTGTGATTATAGAAGTTATAGTCTTTGACAGCAAACTATTATGGTCGAATTTCGACCACGGGCGACCACTAGCAATAATAATAATCGATAGATAAACACACATTGTATATCCTCAAATGAAGTAAGTTACGCTTGTGTTATGTGTAATATACAACGGACTACTCAGAAGCCGATCCCAGACACCCAGCCCATAGTAAATAAAGGAGAAAATTCGTTTTCCGAAATTTACCATATCAGGAATCGAACCCGTACCCTCTGTGTTGCAGTTAGGTAGGCTAGTAACGGCTTAGCACGCGCAACCACAGAGGCCAACAAGTTATATTAAGCCAGTTTATATTAAACAAGTTATGTTTGCCTGTAAAAGAACGAAGACGAAGAGACAGAAGAACGAGAAGAAGAGTTTAAAGCCTTTATCATGTAGGTATATTTCATATAAGGACCCCACCATAATAATTGTTGGCAAGGTGACTAGATTAGATATTAAAAAAATAAAAATAAAGAGTTACCTACTGTTTGTAATTACGGTCTTATTTATATACTAGCTGATGCCCGCGACTTCGTCCGCGTGGTGCGATTTTTTAACTATCCCACGGGAACTCTTTAATTTTTCGGAATCAATAGTATCCTATATGTTGACCAGGGATATAAGCTACCACCATACAAAATTTCATTTAAATCGATCCAGTAGTTTCGGAGATTAGCCGGTACAAATAGACAGACAAACAGCGAAACAAAAAATTTGAAAAAATCTAAATTACTTCTATTTCACTTCTTATATCCCCCTGAATCGGTTTTTAGTATTTTTTTCATTGTACCGAAATTCGACCTCTACAGTTTTATTATATGTATAGATTTTTATTGCCCGAGTTTAGCAAACAGAGAGACGGCACACCTGATGGAAAGCGGTTACCATCGCCTATAGACACTTGCAACACCAAAGGTGCTACAAATGCGCTGCTGCCCTCTCTTAAGGGAGTCTGGAATCTGGCCACTAATGCCGGAACACAACTCAAGTTGTTATGGCGGCGTACTCTAGACTCATCCAGACGAGTCAATACCATACCACCTAGCTGTGTTTACACATCCGGCCTTACCAAAGGCCGCCCGGCCGCAGGAAATTGTATTCTTTCTCCGTTCATGCACGGATAAAGTTTGCATATTGAGTCTTGGTAGCGTAATGGCTAGAGCACGCGGACGTGCTCAAAGGGCACGGGTTCGATCCTGGCCGGAACGCATGAAACCACTTAGGCAAATTTCTGATTTAATATGCATATTGATACAATTACCACGTGCTAATAACGGTGAAGGAAAACATCGTGATGCAACCTGCACATCGAGATAACCTATGTGTCAAACCTGCCAAGTCGCATTGGACAAGTGTGGCGGGTATACTGTCCGTTCCCTCATAACGGGAGGCCCGAGTCCAGCAGTGGGACATTTATGGGCTGTTATTATAAGTTTGTTGGCTTCTTTGAGAACCTTAAAGAAGCCTACAAACTTACTCATACTCTTAACTCAATATGAATAAGACAGTTATTCTGTAATTAACGGGGTAGTTACTTGACACCGGAATATATATATATACATCATGTCTGTCGTGGAACGGATGAAGCAGACAGATGGTACAACTGTGGACTGCGTTCGGCTGACGATAATATGTTTTATTAGACTAGATCTTCTTTAGTCAGTTGGAAGACTAACATATTAATAGACGATGTAAGAAAGTACCGCGGATTTTGAGTCTAAGAGTTTGCTGTCGATCAACGAAAACCGCATCGAAATCGGCGCAGTAGTTTTTACGTGAATCCCAATCAAACAGACCGGATCAAACTCCAACTACTGAGCCGATTTCAATACGGTTTTGGCTGATCGACAGCAAATTCTTAGACTTAAAATCTGCGCTACTGTTTATCCTGGGAATCCCGCGAGAATTTTCCTGGGAATGATTTAAATTGGCCAGATTAAAAAAATCCAATGTAATTTTTTTTACTGATATTTTTTATTCCGGGAATCCCGCGGGAGTTTTCCCGGCAGCGGTTTGTAGTCGTTCGGGTGCGTAAAAATTTCAAACTATAGCATAGCTTATATTCTTTTTCAAATGCTGCGGTGTTCTGTCCTGGGAATCGCGCGGGAATTTTAAGTAGCGTGGACGAAGTCACGGACACATCGTAGTATAATATACGATGGAAGATAAATTGTACGGCTGTTGGTTATGTAATACGTTTATGGCACTAATGGCCCGCTAATGCACGCCTCGCGTTGGCTCCTTCGCGTCATTGTTTAAAATGGTTGCTTAAGAGATTTGTGCCTTTATTCGCGACTGCGGCCCCATTTAAAGGTTTCGCATTAAGCCACGAGTGCGCGACATCGACGCCCGCTCCTACTCCAGAACACGTCACACAGCCACACAGTGTCCCAAACCCATATACGAATGTATGGTAGAATTACACAGTGTTGTGTATTTGGAAATGAGTTCGTAAGGACGCAGACGCTGTAATGGCACGCGCCATTAACCACTCGATACTCGACATTATCCGCTTATCGATGTATATCGCCGCTTGAGTTGTTAAAAGCGCGCCACTCGTCGCATGCTAAGTGATTCGATTCGATTGTGCCCTACACAATGCTTCAGCACTCAAGAATCGTATTATAATATATTATAATACATCTGAGTACCATTTCTGTTAAAGTATTTAAAGTCTTGGATAAATAATTTTATCTTACCTGTTATAGACTGATATAGACCCAGGCACGATTCTTGAGCTGACATTTTTTCTTACGAATGTTATCCTTTCTGAAATTATGAGGTATTATGCCCCTTACGAATAAAGAGATGAAAATATAATATTGTCGATATGTCGATAAATCTCATTACATTGGTTACGATTAATGCGCAAAACAATACCTATTGTACCGCCGATCGCTCAAGATTCATGCCGGGAACTATAATAGCATGGTAGTACTAAGGAATGACAATCGCCATGTACATAGAAACCAAGGCTTGGAACCGGTTTAAAATTAACCTCCTTTAAACGGTTATAACCGGTTTTAGTTAACCACTGCATTCCCAGTGTAAACCTTAGAGTGTTATGTAAATTAATATAAATATTTTTTTCATTTCTCATATTCTGAAAGGAGTTGTTTGATCACAGGGATGAAAACAGTACTCTTCGTTCCTGGGCAACGAGTTTTCCTGCTATCAATTTTTTTTATGTTTATGGTTTGGCAACTAGGCTTTTAAGCCAGGCGCAGTTGTATTGTAGGCTACAATCGACGCCATCCAAAGGAGTTCATGTGAAAACTCGAAAGGCCACATTTGGCTATACAGTTCACATTTCTCACAAAAACATAATTACTACTCAAAAACCATCAATATCCTACAACTATTGTTAATTTTAAAGTATTTTTACACATTTTTAGAAAATAAAACTGCACAGCACAACGTCCCCATCAGTTCCCGCCAAGAACTCTTCAAAAAAATTAATAACTATGAGTGCCATACATAATAAAAATCCCAACTCTTTTACAATCACTGTTAAAGCGCGACATAAATTGTGAGTAATAATAAAATATTATTTTATACTTATAAATTCATCACCAAATTATTATTTAATTTATATAAATTTGAGCTAAATATTTACTATCATCAATGACAAAAAAATATATAAATCTAGTCGTCCGGCTAGCGGCTAGACAATCCTATGTTATTCGTCCGTTTAGTGGACTAGCAAGATCCTATTATTTACTTGAAACAAATAATAATATTTCCTAAACTTAAATTATTCATACATTAAAAATCCTAATTGGCATCTTTACAATTTTGACAGTTACGAAATTGAAAATGTTACTAATTAACATTAAGTACAATCTGATTTTTAATTGTCTAGACTAAAATGACAGCTACGATTTATGTTGCAAGCTTGGAGTAACAACTCATCACTGTGTTTAAACCTATGATTCAACTAGGATATAACCTTTTGAGGAAAATTTAGTAATTTTGTTTTTAAGCTATAAGTATATAGTACTTCTGGGAAATTTATATTTAATAACGTTTTATAATTAAAATCCTCTTCTAGTTACAATTCTTTATTGCTTTAATATCGAGCGTTACAATTAGCAATCGTCCATTTCTCGTCGCGTCCATAGAGAGAGACTGGCCTATGCCAATGTTTCTAATTCAATGAGTCTATACAAAACATCATAGTGTTGCAACTATGATACATACACATATATTTTTCATTATTTATTTCATTATTGCATTTTCCACGTGTAATTATTACTACTTTTTGCTTTGGCCAGCAAAGATCTATTCTTTTTAAATTAATCGTATCTGAACAAGAAAGCGCAACAATTGAATTAACGGTGAAAATATAGTACATTTCATGCTATATAATTTTTCTATGATATATGAAAATGTACAATTGGCTAAAATATAGTACTATGCTATATATTACAGTACGGTTGGCAACCCTAGATTCAACTGACGGTGGTAAGTCGTTGATTCAACTCACATATGAAATAAAAAAGATCGATTGCAGTTGTCATTTTAGTCTAGGTAATTAATAACACTTTTTGCTATATTTGACTTTTGGAGATCGTATGAGAAGGATTATGGAGACAATATCATCGGGATAAAAAGTTCCTAAATGTTAACTCGGGATATAAGATAGCTCTGTCAAGCTTCATTAAAATTCGTGCAGTAGTTTTCAGGTAATGCTCTAAGAGGGAGTCAAAAATACTAAACGTTGTATTATTAGAATCTGCTAGTCGGAATTAGTAGCACCTGACTTTTTCTCATTTTTAAATTTATTGTCCAGACTCGACCCTTTTACAAATTCGTATTAATATAGATAGATGAGCGTAACTAGTTCTTAACTTTAGTGTAAATTTTGAAAGTACCCTCAGGATACAGCATCGAAACTCAAACGAATTGAGTCACAATGTCATAGTGGTATAATAAATGAAACAATATAAACAATGTAAATAATTTTAATATAGATTTTTCTTAATTTAATAAATATTGGGTTGGGGAAAAAGTTTCTTCGCATTTTATATAAAACTTCAAAAGGTTTTTTTATAAAGTTTATTTACATTTGACTAAAGTATATAGGTGACATTTTGTTGGATAACTTTTTGCCATCTTGTATGTATAGGGACGTGATCTCATTGCTATAAAAATTTTGGGGCTTCTGATCAAAAAACTGCGACAAGTGGTTTTGGCAGTCCTCTCGTGATGTTAACCTGACACTGTCTAAGGAATTCTGCAGAGACCGAAACAGGTAAAAATCTGAAGGTGCAAGGTCAGGACTATACGGCGGATGCATTAACACCTCCCACAAACTCTCGTAATTTTTGTTGAGTGGCTAAAGATGTGTGAGGTCTAGCATTATCAGGGTGAAAAACAAAACCTCTTCTGTTGATTAATTCCGGCCGCTTTCTGTCAACTTTTTACTTTAATTTCATCAGTTGTTCGCGGTACAGTTCAGAATCGATGGTCCTGCCTGGCGATAACAGCTCATAATGAATAATGCCCTTCCAATCCCACCATACACACAGCATCACCTTGTTGCGAGTTAACCCGGGTTTCGCCACAGTCTGTGAAACCTGACCGGCCTTTGACCACAATCTTTTTCGCACGTTCTTGTCGTACGTGATCCACTTTACATCACCAGTTATGAGCTTCTTCAAAAATGGTTCGGTTTCATTACGTCGTAATAAAGAATCACAAATGAGTATACAGTTCATTAGGTTTTGTTCAGTGAGCTCATGGGGCACCCAAATATCGAGCTTTTTTGTGTACTCAGCTTTTTTCAAATGCGCCAAAACCGTATTGTGGTCAATTCCCAGTTCTCCAGCTACATCGTAACTACTAATATGCCGATCTTGCTCCACTTTTTCAAAAATGGCGTCAGTTTTGTTCGTAATAGGGCGACCAGAGCGACGTGCATCTTTGATATCAAAATTTCCGGATTGAAAACGCTTAAACCAAATTTGCGCTACTCTCACAGATACGGCATTAGGTCCATAAACATCACAAATTTTTTTCGCGGCTTGTGTTGCATTTTTACCTTTTTTGTAGTAAAATTTTAAAATGTATCGAATTTCTTCATTAGATTCACTCATTTTAACAATAAGAAAAACAAATGAAAATCACACATTTTCCTAATTTGAATTTGGAATTGTCTTCTTTAAAATTAAAACTTTTTAAAGATACCAAAACCAGCCGGATACTAATGGTATAGCCAAAGAGATCTTATTACAAGTCCATACATACTATATGCGAAAAGACTTTTTCCCCAACCAATTACAATAAACACAAACACAAAATTATATTGTACAATAAACTACAGGGTACCATGTAAATCGACTAAGAATAGAGTCGCATTTGCAGCCAACTTCACGTTGTAAATCGGTCATTTACACCTTTGTACTGACAGCAGAAAAATTCTTTCATGTTTTTTGGGTAATATAAAAAAGTAAGCAGTGTCTAGCCTTAAATTCTTCAAGGACTTGTTTTACTGTATCTCTGTTTGTTACTCACTCCGGGTTCCTATATCGTACCGACTGTTCATTTGCATTACTATCAGTTAAAATTTGACATAAGCTCCATACAAGTGATGTGAAAATTTAACCGATGGTAGGGCGAGTGAATAAATAGTAAGATAAGATATAGGAACCGGCCATTAATTAATATGAGTTATTCGCAAAATGTCTGATAGTAATTGTATATATATTTACATGTACAGTCTACTCTCGATAATTTGACACTCGTTAATTTGAATCTCTCGATAATTTGAATTCTTTTCCGGTCCCTTGAAAAATACTCGATAAATTGAATAAAATCAATGTTGATTGGTCCTTTCGGTAATTTGAAGTTGAAGGAATATTATCTTGCTCGCAAACATGCGATAATTTGAAGTCCGGGCTTTCCTCCTCTCTATAATTTGAAGCGTTTATCATGCACATACCTGTCAATTGTTTACATAAATGAGATATGAGTAAGTTCGCATTCCAGTCTTCTTTCAAACGTTCATTAATCAGTCATGTTAATGTTTGATTTGTGCTATTAAAATGAATCCAAGAAAGAACAAATGTCTTTCCATAAGTTCCATAAGTAAATGCTTGTTATTTTGAACTCTTGACAATTTGAAATTTATCTCTGGTCCCTTGAGTTTCAAATTATCGAGATCGACTGTATTCGCTGTAGATTTTTAATTACTAATTAAAATAAATAAAAACGTATGTACATAAGTACTAAGTATCGGTCGATGATCGCATGTATTCGCGTATGTGTGCGACTCCCGAAGCGGTGGCCACGTGCGCGTTGGACGCCCTGACGTTCGCGTTCACGTGCGCGTTGTGCAATTCCGATATTTGTGTGGAGCAAGCGGCCGCCGGATCCCCAGAACTCCAAAGCTTTCCAATCCTGTAACAACATACAGACGTAAGATAAAATAAATAATGCAAACTGAAGAGACAGAGAGAGTAATAAGTACATACAGGGTGGCCAGAACAGTGACGTTCAAAAGAAAAATTTAATTAGTTTACATAAACGGGTACGCAAGTTACCCCCCATATATGTATTACCAAAAATTTTAGTTTTAGAGTTATAATTTTTTTTTATGATTTTCGAAATATTTCCACCGCATATTTTTTATTTTATTTTTCGTGTGATTATTTGGGAGTTTTTTTTGTAACTATGTCCTTATAAATTGTGCTTTTACACATAAAATAATCAGCACCCTAACATCAACCTAAGTAATAAAACTACGTTTTAACGGTTTTGAGCGCAGTAATTTATTTGATTTTTATTATTCCGACGTTTCGGCCACTTTTCAGTAGCCCTTATCACGGAAGACTAAGATGTCAAGTGTCAATGAGTATTGTTAAAGATTTATTTAGCGTACTTTAATTATTTAGTTTTAATTTTGTTTATGGTTTATTATTTACTCTATGGGAGCCTAATCTAATTTACCACCGCTTGAGTGTCTTTAAAATCTGTGCAAGAATCTAAGCTGTCATAATAACACAGTAAAAGCTAGCCTTAATAGGGCATTTTTTGCTTTAACCGACCTTCAAACGTATTCATTCAGGTGGAAAATTCCCAAATGAAAATTTTTATTCAAAAAATTAAATTTGAGCTAATTTGTCTTCATTTCAGTTGACTTCTCTGGATCTTTTAAGAGGGAACTTTATTTACATGGCTCCTATTATTACGCGTGCGCAGAAGGTTTGCCGATAGCCTCAAGGTGGCACGCGTCGATGGTCAGTAGGGTTGACAAAAAAGGTTATATAAATAGTTGTTGCAATAAATTTATTATTAATTTTTTTGATTATATATTACATAAGTATATACAATAATGAAAATAATACAATACAATAATAGTAAGTAGTCATCGGCAAACCCGCGCGCGGCTTACGTAACTCTTTGCCAACTGAAATTATAAATGTACCTACAAGAAATTTCACTGTAGTCTTAAGAAAGTGGGTGATCATAAAGTGTTTTTCTATACTGTAGATGAATCTCTAAAAAAAGTGCTTGTCGTTATTATCTATATGGGAAAGCTTAGTGATTTATTTATTATTTTTTTCTTTTGACATAATTTTTTTAATTATTGCTAAAGCTTATTTGACATGTTTCTGAATTAGAATATTTATGTCAATTCAATTTTAGTATTTAAGTCATTTTGTATACCACTATGGTAGAATGGACTGTGCATCTACAATTGTATAACACCTGTATAAACTACATTCTTGCAAATAAAGATGTTGATTGCTTGGTAATATTAGACAATAGATATTCAAAAAAATTATTATAATTTTGGAAATAAACTAGACATTTTTCATTTTTTATGAATAATTTTGTTTTGAGCAGACTTCGTGAAAACCATAACACTACTGATTTGCATGTATAAACCTTTTTTCCTTGAATACTATGACTCAAATAAAGGATATTGTCGTCTCTCTCACACACGCAAGGTTCTTGGGCCCTAGAATAGTGTCTGTGACTTTACTTTTATGTTGAATTATACTTGTAACTCTAAAAGACATAATTTTCGTTAAAAATGAAAATTTACAATTTTATTTTTATATTTGAATTATAACAACCTAATTTAGCATAAGATAAAGAGCTAAGATTGGGTTAACAATTAAAATTAGAAAGAAATATTGGTAAGTCTGTTTTAAAAGATCTTAAGCACTGGTGTAAGCGGCACCACCGATGCACCGCCGCCGCTCTACTATCTTGTGAATTTCTGTGCATATGCTGACGCCTGCTCTACAGCGTAAGTTCGGCGGCGGCGGTATCGCGTACAAGCGCGCTGTAGCAAAAAGCGGAAACCATTCTCAGAAACCACACACATACGTATGCGTGTACAGAAATAAGCGCACGCGCGGGCACGCGCGGGCACACGCAAATACACACACACACACACACACACACACAAACACTCACTCACTCACTCACTCGCTCACTCACTCACTCACTCATTCACTCACTCACTCACTCACTCACAGTCACACTCACTCACACAACGAACGGCCTCCTATAGTGTAAACATGTGTGTATCTTTACATTGATAAAATTATTAAATCACGTCGTTACCAGAATTCATTCCCAGGATGCGCGTTCCCGTCCCAGGGGTAGGTCATCACAAGCAGCTTCCCCTCGTGTTCGCCGTTTAAGCGGGATGAGGGTTCGCGATCTTCAAGCTCAACATTTATACCCCCTGCAAGTACAAAATTCATTTTTTTTATTGCTGAAGCACAGCAGACAGGCTGACCGTCGCCTATGGACATTAGCAATACCAGTGGTGCTGCCAATGCGCTGCCGGCCTTGAAGGAGAAACTGGAACCTGGCCACTGATGCCGGAACACAATTCAAAGTTGTTACGGTGGCATACTTTAGACCAGGAGTGGTAGCAATGCAGTCGGGCAAACGCCCTACCACCAAAACGGCTGTGGGTTGTTTTGCCGCCTATTACAACAGGCCGCCCGGCCGCAGGAATTAGAATTATTTTTCCGTTCCTGCACGGCAAAATACAATAATCATTAATATACACGGTATCACAGTGTCACCTATTTTTAACTGACTTTTTTTTATTTAAGTCAATAAATGACGAAAAAGAAAAATAAAAAAAATTAATAAAAAATTTCTACCAAAAAAAATGATTTCTAGAGTAAGTAAAAACCAAAAAAATACTTTCTACAATGTCTTGAAGTCGGTACAAAGTAAAATATAAAAATTACTATATTCTGTAGATTTATTGCTGTTTTCATGCTTTACTTTACCGACTTCAAGATGATGTAGAAAGTATTTATTTTTTGCTTTTTAATTACTCTTGAAGTCGGTTTCTTTTTTACTACATTTTTTATAATTATTCACGTTTGAGTTACGTATATGATATCTAATAACAATGTTTATATGAAACCAACCTGAAGCTGTACTGAATCCAACGCAAAAGAATCATCTAAATAGGTTAAGAAACAAAAAAATATGGTTTATTAATTAAGGTACATATTTTAACGAATCGAAAACCTCTTTTTTTAATTCGGTTAAAAGGTATAAAATATATATAAGTATAATAAAATAAAAAAAGAAGAATCTAATAATGCTCTTTATTCTTAGATTCTTCTTAATTTTTATTTTCTTTTTTTATTATTTTCTTATTTCTTTTACTAAGATACTGTAACAGAACTAATACTACTAATAATGCCACAAACTAACCTTTAGGATGGTCTTTGCACTTGAGGAACATTTTCTTTTTAGTCGTATCGTCGTTCTCAGAATCCGATGAACTATTGAACATTGCTGTAATAGAAAATACCAAACTTTATAACACTACTAGGATATGCCCGCGACTTCGTTTATACTTGAATTGGAATTCCCGCGGGATTCCCAGGACACAAAATACCGCAGCATTTAAAAAAAGGATTAAGTCTTTGATTAAGTGGAAACTGTGCCGGAACAAGCTAATTTTTACGCACCCGAATAACTAGAAACCGTTTTCGGGAAAATTCCCGCGGGATTCCCGGGACAAAAAGTATCACACATTTTATTACATTAAATTTGCTATCGATCAGTAAAAAAACCCGCCTTGGACAAACGTCGCGGTAATGCTGTCCGTTCTTCTATAACGGGAGGCCCGAGCCCAGCAGTGGGACGTTTAGGGGCTTTTATTATATATATGTTTTATATTGAAAGATTTTTTAAGGATCTTTTTTATAAAAAATAACACAAAAAATATCTACAGTAAAATATTCATTGAAAATATTCAAAAATATTTTTATCATAGTCAAGGTGGCGAAGTCCGTCAATGGGATAAGTTCATACAACGCTCGTTTTTTAACTGCTTTAAACGGAATTTAACACCAAATACAATTCGAAGGCAGAATTCAATGGTTTAGCTTCACTTGATTTATTATCTTCCTAACTATTCAAACATGGAAATAATCAGAGGTGTATGAAGTTTCCCCACTGACAGACTTCGCCATCTCGACTATATATACATAAAAGTACCTGTGATTTTATTGTGGGTCCCGATATACGCGAAATTAATATCCGATACATTGTTAAGAAGTCCTTTCCTCATCAGATCACTTGTTCGTTGAAAAAATGATAGAACGAACACGTCATTCTGATGCCGCGATATCCTCCATACACCAAGGCCTAAAGCGACATATTTTTTTTTTTTTCAATTTGTCAATGCCACTTTCGCTCGTCTGTCTGAACTTTAGCGTACCCCTTTTTTTCAAGGGGTACCGTGAAATCTGGCAACTTAACCAATGGTTGTCAATTTTGCCATTATACGTTTTCGTTTGCAATATTACTATAACCTCTCACAAAATGTCTTTTTGAGGGGCATTATATGTTCAAAAAAGTAATTTTGTTAGAGCTAATTGTAATTTTGTTAAAGGTAATTGTAATCTCGTAAACGAAAGTCGAAGACCTATAATGGCAAAATTGACAAGCGTTAAGTTGCCATATTTCACGGTAATCAAAATTACATGTAAATATATATTTCTTTTACAAGTTGACACTTTCAAATTAGTACCGAAATATTAAGAAGCCCTTTGCTGTCACCCTGCCGCACGGAAACAGCGAGAAAGTGTAGAAATCGCCGGGCTAGGTTTACTGCCGGAATACCCACTAAAACCCCCCTTGGTAGAGCTTGAAATACCGGTAGAAAATATATAAATACCGTTATTTATGCTAATTTCACACACCGGTAAAATATAAATCCTGGGGTTGGCTGGAAGAGACTTCATTTTAAGGGAAATTGATAAAGTTTTCAAGCACTGCCCCTTAGTGTCCCTCGTGTTTCCATATCGTCGCCAGGTTTTCGAATAAGATAGGAAGTATGGAATAAAGTTGGGATAGAGGGATCACTTTTTCTTTTTGATTAACCTCTTTCTGTCCGCGACTTCGTCCGCGTGGAATAGTTAAAAAGAATTAAGACAAAAAAGCCCTCCCAATTATAAAACATTCTTCATTGGTGCCCCGCTCCTATTGGTCTTAGCGTGATGATATATAGCCTAATTGTTTTTTAATGTATAAATTGTTTTATTGTATGACTAGCTGATGCCGGCGACTTCGTCCACGTGGTGCGGTTTTTTAACTATCCCACGGGAGCTCTAATTTTTCGGGATCGAAAGTATCCTATATGTTGGCCAGGGATATAAGCTACCACCATACAAAACTTCATTTAAATCGGCCCAGTCGTTTCGAAGATTTGCCGGTACAAACAGACAAACAAAGAAACAAAAAAAATTGAAAAAAATCTAAATTAATTCCATTTCACTTCTTACATCCCCCTGACTCGGTTATTAGCATCTTTTTTCATTGTACAGAAATTCGACCTCTACAGTTTTATTATATGTATAGATATTCATATTAACTTAAGTAACTCTAAATCACTCACCGCATCCTATAACGTTGAGATAAGCATACTTGCTCTCTTCGATCGCTCGTCTATTCGCTTCCAAAAGCGATGTTTCGGCGATGATAGATAACCTTCTATGGAAAGTGAGGTTATCGAATATAACGCCATCTTTTTGCAGCCACACGAACCTATCTCCGTACATTTTCTCTTTGCTTTTGTTCTGCATATTCACGCGGGATATCGCCTCGTTGTATATTAAACTGTCTGTCTGGAAAAGTTATTAAAAAAAATCATAATGGTAATCAAATTAATACAATTATTATTAATTCTTCAAAAAGTAATTCTGTAACATACTTCTGTATAAAACTTATTAAAAAAAAGACAACTTGAGATATAAATAGAATAAGAAACTTAAAGAAAAACAAAACAACGTGTTGCTGGGGAGTTTCTTGCCGCTTCTTCTCCTTAACAGCAATAACACGTTGCAAAGCGGTATACATAGACTAGGGAGAAAAATTAAATTTTAACTTATATATATGACCTTCAAAAAGTGTTCTCCGGTGGAACTTATTTTGAATAAAAAAACTTTGACTTTGAATGTGAAAATTTGAAAAAAATCTAGATTAGCATCTTCTTCAGCCAATCTCTGTCCACTGCTGGACGTAGGCCTCCCCAAGTACGCGCCACATAACCCCGTCTCCCATCTTCCTCGTCCAGCCCCTGCCGGCGACCTTGCCTTATTTCATAAGAAAGAAAGCATTCATAAGAAATCGATGTCGAAACTTGTATTAAAACTAGATGGCGCTAATGCAATATAGAATGCTATGGTTTGAGGTAAATTTTACCGAAGTATATGAAATAGCAAAAATACATCATTAGATTTTTGAAAAATCAATTAGCATAGACAGAAATCCAAGCCGCTGCTTTTGATAAAAGTAATATTCTGTATTATTACACCATAGTGCAGCTTGTAAGGATCAATCTCTATGAAGGAATGTCAAACGTCAAACTAACGAAGAGGTTGATTTTTAGTAAAAAAATGTATTTTTCCTGACATTTAATAACGATGGACAACTTGCATAATAATGATAGATAATTAAAGAATTACATTTGAGTCAGGTTGCCTGGAAGAGATCGCTTTTAGCGATAAGGCCGCCTTTTGTTTTACCAAGTAACTATTGTCTTGTGCATTTTTTGTAATTTTTGATTTGGTGAACAATAAGGTGTTGTCTATGTCTTAGCCGTGGCTATTTTGTGACCCACTGCTCTTTAGATTGTTTTTAGAACAGGTACTCATCTCTATTGGGGACTTTTCTACAATCGACCTTTACCAAATTTTGAGGTACATCGTGTAGATATATATTTTAAGTTTTTGAAGTGAAACCTCTTTAGAATCGTTGTGATTTGAAACTCGATAAAACGAAAAAGCGACTCTAAAAAGAGATAAATAGAAATTTATAGGACTAAGCCTGCGAGAGAATGAGATAGAATAGATTATATTTAATAATTTAAACACTATGCTCATACAGATGGAGTTGGAAATATATTTGAAGTTTTTCGTTAATACTTCAAATTTCGTGTTTTAAAGCTTAAATATATTATAACGATATAACATATGAAATGTGACGTCACGAAATTTAGAATTTCTCGCACTTTGTTTCAGTTCTACTGCGTGTAAACTGCACACACACAAATTTCTTTAATCTGGCCATTTTAAATAATTCCCAGAAAAATTCCCGCGGGATTCACAGAATGAAAAGTATCGCAGATTTTAAGTCTAAGAATTTGCTGTCGATCAGCGAAAACGGCATTGAAATCGGCCTAGTAGTTTCTACGTGAATCCCGAACAAACAGATCAGAAATCTAAAAAAATGCATTTCGTTCTCCAGTGTTTATATAGTCTATTCCAGTTTCTTTTTAATAGCTTCACGTGGTATTTTATAATTTTATAATATTGTTACAACTTAGCCAAAATTCCACGAAGCATGCCGGCAAAAGTGAATGCCCACCTGCCGGCCATAAAGTACAGTTTATTACAGTTTTATTACCTGCCCGCATTTGGATTTCTTTTGTTTACTTTGTGTTTAAAATTTGTAATTAGAAAAGCCACCTATTGTATATTGTTATCCTTTATGATGGTGGTTAGCCAGGTATAGTTCTTGGAAGATCCAGTCCACGCGGTCGATTGTTGTATCGTATAGTTAGTATAAAACAATGCCCGAACGGAGGGGTGAGACAGTCCAACAAGAACCACGATCAAAGCAAGACATTCGATAAGCGAGATAGTGACGGATATTGCGCGTGTTATTTAATTGTGCACTACAATTGCACCTATTGCGACCGGTTATACTTGTACCTGTGTTATACGTGTTTGTATAGTTCTAATAAATTCTACAGTAATTCCAACGGCATTTTAATTCGAGTCCCGCGCTCGTAACAATATATATAGTTAACACTCGTTTTAGTGTTTACACTTCGAACGTAATAGTTCGCTGAAACGTGTTACAACCGATTACAACTAGTAAATTTTGAACCGGTTCTAAGACTTGTACTGGTGGCAGTTGCTTCTTCTTTGGAAATTAAACTCGATACAAAATTAGACTGTATGATTATTATTAAACTATTTATATAACTTAGAATACACATAAAGCAGTACGTAATGACAAATTGTGCGAGAGAGTCGAGAGAGAGAATGGTAAGTCGTCAATGACAGTAGCGGATTTATCAATAGGCTGAGTAGGCTCCAGCCTAGGGCGGTAGATTTTGGAGGGGCGGCAAATTTGAGGCCAGCATTTTTTTTATGTCTTACAGAAATTGTGTCTTACTTACTTAAATTCTAGACTTAATAAGATAAATATTATATTAAAACTAGCTGACCCGGCGAATTTCGTACCGCCATATTTTCTGAATTCCTAAAAGACTTTGTTTCATGACACAAAAACAAAATCACCAAAATCGCTCCAGATGATTAGGAGGATTCTAGAACCCGATCTCAGCGCCACCTATCGGTTCCAATTGAATCTAAACCACCCGGGGACCCATTCAAACACACAAAACAAATATCATCAATATATATACATATGTATATAGATAAGATAGACGTATTAAGTTCACACAAATAATTGAACATGAAATATGATTCACTAATTAGATAATTTTTTCTACAATTTGAGTACTCGCTTTTGGCTATGGCAGTACCAATCGATCCCCTGCTTCATGATCTGTTAATTGCAGGGGAAAAAAGGTTGTATAATTAATACGGCCACTGCACAAATCATAAAGTTACAATGTTATTGACAAATTTTTTTATTAATGTAATTATGAATTAGGGTATAGATTTATAGACGTCGGTAGGGGCGGCAAAATTTGAATAGCCTACAGGCGGCAAATGTCTAAATCCGCCCCTGGTCAATGAGAATCGTAATGAAGAATTAAATGAGAATAATAATTTTTGCCTCTAAGGCCGCTCCTAAATCCCGCGTACCGCCCGACGCCTAGCTGCTAATTGTGCGATCTATCGGCGTCGGCGGTATGCGGGGCGCGGAGAGTAGGTGTGCTTGGGCAGGCGGGTCAGGGGGCGCGCTCTGTCCGCAACAACTTGGTTTAAAAAAAATGTACTTCTTTCTCTCTTTCCCTCTTACAAAGAAAAGTAGCAACAGCTCACCTGGTAGAAGTTCTCCCATAATCGCCTGTAAGCCCTTTTAATGGGTTCTTCCAGTTGCCCATAACCATTAGCGGCTACATTTTGCTTCTTGGATATCACCATATCCTCATAATCCATACGATTCAGTCTCTTAAATCGCGCTCCGATCACACCTGGAAAGATTTAAGTGTGCCTAAGTCTCTTTTTATATATCTATATAGATAAATAAAATTGAAGTGTCTGTTTGTAATGTCAAAATAATATTCGGAGATTCTGAAAATGCAATTTTTAGAATTTTTGTCTGTCTGCCTGTCTGGATGTTCCGGCTAATGTCTGAAACGGCTGGATCAATTTTGACGGGACTTTCACTGACAGATAGCTGATGTTATAAAGAGTAACTTAGGCTACTTTAATTCCTTTTCAGGGTGTCGCAAAAATAATTTCACGCCGACGAAGTCGCGGGCACATGTAATATATATTTATATTAACAACCCATAAACGGTCTAGTGCTGGGCTCGGGCCTCTCACCATATAGGGGAACGGCCAGTATACCCGCCACGTTTGTCCAAGGCGGTTGGCAGGTTTGACACATCGGTTATCTCGATGTGCAGGTTTCATCACGATGTTCTCCTTAACCTTTGTTAGCACGTGATAATTGAAACAAAATGCACGTTGGGACGCATGCGCTGGCCATTACACAAACATGACTTTGTTTGAGTCTCTTTTTAACGGTCGAATTGGAGGACCGTGTAGTTCAAAACCCGCTATAATGTATATACTCTTTCCAGCGCGGCAATTAATTTGATTTTTATTATTATTTTTATTATAATATATTGATAATTGTTGAGTAGCGCTCTAGGGTGATGATTAATTATATACGAGAGTCATCTATAATTAAATGTACTTAATTATTCGATCGGCATTCTAGTAGAAGAAGCATGCTCAGAATAAGTAGCGTTTATAAAAGATTATCTTCTTTTATTCTCTAATAATAGCTTTGCCGATCTGTGATTCGGCTATTAAAAGCATAATGAAATGTATGCTAACATTCGTAATGTTATTATTGAGACTTGTGTAATACAGATTTGGAGCAAATGTAATAAAATGTGCAGACGAACATACCTATAATGACTGCACTCCTCTCTATATCAGAATCGTCGATTTCGCCCGCATTCCGCCTCAGGCCGTCGTTAATACACTCCGTGTGACCAGTCACATACAGCAAAGCTGATATTTTGATCTCATCGTAACTCAAACAATTCTCCAATACAAGTGGGGGAGACTGATTTAATGTACCAACAGACTCCCAACCCTCTTTACTGAAAGTAATTTCAACTTATGTATGACTTAAATAAATACACTCTTGCAGTTGTATCAATCAACCACTCAGCTATTTGATTGAAATACTTTATACAACACCTGCTCGGAAAGTAACTTAATACCTAACCTGCTCGATAAATACTTTAATACCTAACCTGCTCGATAAATAATTTAAAACCTAACCTACTCGGAAAATACCTGAATATTGTTACGAGTCGCGAGACTCGAATTAAAATGCAGTTAGAATTGCCATAGAGTTTATTAGAACTATACAAACACGTATAACACAGGTGCAAATATAACCGAACACAACAAATCCAAACGTAATGTAGAAGGTCGTAATTCAATAACACGCGCAACGTCCGTCACTAAATGGATTACCGAATGTACACAAGACTTGCTTCGCTCGATTGCCGCGTCCCTCAATCGGGGTATTGCTTTATACTGCACAGATGCAATATGTCTGCCCGGCCGCGTGGACCGAATTCCTAGAATCAGTTTATACTTTAAATCCGACACACCTGGCTAATGAGTGCCATAAAACATTGCAATACACAATGGGCTGTTTTCTAATCACAAATTTTAAACACAAAGTAAACAAAAGAAGTCCAAACGCCGAAAGGTAATAAAATGTGTTTTTACAGGTATGCAGTTGTGAATTTGTTTTTGTCGGCGTCTAGGTCATAACAATATGTAACCTGCTAGGAAAATACCTTAATACCTAACCTAGTTGGAAAATATCTCATTAGCTAACCTGCTCGGAAAATACCTTAGTATTAAAAGAATAAGTATAATTTTGGAACCAAGAGCTTTGTGATAATTAATAGAACAATTATTTCATTAAAAGAATCTAAACGAACTATTACAAACCTGTCATGTCGTTGGTTCTTTGGGAAATATCGTTAAATTATGACGAAAATCCGGGCTCGATTCCTAGCACGGGAAACTATGGTCTGGGTGCATGGGATCGGCCCCAGAGTAGTCCGTTGTATATTACACACCACGCAAGAGTAACTTGCTTAATTTAGGAATATAAAATGTGTGTTTGTCTGCCGATTATTTATATTTAAAAAAAAAACATTTTTGCTTTAAATTCTACTAGATTTTGTTGGTAAACTTTAAAAAAGTACTGCTCGTGTGAAGTTTTTCCGTATTTAGTTATTTTTAGTGCAGTTCAGACTTGGCTCAACGAAAAAATTAAAATAGTATGGATAAATAGACTTTGTTTAAAATTCACACTTACAGATATATATTATAATTACAGATAAGATAAAAAAAATATTGCATGAGTTCAGCAGACAGGTAGACTGCCTACCTGATGGAAAGCAGTCACCGTCGCCTATGTACCAGAGTTGCTACCAATGTGGTGTCGCTCTCTAAGTGGGACTGGAACACAACTCAAGGTTGTTATGGCGGCATACTCTAGATCCAGACGGGCAAATACCCTACCACTTTGCCAACTTTGCCAGAAATAATACATTTTTAGATGTTATGGAAAGGCTATAAGAAGAGTTAAAAGGCCTGTGCTCCCAAATCGTGTTAATAGTTGAAATTACTTGTGAAATAAACAATTCAGGTAAAAATACATTAGAAGTTTAGTTGCTTACCCAGTTTCTCCGGTGATTAATTTATAACGATCATTAGCTCCTAGAAATGAAACTGCCCTTTTTTGTAAAAGCCTATCTATAAACTCCGGTACAGTCATTTCTTTGTAGAATTCTTTCTCTATACTACTACCAAATTCTCTGAAAATAAAATAATATGTATTAGAATATAAAATTTCTTATAGTTTTAGGACAATATAACGTTTTTAAATACAAGCTTTTGAAATCCTGGATATCATGTAGTAGCAGAGTGCTAGCCAAGACAAGTAAAACGAGCCCAAACACGACGGGTCTATCTTGTTTAGTACAGGAGTTCCTATGGCCACCTTCCGACTCCATCATCAGATCAGCTCCATGGTACCATATTATTGCATTGTCACGCGATATACATATGCGTGGAAAATTTCAGCTCAATCGGAAACCGGGAAGTTGGTCAAATTTAACTTGGAAGATTCCACCCGAACTTGCATACATTCATTGCAAGTTAAATAAAAGGGACATGCACATGGCGCATTAGCAACCAGGTCTTGAAATACTGGTGTCTCATTGGGGGTTGGGTATAGTTATATGGCACCTTTATTTATTATGAACGGATCAGATTCGTTTTAATTTGGGTTAGAAGCCTTCGTGGTTATTTTTTTATAAGCACCCAAAACTCACCTTATATTATCTCAAATAATAAATAAAAGTGCCATATAACTATACCCCATCCTACTGGTAAAATATGCAATTGCAGATAACGGTGAAAAATAAAAATCGTTATAAAACTTAATGTTATTTCTAGACCATTTTATCGTTAAGAGGCTTTGTAGACCTGATTCAAATCGGTGTTTCAGAAAATCAACCCCGCACGGCCGATATTTACTTCGTTGAAACAGCGCGTAATAAAAGTTCGAGCGTGGCGAAATATTGCAACTGAACATACCTACGCGCACCGTGTCCATACCAACTTGATTCAATTTATTTCATTCTAAGGCTGACGAGCACGAGAGCGAGACAAAATATCCTAAAGTGAGACAGATCGTTTATAACCTTAATAGGTATTGAAATTTTGACATAACTTCATAAGCGTCTTTAGCTCAATGGTTCACCGAGCGCAATAGTAACTAAGAGGTACAGGGTTCGAATCCTCGGGCTATGTGTTTCTTTTTATTTTTTAATATTTTTTAGACGAGTAAACTTTATAAAAATGATGTAATTGTATTATGGAACAACAATGAATCCATATACAGATATATATATATATATATATATATATATATATATATATATATATATATATATATATATATATATAAATATTTCGATGCCGAGAATGAACATAGTATGCATTTTATCCCGGAAAATGTGATAGTTTCCGGGATAAAAATATATTTGTCTTTCTGTCTATTCTGCTTTTACGGAAAAAAAATATTACGATTTGGCTGAAATTCGGTATATATGTAATTTAATAATGACGGTAAATAAGAGATACTTTTCATCCCGGGTAATGGGATAGATGTATGTAAAGGTTATCTCAGAAAGTAGAACAGGTTTTTTTTCAGTCATTTCGGTCATTTCATTTTATCATTTAGGCCCGTTCGGCCACATATATTTTCATCCCGGAAACTATCTCATTTTTCGGGATGAAAAATATCTCTTGGCCACCCTCGGTATTAAAATTACATATGTACCCAGTTTCATCCAAATCGGTTCAATAGTCTTTCCATAAAAGGATAAAAAAAAGTGGAGCATGATCGGCATATTAGTAGTTACGATGTAGCTGGAGAACTGGGAATTGACCACAAAACGGTTTTGGCGCATTTGAAAAAAGATGGGTACACAAAAATAGCTCGATATTTGGGTGCCTTATGAGCTCACTGAAAGAAACCTAATGAACCGTGTACTCATTTGTGATTCTTTATTACGAAGTAATGAAACCGAATTATTTTTGAAGAAGCTGATAACTGGTGATGAAAAGTGGATCACGTACGACAAGAACGTGCGAAAAAGATCATAGTCAAAGGCCGGTCAGGCTTCACAAAATGTAGCGAAACCCGAGTTAACTCACGACAAGATGATGCTGTGTGTATGGTGGGATTGGAAGGGCATTATTCATTATGACCTGTTACCGCCAGGCAGAACCTTCGATTCTGAACTGTACTGCGAGCAACTGATGAGATTAAAGCAAAAAGTTGAGAGAAAGTGGCCGGAATTAATCAACAGAAGGGGTGTGGTTTTTCACCATAATAACGCTAGACCTCACACATCTTTAGCCACTCAGCAAAAATTACAAGTTTGGCTAGGAGGTGTTAATGCGTCCGCCGTATAGTCCTGAACTTGCACCTTCAGATTTTAACCTGTTTCGATCTCTGCAGAATTCCTCAGGCAGTGTCACTTTAACATCACGAGAGGACTGCCAAAACCACTTGTCGCAGTTTTTTGATCAGAAGCCCAAAATTTTTTATTGCAATGGGATCACGTCCCTACCTATAAGATGGCAAAAAGTTATCCAACAAAATGGCACCTACATACTTTAGTCAAATATAAATAAACTTTATAAAAAAAAATCTTTTGAATTTTTATATAAAATGCGAAGAAACTTTTTCCCCAACCTAATAGAAAAGTATTTTTATTGCATTTTATAAAATTATTTAAGAAGAGAAAAAGACCATTTTATCAACTTTGATATAAAAATAAAAAAATGTACTACACCAAGTGAAGCTGATAGGATTCGAACCCACACAGTCTATGATTTAGACTAGTCCTCTACCGTATACGCCAAATAAGTATAGCTCGATCGGCTCGAAATTGTGGTTATTATTTCTCCTTCATTTATTTAAAATTTTATTTCGAATAGCACGCTCGAGCAGAGCGACGCGTGTACACAGCACCGAGCCGTCCGGCGTATTGATAAATTCCATACATTGGGACCGGCAAGCGTGATTTTTGAAGTCATTTATAATAAAATAATTAATTACTTGCAAATTCTCTAAGTAACCGAATAAACAATCTATAATAAGTATATTTCTTATATGATATGTTACTGTTATTTATTTTAGCGATGTACGATTAACAGTAATAACATGACACAATATTGAAGAACACGTTTAGAGGTTATTTTGCAATTATTTTCTATCGAGAAAATTTATCGAAAATGCGTTTTGAGTACATAGTTTACCTCAGAAATATGATCAAGATTGACATATATTTTTTTCACCACAGCAAAGTATGTATAATTACTGCAACAAGGGCTGAGAAATCGATCAAAAAACGCTTTTTGTCTGTTGTAACGCTGTTAATTAGCTGTGCCCGCGACATCGTCCGCGTGAAATTTTTTTCAAAACCCCCCGATTTTGAAACATTCTTCATTGATATTCCGCTCCTATTAGTCTTAACGTGATGATATATATAGCCTATAGCCTTCCTCGATACATGGGCTATCTAACACTGAACGAATTTTTCAAATCAGACCACTAGTTCCTGAGATTAGCGCGTTCAAGCAAGCAAAGAAACAAACTCTTCAGCTTTATATATTAAGTACAACGTTGATAATAATTTTATCAATGATTATATCGTTATAACTATGTTTTGTTACCACCGTCGCTCTCGTTCACTCGCAAATATCGTCAAACAGCATTGATGCCATAAAAAAACCACAGGTACATGCTTATTATACACGCGATATTTTCAAATAATATTGCAATTGATTTATAGTTGTGTTTGTTGCTTATTCCGATGAATTATTACGGTAACGTTAAAAATAGCGGTAAGTTATACGTTAAACATACTAATGTTCACGTTATATTTAACGTTAAAATTGCAAATGTTACTCAAGTAACGGTACAAAATTGTAACGGTATGACAGTATCTCTTTCGAAAATACGGGTAATTGACTATATTTTAAAGATAACTTTCTAAGCCCTATTAGCAAAGCAATTTTAACTTAACAAACTGACCCATCTTACCTTTTAAATACAAGGAACTCTGCCATCAAATGCAGCACTCTCCAGTGTAAGAGGGGGTGGGTCGATGCTATGTTCTTCTTCAGATGTTCTTTTGATACCCTGGCTTTCAGGTTTTCCATCCTAAAAAAGCATTTAAACTACTTACACAAGGTGTCCCTGAACCTCTACAGTAATTTCAACCAAAAATACGAATTAATTAGCATAAGACAAACTTAGACCCGCATTTCTAAGCTAAGTTTTTTTAAATTTTCAATGCTAAACTACCAAGATCTCCTTCTCTGTCTAAATTTTTTTGATTAGCTGCTGTTTTACTAATGCTCATGTAACAAAGCTCGCGACTTCGCTCGCGTAGATTAAAAATATGTATTCTGAGTAGTCAAAGATAAAAAGTAACCCCTTTTTCACCACCTCAGGGGTAGAATTTCCAAAAATACCGATACACGTATACATTTATTTCTAACCAGAAGCAGCTACATAAAAATGTATACTACAATTAATAAAATTATAGAAAATACAAATAATAACACCAAAATAATAAATCGACTTAAATTTATAAGTCAATACTCATATATCAGTACTAGGATATGCCCGCGACTACGTCCACGCTTGACTGGAAATTCCCGCGGGATTCCGGAGACACAAAGTATCGGAACACTTAAAAAATAATGTAAGCTATCGTTTTAGTGGAAACTGTATCGGAATAAGCTAATTTTTATGCATCCGAAAACTTCAAACCGATAAAAAATAGCGCAGATTTTAAGTCTAAGAATTTACTGTCGATCAACGCAAAACCGCATCGAAATCGCTCCAGTAGTTTTTACGTGAATCCCGAACAGACAAACATCTAAAAAAATTGCATCGCATTCTCCATCGTTTATATAGTCCATTTCAGTTATTGACGCGAGTTAGTATTATAATATTGAAAGTGGTTAAGTATGGAGCAAAAGTTATTTTGTATTAACTTAATTTTAATTCAAAATGTGTTATTATCATAAGTTTTAGTTATAATTATATAAGGCCTAGAAATAAGTTTATATAAATAAATGAATTTGAATTTGAACATACTAGAGAAGCTATTCGAAACAAAAAAGTTCGAACTTGATGAAAGCGGAGGCTTGCGCGCGGCGAGCGTGCCGTGGACTGACTCATGCATTTGCTGCAGCGCTAAATCACTAGTTATGCCGTCTAACCAAACTATTAACACATGCAGCGCTAAATCGCTTAGAGAGTATAGTTTTCTCGCGATCGAACATTGAACATGGCTGCAGCGATGACGCGTCGAGACGAGTTAAAATGGATAAAATTTAATTAAAATAGGATGTTTAATCGAGAATACAACAAACTTGCCGCCGAAAAATTACCCCTTGACTTTTATTTGAGTTTCTTAAATGGTTTGAACAGTACCTTAGTACATATGAAGGCATTCTTTTAATAGTAACTTTTCTCTCAAACACGTAAAGTATCGACAACAGGACGGCGCAGACTAAGCGAGTTCTTATCCATGGACCATAAAGAGTGTTCAAATAAGGTAGTTACGGATGCCTTCTCTAGTACGTAGTACATTAAACCTCATTGAGTTCCAACGCGTTTTTGTTCCTAAACCGCTCGCGGTTTAATCGCAGCGTTCATTAAATCGTCCTAAATTTTAGTGTGAAGAAGATACGCCGCCACGCCGCTAAAAGTCATGTCATGTATCCGACGTCGTGCAGTGTGGGCGGGGTACAGTTCTGAAGAATAAACAGTCATCGCCGGGTGTACGACCCGAATCTGGTCAAACGTCGTTGATAATATTGCGAAGATTTTATACGTGGTACAGCCATGCTGGACTCAAAATTGTGACGGATATGCGTAGTGGAATTTCTTCTCCTTAAGAAAAGAGCGCGTAGTCTTCGCCTTAAGAATACAATGTTGCATATACAAAGTAACACCAAAGAGCAGGATAGAAATATAGAGCCAGACAAATGTTAAAACGAGATAGATATACTCGAGAAGAAACTGGAATAAACTCGTAGTAAATAACAAGGACGGGAATATTTGTTGGACAAGGATAGACATACAGTTGAATGACGTATTAAGATTAATTCTAGAGTGTCGACCGAATGTATAAGCGCGACAATTTGCGCACGGAGTCAGTAACGATAAGAGTCTCGGAAAGAGACTCGGAAGGACTCTCGCAGCAGGAGCGAGACTCGCACGGGCTAGCGAAGCGAAAGCAAAGAGAAGAGAGCAAAGGGATCAAAAGCGCCTTCAGACTGCGCGACAACGACACGGTGAGGCTTCAAGACTATTCAGTCGCGAGACACCGGAACAGAGATAATACACTATATATAAAATAAATGAGCCTCTCTGGAATAAAAGATCATTTATCCTGTCCGATAAATGGCGCTACAATCGACGATTCTATAAATTCCACTAGATGGTACTAATAAGTTATAACGTGTTCTAAATTGGAATAAAGGGAAAGAGAGAATAAAATTAGTTTTAAATACTTATATATAACACTATATATAATTTATGCCAGTAAAAAAAATGGTTCACATACATAATACTTCATGTAAAAGGGTGCGAGATTCACCAATAATGATCATAACTTGTGGTTTCATTTATGCTCTTAAAATCTCGTCAGCGCGATGTATTTATACAATGATATTGCACAGCGCCATCTTAAGTGAAGTTAAGTGGACTAAATAGAAACTAATTATAATTTTTGATGTTCCCAACCACTTGATGGCGCTAGTTTCCGTATATATATACATATATATATATATATATATATATATATATATATATATATATATATATATATATATATATAAATATATATATATATATATATATATATATATATATATATATATATATTTGTTTAGTTAGGGAGTTTCATTTGGATGCACCGGAACGTCAATTGAACGGATCGGAATATGAGTCAATCGAGAAAAGCGTGTGCATAATTTAAAGAGTTATTTTTATATGATTAATCTTTAATTAAATAAAGATAGTTTCTCTTTAGATCGGTGTATACTTCCAATCTCGGTACCCACAGCACTTAACAATATCTTGATTTGAGTTCTTAATGCTGACTCGATCAGTGTGATACCACACAAATACAGAATATCAGCGTGAAGCAATGAGCGTTGAGCTAATTGTGTTTCGTGCGAGTGAGAGTTCCGATAGCCCACTTCCCCCTCCCCTATTCCAATCCTATATCTCGATGTATCCTGTTCTCATCCCATCCCAAAGGCTAGCAACGCGTTGGCTTCGCTATAGGAGACGGTAACCTCTTTCCATTAGATGGGCGATCTGCCTGTTTACGAATTTAACAATAAAAAAACCTAGACAAAATCGCGAATGATCCCTACAGCAATATATTCAAGGGTGGCATAAAAATGAGTGAACTCAATGCTTAAGACAATATTATATTAATGTTCAAGAGTGGGGCGTCGTCTCGCCCTCCTCGGAACCAATAGACACCCGACGACAGCATTAGTTAATATAAAAGTAGTAATAGTAGTAAGTGTGCGTGCGTGCATGCGTGCGTGTGTGTGTGTGTGTGTTCGTGCGTGGCTGCGTGCGTGCGTGCGTGTGTGTGTGTGTGTCTGTATGTGTGGGTGTGTGTGTATGTGTAGTATACATATAAATCACAGAAAATATATAGATAAATCAAAGACATATTATATACACATAGACATAAGAGAATACCTAAAAAACATAGATATTGTTATATCAGAAAGAAGGAAGGTTAGACTCAAAAACATATACATTTATAATTTAGATAGTTAATAAGTATTATAATAATAGAATTAAGTAAATAAATATTAAGATACACATACATAATATGAGAAAAACAAGATCCCTGACTACTACCGCTGGAGTGGATGGGAGCAAGACAGCTCCATATAATAATTTAAAAAAATATTCAGTAGTCATAAAGTTACCTGACATTCTCAACCGGGTGTTTAACAGGGAACAACTTGCTTTTCCTTATTATTTCTTCTATATCACTGATCAACTCTGTTTCAGGTATTTGTGCGCTCTCTTTCAACAATTCCTTGGCTTTCTCGCTAATATTTGGTTTAGGCCAATCAGTTTTGGACCTGAAAATATCAAAATAAATCACTGTGGTGATCGACAAGCGCCCATATTACCTACTTTTTTGCTGTTTACTAGAGGGTGCCACAAGGTTTTTTCTTTTTACTTATGATATAGTAAAATCTTACTATATAAAAATCAATTGCTGTTCGTTAGTCTCGCTAAAACTCGAGAACGGCTGGACTGATTTGGCTAATTTTGGTTTTGAATTATTTGTGGAAGTCCAGGGAAAGTTTAAAGGGTGAGTAAATATGAAAAAAATTAATTCTGAGGCGGTACGAAGTTTGCCGGGTCAGCTAGTGCACTATAACTTTCATTCAATGTTTTAATATTTAGAACATAAGTCATTAACACTTAATGTTTTAATCTTAGACCATTACAATAAATTCAAATTTCAAATTTGATTTTATAAATTTAAAACTAGAGCACACGGCAGGCGTTGTCCTGCATAAAAGTCTAGGACTCGATCCCAGCGCCACCTTCCAGTTACAGTACGGGGACTTATTCAAATGCACACAAAAAAAGTTATGCGTGTAAACGCATACACCTATACGATTCATTTTTATTTATATAGATAGAAGATAGATAGATAAGCACCACTGGAGAACATTAATTGAAGGTTATACATACGAGTTAAAATTTAAATTTATTTTCTATTCTACGTGCTCCGCTTCACAACAGGTTATCGCTGTTTAAGGAAAAGAAGCGAGAAGAAACTCCCCAGCAACATGTCTAGCTAAAAATTCCTTTTGTTCATAATTATCTAAAGATTTTTTTTAATGAATAAAGAAGTATGTTGTACAATTACTTTTCGAAGAACTAATGGAGTTGTATCGAACAGTGCATACCCTAAAGATGAAAACATAATAAGAGGAAAGAATAATTATTATTTACCATTCAAGATGCTCTAGTTGTATTTGAATATCCATGGTTGACAGGTTAGCTGAAAAAACAACCAAATAAAAATTTATCCAAATTCAAACAGATTATATATATATATTTCTTGGTGGCAGAAGTAATCACGTTTAATAATGAATAATAACTAGGTACATAATTGAAAATAATTTAAATTATAAGCCACGCGCAGAAAGTTTGCTGATGACTACTTACTATTATTGTATATACTTATGTAAAGTATATACAATAACAAATTAAAATAATAAAATTGCAACAACTATTTATGTAACCTTATTTGTCAACCCTACTGACCATCTTCTCGTGACATCATGAGACTATCAGCAAACTTTCTGAGCACAGGTAGTATAAACTGAAAATCAGGCGAGCGCAATCTCTGCAGGTGTGGTTCAGGTGTTCATGGGCTTGTGAAAGATTACGACCTCCACTTCAAAGCCAACTAATTAATTTTTATCTCTCCAATATCTATGTAATTCTATACAATTACACTATGATTATTTTTGTATGTCCGCGAGAAAAGTTTTTTTTTAACTATCCCACGGGAATTCTTAAATTTTCAGGATCAAAAGTATCCTATATGTTGACCAGGGATATAAGCTACCACCATACAAAATTTCATTTAAATCGGTCCAGTCGTTTCGGAGATTAGCCGGTACAAACACAAACAAAAAAATCTAAATTAGTTCTATTTCACTTCTTACGTCCCCCTGACTCGGTTTTTAGCATTTTTTTTTCATTGTACAGAAATTCGACCTCTACAGTTTTATTACATGTGACAAGACTATTGTCTTATTTTTATACTTAGGCGACTTCCCATTTAAAATTATATATATTCTGTATTACTTCTAGATCTTAGTTGTATTGCAAAAGTCGCTTTTGTAATACAACTGTTTCACGTTTTTTTCTAATCTATCTTAAGGTTGTCTGGAAGAGAGTGCTTTTAGTGATAAGACCGCCTATTGTTTTACGTACTTATATTTTTTGAATTGTATCTTAACATTATTTAATAAAGTATATTCTATTCTAAACTATGAGGTGGAGCTGAAGTTGCAAGATAATTACTCTCCCTATGTGTTAATAGTTTAACCACATCTCATTAGTATTTAATAATTTAGGAAGATATTATGCAATTAGGATCATTATCTTATGAGTCGTGAACATCAACGTGTCTGAGTCATCGCTGCATTTGACGCAATTAAAGTATTGCGCCATAATATAATTCCATGCAAAAAGGGAAAAACATGCCTGAGAAAGTCGATACATTGGCCATCCCCATAACTGCTACGACTTCCACAAAGAAGGGGACGTAAATGGCGCCTCTGGAACCCCTTTAGGGAACCAAAGGCTCCGCAACAACCAGCCTAAACATCCTTGAGCTAAAACGGGGCCAACTTATTATAATATTATATTTAAATATAAACTTAAAATGTTTGTAATGGAAAAAACATAATCTATTCAAGACTATCTAAGTGACGAACTATGACTTTATATGAATAAAATTAATTTTAATTTTACATAATATACATTCACTATAATAATTGATAAATTACAAGTTATGCTATATCCCAAGAGTGTTAATGTATATTTTTTATGTAAATGTACATTAAGCATCAAATAAATGAATATGAATCATATTTCAATACTCAATCATTTATTGCATATAGTTATGATACTTGAAATTTATATGTCCCCAAGATAGATTATATCTCCTTTTTCTTCATCTTCCTTTAGTTGTAGAAAAGTAACAAACAGCTACACTCGATATTTTTTATAAATGAAGTGTTTATCAAAAAATACCTCATTAATATTCACATTTATATCTTAGCAATTTAATATATGGCTAAGTAGATATATATAAATTAATAATTGTTAAAAATATCCTTACCTAAAATTGGAAATACACAATAGTTGAAATCTTTAACTGTGATAGTGATGATACCAAATATAAGGATTATATACCATTCCAGTTAACTATATGATAAGCTCTGATTAGATATAATACATTTCTATTTTATTGTTGGTCGGCGATGGATCCAATGCTTTATGCGCGTGTTGATTTTGCCAATGTCAGAGTGACTGTAAAAATGACAGGGCAATCAGATATTAAATTATAATAATGACTTTGAGTGGTGAAGAACATTTTCTGATAACCTGAGAACACAAAAGAATAATAATTGTATTAAACTAACTACATTATAAATAAATATAATAATAATAATATAATAATAAATCGGAGAAAAACACACACACTGTATATCCCCAAATTAAGTAAGTTACGCTTGCATTATGGGTAATATACAACGGACCATTCTGGGGTTGATCCCAGACACTCAATCTATAGTAAATAACTGAGAAAATATGTTTCCAAACTTTACTATACCAGGAATCGAACCCGGAGCCTCTGCGTTGCAGTGAGGTAAGCCGGCAAAGGGTTAGCCCGCTCAATCACAGGCTGTCAAAATATTATTAATATATAGAAATTTACACAAAATACATTAAAATTTAGTATGAATGAGAGTTAACAGGTAATTGACATTCGCAGGAGGTTGCTACATTTAATTTTTAATCAAAATAGACATTGTTTTTCCTAATACAGTGTCATATCATAGATAATTAAAATAAAAAAACAAAAATATGCATGTACATATAAAAACATCATTACCCTTCCGGCCTCTACCACAGTTGGTTTAGAAATTACATAAACCAAAGGACAAGTGTCTACATCAACAACTCTGGGACAACCTGGAGAAATGGAGGCAAGTCAAGCTGGCAATACTCCAAGCAAATTTACATTTCTCCAGGATGATTCTAAAGCTTAGCAATCCCAGCTTAGACTGATTATTAGTGCAGCCACTGGACGTGGGAATTTTAACAGACATCTTTTCAATATAGGTGTCACTGACCCCCTGTGGAGAGCTTGCCTGGAGGAAGAAGAAACAGCCACCCATGTCCTGCTGGAATTGCAGAGAGGTGGCCCAATACAGGGCGATATGTCTGTATGCCCCAGGTAACCTCCGAAGTCTTCAGCAACATCAAGAAGCTGATGGACTTCCTGGAGGAGCTGGGCTGGATGGAGTGACCCCTCACCCACTCTCTCAGGCAAAATTGGTAAATCTATAGCATTCTAATACAGGAATTTTAAGTAGTGGGGTGGTGAAGTGGGGAGGGGAGAGGCATACTTACCTTTACTACAACTCCTAAGGTCCGGAGATCTTGTAATATAGTTTTTTTAATAAACATAATCTCACTTATTTTCACTGATTTTTATGCTAATATTGCACTTCTATCATAGGTCCAAAGTTGAAAAATCCTTTCAAAGTTCAAAAAAAAGCCAGTAATCAACATAAAAAGTGCCAAAATAACCAAAAACCAGCTTAATTGGATAAAAATGAAGAAAAAACACAATAGAACACATTCATATACATTACAAGAGTAACCATTCAAAATGGCGACCAATAAAGATGTTTTTTTAATGTAATCGCATTAATTTATATTTAACCTATATAAACAAAAAAAATCAGCAATGTTTATAAAAATTGATATCATTCATATATTGATTCATTGTCATATTTAAAACCAACATGCTAGTTGTCCACTAAATTGATAAATAAAACAAATGTTTCATATGAGACTTTTAAGGCATTGTACTGTTTGTGTATATAATATAAATAGTAAATGGTTACTAGTCGGTCCTAGCACTCGCCGGCTGCTGCTGCGGTACACTCGCTTCACTCGCTCGGCTCTGTTATCAGGTAAGGGATTTGTTTAAATAAAATATGCTGCCTATATAATTTAATTAACTTTAAAATCACATTCACTTAACTGAAAAGTAATAAAATGGCGGCAATAAGAATTGCAAAATATTTGTCAATAATTTCTTTTATAGAAAATTGTTGATTTCCGAAAATTATATGAAACAGTATATTAATTAAAATTCAAGATTTCGAATTACTTAATTAAAAATCGATAAGTATTATTGACACATTGATTAATTTATTTTTATCATCACACCTTATTAGCAAAGCCATTAAAAACAAAAGTGACAGTTAAAACTGTCACTTTTTAATCAATCGATTATATGTCTAGCATGAATTTTGTAGTTATGCCTCAATTAAATTTAAAACTTTATTTCTACATTAAAAACTGTACTGTTGCAAAAAGTTCTGGTAGTTATATGTAATTTGTGAGTACATTCATAAACTCAAATCAGGGTTTGTTATTATCAATTTTACAACAAAAATAAGTGAGGTTATGTTTATATAAATAAAATAAAAATTAAGACCTCCGGACCTTAGGGGTTGTAGTAGGGGTAAGTATACCTCCCCCCTACCCATTAATACCACCCACTACTTAAAATTTGTGTATCAGATTGTTAAGTTGCAGCCTTAAAATGAATCATTTATTTATTGCTATTGAAAATTATTGCATTTGTGGTAAAATAGTGTAGTCTGGGCGCAGGGATGTTTAGCTCAACTAGCACTGGAAGATGAAGTTCCAAATTGAGTTCCTGGAATTATAAATTATTTAAATGAAATTTCTGCTATTTACTATGTTGTGTATTTAATTTAGTTTTGCCAAAGCTATGGATTGGTTTCACATTGCACAACAATGAGCAATTTTAAACTTAGGTGAACTACTTTTAAATTTATGAATATCAAAAATTATGCCAGAAGTTACCGGTGATTATACTTTTCTTGTAAACTCAAGGAGTCACGACTACGAATCCCTGAAACTTGTTTGAAGGTGCTTGATTCTTGGATTTTCCCAGTAAAATTCTTGATAAATACAGGTTAACTAAAACATTCTTTGAATCAACAACTAAATATAGCAAAATACTAAAATAATACTTTATTCAACTTATATAAAATTTACTAACAATTTCGCGTATTTTCTCGGAAAATAATAAATTTAGTTTGTGTTATAAATTGTAAACAAACAGTTACCACAGTAGGAGTGCAGTAGTGTAGTGCACGATATAAATCGATATTTCATAAAATATTAACCAGATATTATCGAATAATCCAGTATCGATATTTACAATTAAATCATTTTATCCGATATACCAAATATCGTTAGAAATTAAAGAACATACTTTTACTTTTTTATACTGATTTATGGTTAGCAACTTGAGTAAAAATAAAAGGTAAACCCCTGAATTAATGAATAAGTAGCCTTCGCACCAACGAAAGTTTCGTTGTTAACAAAATACTTCAAATTACTTCAAATCAAACTTCACTACATACCTAACCTACAATGTATATTCGTCTCAACAGCTAAAGAGCGACTCCCGAGGCGCTCGAATAAACTCTCGGTTTTATTTTTTAGTAGTTTTTCAGCGGTGGCCAATTATGAGATATACTAATGAAATCATTTGATTATGAAAATAAGTAAGCTACTAATTTCATAATCAATTTTCAATATTAGTATTCGAATATAATACGATTATGACATTAGTCATAATCGCCCACTTCTAAACAAAATGCTACACCTACTCTTCGTACGGGCAGCACTAGTATTTTAAAATTGTATAATTTGTGTACTCGTTTCGATCTCACTACAAAATAACCTACGAATAAAAGTTGTCTGTTTTGTTTGATACAGTTTACGAAATGTAACAAAAACAAAAATGTTACAGTTATATAAGAACTAACTAATACAAATAAATAATATAATATATAAAAATGGCTACAATTTATTTGTATAGAAGAAAAATACAAAAAAAAATATTATCTGTTTTGTTTATTACAGTTTAAATAAAATTTTGTTTATGCAAGGTCTAGAGAAAAATATTGGAAATTATAAATAAATAAACTTGATTTGTTTATTTATCCTAGCTGTTTTTACTTATATTAACCTGATCACTATCAAATATTTAATATTATAGACTAGCTAAATACGAAAAATGCATTTTCTTATGATATATCGAAGATATCGATATATTTTTACGATATATTATATCGAAAAAATATCGATTTTTTTTGTATTAATATCCCTATACCACAGAGTACAGTATAATATTGTTTTTCCATATTAATATAGAAGTTAAACATAAAAGTGACTGTCAGCAACCTATCAGACTGTCACTACTGACACTTCAACTGTCAGTGTTTTCTTCATAATAACAGAAAAAGATACTTTAGCAAGTAGTGATTCATAGATTCATTGATAGGACGCCCCCCAACACGATGGACTGATAAGTGACAATCTGCGCAAGATCGCAGGTGGGGGCTGGATGAGAACAGCGGAGTACCGGGATAGGTGGCGCGAAACTTGGGGAGGCCTACGTCCAGACAAAGAGTACATTGTATATCGTCCAGAAGTGGAAAACCGTTGGCTGACGACGAAGATTCATAGATAGCAACCGGGCTTCTAAGCTATCATATTTTAAAAAAATTGGCTGTTTTGTACAATACTTTCAACCTCAAAAACGTATCTTACATATTGAATGGAAAATACCTGATGAAGATGAACATCTTGTAACTACCTATCTCTTTTGTTGGTTCGGATTCCAATTTTTTACACGGTGGCCAGATGTTACAGATTTATTTATTGTATAATGTAGCGAAATGTAATCAATAAAATAATAGTTGTTTTTGATATCCTCATAATTTGTCTTAATGTGTAGGAACTCTTTACCAGTACATCTGAATCGTTTGAAGATAAGAAATGGTACTAATCGAAATGTCTGTTCCAATTCATTACATTTTTTTTTAAGTTAATATTTCTGGTACTGGTAATCGAACCCGAGCCTCCTGGGTGAAAGCCAGGTATCCTAGCCACTAGACCATACAGGATTTATAAAACTTTAAAATTTCGGTATAAATGTAAAGTCAATACTGTAACATGTTCACTATGTGTGTATTTATTAGTTCTTAACTCAAACATATATTTGCAGAATGTTGATATTTACAATCATTAAACAAAATTAACACTAAAATACACCTACACTAATAATATATACAGTTTAATTTATAAACAAAAAAGTTACAAATAGTAAATGGATCCCAAATCACATCACTGTCAGTTGAGAAAGTTCCCAAAATGCTGGCTGCGTTACCACATTGTATGGCAACGCTTACGCGTTGCCCAAAATACGGGCCAACCTTATGGTCGTGTGAGACATCTATCAACCGTTTAAATAGGTCTTGATAAAGGCGATGAGCTTCTGGACCCCATGGCTCCAGAGTTTCGACACCAAAAGCCATAAATATGTATCCGCTACCAACGGATGCATGTTTACAGCGTTTAGATCCTCTTGTCGGGCGGCAGCTGCATCAGCTACCACAGCTGTGTCGGAAAGATAGAACGCTGCCAGTGTCAATGCACGTGGCGTCCCACACTAATGGTCCGCCCATTTTCCATAGCAGCAAAGACATCTCGTCTGGTCTCTTGCCATCGTTGCGACACAGTTCATTCGGCTCTAGTGTGGCTGGGATCCCAGCGGTGACAAGAGCCAGGCGGATAATGTCATTTAGTGCAGCATGGCATAGTATTCTGCCGGCGGTTATGACGCGACAAGCTTGATGACCTGACCTTCGACATTATGTCCGTACTGACAGTGTTATGGGACTACAGCCCCCAGTCGAATAGAGGGAACAATCCTAAGTGCAGTGTCAATCAGGAATTTACACTATGGTTCAAAAATTAGAGAAGAAGGACATAATATTTACGACTTGGGAAGCGAATATCTCGTCAGTTATTGATTTCATAAAACGAGTCATTAATATTGGGACTTCATGTGCGTTAGTGTTAAAGATTTAGGCTGTGGCCGAATGCGTCTTATTTAAAACGTTAAAAAATAACGTCGTTAATGCGTGCCACGTTAGTGTATACACATACGTTGCGTGTCAATATTTAACGACATTAACACTGTCCCATTTCAATAAACGCATCGCCATATCTGCATGAAACGATCTAAATTTTTACACACCACCCCGATGAAACCCCAACTTCAGAAACTTTATTATATATTTCAAGATCAGACTATAATCATATCACATAAGACTGTACCTACAATGTAAAAAAAATTGTGACATATACGACGACCACCCCTAATGTTATTTTTTTGATGACTTCACTACATGATTGAGAATTTTTTCAAAGCGGTTATATTTAAAAGAAAAAGTATTTTGACAAAAACAAACCGACACATAGACATCAAGATTCCACAAGGGTTCCGTCTGTCAAAATGGTTACGGAACCCATAAAATAAATTACTACTAGATCGCAAGTAATGCCAGGAAAGAAATAAAAGCCAATATTGGAACAAATTTCATTTATTTAAATTTTCACTATTATTGTTATTACATATATTATGTATATTGGGATTTTTCTGTGTAATAAACCAGGGTATAAACAACATTATGGTACATGCCATTCATATTCGTGGTAATCCCATTTCACTATAGCTTGACGCGCAGGGTTACCAAATTCTAAAAATCACCATCACTTAATTTATTTATTTAGGTTTATGGCTTGGAAGCTAGGCCTTTGAGCCAGATCTTAGATTATAATGTAGTTTCTTCATTTTCTTAAGCGTATGTGCAGCACAGCTGAACTGTAGGTTATCAGCTGGTGCCTTTCAACGGAGTTCTTGTGACAATTCAAAAGGTCATATTTGACTATACAGTTCAAAATACTAACAAAATACATAATTACTACTCAAAAACTATCAATATCCTACAACTATTGTTCATTTTAGCGTAATTTTACACATTTTAGAAAATAAAACTGCAGCACAACATCTCATTTCAGTTCTCGCCAAAAACTCCACCATCACTTAATATTATGGTATATAATAGATTATATATAGAGATTATCACAATACGAAAATTATTCTTAATTTTCTAGTAACTATCACGATTTTAGGTGTTTTTGACACTAGCTTTAGGTGTTAATATTTTTGATTGGTGGTAGCCTTGCGCGTTAAGTTATCATGAACGTAAAATAGCGTATTGTCGGTTCCTACATCTCACTAGTCATACACTATTAAGATGTAGGAGCTTATGTTAAATTTTAATTGGTTATAAGGCGAATGTACCGTTGGTAAGATATAGGAATCCACTTGGGCAAACTTTAAACACCTACCTACGGTCTTATTCATATTAAGTTAGAGTAAGTTTGTAGGTTTCTGTAAGGTTTTTAAAGAAGCCTATAATATAAATACAACCGTTACAATTTAACTGATGTTTTTGTTTAAAGATTATTTTTAAAACCTGACAGTTCTTGAGTACTGCTGAGTACATACTCTTTTCATAAATTAATATTTATTGTTCTTTAGGAAATTGTCAGTCATTAAATGGTCATTTACAGATTGTTAGTCTTATATAATTTGCTAATTATTTGTCTCAATTGTAAATAGCCATTATTCTTAAAAATTTTGACATGGTAGCTGAGCGTGGTTAACAGATACTTACTTTATACTGGCTAGACACACAAATCATCATAGTCAAGATTTTTTTTTTAATTCCCTTAAAATAGCCAGGTTCCCCTGCAGCGGGTTATCTATGGTCTATTGCTATAAACCGTGATATCTTAGTAGTTAACGCATTCGAGCCTTAAGCTAAAATGACGCGGGTTTGAATCCTAGCCGAAAACAGTCACCACTTAGGCAGTTTATTGACATAAGGGATCGCACCCTTACTAGATGACCCTTTCATGGGAGGAGGGAGGTCTTTAAAATACCACGCTTGGTCACAGAAGGGGGGGTCACGTAGTATGCAACAATACGCCGAGTGCAAACCTTGTTTGCCGAAAATGAAATAATAATATGTGAAAATATAATTACGTTGCCATTTTTCTTTCTAGTATGGGCACGTTCCCAAATATGCATAGTGTTATAATTAAGAAAACATCGTGATGAAACTTGCACATTAAAAAAAAATAAGCTATGTGGGTATACTGTCCGCTCTCTAATAAATTGGGAGGCCCAAGCCCAGCAGTGGGGCATTTATGGTCTGTTATTATTCCTCATGGCTATTCGTCTATTACACAAAAAAATCCAAATTAATACCAAGGTTAGATGACAGTAGGCACAAATATTCCAGTCATATATTGTCTTTATATATGTTTAATAAGGGTATCCGACTTATATCTGCTTCAATTACATAGATGATGACATGATTGTGGTCTAATCGGGCTTTTTATTATGTGATTATTATATGTATTATAACTTCACTTTAATTAATTAATTTAGTAACTTTATGGGTGTGAAGTATGGACAATGACACAAAGAGATGGCGATAGATTAGAAGCATTTGAAATGTGGTGTTGGAGACGCATGGAGAGAATAAGTTGGAAAGAAGACAAATGAAGAAGTACTGAATATGATGTAAGAGAAACATGTACAATTTTAAAAACTCTGGAGGAAAGAAGGGGGCAAGATGTTTGGTCATTTGCTACGACACGACGCCTTCGTATGCACGTTAATCGAAGGCAAAATGGAAGCAAGGAGATGGAAGGGAAGACCAAGGCAAGCATTCATGGATCAAATAAAAGAATAAGTGGGTGTCTTGTCGTACATAGAAATAAAACAACTGGCCCATAATAGAGAAGATTTGAGGAGGCTCCACCGACAAGAGGACAGCTCTTAAATCTCAACTTCTCCAAAGTTTTCCTAATGCATGCCTCTTGTTTAAAGTGCAAGCATTAGTACAGGGTTACATTGTATTAAACTTTTTTTGTTGTGCTATTTGCCCCCGGAAGATTCACTTTATTTTATATCGCAAACTATCCCATCTCCCGGCATGAAAAGTATTTGTCCATTTTCGGTATTAAAACTACAGCAAAACCGATCCAGTAGTCTTAGTAAATTTTCCGTGAAAGTTCAACAGACAGACAGATCGAGTTACTATCGCATTTTTATATCTATAAACTTGAGAAATTATCGGTCTCCCATACAAACCAATATCCTCTATTTCAAGTCGTTCTAGTTTTATTTATGTATTCCCTGTCGCATCTATCTGTAAACTACTTGCATATACGACAAAAATGACCGAAATGGCCCAAATGGTCAAAATGAGCAAAATAACCACAATGACGAAAATGGCAAGTCCAATTTTTCCGTAAAAGCACAACAAACAGATAGAAACATATATTTTATCCCGGAAACTATCGTATTTTTCGGGATAAAAAGTATCCTATGTTCGTCCTCGGCATCGAAAATAGAGTTTCAGCCAAATCGGTCCAATAGTTTTTCCGTGAAAGCGTAACAAACAGACAAACAGATAGACAGAGTTACTTTCGCATTTGTAATGTTAATAGGGAAGTATTTTACACGACTCTCTGCGACACGAATAAACCCGTGAGGTTTCTGTGCCACAGTCGGATATGTTTTTATGTATACGAATGTAAGCAAATAAATTAGAATTAAAAAAAAAAAAAGAGAATATTTTCATAAGTTTTCGCGGCTTCTATACATAATCTAAGTTGTAACGGTTTTAAGCGCGGCAATTTATTTGATTTTTTACGTGAAACTTCTTTAGAATCGTTGTGATTTGAAAATCGACGAAACGAAAAAGTGACACTAAAAGAGAAAAAACACATAAAATTGAACCTTATTTAATTCGAAATAAAACACATTTCTCTTTACCCGTTAGTATTCATTTTCAATTTAAATAAAACCTAAGATTTCAAATAAATTTTAGCTCTATCTGTATATATTCTTTTATACGTAGATCAAAGGAAATTGTGCTTAATAGTGTACTGAATTGTGAACTTTATGATAGTGGTTTAAAGAGTAATTCAGATTGATGTTTTTAAATTATAATATGTCGACAGATGTAGGCTAAAGAAATTATAATTACTAGTGGTCGCCCGTGGTCGAAATTCGACCATAATTATTTGTTGTTAAAGACTATACTTCTATAATCACAGATTTCGCCAAGGCAACAGTAAACAAAAGAGTATACTTAATATATATATATATATACGCGTGTGTGTCTAATACATGGTAGTGTGTGTAATGTTTTTTTATTGATTTAATGTATTTTTACGCTTAATTAAAAAAAATAATAGCATTCGTCACTCCTTCTCTATATAAACTACAAGTGTGCGAAATTTCATACTCCTCCGTCCGCGCAATTTTCGTAAAAAGGGGTACAAAGCTTTTCCTTCACGTATTAATATATAGATTTATATTAATAAAATATAGAGAAGAATTATCTGTGAGTATATTCTGTGAAGTTTCACTTTTACTGCGTGTGAACTGCACACACAAACTATTCCGACGTTTAGGCCACTTTTCAGTAGCCATGATTTCGGAAGACTTCAGTTGTCAATGAGTATTGTTAAACATAGCCTACCGCCAATTTGTTCATGTTAATAATTTCATTTTGATTTTTATTATCTAAAAAAACAGATTTCGGAATCTTCCGCTAGGACTCGCCCGCCCTCTATACCGGGCCCCTAAATAAGTGCACTGTTAATGAGGATCCCTAAAGCAAATATCGATCGGATACCTTTCAGCTATTTCATATAATAATATCTACAAAAGCATTTTTAACAATAACTTAATATCTCTCTATAAAACTAACACTTTACATTTCCACGACTGCGTTTTGTTTAGCCATTGAAGAAGCACATTACGAATAATAACAAAATAACAAAACACAACAGCTGCGATCGAACTGTTCTTTTTTTTATGTTTATGGCTTGGCAACTAGGCCTTTAAGCCAGGCGCAGTTATATTGTAGGCTACAATCGACGGAATTCAACGGAGTTGTTGTGAAAACTCGAAAGGCCATTTGGTTATACAGTTCAAATTTCTCACAAAAATACATAATTTCATTCATTTATTTCATTTTAGAGTAATTTTACACATTTTTAGAAAATAAATCTGCACAGTATAACAACCCCGTTCAGTTCCCGCCAAAAACTCCCAACCTTTTCTTATGTTGTTTTATGGGGCATAGTGTAGTAGTTTGGCTCATTCATAAGTGAGTTGTTGATTCAACTCACCACTGTGAATTGAATCACATAAAATTTCTATACGATTCAATTCGGTGGCGAGTAGAATCAACAACTCATACAACCCGTTTATGAATGAGCCATACTACAACACTACGCTCCACACTTGCAACATAGAAAAGGTCGATCGAGTATATTTAATAATTTCATCATGGTGCTCATACAGATAGTTGGAAATGTTTTCAAGTTTTTCGTTAATACTTCAAAGTTAGTGTTTTAAAGCTTAAATATATTATAACCATATAATATATGAAATGTGAGCTTCTAATGCGTGTGAACTGCACACACACGCACATTTTTGTAAACCACTCCTATATTAGAGCAAACAAAACAAAAAAAATATTAAAATCGGTCAGGCCATTTTTTAAGTTAAAGTAATATAAGTGTTATGTGTATGCCACGTTAGTGTCCACCTCTCCTATACTAGCTTGCTTACCAAGATGAGTTTTAGTAAAACTACTATTATATTTGTGAGTGTGTGTTGTATTAATATGTGTATTTTCTACTAACTATATAGTTATATATCTGTACGTATGTTTCTCTTGTAACTGCCTTTAATCGGCCGTATTCGGCCGCTGTCACCGCGCACATGCACATGTTTTTTTAATGTTTAAGGAGTAAACTCCAGTCGTGTGTCGGAGTTGACTGACGCAAGTTTTTTTTAACTGTAATTCCTAATATGCCTTCTTCAATGGTTTAGCCTAATAACTACATTGAATAATTCGAGTAAAGTATTTTTCAGTCGTGGTTTTTCAGTGGCAAAGGCGTCCATATTTCATTCCAATGAAGTAGGTTCGAAACCCGGCAGGGAACATGCACAGCCCAGATAATATTGCTGGCCTAATGTGCATACTGTTACAATACTACATGCTGATGAGGGCTCGAATAAGCTGCACATTGAGATTATCTATGTGCGCAACCCGCTAATCTGTTTCAAGCAAGTATACCCATCAATATCCAAGAAATACAAAGGCCCAAGTACAACTATACGACATTTTTTTAGTTTACCATTCTCGTGTGTTGGTACGCGATTCCGGTGTGGGTGCTATTCTTAGCTCTAAGGGAAAAAGACCACATTGTTAAGAAATTAGCAAATCGAAGTTACCGACGTGCGAAACTCGCTGTTTTATGCAAATGATTATGATTAGACGTCGATATCACTGATGTGTGAAACCCGCTAAATGCTAATCCACCTTTGCCAATTGTGACAGTACCAAAATTTAAATCTCGCACAATAGAATTGCCGATGTGTGAAACCCGCTAATCTTTCTCGGACATTGATTGGTATACTTTCGCTCTATACGGTATAAGGAAGCCCGAGCCCACAAGTGGGGTATAAACGAGCTGACATTGTATAGAACTAAGTATCGGTCGATGATCGCGTGTAGTCGCGTATGTGTGCGACTCCCGAAGCGGTGGCCACGTGCGCGTTGGACGCCCTGACGTTCCCATTCACGTGCGCGTTGTGCAATTCCGATATTTGCGTGGAGGAAGCGGCCGCCGGGTCCCCAGAACCGCTCAAACTGCCTAACCTGCATCATCATAGAATTTGCTTTATAAAAGAATACAAACAAATACATAGTATCTATAATATTATAAAATTCTCTCTGCATATTTGTCTGTGCATTGAAGCTATTAAAAAAAAACAACTGGAATACACTATATAAACGATGGAGAATTCGATGCATTTTTTTAGACTACTTGTCTGTTTGTTCCGTACATGAAACCCGTTCATGTAAAAACTACAGGGCCGATTACGATGTGGTTTTCACTGATCGACAGCAAATTCTTACACTTAAAATCTGCGCTACTTTTCATCCCGGGAATCCCGCGGTACTTCTCCCGGGAGCGGTTTGTAGTTGTTCGGGTGCATAAAAATTAGCTTATTCCGACACAGTTTTCACTAAAACAATAGTTTACATTTCTTTTTAAATGCTGTGGTACTTTGTGTACCGGGAATCCCGCGGGAATTTCAAGTCGAGCATGGTGAGCAAGAAGTCGTGGGAATATCCTAGTATTAAATAATATCGGGCAAGTGAGTGGCAGTCCAAAAGACATGGACGTTTCCATAGAGGTAACATACCACAACATTCACAATTTTGCAACCATATCTGTTTATCTATCTATACAAATAAACAAAATTGAAGAGTCTGTTTGTAATGTCATAATAACAGATTTATACTAAGTGCATATGAAAGTATATACGGTAGATATATTAAAAAAACAATTTTCAAAATGTTTGTCTGTCTGTTTGTTCCGGTTAATCTCTGAAACAGCTGGACATATTTTGACGGGACTTTCACTGACAGATTTAAAATTAGGGCACTGCGAAATAAATTCGCGCGGACGAAATCGCGGGCACAGCTAGTCGACAATCAAAAAGTCCCTATGGATTACCGTTATGTTTTTATAAAGATTTCGTTCATAAGTTTGTAGGTGCCATATTGACGATACATAACTTACGTCACACGTTAAGGGGGATAAGGGGTCCAAATTTCCGTGACACCACTACATTTCAAAATCTAATGTAATAATAAATAATAATATTATAAAATAGGGCGCTTAAAACCGTGAAAACGTAGGTTTTATTATATTAACGAAAAACTCCAAAATATTTGCAACTCTATCCGTATGAGCAGTGTTTAAAATAATTGAAATGTAAATAAAACTAATTATGAAACTGCTGTTTGAATTTAATAATTTCTTAATGTAAAATTGCAAAATATGCGATGTCAGATTAGGGAGGGAGGAGTCTCACGAACGTGACCAGCTGTGACAAGGGCGGGGAGGGGTCAAAAAATTACGAAATTCGTGTGACGTAAGTTGTGAATGGTACCCAACGGTTCGTTAGTTATCAAAATTGCTGCAGTATCCTAAAACTACGGCGATCTCTGTGGTTGAGCGGGCTAAGTCTTCGCGGGCCAAGCTCGCTGAAACGTAGAGGCTCCAGATTCGATTCCTGGCATGGAAAATTTCGGAAAAGAACTTCCTGTTATTTACTATGGTCTGGGTGTCAGAGAACGGTTCCAGAGTGGTCCGTTGTATGTTACCTATAACACAAGCGTAACTTACTTAACACGGGTATATACAATGTGTGTATTTGTCTACCGATTATTATTATTATATGTATGTCTCATCAGACCATGGGCCATAAAAATGGCCCGGACTTTAAGAGGGCCTGCATGAGGCCATGGGAAGGCCAACAACAACAATATCTAAATGTGGCGTGACTCTGACCGGTGATTATCCCTGTCTACATCATATAATAATGCACCCAAGAACAAGCCTCGGCCATTTGTTGCCGAACTGTCACACACGGCTCATTGGGAAGTCCCACAAAGTGGTCAAATACAGATAATTGTAATGAACGTTTAACTGATGCTTTCTCCCTCTAATTACATAGAATTTGTATTAGAATAAAAGAGACTATATAATTCTCTTGGTTTTGGCGCGGCAAGGTTGATGGCAAATCATGGAAAAAAAAAATTTGGCCCTTATAGAAGGTTAATATACAACAATTGTAACAGTGCATACCAGAATTCGTTCCCGGGATGCGCGTTCCCGTCCCAGGGGTAGGTCATCACGAGCAGCTTCCCGTCATGTTCACCGCTCAACCGGGATGAGGGTTCACGATTCTCCATTTGGACATTGATACCACCTGACATAGAAAATTCTAGAATTATAATATGAGTAAACCACTTGAAAATTTAATGTGATAATTGTGAAACAGACCTTTATGAATGATAGCCGAATTTACAGAATTATAATATTGTTACGAGTTACAGGACTCGAATTAAAATGCCGTTTGGAATTACTGTAGAATTTATTAGAACTATACATACACGTATAACACAGGTATAAATATAACTGAACACAACCCGTCCCAACGTAGTACACGATTCAATAACACGCGCAAAGTCCGTCACTATATAGCTTATCGAATGTACACACGTCTTGTCTCGCTTGTGACCATCGCTTGACTGCCGATCTCCCCATTGGGTCATTGGGCCATTGCTGCACCGATACAATATGGCTGCCCGCCCGCGTAGATCGACTTTCTTAGAATTCGTAATCTGCACACCTGCCTAATTATGCCTGCAAACGGCCATAAACGAGTACAATACACAATAGGCTGTTTTCTAAATACAAATTTTAAACATAAGGTAAACAAAGGAAATGGCTGACAAAAAGATAATAAACTGCAGGTATGCATTAGTCTTTGTCGGTCGTAACAATATCTATATATAAATAAAAATGAATCGTGGAAATGTATGTACGTGCATAACTTGAGAACGACTTTATCAATTTTGATGAAATTTTTTTTGTGTGTTTTCGTGGGTGCCCGGATGGTTTAGCTTCACAATTGGAATCGGTAGGTGACGTTGGGGTAGGGTCCCTAGACTTTTATTGGAGTGAAACTTCTATATAGACGGGGGCACGGGGGTTGTTAGGAACTTTCTGTCACGAAAAAGCATTACGGCCACGGTGAAAGACGGCATAAGTTTAGAGCAGACTATGTTTTTTTTTTAAATTCCGGATCGGATTCAGTTTTTTTGTTTGATAAAATAAAAAATACATTCATTAAAATGTACCCAACCTAACCAAATCATAATTTGCAGTAAACCTGTGAAAAATCGAAATATGTGCTGGGAAACATAGTAGAAGTGAAACTTCAACGGACAAGTGGAAAAACGAATGGCAAAGGATAAGTGGCAGATTTTCAAATTGGACAAGTACATTAACAAACTGCCCGTAAAACTTCAAGTTAAAATTTTGTTGCGATTCGTTTTTCCACTTGTCCGTTGAAGTTTCACTTCTAATGTGTCCCCAGCACACATTTCGATTTTTTTACAGGGCAGGACAATGTCTGCCGGGACCTCTAGTTTAAGTATAAAACACTAGCTAGCGGTTTCTGTAGACATTGTCCTGCCCTTAAAAACGAAAATCTAGGATCCGATTCCCGCGCCACCTACCGGATCTAATTGTGAATCTAAACCATCCCCGGACCCACTCAAATACTAATTTTTTTACACCTTGGGTTTACATTATTGAAGTTTTACTAGGGATCCCTAATTTTTTTCTAGTAATAAATATAGCCTATTAATCTAGGATAATGTGGAACTCTAACGGTGAAAGAATTTTTGAAATTGGTCCAGTGGTTTTCAATTGTTTATAATATTATAAAATTGTAAAAATGTCTGTACATTGAAGCTATTTAAAAAAAAAGACAACTGGAATACACTATATAAACGATGGATAACAACAACAAGGTGCAATTTTTTTAGATTTCTTGTCTGTTCCTTCAGGATTCCTATAAAAACTACTTGGTCGATTTCAATGCGGTTTTCACTGATCAAAAACAAATTCCTAGACTTAAAATCTGCGCTGGTTTTTATCCCGGGAAACCTGCGGGCATAACATAGTTATCGATAAAAATGTACAAACTCTCACCGTTTGGATGCCTCTTGCTCTCGAAGAATATCCTCCTCTCGACCGGACTCTCGTTTTCTGTGTTCGTTGAATTCGTGAATAATGCTAGAAACAATAAAGTTCAATTTATTTATAAAGAAACTGAACCCTAGGAGAATTATCATAAAAATACTCGCACTCCACGCTTTCACATTTTTTTGTGAACTCCTCATACTTAATTATTTTTTAGTCTTTTTTAAAGTGTTTTTTTTAACTATATTTTGTTTTTCTTATTTTTTAGTTTCGGAACCCACTAAAAGCAATTATAATCTAGCAACACGACTCTTAGTTTGTAGTGCGTGAAAGAAACTCACCTGTAATACTGCTGCTGGTTCTGATGTATGCGAAGTTAACATCGGATACATGGTTGAGCAAATCCCTTCGCAGCATCGCCCGGATTCGCTCCAGAAACGTCAGAACATACACGTCCGATTGGTGCGACGATATTTTCCATACACCCAGACCTATATTCAGGGGGAAATACGATCTGAATTTAAATAAAAATAGAATATACTTTGAGCGCGTTCCTTTAGTATCTCACAACGCTCAAAATGCTCCGTCTGCCGTTCCACGTGGCGACTACGGTGGTTATGATCGTGGCGAAAACGTCGCTAATGACGTCATCATTTTCGATCAAACAGCGCTCACGATGACTCATGTCAAGAGCTGGGTCGAATACAGAGCATTAATTCTCTCTATCGATTGACATTGAAAAAGGCGCGAATTTCAAATAAACCAATGACATTTATGTATTCCGTCGTTAATGACATCAACGCTCCATAATCCGTTCCACTAGAGTTTATGATTTTAACGCCCGCAAGCAAGTGGAACGCGAAAACTCGCGGTCATGAACATGGTCGTTGTAATATAAAGCAAAGTCGACTTAGTTACACGATTTATAACTCAAGAACGGCTGGACCGATTTTTATACTCTCTGATTTGTTGGATTTGTCTCCACTCCAAATAACTATGAATATATCGTAAATTAGCAGAAGAAAATTTATTTAAAAAATATTTTTTAATTAAATTAGGTTTGGAACTCCGCCTTCTTCCATAATTGATAGCTCACGTCACGCGGCTTATTTGTAATAGGTGGTGCTGCAATACTGTTCCACACAATAGAACCAGGTAAGGGTGGTTTATATTTAAAATTGGCTCCGGTAGATGGCGTTAAAATCGAATTATAGATTTTTATTTTTTCAGGGCAGGACAACGACCGCCAGGGCCGCTAGTTATCTATACATATAATAAAACTGTAGAGGTCGAATTTCTGTACAATGAAAAAAAATGCTAAAAACCGAGTCAGGGGGATGCAAGAAGTGAAGAAGAAGAACTAATTTAGATTTTTTTCAAATTTTATGTTTTTCTGTTTGTCTGTCTGTTTGTACCGGCTAATCTCCGAAACGAATGGACCGATTTAAATGAAATTTTGTATGGTGGTAGCTTATCAACATTAAGGATACTTTTGATCCCCAAAAATTAAAGAGTTCCCGTGGGATAGGTAATAAACCGCACCACGCGGACGAAGTCGTGGGCATCAGCTATTGTGCAATAAAATCAATGAAACAATACACAAAAACAATCAGGTACAAATGGCGGTCTTATCACTGACATCTTTGAGAGAATAATTGGGATATGCCCGCGTCTTCATCCACGCTTGCCTTGAAATTCCCGTGGGATTCCCGGGACACAAAGTACCGCAACATTTAAAAAAGAATGTAAATTATCGTGATAGTGAAAACTGTGCCGGAATAAGCTATTTTTTATGCACCCGAACAACTACAAACCGCTCCCGGGTAAATACCCGCGGGATTTCCGGAGTAAAAAACATCACAAATTTTATTACATAAAATTCGCTATCGTTAAGCAGAAACCACATCGAAATCGGGGCTGTAGTTTTTACGTGAATCCCGAACAAACGGACAAGAAATCTAAAAAAAATCACACTGTGTTCTCCCATTATTTATATAGTGTATTCTAGCTTTTTTTTAATAGATTCAATGTACAGACACGGTTTTTTTTTTTTTTATATTAACTTCTCTACGGACTCGAGTTCCGTACCCTTTTTTACAACTTAATTACTATTAAAGTTTTTAGGTTTATACACGCTTATTTTACTATTGTGTGTGATATTAATTTAGTTATTTTTGTGTTGTAGTATATCTTAAGAATAACTTATAATATTATTTTTTTTTTTTTAATATTGAACTTATAATAATGTAGAGTGTATCTGTTACACACTGGTGTTGTGAGGAAGTGCATGTGCAGTGTGTGCCTTATGTCTATACCTATATATATCTTAACTAGTGCCATTTGTGTTGGTAGTGCGCGTTGGTTTGAGTATGTGTGAGTTTTGTTGTTGGTTGTGTGTTTGTGACTTTGTGTGGTGTTATAATTTATTGTTTAATTGTTGTGACATGAAAATTTTTCAATTGGTGTAATTGATGATGGATGGTTTAGGAGGGGGATTATTGGCCTTCCATTAGACGTTGGACCACCGTCTTGTCTCCTATGCGTATCGCCATTTTTATATTGTAATCCCTGATCTCATCGACTGTGACTTTCTCCGCTTTGAGGACGAAGGTGGCGGTAGCATCCACTTCGCACACGGCTGTGTAGTAAATACATTTAGCAGTGTGCCGCAAAATTGCCACGACCGCATGAGGGATGCTCTAGTACAGGTCCATCTTGTTGGATTTGGACCTCACGATCACCACTGTCTCGAAGGTAAGACCCTGAGCCTCGTGTATCGTTTGAACGCATGACCCTTCGCCCTTGCCACAGCCTAGTTTTATTAGGCTCTCTTTCTCTGACTGCGTGTGAGTTAGATAAAGAGTATTGGCAAATTCTGTGGGTATGCGCTCTCGCGAATACCGTTTGAGTTCCAGGAACGAGCTTGATTTTTGGACGAGTATATGCCTGAGTATATCACTCATGCTACGTCTAGTGGATTTCGGTGTGTATATGCTCGGTGATTTTAGCCGAGGGTGTAGGGCGGTGATTCATGGTGTGTACAAGCCGTTCTGTTCTCGGGTGATTTTAGCCGTCAGGACTATAGAGCCAAAATGGCTCATGAGTGCTTCATCGACTATGAGGCGTTTGGGTCTAAAGTTGGAAGTTAGACCGTTGATATGAACGATTAGATTGTTTTGTGGCTGTGATGATTTCTTCTGCGGATGTTTTTGTGGCTTGACATCTTTCATCTTTCTTGAAGGCACGGAGCATCGCTGTTGTTTTTCCGCAGCCGGGGACGCCGTTGATCCATGTGATCTCCGGGACGGTCCACTTGTCGAAGGGTTCACCACCGGCAGAGATCACGGTCAAAGTTTTGGCCTTTTCCAAGATCCTGTCGTCCAGCATAATCCTTGTGGACTTCATCACCACGACCACAGGATCATCAGGGGGAGTGTTGAAACAAGGTTTCTCACTCCCTCTCTCCGTCTTGTCCTCATCCAGGATCACTAAACCGCCTGTCGCATTATAAGCTGCCATGTACTCTCCCGCCATGTCTCCCGCTAGTACGGTGGAAATGGCGTTGTCGTAAACGGCTGCCTCCGCGGCCTCGAGTCTGTTCTTTAGCAGTCTGTCGATTCCCAGTTTATAGGTATCCAGGATGGTTTGGCCTATCTTCATGTTGAGAGTAATGTTTGCTCTACAGACTGCTAGAAACTCGAGAAGGGCATTGGCCCAGTGGTCTCTTGGTTCCTTAGGACTGAGTAGGTTGGGAGGTTCGACTACCCCATGTCGGCTTTTAGCCTTACCTCAGGTGGCTCCCTGATGGATGGTGCTATTTGGATTATTAGGTACACGGGACACGGTATTTTTAGACTTTTATAAAATTATAGATGTTATAATGAAAAGAAAGTAAACAGGTATTAAAAAAAAGCTTACCGCAACCAATAACATTGAGAAAGGCCATTTTATGTTGGCCCCTGGCCCTATATTCGGCCTCTAGCAAGGTAGTTTCCGCTAAAATGGCCACCCTCTTATAGTAGACCTCGTTGTCAAACACTGTGTCTTGCTTCGGAAGTCGGACGTATCGCTCCGTATATTGGGATTCCTCACCCTTGTCTTGGATGTTTATGTATGACGTTAACTCCTCATATGTGTAGCTGTGGACCTGAACGAATGGTTTCATTCAACAAACGACTGAGTGATGAATGATTCTTGATAAAATAACATTAACATTGAGTTAAGCCATTTTATATTGACCACTGGATCTATACTCGACCTCTAGCCAGGTAGTCTCTGCTAAAATGGCTACCTTTTGTAGTACTTGTGAAATAAGTCCTCCAGTTTTGATCAAAACCTCCTGATTCAAAGAACCAATGAATTAATGAATGATTCTTGATGATAAAATGAATTAACATTTAAGTAGGCCACTTTATATTGACCACTGGCACTATAAATGGCCTCTAGGGGCTTGGCTAAAACGACTACCTTCCTGTAATATACTTTTCACAATAGCTCTGTAGAATAATGAAGTTATTTTCTATTTTTTAGTTTGAGTTTTTTTTAAGCATTCGTTTTTTAGTTTTTTTAAACCATTTTTTTTTTAGTATCGAAACCAAACAGCTAACTAATCTAGGACATTGGAGGAGTGTCTCTAATTCCAGTGTCATCCTGACTATTCTAGTCAAGGTATCAGAACAAAATCATAGGAATATTGTATTGTCATTAGTCCTTATAACATGTGCAAAATTTCAAATTAATCAAACATCTGGAAGTGAGTGTAAATGACGTTGAAAGTTTCCATTACATACATACTTATGTACATTCAAGCAAGCTTTGGAACCAATTGGAGCACTGATCTTAAAGCGAACTAAACAAAACAGAAAAGTTCCTATATACTCAGGCTGTAACCGGTTCGAATTTTTTAACCAGTTTCCAAGCCTTGCATACAGATGAAACTACTAAAAGTGTGTTAAAATACAATTTCAGTTGTTAGGTTTTAAAATATCACCGGTGTGTTCGACATAGTGATTGTGATACGGGCTCTGTTTCCACCAAAATTGATGTGAAACCATAATCATACACACCTGATAGAATTCCGCCCACATCTGCCGCCACATATGCCTCGCTGACTGGTTATTCCTGACATACGTCGTTTTGAGGACATTGAGGCAAGTGGTGGGGGTAACTTCCTCCCCGTAACCGTTCTCTGGACAGTTCTGTTGCTCCGTTATCAGAATGTCTTCGTACTCCATGCGGTTGCGACGTTCGAAACGCGCACCTATGGTGCCTATAATTTGTATTAAAAAAAATTGTGTCAGCTACGACACAGGACTGCAGTTTACTCTTTAAATACGAAGCAAGAAAACAAGTAGCATATGGACGGATGGAAGGATGGACACAGTGCTTTATACTAGAGATGCCACGAATAGTGGTTTGGCCGAATACCAAAAATTCGGCTACCAAATGTTCTTTGTTTTCTTATGTTCTCGCGTATGACAGGTACACGTAATTAAAATAAAACATAGTTTTAATTACGTGCACCTTTTTCGAGTAACAGTTTTGAGCGCGATTTTATATGACTTTTTTAAATTTAATTGTGACATTTTGAAAACTGTAAATTTTAAGAACGAACTTAAAAATTTAAAAACCTATTTTAAATATCGATTTTTGATGGAAACATATACAATTTTGAGCTCATACTTATGTCTTTGTCATGTTCGTCCGTCCGTCCACTCGTCTTTTATTTCATAGTCATCTTTCTTAGAAACTACCGAGTCTACATGGGTGAAATTTGACAGGAATCCATACAATAATATTATTTAATGGCTAATACAAAATAAGTTTCTTTTTAATATCTTGAATATGTTGCCAATAGAAAAAAAATAATGGAATTGGATGGATTTGGGAATTGGCATGGTTAACTTTAAATCAAGATTGATCTGGTCGTAAAGAAGGCCATAGAAACAAACTCCAAAAATCATAGACATATGTAATAAGACATACCTATAATGATAGCTTCCTGTTCAATATCCTTCTCCTGTAACTCCCCATTATTAACCCTTCTCCCGTCATTGATGCATTCCGTTGGCCCACTGACATACAACATGGCCGACAACTTAATCTCGTCGTAACTTAGGCAGTTCTCTAACAAGAGGGGGGGACGTTGGTGCATACTACCAACAGATTCCCAACCGTCTTTGCTGGAATAATAGAAAGAGTCGTCTATCACCACCAATGCTTGGAACTAGTTAATTTTTAAAGTGCTAACTTTTTATGGGAGGGAAAACGCTTCGTTACGTAACGCGTTATGGCGCCAGTCTGTCTGGCTTCCCTTTCTCTCACGCATACAGAAGCGGTAGGCAGGCTCCTCCTCTCTCACTCTAACCCACTCGCTATATACATAAAATTTAAGTAATATCCTAAGCTTTTCTCAAGTTAAACAATTTCAATATTAAATAGTTCAACTTAGATTAGTTTTTTTTATGGATGTATAGGTTTGCGTTTGACCACTGTCTCACTTGATGTTGAGTGATGACACAATCTAGGATGAAGCACGCTTACCTAGAAAATACCTATTCACTCGTTCTTGAAGACTTCAAGATTGTATTTGTCAGGAAAAACAGACTCCAGCAAATTATTCCACTCATCGGCAGTACGCACCAGAAACGATGAAGCGAAACTCTTGGTTCCGACTGGTGCTGTTTCCACCATGTAACGGTGGCGCAAACCGGTGCGTCTGTTGTCCGACGGTAAAATGGGGATGGAGGAATCAGCTCATGCAATTCTATGGAACACTCCCCGAAATGTATCCGATAGAAGACAGTTAGTCCCGCGACCTTGCATCTAAGCTCTAGACTCTGAATTCGACCATAAAAGAGAAGATCATTGCCGACCAGCTTCCTGGCTCTTTTCTCAATTGATTCCAACACCTCCAACTTGTATTTGGTTGACCCGTCCCAAAGATGAGAACTGTACTCCATGCAGGACTGAACTTGTGCTTGGTATAAGTTCAGCAGTTATCCAGACGGTGAAGTACTGTCTCACCTTTGCGAATACACACAGCTTTTTGGCCGCCATTTGCGTTAACCGGTTTTAGTCAACTATTTCATTCAAAGTGTAAACCTCAGAGATAGGATTATAAAAACCAGAATTAACCAGTATATTCGATGAGGGTCGGGTCAGTCGGGAAATGCGCCAGTCGTGTTCTGATTGCGAATGAAGCTTTATCTAATGCACTTTCGGAGCGAGTATTTTATAACGACGAACTTTGAGCGACTCGTGTGACAATGATTTACTTACCTACAGTTTTTGTTGTATTTCACTATACTTGTAAGAACTGTGTGTGAATTACGTGTGTGTACTACTAACAAACTTTGTGATAATTCTTTTTATTATTTTTTTATTGCAGGAGTTCAGCAGATAGGTAGACGGCCCACTTGATGGAAAGCGGTCACCATCGCCTATAGACATTTGCAACACCAGAGGTGTTAAAAATGCGCTGCTGCTCTCTTAAGGGAGACTGGAACCTGGTCACTAATGCCGGAACACAACTCAAGGTTGTTATGGCGGCATACTTTAGACCAGGGGTGGTCGCCATCTAGTCGGGCAAATGCCCTACCACCTGGCTGTGGGTTGTTTTGTCGCCACTTATGAAGCCGGCCGGCCGCAGGAAATTGTATTCTTTCTTCCGTTCCTGCACGGGTAAAAACGGCAATTGCCAACGACATTTTCGAATTTACATCCTACACATCCCCTACAAATTCGTAACATTATAACACAATAATGACATGACATTTTATATTACGTATGTATTCGCCTATTGTAAAATGATGACATTATTTTTTTTAATTCATAAATATTATTGTAAATGTTTACTCCAATTTGTATAAGGGGGCATATATAAATGACGTCACACGTTAAAGGGGGAGGGGAGTCGACGAAGTGTGACATTGTGTGACAAGGGGTGGGAGTCTTGAAATTCGTAACGGCCCATCTAAAAATCTAATATATTTAAGCTAATTACGCAACTGCGGTTTTTATTTATTAATTTCGTAGTATGAAATCGCAAAATATGTGACGTCACACTAGGGAGGGAGGAGTCTCATGAATGTGACTAACTATGACAAGGACTGGGGAGGGGTAAGAAATCATGAAATTTTTTGGATGGCCCCTAATAGATACATTTGCACGCCAATTTGTCAAGAACATAACATGTACGATTTTAAACTAGAATGCAACAACTTTATAGAATCCATGTTTTTATGCAAATAAATGAATTCGAACTCACCCTTCCTCCCCAGTGATGAGTTTATATTCGTCCCACGCGTCCATGAATACAACAGCCCTTTTCTTCAGCAACCTGTCGATAAACTCGGGCACCGTCATATCCTTGTAGAATGCTTTTTCCATACTAGATCCATATTCCCTGAAAAATGCCAAATAAGTATATATTATTATTCCAAGTACAGTGGATTTCATTTGTAACGACCTCGGTTGTAACGACTTTTTGGTATAGTGACGTCATAGTTTTACACAACTAATAATTCCTCCCCATGTAGATACATCGGGAGGAATTATTAGTTGTGTAAAACTGTGGTGCGCTACTGAAATTGGTCTACTGCGTAGATATAGATATATCTAGTAGCGAACCACAGTGAACGAATCGTGTAAGTGGGACCAAGCTAAGAATGCCTAGTAAGAAACACTGCTTTGTGCGCTTTTTTTATATTTTTTTATTGCACGAGTTCAGCAGACAGGCAGACGGCCTACTTGATAGAAAGCGGTTACCATCGCTTATGGACATTTGCAACACCATAGGTTCTACAAATGCGCTGCTTCTCTCTTAAGGGAGACTGGAACCTGGTCACTAATGCCGGAACACAAATCAAGGTTGTTATGGCAGCATACTCTACGACTAGCGGTGGTAGCCATCCAATCGGGCAAATGCCCTACCACCTGGCTGTGGGTTTTTTCAAGTGGGCCTCCCCACTTGAAAAAATCACCTGTATACAGTACTAGACTTTATCCTGCGGCTGCATCGCGGGTCAACCTTTAGCTAGTGCGTACCTCTTGTTTGAAGAGCAGGCGGTACAGGTTACATTGTGTTAAATTTTTATGTATTTGCCCACCGGAATTCACTTCATTTTACATCACAAACTATCCCATCCCCCGTCTATTTGTAAACTACATAAATGACCAAGCCTGTCAAAAATAACAAAATGAACGAGTTGGACGATATGGACGAAATGGAGAAAATAGACAAAAAAACAAAATCACAAAACCTATCCAGTTTCCAGGATGACCTTTATATAAATCTATTCCATTTTTGAATGAAAAGTATCCGTTGGCCACCCTCGGTATTAAAATTACATATGTACCGAATTTTAGCCAATAGACTTTCCATAAAAGAATAACAAACAGAAACAAGTATATTTTTATCCCATTTTTCGGGATAAAAAGTATCCTATGTTTATCCTCGGCATCGAATATATATACTTATATACTTAGTCTGGCCATAAATACTGTTACAATTAAAAAGAAACAAAATATTACATTTGAATTTGGAATCCATCATTATTTATATGATTGTTCATTGTGTTTTCTCATTTTGGCGCCAATAAATTGTACAACATTTTGCGAAATTAAAATGGAGTGGGGCGATGAAGAGAACCGAATCGCTGTGATTGCATTACACAAAGTAGATTTGGAGCCAAATGCAATTTTTAAAACTCTCCATACGCTTGGTATTAGTCAAATGTTTGTGTACCGGGCTATTAATAGGTACAATGAGACCTCCTCTGTTTGTGACAGAAAAAGATCTGGCCGTCCACGTAGTATTCGTACGAAAAAGGTAGTCAAAGCAGTAAGGGAAAGAATTCGAAGAAATCCTGTCCAAAAGCAAAAGATTTTATTTCGGGATATGAAGATATCACCTAGAACCATGTCGTACGTTTGCGTAGTTTAAAAGATGACTTAGGACTTGCAGCCTATAAGAGACGCATTGGTCATATCTTAACTCATAATTTAAAAGAATAGGGTGGTAAAATCGAAACAACTACTGAAGCAGTACGCAAAGGGAGGTCACAGAAATTTTTTATTTACGGATGAGAATTTTTTTACACTTGAGCAATATTTTAACAAACAAAATGACCGTATTTATGCTCAAAGCTCTACGGAAGCTTCTCAATTAGGCGACAAAGTGCAACGTGGGCATTATGCATCTTCAGTAATGGTTTGGTGGGGTGTTAGCTATGAAGGAGTGACTGAGCCATATTTTTGTGAAAAAGGTATCAAAACATTGGCACAAGTGTATCGAGATACCTTTCTTGAGAAGATAGTTAAGCCCCTTAACAACACCATGTTCAATAACCAAGAATGGTCCTTCCAGCAAGACTCGGCGCCGGGTCATAAAGCTCGGTCCACGCAGTCTTGGTTGGAAACGAACGTTTCGGACTTCATCAGAGCTGAAGACTGGCCGTCGTCTAGTCCCGATCTTAATCCGCTGAATTATGATTTATAGTCAGTTTTAGAGAGTACGGCTTGCTCTAAACGCCATGATAATTTGGAGTCCCTAAAACAATCCATATGATTGGCAGTGAAGAATTTTCCCATGGAAAGAGTGTATGCTTCTATTGATAACTGGCCTCAACGTTTAAAGGACTGTATTGCAGCCAATGGAGACCACTTCGAATAAGATTTTTATATTTTAAATTGTTTTATATTTATGTATTAAACTAACACACTGTAAAACTTATAAATATTATTTGCAACAGAAAAAAAAATTCTTTATTACAATATTTATGGCAAGACTAGGTATATATTATATTTATACTGAATCTCAGCCAAGTCGGCCCAGTAGTTTTTCCGTGAAAACGGATCAGACAGACAGACAGAGTTACTTTCACATTTATAATATTAATAAGGATAAGGATAGGGATATGGACTAGCTGACCCGTGCCCTCACATTAAATACACATGCACCCACCCACGCACACGCACGCATGTCAAGGTTTAATTAATCTTTGTGACCTTTAATTAATTCATAAACGCATAAAGCACTCGCAGTGCCTCGTAAATAGATGTGCACAATTCTTGCATGGAATGTTATTGCTGTTACATATTTGACAGGCATTCCCGTGCCGTTCACAAGGAGTCATTAAAAAATTAAAAAATATTATTACTCACAATCAAAGATAGCCTATGTCTCTCGGGCATAATGTAACTTGCCACTGGTGAAAGAATTTTCAAAATTGGTTCAGTGGTAATGGAGATTACCCCGAATATCCAAACTCACAAACTTTACCTCTTTATAACATTAGTATACAACAAATTGAGGAACTCTACCTTTTGTATATAAGAAAGTGTGTGATCAGCAGAAGTACCCTCTCGTGCAATATTGGATAAGTCGATGCAATATTCCTCTTTAACCTATCAATGGGTCTTCGTTCTTTTAAATTTTCTAACCTGAAATACGTAAATATAATTTTAACTATATTGCGTCCACAATAACTTGACATACAGGTTAACCACCTTGGATAAATATTAACACTCTAGTTAGGCCGTTCTATAAAGCCCCATTTGGCATCTATCAAAATGATTTTAGTAGTTACGTGAACTGTCAATGGTGATACAATTAGAAATTGAAATGAATACAGGAAGTCACACATTACCGAATCCGTCAAAATAAAACGATTTATTATTTAAAAAATGTATTCTACGTTTCGTTGCCTTTTATCTTTCAAATGTAGAAAAGATATCTAACTTAATTACATACGACTTATGTTTAAACTTCTCGATTGTAAAATTTGTAAATTTGTGCTTTTGTAACACCTTTGGTGTTGCAAATGTCAATAGGCGATGGTAACCGCTTTCCATCAAGTGGGCCGTCTGCCTGTCTAATGAACTCCTACAATAAAAAATAATAAAAAAATAGATATCTATCTTCACATCACGTCACTGATATTTAGGAAAAAAAAGTGTTGACAAACGTAATGTTACAAAGGAAATAAGCTAATTTTATGGTATTTTAAATTGATATGAAACATCAAATGGGGCTTCTTAGAACCATACTTACTTCTTCTTTCTAGTATACACGTCTATAACGTGGTGGTTAAATTCTGTGAAATAAGTCTGTCAAAGAGGCTAAAAAACTGATCCAGGCATGGCTAAGCTTACGACGATACTGAAAACGTGCTAAAAATCACTGTCTAAAGAGTGTGATAAGAAAATGCGTACAAACACACATACAAACACGTCTGCGCGCTGTGGCTATAAACATAATCATTGGTCTTCAAACTACAGGCTTCGCCTAGTTTGGGACCACTAAGTAACATAAATAATGTAAATTTGACTTTTTGATAATAAAGACTATTATTTTAAAAAAAGAACGGCTGAACTATATGGTCGTGTTCACATATGTGTATATACATTGTACGTACATACATATTGTCACGCCTATTTCCCACTGGGGTAGGCAGATGACAGATCTCCAATAGCTACGATCCTGACAAATATTTTTCGCTTCATCAACTTTCAGTGACCTCTTCATACATACACGTTTATTTAAAGTGCTTTTTACCTGACCTTCCTTGAAAATATCTTCAATTTGATAATGGTGAGTACGTCACGGTCTACTAATATAGACTCTATATAATAATATGAGTATGTAATATGAATAAATAAGTCTCACCTAACATTAGGTACCGGATGCGGTATTGGGAAAGCTTTGCTTCTGCGGATGACCTCATCTATATCATCGGTCAACTCTGCTTTGGGCATTTGTGAACACTGATACAACAGCTCGTTTGTTTCTTTACTCATACTCGGAAAACACCAGTCCGGCTTGCACCTGGAAATTTATATAATATAATGCAAATATACATGAGGTTCAAGTTAACACGATCGTTAGCGTTCCCGCGATATCGCGTGTTGTGCTTTTTCACGCGATATCGCGTGGTCATTGCTAATAAGTTTCTGTGCCATTTTATTTCTAGAATAATCAAAAGTAGCAGTCACAGCGAGAGTGATAACTAAAGTTATACTTTGATGTCTTTATTTGCCCATTAATGCTGGAAAACCACTCAAGACCATCATGCCGGCATAATTCAAACCGGCGGTGGTAGCCACCTCGATGGACAAAAGCTCTACTAGCCGGTTATGGGTTGTTTTGTCATTACTGCACAGATTACAGAAATGTATTATCTACGGCGCTATACAGGTTTACGCGAAATAGAAAAAAAGTCAAGTAAAAATTTAACTCATACCTACATAACTATGTATATAGCTTCATCTATCTGCATGATAGTGAAATAGAAACATCAAATTTATAAATAATAGGTTGGGGAAAAAGTCTTTTCGCATTTAGTATGTATGAACTTGTAATAAGATCTCTTTGGCTATACCATTTGTATCTGCCTGGTTTTGGTATCATTAAAAAGTTTTAATTTTAAAGAAGACAATTCCAAATTCAAATTAGGAAAATGTGTGATTTTCATTTGTTTTTCTTATTGTTAAAATGAGTGAATCTAATGAAGAAATTCGATACATTTTAAAATTTTACTACAAAAAAGGTAAAAATGCAACACAAGCCGGGAAATTTTTTCTGATGTTTATGGACCTAATGCAGTATCTGTGAGAGTAGCGCAAATTTGGTTTAAGCGTTTTCAATCCGGAAATTTTGATATCAAAGATGCACGTTGCTCTGGTCGCCCTGTTACGGACAAAATTGATGCCATTTTTGAAAAAGTGGAGCAAGATCGGCATATTAGTAGTTACGATGTAGCTGGAGAACTGGGAATTGACCACAAAACGGTTTTGGTGCATTTGAAAAAAGCTAAGCTACACAAAAAAGCTCGATATTTCGGTGCCTCATGAGCTCACTGAAAGAAACCTAATGAACCGTGTACTCATTTGTGATTCTTTATTACGACGTAATGAAACTGAACCATTTTTGAAGAACTGATAACTGGTGATGAAAAGAGGATCACGTACGACAAGAACGTGCGAAAAAAATCGTCGTCAAAGGCCGGTCAGGCTTCACAGACTGTGGCGAAGCCCGGGTTAACTCGCAACAAGGTGATGCTACGTATATGGTGAGATTGGAAGGGCATTATTCATTATGAGCTGTTACCGCCAGGCAGGACCATCGATTCCGAACTGTACTGCGAACAACTGATGAGATTAAAGCAAAAAGTTCAGAGAAAGCGGCCGGAATTAATCAACAGAAAGGGTATGGTTTTTCACCATGATAACGCTAGACCTCACACATCTTTAGCCACTCAGAAAAAAATACGAGAGTTTGGCTGGGAGGTGTTAATGCATTCGCTGTATAGTCCCGACCTTGCACCTTCAGATTTTCACCTGTTTCGATCTCTGCAGAATTCCTTAGGCAGTGTCAGGTTAACATCACGAGAGGACTGCCAAAACCACTTGTCGCAGTTTTTTGATCAGAAGCCCCAAAATTTTTATAGCAATGGGATCACATCCCTACCTACAAGATGGCAAAAAGTTATCCAACAAAATGGCACCTACATACTTTAGTCAAATGTAAATAAACTTTATAAAAAAACCTTTTGAATTTGTATATCAAATTCGAAGAAACTTTTTCCCCAACCTAATACATACCAAGCTAGACTTTGAAACTGCCTCAATACATCCATGCTCTGTGGTTTGGCCTGGAACACAAAATTGTATTATTTTCAATATTTTGAATAATTTGGTATAAAACATAATATTAAAAAAATTAAATGTGTACATCAAACGCAAGAGAATAGGAGAAAAGAGAAAGACCTTTGAGAGATCATTTATTTTTTGGCATTTCTAATAATGTTTATATGATTTGGCATATGGTCTCATTAACTAACCAACACAACCTTCAAACTTTCAAAATATCATCACAATTCAAAGCCCTATCAACCCATCAACCCGGCATAAATCATAATCCCATACCAATAAAGACCCAAAAGACTACAAAATCAAAAAATTATATCTGTCGGTCAATGGCGGCGCCGAAACTAATTTATGCACGTACGCACTCACATACACAACACGCACACACATAAAACTTTAAAATTTATAAACTCAACTAGTGTATAAGAAATAAGTAAAACTAGCAAACATTTTAATCTTAATAATTAATGGTATGGAGTCCAATGGACCAAGAGTCCATAGTTTAGTTTTTTTTTGTATAGTGCGGTCCATACCGTGTAAAACACAGACAACTCAATGCTATCCATTTCACACAAATGTTTTCTGAGAAACTTATAAAGATAGGAGTGAAGTAAACTTTAATTTAATTACGATTAAACATACGCGCACTTTAGTCCACAATACCAGTTTTATTAAATTATAAATAGACATTCAGGAAAACCGCAAAATGGTGACGACTGTTTCCATATAATTTATTTATTATTCCCAATAACGGTACGACAGTGACTGTTTGAGGGTTCGGTTGCTTATTACGACTTGGGAATTAATTTATTGATATGTAATTTAGTAGCTATATATAGGATTTAGTAGGTACAGTCGACTCCCGATAATTTAACAATTAAGGGACCAGAGAAAATTTTCAAATCACCAAGAGTTCAAAATAACAGGAGTTTATAACTAAAAAGGAGGGAGGAAAAAATCAAGTAAACAAGAGTTTGATCAAAATTCGTGGTGTATTATTTTAAATATTTAGACAATTATGTACAAATGTTATTTCGAAAAGAAGTCCGTAATTGTCTGTTAAGTCAGCGACTTCAGTCTATCATTGTCTAATGGATTTTCGATAGCAGTGAAAGCTGAGAAGAAATCGTCACTTGTGTCGTTTCTGAGGGCGTAGAAGCGTAGGGTAGTGCTTAAAATTATAGATATTAGGGAAGCCCGGACTTCAAATTATTGCATGTTGGTGGGTAAGATACGATTTCTTTACTTTCCAATTACCGAGGAGACCAATTAATATGATTTTATTTAATTTCTCGAGTATTTTTCAAGGGACCGGAAAAAATTATAATTAACGAGTGTCAAATTATCAAGAGGCGACTGTATATATTTTTATCTATACTAATATATAAAATTGAAGAGTTTGTTTGCTTGAACGCGCTAATATCAGGAACTACTGGTCTGATATATATCATCACGCTAAGAGCTATAGGAGCGGAGCACCAATGAAAAATGTTTCAAAATCGGGGTTTTTTTTTTCCTTTTGAGAGCTTCCGCTGCGCGCGCTGGGTAAACGGTTAAAGTTTCGCAAAAATCAGTGAGACAGAATTGTTCCCCTTTAAAAGTTCTAAAAAAAAAGTTCGCGACAGCATATGTCTATCTTTTAAGGTTGGCTCACTATTACCTTTTTTATGCTAACCAAATTTGTTCTAAAATAATGCATTATTTGCGAAGGTGTTTTTATAAACATGATATTAATCCTTAACCAAATAAATACGTTATTCATCACAAGTATTTAATTTAAAACATAATTGCCATTTACATCATTCGATTTCAATGAATATCTTAGGTGATATCACAGTTTTAAAATAACATCGCAGCAAAATAATGATCAAGTACTGCGCGCGCATTTATGATGTGCAAGGACGGCGGGCAGTCAATTAGATTTAAAAATATTTTCACCTTCTACCGAAACAAAGTCGCGGGTTAAAGTTAGCGTTAGCCCAAAGTAACTATTCCACGCGGACGAAGTCGCGGGCAGAAGCTAGTAGCTATATATGTAAGTATAATAAATGTATTATTATTACTATCTACTTCAACTGCACACCAACGCTATCTGTGCAGATCTTGTCCATCTAAAGGTTGCCTGGAAGAGATTGTTTTAAGTAATAAGCCTATTGTACAGTGGCGGATTAAAAAAGTTTGCCAGGTTACAAATTGATTCATTTAACGTTACGCGAGCACTGTTACCTTAAGTCACAGAACAGACTCTCCTAATGAAAATTATGTTTAACTGTTTGACAATAAAGTTTAAAATTACTTATATCAAAGTTGTTTCATTTTCTATCTTGTCTAAGAAGATTGTTTAGAGATGTAAAACCTTTTTATTGGTTTTAATATTTATGATAAGTGTAGTGATTATAACCTCTTTGTTTTGTTATTGTTAATCTCAGCGTTTGACATTGTCAACATTTAAATATTTTTCACGATTTTATCTATACCTACAAACAAATACAACTAAGTGTTTGTTTGTAACGTGAGAATAACGGCTTCTTATTAAATGCATATGACAGTATATACAGTACCTACATGGAAAAATAAATTTTAAACATTTTTGTCTGTTGGGATGTTCCGGCTAACCTTTGAAACAGCTGGACCGATTTTAACGGGACTATCACTGGCAAATAGCTTATAAGTAGTAACTTAGGCTACCTTCTTTTAGGATTTCAAGAAGAAAATATTCTTGCGGACGAAGTCACGGGCACATATAGTATTTTGTAAATGTAACATTTATTAAAATATTGACAGTACTGTTTCTTGTACTCATGCAAGCAAAAGTCGGCTTAAAGGTGACAAACATTTTAATTTCGTGAGTGCACTATCTCTACATATAGTATTTAAGTTTATGGTGAATTTTTTCTGTCATATTGATGTACAATAAAGTTTATTGTATGTATGTAGAGTCGTCCACAAGATGGCAGAAGGTCTTTGCAAGATAAAAGCCTTTTTTCTTTAAATTTTCTTACACCTGTCACTTTACTGTCTATGTGACATTGGCAAAATCAATGCATATGTGTTGGCGCCATTTAGAACAAAAATAAAATAGTATGTAGAGTCCGCGCCACCAAAGAAGACCCACGAATGCGGCGCTGCATTCGCCCTACTTAATCCTGTCAGAGTAATTATTTGCTAATCCACAAATCAATGTAGATGATTACTGAATAATAACTACAAAATAATCCATAATTAAAGCGGTAAATTTATTTCCTGGTTAGTTTACGAACAAAATTCTATCAAATAGCGGAATTGTCACTTTTAGTTCCTTTATTTTCTGTCGGACTTCTTTTGTACTGTGGCCTCTATAACAAAGTTTTTGAGGGTGAATAGTGCCTAGATAAAAATGTATTGCAAAGTAACCTATGTGAATGCTTGCTCTAAAAATAGAGTGAAAACTAGATATTTATTATGGAGACACCTTAAATATATGAGTATGTATGAAGAGATTAATGAAAGTAGATGAAGCAAAAATTGTTTGTCAGGATTGTAGCATGTGGTGATCCATCATTTGCAGAAGTCAATGGGAACAAGCATGACAATATTCATGTATTAGAGATGATGAATATTCAGCTGCTATTGGGTATTCAGCGGAATACTTGTTAACGGAACAAAAAACCATACATATTATTCAAAAACACATAATTATATTATTGTTAAACTACATTTTAACAGTGTTAAATGCTATTTTGATTAATTTTTAATTTTAATCTTATGTTCCCACCAATTTTTCAAATGTCAGAATCAAATAATGATCATGTCCGCACGAAGTGGCACATCTCGTGCCAAATATTCGGTTGAGAGCATAGTTGAATATTTAATATTCGGCCCAACCACAATTTGTGGCATCTCTAGTATGTAGGTATGCAAACTAGGTACCAGGTTTCACCTACGGAGAAGCTGCTAGCAGTGGCAGATTTATACATTTGCCGACTAACTCTGTCGTCCCTATCGACCTCTACATCAATACAGTTCATAATAATTTCATAATTAATTTTTTTTTATCAGTGATATTGATGATGATGAACTTTATGATTTGTACACTATTGTCTTGATTACATCCTTTTTTTTCATAAAAAATGATTAACATTTAGACATAGAGAAATAATCTTTCAATTTCAGTGAGACATGAAACAATTTTGGCCCCCAAGTCACCCCCAAAAATTGCCTGGTGATGACTGCAGGGCAAAAGTATTACTATATATAACAAATATATTGAAAAACATTTACCTTTGCATGATTTGAAAGTGAAACACAAAACAACAACAACAAATATATTCAACTTTAAGAACATGATAAAAAAAGGTTACCCTCCATATAAAATATAATGTGTAACTGACTAGTAAAACAAGGAAAACTTGGTGAGAAACAAGGTTCTAAAAATATCTCAAGAAACAGGTTTGGTGCGAGATACATAAATTACATCACAAGTTAGAGGAGAGGAGAGGGAGTTGTCGACGAAGTGTGACAAGGGGTGGGAGGGGTATTAAATTTTCTAATGTCAAAATCAAAGTCAAAATGTACAATCTCATAAATAAAAATCAATGTTTGTATGTTTGTCCTCAAAGTGCTTCTAAACCATTGATCAGATTGTGATGAAACTTTGGTAGATTCTGAAAACTTTCTGCAAAAATCTATATATCTATTAAAAAGAATGTGTTTGTCCAGTGTTCCTAAAGCATTGATCAGATTCTGATGAAACTTTAGCAGGGTATTCTGAGGACGCCCGAAAGGGTTTCTGGCCCAAAAATCTTTATATATAAAATTCTATTGTACAAACAATGTATGTCACTAGACTCTTCCTAAACAATTGAACCGATTTTGATTTTTATAAAATATGTTTGCAAGTGGGTCCTGGCCTGGGATGGTTTAGATTCACAATAAGACCCGACAATTAATGGCCAGCCCCTATCTTACTATTTATTCCCTTGTCTTACCTTCAGTTGAATTTTTGACATTATTTGTCTGGAGCTCATGTCAAATTTTAACAGATAGTAAGATACCTATATCTTACTATCTGTTAAAACTAGGAACTAGCCATTACTGTATTTGTTTCAAGACACCCACAAGTGCAATATTTCTGATAAATAGTGGTGCATTTGAAATAATTTGTTATTTTTTGCTTCGGAACATTTCGAGTATTTCCATGTTTGAATTCAAATAAATAAATTAAAAGCAAGCTTTTATGTAAATGCTCTAAAATGAAAAATTAAACTTGAAGTACATCAAACCCACTGTGTTACACTATACAATATTATACCATACCATTTCCACTGCAATTTCACATAAAGGGAATTGAAACAACTACAGTTAACTGTGTTAGATAATAATTAACGATTTCTCCATACTCCATGTTAGTTAGTAAAAGTTACAAAGAACTATAGCACTTACCACAATCTTCCTGATGCTGAAATATGTGCAAGAAACTATGTAGCTAATAATCATAAACAAAAACTTTTGTTTAAATTTAAAATCTTATTATCCCCAAAACGTAATTTCCTCCAATTGACCTAAATTTGTCGGTGAAATGATACAGTGTGACCAGATGCAAATTAAAAATTGTACAACTACTCAGATAAGTTTTAAGTCCAGCTATTAATCTTTATTTCAAAAAATGTAATACTATGCTCATTTTTTCTATGAATAATATTGGATTTATAAAATAAACCTACAAAAATAATAACTAATGCCGGATCGGACGCACTGCTCTAAGACTTTCGTCTTTAAGCATAACATAATGGTTGACTAGAAGACTTGACGAAGCTTAACAAAATGAATCCATCCCAACTAAAGTCTCCTATTGGCTTCCTCCTCGAAGTTGTGCCTGTCGACCTGGATCTAGGTACTTTTTAATGGCTTAAAATTTACCGCTTGTACTATTTTTTACTACCTGCTTGGCATGTAGTACTGCAATAACATTTTTTATCTACATCTACGTACCTAATTAGTCAAAAATAGATCTTTTGTAATCATCGACTATCTATGTTGTATGTCAGTGATTTTTCTGAGAAACCACTAAATTTACTTAAGTAAAATTTACTAAAACGTATTTTAAATGTTGCTAGGTTAGTCAAGTATGAAAAAAATAAAAAAATTGTATGTGTGCAGTTCACACGCAGTAGAAGTGAAACAAAGTGTGACAAGGGCTGGGAGGGATTTTAAATTTCGTGATGTCACATTTCATGTATTATATCGTTATAATATATTTAAGCTTTAAAAAACGAAATTTGAAGTATTAACGACTTTAACCCTTAAAACATTTTCAACTATATCTGGATGAGCATAGTGTTTAAATCTACACATATAATAAAACTGTAGAGGTCGAATTTCTGTACAATGAAAAAAAATGCTAAAAACCGAGTCAGGGGGATGCAAGAAGTGAAATAGAACTAATTTAGATTTTTTCAAATTTTATGTTTCTCTGTTTGTCTGTCTGTTTGTACCGGCTAATCTCCGAAACGAATGGACCGATTTAAATGAAATTTTGTATGGTGGTAGCTTATATCTCTGGTCAACATATAGGATACTTTTGATCCAGAAAAATTAAAGAGCTCCCGTGGGATAGTTATAAAACCACACCACGCGGACGAAGTCGCGGGCATCAGCTAGCTATTGAATATAATGCATTCTATCTCATTCTCTCGCAGGCTAAATCCTATAGATTTATGTGTTTATCTAATTTTAGTGTCGCTTTTTTCGTGTCATTGAGTTTCAAATCACAATGATTCTAAAGAAGTTTCCCTTCAAAACTTGCGATAAAAATAATGTTTATAAAACTTATAGAATAATTTCATTGAATGTTGGATTAAACAAGAGCAATTAGTTATTGAGGTTGCGGGGTACTTTCGAGTAAATACTTTTTAGCGTTCTGTGTAAATGTTAAACATATTGTATGTACGTACACTTCTATTTTTATTGTGCGTCAAATGATAAACATTTTGGCCAAATTTTAAACTCGTCTGAAGGATAGTTTTTAAACTAGTCATTTGTAAATATAAATAATTGCATGCCTTATTATAAGATATAAAAGAAATAGCTTTGCAAATTCAATTACGTGTCGATATTTTTAGGTTCTATTAGATATCATATTTTGTAAATGTCAAGTCCTGCTGAATATCTGCTGAAATTTTGAAACATTCATTTTAAAATTCCTACTTCTTTTTAATCTGTTATTGAATAAATTATAATATTAATTCTGATAAAATTACAAAATTCTGCTAAATGTGGCTACACTTAAAATAAATACTTTGTTTTGAAATGACGTTGACATAAGCAAGTGACATTCCCGTAATCTTAATATATATTTTGGGGTCATCACCAATTAGGACTCATAATTTAGCTTATCTGAAAATTAATTTATAACTATTAGTTAATTTAAAAATAACTTTTGTGTCCTTACAATAATAAATTATTTCATATTTAATTAAATTCGGATAAAAGTATATTGTGTACTATCTTTATTCTTCTAACACCCAGGTTTTGCAACGCGCTCCAGAAACTGCCAATGTACTTAAAAAAGGTTTCAATGGCGAAAACCCAAGACCATGAACTTTAAAAATTGTACTTTACAGTAATCTCACAACTATGATTTTTTTCTTGTGTCAGCTGAACTAAGAGAAGGAAAGAAGACAAATATAGATTACCTTTTGTTAGGCCTTTGGGTCAAAAGCACTGGAGTTGAAACAGCAAATTTTTAACATCATTTTTTGCCAACTACCTTCAAAAAATCAAAAATGAAATTAAACTTAAAAACCAATTTAATAAACTTAATGAACAAAAAAGTCCTTTAACATTAATAGAAACATTTATTTTATTATTATTTATTTAAAACATTCGAAACAATCATGATAGTCCTTATTAACCCAAAGCTCTATTAAAAGGTCTCAAATTTAGAATTAAGATAATTTTCACTATATCTCAGATCCATATAAAGTTTTGATGTAAACAGCAATATATAAACACCTATTTTTGATAAGCATATCAACACAAATCATAATGATTTCAAGAATAAATTAAGATTTATTTTCACACTCCACGATCTTGTTCGATCATAAGTCAAGAAAGAAAAATTTCTTTTGTTTTTGTTGACACAGTTGCTTGGTCATACACAAACAAAAATCTCGAACATAAGTTCGGTGGCAATAAATACCACAATTTTTTTCACAGGGATCTCCGTCTTTCAGCCAAAACTCACATGATCAAATCATGGTATGACATATGGCAACAATCGCGTAACTCAACTGGCAAATTTTATAGCCAATTACAACCACACATTACGCAAACGTCTTTGTTCTTTCGATTCCGTAACCTATCAAAAAAAGTTACTACAGCTATAATCCGTCTCCGTCTGGGTCACATTTGCTCTCCGGTGTTTTTAGGCAAAATCAGAGTGCGTGATCAATCTCTTTGGAAGTGTGGTCTGGATGAGGGTTCATTAGAACACATCTTTTTTCATTGCCCGAATATCTCCATCCCTCTTTATGACATCTTTCCAACAGATATCCCCCCTCCCATTAACCTTAACTATCTTCTTACTTTAGTTCATTGCAAACATGTATATACTTTATGTAAATTTTTAACTCTAAATAATAATTATCTATAAAATTATCCTTTTCCACTAATTATGTCCACATTTCCTCTACTTAAATAGCTAAAACTAACAATAAATAGTTAGTCTAACGTTACCGTTTGTTTGTCCTCAGATTTTCAGAAAACGATTAACGGTCAAAATTACCCCCCCTCTAAGCTTTTAATGTTATTAAATAATCATTTGTCGCTCATACTCAGATATTGAACAAAATCAATGCCAAGTGCGTTGGAACCATAAACCCAAAAACTGAAGTGAAGTGAAATACGTTCGGTGACATCTCTTTATAAAAAAGTGGTAATTTGAAATTAGTAGCATGGATGTTCATTTGACGAAATTGAATTTGGTGGTGGGCTTTATTCACTATTTCATTAAGTACGTTTTTAAGGACCGTGGGCGCTAGGAGTTATGTAGAAAACAGGCTTTAAGACTTAGTTGCCAAGCCATAAACTTCAAAAAATAATTTAAGAATTAGAAAAAATCAACTGTCAAAACTATCACAACAAGGAGTTTTTGGCGGGAACTGAAAGGGGACGTCGTGCTGTGCAGTTTTATTTTCTAAAAATGTGTAAAAGTACTCTAAAATGAACAATAGTTGTAGGATATTGATAGTTTTTGAGTAGTAATTATGTATTTTTGTGAGAAATGTGAACTGTATAGTCAGATGTGGTCTTTCGAGTTTTCACAAGAACTCCATTGAATGGCGTCGGTTGTAGCCTGCAATACAACTGCGCTACTATACGAAGACATATTATTACATCAGAATTGGCTGTATGGACTAAGATTCCTTTGCCTGCCTATGTGGCAAATTTGAAAAACAACATATCACAACAAACTTTCAGAAATAATTTTGGCGCCAGCAGATTTTCATTAAAAGCTTCTGGCCGTCTGGCGAGCTCCTATAGTGTTGAATTAAAACAGATATTTTGTATAAAATAAAACAGAAATAAAGTTAAGTGCAGAGAAAATATTAAACCACAAGTTGTCACATCATGGGTGACTTACAAAGGATACGCGTGGAAATTAATAATACTTTCAAACTTAGTGGTTTTACAATACGTAGAGAGGCTAGTACTTTTATAGCGGAACAGCTTTTTTCTTTTTCACATGAAAATCGGCAAGCTATGATTGATAAATTAACATCTCATTTACTACGCCAGTGTCTTTCACAACCGGTTTTGGAAAAAGAACATATAGAAGTTGCTTATAGAGAGTGTTCTTCCACAGGATTGGAGGAAACTGAGACCGTCTTGAATGTTATCGATGCTTTTAGCGTGCCTAAACTGACTTACGATAATGAGAGAAAAAGGTTTGTTAAAGATGTTGTAAATCGGAATAGTTTATATCCAGATCCAAAATTCAAAGCACAATTTCTTATTGATAGATATACAACAATTTGGCAACGTACTGTACGCAATAAATTATTCGCACAAGAAGTTCTGCCTACAGGAGAAGAAGAGAAGAATTTCAATTTACATAAGGTGGAGGTTTTACTTAGTTCTTCAAGTAAACTTGATGATGTGATTGTTTTAGGATTGTTGACTCAGTTAACAGAAGGAAAGTTCTTTCTGGAAGATCCCACTGGAAGTGTGATGTTAGATTTGACACACACTAGATACCACTCTGGTCTTTTTACAGAGAACAGTTATATTTTAGCTGAAGGTTATTATGAAGACAAAGTGCTGCATGTTATGGGCTTAGTGTTGCCACCTTGTGAGTCTAGGGAAGCATCAATGCCATATTTCGGGAACATCAATACATTTGGGGGAAAGTCTAAGAATTTATTAAAAAATTCCAAAGCACTACTTAAAATTGAGAAGGAGAATAAAGATGGAATGTTTATATTTTTGTCTGACGTGTGGTTGGACAGTTTAAAAGTGATGGATAATTTGAAGACACTGTTTGCTGGCTATAATGATTTTCCACCTATTGCTATGGTGTTCTTGGGAGAGTTTTTATCATGTCCGTATGGCTTTGAACACAGTATGCAACTTAAATTAGTTTTTAATAATTTGGTGAACCTTATTTCTCAATTTACGAATTTAAAAGATCATTGCAAGTTCATTTTTGTACCTGGACGTAACGACCCTGCTGCAGCTAATATCTTACCACGTCAGCCACTTCCAGATTATGTCACAAAGGATATTAAAGCTAGTCTAGGTGACACAGTATTGTTCACATCAAATCCATGTCGTATACAGTATTGTACTCAAGAAATTGTAGTGTTCAGACAAGATTTAGTAACAAAAATGTGTAGAAACTCTATTCATTTTCCGGAATCAGGAGATATACCTGATCATTTGACGAAAACTTTACTAAGTCAGTGTACTTTATCCCCATTATCGTTGGGAATTCAACCGGTGTACTGGAATCATGCGGATGCATTGACTTTGTACCCAATTCCAGATTTAGTTGTCCTAGCTGATCATTTTCAACCATACACTAGGACATACCAAGATTGTCAATTGGTTAATCCAGGCTCTTTTCCTCGGACTGAGTTTTCGTTTAAAGTTTACATACCATTTTCTAAGACTGTTGAAGATTCACAGATACCTAAAGATGATAGTTAGTGCATCATTATCTCTGCTGATAATTAAAGTGGCTGTTGAAATTTTGTTTTCTCACAATGATGTGGGTTCTGATCCTGGATGGGAAGCATACTTAAGCACTTTTACTTAAATGTAAATTGTTACAATTACAATCTGCTGACTGTACATTATAAAATCTTAAGGATACTGCCACATTGAAATTGTGAATGTGTAAAACATATTAATCTGTTATTATACCAGGGAGTTTCCTTAAGAAATGGGGTAAGAATCTTTAGAGCCCTTATACTCAATTTTTTATTCTCCCGCCATGCTACATAGCTGTTGATATGATGGATTGACATTGGTGAAACCTCTATTGTTGCAAGAGTCCAGAGGATGGTAACCACTTTCCATCAGATGGGCCATAAAAAAAAACCTAAATAAATTAATTTCATGGCCCAGGGCACCTTATCTAATGTGGCCAGTAGCATAGCTTGGGGGTGGCCTGCACCCAGTGCCACCTGTGGGTGATATCTGACCATGAGTTACAAAAATCGCAAAAAATATGTGTTTGTGTGTGCAGTTCCCACACAGTAGAAGTGAAACTTCAGAGAATATTCTCACAGATAATTCTTCTCTAACTTTTATTAATCTAAATATAATTCCTTTAGCCTACATCCATTAACATATTTAATTCAAAAAATTCAATCTAAATTACACTTTAAATCACTACCATAAAGTTCAAAATTCAATGCACAATTTCCTTTAATTTATGTATAAAAGAATATCTGCCTTAATTATATACAGATAGAGCTAAAATTCATTTGAGATCTTTTAAGTTTTATTTAAAGTGAAAATGAATACTAATGGGTAAAGAGAAATGTGTTTTATTTCAAATTAAATAAGGTTGAATTTTGTGTTTATCTGTTTTTAGTTTCACTTTGTTGTTTCATCAATTTTCAAATCACAACGATTCTAAAGAAGTTTCACTTCAAATACACCTTAACCATACATAAATACTGCCACCTATAAAAGGTAACTGTGGTACATTGTATAAATGCCACTTGTAAACTTATGTAACAGTAATAAATAAAATATTATTTAAATAAAACAAATTTTATTATTAGATTTTTATTTAATATAACAGTTTTGATTTTTGGGGTGACACCATGAAACCTGATATTCACACCAGGTGACATGTGTACTAGAGATACAATACTAGACCCTTATTAAAAAAAAATTGCATGTGTGCAATACACACAGCAAAAGTGAAACTTCAGAGAATATACTCATAGATAATACATTATTAGTTTTATTTCGGTCCAAATTGGACCTATGTTTAATCATTGGTCTTATTGACTGTCTAATCTGTTTTGCACAATGTAAAACTCGTATCTTATTCTCTCGCAGGCTTAGGCCTATATATTTATATGTTTGTCTCCCTATAATGTCGGTTTTTAGTTTCAAATCATGATTCTAAAAAAGTTTCACTTCAAAAATGATGGAGAATGACTTCTTTAGAGTATTTGAAATGGTCCTCAAATACTATATTATGTGCCATTAATTTATTAATAAAATAAAACTTAGAAATAGGAGTTAATTGTTTAATTTTTTTCTTAAAATAAATCTATTTACAATGATTATGATGATTCTTAAAAATAATACTTATAAACCATTTGTAGTTACAAAGTTATTTTCTTAAACTATTTTTGTGCTTTATACCTATTTAAAGGACAAAGTTATTAATATTTACAGAAAGATATGTGTTAAAATATAGTCAAAATATAAAACCACAAGTATGACCCTGCCGTATGGCAGGACGTTAAAATAGGGTACTAATGTTTCAGTCCATTTTAGACATAGACAAAGACAGACCAAGCAATACATACTTAAACACTAGAACATCGTTTCTCAACTTGGGGTCACAACCGTTGCGGGAGTCACGTTTGTTATCAAAGGGGGTGCAGTCTGTTAAGCAAATAACACCTATATACAAGTCAAATGTATAAAACTATTAATTAAAATATTATTATAATTTTGTAGGGAAAGGGACTTTACTTAAGTTTTGGTTTTTTTCATTGGTCACAACTTGAGAAATAATGCTCTAGATCTAGAAAAAGCCACTGTATGGGCAATGTTTGTCTGTTTCCTGTAGTAATGAAGGCGCTGTGTCAAAGCATGGAAGAATATTATAATAACAATTGCTTTGTAAAAAAAATAATTGAAAAGCAGCCAGTGGACAAGGCAATTTTAATAGGTATCTTTTCAATATAGGTGTCACCGACAGCCCCCTGTGCAGAGCATGCCTGGAGGCAAAAGAAACAGCCGCCCATGTCCTGTTTGAATGCGGAGAGGTGGCCCAATACAGGGAAAGTATCTGGACGCCCCAGGTAGCCTCCGAGAAGTCTTCAGCAACGTCAACAATCTGGTAGACTTCCTGGAGGAGCTGAGCTGGATGGAGTAAACCCTCATCTATGTCGTCGGGTTGCGGAACCCGCCCGCTCGTAGTAGAAGAAGAAGAAGAGGGCGCCTTTCTTTTTCGACCATTGTGGGACCATGGTGCATTTATTTAAAATAATGGATCCAACACAAGTGAAATCTACCGAATATAGTGGCGTTATACCAGTATAGCAACTTATGACGTCATATTTCTAACGTGTCAAATAGCGAGTAATGCGATTACTGTTTGAGCAGTAATTAAAATCATTTTTACAGTGATATTTTGAAAGTATAAAGATAGCAACCTATTTGAAACCCTTCTCTTTTATACAAACTTGCGCCACTGGCTAAGTCAAAGCACTGTGCGAGACCATATTTAAAAATAAACTCTTAGTGCTTTGAGAATTGTGCACTCTAGAAGTTGCTTATAACGCGTTCAAAACACCAACATTCATATTTTTCTGTAGTTACATGATTATTATTATTGGCAACATCACAGCATTCACTCTCCAAAAATGTGGTAAAATACAGAAATGTGATGAAGAGTAATCAAGAAGATAAAATATTATATAACATTGGTTCATCGTAGTATAGCTTAAAATGTAAATTATGTATGTTAAATGATGTTGGGGGTCACCAGTTTAAGTGTACTTGGTGACTCATGGGTGGAGGAGAAAGGTGGAAAATAATAGGGACGCGGACAGTTGAATCAACTAAGATACTTTTTATCATTATACAAAATGTCGCGGCCATATAGATTTTGTATAGAGCTCCCAACTTATCTGTGGAATGACAAAAAGGGAACTACAGCGAGTTTTTGGCGGGAACTGAAAGGAGATGTTGTGCTGTGCAGCTTTATTTTGTAAAAATATGTAAAATTACTCTAAAATGAACAATAGTTGTAGGACATTGATAGTGTTTGAGTAGTAATTGTGTGTTTTGTGAGAAATGTGAACTGTATAGTCAAATATGGCCTTTTGAGTTGTGACAAGAACTCCGTTGAATGGCACCAGCTGATAACCTACAGGTCAGCTGTGCTACACATGGCTTAAGAAAATGAAGAAACTATATTGCAATCTAAGATCTGGCTTAAAGGCCTAGCTGCCAAGCCATATATTTAAATAAAATAATGGAACTACAGCCGCCATATTGAAATTTCATACGAATTAGGGCTGCCAGTTCTAAAAAAGTTGTATATCGTTAATATCGTTTTTTCAATGCTATAATTAAGACGCAGTTGGCCTCAATCAATAACTATAACATTATCCCAAATGGAGTTCGAGTATTATAATATATGATTGACTTAGATTAATGTAATATATTTAAATGTTTTTGATGATTGTTCATATATTGGCAATGCAACGACGCTCATTATTTCACAGACAAGTTAGGAGCACTATAAGAGCGTACCAACTTATGACGTCGTTAGTTGGTGTAAGTAAACTAGAGTCAAATACCGCATTACTTTGTGTTTAAACATTAATTTAAATTATTTCTGTCGTTGTTCTTTTATATGTAAATAATCTTGGAATTTATTGTGACATGTGTGTGTCTGCATCCCTTTTGCATTTTTTAAAGTATTTCATCAATAAATAATATTTAATCTATATTAAGATCCCAGAATGGAGTCGTACGCTTCGGCGATTGTCGGCATAGCAACCAAGCAGATCATTACAATCACGAACAATGCGATAATAGGCGAATATACTCCCAGTAGAATTCTTCTGAATCCCGAGAACTGAAACATAAAGAAATCATGTCAACAACTGTATAGTTATTCGCCGTTTAACACAGATGATTGATTTATGATGATGACAGATTGTTATTAATTGCTAATGACGTTAAATATTGACAGATAACGTACGTGTATACAATAATGTACAGACAAATCAGCTTCGAGACGTATTTGCGTTTGTAGTGGTGTACGGTCAGCACATAAATAAATAAACTAATACTTTTTATAGGCCGGTACTTATATGAAACTAATTATATTAAACGATATTAAAATAATAAATATTAAACATAATTTTTAATACTAAATTTCAAGTTTAGAAGTCCTGTAAATATATAAATACTACTACAAACGCAAAAACGTCTCGAAACTAATTTACCTGTAGCTAGTTAAATACATTTTCATTTGAAGGTTTATATGTATATAAAAAACCTAATTAAGTTTTCATGTAAGTAACATAGAGTTATACTACCTAGGGGTTTTCACGCGACATAGCCGTGAGGAAAACGCTAAGTCTATACAGATAAATAAAATTTAAATGTATGTAATGTCAAAAAAAAAGGTTAAAAGGGGTAAGGTTATAATTCGGTGCAGGAGATTACGAAAATGCAATTTTTAGAATTTTGTCTGTCTGGATGTTCCGGGTAATCTCTGAAACCGCTGGACCTGTTTTGACAGGACTTTCTGACCGATAGCTGATGTTATAAGGAGACTTAGAAAAACCAAGAAGAATGGGGCTGGAGATATGACACCAATGGTCTCACTTCGGTAACAGCAATAGAGTATAGCACCCCAGACGCTTGTATATATAATTTATTGCCACTGTGAAAAAGGATGCAGCAGAGATTAAAGTTGTAGAAAAGCTAGAATTCGGATAGATAATGAGCAATTGTGATGAAATTTCGTTTTTAGAAACAAAGATAATGAGACAGAAAATTCTTGCAAGGATAATAAAGTAGTCAACATCAACCTACCCGGGCCATCAGTAAGGATTAAAAAATGATTGTTAAACATTTTTAATCAAAATTTGAATTCAATTGATGATTTTTGTAAATATATTTTTTCTGACATAACTTTTTACCTATAAGACTTACAGAGTAAACATGTAGGTATGGAACAAAAATTAAATAATTTTGTCCTCTTTATACTTTTGATAGACACTTTTGTCATATAGTAAACTGTTGAGACGTTATTTAAAAAATACTTAATTTTGGCACCTTCAATACAAGATGGCGGCCTCGAAAATCGTTTCTACTCCACCTTTTAGAGGGCAAAACTACCCATTGACTTTACTACATGTTCATTGTGTTACATCAAATCAGGTTGGCTTAGACTCATCTCTATGTTTTGCTGGCCAGTTGTCTGGACTATATGGACTTGTTTTCTTTGTTATTATTATATCTAAAAAACTGAATAAAGTTTTTGTTTGTTAAATAAAGCTACTGCCATAATATAATGAAAGTTTACCGGTGCGTCTGAGCTTCTGTCGATCTGCGTGGCCTGCCGCGTGTGGCCGAGCATGTCCTTCATGGGGAACGTGTTCACGCGCCCGTTGCTTATCCTGCCGTCGGACACGCACGCGGTCAGCTGCAAATACAATAATTTCAAACTTTGTAACGAGGGGTAATCCGATTGAGGACTGACCGCAGCGGGGACATGTGGTATTCGCCATGTTGGGTGGCACTTTAGTTGTCATCATCATCCGAGCCATAAATCCCGGTTGCGTTCGGAGCGCTCCCTCCAACGCCTAGGTTAGTTTTCCTACTTTTCTACTCAACTTCGTGCGGTCTTCAGCATCCCGCTTTAGAGACCATTGATACGCATGTCATCTTTCACAACGTCAAGCCAGCACCTCTTAGACCGGGAGCTGGCGGAGGGGGCATGACTTGACATTTGTTCCTCGCATAATTAGCCGGTCTCTGCAATATAACTATAGTACCCTCGAAGAAGTACGATTGCCATCCGAGTTAGCGATACCCACTAACACCCCTCGATGTTTCTTGGTCGTAAGTCAGGGCTACGGGGCAAGCGGAAGCTTAACCAACTCCGCGTGCCGTGACAAGCGGTGTCCAAGGGCCACATCCAGTAGTTAGTTATTTGCAGCACGTAATATATCGGCCAAGTGCTTGTTGGGTCATCTACATTCTACAACACTTCGTAATAGAATAAGAAATGGCAACCGTCCAATAAAAATCGTAACTGGTTACACGCGTTTCAATCATAGCTGGCGTTACCGTTCGTTCGTATCGTTCTAGTTTCTTGGAAAATCTCAACTAAAATTTGAAGGAATGTCTTTATTTAAAACTTTAAAAAAAAAATTAAATCATTAATATAAGTATAAGTAGTTCGTACTATATGTTACGTATACCACCATTATCATCTCAATTCATTCCTGGGGTTGTCTGGAAGAGATCGCTTTTTAGCGATAAGAACGCCCTTTGTACGTAACTAGATATCATTTTAGTCTTCAAGTTCATTTTGTATTGGTGTATAATAAAGTGTTATCTATCTATCTGTCTATATATTAAGTCTCAATAAGCTCCTTTTCAATTTGATCAAATCGAAAAGAAGTTTAAACCGACACTAGCAGCGCGTTCCACTAGTAGCTCACAACGCCCAAAATGCTCCGTCTGCCGTTCCACAAGGCGACCACGGTCGTTGTCGTCGTGGCGACAACGTCATCATTTTACGATCACACAACGCTCACAACGACCTATGTGAAGAGGTGGGTTGAATAACCGTTCCACTTGCGTTTACGATTGTAACACCGGCAAGCAAGTGGAACGGGAAAAATCACGGTCGTGAACGTGGTGGTAGCCTATATGGTTCATTTATGTGTGTTTCAATTTGGTTGAATAAACCAAGGGTCTAAAAAGGTCTGTAAATTACGTCACATATTAGGGGGGTTAGACGAAGTGTGACGAGCGGTGGGAGAAATCATAAATTTCATAACGTCACATTTAAAATCTAATATACTTCTTAAGGTTATATGGCTTTTGAATTGAAAAATATTAATATTAAAATCAAGTTTATTTAGACAAACATTTAGAACAGACGTTTTTTAATAATTAGAAGAAAAAGTGTGACCAATCTAATTTTTTTTTATTCATTTGCGTACTACCACATAATATATTTCTCCAACAATACTTAAACTAATTATCGAACTGCTGTTTTAATTTAAAAATGTATTGATGTAAGATTGCAAAATATGTGATGTCACACTAGGGAGTGAGGAGTCTCACGAATGTGACAAGAACGGGGACGGGTCAAAAATTATGAAATTCGTGTGACGTAATCTGTGGCTGTGACGTAATGTGTGATGGCTCCTAATGTACCGCATACATAAGCATAAAGTTGATTCATTAAATGTCACTGAAAACAGTTGTGTCCTTTCAACTTTCATTTTTGTTGTTCCGTCTATTATCAGCATAGCGTTAGTTGAATGTTTACTTGTAGTTTTCTATATCAAAATGCAACGACCTCTAACATTTTTTTTAAATTAAACAAACTACGGACTAAGTTCCGTACCTTTTATTAGAAACTTTTTTTAGATAGTATTGAAATTACACGCTTAATTATAATTGTTGTTAATGTGTGTGATCGTTTGTTGGGTGTTGCATTTGTATTGAGGTGTACCTCAAAATTGGTTATAATATTATTTTATTACTAGGTTCTATTCTGTATTTATTCTAGTGTGAAGTGTTGCTGTTACAAAGATGTGGTGAGGATAGTGTAGAATATTGGTGACTGGGGTCTTGTGGATTCTTCAGATTATACAGACATGTCAATCTTAAGTCTTTTTATTGTGTACCATTAAAATAAAACATATTACGTAATAAAACATGTCGCTAGACAAAGCATTGCGAACACAGAGAAGATGGAGCTAGAATGTTACCAGTATACTACTGAATACAAAGTTGCCATTTCTGAAAATAAATAACTTACAGATAGTGACTGTGAAGAAGAAATTTATAAAGAAGCATTTATTATTAGCATTCAGCATTTATCGAACTCGTCATGCAAATCTTCGAATTGATCAGACACCAGGAAGTTGTGAAAAATATTTAAAATGTTTAAAACAATTCATAAAAAAAATACACTTACGGATAGTACTAAATGCATGACCACGTGGAACACGACGAATGCTGCCAAAATGTAAATACTAAATGAGGGTAATTCAGCTTTCTTCAGTTCTACGGCGAAGAATATTGTTACGACTGAAAAGAAAAGGATTCTTTGTTATTTATAAATAGGTACAGAATGAAAATCATCTACAAACTACATCTTATATACTACCTGTGCGCATAAGGTTTGCCGATAGCCTCATGATGTCACGCGTGGATGGTCAGTAGGGTTGGCAAAAAAGTTACATAAATAGTTGTTGCAATTAATTTTATTACTATTGTAATATACTTTATGTAAATATATATAATAATAGTAAGGTGGGGGGACTTAGTGTTTTCATCACGTACTCAATATCCTCTAGGGAAATCCAGCACTTTATCGCAAAATATAAGCAAAATTTATTGTTTTTGCATTTTGTTTGCAAAAATGACTTAAAATATAACTTAAAATACCATATTTATGAATTACTACGTGAAACTAGTAAGGCCTACGGGTGGTCACCACATGAGAGGAGGATCGGGGTGTTAAAAATGGGTCACATAGTAATGGCTACTTTCCCCTAATTTATTACATAGGCCAACAAAAGTAAAAAAAAATTGTTGCCCCAGATATGGCTCTATCGCTATGCCAATACAGAATTGACTCTGGTTCTTAAGATTTTTTGAGTATATATGAGCATAAAATTACTCTTTCTCATAGTTACATTGGTTTAGATTTCCTGATATTCTTGAGAATTTGAGTGTGGAACAGGGTGAGTACTTCTACCAGGACCTAAGAGTGATGGTAGAAATGTATCAGGGTAGACAGGACCGTTACACTATGGCAGATTATTGTTAGTCTTTACAAAGGAAATTTTCCCAAAATAATATAGAAGAAAATCTTATAGAAGGTGTCTCTCTGAAGTAAAAGATAGATTTCACCAGATTTTCTCTCTTTTTACGTCTATATATATTAATTAAAAACAAACAATTCGTAGTAGTTCTCAATAAATATTAGATATTACGGCATATAATTGTTATCTTTTATTTCATACTAGCTTCGGCCCGCGACTTCGTCCACGTGGAATAGTTAGTAAAAACACCGCTTTTGAAACATTCTTCATTGGTGCTTCGCTCCTATTGGTCTTAGCGTGATGATATATAACCTATAGCCTTCCTCGATAAATGGGCTATCTAACACTGAAAGAATTTTTCAAATCAGATCAGTAGTTCCTGGGATTAGCGCGTTCAAACAAACAAACTCTTCAGCTTTATATATTAGTATAAGATTTACTGGTTTTTAGGGTCACATGAAAATGAAAATTAAAAAAAATAATTCAATAATTGTTGGGATAAAATTATTCGAAGCCATTATAATATCCAGGGCAACCAAACCACTGTGGACGAGTGTTATACACGTGGATGTACTCAATCTTTATTTTATGCAGTTTAACAAAACCTTTGCGTAACACCATATAGGTACTTCCTTTCCTGCCAAATTTCATCCGTATTGTCCCAGCACTTTCTAAGAAAACGACTATGTACATTACAAAAACGCAAGCATTATGTTCCTGACAAAATAGCTTCAGAACCCTATAAAACAGAAACTTACTTCCAAGGATATGAGCGGAGTTTCCAACAAGCCAATGCAGCCAGTTGAATAGTGACCTGTTCTTGGTGCCCGGGTGCGGTCTAAAATATGCACCTATGGAACAAAAATAATATTATAAACTAATACAAAAGAACAAAATCAGAAATCAATTTATTAATAACATTGTTACACGTCATTTTTATGTCTCACTAGCTGTGCCCGCGACTTGGTACGCGTGGAATTTTTCTCGCGAAACATCAGCTGTCTGCCAGTGAAAGTCCCGTCAAAATCGGTCCAGCCGTTTCAGAGATTGGCCGGAACAAACTACAACAGTTTTAAAATTGTTTTTTTGATACAAGTACCGTATATACTTTCATATACATTTAGTAAAAAGCTGTTAATTTGACGTAACAAACAGACACTTCAATTTTATTTATTTGTATGTATGTAAATTGAAGAGTAACTTCATTTGATTTGAATTTGGTGCGCATTATCATAGTATACGTCAAGTGTCAATGTAATGTCACTTGTACATCACACTTGTCAGTTAGAACAATAGAACAAATTAAGTGCTATTTTAAATTCCTAAACGTACTAGATTAATTGAAATTGTGAATTAATTAGCTTTAAATGTTGTTTCTCTTTTCAGAGCAACCGTTAGTTTTTAATTTACGAATCAAAGTAATCCACATTATATGTATATATAGTATAGTAGAGTATACCAATTGGCTGTATGAAGCAAAGCACGACTGTGATGATCCCAGTAATCGCATGAGGGTTCGGGCTCGTCGACTGCCATCCCCCTACTTCCACCAGGATGAGGATGAAACCGACTATCGTGAGTAACCACGTTGCACACATAAATATCCTGTGATACTGGAATCAACAAAAGAAAAGAATCTATAATAAAATAGGTATCATCCTATAATAACAACAGAACAGAAATATAGCCCATTGCTGGGCTCAGACTTCCCAATTCTTTAACTGATCTGATAGTATACCCGCTACGCTTGTCCATAGCGGATTGGTGCGTTTGACACATCGGATATCTTATGGCGGATGTGCAGGTTTCATTAATGTGTTGTCCTTTACCTTCAGGACCTGGTAATTGTAACATTAGGTCAGATAACTAGGGATTCTATTGTTTGCTAAAATGGACATGGACCCCTAAAAACGGACATAGTTGCTAGTAAAAACAAGTGTTAATATCATTTTTTATAAGTAGTACCACCTACTATAGTAATAATTGCGGGTAGTTGTGTTTGCTAATAGGATATAAAAGCAGGCGGGCGTAGCGACAAAAATCATTCTCACTGCAACTTTGGTCGGGTGCATATATTACAGTAGTGCTTTAGGGTAGTTAATTATTGTGCGAGAATCATAACTTATAAACAATTGCAATTATTATTTAGGTTTATGGCTTGGCAGCTAGGCTTTTAAGCCAGATCTTAGAGTATAATGTAGTTTCTTCATTTTCTTAAACCTACGTGTAGCATAGCTGAACTGTAGGTTATCAGCTGGTGCCATTCAAGGGAGTTCTTGTGACAACTCAAAGGGCCACATTTGACAATACAGTTCACATTTCTCACAAAACACATAATTACTACTCAAAAACTATTGTTCAGTTTAGAGTAATTTTACACATTTTTAGAAAATAAAACTGCACAGCACATCATCTCCTTTCAGTTCCCGCCAAAAACTCCCCCTGAACAATTGTAATTAAACTTAGTAGTCATAGATATACTATATATATATAATCGGTAGTCTTTGTTATGCATTCGAATAAAACAGTTCTCAAAGTTCTACATGTTTCATTATATAAATCCCGCACTAAATCTAGTTATTTATTTAATTGTTCAACTTGTAAATTGCAGTTAAAACTAGTTAATAATACAAGAGAACTTACTGCGAACCAAATATCCTTCCCTCCTAATTGTTTTCCAACCCATGTCTGCTTGAAGTATCTGTAAGAAAACATTAGTAATCAATAATATTGTTAATCAATACCTATTTAAAATTATTTAAAGTAACTAAATTAAGTTAAGTTTTATTTAATTGTATTAGTTTAAACTAACTGTAAAATTTAATATACTGACACAAAAAAGTAAAACCAGTTAGTTCTCTTGTTCACATGTCAAAACAAATAAATATTAAATTAACTTAGGAGATATTTTTTGGTGTTCAGTAGTCATGCTGGCAAAAAACGGAAGCCATATGAAATCTTCATCTCCATCTGACGTATCCGAACATAAAATTTAATGTCAATGTATCTAAACTTTTAATTCGCTCTCTACCAAAGACATGAAACGTTTACAAGTTTTATGTGTGATTTATGCTTCTTCCATTGATTACATTAATATACTAGGAGACTCTTCTCGCTGCAATCTTTTGGGAAACGGGTGTGTTCACAAAAGATTTAAATAAAAAAACAGACTTCAAAAACTAAAAAGAATAAAATATCTTATTTCTAAAGCTATTTTGAATTATAATATCTTATTTTTAATACATTGTGACATCGACATCGACAAAAGTGGATGCACACCTGCCTGCCACAAAACAGGCTATCGTGTATTGTACTTGTTTATGGCCGTTCGCAGGCATAATTACGGTGTGCAGATTACGATTTCTAAGAAATTCGATCTATGCGGGCGGGCATCCATATTGTATCGGTGCAGTATATAGCAATGCTCAATGGAGAGATCGACAGTCTAGCGATGGTCACAAGCGAGACAAGACGTGAGTACATTCGATAAGCTATATAGTGACGGACTTTCCGCGTGTTATTGAATCGTGTATTAAGTTCTACTAGTTGTATTCAGTTATATTTGTATCTGTGTTATACGTGTTTGTATAGTTCTAATAAATTCTGTAGTAATTCCAACGGCATTTTAATTCGAGTCCCGTAACTCGTAACAATATATTATTTTAAACATCATTTGTTATCACTGCATTAGATGAACCCTCGCTGCATGTAACAATATTATTGACTAATACTTTATTACTTATAGCAATAAACAAATATAAATTCTCACCTTGCTAGCAATATTCCCAAGGAAGCAGCCCCAATCCAAGCAATCAACATGAAACTTCCATGCAACTTGATCAGTACTTTGGAGGCGCCAGCTGCGGCGCCCACTGACGCCAGCGATAAGGGCGTCGCTGTGGCTTCATACGCTAACGAGTGGAAACCAACACGATCTTCATCTAAAAACATAATGTGGTGTGATAATCTATACCAGTGGCTCTCAAACTTTTCTGAATCAATGTCCCCTTTAGAAGAGAACGAAAGTGTCCGTAATAGGTTATATGAAACTAGCTTTTACCTTGGTTTTACAAGCATAAGAAATATGAATTTATGACACTAGGTTCTCATACCCGTAAACGCTTGTTCAATTTCGGATAAATATTTAACAGGAGCTCTCTGAAGCCAGACCGAAAAATATTACTGAAAATATGTATGGATTTTAATTATATAATAAAAAACCGCTTGACCGCCCCTCTTGACTAATTCAACGCCTTTCAATTGATTTTGGATCTGTTACTGCTTATGCTTTTGTATTGCAAAACTGGAAAACTGGCAAATGACCTACCTAATGGTAAGTGGTTTCGCCTATAGACGTATGCAATACCAGAGCCGAAGCCAATGGCAGCTTTTGGGATAGGATAGAGTGAAACGTGTGTGTGGGATAGGATAGAGTGATGGGATACGAGGGATGGGATAGTGGCAGTGCCGGGTTTACCTATAGTGCATGTGGGGCAGTGATATGTGCCGCCACTGTGGGTCCCGTACCGTGGTGAAGATAAAGGTAACGACAGGTGTACTTCCGTAATACTTTAATGTCTGAATCGGTATACACCTATGGGCACTGCGGACTGCCGGCGCGGACTGACTCTATATAATAAGAAATGGTCGAGAAATGGGAAGCATGCACACCACTCGATACAGTTACGTTAGTGCAGTACGTACATAACCGTATGGGTGTGTGTGTCCCTACAGTGCAGGGCGTGCGGTACACACGGGCGCAGGGTCTTAGAGGGCGTTGAACGCAAAAAACCAAGCGTCGCTCGCGGCTCCAGCGCACTCAAAGACCCTGAGCCCGCGTTATGGCTGACGCCGGGGGATAATTAAAGATTAAGTATATTGGTATAGTGTCGCGTTATACTTATAACCCCTTCCTTCATAAAAAATACTTTTTACTTGTGTACCATCAGAACTAGAATTATCATAGAAAGAAGTAAGGAAGAACAGAATGCTTCGTTACCATCATATTTTTGTCACACTTATCAGTATAGGCTAACTTAGGAGTAGAAATAAAATATTGTATATTCCTCTCTATTCCACACACCAAATTGTGTCATAAGTGAAAATAAGACAACAATACGCTGTTGCTATTTTAGTACGGTTTCTGTGAGAGTTCTTGTTCTCAAAGTGTGACATCATTTAAAATTCAACTATTTCTCTTTCACTGGTGAAAATATCACTGTAAGTATTCCATTTTGACCGCGCTGGAGGGCGCCAGAATATAGGTTGCACACGGGCCCTACATGAGCTAGAGTCGCCTCTGGATAGAAGGATCAGACAGGAGAACTGAGATAAAGGGGATGAAATAGGGGAAGAGAGAAGTGGGTGATCAGAACTCTCTGAAGAACTAAAAATAATTCTGTAAATTTTAAAGCTAAATAAAATACAACGGAACATACCTTTCATACTGTCTCCAGCAACAACCATCAAGTTATACATGTTACTCGGCAAATCGAATGTGACTCCTTTTACAGTTGACACAGCATCTCTTGTGAATTTGCAATAGAGTTTTCCATCTATATTCGACGACTCGATCAACTGCACAATCTCTTGGGGAGAGTCAGATCTCTTCACATATGGTTCAGCTTTGGGATAAGTCCATGAAGTATACAAATTTATACGTCCATTATCATTTCTGACGCATTCCATGGCACTATCTTCACCCATTTTTGTATCAGAACTGAGGGCAGCCGCGACATATCTGGGATTACCAGTGCCTTGTACTTCGAATGTGTATATGTCGCCGGCGACAAAAACTGCCACTATTGCAATACAATCACCCTTTTCGATACAATTTTGTGGTACACCGAAACATAGTTTTGTGTCGGCACAACCGTTGTATATCACATCTTTGGGAGCCGCTGCCTGCTTCGGCTGGAATAATAACATTGGTTTTTTGAATTGTATCCTATTAATGTGTATCACTAGCTGTTGCCAGCGGCTTTGCTCGCGTAGATTAAAAATAGTCTCAGTCTGAGTAGTCAAAAAAGTAAAAAGGCAGCCCCAATTTCACCCCCTTCTGAATTGAATTTCGAAAAACACCGATACACGTGTTCATTTATTTCTAATCAGAAACAGGTATACACAATTTTGTGTTTCTTATTTTAAAAATGATGGTTTTTCATACAATTTTTTATGATCCTAACCCCAGTAGTTTGGGCTATGCGTTGACATGTCAGTCGGTTAATTAGTCGGTCAGTGAACCGAAGAAATTATATATGTAACGAGAAAATTTTTGCGAACGGATGGACTTGTGTTTCTTTATGATTCATACAATATTTAACGGATTTTGATGAAATTTTATAGTAATATCATGGAAAAAGAAGTAATATATACATCAAAATAACATAGCCAACAATAATTAACATGTTGTTTGAGTTTTTGAAGTTATGGCGACAAAACTAGCTATGCTCGTACACAATCTAGGAGGTTGTGCCGTGTTTAGGTGATAAAGATTGTCTCAATTGATTTTACTGTCAATGATATGGACACTTCCAAAATAAAATAATTGTGCAAAGCGTAATTTAAATAAGAAGATGCAAAATATTTTATGAAAGAAAATACCCGGTTTTGAGTTACCTTATTTTCCATAATAACTGGTGGTGCTTGAGTGGAGCGCTGCGTTGTGGTGATTGGGGCTGTGGTGGTGATCACAGTGTCAGGAGTGACCACCTCCACTAAAGATGATTCAACGTTCTTCCAGAAGGTTGCATAGCTTTGTGCTACTGTTGCTCTGAAAAAAAATATTATTGTCATTAAATTAACATAAATCGGTTAGTGGGTGTCACAGTAAAAAGTTTGACAAACACATATTTTTCCACGTAATGAAGGATGACGTAGTTGCGTCGAGTATTGCCATGGCCAGGGTAGAGGATAGGCCATTTACTCCTGGCATTAAAGGCAAAGACCGGAACACCGAGGGGTTTTAGTGGTGGTTTTATCCATGCAGGAACGGAGAAAGTATACAATTTCCTGCGGCCAGGCGGCCTGTCGTAAGAGACAACAAAACAGCCCACAGCCAGGTGGTAGGGCATTTGTCCGACTGGACGGCTACCACCCCTGGTCTAACGTATGTCGCCATAACAACCTTCCAGTCTCCCTTAAGAGAGCAGCAGCGCATTTGTAGCACCTTTAGTGTTGCAAATGTCCATAGGCGATGGTAACCAGTTTCAATCAGATGGGCCGTCTGCTTGTCTGCTGAATTCGTGCAATAAAAAAAAGGTGCTAGTGCGACCCCGAATTTGCGAATTCCACACACCGGCCGCGATTTTCCCCTAGGGGTTCTGTTCCCCCTATGCGCGGCTCATGGCCCTTAATCAGGTTTCCCCCCGTAAAAAAAGGTTCGTCGAGTATCCGCTATACTACACGGATTTTGTAAAAAACAATTTTCATTGAAAGTATTTTTTAAAACACGCCACCTTAAATTATTGAGTATTTTCATTTTTTCTTCTTCCACTCCTTATTCTTTTATCTGAGGTCTTCTCATTTTTTAACACCAAACCATACAATCTTGGGTTCGGGCTACTCTCTCAATGTTCGAACACTAGGAGCCCATTGGTGCTTTACTATCTCGTTAAAATCGCTGGACACTATCGTCTCATTCGTAGGTTTGCCTGATTTCGGTATTCTGTTAATTCCAATGGCGTGTCCGTGGAATATAAATATTATTACATGCCGTCAAAGATAAACGCACAGTTGCTTGTCGTAAGCGCAGTTTATTGTCTTCTCGGATTTAGGAATTCTTTTGTGTTTTGAATTGTAATTAAGAAAACATGCTATTGTTTTTCTACTTGTTTTATGACCATCATTAGCGTCGAACTAATCCTTATTGTTATTGTTTTCCGTTCGCAGGTGTGCAAATCACTATTTCTCGGAAACTCAGTGCGCGCGGCCATTTTTTGTACTGTGTAGTTAGTAAAAGACAATGCCCGAATGGAGGGGTGGGCAGTCAAGCGACGACTACGAAACGAGTAAGGCGTTTTGTATTACTCTCGATTAGCGATATAGACGACGGATTTTGCGCGTGTCGAATTGCACTGAATCGTGCAGTGTGAACTGGTTGCAACCAGTTTTATTTCTATTTGTTTTATACGTGTTTGTACAGTTCTAATAAATTCTATAGTAGTTCCAACGGCATTTCTAATTCGAGTCCTGTAGCTCGTAACAATATATATAAGCGAAAACTTCAAATTTCAAACAAAAAAAATTGCGCTGCTGTTCTCTTAAAGGAGACTGGAACCTGGTCACTAATGCCGGAACACAACACAAGGTTGTTATGGCGGCATACTCTAGGTACCACGGGTGGTAGCCATCCAGACGGGCAAACGCCCTACCACCTGGCTGTGGGTTGTTTTGTCGCCTCTTACGACAGGCCGTTCGGCTGCAGGAAGTTGTATTATTTCTCCGTTCCTCGACGAATAAATCTTCTTCATCATTCATTCAGTATTATGAAATTACTTATAAATTCATTGTATAAATGGCTCGAGTTTGTGCATACAGATTTTTTATATTACAGATTTCAAAGTAAACTGACCTGAATTCCACTCCACCCAAGAAGTCTGTGGGGGCTTCCCACTGGAATGTCATAGCAGGTTTGTCCGCAGGTGAAGAGTGTGTTACGGTGTCGTTATCGGCATTGCATGTGATTATGTGCTCTTTCATAGGATCGGGGACTGATACGAATTTGCCAACTATCGTGTCTGGATTCTGAAAATCATAAGGATTCAGAGTCTCTCTTCTTTTTTCTTCCAGCTACTCCCCACATTTTGGACTCGGCATAATATGCTTTTCCTTTCATACTTTTATATTCTGTCATATGTCCTCTATCATATCATAAACTAGTTGTTGCCCACGGCTTCGCTCGCTTAAATTAGAAATAAACTTTGAGCAAACTTTCGAAACTTTTTTAACCACTTCAGGGGTTTAGTTTCCAAAAACGACGACATAAGTACATGTATTTATTTTTAATCAGAAGCAGATTTTCTACTTTAAAAATGACGGATTTTCATAAACTTTCACACTCTATTTCACCCTCTTAGAGGGTGAATTTTCAAAAATTCTTTCTTAGTGTTTATAGTATAGACAAAACCCACATCCAAATTGACAGGGTCCTAGCTTCAGTAGTTTGGGTTGTGCGTTGATATGTAAGCCAGTCAGTGAATCTTTATCTTATACTAGCGGCCCGTCCCGTGTTCACTCGACTATATAAGAATTAGGGTACCCTACTAAAACTTTAATAATGTAACTCGTCAATCTAAACAAAATCGGGTTCTACGGTTCTGATGAAATTTTACGTGTGTTTGAGTGGGTCGCGGGGTGGTTTATATTCATAATTAGACCAGGTAGGTGTGGTGCTGGAATCGGGTTATAGATTTATATTTTTTCAGAGCAGAACAACGTCTGCCGAAAGCGCTAGTATTATATATACCTGTATTTGCCTAGCTTGCAGTATAAAGCCCCCAATCGGCACGGATGCTCCAAGTGGACTTCCAATCGTTACATTCAACTTATCACCTTGCCGCACTTGTGAAGCCGCAGTCATGATTATGTACGGGGGCACTGATGTTTGAGGTTGTATTGACTCGTGTCTCGGAAGCTGGTCGACGCATGCCTGGAATATAACAATATGTACCATCAGGACAGGAGATACATACTCTGTACTACCGGATTGCTATATCTGTTTACTAGATTTTGCCTTGTTCTTCGCTTGCGTTGATGTGGATTATCCACATAGAGTGGAGGACAGGCAGTTAGTGGTCCCACGCTCACGGGTCGGTCGCGATGTACATATGTCATGAACATGTTATAATGCTAATTAAATTATAAACTAGTACAATGAAGGAAACTTAGCTTATATTAGAATAAGTGCCTGCATTCGTATAGGGACGGCTTGTGTTGTCCCACACCACTGTCAGTGTGGAGATAAGGTGGAGCGCCTCGGTCACCATGATTTATCTAGTACCAGAAGTGCCGGCAGAATTCCGCGTCATGCATCATTTAATGACATAATCCGTCGGGCTCTTGTCACCGCCGGGGTACCTGCCGTTCTAGAACCGAACGGCTTGTACGACGATGGCAAGAGACCCGATGGAATGTCTTTAGTGCCCTGGAGGATGCGTCGCCCTTTAGTATGGGACGCGTCTTGCGTCGATACTCTGGCGGCGTCCCATCTTTCAGCCACTAGCATGTCGCTGGTATAGCTGCTGCACAACAGGAGGCCCTAAAATGCCGCAAATATTCCGCCATCGGAAATGCTTACTTACTTACTTATATTTGCGGCTTTTGGGGTCGAGACCCTGGGACCATGGGGGCCTTAGGCGCACAAACTTTATCGAGACATAGCGAAACGCCTGGTAGACGTCTCACGTGACCAAAAGACTGGTATATACCTCGGACAACGCATTAGCATTGCGATACACCGACAGCGAGGTAATGTAGCCAGTCTTCTGGGCACGTTTCCAACTGACAGCGGTCTGGCACTAGATTTTATAGTTTAATTTTAATTTGTATATATAGTTTTATTTAATTAGGAAATTTTGTATATATATTTTCGCTTATATTATATTCTACCTATAATCCCTTAAGACTTTAAGTAGAATACTGAGCCTAGGTCATCGAAGTCGACGGGTAAGGTTCCTAGAAGGTTGGCTACGTTACCCTGCTGGATCGCCATACTGATCCGTTATCCGAGGTAGGAACCAGCCCCCTGATCTCCCGAAGAGTCAATAAGTCGTTTTAAAATATCTTTGTAGAGGCTCATGGCCTCAGGACCCCAAGGTCCAAGTGTTTCAATAGCAAAACGGTGCAACTTTCACCGAGGATTGCATATTTGCGCCGCTTGAGTGATTCAACTGTTTCCGCCGTCAAACTGGGATGCGGCTAACGTGCCACGCAGGTCGCATCCCGTACCACAGGTTTGCCACATCGTCAGAGAATTAGAGTCATTCCGCCAGGACGCCTACCATCGTCATATGGTTATTATAATGTTTAGAAATGTTTAATTACAAGTAAATGTTACGCCATGTAATAAGGGTGGAGTTAACCATGAAAGTAGCACATTAAAATTGTCATTCTTGTTGCGATGACGTGTTATATAGACTTAGCTGTTCCTGCATGGTTACATACTGAAACTGAATTTTAAATGAAGGAGACATAAAATAGTACTCACTTTAGGCGGTGCGCCAGAACCGTATTGTTCGGATGATTTTATGAACAGAACTAGCGTAAGCAGGATACTTATGTGTCTTTTTCTTGGCAGCATTTTTCTGTGATCTGTGAACAAAACAATTTCTCGTTTAGCGAGCGAATTAGCATTGCCAAACAGTACAGCGTGGCAATACTGGCAGTCACTTGAGCAAGCCTCCCTCCCCCGGTCAGTGATCTGCTACATAATCTATAACTTGATTTGTTTCATACTATACAAACTCTTTGCTATATTCGGGTCATGTAATATTTTTGCTGTATTTATGGTCGTTTGACTTTATATAGAAAAACATTGTGAAATGTAATGTCAATTGGTAAAAATATATTCGGGTCATGTAATATTTTTATTTGGAGTTTTCTTCATAAATATACCGAAGTTCGATATAACTAACGTCCCTACGTCCAGACATACATTTTACGTTATTAGTAGAATTCTTATATTTAAGTTGAATTTATTGTATTACATTAATATTAATAAAATTAAATTTAAATGTCATTAGATATCTGTTGCGCAGATAGCAGATGTTGTGTGTGTGTGTGTGTGTGTGTGTGTGTGTGTGTGTGTGTGTGTGTGTGTGTGTGTGTGTGTGTGTGTGTGTGTGTGTGTGTGTGTGTGTGTGTGTGTGTGTGTGTGTGTGTGTGTGTGTGTGTGTGTGTGTGTGTGCATGTGTGTGTGAGCGCGTGTGTGCGCGCGTGCGTGCGTACTTTTAATAACAGATATGAATATAAGATTCTATTTTTCAGTAGGTTACGTGGAATATTTATTAAAGGAGACAGACCCGTAGTCCGTAGTATATACAAGTTCAGCCACGTGTAAAATTGTTAGTTATTTAAATTTTAAACTGTTTTTTACTAATTAAACTTTGTATTAGAAAAATCTTGTCACTGTTCCGAAACAATAATTGCTGTTTAGCTAAATATAAATTAGCTAGACATTGCCATCCGTGACCAAAAGGAAGTATCTAAGGTTTTTTGGAAAATAAAACTACTTCCGTTTAGCAGCTAAACCGAATCTATTAAACATCAAGGTCTCAAAAAACGTAATACAGTTACAATATGCGAAAGGAAGACGGATATTGCTTCTTAAGGTGTGCCGGAAAAGGACAGAAATATTTGTATTGCGCTACGTGAAAAGAAGACGGATATTGTGAATTTGCATGTGCCGGAAGAGGACAGAATTATGGTTAAACTGAGGTCGTTTAGTGAAGGGCTTAATGGTGATTGAGCACCATGTATAAACAATGCGAATAAGCTCTTTAAAACTTGTCCCCGAAACCTTATTTAATATTCTATACCCTGGAATAGAATACATTCTATTCCGTGATATAGGAATCCTATAGGAATCTAAATTAGGATGAATAAAGAAGGTATTCTTTATTCACCCATAGATAGATAGTTAGATAACACTTTATTGAACACCATTACAGAAAACAGAGAAAAACTTATAGCCTAAAAATATTCTAAATGTGCACAATGGGCAGTCTTATCGCTAAGAAGCGATCTCTTCCAGACAACCCGTGGCAGGAATAAAACAGATTATATTTGTCAAAGGTGGTATACATAAATATTATAGGATAAGCAGTTACTTACATATATTTTGTTCATTTATAAACATATAAGTATGTAAAATATTATATAAGTAAGATTTAAACTAACAAACTCCCCTAAGCCAAATCACTTGGCTTTGGTTGGTTTAGCTTGTCTTGCATAGAATGATACACTCTATAAAGCATTACACCCACTCTCAATAACGACATCAATTAAAGTTATAAAAAGTACCTTTTAAGGCCAAAATAAGTAAAATCTGTGCAGCTGTTTACGTTCTTTTATCGCTTCATTATCCTAGCCCGTAATAAACTCGACTGTCGGCATCATGCATACCGAAATTACTGAGAAATTCCGAAATATCAAAATTTCTAAGTACTTCCTTTATCACCAAGATACCTCAATATCGCAAGATATGAATAAAATAAGTAAAAATTCAACAAAATTACTGGTGCAGCAAAAGCCGAGAGACAAAAATAACAGACTTCTTTCCATTTAACGACAACTCTCTATAAAATGTGCAGTTCCTTCAGTGTCGTTATATAGAGTTTACACTGTATTTTTCTATGCTATATTTTGATAAAAAATGAAGGAGTACATTAGTTTCATTTCAATGATTTGGAGGTAATTTGGTGATTTTTTTTCTTAACTTAATAGAACTATAGAAAAATTCCGAAAACACCACGTTACGTGTCATATCGTGAAGATTTATGATATTTTTTTTGGTAAATTATTGATTAGTAATTACCAACGAAAAATTGTTTCGTTTGCACCCCATTTGCGACCTTTTGGCAACAGGAGCCTTAAATTTTTTTATTGTTAATAACCCTGCATGTCAAGTTTTTGTGAACGGGGTACAGAGCAAAATGCTTCTCGAACACAGAATTGGGCAGATTTTTGTTTTGCTTCTTGCTAAAAGATGACGTCGCATCCGCAACCAGAACGCGTAACATTTAATTGACTATTACTATTTAATGTTAGTAATAAAATTGCATAAAGCGATAATAATGTACCCAGTTTGGCCGCGTGCCCCAGGTTCTGAAACAGATGTGACATTGCACGAACGCCAGATCAAGGTTATTATAAATTCTAGTCGACCTTAAATGGTACCTAAAGCCGTGATAAATGTTATTATTATTAAAAAATATGTTTTGCAATCGGAACTAATGATAAAGAGCATGGGAAAAATGTTTTATACTACCCGTGCCCAAAAGGTTTGTCGATAGCCTCATGATGTCACGTGTCGATGGTCAGTAGGGTTGACAAAAAAGGTTACATAAATAGTTGTTGCAATAAATTTATTATTGTATATACTTTACATAAGTATATATAATAATAGTAAGTAATACAATACAATAATAGTAAGTAGTCATCGGCAAACCTTCTGCGGGTAGCTTATAGTTGCGAGTACACGAGGCTGAAGTCTCACCTGATGGGAAGTTTTTATATTGACTATTACTATATTATTATAGTGTAGTATTATATCGACTATTTCCCACTTGACTCCTTGCAGTGCCGAGCGGTCCGGATTGTCGACGATCCCGAAATTATAGACGGTTTAGAGTCTCTCAGCCATAGAAGAGACGTTGGCGCTCTAAGCGTATTCTACCGTCTGTACAACGGGGAGTGCTCTGATGAGCTGTTTGATTTGGTGCCTACGCCGCCATTCTATCATCGCACCATTCGCCGGCGATTGGGAGTTCATCCACACTTCCTAGACACTTGGAAGTCCTCCACGGTACGTGGCGGACGCTCTTTCATGCCATATGTGTCCAAGTTATGGAATGAACTCCCTCCCGCGATTTTCCCAGACCGCTACAATACGGGGCTTTTCAAAAAGGGCGTGAACAGATACCTAAAGTCTCAACGAGGTAGGCAACGCATCGGCTCCCTTATTGTTGCAGATGTCTATGGGCGACGGTAGCTACCTATCACCAGGTGGTCCGTTTGGCAATTTGCATACTAACAAACATAAAAAGAAATTGTTTAACTACATTTGCAACGCCAAAAGTGTTTCTATTTATTGCCTTTACTCAACAATAATACGAATTATCAATGTGGAAAACCAGCAGTCTTTTCTCTTCAAGTGTATCGTAATAATACTTCTTATTTCAATCCATTAGTTCGAATGCGCCTTTACAATGAACCAAATTCAACGTGGATATCGATATTTTTAATTGTAGTCAATTTAAGTTTATCAATAAAACCAAAGATTTTTTCTCACATAAGTAATCTTTAATGGTTACGTTCCACAAGAGACTCACAATGACCACGTTCACGACCGCGATATTTCCCGTTCCACTTGCTTGCGGGCGTTACAATCATAAAATATAAGAGTGCAGTGTTCCGCAAACTTTGTGTTCAAGGTACATCTAGGAAAATGCAAATTTTTGGAGGTACACCACACATAAAAATCATTTTTTAAGTAAGCCAAATGAAACAAAACGCCTCGCTCGTGCGCTCGCATGATTTACCTACATATTTTATGTGTAACAAAGTATTTTCCTTACCCTTACATTATTTACTAAAAATAAGTTTATAACATTACCTTATTTTTCCGAGGCACATCAATTAATGACCAGGGTACACCAGTGTGCCGTGGAACATTGCGGAACACTGCTCTAGTGGAACGGATTACAGAGCGCTGATGTCATTAACGACGAAATACACAAACGTCATTGGTTGATTTGAAAATAGCATTTTGTATTTAAAAAATATAAAATGGCGTTTTTCTTGAGATTTACAAATTTGTTAAATTTTGTCATGACGATATGGAAAAAGCCTTTGAAAATTGTTTGATTACGAACATTCAGTTTATGTACGGAGTATTGATCTAAGAAAACTGTTACACAGCCCAAGAAACTAAACCTTACTAATAAATTAACGAAGGTATTTCGTCCGTTTAATGGTGTGACCCAGATGTAAGGGTTGTTTAATCGTTACAAGAAATTTATTATTCCTTCACGAAAGGTATTCGTAGCCTAGATTGCGATGTAAGTATTCGATTAGGTCAAAGTAAGCACAACGCCTGAAGACCACCTATACGGTGTCGCAACGATTTTTAAAGTGAAACTTCTTTAGAATCGTGATTTAAAACTCGATGAAACAAAAAAGCGACACTAAGAAGAGATGAACACATAAATATATAGGACTAAGACTGCGAGAGAATGAGTACGAGTTTTATATTGTGCAGCGCAGATTAGGGAGTCAATAAGAACGATGATTAAACATAGGTCCAACTTGGACCGAAATAAAACTGATAATATTTTTTAGACTAAACAGTGAAAAATTGAAAGTGATACTTGAAAAATTTATTTTGAATTATAATAATAGGTTAGGGAAAAGTCTTTTCGCATATAGTATGTATGAACTTGTAATAAGATCTTTTTGGCTATACCATTTGTATCTGGCTGGTTTTGGTATCATAAAAAAGTTTTAATTTTAAAGAAGACAATTCCAAATTCATATTAGGAAAATGTGTGTTTTCATTTGTTTTTTTATTGTTAAAATGAGTGAATCTAATGAAGAAATTCGATACATTTTAAAATTTACTACAAAAAAGGTAAAAATGCAACACAAACCGCGAAAAAAATTTGTTATGTTTATGGACCTAATGCAGTATCTGTGAGAGTAGCGCAAATTTGGTTTAAGCGTTTTCAATACGAAAATTTTGATATCAAAGATGCACGTCGCTCTGGTCGCCCTGTTACGGACAAAATTGATGCCATTTTTGAAAAAGTGAAGCAAGATCGGCATATTAGTAGTTACGATGTAGCTGGAGAACTGGGAATTGACCACAAAACGGTTTTGGCGCATTTGAAAATAGCTGGACACACAAAAAAGTTCGATATTTGGGTGCCTCGTGAGCTCACTGAAAGAAACCTAATGAACCGTGTACTCATTTGTGATTCTTTATTACGACGTAATGAAACCGAACCATTTTTGAAGAAGCTGATAACTGGTGATGAAAAGTGGATCACGTACGACAAGAACGTGCGAAAAAGATCGTGGTCAAAGGCCGGTCAGGCTTTACAGACTGTGGCGAAGCCCGGGTTAACTCGCAACAAGGTGATGGTCTATGGTGGAATTGGAAGAGCATTATTCATTATGAGCTGTTACCGCCAGGCAGGACCATCGATTCTGAACTTTACTGCGAACAACTGATGAGATTTAAGCAAAAAGTTGAGAGAAAGCGGCCGGAATTAATCAACAGGAGGGGTGTGGTTTTTCACCATGATAACGCTAGACCTCACACATCTTTAGCCACTCAGCAAAAATTACGAGAGTTTGGCGGGGAGGTGTTAATGCATCCGCCGTATAGTCCTGACCTTGCACCTTCAGATTTTCACCTGTTTCGGTCTCTGCAGAATTCCTTAGGCAGTGTCAGGTTAACATCACGAGAGGACTGCCAAAACCAGTTGTCGCAGTTTTTTGCTCAGAAGCCCCAAAATTTTTATAGCAATGGGATCACGTCCCTACCTACAAGATGGCAAAAAGTTATCCAACAAAATGGCACCTACATACTTTAGTCAAATGTAAAAAACTTTATAAAAAAACCTTTTGAATTTTTATATAAAATGCGAAGAAACTTTTTCCCCAACCTAATATGTTGACGGATGTAGGGTAAAGGAATTATATTTATATTAATAAAAGTTAGAGAAGAATTATCTGTGAGTATATTCTCTGAAGTTTCAATTCTAATGCGTGTGAACTGCACACACACACCCACAATTTTTTTTTACATTTGCATACCCATCAAGTTGCATATTTTTGATATTAAATTTCACATTTCATAATTGACATACTTCATTGTGCCAAGCGACACTAATTCCGTTATATGAGCCATCTAATGTATAGACAATAAACTATCGTAATCATATCTACATTTTCGTAAATAATCTTTTTGAAATGAAAATGTTTTAACTAAAAGTAAAAAAAAAACAGTATTTATTAAATGTATATTCAAAAAGTCATACTTTTGCTTTGATTTAACTTTTAAGTATAAACATATGGGTTATATAATGGCTTATTTATTACCTAGCACAGTATTTCTAGCAAATGATATGAGTTGCACGAAATTGAAAAAGTATTGACAAAGAAACTCGATTTTTATATATAAATAGCCTGATCCTTGCCCACTTTGCTGGGCGTCATTAAAAAATATACATGCACACACACACTCACGCATGCACGCACGCATATCAAGGTTTAATTAAGCTTTTTAACCTTTAATTCAAAAACGCAGAATACACTCGCAGTGCCTCGTACGAGAATTTGCGCAATTCTTACATTGCTTTGTTATTAGTAGTAGGTACCGGAGATTACCTCGAACATCCAAACTTACAAATTTTACCTCTATATAATATTAGTATCTAAAAAACTCGCTGTTACCCGCGACTTTGTTCGCGTGGAAATTAATTTTATTTGCTTTCCGGTGCGGCGACGGCGAAGGCAGGCGCGTGGGACTTTCAATAAAAATAAAAAAAAAAGTAGCCTAAGCCTAAGCCTCCTTATAACATCAACTATCTGCCAGTGTAAATCCCGTAAAAATCGGTCCCGCCGTTTCACAGATTAGCCGGAACATCCAGACACACAGACAATAATTCTAAAAATGGCATTTTCGGATCTCTTGCTCCGAATTAACCCCCCGACATTACAAACACACTTCAATTTTATTATTTATCTGTATGTATAGATTCATGACAACTTCTAATTTCAAAAGGGCATCGATAACCAAAATACTGTAACCTCTTGTCTTTTTTTTTTGAGGCGGGGGAAATGCCTTTCGCACTCCAACAGCGCGCAAGTATAAATTGTGCCACAAAAATACACATTTTAGTTGTAATCTCGATGACTGGCCCAGAACGACAACTAAAGCTATTTATAGAGGTCATTGGTGTACAGTCAACATTGTTTACAATGTAAAAATACCATATATACTTTCATATGCTTTAGTAAAAAGCTGTCATTTTCACATACAAACAGTCACTTCAATTTTATTTATCAGTATAGAATAGATGTTTAGATCATCATCATCTTAGCGTTAAGTCCCGGTTACGTTCAGGGCGTCTGCCTCGCCCCTCCCTCGCCCGGGGTCCACTTTCCTACTTTTTCTTATCCACTACGCGCGGTCTTCGGCATCCCTATTTGTGAGACATGCTTTACGACGTCAAGCCAGCATTTCTTGGGCCTACCCCTTCGACTAGGACCTGGCGGATGCGCCATAGGCGTCTCTCTTGCAGTTTATCCGCTATGTCACGGATATGGCGGTTGCCGCGGATGTGAGAGTTTCAAATGCTGGGGCTACACTAACGGGAAACGTCAATGCTTATCACGCGATAAGTATTAACGCGATAAAGTGAGTTGTTACACTTGAACGGCCAATGTGAATACCCATTCTTGGCGATTATGTTCCTTGAATTTCAAGCAAGATGGACGATTGTGATGCACAATTATTGAAACTTTTACGTCTCGGATCCCACAAAAATGGCTGTTTGTAGAATCTCATAATAATAATACACTATGTATAAAATAGATGAGCCTCTCTAGTATAAAAAATCAAAACATCTAATACCTTAACGGAGAGATGGCGCCTCAATCGATAATTCTATAACAAATACCACTAGATGGCGTTTCAATCGATAATAATCTCTTTGATGTAGTTACCGCCACTTGAGCTATCGTCAAACGTCAAACGGCAATGTGAATGCCGTTGTCAAATTGTCGCGTTAAGTCGTGGCTACACATACGTTAAACGCCCATCATCGCGATAATTAACGAAATTTGCCGTTAGTGTGGCCCCAGCATAACGCGGTCCTTCCGCGTGACTCCGACATCCGCAGCAGCATTATCATCTAATAGATGTATAGATATCAACTTACTATTCCATGGTTTTTGACAGTCCTCTTATACTTCCTTGGCTAATGACGAAAACAGTAAGCCTTTATTGCCTCTACGGAACCCAAATAGTTCGTGGATAGTCACGCACTTAACAGTTTTATATTAATCGATATAAATGGATATTTCGTTTTGTATACAGAAAGACAAACACGATTACAAAAATCTTAATATAGACATTCACAAGGCCGGGTTTTCCAAGATGCGATAGTGGAACGCGCGGATTTTTTCCTCGTATTTTCTCTTTGCAAACATTTCATGTGAATGTTTACAATTGCTTTCTATATAAATAAAATTAATATCTCATGTGGGTAGAGAGTGGTGTTATATCATTGAAGCAGGCTACTGAGAATGATATTAGTCTAGTAATAACGTAACACTGAATAGTTCCTAGATTATATTTTTAGAAGTGAAACTTCTTTAGACTCGTTGTGATTTGAAGTTTCAAATGAAACGAAAACGCGAAATGAAAAAGCGACACCAAATTCCTAGGTTTTTTTGTGATTTGTCATTTTCGTTATTTCGGTAGTTTTAGAACGGTCGGTTGAAACTAACGCGTTGCCAGCCTTTAGGAAGTGAAAGGAGGAGTGGAATAAATAGTATAGGATAGAGGGATAAAACTGGAGATGATATAGGAGAATGGAATCGAGGGACGAGATTAGTGATGAGTAGTACACGTGTGAGTCAGTACATTTGTCCCGTATAAAATATATTTGTACTGATACGGCTCAAAATTTGAAAATGTAAGACATAAAAATTTTTGTCCCGCTACTAATCATGCTTTAAACTTAAGAGGAACGAGGCTTTTGCTACAACAGTATAACAATGCCCCTACGGATATTCACATCATCATCATACTACGACTTCCAGTAAAATGAAGTGACCAAGGCCAATTACATCCGATTCTTAACGAACATTTCCGAACTTAGACGTTTAGAACGGGGCAAATGTAGGAATGACGCTCACCGCCTCACCGGCCTCACCGCTTCAAACGTACTGCCGCGGTACAAACCATACAAATCTCCTCGCCTCATTTGAAGTGGTACTGGTTCCGTACAAAATATCATGTTACTCTTACAAACACATTTAAAATCATGGCCTACCCAACACTAGATGGAACAGACGGATGGAGAAGTGGGCCATAAGAACTCATTCATTGTAGGAAACACGATTAGCTGAATGCTAACCGTTTTAGGAATGACCCTAACAGGCAGAAGGAGAGAGATGGATTTACTCCTCCATCTCCATCTCAAAGGAAGATATTCCGTCGAGGCTATTGTTATGCTTCGCACTTCGCAGAGCCTGATTATTACTTTTTGAAAGTAAATATTCTTTGTATGTGTCGGGAATGGTTTGCGACTTAAATTATTGCACAACACCATCTATTGGTTTTTAAGTGTTCCACTACACCGTTTCTCACCGATATTTTGGGCGTGGTATCACACCAATCGAACCATCTATAAGGGCTGTAATATGAAAATCATTCCAGCATGGCTCTACCAACGAAAATGGAACATATTTACACACAAACACAGTTATCTTGTTGAGTTAGAAGGCCAAATATCGCGCGAAAGAAGTCGCAGGCACAGATAGTCTACAAATAAAATTAAACCTTGTACAAACCAGCTTAGAATTTTCAATTAAATTAGTTAATAAACAAGTTTCAATGTCGTCTTATAATTCTTGTATATTAATTTTGATATTATTGTAACCAAAGTACTACATACCTACTCCATGAGCATTAAATAATAAAAAAAATTCTCCCACGAGTTACCATGAGTCACTCATACCAACCGAATAGAGGTCACTCAGCGGCAATACCTTATAATGGCTTCTGAATTTTAGCATTATAACGAATGCAAAACCGACTCAAAATAAAAGTCAAATACAATATTTTCTACAACATCTTGAAGTTGTTTTGAATTTTGTAGTTATTTCTCATGTTTTACTTGGCAACGACTTCGAGATGTTGTAGAAAATATTTATTTTGTGCTCTTTCTGTAGGTTTTGTTTTGCTAAAAAAATATTTTCTACTTTTTAGGTGCGTGAATAGGTTTAGAAATAATATTTTAAGCGCCTGTAGAAATAGTACTACTAGCACGCGTGTTCAGTTTGTTTTTCGGAGAGTGTAGGCGCTCGGCGCAGTTCAACAAGGGTTGCTCTCGATTTCCCTGGGCTCCATTAATCAGATCCTGACTTGATGATTATGGGACCACCTCAGGAGTATACTCTTTCGAATAAAAAATAAATTATAAATCGGTCCACAACTGACGGAGAAATCGCATACTATTGGTTGAATTTTGATATTAGATGTGTTGAGCTTATATCAAATTTTAATGATAGTATGGTAAAAGAACGGCCTAAGTAGACGTGTTTATTTTTTTATTGCATGAGTTCGGCAGACAGGCAGACGGCCCCCTGATGGAAAGCGTTTACTATCGCCTATGGACATTTGCAACACCAAAGCTGCTACAAATGCGCTACTGCTCTCTTAGGGGACACTGGAACCTGGTCACTAATGCCCGAACACAATTTAAGGTTTTTATGGCGGCATACTGTCTGGCACACCCTTGCCCAATATTTAAGACAAAACGATTTAAAACTAATCTTAGAAAATATTCATGTCTGTACAATTCATATGTTGAAAAATCTAAAAACATTGATATATTTAATGACAGTCCTCATACATTCTTCAAAATAATAAACCAGATAGATTAAGTATGATTAATTATTGCTATTTTTTAACCGACTTGAAAAAGGAGGAGGTTCTCAATTTGATAGGTATTTTTTTTATGTATGTACACCGATTACGCTGAGATTTATGATCCGATTTACGTGATTTTAGTTCCCGTTTCTTGGGACGTATATTTTTTAAGGTGCGCGGCACCTTTCGTAGGCCTACCCATAGCTAGACACTAAAAAGTAACAAATAAAAAAAACTTCGTTTAAAAAAACCGACTTCAAAAACTAAAAAGTATAAAATAACTTTAAAAAGATTTTTGACTAAGAATTTATTTAGTTTATTAAGTGACAAAATAATATAAAATTTTCTACATCTTGAAGTCGGTACCAAGTAAACCATAAAAATTACAATATTTTGTTGTTATAACAGTGTATATGGTAATTTTTATGATTTGCTCGGCACCGACTTCAAGATGTAGAAAATTTTATATTATTTTGTCTCTTAATAAACTAAATAAATTCTTAATCAAAAATCTTTATTAAGTTATTTTATACTTTTTAGTTTTAGAAGTCGGTTTTTTCCTTATATATATTTTATGTTTTAATTAATTAATATTTTAAAATATATGTAAATATTGACATCTTATAAAATATGACATAATGCATGATGTGACCACCTATAATAGGGAGTATATTTAGCATGAGCATTGTTTAGATTTAAGACGGATGTTTATGATGTATCTCCTGTTGATGGGCCATAATGAATAAATACTCTAGACCAGGGGTGGTAGCCACCCAGGCGGGCAAAAACCCTACCACTTGGCAATAAATATTGTTTCGTTTCTACCATTGTATATACTTCGGCGACTTCCGAGTATAGCAACGCAATTATAGTAGTCCATTCCTCGTCGTTAAAACCAAAATCCACTGTATACATTCTTTTACCTTACCATTGGTAGAAAGATGACAATACACGTTCAGAATTTATCTCAAATTTAACCAGTAGTAAAGCAAAATTATGGATAGGAACATAGAAACCCAGCACTAGAGAATACTAGGGTAGTTCCACAAGAGGCTCACGACCACGATTTTTTCCCGTTCCACTTACTTGCGGGCGTTAAAATCATAAACTCTAGTGGAACGGATTATGCAGCGTTGATGTCATTAACGACGAAATGCCAAATGTCATTGGTTGATTTGAAAATTGCGCCTTATTCAATGTATTGACATTGAAAAAGGCGCGACAGAGAGAATTAATGCTCTGTGGTCTACACCCAATTTGACTCAGCTCTTGATATGAGTCCTTGTGAGAGCTGTGTGATCGAAAATAATGACGTCATTAGTGAAATTTTTGCCACGACCACAACGACCGGGGTTGCTATGTGGAACGGCTGACGGAGCATTTTGCGCGTTGTAAACTACTAGAGTAACGCGCCCTAAGTATGACTGATGCGGAATGAACAAAGTGACAGTGTAGATTTGAGATATATTTCTAAGAATAATCTTAAATCGACCTTCATTTCCAAGTGACTGCATACTAAAATAACAATTAGGTATAAACTTTCTTATGTATAGTGGATTGGATAGTTTTTCAACCTTGAATGTATTGCTCAATCGTTATTTCGAAGTGAATTGACTTTTGAATTTTTCACCAATGTCCTTATACCAGAAAGATTGACGGATAAATAATTCTTATGAGTTTTTTATGCAAGAACCTTGTCTGAATCAAATTTATTTTGTGCTAAACATTCTTAATATTAATGTTGAGGTTATTTTTTTTATTGAATGAGTTCAGCAGACCGGCAGACGGCCAACTTAATGGAAACTGGTTACCTTCGCTTATGGACATTTGTAACACTAAAAGTGCTGCCAATGTTCTGTTGCTAGAGAATACAATCCAGAGTGTTTTTCAATCTCGGGATTATGGGACTTTTGATGCGTAATCCCGGGATTCCGGGGCTATGTGATTTCTAATTGGGCTCAAATGTAAAAAAACTTGAATAATTTATAAAAAAATGTTTTTAATATTCTTCCACTGACAGCACACAACACAAACCACAATATAGTAAAAAAGAAAACGACAAAAAAACCTATTTAGAATTTCGACAATACAATCGCAGAAATATCATAGCGTCCAATGTTTGAGCAGCTGAAAACGCTCGCTGAGGTTCGACGCTGGTTGGAGGAATAGACAAACATATTATTAGGGCTGCACTTGTGTAGTACGAATCATATACGGCGTATCTAAGGGATGTTTTTAGTCGTTATGTAATAAATGCCACTAGTGGTCGCCCGTGCTCGAAATTCGACCATAATAATTAATGGCAAAGACTTATACTTCTATAATCGCAGACTTCGCCAAGGCTAACAATAACAATAAATACAATATACGCGTGTGTTATGGACACCCATATCCATACAATAATACTCACGTATAGGATCGGCGGGTGCATCGATGACATACTCACTCCCATACTGGCAATTAGGCTAATAACACGCCTATCATAAGTTTATTAATGTAACAATATATTCAAATAAATCATAATTTACCAAGAAGTCTTTAACTCGTGTGTGTATCAAATACATGGTAGTGTGTGTGTGATGTTTTTTTTATTGTTTTAATGTATTTTAAATGCATGTTTAAAAAAATATTAGAATTATTCACTCCTCTATATAAACTACTAGAGGCCCGGCGCGGTTTCTTCTGTGCTCTGTCTCGCTCCCGTGGTATATAGCGTCATGTTATATAGCCTATGACACTCCCTGTTAACGTAGCTTGCTAACAGTAAAAGAATTTTTGAAATCGGTTTAGAACATCCAGAGATTACCTCCTACAACGTCACAAACTCTACCTCTTTATAATATTGGTATAGATATGTGTGCAAAATTTCATATTCCTCCGTCCGCCCAATTTTCGCAAAAAGGGGTAAAAAGTTTTTGCTGTGTTTTTGCTTCACGTATTAATATATAGATTACTATAATCTAGGCAAGGTTTATTGTTAAGGCGCAAAGGGACTACAGAATGCAAACTAGACCTGTTTGTGGCAATTGACGCAAGGTCGCGGGGCTAACTGTCTTATATCCGATACATTTCGGGGACTGTTCCATAGAATTGCACGAGCTGAATCCTCCATCCCCATTTTACCATCGTATCTGGTGCGCACTGTCTAACTTCATATTACGAGTGAATTGGTATCTTCTAGGTAAGCGTGCTCCATCCTAGACTGCGCCATCACTCAACACCGGGTAAGACAGTGGTCAAACGCAAACCTTACATGCATAAAAAAATCCCGATAAATCCCGAGATTAGTCAAGAACCGTCTCCGGATTTTCGGGGCCAAAAAGCGGCCGGGATCCCGGGCTTGTATTCTCTAGCTGTTGCTCTCTAAAGGGAGACTAGAACCTGGCTACTAATGCCGGAATACAACAGCTCAGGATTGTTAATGGCGGCATACTCTACACCAAGGATGGTAGCGATCCAGACGGACAAATACCCTACCATCTGGCATGGAGGTTTGTAGAATATAGGTTTTTTTTTAAATTCCTCCAAATTTACACCTTCAAAAAAGTAATACGCGAACTCTACTTATGGCCCGTTTTTATATTTTACCAACCGTTCATTTATCTTACTATCGGTTAAAATTTGACATAAGCCCCATACAAGTAATGTCAAAATTCAACCGATGGTAAGGCAAGTGATGGCCGGTAATGCCGATGGTAAAATACAGGAACCGGCCAATAAATAGGTAAGCTTCTTAAACGTTTTCAAGACATTTTCACAGAACTAAATACGAATCTACATGCACTATATTACGCAATAAAATCTCGACAAAACGTAAGTAATATACACGTTATACTGTTAAGTCACGCGAAATTAAAGAAAGTGGTAACATGAGGTTGCATGTTACGACGAAGAATCGATATTTCAATTGAACTATACGAGTTTAACTTCGTTGGTGAAAGTTGATGACAAATTATTAGCACTACTGCTTTACGGGCGCTGTGATAGGTAATCTTTATATATATGTAAGAGGCTCATTGAAACGTCATTGTAACACTTGCTGCGCTCATGAGATCATAGTACTCTGTCAAAAAAGTACCGGGAAAATAATACACAAAATGTTAGTTGCAAAGGAACATGAATATTCAAAATTATTTTATCACCCTCAAAGTACGCTCCTTCAGGAACGATACAATTACGCCAACGAATAATGCAACCACCAAAATCATTTATTAAAGCTATTTTCGGAATTGACTTTAGTTCTCGTCGTGAATTCTTCTACCGAATGAAAACGGATGCTACGAAGTGGTAATTTGAGTTTAGAAATAGAAAGAAGTCGGCTGGGTCCAAATCTGGTGAATAAGCTGGTTGCTCGATGGTATTTCTTGAGTTATCACCAGTACCACCATTATCGTGGTGCAAAATCCAAGAATTTTCTTTCTGTAAATCTGCCCTTTTTCGTTGAATTTGCTCTCTTAAACGCCGCATAATGTTCAAATAATATACTTTATTTACCGTTTGACCTTTCGGTAAGAATTCCGAGTGCACAACCCCGCGATAGGAAGGCACCACTCCGAAGCTTATTGAGTACTAGTTTGCATGTCAAATTTGTAAACCCACGTCTTGTCACCAGTAACAATGCGTTTCATGAATGTTGGGTCGGAATTGACTCGTTCTAGTATGTCCTCAGCGACTCTTACGCGAATGAGTTTTTGGAGAAAATTCAGGTCTTTTGGGACAAGCCGAACAGCAACATGTTTTATACCTAGGGGATTTTTTTTAAATGATACGGATTTTCAGTGACTATTTCCTTCACGTTGGCGATGTTAATTTCAGTTGAAGACATTGATGGCCTACCAGGGCGAGGCAAATCTTCCAGCATACCAGCGACCACTTTCGAACGCTTTGTACCACTCCTAAGCACGTGTTGCAAATTCGATTCACCGTAAGCCTTCTGTAATATTTTCAGTGTCTACAAAATTCCATTGGCGATGCAAAATTTAAGACTACCTCTTTGTTCGATGTTTTTGTCCATTATAAAATTCGCAATACACACTAGATATGATCTAACTAAAAACAGCAGTGTATTTAATCTAAATGATCGATGCAACTCAAACTCTGCGCCAAAATGAAAGACAGTTGTGCCAATCTGACACCAAAAAAAACAAAAGATTGAATTTGGAACCATAAACAAGTCATCCATTCCCAATACTTTTTTGACAGAATGCATATCTTCTCTCTTACGGCCACCTCGCTTCCTTAACCACGACGCTCCGCGAGAGTGACATTGACAACACATCACTCTTGAAAGATGACAATGATGACGGCATTAGTGGCCAGGTTCCAGACTCCCTTTAGAGAGCGAATTTGTAGGACCTTTGGTGTTTCAAATGTCCATAGGCGATGGTAACCGCTTTCCATCAGGTGGACCGTCTGCCTGTCTGCTGAACTCAAGAAAAAAATATATATAAATTAAAATTAGTAAAACTATGTATATGTACAAATTAAAATTAAACTATAAAATCTAGTGCCAGACCGCTGTCAGTTGGAAACATGCCCAAAAGACTGGCCACATGACCTTGCTGAACGGCAACCCTAATGCGTAGTACGAGGTATAGACAGACCAGTCTTTTGGTCACGTGAGACGTCTACCAGGCGTTTTGCTATGTCTCAACCTGCTATGAACTATGTATGTTCCATAGTTAAATAATGAAAACAGGGCGCGTTTCTCATCTCTATGGAACTGTACAAAACGAGGTACCTACTTGAGTGTCAAATCAACTGAAACACTTCTTATTATTAAACAAAGCGTCAGTCTTCCTTATTTACTGTGGACGTACCTACTGTGTAGTGACGTCAGAATGTTAACAACTCAAATATCTTATTTGATTAAAATTATTCCTATTATAAGAAAAGAGACGGATAGGCTTTCATACATCTAGGCCGGATTGTAAAAAGATAAGAGTGGTTTTAAGACTTCTTCTTATTATGTTAATATTTTTTGTAATCGTAGTCACTTTAGTTATTTTGAATAAATTAACCGTGTGATGTGAGTGTTTACATATTATCGATTGTTGAAGTTCATTCACTCGACAACTTATTATATTTGTAACTTTTTTAAGATTTCTCGTCTTCCAGGTGGAATTTAGGGCTGATATTTTCCAATTTGTAATAGAAAAATATAATGCTTTTTTAAGCTGTATCTCATTACATTTCTTTGGCCCAAAAGTTCCCGTCTCCTTTTAAAAACAAAACCTTTTTATATACATTCTGTTATTTATTGTAATATTTACCAAATATCCAATTTATTAGTATTATAATATTTTTACAGATATTTACTGACTTAAATAACTGTTTAAAAGCATTCTGTCCTATACGAAAACCAAAGGAAGCAAGCAGATCTTGCACATCGCACTTGATACAATCCTCTTCTAGTGAGCCTGGTTGTGCCTTTTTCATAGTTATAGTTCTATTTCATTTCTTTTTCGACGTGTCGTACCTTTTTGTTATTTATTTTATCTTGCAGGAGTTCAGCAGACAGGCAGACGGCCCACTTGATGGAAAGCGGTTACCATCGCCTATGGACATTTGTAACACCAAAGGTGCTATAAATGCGCTGCTGCTCTCTTAAGGGAGACTGGAACCTGATCACTAATGCCGGAACACAACTCAAGGTTGTTATGGCGATATACTTTAGACCAGGGGTGGTAGCCATCCAGTCGGGCAAATGCCCTACCCCCTGGGTGTGGGTTGTTTTGTCGTATCTTACCACAGGCCGCCCGGGCGCAGAAAATTGTATTCTTTTTGTTGTATTGTATTGTATTGATAAGATTTATAATATTATTATAATATTTATAGGCACCTATTTTTATATTTCAAAATTTATATTTTCACATATCATTAATCATTTCATAACGTTTTATGTACTTATATTATATTTTTAAAGCATATATCATTTGTCTATTCTTTGTTTGTTGTTGTTCTCACTATAAATAATATTAGTCTCTAAAATTTTTTAGGCATAAATGTTTTTTAGTTCTTTTTTTATTCTGTGAAGGTGACGTTATTACTTAGCATTAACGGAAGACCAGTGTTGGTTGTTATCAACCAGCATTTGCTGAGTTAGGGTCCGTTTAGAGTTAGTTAACCTTTGACTTTTGTTAAACTGTTTATGTATAATTTCCATTTTAAATAACTCTAAATAAACATACGAAAAAGGGTTACGGCCGCGTGGGGTAGAAGGTCTATCGCGTGGTGAGAGGTGACGTCATTTTAGGCTATGGATTTTATTTTGGTTCCGGATCGAATTCAGTATTTTTGTTTGATAAAATAAAATCAATAAAAAATGCTTTCATCAAAATGTACCTAACCTAACCAAATCATAATTTGCAGTACACCTGCGAAAAATTGAAATGTGTGCCTGGGACACATAGTAGAAGTGAAACTTCAACGGACAAGTGGCAAAACGAATCGCAACCAAATTTTAACTTTAAGTTTTACGGGCAGGTACAATTGGGCAAGTACATTAACAATCAGCCCGTAAAGGCGTAAAACTTCAACTTAAAATTCGTTTTGTTGTGTAGTTGTGTCCCAGCACACATTGGACGTTTTTATTTCTTCGTTCTTTCTAAAAATACAAAAACGATTACACATGTACAGTATTCCCTACTGGGAACCGCAAGAATTTAGACAATCAAAAACCGTAAAAGAATATAAACAAAGTTTTTTGCCTAACGATACATTCGGCGAAATGTGTACACCTTATAATATAATCAAGCAAATCACGTTGGCTGTCGACTACGAACCGGTAAACCTTGAAATATTTCGGCATAAAAAAGTTGTGGGGCCCGGTTTTGTATATATTAAGAGCAGCGCCTTCTCGCGGCTCCGCTCGCTTTTCAAATACAAATTCAAAAGTTTTATTCAAAATAAGTTCCACTGGAGAATAGAGTAGAATATCGAAACCAGTAGTATATTGATACGGAACCGTCTAGACATGTGTTGCCTACTTATAAAACCGATTTAGAATTTTAAGTAAGAACGCATAATTTATTCTAAAACATGCTCATTCAGGTTACGCCACTACGAAGCTGTTTACGAAAAACCATTTGCACAACTGATTATTGAATCAAGGTTACATTAACACATGTTAAGTTATGGTGGTTCAGTGGCTCGGTTGCTTCGATAAGTATCTGTGTCAGATTGCGGGCTGCTTGCCTTCACCCCAATGCCGCCAGTGTGGCGCGCTGGACACGGCGTTACACACGCTAGTCGAGTGCGCAGCATGGGCACCTCAGAGGTTTGAACTCGAGACACTTGTAGGACCGATCGAATCGCTGGGCGATCTGGTGCAAGCCATGCTGCACAGCGACGATTGGTGGGTGGGTGCGGCCAATTTCTGCGAGACGGTAGTGTCTCATAAGGAGGCCGCGGAACGAGATAGGGAGAGATGGTAGTGCGCATGCGTCTCGCGGGCGCCGACGTCAGTTGGGAGCCCGGAGGCGCAGGTATGCGCATGACCTCCTCCCTGAAATACCGCTGCAGGGCCCTCTAGCATCTAGGGAGCAGAGGAGTCTTCACCCCTGTTGACGAAGTGAGTTTGCCTCTCCCGGGGCATTCTCAAGCACTTGTGCGCTAGGATCGGTGTGGGCGTAACTACGTTCTGTATCTCACGCCTTTCCTGCCATAAGCGCGGGGCACATGGGAGGAGGGTGGTTTTAGTGGGGTATTGATTAGTCGAGTCTCCACACAAGCCGGTTGATTATTGTTTGGATTGCCTCAGTGGAAAGCCTCCATGATCAACAACGGTCTAATCCCTAGCAAAGGACCCGGTATGTGCGAAATGCATTTCCCCCGCCTTAAAAAAAAAAAAAAAAAAAAAAAAAAAAAAATGGTGGTTCAGTGGCTCAGGCGACGAGGACACGACGCTGCACATCGTTAAGGTTTGCCCCACTTGGGCAGAGTAGCTTCATGAACTCGTCGCCATAACCGGGCGTGACCTTTCGCTCCCAGCCGTGGTTCTTTCCATGGTTGGGACGCCGTCTCCTCCTTCTGCGAGCGTGTTATGCTCGCCAAGGAGGACAACCCCGAGGGCGTTGTTGGACTGTCGGCCGCCGTGAGCTTCCGCTAGGGAAGGGTTCCTCGCCCGTAGATAATGTCATCGAGATGAAGGCGCGCCGCCGTTCCGCACGCGTTCACCTTTCCTTTCGCGGGGCTTGTTGCAAACCGTCCCAAGCTAGAGAAAGCTTGAAGTTGCCGGGGACTATGTTCCCCTCGGCAGCGGAAGAGGCCTTTGAGGCGCCGCCTACCAGGGCCTGTGGAATGGCAAAGCTAAATACTCGTGGCCTTGGCACAAAGGCGAATGATGGATCACCGAAGAGTTTTAGTGGCTACTTGGACTCGGGTCACAATAGTACTCCATAAGGATGCTAGGCCACCCCAACGTGGAGAGTCCCACAAGCCCGCACCGTGTTTCCCCGCGGTGGCTTGTCTTCTATAGGATTATTTTAGCTTTAGGAAATTTTCAGAGTTACATTTATTATTGGAAAACTGTAATTTCTAGTATTTTTTCACGTTTAAAAGCAGAGATCGTTTTTTATGTTTGCTTGTAGGCGAACTGGAAAACGGGTCCACTTATGGCCGGTTCTTATATCTCACTATTCATATCCTTGCCTTACCGTTAAATTTTGAGATTACTTGTATGGGGCTAATGCCAAATTTCAACCGATAGTAGGGCAAATGAACTGTCGATATAGGAACCGGGCCTTAATTGCAAGTGGTTACCGTCGCCCATGGATATCTGCAACACTTAAGGGAGTCGATGCGTTACCTATCGCATTGCTACTTTACACAAGAATGAACAATTAATCCATGTATTGCCGTCAAGATTTTTCACTCGACAAAACAAACAAAAAAATTTGTAAAAATCATTGATAAACCACCAAAGTTATTGATAAAATTACACTATATATTCGCTGGCAAAATACGAGCATTTTCGTTTGCGAACAAAAAAAATGTAACATCCATCCAACAACAATATGAAAGAACATGTTGAAGAGCGAGAAAGAAGTTACGTGAAATAAAAAAATACGTCGTGACCAATAGCTGTCCAAAAGTATGTATAGTCAAGATGGCGAAGTCTGTCAATGGGTTAAGTTAATATACCGCTCGTTTTGTAACTTTTTTAAACGGAATTTAATGCCAACTACAATTCGAAGACAGATTTCATTGGAGTCTTAGCCTCACTGACTGATTTGTTGTCGTCGTAACTATTCAAACACGGAAATAATGAGAGGTGTTTGGAGTTCCCCCACTGACGGACTTCGCCACCTTGACTATACATGTATGTGTTAGTATAATTAATTGTTAAGGAAAAACAAGAGATACGTGCCATAGTCATGAATTTAAGATGGCCGAAGTTTTGGTAAACGGTTTTATTTATCTTGTCCAGTTTGTTGTTGTTTTTTGGGTCTTTAGTAATTGAAATTTTACCTCCTTCGTGTTGACAGATAGATCTGATATTTGGTACACGCCTTTTGTTCGTATGACAACACAATTGAATATAGATTCCGCGCCACGAAAGAAGTGTCAGTCACCGAAAATAAAGGAACTAAAATTGGCTGCTCCGCTATTTGATAGAATTTTGTTCATAAAGTAGCCCGCAAATAAATTTGCAGCTTCAATTATGGAATATTTTGCATTTATTATTCAGTAATTACCTACATTGATTTACGGATTAGGAAATAATTACTCTGGCAGGGTTAAGTACGGCGATTGCAGCGCGTAGGCCGCGTCTATGGGACTTCTTTCGTGGCGCGAACTTTATTCAATATCATTCTGAACCCAAAATGGCCGCCGCAACAAAAAGGAAGAATACATAATTTTTTAAAACCCTATGATTATGATATGGGTATCAAATGGAAGGGCCTGACTAGGAGAATGCATTAACTAAAGAGAATGAGAAATATTAAGTAAATAAATACCTATATAAAATACTTATAATAGCTGATATTCGGAAAATTATTCAAGGTTAGGTTAGGTGCGCGTAAGATTCTCATAATGCTAGGTGTGTACTATCTCCTAGTACTCGTATATTAATGTACTACTGACCTATCAATACCGGACTTGGATGTCAATAAAAATAAACTTCGTTTAAAAAAACCGACTTCAACATGTTTTAGATAATATATATTAAAAATAAGATATTATAATTAAAAATAGCTTTAGAAATAAGTTATTTTATAGATTTTTAGTTTTTGAAGTCGGTTTTTTTTAACCAAGTTTTTTTTATTTGTTACTTTTTAGTGTCTAGCTATGGGTAGGCCTACGAAAGGTGCCACGCGCCTTAAAAAATATATTTCCCAAGAAACGGGAACGGAATTTTTTTTAAATATAAAAATGTTCATAAAATGAAAACTTCTGGACCAAACTATGTTAAATTTTTAGTGGACCAAATGGCAACTACTCCGCATCGAACTAAAAAAGAATCACGTAAATCGGATCATAAATCTCAGCGTAATCGGTGTACATACATAAAAAAAACATACCAATCAAATTGAGACCATCCTCCTTTTTGAAGTCGGTTAAAAAATGATACAGTTTATTAAGTCGTTCCACAAGAGACTCACAACGATTATGGAGCGTTGATGTCATTAACGACGAAATAAACAAATGTTGATTTGAAAATCGCGCCTTTTTCGATGTCAATCGATAGAGAGAATTAATGCTCTGTGGGCAACGGCCACTCCGACCCGGCTCTTGACTTGGGTCGTTGTGAGCGCTGTGTGATCGAAAATAATGACGTCTTAGTGACGTTTTCACCACGACCATAACGACCGTGGTCGCCATGCGGAACGGCAGACGGAACATTTTGATCGTTCTAATATACTAAAAGAACGCGCCCATGTGGCTCCATTTTAGCTCGAATAGCTTCTAAGTTCTAGAACAATAATATATTCAGTAATTAAATAAAAGCTTCTAAAAAACACTAAACGCTTTCCCACGTGATCTTGGGAAAGACTGCAATGAAGCGATTACGGTGACTATAGTAGCGTATGACGATAAAAGTACTACAAACATAAAACACTTTTGTTGTAAATCTCTACGCGATTGTGCCGGCATATTGTGCCGCGAATGATCTCGTGTGAAACAATACCTTGGCATCACACGGAAGTCGATGACACCGGCCGGTTTTTCACGCGTTCGTGGTTTTCAACAAGTTTTATATTTAATTAAGTAAATAATATAAAAGCCTCTACAAAGAGCTCTCAAAACGCGTAATCCACTCTTTAAGCCCTGCAGACATCGCTCGCCATCGACGGGATGTTCTATCTCATTTCCTTGAGCCCCGACGCTCAACTACGCAACGATTCTCTAGAATGTTTGTTCCGCGTACGAGGTTTTCCCTCTGCGCTATGACACGATTCCTTAGAGGCCACCTTCCATAAAGTAGGCCGCCTGCTTCTTTCCCTGCCACAGGCAATTTAAAAAAAACAAGTGAATAGAAAATGTATGGGAATGACATATCATTACGCTAATTATTATGTTACTCCCATATATGTATTTACATTCTATTCGTTTAGCACTAATATCACTTGTGATGTGGCCGGCATCAGTGGCCAGGTTCCGGTTTCACCTTGGAGGCCGGCAACACCTCTGTTCTCTAATGTCCATAGGCGACGGTAACCACTTTCCATCTCAGTTGGGCCGTCAGCCTGTCTGCTGTGCTACAGAAAAAGAAATTGTGTGTGTGTGCATTTCACACGCAGTAGAAGTGAAACAAAGTGTGACAAGGGGTGGGAGGGATTCTAAATTTCATGACGTCACATTTCATATATTATATCGTTATAATATAATATTTAAGCTTTAAAACACGAAATTTGAAGTATTAACGAAAAATTTCAAAACATTTCCAACTCTATCTGTATGAGCTAGTGTTTAAATGATCATATATAATGTATTCTATCTCATTCTCTCGCAGGTTTAGTCCTGTAGATTTATGTGTTTATGTCTTTTTAATGTCGCTTTTTGGATTGATCGAGTTTCAAATCACAACGGTTCTGTAGAAGTTTCACTTCAAAAACAAATAGAAATTAAATTATATTTTTTATTGTCGGTAAGGGGACACAAGTGCACAAGTTGATTTCCGCACCATATGCTTCATGGCCGGTTTCTATATATTACTGTTCATTCATTTGCCTTACAATCGGTTGAATTTTGACATTACTATGGAGCTTATGTCGAATTTTAATCTATAGTAAGGCAAGATATAGCAACCGGCCATAAGACGGGTCTGCCAATTAGAGAAGTGTGCTCATTGTGATTGAAACTATCTAATTGCCAAGATTCGCGTCTCAATTTATTTTAATTAGGAAGTGTCTAGCCTACAAGAATTTATGGTATTGTTTTAAAATTTTCAGGGTTCCGTCCATTGTAACAAAACAGAACTCATGCGTCTTCGTTACGTCTGTTAATCCATCTGTATTTTCGGCCTGAACGCACTTGGAACGCAATTTTAATTAAATACATTATCAAATAAATAATAACAATATAAAACCCGCAGGGCGGCTTCATGGCGAAGTCTAAGACGAGTAGCGACACCTTGGACCTGACTTCGGGGGCTAAGGCAAGGTGCCTTCGTGCTTCCCTTAGTCAGCCGGCACGGACTGATCGCTAGAGCTAAGACTCAAGCTCCAGGGGTGGAGGTGATAAATGGAATCACGTCAGAAGTAGCTTCGGTGAACCTGCAGCCCACCTATCCACACCTCTTAGCTAGCCTCCCTAATTCTATTAGCAGTTCATCTCAGCAGTCCTGTATCTTTTGTTCTCATTTCCTACAAATACATCCTACACTGACCGAGGCTTGGACTTGGGTGCCATTTTGTATATGGTGTAGACAGGGATAATCGCTGATCAGAGTCACGTCACATTTACTGTTCAAAAAAATAGTTAAATATTTAGGACCCGATCTCAGCGCCACCTGCCGGTTCCAACTGTAAATCTAAATCCTCCGGGGACCCACCCACACAAACAGAAAAATGATCAAAATCAGTAATCATACATACATCTATGATTCATTTTTATATATGTAGATTTGTTGTGGTAGCGTAATAGCTAACGTACTAACGGGTTCGAATCCTGGCCGGAACGCATGCACCACTTTAGGCAGTGTTCTGCCCTAATGTGCCTATTGTTACAATTACCACGTGCTTACAACGGTGAAAGGAAACATTGCGATGAAACCTGCACATCGAGATAATCGATGTGTCCAACCTGCCGGGCCGCCTTGGACAAGGGACAAGCGTGGCGGGTATACTGTCCGTTCCCCGGGACATTTATGGGTTATGATATAGATTTGCCGAAGGGGCCTTTATGTGTTGGCCCTCCAAAAGTCCGGGCCAATTTTTAAGCCCGTGTTCTTCAACAATATAAAATTAAAGCAAATAAATGTGTTTTGTCACAGTACTGTAAATCTGTGCCATTGACACTTTGAATTACCGACTAGCGTGACAAAGCCGGCCTTCGCGCCGGCTGAGACTTGTCAAAACATAATGCTCTTTTTATTTGTATCTGCGACCGTTCTTTATTGTCTTGAGGAAAACGTTACATTATCAAACAAAACCGGACAAACTGCATTTTTGCACACGTCCCTGACAGCTGATAAACAGCAAGACAATAACTTGTGTTTATGTATCCCGGAATGATTACGCTGATATTTGACGCATCTACCAAATTGAATCAATTTGGTTGAAAGGTTGCAAAATGAAAGGAAGCGGTGACATTCAATGACATTGAATATAAACAAGAAATTTTGTAAAAAAAATACATATTTAGGGGTGGGTCACCTTTATCATTTAGGGGTATGAAAAATAGATGTTGGCCGATTCTCAGACCTGCACACAAAATTTCATACAAATCGGTTCAGCCGTTTCCGAGGAGTTCGGTAACAAACACACGAGAATTTTATATATTACATTTATATTAAATACTAGCTGATGGCCGCGACTTCGTCCGCGTGGTGCGGTTTTTTGACTATCCCATGGAAACTCTTTAATTTTTTGGGATCAAAAGTATCCTATATGTTGACCAGGGATATAAGCTACCACCATACAATTATTTCATTTAAATCGGTCCAGTCGTTTCGGAGATTAGCCGGTACAAACAGACAGACAAACAGAGAAACAAAAAAATTGAAAATAATCTAAATTAGTTCTATTTCACTTCTTACATCCCCCTGACTTGGTTTTTAGCCTTTTTTTTCATTGTACAGTAATTTGACCTCTACAATTTTATTATATGTATATAGATTTTGATGTAATGATTGTAAATGATAGTTGTAAATATTCTTAAAAAATAATAATAAAATAAAGTCGGGCTGTGTTATGGAAAAAAAATCAATGATATTTCAAAAGTAGATGTCAAAATATTATTTAAAAAATTATATACTAATGTACCTAACCCTTGTATAGCCAGCAAGCTTTCTTTCACACGGGTTACATATTACATTGTATTAAATTTTTATCTACGCTTCGGCGACTCGATTGCAAAATATTGTTTCTTGTACTTACATAAAAACTTAATAAGGTTTTTTTATACATGTAAACCTTCCGTATAAAAATACCTAACTGATAGTAAAAACCGCTTAATAAACCATTACGTGGCTTAGGAGGAGTTAGCACCTAAAGCCCGAGATGGCCACCGTACGCCAACGAATAGCCAACTAAGCCGCAGACGAAGCCAACGCAAATCCTGCGAATGCCATCGAATGCCGCAGACTGGCCAACGAGAGCCGTTGAGAGACCACCGTTAGGAAGGCTCCAAAGCCCCCACCAACGGGTAGTTGGGAGTAGAAGCCGGGGCAAAGAGGTTTACCTCGAGGCCCCAACCTCCTCGCCGCCTCAAATTGCCAAGAGGAAGAAGACCACCACGCGAGGAGTTAGCGGATATATAGACAGACGCGGAAAGCCACTTTGTTTTATTACTATGCAAAGATGTTTGATTAATGGCCGGTTCCTATATCTTACTATTAATTTTTTGACATTACTTGTATGGAGCTAATATGTCAAATTTTCACCGATAGTAGAGCAAATGAACGGGCGGTGAGATATAGGAACTGGGCCTAATTGCTTTTTATGGTTCCGTAACCAATATACAAAACAAGAGCGCTTGTTATTTTAGGGAAACCGTTGTTCGCGTATTGCGGAGCCCTTACCAAATCTCTTCGCTTTAAAACTTCTCATAATTTAAATTAAATAAGTTCCACTGGAGAACACTTTTTGAAGGTCATAAATATAAGTCAAAGTTTAAATTTACTTCCTATTCTCTGTACACCGCTTCGCAAGGTGTTATCGTTCTTTAAAAGAGAAGAAGCGGCAAGCAACATCCCAGCAACACGTCTAGCTAGAAAAAAATCATTATTATTATTTATCTATCGCAGACTCCTTTTTTAGTAGCTTGATTGTTATTGTTATATTTTATTGTCACAATATATTGATTGATAGTCGAATTGAACGTAAATGATAATATTTTCACTTAAAATTGTATCAGGTTGCAACAAAACGGCAAGTTTCACACAATCACGGAAGTCGTAGGAAGGTCACTTCTTGCGTACCTATTGCTTACCCGTTAATTGGTCTCGTATACTTGCTTACAGCCTACAGCAGTTTCTTTAATTAAACTTGCCTAGAGAACCGTAACTTGGTCGAAGAAACGTATAGTGTTATTAGAGTACACTTTCACGATGTTTAGCTTTTACAGGAGAGGTTGCTAAAGATATTTATAGCAACTTATAAAAATATAATAATACTAGAATATGCCCGCGAATTCGTCCACGCTCAACTTCATATTCCCGCCGGATTCCCACGATAAAAAGTAGCGCTGATTTTGTCTAAGAACTTGCTGTCGATCAGCGAAAACCGCATTGAAATCAGTTTATACGTGAATCCCGAAAAAACAAACAAACAGACAAGAAATCTAAAAAATGCATCTTTTTCTCCATCGTTTATATAGTATTTTCCAGTTGGTTTTTTTTTTAATAGCTTCAATGTGCAGTCACGGCATTTTTAGAATTTTTTAATATTATAGATAGATATAAAACTTTATTGCGCAAACAAAATGACTAACGACCAATAATTAGTGCATCGGTACATCAGTCTGGATGCTTTCAATGAAAATAACAATAATAACCCAACACATACTTTTTGCATTCTATGCGGACACCACGAGAGCCATAAAAGCTTCATAACAGCTTAATACAGTGTTTAACAGGGTTATACGCTGTCCCCCAATATAGGCTTGAATCTAGAATACGTTTTAACAACTAGAGGGCCTAAAGTAGCCAATTTCGCAGAATCGTATGACGAACATGGCAACATTGCATTTCTTTAGGAGTTTTTGGCGAGAACTGAAAGGAGATGATGTGCTGTGCAATTTTATTTTATAAAAATATGTAATATTACTCTAAAATGAACAATAGTTGTAGGATATTGATAGTTTTTAAGTAGTAATTATGTGTTTTGTGAGAAATGTGAACTGTATAGTCAAATGTGGCCTTTTGAGTTATCACAAGAACTCCGTTGAATGGCACCAGCTGATAACCTACAGGTCAGCTGTGCTACACATAGGCTTAGGAAAATGAAGAAACTATATTGTAATCTAAGATCTGGCTTAAAGGCTAGCATGGCAGCCATAAACCTAAATAAAAAAATTAAAAAAATGGTAAGTCTTACAACTGCCGGTAGGTAACACGCGTCAATTTCACTAATGGTCGGCTCCTATATTTTACTATACATTCAATTGCCTTGCCATCGATTAAATTTTGACATGAGCTTATGTTAAATTTTGACCAATAGCAAAGCAAATGAACGATCGGCAAGATATAGAAATCGGCCATAAGCGATTCGCCAAAAGCGTCCGCTTGACGCCCTTTGATATCTAAAGATTATATCAAAATAGGTTAGATAACAGATGTCACAGTAAATTATGAAATAATTATTTTTATATAGGTATAAAAGAGCTGGTGCAAAATGTCATACTTTTAAAATATCACGATAAAAGTAATTTTCATAAATGTTTAAACAGCAATTATTATTAATTTATATCCCCGTCAAAACAAACAGCAACGATCGCACTAAACTCCGAATACTTCTAATCAATGAAGCCATAAGATTATTATTTATTACACTATTTCATTTATTAAAATTATGACGTCATAGCTTGATATTCTCGTACGAAATCTTCGACGAGTCTCCGGTGTTTTGCACGATGATCAACACTGTCTTTAATTTACTTGATTGTCAACTAACCCTATTATGAATTTGTGTTACCTTTAATAATTCGCACCCTTAATATTATACAGACCTAAATCCAAATTTTGAGTAATTGGATTTTAATATCTAAGTACTTAAAAATAAAGTATAAAATTGAAGAACTTGATATGTTTAATTAGGTCTCTATAGTAAGGGTGCGATTTCTGTCATTAGTTGTCGTCAAAAGAATCCAACTGACAGACATGACAAGTTCATAAGGGTTCAGTTTCCTTCCAAACGGCAACGGTACTTCAATACGAACTATTCAAGTTCTTCGCGACATAGACATCCGATACAAAACTTTCAAATCTGATCACATTACCTTCAGTGTTTGAGTTATGACACATATATATAGCTCTGCATTATTTCTATAAATTAAAAACTTGTACTTTTACTGTTAATACATACCGATATGAAGTCACGCGAGGTAAAAACAAAACTGAACACTCGAACACACCAGTTAACAAACACAAAAGTACGTGAACTAAATAATTCAAAGTAGAAAAAAATACTTTTGCAATTCGCACAACACTACACACAAACTGCAATTGTTATTCAATTAATATATTCAACAACTGTTTTGCAATTTACTTTTTTAATTATTATGATTATATTACGAAGAAATAATTTATTTCTGTGTTTTATTAAGTTTCGTTTCGTTCCGCGGTAAATAACTCAACTTTCGTTGAGAATGATTCGTACTGGAGCCGCGTCGCCGCGTGCGTTCGTTCGCAGTGAGTGAGTCACGCTTTGAAAGTGGCGCGAGAAAAGTAGGGGGAATGAATGAATGAAGAATGAGCAAACTTATAAAGGCGTTTGTATATTTATCGGCACACGTATGGAAGAGATTTGCGTCGTTCTGCGAATTTCTACCGCCTGTACTATGTATAATGGGGAGTGTTCCGAGAAAGTATTTGATTTGGTGCTAACGTTTCATTTTTACAACGGCAGCGCTCGCCGTCACGGGATGTTCATCTCCACTTTCTTGAGGTTCCACGCTCAACCACGCAATGGTTCTCTAGAACGCTTATTCCGGGTACGATAATGATTTGAAGGGAACTTCCAGCCAAGGTTGTCTGGTGTTGCAAACGTCCAAAGGCGAGAGTATCCATCTTCCATCAAATGGGCCTCTTGGCTGTTTACCTGAATCGGGCGATAAAAAAGAAAAATGCATTATAAAAATTGTACTTGAAAGTGGTTACAGGTCATTCAATGTTATGTTACATATATGATTATAATTCCTAATGATGATTAGCGCATGATTACAGTCTGCTGTATTAGATGTTAATCAGTGAAATTAAATCGTCTAAATATAATAATCAGCAGACAAACACACACATTATATATCCTCAAGATAAGCGAGTTATGCTTGTGTGTTATGGATAATATACAACAGAACACTCTGGGGCCGATCCGAGATACCCAGATCATAATAAATAACAGAAAGTTCGTTTCCGAAATTTACCATACAAGTAACCGAACCCGGAGCCTCTGGGTTCCAGCGAGCTAGGCCCGCTAAGACAGCCCACTCAACCACAGAGGCCGTCAAATGAATGAATGAAATTTCTCGTGATTTTAAACATCTTTAATAATTTGGTTGGATATTAGTTCAAACGTCAGTTTTGAATCTTCACCGGTCTAGTTTACTACAACACAGAGGCTCTGGATTTCATTTTTGACCTGGTGAATTTCGTAAAGAAACTTTCCATTATTTTATGGGTATATTACCCATAACTATTGTATATTACCCATGACGCAAGCGTCACTTGCTTAGCTTGAGGATATCACCTGTATATACAATGTGTGTGTTTGACTTATTGTTATCCCTTTTCAACCCACCTTTACGCTTTTGCATCTATCGATCTTTCAATGGTAATTTTTTTACATAATTTTTATCCGTCCTCATAAAATGCCCATATAAAGTTAATTTCTTTGCCATACAAGTTTTGGTTGAAATTAACAGTTCCAAAGACTCCCTTGTGTACTCACTAAGGTCCAATTAAATTCAGTTCATTTATTAAATGCTTAATGTACATTTACATAAATTAAATATATATTATACATTAACCATTTTAAGGTATAACATGTAATTTCATAATTTAACAAATTCTATTGGGAATGCATGTAGATAGATTTCTAAATAAAATTAATCATATTCTATTATTTGTATATAATGTTAATTTGTTTTTATTTTTATGGAGTCCTATTTTGTCATTTAAATATTTTGGAATAGAGTAGTAGATATTGTGTTTCCCATTAAAAATGTTCTTAATTAGAATTAGAAGAAATAATACTAAATCTATTAACATCTACAAATATATTATAGGTATTAATATTTGGAGGTTTTCAGGTAGAAATTAAATACTGTTGTATGTTTGAATTGCAGTTCAGAAACGCGTATTTATTTTATAAAAATTCCGATTAATATTTTATAATACAGCACACATTTAGCTGCTAAACGAAATATCACATTTAATAATAATAAGCGCACTCGAGTGATTGCACGTGCCGAGGTGAGGTGAGGCGAGGTGTGCGCGGAGGAAAACACGGGTGCTGACGAGCGGCGTGCGCGCTTGCCGATCATTTGCGAACGGCCGCCGTGGTGATCGGATGTCTGCGGGTACAAATAGATTTAGTATTATCCGTGTTATAGATTAGTTTTATCCGTGCAGGAACGGAGAAAGAATATAATTTCCTGTGGTCCGGGCGGCCTGTCGTAAGAGGCGACAAACCAACCCACAGCCAGGTGATAGGGTATTTGCCCGTTTGGATAGCTACCACCCCTGGTTTAGAATATGCCGCCATAACAACCTTGGTTTGTGTTCAGTTAGTGGCCAGGTTTGAGTCTTCCTTTAGAGAGCAGCAGAGCATTTGTACCACCTCTGGTGTTGCGAATGTCCATGGGCGATGGTAACCGCTTTTCATCAGTGGGCCGTCTGCCTATCTGCTGAAGTCATGCAATAAAAAAAAATGCTAATAAACGCAGGAAGTTTATTGTATATTTTTATTCTCACCGGAAAAATACTATATTGTTCGTGTAATATATTATTATAGTTGGATCAATGTGAGTGATCCTTAAAACAGGTATGTCATTACAACCGCTGTACTACAGTCATGAGATTGTTCCGATTCTTTGTTGCGGGGTTTTTACGCCGGTGTCAAAGTTCATAAATAGTTATTAATAACAATAATTAACATTGAAATTATCAGCGTCATATAAGCAGGATTTTTATGTGTTTAAAGTAAAGAAATCCCAGCAAGCTTTCCTCAGATAAGTGTGATATCTTATATCTTATTATTTTAACCGTTCATTTACTGTCTATTTAATTTTAACATATAAGTCGTGCGCAGAAGTGCGTGTTATTTTTTTTGATGAGCAGGGCAATTCTTTTCGTACCATACTGAGTCCCTCTCGGTTGTGGGGAGTGGGACCAGACCGCGGCGATAGACGCCGCGCACCGTGGAAGACTGGACGGAACCAACTACTCCGCTACTTGTGTGGAAGAATATGAGATGACGAGCGAAGCTAAACCCATTGTTCAACCACACAACAAGCTTAGGTCACCCCGGGATGCAGAGTGACCCACTTCACCAACAGAGGTTACGTATACCTGTGACGTATCGTATATGTCCGAGGAGCGCATGCGCAGCTTACTCTCTCAGCAGATTCCTGGCGGGACATTACTGCCTCGCAAAAGGAAGAAACCACTGACCAGTGATCGTCACTGTGGAGCATGGCCTCAACCAGTCCCCTCGGCGAAACTATTGGCCCTACGATGGCCTCAAGCTCGAACCTCTAAGGTTGCCATGAAGCGCATTCGACCAGCGTGTGAAACGCAGTGTCTAGTGCGCCGCATTCGAGGCATCCCTCCCGCTTCCTACGACTGGGACCGGGTCTTTGTCTAAGTAGTACTAAAACCTAGACATTAGACGACCGCGGGTCGCGGTTGTGGGAGGCGTTGTCCTCGGCAAACCTGCGCACGATTTATATGCGCCATAAAGGTAATGTCAAAATTCAACCGAGCGATGGTAAGACAAGTGCATAATAGTAAGATACACTATAAAGGAACCGGCATTTAGTAATTAACCCACTCGCATCTCGAACTGGCGTTTCACTGTTTGAAGTGACTTGAATTCGGATCCTTGCCTTGAACTTCTTTTGGTCGATTCATAATGCTGAGTTTCCGGACTCATTGCCGTGAATTTAATACACAAACATTTTACTAAACAAGTAATTATAATTAAAAATCCTTGTATTTTATGCATTTATTTGCGATGTTAAATATTTTCTTTCTTTCTTGATGTACGCACTTCTTGTCTTATTGTCAAAACTATTCATTATTTTCCCTTGGCGTTGGTGAAAATTGGCATTGCTTGTAATTTGTACATATATATTATCACGCCTGTTTATCATTTAGGGTGACCCGTATAGGGTGGAGGAGCGTGGTGGAATGCTCTTCCGTCTCAAAGGAAGATCTTCCAGCGAGGGCATTGTTGTTCCTTGCAGGCCTAGGCCCGCTTATTATTGTTGAAAATGTGTATATACTCTTTGTACGTTTCGGGAATCGTTTTCGACCTCAATTATTGTACAGCGCCATCTATTGGTTTGTAAGTGTTCCACTACACCCAATAGGGTACACAAAGACGATGGATTTCCAATTGCTACGATCTTTTTGAAATATGTCTTGAGAGACAGAGAGAGAAAGAGAGATAACACTTTATTGCACACCAAAATATACAATTACAAAACAGACCATATTTACAGTATTTTCTAGGCAATACAATAGGCGGTCTTATCGCTCAAAGCGATCTCTTCCATGCAACTTAAATAAAAAAATTGAATCAGGTGGTGGTGAAGGAAAATGGCAATAGATACATAAATACTCTAACTAATTTAAGAATTAAATATACAAATACATATATCATCACATATACATAATCATATATATATATATATACCTCAGACCTCCAAAGCCAAATTACTTTAAAAATCCTGGTTTTGTTTTTTTATAGATATAAAATACTTGCCAACTTAAAAAAATTGCGGTTGGTTAAGTGAGTAATCTTGACATCATTTACTCATCTTTAACAACATAAATAAACATAAAATTCAGTAAATATCAAGTGTAATTAATAATTATTAATACAAATTACGTAAAAATACTTAAGTAGGTAATTACTTTTTGAAATAAACACACATTAGTACACGTATCACAACTCATACAGTAGTTGAAAAGTTTCAAAAGGAACTTGTTTTACTTAATAGAGGTCGCTTTTTAGACCTCGCCGACCCCCAAAATCAGTTTTCGTTTATGTCAACTCCTGGGAAACCGATATCGACCCCCGGTGGTCGATATCAACAATTTGGAGCTCCCTGTTATAGATACACAGAATATAAAACTCAATTAGTTGCAGTATAAAATTTTAGTATGTCATGTCATTTTTATGACTGTTATAATAATATTTTTCTTTTCTTTTATTGTGTCTGTCTTACTGAGTATGCACTGTTTGCTACAACTCATTAATTCATCTAAAAGTAATCGTGTAACATGTTCCTGTACAAAATTTATTTTAAAAAAAGTTTGTGGTATTCAATTGTTATCTAGACGTGTTGCTGGGGAGTTTCTTAACGCTTCTTGTCCTTAACAGCCATAACACGTTGCGAAGCGGTGTACGTAGACTAGGAAGGAAAATAAAAATTTAACTTATATGTATGACCTTCAAAAAGTGTTCTCCAGTGGAATTTATTTTGAATAAAAACTTTTGAATTTGAATTCAAAAACCTCTCCTTATACCAAGGAACCTTTTAAATAATTACATCTTAGTCATACTCATTATCTTCTGGAAACACCTGTAAGCCACTGACGATTCTAGAATAAATCATTCAGATTCTATGCAGTATGCCTGTCGAATGAGCCGCCTGTGGCAATCAGACGTGCGCAATCTCTGCAGGTGTTCAATGGGCTTATGGTGGATTATTAGAATAAGAAAAACGCCTTATTGTTCATCACATACACAATAAGTCAACAAATTACAGTAGTCGCATTAAATAGTAAAGGCAGGAACAACGGGCGGCCCTATCGCTTCGACGATCTCGTCCAGACAACCTGGGCTATGGATTATAATAAACAGAATCACAAGTTTATGACGGTGGTGTGTAAAATTAAATACATACATATATAAGTAGGATATATAAATATTACAAAATACATATACCTAAAATAAATAAACAATAACACATATTAATATTATATATACTAATATACATATATTAATATACTAGTGGTCGCCCGTGGTCGAAATTCGACCATAATAATTTGTTGTCAAAGACTATACTACTATACTACTTCACTAGCTGACCCGGCGAACTTCGTATCTCTATATTTTCTGAATTCCTAAAAGACTTTCAGACAGTATACCCGCCACGCTTCTCCAAAGCGGCCTGGTAGGTTTGACCCATCGGTTATCTCGATGTGTAGGTTGCATCACGATGTTTTCCTTCACCGTTATTAGCACGTGGTAATTGTAACAATATGCACATTAGGTCAGAAAACTACCTTTCACCGTTATTAGCACGACTAATTGTAACAATATGCACATTAGGTCTAGCAGTACGAGAAAACTCTGGCTGGTTTGGTATCATTTAAAAGTTTATTTTTAAAATTTTACTACAAAAAGGTAAAAATGCAACACAAGCCGCGAAAAAATTTGTGATGTTTATGGACAAGTGTTCGCAATACGTTCCGAAGAAACTGCACGTACGACAAGAACGTGCGAAAGAGATCGTGGTCAAAGGCCGGTCATCGAACCGATTCTGAACTGTACCGCGAACAACTGATGAGATTAAAGCAAAAAGTTGAGAAAAGCGGCCGGAATTAATCAACAGAAGGGATGTGGTTTTTCACCATGATAGCGCTAGACCTCACACATCTTTAGCCACTCAGCCCTGACCTTGCACCTTCAGATTTTCACCTGTTTCGGTCTCTGAAGAATTCCTTAGAGTAGTGTCAGGTTAACATCACGCAGAAGCCCCAAAATTTTTATAGCAATGTGATCACGTCCCTACCCACAAGATGGAAAAGTTATCCAACAAAATACCACCTACATACTTTAGTCAATATTTATTTATTTTTTATTTTCCATTTTAAAAGATTTTTCTTTATTACTTGTTACTTGTATATTCCTAGTATTGCAAACCCTAATGTTTCACAAACTTTTCTGTCCATTTTAAGACAGGCTGGAAAAAAAAAATTCGCACCTGCTAGACCTGCATTAGTATTAGGTGTGTGTCCAAATTAGTCTTACTTATAGCGTTAAAAATAAAGCAAACGCATTAACAATTAGTTGCATTAGTGCATATACATAAGTTATCTATCAATGTTTAACGTCATTAACAATGTCGCATCTCAAATAACGCATTAAATCCTTGGTGACATTTATATCCCAGGTCAGCAGAGGCTTATATTTATGGTTCAGCTGCATACGTCTAGTCATACGCAGGAAAGTTCGGCGACAACGAACCAACGAAATACGTATTTAGCCGAAATTTTTGTGTCGGTGCACTTATGTCGGGTTCCTATATCTTACCGAATGTTACTTTGCCTTATGTTGTTGGTCCGAAGACTCCATACATCTAATGTCAACTTTACCGTATGACAAGCGAATTTTCAGGGATACGAGTGCCTATCAATGCTATGCAATAAAAAGCGCGTTCCACAAAGTACTCTGAACAACCACGCTCACGACCGCGATTTTTTCTTGTTCTACTGATGGCGTTATGGATGGATGGATTATAGAGCGTTGATGGTATTAATGAAATACACAAATATCATTGGTTGATTTATGATTGACTTGAAAATTGCGCCTTTGTCAACGTAAAGATAGAGAATATTAATGTTCTGTAGTCAACGTCCACTTCAACCCATGTCTTCAGATAGATTGTAGTGAGCGGTACGTTAACTAAAATTATGACGTCAATAACGACATTTTCACCGGGATCATAAAACCGTGATCGTTATGTGGAACGGCTGTAGGAGCATTTTGAGCATTATGATCGACAAGTGGAACGCACTAAAAGTAAATTCTAGTCTATGACATTAATGACAATATAGGCTACGTTCCATTAGGGACTCACAACGACCACGTTCACGACTGCGATTTTGCCCGTTCCACTTGCTTGCCGGCGTTACGATCGTAAACCAAGTGGAATGGTTATTCGACACACTTATTTACATGGGTCGTTATGTGATCGAAAATTATGACGTCATTAGTGACGTTTTCGCCATGACCACAACGACCGCGGTCGCCTTGTGGAACGGCTAACGGAGCATTTTGGGCGTTGTGATCTACTAGTGGCACGCCCTGATAGATATTAGGTCAGGAAAGTAAAAAAGTTTGGACTTCTTACTATCAATAACAAAACGTGACCAATTTTTTTATTGTGTTTTATTGGTATAATTTTTATACAAATAACGGCATATAATACATCGGACAGGTCTCACATACAAAACTAATGCTAGTCAAGCTATCAATGAGTCACGAGTACTTATACTTTATTTTATCTACTAAACAAATGAATATAAACTGAATTTAATTTTTGTACAACAATCGGCATATAACTTAAAAGATGGCTGCATTACATAAATGTGTTACAACGTTAATACACTATATTCACTATTCTCACCAGACTCTCTTTTTGAAATTACATAAAAATGTTGAAAAGAGTGAAAAAGATGCGGTTTTAAATCTATTTAAGTTTATCATTTTGGCCTACTATGAGTTTAAATAGTGTTAACGCATAAAAATCGGTTTGAATCAATAGCTAACAGCAATACATCAAAGTTGTATCGTCGAACCTGTCTCCCAAGTCTGTAACTTTCACAAAAAAAACCATGCCAGTGCATATCTATAGTCTCTAAAATTCACATTAGTGGCCGATTGATGTCAAAGCTTATAGTAGAGAAGACGGTGAAGATTGACCTTCACCCATCTGAGACATATTTTTTATCAAATTATATTGATCTATAAACACGCTTACGATAGCTTGCCAATCGAAGTGTTTATGGCCAGTTTTTAGTTTTTAATTTAATTTTTTTTTTGATAATGTGAGCGCGGGCGGGAGCGGGGATAAAAAAGAAGGAAAGGACTTGCAGGATAAGGTCGCCGCACTATACACGCTACGAACAATGCGACTTTGCAGCGGCAGGCATTTCTTTCTCGTGACCCTTCCTTTGCGTCTTGCGGTTCCTTCGACTAGTGGACCAGCTGGAACGGTACAGCGTGCACCTTTCCAGCGTGCTGGTTGATATAAGCGGGTGTGAATAGCGGCACAACACACAAAACGCGGCGAGGTACGTGCGTGCGGAAGCAGCGGTCGGACGTAGACTATGTCACATTACATAATGAAAAAAGGAAACAAAGAGGCGATGACCAAATAGGTCGGCGTTAACAGATAACCTTCAACTCTTTTGATAATTGAACTAGGATTAATTACATTTATTTAGTTGCATAGTTGTTTTTGTCATGTTTCTTTTTAAGGAAAATAATTAATTTTGTTATGAACCCTGTTATTTCTAAACGATATAATGGCCATTTCCTTAATTGAATAATAATGTTATATTTTTATTTATTCTGTGATTAGCGCCTGTTTTATATAGTAATTCTCTATAATTTACCATAATTTTATGTAACAATATTTATCTCTAATATGATGTGGTAATTGTGTATATTATAATTCAAAATCTCTCAATTGTATATAGGTATTCGCTACATTTTATTTTCACGTTGGCAGACGCGATAGATTTTTTTACTGTGTTCGATTTATTTTACTACATGTAAAACCTTTAAATATAATATAATAAAATATCATCTAAAATTTCCAAACAATAATGTAAAAAGTTCTTGGCATTCATAACCTATTATCAATTACTTCAATCCGCTATCGGTTGTGCCAATTTGCTAAGTTTCTTAGGCCCACTTGCACGTTCCTGGGTTAGCTCAACTAACTTGGAGTTCACTGCTCACACAGGGTTACATAAACAATACATCTTGCGCCATCAAAAGGTAGGAGTAAACCGAGGGTTAACTTCTAAATATTCAAATTTTTTAAATAACAAACCCCGAGTTTACAAACTCTACATTTATTTATTTAACCTATGCGTGCAAGTGGGCCTTAGACTGTAAAATTGTTGGAGGGTTGGCGAGGTGTTCTAAAAATGTTTGCCTCATGTGTAGAGTTAGTGGATGAACGAATTTAACCCGTCAAGTTGTCTGATTATAAGTATAGTGATCAGTTGCTGTTTTTTTATTACCATAAACCCCTCTGCGTTGTTTCAAGTATTACACTAGTTTCAACTGATAGTTTTTAATATGGAGAATATGCCTTGACAGGCTTGCCTACTTATTTCTGTTCATGGCTACCCGGCAAGCGGATATGAACAGGTAAGACAATATAGGTGACTACACAGTTCTGTTAACCAATAAATATTGGTATCATAAAAAATAAAAAAAATTACAAAATAACCGCCCGCAAAAAATCATTCATGGAATATTATTGCCATGCTTTGAAGACTTCAAAAATAGCCATGAAAACTTTTCGATTGGCAAGCTAGCATAGCGTGTTTACAAATCTATATATTAATACGTGAAGCAAAAACTTTGTACCCCTTTTTACGAAAATCGCGCGGAGGGAGGTGTATGAAATTTCGCACACTTATAGTTTATATAGAGAAGAAGTGTCGAATGCTAATAATTTTTGAAATTATGCATAATAATACATTGAATCAATAAAAAAACATTACACACACTACCATGTATTTGACACATACACGCATATATACTCTTTTGTTTATTGTTGCCTTGCCGTATTCTGTGATTATAGAAGTATAATCTTTGACAGTAAATTATTATGGTCGAATTTCGACCACGGGCGACCACTAGTCAATACAATTTGATAAAATATCTCTCATCTGGTTATCAGTTGGGTGACTACTATGTTTAATTTTAACCCACAGTTAGGCAAATGAAAGATCGGTAAGATACAGGAACCACACCTAAATCAGTATGTGTCAAATCAAGATCGACTCAATATTGACCCGAGATGGTTTAAGGATGACTAAAACCGTCAAAAGTTATAATGTCAATTCCATCCAATTGCCAATTTGAGTTACAGAATCGGAGCTCTGCTGTCGTACATTATAATTTGGTAATCTGTTTTAGCCCATTCCGTTTACATGTCCAAATTATCGTTAGTATTTCTGATAGGCTATAAGCCTGGAAACGTTGGCCTTAAAATCGTATATTGTTATCATACTTCTTGATCATATTGATGCCATTTATTAGTTTTTAGAGCTTATATACGAGATTATTATTTAATAAATATGTAAACTGAACTGCTGACAATATAAGTAGGTAAAGTTAAAATACTTTTGAGGCCCGGTTCCTATATCTCAACGACCGTTAATTTGCCTTACTATCGGTTAAAATATAACATAAGCTACATACAACTAATGTCAAAATTTTATCGATGGTAGGACAAATGAATGAATAGTAAGAAACCGCCCACTATAAAATAATAAGTCTTATAAGAAATATAAAGTAATTATTCCTCATGATAAAAATACATTTTAATTATTTATATTATAAGGAAAAGAACATGTTTGTATTTAAGTTATATGCTAAGAGTTGACTTCGACTTAAAAATACATTTTAGAGTTATTGCGTATTATCGACTTATGATACTTATTTCTTGATGTTTGGTTCAAATCAGCAAATTGTATAGTTTGCATATTTAGAATCATATTCTACTTATAGATAAACCGATTCTTAAGATGCTACATCGACTCTTAAAATTTAATGCAATATAAACTGTGTGAATGCATGCTCTAAAACAAATAAATATATATTACACACAATAGAAAAGTAATGCTTCTAAACCTGATTTTCAAAGCACGGTAAGGATTTAGCTTGTTTATAGCAATAAGTAACTCATTCCAGAGACGCACAGCCTGAACGGTAAAAGAGAAAAAAAATCTTGTTAAGTCGTGGTAGCGTAAAGTCAAAGGGCCCGGTTTCGATCCTGGCCGGAACGCATGCACCGCTTAGGCAGTTTTCTGACCTAATGTGCATATTGTTACAATTACCACGTGCTAACAACGGCGAAGGAAAACATCGTGATGCAACCTGCACATCGAGATAACCGACGTGTCAAACCTGCCAAGCCGCCTTGGACAAGCGTGGCGGGTATACTGTCCCCTATAATGGAAGCCCGAGCCCAGCAGTGGGACGTTAATGGGCTGTTATTATATAATTATAATAAGCTTAACTTTGGTGGTAGTAGGCAAAAAGTTTCTCAACCTCCTCAACTACCTAGAAGAGAGTAAAACTTTTCTACTCAGTATACTTTCTATTAGATTTGTCTGCTTGTTTGCCAACTTCAGCTAGTACAAAAACAGGATATTATAAGGTTGAGATTATCAGTTTTTTACTAGTTTATAATTTATACTGGTGCAAAAAGCTGCGATTCAAGGCTCGTATAGTCTCCAGAGAAAACCAAAGCTGATAAACCCTGATATGGCGAGGCCGGAGATAACAATCGATAAAATTAAAATGTAGCGTACCCCTACGACACTATTCGATTCAAAATAACTTTTGAAGTGAAACTTCTTTAGAATCGTTGTGATTTCAAACTCGATGAAACGAAAGAGCGACACTAAAAAGATATAAACACATAAATCTATAAGACTAAGCCTGCGAGAGAATGAGATACGAGTTTTACATTGTGCAGCACAGATTAGGGAGTCAATAAGACAGATGATTAAACATAGGTCCAATTTGGACCGAAATAAAAATGACAATAATATTTTTAGATTAAAACAGTGAAAAATTGAAAGTGATCCTTAAGAAGTTTATTTTGAATTATAATATGTTGACGGATGTAGGCTTAAGGAATTATATTTTTATATTAATAAAAGTTAGAGAAGAATTATCTGTGAATATATTCTCTGAAGTTTCACTTCTACTGCGTGCGAACTGCCCACACACACACACATACACGCAGATACACACACACACAATTTTTGTTAAAAGATAGATAGATAGATACCACTTTATTGTACACCAATACAAAAATGAATTTACAGACTAAAAACTTAATTTAAAAGGATTATCAACTCAAGATTCGGTTTACACATAAACATTGTCCTATTAACACAGGCCTTATAAGAGTTTCAAGGGTGAACAATTTAACCTAACAGGTTAAAAAATGTACTACATAATTTCGTGATAAGTGTGCACTTTTAGGAATTTATGTACATTTCCATTTAATTTGATTTCTTTGATTTATAGGACAAGTTATACATAAATTAATTATCAATACAATATCAAACGTAATTAATGTAACTTCGTACATGTGTTTTAATTAAGTCAAAAATAAACAATGACAAAAGTGTAAGATATGTTTTTATGCATCATAAATAATGGCACACCCTGTGAAATGTTTAATTGACTGAAATTATTGGTGTAAATGAAATCCTAGTAATTGGACTCATAATCTTGTAGATATAGCTAACGCTGTTCGTAAACTAGCCGACTACCCGCAATTTTCACTTAAAGTCATCATATCTGAACTTATAGTTTGAATCAAACTGACTCCAGATACAGATTCAGCGCATCGAAATACATAAGAATGAGTCTAGTCTAAAGCGCGTGTTCGAATTTTGGCCAGAATGCATGCACCACTTGGCACTTTTCTGTAGGATGTGCATATTGTTACAATTACCACGTGCTAACAACAGTGAAGGAGAACATCGTGATAAAACCGGCACATCGAGATAACATGTGTCAAGCCTGCCAAATCGCCTTGGAAAAACGTGGTATATTGTCCGTTCACCTATAGTGGGACGCCTGAGCCCAGCAGTGGGACATTTATGGGCTATTATTGTTGAAACTTAGAACCCTGTGAATGAGCAGAAAATAAAAATGTTACACTTAGGACTATCTCACTCTAAGTGTAATAGTGTTGGGCAGGAAATAATTTTAAAATGAGTTTGTAATAGTAACATGACATTTTGTACTGAGCCAGTACCACTTCAAATGAAGCGAGGAGATTTGTACGGTTTGTACCGCGGCAGTACATTTGAAGCAATGAGGCCACTGAGCCAACTTCTAGTTCGGAAATGATCGTTAAGAATCGGATGAGATCGGCCTCGATCACCTTATTTTACTAGCAGTCGTACTATGACATTATCATTTTGTCCCTCTTTGTCATGTTAATATCTGTAGAGGCGGTATTGTATTGTTGTGGCATAAGCCTCGTTCCGTCCTTCCTCTTACGTTTGAGTAGTAGCGTGACAAAAATTTTGAAGTGGTACATTTGAAATTTTGAGCCGTATCAATACAAATGTATTTTGTACGGGACAAATGTACTGGCTCACACGTGTACTGCCCATCGCTAAAGTGCAACCTAACTTCCGTCAGTACTCATAACATAACACGATAATTACACAATTGTACAGATTTGCAGCTGATTTTTAGAACATACTTTCAATTCACTTTTCTTACTACTGGTTACAATTTGTTACACACCGCGCACAAGTAATGACAACGCTCTAACAATGGTTAAGGTAAAAAAGTAGACTGTAGTCATGATTAGTAGCGGGTAGTAAGCTAGTTTTATAGAATTTGGTTCAATATAACAGCATCGTTCTTTGTACATACAAAGCGTATTCAATTACACTACTTGTTAAATATAATATTTTCTATGATTATAATATTGACTAGAGCAGTGCTATAATACATACAAACCAATTTTTGGAGTCATAGTGAGTGTCAATACATTATGACTAACAAAAAAGTATTACAATGTCTTGCAATGATGGTTCTGATGCAATATATTCTAATAGCTGCTCCATATTCTCGACATTCCCTAGCAGGAATGTGGAGCGCGAATAAGAATCTTTAGGTAGAAATTAAATAATAAATCAAATATAATATTCACATATTATGGCTCGTTTTAAATATATTAAACAAAACGCATATTTATGAAGTTTAAATGTATTAATACTTAATAATAATTTGTCAACCTGGAAACAGAGGTTTGTGGTTTAGTAATGAGAATCTGAGTCCATGAGATCTGTGGTTTTGTTAATCAAAATGTATGCGACACATTCTAAAGCAAGGCAAGTGTAATCAGTAAAATTATAAGTGACATCCACGGGTTTAGACAAGATTGCCTCATATAATTCTAGATGCCAATAAAATTATAGTCACGGGCTATCTGTGCTCGCGATTTCGTCCGCGTGGAAATATTTTCGCGGAACCCTAAAAAAAGAGCCTAAGTTACTCCTTATAACATCAGCTATCTGCCAGTGAAAGTCCCGTCAAAATCGATCGAGCCGTTTCAGAGATTAGCCGGAACATCCAGACAGACAGACAAAAATTCTAAAAATTGCATTTTCGGAATCTATTGGTCCGAATTAACTCCCCTGAGTTTATTCACGTTTTTATTTTGACATTACAAGACACAAGACAGACACTTCAATTTTATTTATCTGTTTGATTCATGACAACTTCTAATTTCAAAAGGGCATCGATAACTAAAACACTGTAACCTCTTGTCTTTTTTTTTGAGGCGGGTGAAATGCATTTCGCACTCCCAACAGCGCGCAAGTATAAATTGTGCCATAAAAATACACATTTTAGTTATAATCTCGATGTTTGGACCAGAACAACAACTAAAGCTATTTATAGAGGTGGTTGGTGTTCAGTCAACATTGTTTACAATGTCATATATTTAAATTCCTACAAACTCATTGCGACATTAGCGTAAATAGTAAAATCATATTTTTTTGAGTACAGATATAAAAAGCTCAATCAATATGGTAAATTTATAATCAAATTCTATATTATCGCTACAATACAATCTTCTAAAACCACGTTCATTTGAAAACATATTCGTTAATACAAACGCTATGTATTGTATATACTTACTTTTCTAATTTATAAAATACACTCTCCTAAATTACACGTTGAAAGCCAAAAGTATTTCGTTCCTTGATCCTAAATAAAGAAATGGTTTTATGAGCCAAAGAATACAATCAAGGCGGGGTTCGAAAACAGACGAAGAAAGATTTTATTTGTGACTAAATAATAGATTGTTACACGAGAGGTGAAAGCGACCTATTTAGGCATGATATGATTTGGCGCATGAGCGTAATGAGGGCGTTAATAGTTCGCGTGCCTATATAGGCCTTTCACCCGAGGTTAATACTCTGCTTTTTATTTCGAATATGAGAAAATAAATAAAAACTAATTAATTAAACAAACAACTACTAATGAAATCGGGCGTTAAATCCATAAATAAATCTGATGAACTCAATTAATACGTCACATTATAAATGCATGAAAAATAATTTTTCATTTCTCATTTTTTAGCTTATTCTTATAGTACGCTTGGATTTGCCTGATCACAGGGATGAAAACAGTACTTTTCGTCCCTGGGAAACGATTCTTCCTGCTGTCAAAAAATTTAATTTATTTAGGTTTATGGCTTGGCAGCTAGGCCTTTAAGCCAGATCTTAGATTATAATGTAGTTTCTTCATTTTCTTAAGCCTATGTGTACAGCTGAACTGTAGGTTATCAGCTGGTGCCATTCAACGAAGTTCTTGTGACAACTCAAAAAGTGATTCGACTATACTGTTCACATTTCTCACAAAACACATAATAAATACTCAAAAACTATCAATATCCTACAACTATTGAGCATTTTAGAGTAATTTTACACATTTTTAGAAAATAAAACTGCACATCATAACATCTCCTTTCAGTTCCCGCCAAAAACTCCTCAAAAAATTTAAGTTATGCGAACCATAGATAATACGTGCGACTTATGTGACATGTCCCAAGTCTTTTTACAGCCACTGTTAAATCGCGCCCTAAATTGTAATAAAAATATCAATAATTTTGTACACTATTTTATACTTATAAATTACTTTTTACTAAATTATTATTTAATTTCCATAAATTTGAGCTAAATCAGTATAATAATACAATCAGTATAATCAGTGATAAAAAAATACTGTCTGGTAGAATAGCACAAAAAAATTACTTGTCGTTTCATATGTGCCATAGTTCATCAAATTTAGATATGGATTTAAACCCTGATTTCGTTACAGAAGTAGTTGTTTGTTTAACTACTCAGTCTTTGAAGCGAAACTTCTTTAGAATCTTGAATTAAAATTCAACCTTATGTAATGGGAATAAAATACATTTCTCTTTACCAGTTAGTATTAACTTTCAATTTAAATAAAACTTAAAAGATTTCAAATGAATTTTAACTCTGTCAGTATATACTTAAGGCAGATATTCTTTTATACGTAGATTAAAGGAAATTGTGCGTAATAGTGCATTGTATTTTGAACTTTATGTTAGTGGTTCAAAGTGTAATTTATATTGATTTTTTTGAATTATAATTAGTTGACGGATGTAGCTACCTAAAGGAATTATATTTATATTAATAAAAGTTAGATAAAAATGATCTGTTAGTATATTCTCTGAAGTTTTACTTCTACTGCGTGTGAACTGCATACACATACATTTTTTTTACTTTCCTCATATTCGAAATGAAAAGCAGTGCTAACCTCGGTGAAAGACCTATTTAGGCACTCGAACTATTAGCACCCTCGCCACGCTCGTGCGCCAAAGCATCTCCTGCCTAAATAGATCAATTTCACCTCTCGTGTAACAATCTACTTTATTTCGTAATTTCCATAATATGAAAACGGAGCAAACTGGAAAAAAAATAAAGAACTCGTAAATAGTTAACGTCAGCCTCCTTAGAACATATCACTTGACTAAGACCATTAAAGGTGCATTCTGAAGAAATGTTCTTCCTAGGGTTTGTACCTACAGAATTATAGTCCGCTCAGCCATTTTCTTCGCCCTTACTGACTTTGTTTATTTTGTCTTGAAAGTAACATACAACGAATTACTCTGGGAAAGATCCCAAACACCCAGATAGTAAATAACAGAAAGTTCGTATTACGAAATTTACCATGTCAGGAATCGAACCCGGATCCTCTGCATTGCAGTGAGCTAGTCCGGCAAAGGCTTAACCCATTCAACCACAGAAGCCGTTATAAATGTTAACATACTTCATAGCAATGATGTTACATGGTTTCGAAACACATATGATTTATCAATGATCTAAATACTCTTTGCTTACAACGAATATTTTAGTAACAAATTGTGTTTATCTATTTTCCAATAATATTTAAAGAATGAAAAAAAAATAAAAAAAAATCGTGCAAACCACTCGTACGACTAGAATTTAATTTAATTCAACATTACAAATAGTTTTCATCTCGTATCTACTAGATAGTAAAGCACTTAGAAACTTTATTCCATTGTAAATATGGAAACTTATAACACTTATAACAGCGTGTACACACTACGTTCTTTTTGTATGTCGTAAATTAGTTTTAACCGTTAAGATTTAAGACAACTTTTGAAGTTATGTTACAAAGACGTGACAGAATTATTTGATACATTTTTTATTTCTATTGTAGTACAAATTGTATAAATTCTCGTTTGTTAAGGAACAACTAAACACTTTACTTATATGTAAATTAGCTTCGAGACGTTTTGCGTTTGTAGTAGTGTACCGTCAGCACATAAATAAATATAATATTACAATAATAATATTAAATTAATAAATATTAATATTAAACATAATTTTTAATAGTAATTTTCAAGGAAGTTTGAATTTCAAGTTTAGAATTCCTGTAAATATAGAAATACTACTACAAACGCAAAAACGTCTGGAAGCTACTTTACCTGTACTTGATAAGTTACGGTCCAATATTATGTTAGGTCTAAAATTGACTATTTTTAAGTCATATAAGTAAATGTAGTAAATAAATTTTCAATATAAAATTTTTATGTATTTTGTACAATGGACAAAAGCTCCGGTGAACAAGTCATAAGATTAAAATCGTCTAGTAATAACTTTCGTTAACAACGCAAGCACACGCACACAAGTAAAACATCAGTTTTACGGGGCGGAGTTTTATTGTTACCCATTTCGGCTTTTACAAGAAGGCAATAGAATCGAAGTCCATAAACAAAGCGAAAGCAGAATACAAAAGAAAAACGGCGTCGTCAATCGTCAAAGTGCATATTGCAACTAAACATGTGTAATTGTTTTCTTTAGTTTAAACATTTCAGAAAGGTCAGGATTGGTGTATATGAAATTTGAGAGTGTGTGCGTGGATGTCGAAACTTTGAGCCGTTCAAAGCAAAATCTTAGAGAACTGATCAAGGACGAATTTGGCCGACCGTACAGCGCGAACCCAATCTTATGACTGGTCAATTAGGAACAAATAACTGCGTAGCATGATAAGTTTATTACCAGCTCAGCCTTCTATATCTAATCCGGGCGTCATGTTTGCAACGTAATTAGTTAATTTACTTATGTGTTCAATACTTATTACATACCAAATGAAAGTATCACATCATAAGTATATTTAATAAAAGTTTTTTTAGTAAATTCAGGAGTAGCTCCCATGCAGATAGTAATCTGGCTGTAATTTGCAAGTAATATTCAGCTATGATAATTATTTACACAAAGCTGTGTTTTGTTATTTATTATTATATTCACATAGAACAAATATCATCTGCTGACATATGCTAAACATTTTTCAAAAGTAAACATTTTTATATACACCCATTTATACATATTTGATTACTATTCCTGACTTGTAAGAATGTAGTCTCCGTATGAACAATATTTATTAATCATAAAACATTATTTACACATCAAATAATATATTAATCTTAAATATTTGTTACAGACGTTATAGATATTTTGCTCAGTCATAATTTTGTTTTGAGGTTAAATATAGGACAGTCGTAGGTTACGGTTAATACTCTAGATTTTAATTAACAACCGATGCTTATTACTGGTTACAAAAAGAACATCGTATGAACACACTAGGACTGAGAAAAAAAATCGTATAAAAATTGATTTTGAAAACAACTGATGTTTATTCATAGATAGAAATAGACATAAATATACGTTTTCATCAGTTCATCTTATGCTAAATTGACTAGTGTTTAAAAATATTGACTAAAAAAATTATAAGCATAAATGTCAAAACTGTTATTCAGTACAAAAATTTTTTTTTATAAAAAATGATATGAAAAATATCATGTTGTTTTATTGCCTCCGATTTTTATTTTTACATTGATATGTAGAATACGGAGTTCTATGAAACTAGGATTAAAATAATAATAACTCTTTGGGCAGTTAAATAAATATATCGGACACTTAATATTAAGCAATACGCGTTGCAATAGGTTCATTTATGACATGACTACTTTGTTGTTGATGAACTTAACTCTCAAGTAAGCGCAAGAAAATAGCGATTACTTAAAAACTAAACAAAATACATAGAGTCACTAATCAAAATTGCGACATGTAATCTTTTTATACGTGTTTTTATTTTTGTATGTGTTCTCTTGTTTTGTGTGTGTCGCATTTGGAAATATTTTTTTCTTTCTTTTCTTTCTTACTTAGCATGTTTGTTTAATATTATTATTAACAGATTATTGGTAAAATTAATGTAGATATTCATGCAGAATAGTTGTCGAATGACAATAAAAATTAAAAACGTCAGTCACACAAAATGAATCTATCGATCGCGTCAGTAACAAACCATTTATCTCACTCGAGTGAGTTTAAGTTCATTTAAATGAACATTTGGGGGTTCATTTAAATGAATTGCTTAGCCTTATGGGGTGCAGCGGCCTACGTTGTTCGTTATAGTGTGTGGCAGTTTCGAGAGTGATAGGGGAATGTCGAAATCACCGCTTAAGGATATCTGGGAGACGCAGCCCACCAGACCTTTCTTATATTTACCCATCGTGTTCATCTCTATAGATGGGAGACCACCTGGAAGGAAAATCTTTTATGACTATACTTGTAAAGGGTAGAATATACTGATTTTTGGAGTTATTGTGAGCCCGTATTATTCAAAATACACAAACATAAGTATAGTTCGCGACAAGTATGGCAATCTGAGTATGTGGGGGGGCGCTCTTTATATCCGTGACCTCTTCGTTAGAATGACATGTTAAAATAAAAAACTAACCAGAAAAGTATTAGATAATTTTCACATTGGAGGAAAAACATTGTTATAAATATATTGTCAATCACAAGGTGGTAACAAAGTTACTGTATTTTTTGCGCCCCAAAAAACATCGGCATTGACTACTTTCTGTGGGATGTCACATCACTAGGCAATTGCCATCTCGACCTCTCGCAAACTATATCACATGTTTTTTAAATCTAATAAAGCCTGAAGCGCGCTACGTAAATATTATGATACCTTTAGTATAAATATAATTTTCAACATATTTGCTTTAAAATGCATCTACGAAGCCTGTATACATAGTTCAAAAATTAAAAATTTTAAAAATATATACGAATTCCACCAACAAATAAGCTGAATATTCGAACCTCGTTAGAAGCGCTTTTATCAATACATTTGTCTAGCTTTAATAGTATAGAGAAAATGAGACGAAATATGTAGTTCTAATTTTCACCATACGCACATTTGCAAATGCACGCCATTTTCATATAGGAAACGTCAAAGATTGTTGCGACTTTCTGACTGATATTTATGTTTGTTTCATTACCTATTGTACTGTTTTCTCGCAAATATGTTGAAAAACGTTGTATGGTACACGTGCAATTGTTGGTTTTTACAAACTCATGACTATAGCAAGCCCTCAACTTCGTCTCGGGCTCGAGTTTATATTCGTCTGCTAATTTTTATAAACCAATTTACCGCACTAGTGTCATAAATAAGTATTAAATAAAATCAACATTATACATTATGAAACGGTGATTGATAATGAAATCATTTTAGATATATATTGTAACGGCCAATCTCTGTGATCATTTTTATTTGTAGAGAAACAAAAATTGAGAATGAAAGACATCTGTCCGTGGCCTGAGGGCCGCGCTGCTGGCTACTTATGTAGTGAAAAGAAAATAATTAAAATATAATAATTGAAGACTAAAAGTTGTGTTGATTCCCCCCATCCGGTCACTATAATACATACCTATATAAAGGCCATTTTCTGTGTTCAACTGTTTATGTTTTCCAGGTGATATTTTTCCTACGGAACCTAGACCGTCGACTTCTAAAACACCAGCTTGCCTGTTTCTGAAAAAGAAGCACTCATATGTATTTATTAGAGAAAAAAGAGAAAAATCAAAAGCTTAAGAATCGTGATCCGAGCATGTGAAGAAATATTGGATTCCCATAATACCTGGTTGCTCTCGCCCTATGCCACAGCCCGTCGTCGACTTTAGTGTGGTTTGCTACAATAAACACTTCACCACTTCCTAAATCGTACCTGAAACATTTAAAACACAATTAAAATTCTTTTTCTCTTTCTTCCTGTAGTATTTATATTCATAGTTACAATCAATAAATCATTCAAAACTAGCTGCGGTTGCGTAAGTTAAATTTTCTGTATTGTATTTGTTTGTCCGTAGCAGTGCTACTTGACCACGCTAACTAGACGAACACGTGGAAGACACCGTGTACCTCCCAGTACCATTCGCAGCTGCTTCTATCGGGCATCTGAATTATTTAGTTTGATTAAATGTCATTTTTTTATAAACTGCATGCGCTCATGATTTCAAAATATTGTTCGACAATTCATTATTATTAGTAAAGTTGATATTCATCAAGTATATAACTGTATTAATCTTTGACATAAAGGTGACAACGTTATGAAAAAATTGTAATTATTGTAATCTTCTATAATATAGTATTATAATAAACTACTATAAAATAAAAAATAAACGATATTTAAGCATATTAGTTTTTAAGAAAAATTTGTAAGTCAGAAAATGGCGAAACTTGTTCTCACCATAGCATAAGGTCTTATATCCATGTTTCATGCAAATAAAAAATTTCATTTCATTTCAGCTTCGATAATTCGCGCGTGTTACGTTCACCATTTCTGTACTTAGTTGTTTGTTACAATCTTTTCGTTGTTGCTAAGTTTTTTTGTTTATTTTGCTCCTTTATCCTATTTTTATCCCTTACCAATGTATTTATTTCTTTAGATTAAAAATTAAGAAAAACAGTTATCTACTTATCAATTAGCATTAGTAATAAAGAACATTTTTAGATGAACAAATTAAAATAAATGACCATAATCATGTTGGTCTTTTTAGATTTTTTTGCTATCGGTACCCGACACGGACCGCGTATCTGACATCAACTACTACTTGACTTGATCGCAAAGTAATAATAGAAAGTTAGTAGTTTGTATATTTACCTAAAAACAAGTACGGAGTTCTCAATAGCCAAGGATAGGAAGTCGCCGGGCGGCGAAAGCGTGGACCGGCCGCTCCACACCAACAAGCCGTTGGCAGACACAGAACGGAATCTGATATTGATGTCCAATGTATAGCTTAATAATCTGCAAATGTATGGACACAAATTATTATTTTTGTACATAGGTAATCCTTTATAATTTTCTATGCGGCTTAGTAGAGTAAACTGGCAGAAATTACTTAAGGAAAAACGTTATACCAGCCCATTCGACCTGATTTATACAATTTCAAACTTTAATACATACAGATAATACGTGTAATATAGAATGTTTTCATGCTATATGGGTCGGAATGTTGGGCCACTAAAGCGATAAACCACAAACGTCTCCACTCAGCTGAGATGAGAATGTTGAGATGGATGTGTGGTGTCACAAGAATGGATAAGATGAGAAATGAATACATAAGGGGATCTTTGAAAGTTGCACCCGTGAATGAAAAATTGAGAGGAAGGAGATTAAGTTGGTATGGGCATATAACGAGAAGGGATGAAAGTACGTCACAAAAATAATATTAAACTTCAAGATAGATGGGTACAAATGTAAAGGTAGAACAAAAAAAAGATGGATGGATTGTGTGAAGAATGATATGATGATATGATGATATGTGGTGTGACAGAAGATGTATGTCAGAGTAGGGGAGTGTGGAAGGAAAGGACATATTGTGCCGACCCCAAATAATTGGGATATGGTGAAAGAAAAGAGAGATAGAATGTTTTGAAATTAGAAGGACTTGTGACCGCCCTTCTTCGGCCGCATTCAGGCGTTGTCGCCGCACACGAGCACATGCTGAAAATGGTGCACTATTACGCTTCAAGGTTGTCAGTAAAACATTAAAGTGAATTCACTTAAAGTCATAAAATTCTAACAATATTTATATAAGAGAACCACTGAATGTTCTGCTCTCTTTTGAAAACAAGCTGTTGAATCTACGCTAAAAAAAACATTTAAGAATATTATAGATAGAAGGAACAATATTTATTGTAGCAAATAAATGCACACATATAAAATAGATATACAGTTTAGGAAATATGTACGTACATAAAATTCACAGCAAGAAGGGTGGAAACTCAGTATTATGCTGTGTCAGGAGATGACACAGCGCTGCTTTCAGTTCCAGCCTCCGTCAAACCAGATAAAATATTACCCGCTATACTTACCGACACTCTCACATTACATCACGTTTAGAGTTGAAAAAATAACATAAGGAACTTAGTTTCTGCCGGGGGTCCCCTGAATGCAGAATTTTATTGTACACTAAGGTTATAACAGACAAAAAAAGAACATATTCCCCGTCCAAGATAACTAGACACATCGTTTGTCAACATTCAACAGTGTACATCCCAACTTCTTCCATGGTATTACTCACCTCTTCATAGTTTCTTCGTCGTCTATATGTATAAAGCTGTCAGTTCCACTAAAACTTGGATAACTATTTGTATCACCCCAATTGATTTCATTTGGATTTAAATATTTGACTTGCATATACGTTTGACCATCATAAACTGGGCCTTCTGTCAAAACATCATTGCTTACGTCACTGCTGCCAATGACTTCATTTCTGTCAACGTCACTCTTGTCAATAACGTCATTTGTACTATAAAAGTGATTCTTCTTAACAAAGTATCTCTTCTTGATCTTCTCCACGTGGTAATGTTGGACGTGTTTTTTGGTCTTCTTATGGTATTTTTGCTTGAAGCCTTTCTTCGCGACTATTGTATGGTGAATGTCGTATGTGGAAAGATTTTGCGGGTATTCCGGAATGAGCTGAAGGATTTCTTTGCATGTGTTGTTACTGAAACTGATAAATATTTTCATTACAATTAATTATGATATAATTTTTAAGGCTTTACACCTACAGAGAGATTAATAAAATCAGGGAAATTATAAAACGATTAATCAAAAAAAAGTGTTTTGGCGTATTTGTCCCATTACTATCAAATCACCTTTATCCCTATCAAATTTCTCATATCCCATTCCCTCTATCCCACTGTAAAACCTGGCTTCGCTCCTGGTGTCAAAAAATCGTATTCAACTAAATTCACAATATCTTCCGGATAACGTTACGGCAGAATAATTAATACTAGAAAATAAATGGTATTACCACTGACAGGGCCAGGGTTAGCTGTAACGAATATTGCAAAGCTACCAAAAATTTTAAACATACACTTCGCGAGTTTTCTCTTATAAATATTTATCTTAATACGCGAAGCAACGACTTTGTACCCCTTTTTACGAAAATTGCGCGGACGGAGGCGCGTGAAATTTCGTACACTTATAGTTTATATAGAGAAGGAGTGCAGAATGCTAATATTTTTTTAAATTATGCATAAAAAATACATTAAATCAATAAAAAAATATTACACACACTACCATGTATTTGACACAAACGCATATATATTCTTTTGTTTATTGTTCAAGTCAAATTAACAGTGTAGCCTTGGCGAAATCTCTGATTATAGAAGTATATAGTCTTTGACAACAAATTATAATGGTCGAATTTCGACCACGGGCGACCACTAGTAAAGGTAAAATGACGTGCCACGAGTACGCAATTGGAATGAACAGAATACTGAAAATCAGGCGAACCTACGATTGAGACGATGGTCTCCTGCGATTTTGACAAGATAGTAATACCAGAATTGGACCCCTTTCCGCTGTAAATAAGGGTTCCTTTCTATCAAAATTGTTATAGACATTTAAATACTTAAAATCATAACTGAACTTACGTGCATGAATTGTTGGTAGGTCCTTCACAATTATCCACGTTCAGACCACCTAAAGCTGAAGACACTACTGATATATCTTCATCGTTTATGACCAACTGAAAAATTGTATAAATATTATTTTGCATTGGTTGTAAAGACCTGACTTGTTATTGTCTTTTAAAGTTGCTTATATTCTCTTCTATTTTATTCATATAGTCTATGTTGTAATGTGTAGTGCTTTGCTATTAGTGTTAGGGCCAATTTTTCATACACTAGATAAAAGTTGTCCATAGCATAAAGAATAACACGGAAAAATAAAAATGTCAGCTGTATGAATAAAACAGTAGAATCGTTTCACTTTTGAATTCACTCAGGTTATAATTGATTTGACTGATAACTTGTATCTGATGAGTGAAAACTCGGTCCTTAGGGTACTAATTGTGTAACGAGTAGTAATAATTTAATGTGATTAATTTTCGTATCGAATATCAAAAATTCAAAGACGTTCATCATTCTCACATTTCTGTGGTCACCAATTGACACCAGCTGCTAGAAATTCTTTGGACAGCTCATCGAACAAACGCCCCCATAGTGACAGAGCTCGAGACTGAAGATCATCAGAGGCTATTAGCAGTATGCCCATTTTCCTCCAATTTCTGGACTCATTTACTCTTTCCTTTCATAATAACAGCCAATGTACGTCCCACTCCTGGGCTCGGGCTTCCCATTATAGAGGAACGGAGGGTATACCCGCCACGCTTGTCTAAGGCGGCTTGGCAGATTTGACACGTCGGTTATCTCGTTGTGCAAGGTTTCATCACGATGTTTTCCTTCACCTTTGTTAGAGCATAGTAATTGTAACAATATGCACATTAGGTCAGAAGACTGCTTAAGTGTTGCATGCGTTTCGGCCAGGATTCGAACCTGCGCCCTTTGAGTTTGGGACGCGTGCGCTAGTCATTACGCTACCAAGACTTGTACTTTCTTTTCTGTACTTTGAGTTTGATTCTTTGTACTTTGATTCTTTTTGTTTACATTGTATAAATGTGTAGAATTTAATTTGATTAAACAAAATGACAATTTAAAGAATTTATTCGAAACCATTAACATAGTATACAGAAACAATTTGGTATCGCAAACAACTACTGTAGTATATATAATACTGTGTTGCAGTTGTTAGCGCCCACTTCCAGACGACTCGTTTGTTATACAAATAAAAAAAAAATTATTTTAAAGTTTATACAATGTATGTGGAAATGTATAGATGTGTGAATGGGTGTGTATACCTATGTATGCGGTGTGTATGTGTGTGATGTGTGTACAAGTGAAAGAGTGAGTGTGCGGTTACATTAATTAGCACAAAAGGATACAACCCCATTTAAAACAATAAAGATTTAACAATAACTTCGTAATATAAGCAGGAGCCAAAGTGAATTTCTTACCTGTCCAACACACCCGCTGAAACTGGTACTCAGAGCTAATCTAGGTGGCAGGGGATGAGGTGCTCCACCAAGTAGCAAAGGTGTTCTCAATGTCAGTTTCCTCGCAGCCCCTCTAGAAGTGACCCATCGTCTTGTGGTAGTAGTGTCGTGTGGTGATCGGACGCTGAGCGAAGCCCTCCGGCCTGAACGACTGACTGATATCCGGTGCCATTCGTTGGGCTCAAGAGGGTATGCTGACCTGAAATTTAACACAGTAATCAAAGTTTTCATTTCTCATATTCTGAAAGTACACTTGGAGGTGCCTGATCACAGGGATGAAAACAATACTTTTAGTCCTTGGGAAACAATTTCCGTGCAGCCAAAAAATTTAAAAAGTTATGCAAACCATAGATAATATATGCGCCTCATATCCCAACTTTTTTACAGCGACTGTTAAATTGCGGTATAAATTGTAATAAAAAAAAATATCAACAATTTTGTAGCATCATTCTATACTTATAGATTACTTTTTATTAAACTATTATTTTTACATAAAATTGAGCTAAATATTTACTATCATCAGTGACATATTAATACTGGCTAGTAGAATGCTACAGACAAAAAATTACTTGACGTTTCATATGTGACGTATTATGTGAGTTCATCAGATTTAAATATGGATTTAAATCCTGATTGCATTACAGAAGTTGTTGTTTGTTTAACTAAGCAGTTATTTTTTAGTTTCCTCATATTCGAAATGAAAAGCAGAGGTGTTAACCTCGGGTCAAAGACCTATTTAGGCACTCGAGCTATTAGCACACTCGCTACGCTTGAGCGCCTAATCATCTCATGCTTAAATAGATCACTTTCACCTCTCGTGTAACAATCTGCGAATTAGGACTCCATAGCCATTTTTGAAAAAATCATTTTACATGTATATAAATATCACTTTACAGAACTTTTAGTCTCAACAGTTGAGGCGTCGACATGTAGTTCTCTAAATTCTTATGAATCTGCTGTTGAGCCATGGTACAATTAGAATATAATTAACGTTCTTTGCGTGAAATATAATGAAGAATTTGCCTGAAATGTGTTTTTTTTTATAAGCTATCTTACAGATCGTACTTATTTTTTGGAGATATACGTGGAGACCGCATCTTGGTAAATGTAGTGTAGGACGCCCTCCATCCCGATGGACTGACGACCAGCGCAAGGTCGCCGGTAGGTGTTGGATGAGGAAGGCGGAGGGCCGGGATGAGGGGCGCCAACTATATTTAATTTTTTTATTGCTTGAGTTCAGTAGACAGTGTTGGAATCAACCTCTTTAGATAGTTTTACTTTTTATATTTTGACACTGTCAACATTCTTTTGTTTTTTCTTCTTTTTACTCACTCTATGTTTATCCTCGAATTACACCGTATCGTTATGTAATAAATATTAATATTATAAGAAAATTCTCGTATTACTTCACGTCCAAGTAAAAGTATATACAGTCTACGTGGTCTCCACATATTGGTCCTTCGATTAATTATAAAGAATACAGTGAGGAGGATAGATCTATGCTTTTACGTATATCCTCGAGAAACTTCTTAACAGACAGCCAGACGGCCCACTTGATGGGAAGTGGTTACCATCACCTATGGACATTTGTAACACCAAAGGTGTTATAATGTGCTGCCGCTCTCTAAAGGGAGATTGGAAGCTGGCCACTAATGCCGGAACACAACTCAAGATTGTTATGGGGGCATACTCTAGACCAGTGGTGGTAGCTATCCAGATGATCAAATACTCCATCACCTGGCTGTGAGGTGCTATATATGCCACTTCTTACGACAAGCCGCCCGGCCGTAGGAAATTACATTCTTTCTCCGTTCCTGCACGGATAAAATGATAATGAAAGAGATGTACCTGACAAGTGCAATTCCTGAACCCAAATCAAAGGCAAATTCAACGAAGTAGTCCCTTATATGGAGCGAGAAGAAATCTCCATCGCCACTCGCGTGCTCGGAGTTGTACAGCAACAAACCATCGCTGTTTGTCGGCTTGACTGTCATCTGGAAGATAGTGAAAATACATATCCAAATTATAAATCAGTACAATGAAGAAAATATAAATTAGAAAGAAAGACTTTTGAATAAATAGCGACGTAATTACATTCCTTATACATTATTATACACAGAGCATATTTTGAGAATTTGTACGCCGCATTTTCAACGAACAAGGTTTGCACTCAGCATATTGCTGTGCCGGAATTATATCCGACACAACGCTGATTTTCAGTGCAAACCTTCCTTTTGGCGTAAGACCAAAATGACCCAATTTTTCTAAATAATAATTAATAAAACTAATTCTACTAGTGTAATATTTCATTAGTAAATTAAATAAATAAATTTAAATAAAACCAACAATAAAATACTTTGTTACTTTAAAATTAAAATAAATATCTATTAACCATATAATTATTTAAATCTATTGGCACATCCCTGTGTGTATATCCGTGTAACAACTTGTATAAATTAATATATACTGAGCCTAGAAAACGTCTTCTGTGATTAAAGTATTCAAAAGACTTTCTACAACCTCATTGCAGCAAGTTTAAATTGAAAAGTTTTTATTCAAACGGAACATATAATATTTTCTTTAGTTTTCGCTAGTTATATGCATAATAAAACTAGGTTTCAACGGTTTTAAGCGCGGTAAGTTATTTGATATTTATCATTCCGACGTTTCGGCCACTTTTCAGTAGCCGGATCACGGAAAACAAATATGTCAAGTGTCAATGAGTATTGTTAAAGTTTTTTTTAGCCTACCGCCAACGTATACTATTTATTTAGTTTTCATTTAGTATATGGTCATTATTTAGTACTATGGGAGCCTAATCTAATTTACCACCGCTTCGCAACATGTGGCTTGAAGAGAAGAAGTGGCGCAAAAACTCTTCAGCAACGTGCCTAGCTTTAATCATTTTATATAATACTAGGATATGACTTCGCCCACGTTTGACGTGGAAAATTTCCGCGGGATTCCCGGTACACAAAGTATCGCAGCATTTAAAAAAGAATGTAAGCTATCGTTTTACTAAAAACAGTGTCAGAATAAGCTAATTTTTATACACCCGAACAACTTCAAATCACTCGCGGGAAAACTCCCGCGGGATTCCCGTCATAGAAAGTATCACACATTTTATTACATAAAATTTGCTATCTATCAGTGAAAATTAAAGCGGGATTCCTGGGAAAAAAGTAGTGTAGATTTTAAGTGTAAGAATTAGCTCGATCAGCGAAAACCGCATCGAAATCGGCCCTGTAGTTTTTACGTTAATCCCGAACAAACAGACAAGAAATCTAAAAAAATTGCATTGTGTTCTTCGTCGTTTATATAGTCTATTCCAGTTGTTTTTTTAAATAGCTGTAATGTATAGACACGGAATTTTTTGCATTTTATAATATTGTAGATTAGAATGGCTGGGAGGTAAAATAAAAAGAAATTTTCTATCAACTTGGCTTGTGTTGCGGTGCATGCAGAAAGAGCTGACACTGCTTTGTACAGTTGGTTTTTGCTGGGTTTTGGTCTTAATAGTTTCGATGATCGGATCCGGAAAATCAAATAAATATAGCGCGCTTAAAACCGTTAAAGTGTAGTTTTATTAAACTAGACATAATTTGAATAAAACACTGGAGAATATTTTTTGAAGCTCATATAATTTAAAATTTATATCTACTTATTCTATGTACACCGGTTCGCAACGTGTTATAACAGACCATTAACGTCCCACTGCTGGTCTGAAGCCTCCCATTATAAGTGAACGGACAGTATACCCGCCACGCTTATCCAACATGGCTTGGCAAGTTTGACACATCGGTTATCTCGATGTGCAGGTTTCATGTTTCATTCACCGTTCTTAGCACGTGATAATTTATTTATTTAAGCACAGAACAGATTACAATCATTGAAATTCAACACTAACAATGTAATGTACAGGGCCAGATTATAATCCAAACTATGTGCTAATTAGAAGAACGACATAATGGATATTAAAAAGAAAGTTGTTCATAGTTTTACAAATAATATAACAAAAGAGAGTAAAAAATCGACAATAGGACATTATTAACGATTGTGTGAGAGAAGTTTTTGTTGTATTGTAATGTAAATGTAATTGTAACAATACGCTAATGTGCATTGAAATAGTTTTAATTTAGTTAAACCACTAAATATTATTAAATTTTTCTTATAATGTCTCCTTGGACACCGGGTTGCCTGGAAAAGACCGCTATAAGCGATAAGGCCGCCCATTGATCTCATGTAAATATATTCATATTAAATTGTCTAGGCTTAAGTTATGGCGAACAATAAAGAGTTTTCATTCATTCATATTGTTCAGAAAACTGATGTGGTTATGTGTTCCGGCCAGGATTCAAACCCGCGCCCTTTGAGCTTGGATGCGTGCGCTAGCCATTACGCAACTACGAATCCGGGCTCTTTTTTATAAACTCCCGTGTTAGGTTCAGAACATTAATATCAATTTGAAGTTTTCTTACAAAGCGCTTCTCTTAACGAATATTTACGACCACGAATCCTTCATTAAGATTCTTCTAAATGCTATTTCAAGTTTTTGGTGGGAACTTGAAGTATAATGTTTTGTTACGTCCAGTTCTTGTTTAGTACTGTTAAAAAAGTACAATATTGGGTGGATTTTTTCAAGTAAAATTGAATTTGGACGCCAAATAGACAATGAACATATTATAATGTACCTTTTGAATATCGTGATATGTTTAATTTGTATCATGTTTTTGAGCAAATAATAAATTGTTCTATTGTAAAAATGAACAATCATTGTTGATAAAAACAGTCAATATGCGTACTGTTTTTAAGCAAGAATCTTACGCCTGGTGGCTATTTGTTTGAAGTCTATTTTGAAAGGGTCACAATTTCTTATAATTGTCTAGCTAGATAGATACACAACACATGCAAATCCATATGGAAACGAAAAAAAAATTAAATTTATTTTTTAACTAGCTTCTGCTCGCGACTTCGTCCTCGTGGAATAGTTAAAAAAAAAGTGAGTTAAAAAGCTCTCCCGATTTTAAAACATTCTTCATTGGTGCTCCGCTTCTATTGGTCTTAGCGTGATGATATAATTGTATTTTAATGTGTATTTTGTTTTATTGTATGATGATGATACCGGCAATATCAATACTTAATTAGTTGCATAAGTAGTATAATAAGCTGTTTAAGTATTTAAAGTTTTTTTAACTATCTCACGGGAACTCTTTAATTTTTTGGAATAAAAAGTATGCTATATGTTGACCAGGGATATAAGCTACCACCATACAAAATTTCATTTTATTCGGTTCAGGCGTTTCGGAGATTAACCGGTACAAACAGACAGATAAACAGAGCAAACATAAAATTTGAAAAAATCTAAATTAGTTCTATTTCACTTCTTACATTCCCCTGACTCGGTTTTTAGGGTATATTTTTTTCATTGTATAGAAATTTTACCTCTATAATTTTATTATATGTATATATAGATTATTATGGACGCGTTCCTTTAGTATGTCACAACGCCCAAAATGCTCCGTCTGCTGTTGTCAAGTCAAATGTCAAGAAGTGGTTCGAAGTGGACGTTGACCACAGAGCTTTCAGTCTCTCTATCTATTGACATTGAAAAAGGCGCATTTTTCAAATCAACCAATGACGTTTGTGTATTTCGTCGTTTATGACATCAACGCCCCATAATCCGTTCCACTAGAGTTTTTGATTGTAACAACCGCAAGCAAGTGGAACGGAAAAAATCGCGGTTGTGAATGTGGTCGTTGTGAGTCCTTTCTGGAACGTAGCGTATGTAGAGGGTTTCGTTGCCTAATCATGAAAACAGTGCTTACCCAAATTATTTTATAGAAGTAGTGCTAGTGAAACTTCGTTCACGTTGCCATGATGACCTATTTATTATAGTGAAATAAAACGGTGGTACGCACCATCTTTTTGAATATACGTATTAGTAAGTCGCATGGTAACTACATCATTTATCGAGATACAAGGTATCCTAAGTGTTGATCCGGGACAATTATAAGGTACACCGAGTTACATTTGAGCCCGTGCGTTCGGTAGTTTTCACGTGATCCTCTAGCAGACTGACAGCTAAAAAGACTTGTGTGTGTGTTCAGTTCACACGCAGTAGAAGTGAAACTTCAGAGAATATACTCAGATAATTCTTCTCTAAATTTTATTAATATAAATATAATTCCTTCAGCCTACATCCGTCAACATATTATAATACAAAATAAACTTCTTAAGTGTCACTATCAATTTTTCACTGTTTTAGTCTAAAAAATATTGTTATCACTTATAGTTCAGTCCCAATTGGACCTATGTTTAATCGTCGGTCTTATCGACTCTCTAATGTACTGCATAATGTAAAAATTGTACCTCATTCTCTCACAGGCTTAGTCCTATAGATTTGTGTTTTTTAGTGTCGCTCTTTCACTTCAAAATCTGCTGGTCCAAATTCGTGCCCCTGATAATTTTCTCCATTTTAAACTCATCCCACAAACTTGAAACTGTAGATTGATAGTATAAATATTATTTAATGACGGAAATTACAATGAATTAATTAGTGTTAAAAATAACTTCAAACAACACATTTAAGCCTAAACCTACACAAAACTAATACCGCAGCTGGCACTTAATAACTGCCCATTAAAACAAAACTGAAACTTTGTTTTGTCTTCGACGTTGTTAATTATTCACTAGTTACTTTGTTAAAAAGCTTTCAGTACTAAGCGTCTTTAATTAAGCGAGTAATTTTCGTTTGTTTTACTTTGGGGAGTTTTGTGTCTACTATATTAATAAGATGCTATACCACTAAACAATAGACTTTACAGATATAGTTATGTACTATCCTAACTAAAAAAGTGTAACCGATACGAAAAATGCTGACCGCTGAAACTTCTTTAGAATCTTTGTGATTTCAAATTCGATAAAAAGAAAAAAAACGACACTAAAAAGAGATAAACACATAAATCTGTAGGACTAAGCCTGCGAGAGAATCAGATAGAATAAATGAAATGGAAATGTTTTGAAGTTTTTCGTTAATGCGTCAAATATTGTGTTTTAAAGCTTAAATATATTAAAATGATATAATATATGAAATATGACGTAACGAAATTTAAAACCCCTCCCATCCCTTGTCACCACTTTGTTTCACTTCTACTGCGTGCCAACTGCACACACACACACACACACAATTTTTATTACACAATTTCGAACTTTAATCCAATGAAAATTAAAATCTAATCTTATACATAAAAATCAATAGCTGTTCGTTAGTCTCGCTAAAACTGAACGACTGGACTGATTTGGCTAATTTTGGTTTTCAATTATTTGTGGAAGTCCAAGGAAGCTTTAAAGTTTAAAAGGTGAGTAAATATGAAAAAAATGATTCTGAGGCGGTATGAAGTATGCCGGGTCAGCTAGTATAACATAATATCCATGGTTTTCGAAATTTTGTTCCAATTGTCCCAAAGACACCTCACTATAGTCGACGCATTATGAACTGAGGCTTCGGGTCATAAATCATATTTATCTGTCTGTCTCGCTCGCACTTACAGAGAGGTGTAGTGATGTGCGTAAGAATTGTAGAGGTGCATATTGATAACGGGATAGGTACGATCGATATGCTAAATTATATTAAGTATTAATAGGAATAATTTTTCGCGAAAATAAAAGTTTTTAATTTGTAAGAAAAAAATTAAATGTTTATTTAACAACTTAGGTCATCAACGACCACGATTATACACTAATTATATACAGTAGGTTATCGTCCTGTCTAAATAAGGAAGAATGCCTGGCAAACCAAAATTTGGTTTAAACTAGGTTATAAACATCTACCATTTTCAGAAATTTTAAGGTTTGCATGCATCCTCCCCATTTAGACAGTCTTTTAAATTACTAGGCACACTACATCGCTTCGTTATCTGCTTTCTCATTTCCTACTATTCCTTGGTGGCTTGGGATCCATATTATTTCAAAAATATAGTTATCTTTAAGCAGACTTATAATTTTTTGTTTTATTTCTACTATTAGAGTGTTTATATTATTTGTATTTTGTAATGCTTTCAAACATGATTTTGAATCAGTATAAATTATATATTTTAGTCTATTAGAATCGTTATGAATTAAATCTAAAGTTTTGAGAATAGCTATTGCTTCACTACTATAAATAGAATTAAAATCTCCTAGTCTATATTTGTAGCAATTATCACCAGACACAATTGCACACCCTGCTTTGCCGTTCATAACAGAACCATCCGTGTAGAAAAATTTACAATCAGTAGTATATTTGCTATTAATTTCATTAAATAAGTTTTTGTATACATGTTGGGGAGTGTTATCTTTTTGATTTTTAGCTAAATCAAGATTTATAGGAAATTCAAGATTTTCCCATGGACCAGAAGTGAGCAATTTCTTTGGGAACATTTCAGGAGCTTTAGATTAATTTCATTTAAATATTTAGCTGCTCTAATCCGTAGGGGTTGCAATAAATTAGGTCGAAGTTCATATTCTGTGTCAGCAGCTGTTATTTTAGTGTAGCTATGGTAAGTTGGTGTTTTAGGTTGTGATAGTATATTTATGGCATATTTAATTACAAGTTCTTTCCTTCTAAATTCCAATGGCATTTCCCCAGCTTCAACTAAGATACTCTTAATTGACTTGTCTTAAACGCACCAATACTCAATCGAAGAGCAGTGTTGTGTATACTTTCTAAGGATTTAAGCGTTCGTTGTTTTGCAGAATCGTAAATTACTGAACCATAATCTATTTTTGTCTTATTAAGGCACGATATGTATTTATTAAGCATTTCCTCTCAGATCCCCATTTCATTGATGACAAAGCTTTTATTATATTTAATCTTTTATAGGATTCGCACTTAAGTTGATTTATGTGTGAATTCCAAGTCATTTTTATCAATTATTAATCCTAGAATTTTTAACATTTTTACCTCTTTAATACTATGTTAATTTAAGATTAACTTTAATTTTTAGTTTTGTTTTTCTTATTAGACAATATTATAAATTCAGTTTTGGATTTCGAAAATTTAAAGCCTGATTTGTTTGACCATTCCAACAGTTTGTTTAGTGTGTTTTGAATGAGTTTCAATGTGGGTTTTAGTGTTCTACCACTACAAGTAATGGTTAAGTCATCTGCAAACAAAAACCCCTTAACTGGTTTTTCGATATTTGAAAGAACGTCATTAATAGCAAGTAAAAACAGAATTACGCTGAGAACCGATCCTTGAGGTAGACCGTTTTCTGTAGAAAAAGAGTTAGATGTTGTATCGTTGACTCTTACTTTTATTGTTCTTTCTGAAAGAAAGTTTTTCACAAACGCTAGGGCATTTCCTTTTATGTCAATATCTTGTAATAATTTTAGAACTCTATGATTCCAAACCATTTCATAAGCTTTTTCAATATCTAGTGCTACAATTACTGTATAGTTATTATTTGCAAAGCTATCAAGTACTTCACTTTCAATATTCATTAAATGATCTATTGTTGATTGGAATTGGCGAAATCAAAATTGGAATGGTGACAAATGTTTATTTGTTTCTACATACCATCTGATTCTTTTACTTATTACTTTTCTAGGATTTTACATAAATTGCATGTCATGGATATGGGCCTATAACTGGTTTGCATACTTGGCATTTTTCCTGATTTTAATATAGGGACTACCAAAGCTTCTTTCCACTTGTCAGGAAACACCTGTTCCTTATAAATGTAATTATATAGCTGTAGTAAGTACTCAAGTCCTCTAAGTGGTAAGTGTTTAATTATAATATTCGGTATATTATCTGGACCGGGGCTAAATTTCCAACTTGAGAGAGTACTAATAACAATTCCTGCATCAATATTTCCTTGTTTATAGGATTGCAATTATTATCTATGTCAAAATTTGAATCAGTCTCATTTACAGCCTTGTATTCAATAAATTGTTTGTCATAATTATTCGAACTGGAGTTGTCTGCAAGGTTTCACCGAGTAGGTTTGAGGTTTCAATTGGATTGTTAGTAAACGTCCCATTATTTCTTTCAAGTACAATATTATTAAATCTAGTATTGCGGTGGTTAATTTTTGTATCTTTTCCACACATCCCCAATCAAAGTTTTGTTATTAATAGATGACACCCAGTTTTCCCAATATTTCTTTTTATTTTCCTTTACAAGTCTTCTATAGAATGCTCTTTTTTCTTATATTCAATTTTATACACTGAGTTAGGATCATTTCTGGCATATCGTTTAAAGTTTTAGGGCTGTTTTGGTTTCTTTTTTTAGCGCAATTTTACAATCATCATTCCACCACGATAAATTATTTTTCGTAACCAACCTGATGTTTTAGGTATTGATTTGTCAGCTGCCTTTAAAATAGGAGGATTACTGTTAGAGATAACTGTATAGATCGTAATGTGGCCTACTCCACCACTGGCCCTATGACTTTGTGGCAACAGTTTAATATTTTCGAGTCTTTTAAAGTAACCGTTTACATTCCATTGTAAAATATCCATGCCAAAAAGTAAGTTAAATGTTATATAAATTTGTAATATAAAGATTAAAACAGAAGTATTTATAGTTCACTATCCGTAAATATACTAGGAGTAATGATCAGCATTTCATGTAATTTTCTCGATAAGCGCGAGCATCTATTTTTTAGGCTTTTGTTCATTTTACAATGTAATTTGTTGCACATTATAATAAGGTCTTTAACATTATTTGTATAGGAGTGTACTAATTCATTTATATTTTGTTTCCCTTTTATGTTGTCTATTAAACTTATAAATTGATCCAGATTGATTGGGAAAGTATTTTCATTATTTAATTCTTTCATATCATTTTCAATATTTTTCCAAATTTCTTCATTAGTTCGGGTATCGGCTTTCTTTAATTTCTTTTTATTGTTTGTTTTCACTTCTTCATCTTCCAATGAAATGTTACTACTCGATTCACTGAATTAAATGTTTGTTTCGACGTTTTATATCTCTGTGGCCCTGGGGCCGTTTTTATCTCTCGGGGTCAGTTTTAAATTCTTTTAAAAACACGTTGTGAATTACAGCCCGAGCTTGAGCGTTGATGTCACCATTTAATTTCTTCATAACCACGTTAGAAAGTAAATTCTCCATTGTGCGTACTGCGTAACGAAGCGTAAGAAATGTAATGAGTGTCAAAACAAAAAATATTATATTTATAGAAAAACAACAACCCTTACTCGTAACGACCAATCAGTAGTCAGAGTGTTAATGAAGGTCACGATGACGCATCGACCCCGCGTGCGCAGGTAGCTAAGTATCGATAACGGGTTGCATTGCGTGCATATTCCTACTGCCAGTGACATTTATTGCCCGACGACTCAGTTTAAAATGCGTCGAGTATAGTTTAAAATTTTTTCGCTATTACGTTACCATAATGGTACTCCTCCATCTGAGATAATCAGTATTATTAGTTACTAGGATATGCCCACGACTTCGTCCACGCTTGCCTTGAAATACCCGCGGGATTCCAAAGTACCACAGCAAGTAAAAAGAATTTACATTCTTTTTAAGCTATCGTTTTTCTGAAAACTGTGTCGGAATAAGCTAATTTTTATGCACCCGAACAACTACAAACCACTACCGGGAAAATTCCCGCGGATTCCCGGATAAAAAATCGCACTTTTTATTACATAAATTTTGATTTGGAATTCGTTTTTTTTATTTGACCATTTTAAAGCATTCCTAGAAAAATGCCCGGGATAAAAAGTAGCGTAGATCTTAAGTCTAAGAATTTGCTGTCGATCAGCGAAAACCGTATCGAAATCGGCCCAGTAGTCTTTACGTGAAACCTGAACAAACAGACATAACTACACACAGACAAGCAGACAAGAAATAAAAAGATATTTCATCGTGTTCTCCATTGTTTATATAGTCTATTCCAGTTGTTTTATTTTTAAATAGTTTCAATATACAGACACGGCATGTTTCGAATTTTATAATATTATGGATTGACAGTTTCACACAGATATAGCGATGGGTTTAACGCGTTATTTGTGACGCTATATTAATATTAAATGTTAAATACTTTGGGTTTGTTAAGGCGATGATAACCGCTTACCCTTAGGTGGGCCGTCTGCCTATCTGCTGAACTCATACAATAAAAAAAAGATATATATATACATATATTGACAGCTAATATATGTATATACACTAATATAGCTATTCGTTAAGGGTGTTATTTTTAACGATATAAGTAAGACTCTTTTGACCACAATCAATAACTTGAAACATTATCGCAGATGAAGCCCTAACTTAAAAAGCATTTAATAGAAAATTCTCCAAATCTCAAAATTACTCGAGGGATATTGTTCAAAGCATGTTTTTTTCACTTCATAAGTTTAAAGACACATATTGTCACGCCTGTTTGCCATTGCGGTAGGCAGAGACGATGGATCCCCACCTACTACGATCCTGACAAACAATTTTTGGTTCATCAATTTTCATCAACCTCTTCATACATACACGCTTAATTTAAAGTGTGTGCTTTTTACCTGATCTTTGTTCAGAATATCATCAGTTTGATCATGGTGAGTACGTCGTGGTCTACGGGCACCGACTCTAGCAATCACATTGCTGTCATATACTTGTAATGTTATTCTGCTTTCATTTATTCTCTCTACATGCCCAAATCACCTTAACATTCCTTTTTCAACTCTTGTCACTACATCTTCTCTCAATCCACAACGTTCATTTATCACACCATTTGTTATCATATAAGGTACATTAGCCTTATATATCTCTTTTTCAAAGCTCTCATTTCGACTGCGTTTATACTACCTTCATGATTCTTCTGCCATACCCCACTTTCACTGCCATACTTTAGCGTGAGTACTAATACCCCATCTAAGTTTAAACAAAGGAGTCTATTTGTGATTTTGAACCTGAACCTTCATAGATCATTGACTTTTTTTTTATTGACTGAACTAGGCAAACAGGCAAACGGCCCACCTGATGGAAAGTGGTTACCGTCTCCTATAGACGTTTGCAACACCAGAGGTGTCGCCAACGCGTTGCCGACCTCTAAGAAATTTTATAATGCCCTTCTTAAAAAAAACCCATATCATAACGCAAGGGGAAAACCGTGCCGGGATGTTCCCTCCAGATCATCGTTGTACGCGGAATAAATGTTCTAGAGAACCGTTGCGTAGTTGAGTGTGGGAGCTCTAAGAAATGGGGGTGAACATCCCGTCGTTGGCGAGCTGTGCGGTTGTAGAAGTGAGGCGTTGGCACCAGATCAAACAATTCCTCGGAACACTCCCCGTTATACAGGCGGTAAAATACGCAGAGAGACGCGAAGTCTCTCCGAAGGCTAAGCGGTTCTAAACCGCCTGTTAGTATGGGATCGTCGACGATACGAACGGCGCGACGCTGGATGGAGTCGAGGGGGTCAGTCTGGTAAGCGGGTGCCCCGGCCCATAGATGTGAGCAGTACTCCATATGCGGTCTGACTTGCGCTTTGCAGAGTGCAAGTCGTTGCCGCGGGGTGAACTATTGCTTGGACCTTTAGGACCTTTACTGCTTTTAGAAGCAAGTTTGACCTTGCCTTCCAGATGACCCTGAAATTGTACGTCGTTCGTTATGTCGACCCCAAGGATCCCAATACTATTAGAGACCGTGAAGGGTGTTCCTTGGAAGTGTGACGCATTGATAAATGGGGTTTTTGTGGCTGAGAATGCGCAAACTTGTGTCTTCGTGGGGTTAAAATGGACAAGATTTTGTCGTCCACATTCAGAGACTCGCTTCAAAAAGTTCTCTACTTCGGACACAAGTCTGACCCGACTCTCTTCTACCAGCGACCGAGGGACATTGGCTCGACTGGTGTATCTGGCATCACCGGTACTGTGATCCACATAACAATGAATGTTCTCTATAGACAACAAGTCATTGATATGCAGGATAAACAGTGTCGGCGACAACACGCAGCCTTGTGGCACACCAGCATTGATAGGCTTGGTGGTTGAGCAGCAACCGTCGACAGCGACTTTGATGCTGCGCCCACCAAGAAAGCTGGATAGCCACTTGCAAAGCCCCTCGGGTATCCCATATGAGGGCAGCTTCGTGAGAAGTGCCCCATGCCAGACCCGATCAAAGGCCTTAGCGATATCAAGGCTGACTGCCAGGGCTTCTCCCTTGCTCTCAATGGCTTCAGCCCAACGGTGTGTTAGGTATACCAAGAGATCCTCAGCAGACCGACCATGGCGGAAGCCATATTGCCAATCGTTGAGTAGCTGAGAATCTTCAAGGTAACCCAGAAGCTGCACGTTGATGATTCGTTCCATCACCTTTAAAAGCAAGGAAATTATCGCTATAGGCTGGTAGTTGGATGGGTCGGTCCTATCACCTTTTTTAGGGATAGAATGAAGGCAGGCAAGAGTGTGAAGAGACGGGCCAGAATTGGAGATAGCTCTGGAGCACAAGTCCTGAGCACGACAGGAAGTATACCGTCCGGCCCGGACGACTTCTTGACGTCGAGGGAGCTAAGAGCTCTACGAACCGCTTTCTGTGTTAAGCGAACTTCTTTCATGGAGCTCCCACACCGTGGAATAGTAGGCGGGGTTGCTCCTCCGTCGTCAAGAGTCAAATTGACCGCAAAGATGTTGCCCAGAAGTTCGGCTTTATCTGTTGCGGTATGAGCCAGTTGGTCGTCCGCAGTGCGCAACGATGGAAAAGACGGCTGACAGAAATTACCCTCGACAGCTTTGGCGAGCGACCAAAGTGCTCGCTTTCTAGAAGGAAAGTGAGCAAGCCGCTCGCCTATTCTGCCGATATGCTCAAACTTTGCTCTCGCAAGCCGCTTTTTGAGGGACCAGGTGGCGGCATTGTACCTCTTTTTTAGATCGGGCGTCTTCGGATCCTTACATTATTTAGCTGCCTTCCATGCCTGATAAGCTACCCGCTTTTGGCTAACAGCCTCAGCGCACAGCTTATCGAACCATGGTTGGCTTGAGCCACCGACTGGGATTACAGAGGTAGGAATGTAACACTCCATACCCTGTAATACCACTTTGGCGACTAAGTTTGCACAAGCATCAGGACCTTCCGTAGAGAAACAAAGCCGCCCCCAAGGGTAAGATGCGTAGAACTCAGGCAATCCATCGCAATCTGCTGACCGGTATCGCCACACCTTCCTTTTCCCGTTGGGGCGAGCCCGTTGGGGTATCGACAGGGGCACTTCGGAGGATACCAGATAGTGGTCAGATGATCCTAGAGGAGCCCTGACCGAGATTTGGTAGTTCTCCGGGTGTGTGGTCAGCAGAAGGTCCATCAAAGAGGGCTCATGGTCCACTCTGTCCGGTATGCGGGTAAACTCCGTAACCAATTGAGCGAGGCCATATGTAAGAGCAAAATCGCGGGCAATACCCGGCAGATCAGTCCTCGGAGAACCCAACCATTCAGCATGGTGGGCATTAAAGTCTCCAAAGACGATAACTTCTGCAGAAGGGTACTGCCCGAAAACTCTGTCGGTTGCGTCTTGGACATGTCCACTGAAATGAGCTATCTCAGTCCTGTCGCATTCCCTGCCATGAGACCGGTATAGGTACGAATAGACTCGAGTGGAACCACCGAAATCTACCCGCACCCATAAGGTGGACAGGTCCCTATTTTCAAGGCAGTGCAGACGGAGACAACAAACATCCTCACGGACATATAGGCATATTCTGCTATGCACTTGTCTGATTTTTGGAAACTGTAATTATTTCTAAATAGTTTCCTCTCTGCTAAATTAATCTGGGCAATGTTACACGGCAGAAATATATCGTATAATTATAAGCTCGGAAATGAGGTATTCGAAACCGACGCCGTATTGATTGATGACTTGCAGTATTGCTCCCGCAGAGATGGAAGCCCGAGTGCAAACTTACTCCCATTTACTGAAGACACCTGAGATCGTTTCAATTAATCAAAGGGGATAGGCGAACGTGGTTTAGCACAGGTGTTGTTTAGTGTCCTTTGTAAACATTTCAAAGACTGTGAATTATAAATGTGCACACTGTAAATCGTGTTTGTGTTATATTAATAAAGTTGAAACGTCTGTCTGTGATTTTCAATGGCAAAATGTTTTAAAATTGTTGTCTCTTGAGTTTGTCAAAACCAAGGCTTTTCATCGGTTATAACTGGTTTTAGTCAAATATTTCGTTCCGAGTGTAAATGTGAAAAAGAGTATTATTGTAATAACGATAACTAGTGGTCGCCCATGGTCGAAATTCGACCATAATAATTAATTTCAAAGACTATACTTCTATAATCACAGATTTCGCTAAGGCTACACTGTTAATTTGACTTTAACAATAAACAGAAGAGTATATATGCGTGTGTGTGTGTCAAATAAATGGTAGTGTGTGTAATGTTTTTATATTGAGTTAATGTATTTATTATGCATAATTTTTAAAAAATATTAGCATTCTGCACTTCTTCTCTATATTTAAACTATAAGTGTGCGAAATTTCATACTCCTCCGTCCGCGCAATTTTCGTAAACCTGGGTACAAAGTTTTTGCTGTGTTTTTGCTTCACGTATATATAGATAATAATTTTATTTCCAATCAATTCAACATGTAAACCTGCATTAACCGGTTTATTCCGCGAGAATTACTTTCTCTATGTGGTAACCGTTTCAAATATAAACATGTTTTTGTGTGTGACTGAAAACCTGATGTCCCACATAGCTGCACTTTAAAAAACCGTACGAAACCGGTTTGTTCAACAAAATCTGTTCAACAAACTTTTGTTACCAAAAACCGTTTGATTGATGTTAAATTTGGGACAAAACTGAAAAGAAAAGGTCTTATGCTGTTAGGCTGTAACCGGTTCGACTTTGTCCGGTTTTTAAGCTGTATTCAAAACGGCCCAATAGATTTCTATGAAAACTTAAGGATTTGAATAATTTATTTTTTTCCTGAGTATTTTAATTTGATGTCTTGAAGTTTACAGAAAATATCTTAAAAAAATTTTTTTTAGCTAGACGTGTTGTTGGTTGGTTTTTATGTCGGCTCTTTTCGTTAAAAAGTGACAACACGTTGCGAAGCGGTGTACATAGAATAAGAAGACTTAATTTTTAACTTACATGTATGACCTTCACAAAACGTTCTCCATAGGAACTTAGTTTAAATAAACAGAACAAAGAAAATTGGGAGGAATTTGAGGTGATTTATTACTCACCTGCACATCAAGCCAGGATTGTGCTGAGCTACCTAGACCTGGCAAACGAAGATATGATGAGCCGTTAAAACGTGGCACCTGAAATTAAATACATAATTTACCTAAAACAGGTAGTTTAATAATAAAACAGGCAGCTCGACACTCCTTAGCAACTCATTCCCATGTTGCCTCTCGCCAACCTTGTACGGTATTTTTAGGGGCCCAACAATCACCGTCTGCCCGTTTATTTTTCCATGTTCCCCAAACATTGCGACGGGCAGACACCATAGTCCCCATAGCCCAGATCCCTAGTCCCACTAGCAGTTCATCCCAATAGCCCGGTACCTTTTGTTCTCATTTCCTACAATAGTCCTAGACTGACCGGGGTTTGTCCTTGGGCGCATTTTATATGGTGTAGGCAGTGATAATCGCCGGTCAGCGTCACGCCACATTTACATTAAATTTGTCAAGGGGCCTCTACGTCTGGGCCTTCCCATGGCCCCACGCAAGCCGTCCAAAAGTCCGGGTTATTTTTATGGCTCGTAGTCTTCAAGGACATACAAACGAGGCAACAATCCCTAATCTATTTTTTTGCAATTTCTCAATGAAGAAAGACACCTAGTATCGTCGAGACGATACTAGGTGTCTAATAATGGGATTGCTCGACAAAAAACAGAGAGAGATATACTTCGTGTTTCTCTTATGGATAGAGATAAAAATAACAAGACCCATAAGAGAATCTAAGTAAGTGATAATATTTGCAAATTTAGTAAGCTGATGTGGTAACGGGTAGCTTATTTCTATCGCAGGACCGATTGCAGATGTCGCACAGAAGCCCTGTAATAAGAACCAGGCTTTGGTAAACGTAGTCTAGGACTCTACTTAGAATGAATAAAAAAAATAATAACAGCCCATATACATCCCACTGCTGGGTTCGGGCCTCCTATTATAGGGGAACAGACAGTATACCCGCCACACTTCTCCTAGGTGGCTTGGCAGGTTTGACACGTCGATTATCTCGATGTGCAAGTATCATCACGATATTTCCTTTCACCATTAGCACGTGGTAATCGTAACAATTTGCATGTTAGGCCAGAAAACTGCTAAAATGGTGCATGCTTTCCGGCCGGATTCAAACCCGCGCGACTTACACCACAACTACTTAGTAGAAAAACATCTTGCACTTGTGACATCTAACAAATAGAGTGAAATTAACGAACAAAACAAGATAATTGCTGAGATTATCAATGCTAACATTTGTTTCCCTTGACAACGCTAACAAAAAATATAGTTAAGTTAAATTCTTTATAATTTAAAACTCACCTTCAAATCTAATGTGATTTCACACTTAACACCTGCGTAACCAAGTGGACATAAACAAACTTGGTTTACGCAACCTCCTCCATGTTGGCATTCACAGAGTTCATCTTTATCCTCTTTCGTTTTATTATCTCCAATTCCAGCATCACTCTCGATATTTTCTATTTTATCACTGGTTTCTGTTTTTCTTACATGCTCAATGTTATTTACAAGATCATACAAATCAACGGAGTTGTCTAATTTATTATGATCTTGATAATTCATTTTAGAATCTCGCATCACTATATCGTTGTCTTCGAAATGGACGATGTCATTGATATCGTATATGCCGTGAGTGTCTTCGTTTTGATTTTGGGCAGCTTCTCTGGTAGTTACTTCGTTGTTTGGTTTCCAAGGTGCAAGAGTTGGAGCGCATTCACCTGGAAGGAAAATTATATTCACGTCAATATGATATCGAATACTGAAGAATACAATAAATGGTAATTGTAAAATTTTCTTAAGTTTTCGCGACTTGTACACATAATAAAACTACGTTTTAACGGTTTTAAACGTCGGAATATCAAAAATCAAATAAATTACCGCGCTTAAAACCGTTAAAACGTAGTTTTATTAAATGGCAATTGTCCATTACAACTTAACTCCGAAAAGCTTATATATCTCCTATAGACTAGATGGTGCCGCACATTCAACACCTTTTTGTCATTTTGTTATTTAAAACATATTTTTTAGACCAAATCACTCAAAGACTGATATTATTGATATATTTTAACGGCCTATGTGGACTGTAATGTAGAGGCTTCAGGTTTGATTCTCGGCTTGGTAAATTTCATAAACGTCTTTTCGTTATTTACTATGGTCTGGGTGTCTGGGGCCGACCTCAGATTCCGTTATATTATCCATAAGACAAGTGTAACTTGTTTAGCTTGGGGACATACAATGTGTGTGTTTGTCTGCCGATTACTATGATCATATTAAAATTTAGAATTTTGAACGGTGTGGACCTATAGCAATAGTTTTAATTAAGAAAACGTCAAAAAGTGATATAACATGATCTGTAATTTTTAGAATTGCCTGCGAATTTATCTGGGCTATTCATACATAGGTATGTGTTATATCCCGTACATGAAATAATTAATTGCTACATAATTAGCAAGTTTAAAACTGGTTAGTCCATGTTCGTGCCAAAATTTGTCAATACAGGCTACAGAAAACCTTCGGAGATGCATCTACGAATATGTTTAAGTTTTACATATTTTCACGTAGCATTTAAGATTTCTGTATATATAGTGTTAAGTTTAATGTCAATGTAAAATCAATTAAGTAATAATTACATCTAGAGTACCTACAACACACGTCGCCGTATTTTGTACAGTTACGAGCAGTCGAGCCTATCTCCCGCGGCGATTGAGCCATAGGCTCTCGCCTAGTGGTGCATCGCGCCATCCAACGGGGTAACTATCAAAGACGCACCACACATTTTTTTTAGTTGCTGTTGGAGCTGGGGGAATATACTTCGTACAATACCAGGCCCTTTCTGGGGGTTAGACCTTACGCAGCGAGATTAGACGCCACACGGCTTGCGTGAGACTCAGATACAGACGTTCTCAACTACACCACTAAACCTGACCCTGCCTCCCATGTGCCCGCGCTTGAGGTGGAAGTAAATGAGTTTTAGAACGTATTTACACCCATGTTCATCCGTGTATGAGATTTTGTGCAGGTTTTCAAATTGGACAAGTACATTAACAATCTGCCCTTAAAATTTTGTTCCGATTCGTTTTGCCACTTATCCGTTGGCATTCGTTCTTCTACTTGTGCGTTGCGATTCGTTTTTTTACGTGTCCGTTGAAGTTTCACTTCGACATGTGTCCCAGCACAATTTTTTTTTTATTGATTTAATGTATTTTTAATGGATAATTAAAAAAAAATATATTAGTATTCTGCACTCCTTCTTTATATAAACTATAAGTGTGCGAAATTTCATATTCTTCCGTCAGCGCAATTTTCGTAAAAAGTATATATAGTATGTAGATAAATTATACGCATTCTGTTTGTTACTTTTGGCTACGGAACCCTAAAACAAGTAATTATTTAATTTCTGTTCCTCTTCATGTAAACACATTTATGTAATAAAATAACTGAGAAACCAATTTCGTTATAATTGTAAGTTATAAATAAGCGACACATGTACCATAAATAGTTGGTTCGCATGGAATACCCATTAAGATCTCCCTAAAAGTATGTATGTGGTGAATAGTGTTGCCAAATTATCGAGCCTTTAACGATTTGTCTCAAATATTAATTATGTAATATAAGAAAGAGAATAAAAGAGAATAATTTTATTTAGCCAGTTAAAATAATAATAACTGTTAAAAAAATAGACTTTAAAACAAAACTTATCCTAAAAGGGTTCATCAGTCGCAGCATAATGCTAGTGTGTCGACCCAGGGCTGGTCTTCCGCTGAGCCCATAAGGTATTGTCACGGCAAAAATTACACCATTACATAGCATATAACAACAATATAATCTTATACAAATATATTTGAGTTACGTTAATATGACCATGTCTTTGAATTCCGTAAAAACCTCAAGTGGTTACCTATCAAATTTCGCCAGAATACTTACATTGTCACTCTTCTTCATATTATATTGTTTCTACCATCTACTTCTCGTTACCTTAAGGAACACTTCAAATTTCTGTACGTGTCTAGCTCCCATAATTTACGCCCCTCGACTCACACACATTAAATCACAATCACATCACACACACCTGTAGACACGTCTTGTTTTTATAATTACTCTTTTACCGTCCAGTCTGTGCGTCTCTGGAATGAGCTACCTTCTGCTATAAGACAGGCCAAATTCTTACAAAGCTTTAAAAATCATGTTCAGAAGCATAACTTTTTTATTGTGTATTATTCCTGATCTGTTATATTTCTGTGTATATTGTCATATGTATATATCCGTGTGTATATACTTATGTGTAATTTAGGGTGGCGCAAAAAAACCGTTTTGTTTTTGTTTTTGTGTCTCGTGTGAAAAAATGTTAGTTTTTGATATTTTAAGAACTCCCGCCAAAAGACAGGTCAAAAAAAAATTTAAGAGGTCGCCCCAAATTTTTTCTAAATTTCAAAAACCGAGTTTTTTTAATCATATTTTTTTCTCGTTACGGTATAGACCAAAAAGATAAGTTTCTGAAAGTTTCAGTTCAAAATTTGAATTTTAAGAGGTCGCTCATAATTTTTGTTTTATGTACTAGTGCATTACATTAAATTTTTTCGAGCCTAATGTGTATATATTAGGTTGGGGAAAAGTTTCTTCGCATTTTATATAAAAATTCAAAAGGTTTTTTTATAAAGTTTATTTACATTTGACTAAAGTGTAGGTGCCATTTTGTTGGATAACTTTTTGCCATTTTGTAGGTAGGTAAGTGATCCCATTGCTATAAAAACTTTGGGACTTCTGATCAAAAAACTGCGACAAGTGGTTTTGGCAGTCCTCTTGTGATGTTAACCTGACACTGCGTTAGGAATTCTGCAGAGACCGAAACACGTAAAAATCTGAAGGTGCAAGGTCAGGACTATACGGCGGATGCATTAACACCTCCCAGCCAAACTCTCGTAATTTTTGCTGAGTGGCTAAAGATGTGTGAGGTGTAGCGTTATCATGGTGAAAAACCATACCCTTTCTGTTGATTAATTCCGGCCGCTTTCTTTGAACTTTTTGCTTTAATCTCATCAGTTGTTCGCAGTACAGTTCGGAATCGATGGTCCTGCCTGGCGGTAACAGCTCATAATGAATAATACCCTTCCAATCTCACCATACACACAGCATCACCTTGTCGGGAGTCCGGGTTTCGCCACAGTCTGTGAAGCCTGACCGGCTTTTGACCACGATCTTTATCGCACGTTCTTATCGTACGTGATCCACTTCTCATCACCAGTTATCAGCTTCTTCAAAAATGGTTCGGTTTCATTACGTCGTAATAAAGAGTCACAAATGAGTACACGATTCATTAGGTTTCTTTCAGTGAGCTCATGAGGCGCCCAAATAATCGAGCTTTTTTGTGTACCCAGCCTTTTTCAAATGCGCCAAAACCGTTTTGTGGTCAATTCCCAGTTCTCCAGCTACATCGTAACTACTAATATGCCGATCTTGCTCCACTTTTTCAAAAATGGCATCAATTTTATCCGTAACAGGGCGATCAGAGCGACATGCATCTTTGATATCAAAATTTCCGGATTGAAAACGCTTAAACCAAATTTGCGCTACTCTCACAGATACTGCATTAGGTCCATAAACATTAGATTTTTTTCGCGGCTTGTGTTGCAATTTAACCTTTTTGTAGTAAAATTTTAAAATGTATCGAATTTCTTCGTTAGATTCACTCATTTGAATAATAAGAAAAACAAATGAAAATCACACATTTTCTAAATTTGAAGTTGGAATTGTCTTCTTTAAAATAAAAACTTTTTAATGATACCAAAACCAGCCAGATACAAATGGTATAGCCAAAGAGATCTTATTACAAGTTCATACATACTATATGCGAAAAGACTTTTTCCCCAACCTATTACATATGTATATAGTATGTGTGTGTATTTAAAATCGAATTAGTACGAATAAAGATGGAATAGTTTCTAGTGGATTTATATTAACAATACAGACGCAAACTATGTGTATACTACATCGGAAATGACTACATATATGCGGTTTTTGGCCTAAGGCCACAAACTTTATCGAGACGTAGTCAAAAGTCTGCTAGATTTCTCACGTGACCAAAAGACTGGTCTATACTTCGGGCAACGCATTAGCGTTGCCATTCAGCGAGGTAATATGGCCAGTCTTTTGGGCACGTTTCCAACTGACAGCGGTATACGAAATAAGATTACGCACATAATGTTAAAAAAATACTTAACTTCATTTGAAGCTTTTATTCATGTAGCCTTCGTGTATACTTTACTTCTTTCGTCTGAGATTGTAATCTTTTAATTCAAAAAGCAAAGTCTGTAATTAATTGGTTAAAATACGATGTATAAGTACGCAGTGAATTCAAAAGAGTCTTCATTCACTGCTTTTCAGTTATATGTCAGATACCGCGTCCGACCTCATTCGGGTCTCCAATTTGGAGCAGTCTCGAGACTGTTGCGTCACTATTGACAAATCATTACATATTCAACGCGCGCTGAAATGGAATTTCATTATTCTGATACTCTGGTATTAGCGATAGTATTAAAATGGGGCAAAGGCGTGGGTGTGGGGTGCGACTTTGTTTGTATGAATAACATTACTTGTATGAAAATTTTGTTTGCGCGAAATAACAAGCGCTTTGGCTTGAGGCGGTTCGGATGTCAAAATAATGAGGGTGACGTATAATTGATCGAATGTATAATATTATATAATTCTAAAAATGCCGTGTCTGTACATTGAAACTATTTTAAAAAAGTCAACTGGAATACACTATATAAACGACGGAGAACACGATATAATATTTTTTAGATTTCTTGTCTGTTTGTTCGGGATTTACGTAAAACCTACTGGGCCGATTTCGATGTGGTTTTCGCTGATCGATAGCAAATTCTTAGACTTAAAATCTGCGGTAACTTTTTATTTTAACCTGGGTATCGCGCGGGAATTTTTCTGGGAATTATTTAAAATTGGATATTATCGTTCCAGGAATTCCACGGGAATTTTCCCGGGAGCAGTTTGTAGTGGTTTGGGTGCATAAAAATTAGCTTATTCCGACACAGTTTTCACTAAAACGAAAGCTTACATTCTTTTTTTAATGCTACGAATCTTTGTCCCCGGAATCCCGTGGAAGTTTCAAGTCATTTGTGGACGAAGTCACGGGCATATCCTAGTATTATAATAAACATACATCTGCCAGATATAACCAGGAACCATCCCGGGACCCACTCAAACACAATTTTTTTACACCTTGGGTTATATTATTGAAGTTTTAGTAGGGATCCCTAATTTTTTTCTAGTAATAATTATAGCCTATATTAATCTGGCATAATATGGCATTATAACGGTGAAAGAATTTTTGAAATCGGTCTAGCAGTTTTTGAGTTTATTCGCTACAAACATACAAAAATACAAATATTTCCTCTTTGTAATATTAGTATAGATTACGATCTAGTCTATAGAGACTAGTAAGTAATTTAATTATAACCTAATATTCTACAAAATAAATGTACATCTAAGAATAGGTCCATTGCCAATTTACTTAGTCATTGTCTGTTAGGACGCATTCACAAGGTCTCGTGCCCTATATATACATCACTACGTATATACAGTTTTAATTTTCCACTATACACTACACTAACTCAAATGCTTTGGTTCTTTCGAATCTTCGCACTAGGTTTGTGGTGTCAAGCAGTTGGAGTGGCTCGACATTCACATGATGGTGAAGCCTCTTTTCGTGAGCTTCTGCATGTTTTTGTGCTATCTCTGTCACGGACTCCATTTTCAGGTCCCGGTGGAGAACATTAAGCCTTGTGTAATGAAGTGTGTTTACGATGTTCCTCAGTACTTTGTTTTGGAATATTTGGATTTTTTTTTAATGATATTATTTTTTATTTTTGGTGCGTCCCCCCCCCGTACTTGAAAGCCATACTGGCATAAATGCTTTAACTGACAGAAATATAAATATTCTGAAAATTATATATTCTAAATCTGCTGGTCCGAAATAACCCTCTGATGTTTTCTCTTTTTTAATTTCACTGTACAAACTCAACCCCTGTACCTATAGTTTCCGGCACGGATCTAGAGCGGTCACCTTGGCCTACGCACAGAGATATCGTGGTTCTTTTTTGCAGTATGATGTGTTATATTCTTCCCTTCCCTTTGGAGAAAAGGGGCAGAAATGTAATATTTTCGAAATGTCGATAAATATTTAAGCCATCATATTGGCTACACTCAATGCGTAATTTATAATATGAATTAACGATTTGTACTATTCCGCCGACCGCCGTGCTTATTAAGATCCGTGCCTGGAACTATACAGATTTATTATATCATTACCTATAGATTATAATCTATACATCTATATAAATAAACTAACGGGCGGCCCTGGCTTCGCACGGGTATCTAAAAAGAACTTTTTTGTTGAGTTTAATTACTTACTAAACGAATTCAAAATATTTCCTGTCCCGTACGGCCCGTACCCCACTGACGGCTATATCGCATAAGGTGTTGCCTAACTAGTCAAGCAGGATGAGCGGCGACCACGCAACTTTTTTCTACTTACATTTTTAAACTCGTGATATCTTTCGAATGGAATGTCCGAATTAAATAATTCAAATAGTTATACAAAGGTATTGAAGCAGTCTTGAATATGAAGTAATTTATTTTGATAAGAATGAATACCAAGATATAAATAAAGAGCCTTTTCTAGCGGCGGCATTTCAATTCAATTTTTAAAATAAAAGAACACTTATTGTGGCATAACTATAATAGTTAGACATATGCTGTCGCGACGCTTTTTGTAAATAATTATGTGTTCTGCAAAGTCGTGTAACATTATTTTATGCTATCATCAATAGTTTTCGCGGCGCACGCGATTTGAAGTATTATTTTACACCTTGGGTTACATTATTGGAGTTTTAGTAAGGATCCCTAATTTAAAAAAATATAATATAGCCTATGTCAATCGCGGATAATGCAGCTTGCCAACAGTGAAAGAATTTTTCAAATTGGTTCCGTAGTTTCGTAGCCTATTCAGTGCAAACAAACAATCAAATCTTTGCTCTTTATAATATTATTAGTGTAGATAAAATTGAAGTTTCTGTTCGTAATGTCAAAATAACTGCTTTTTACTAAATGCATATGAAAGTATATACGGTACTTATATCAAAAAATCAATCTTTGTATTTTTATTCGTCTGTCTGAATGTTTCGGCTAATCTCTGAAACGGTTAGACCGATTTTGATGGGACCTTCACTCGCAGATAGATGATGTTATAACGAGTAACTTTTTTGTAGGCTATTTTTTTTTAATTCCATGCGGACAAAATAGCTGGCATAGCAAGTTTTAAATAAATCGTGCAAGTGAGTCCACGAACTATATAGGGTTCTGTAAAGGTAACAAATATCCGCTGTTTTCGTTATTTGTCTACGGATCTATAAAAACGGTTATTTTAAAATATTCCATAGAATATCTCAGAAACTTACTTGGGTAGATAATGGATATTATTTATAATCAATTTTCTTTGAAAGGAATTTAAAAGCTCGTATATTCAACTTTTTTCGAAAATTTTCACAACATATGTACAATTAATCAAATCGACGATGAATCACACATAAGGCTAAAATCGACACGCACACAAGTAATACATCTGTTTTAAGAGGTGGGATTTTATTGTAACCTCTTTCAGGTTTCCCAAGAGGGCAATAAAATCAAAATCCGTGAACAAAGCGAGTGCAGAGTACAAAATAAAAAGAGCGTCCTCAATCGGCAAAGTGCATATTGTAAATAAACAAGAGTAATTGTTTCCTTGAGTTTAAACATTTCGGAAACATCCTGATTGGTGTATATGAAATTTGAGTGGGTGCGTAGTAACGAAACTTTATGAGCGGTTTCAAGCAAAATATTAGAGAACTGATCAAGGAAGAATTTGACCGATCGTACTTTAAATTATAATATCTATTATTAGTAGTATTTTATGTATTTACTAGGATTTTGCTCGCGATTTCGTGGGTCAACATCTGGTATAGGTATACTTTTAATCCTAGTATAT